>CM056507.1:19969185-21234699 GCA_029783415.1 Anisodus acutangulus | reverse complement strand
GTGGACTTTCAACTATTTTACATTTTTTGGAGTATATACTATTAAAGATTTACATTTTTTGGAGTATATATTATTAAAGAGTATTTTTCAAAACATGAATTGCACTAATTACAAAAGAGTAGTAATGAAAAATAACCTTTTGATTAATATTTTTAACTAACTTTTTTTACTCATTCAAATTAAATGTCCATTTAATCTTTTATTTTGATTCAAAAGTGCCCAGAAGGGAGTAAATTTTTTTTAGATTTGCCTCTATTTCTTCAAGGCAATAAATACATATTTTAGTTAAAATAGCTATTATTTTTCTAGAAATTAATATTTTTTAATAGTCATGAAAAAAGCTTAGTGAACATTTATTATAAACTGAGATGCCCTTATTGATTATTTTTAAAAATAATTAATATTAAGAATAAAATATTTTTTTTAAATTTTGTAAATGAACAAATATTTTGAAATAAATATTTATAATAATGTGAACAACCGATATTGTGGTTGGTTTATATTTGTTGCAGTTTCACTCAAACAGTATCATATAGGAAATTGTGCATTCAGACGCCACCATAAAGACACCAACTATGTGTGGGGTAATTATTTTGTTTGTGAATCATGGTTAACATGGCGATGAAGATGCCTATGCAGTGTATGCTGACAAGAATTTGCATGATAGGAAATCTTAGGAGCTTTAGTGCTCTTCCTGAAGGCAACTCATCTTCCTCAAAATCTCATCAACCTGGAGTCCCAGTGCAGTGCCCACAAGTAAAAATTATCTCCAAAAATCAGTATAATAATAATAATAAATATTATTTATTTAGCTAAATAAACTATTAGTACTTAAAAATATAAATATTACTATGATAATATATTTAGAGCAAATATATAAATTGACTTGAATTATACTAGTCATTGTTCTAAAAAATTATTTCAGCAGTGTAAAATATTTTCCAAAATTAAATAAGTCATTCTTTAATTTAATTAGAGGATACAAAAATCAGCAAAATTTAATAATATATTAGCAAATTTTAGAAAAGAACCACAAAAGACAATAAAAAAACAAAAGAAAACAAATGAAAAAAAGGAGGAACTCGTGTAGAGTAAAAGAGGAAGAGGCAAACTTTTTAGTTGATTTTTAGTCCAAAGGAAGTGCCTATTTAATAGGCAATAAAATTCTTTAAAACAATGACAAGTGTGTGCCTTGTTGTCAACAATTATCCATGCAAATTGCCAAGTAGCTTTTCCAATTGCCACACGTCCTATCTTTTAGAAACTTGGCCAAGTCATCTGCCAATAATTCATTAAAATCATTAATTTTTAAAATATCAATATAATTTTCCACTATTTTAAAGAATTTAAGAAAAAAAGAGTAAAACTTACTGAATTTGCATGTCTGAAATGCAATAAGTTTGATGTTTTTTGTCTATGAATCAAACTTAGATCAATAAATTTAACTTACAGAATTACTGATAAAATATAAAAATTTTATGAACCAATAATTTTTATTGTAAATCAGAGACTTTATCAGTCACATTTCGACCACTAATTTTGTTGTTCAACGCGGTTTTGCGCCTTAGACCATGCACGTGCCTGGTTTCATGAGAGATCTAGAGACTAGACCAACATTTCATAGGAGCGGCCCTACTTCACTCTCATATAGGTGAATTCATCAAGTGTACATTGCTTTAAATACATCATCCATAAGGACTATAAATTCATTAAGAGTTAAAAACTCATCCTCACAATTAGTAGCAGTTCAAGCACTCTCTTTCAGTGCGCAAAGTCAATATCGACTTGTTATTATCCATATGAATCTACTTCATAGATCTCCAATCACATAGGTTGAGTTACCATCTCTATTGACAATCATAGGTCTTAAATCCATCTCTTTTGATGTTTGAAGAATTAATTTTATTCCCACAAGTTTAGTCAGTGAATCGGCCAAAGTCATTTCTGACTTCACATAATCAATGGAAATTATTCCATCTCTCAACAGCTGCTTAATATGTATTTGCTCTTACAATTATAAGATTTATTCTTCGCAATAGCTATTGTCGCTTGATACATAGACACAGAAGGCAACACATCCTCTGTTAGAGGGATATTCGCTAAGAAATTTCTTAGTCACTCGGCCTCGGAACCAGCTAGCTCCATAGCTACAAACTCTGACTTTATAGTCGATCTAGCAATGGTCATCTGATTAGCTTATTTTCACAATACTGCACCACCTACAAGGGTGAACACATAACCACTAATGGATTTTGTCTCATCTGAATCAGAGATCCAGTTCGCATCACAATATCCTTCTAAAGTAGAAGAAAATTCACTATATAAGATATCATAATTCATGGTTCCTCTCAAATATTTCACCAGTCTAAGTAATGCAAACCAACGCTCTTTATTGGGATTATTAGTATATCTACTCAGTATATACACAACATAGGCTGTCAAGCCTTGTAAAATTCATTAAATGCATCAGACTCTCAATAATCTGAGCATACTTAGACTGAGCAACTGGGTCACCGTTATTCTTTTTCAATTGAGAGTTATCATCATAAATAGTGGCCACAAGTGTCACCTCAAAACAGTCAAACTTCTTAAGAAGTCTCTCCACATAATGTTCTTGTGACAACAATATATTATCATTACTCCTTCTAACTTTAACTCCCCATATCATATTCACTTCACCCAAATCCTTCATATCAAAATTAGTAGACAAAAATAATTTGATACTTTCCACAATATTTAAACATGTACCAAATATGAGCATGTCATCAACATATAAGCATATTATCACATAATCATTTGATTATGTCTAGTACTTTTGTATAAACACATTTATCCACATCAACAGAAGAAAACCCATCTTTCAATTAGACTTGATTAAATTTCTCATGCTACGGTTTGGGAGCTTGCTTAAGGCCATAAAGCGATGTCATTAATTTACAAATTTTATTTTCTTGTCCAGAAATAATACACCTTTCAGGTTGAACCATAAATCTCTTCTTCTAAATCACCATTTAAAAAAATTATTTTAACATTCATTTGATGGATAAAAAGCTTATGAATAGATGCTAAAACAATTAAAACTCAAATAGAATAAATTCTAGTTATATGCTTTTCATGATTTATGAAAGTTATATGATATATCTATTCACATGTTGAACTATAATTACAAACCATATTTTACAAATTGTTTTCATGAAATTCATGGACTTACAAGCCCTATACTTTCAAGTACATGTGTTTGGAAGTTGCATAGATTATCGAGAAGGCTCAAGTAATCTGAAACTACGTATGCCAGCGTAGGATAAGGGTCGCTCCGCCCAGAGGACGATACCTTCAGATTATTGATTGAATCTTTTCATGTCATGTTCATGTCTCATACCCCGATAAGGTATGTGAGTGCTCTGCTGATCGGGCCAGGTACTAGACTCCACGCACCCACGTGGTGATTTCATGTCGTCGATTATACTATTGCTCTCCCCACAAATATACAGATATACAATTTATAGATTTTACTCATGTTATTATATTCATGTTCAGTTTCAGTTTCATGTTCCTATTATATCATGTGCCTGCTTATTATTTCAGTTGCTTTACATATAGTACAATTCAAATGTACTAACGTCCCTTTGCTCGGGGCATGCACTTCACGTTGCAGGTACTGTGTGTCAGAATGACGGATTCGCTCATTAGGATTGCTTCAGTATCAACTACTTAGTGAGCCTCATTCCATTCGGGGTGTCAGTCTATTTACTTTCATTGATGATGGTTTATAGTAGAGGTATGCTAGGGCCTTGTCCTGGTTAACAGTTTTGGAGACTTTTATTTTAGAGGTTTCATAGACTAGACTAATTATCATGTCATGTCAGTATTATTTTTAGACTTATCATGGTTTATTCAGATATTTCCGCTATAATATTTCAGACTATTTTCAGTATACATTATTTCATATTTATTTTCCATTATCAATTCATGCTTTCGATGCCCATGTTGATTCAACAATTATGTGATTTGCTCAGTCACATGCAGTCAGGCACCGAGTGTCGTGTTTCGCCCAAGCCATGGTTCGGGACGTTGTAAAACTTGGTATCAGAGTCTAGGTTCAAGTGTCTTAGGGAGTCTATGAAACCATGTCCAGTAGGATCTTTTTTATGCGTGTGAGACGCCCACACATGTAAACAATTGACCACCAAGACATCTAGGATTGTCTCACTTTTTCATACTCTAGAGCATGCAGTTAGAGCTATACCTTCAGGACATTCTTCTAAATCATGCGAATTACATATTTTAGAAAATGCCTGCAAAATGAAAATCAGATACAAAAAAGAGGGTTGCTGCTAATGTTGCTCGTGAGGAAGATACTCAGGATCAGGGAGACAATTCGAGTACAACATCCCCACCCGATACCATAGGACCCGCGGAGGTTCGTATTTCAGTTCCGCCGTCCAGTTCCACTGACTTGGATGTTAGGGGAGCTATTCATCTGCTCACCCAGCTTGTGGCTTCTCAAGACCAATGACAAGGAACGACTCCGAGTACATGAGCTAGTGGGGGGAGGGGTCATCCAGTTTTAGAACTCGATAGGTTTTACGCATGGAGCCTCCGGTGTTCACAAGGTCTTGTAAAAAAAATATCCACAGAATTTTATTGATAGGCTTCATAAAATCTTTCTTATGATGCATGTTACTGAGCTAGAGGCAGCAGAGTTTGGAGCTTATTAGTTGCAAGATGTTGCTAATATATGGTATGAATCATGGGAACAGTCCCGAGGGGAAGATGCACCTCCCACAACTTGGGATGAGTTTGATGATGTTTTTATTGAGCATTTTCTGCCAATTGAGGTCAGGAAGGCAAATGTCATAAAATTTGAGAAGCTTAAGCAAAATGGAAGGAGTGTGCAGAAGTAATATCTTCACTTTGTTTCTCTGGCAAAGTATGCTCCACATATGGTTCTAGACATGAGGGCCAGAGTTAGGCGTTTTGTGTATGGTCTTGATCCTCAATTATACGATACAACTAATATTTCATCTCAGAACAAGAAAATTACTATTACAAATATGGTTACTTTCGTACATGGTAATAAGAGCAGAATGAAGGAAGAAGAAGCATTACAGAAAGAGGACATAGAATTCAATAAGAGAGCTAAGGCTACATGTCACTTCAGTCATGGGGGAGGTAGAGACAGATAATTCTTTAAAAATAGGTCATCAGGACCTGCTCCATTTTCATCTAGTGCCCCAGCCTCAATGTTCGAAAATGATAATAAGAGGCAGAACTTCAAGGCATCAGGCTCCTAGTCACAGGCCAGTGTGGGTCAAAGCACCTTCGACAACCTAGTTTGTGGTAAGTATGGTAAGAGGCACCCAGGGGAGTGCCGTTTTGGCATGAATATCTATTATGGTTGTGGTCAGCAATGTCACTTTCAGCGAGACTGCCCATCAACGAGGTATGGTACATAAGGTAATGTGGCTCAGTCCACAAATTCTTCATAATTCTCAAGTTCAATCAGGGCGTGCTCTAGCTAAGTCCGGTAACATAGGTGAAGGCTCAAATCGCTTGTATGCAATATCAGGTCGATAGGATACAAAAGCCTGTGTAGATGTGGTCACAAGTATACTAACTATTTTCACTTTTGACGTTTATGCCCTTATAGATCTTAGATCCACTCTGTCATATGTAACCCCATTCATTTCTAAGAGATTTAGGATAGAACCAGAAGAGTTGCATGAACCCTTTGAAGTAACCACTCCAGTTGGTGAGTCAGTTATAGCTAGACGAGTATATAAGAGTTGTCCAGTTAAAGTCTATCACCGCATTACAGTAACTGATTTGGTAGAGTTAGAAATATTATACTTCGATGTAATAATGGGTATGGATTGGTTGTCTTCATGTTCTGCTACAGTAGGCTGTAGAACCAAAACTGTCAGTTTCACCCATAGATAGGTTTATTTTTTATCTTAAAGCTAGAAAAATGATATCCAAGGGGTATATCTACCATCTAGTCCGGGTTAGGGATGCAGATACCCAGACCCCAACTCTTCAGTCTGTACCAGTTGTCAATGAGTTTTCAGAAGTCTTTCCAGAAGACCTTCTTGGAGTTCCTCCCGATAGGGAGATTGACTTTGTGATTGATTTACTTTCCGGCACTAAGCCGATATCTATTTTATCATACATAATGGCTCCAACAGAGTTAATAGAGTTAAAAATCCAGTTGAAAGATCTCCTTGATAAGAAATTCATTAGACCAAGTGTCTCACCATGGGGTGCACCAGTCTTGTTTGTTCGGAAGAAGGATAGATCTATGCGTATGTGCATTAACCACCGACATTTGAACAAGGTCACCATTAAGAATAAATAGCATCTTCTCATAATAGATGATTTGTTCGATCAACTTCAGGTTGCTTAGTGTTATTCCAAGATTGACCTCAGATCAGGATACCATCAGCTTAAGGTTAAGGAAGTTGATATTCTGAAAACCGCCTTCAGAACTCGTTATGGTCATTTCGAATTTTGTGTCATGTCATTCGAATTGATGAATGCACCAGTTCCTTTCATAGATCTTATGAACAGGGTCTTCAAGCCTTATTTTGATCTTTTCGTCATTGTCTTTATTGATGATATTCTAGTCTATTCCCGTGGTAAGGCTGATCATGCATGACGTCTTAGAATGACCGCAAGCTCTATGCGGAATTTTCCAAGTGTGAATTTTGGATAAGGCCAGTAGCATTCTTAGGCCATGTGATTTCAAGCGAAGACGTTCAAGTTGATTTTCAGAAAATAAATGATGTAAAGAATTTGCCCAGACCCACTTCTGCTACAGAGATACAGAGTTTCTTAGGCCTAGCAGGCTATTCCAGGTGCTTCGTAGAAGGGTTTTCTTCCATATTAGCTCTATTGACTAGATTGACTTAGAAGAAAGTCAAATTTTATTGGTCAGATGCCCGTGAGCTTAGTTTCAAATAATTGAAAATGAGACGGACTTCTGCTCCAGTGTTAACATTGCCAGAGGGAACTGAGGGGTTAGTTGTATATTGTGTTGCCTTGGGCATTGGTCTTGAGTGTGTGTGTTTTAATGTAGCATGGTAAGATTATAACTTATGCATCCAAACAACTTAAGCCTCATGAAAAGAATTATCTGACTCAAGACTTAGAGTTGGCAGCCATGATTTTTGCACTCAAGATTTGGCGTCACTATTTATATGGAGTTCACGTTGACATTTTCACAGATCACAAGAGCCTTCAGTATATTTTCAAGAAGCGAGAGTTGAATCTTAGTTAGAGGAGGTGGCTCGAATTGATAAAGGATTATAATGAAGATGTTCTGTACCACCCAGGGAAAGTGAATGTGGTAGCTGATGATCTTAGTCGGTGATCCATGAGAAGTTTAGTTCATGTTGAATAAGATAAAAGAATCATAACGAAGGAGATTAACCAACTAGCAAGTCTAGGAGTTCGACTCATGGATTCCGAAGATAGTGTTGTTGTTGTTCAAAACAAGTCTGAATCCTTCGTAGTAGCCGAGGTGAAGTCGAAACAATTTATGATCCCTATTTATTGCATCTGAAATAAGGATTCACAAACATAAGACTACGACTTTTGAACAAGGGGGAGATGACAGTACTTTGAGGTACCGAGATAGGTTATGTGTTCCAGATGTGGATAGACTCAGAGAACGAGTCATTGTAGAAGCGCACAATTCCAAGTACTTTATCTACCTAGGTTCTACAAATATGTATCATGATTTTAAAGAGATTTACTGGTTGAACGATACAAAGAGGAATGTAGCAGACTTTGTAGCTAAGTGTTCGAATTGTTAGCAGGTGAAAGTTGAACACCAGAGGCATGGTGGGTTGGCTCAGAATATTGATATTCCTATTTGCAAATGGGAGATGATAAATATGGACTTCATAACAGGTCTACCTTGCTCATGCCGAAGGTATGATTCAATTTGGGTGATCGTGTATCGACTTACTAAATCAGCCACTTCTTGCCAGTCAGAACCACGAATTCAGCGGAGGATTATGCTAAGTTGTATATCCGAGAAATTACTAGACTTCATGGGACCCCAGTGTCCATTATTTCATATCACAGTGCTCAGTTCACAACGCACTTTTGGAACTCTTTCCAGAAAGGATTGGGTACCAAGGTAAATCTCAGCACAACTTTTCATCCTCAAACAGGTGGCCATGCAAAATGAACTATTCAGACTCTTGAGGATATGTTGAGGGAATATGTTCTTGATTTTAAAGGTAATTGGAATGATCATTTGCTTATCGTTGAATTTGCTTATAATAACAGTTATCATGCTAGTATTCAGATAGAATCGTTCAAAGCTCAGTGTGGGCGAATGTGTAGATTTCTAATTGGTTGGTTCGAAGTTGGTGAAGTAGAATTATTAGGACCAGACTTGGTCCATCAGGCCATGAAAAAATCAAGCTAATTCAGGAGCGTTTGAAACTAGCTTAGAGTCGCCAAAAGTCCTATTCGGATGTGATGCGTATAGACTTGAAGTTTCAAATTGATGATTGGGTATTTCTAAAAGTTTCACCTATAAAAGATGTCATGAGGTTTGGAAAGAAATGGAATCTAAGTCCCAGAATTGGTCAGGATTATGAGCTTGAATTGCCACAAGATTTAATTATTGTGCATCTAGTGTTTCATGTATCCACATTGAGAAAGTGTGTGGGAGAAACGTTATTGGTTGTCCCTATCGAATCCATCACAGTTAAGGATGACCTAACTTATATGGAGATCCCTATGGCTATTTTGTAACACCTCGTATCTTCGGGATAAGGTTTGACCCGTACTATGAGATCATAAGGAAACCAATATGAGGAGTATATGAAGTATTTTGAAAACTAATTAATTCGTAAGAAGAGTCTTTGGACAAAGTATGGTAGGAAGCTACTCTACAGAGCATGTTTTCAAATGAGTTTGCACTAGGTATCACTTCAAGCGAGTATTTGGAAAATGATATAAGGAATTTTGGAATACTTCTTTCGTGCAAGTTGTAGCCCTTTATAATACCTTTCCAACAGTATATGGTGGAGATCAAATGGACATCTATACAGAATGTTATGATAATTTTACTGGAGGGTTGCAACGATGAGAAAAAGTGCAGCCAATGCAGCCCATTCTACGGTCCGCAGAACCGATCTGCGGAGCGCATAATGACAAAAAATTTGAGTGAGTTACTGTTAATTTTTGCGACCAAAAAATGCGGCAAGCATTTCCGTTGTGCGGGTGCGGCCCACATAATGGTTCGCATAATGGACCTGAAAACTCATTTGAAGTCGCGTTCTTCCGAAGTTTTTTTTCCATTTTCCAGTTCTCCAAGTCCTAGCATGACTTTTATCTCCTCTCCTCATCCTCATACATCAAGGTAAGTTCCTCCCATGTATTCATAAGTAATTCTAACACTTATACATCAGTTCGTAACAAGATTCCACGCTATAATCTTAGGATTTTCAAGAAAATCCTTCTCAAGGTTTCAAGTTCAGAGTTTTGGGTGTCGTCTTCGAAAGTTTAGACCTTTTATTTATGTTTTGGAACGATTAAGGTATGTATATCTTCTATCTACGTGTGGTAACATCATTGTTATTCCCCATGCCACAGTTATCCATGAAATCATGAGTTTCCATAATCTAGAATTTTGCTCAAGTTCATGATAACCCTATACACCTGTACAATTATATTTCATGTTATATCTTGTCTTCGTTAATTGTATTCATGATATGCCATTATGACTGTCATGAAAATATATGTAATCCATAAACGCATACTTTGAATTTCATAAGTTCTAAATACAAGTTATAATTATTATTACTCAGTTTTCAGGAAATTATATATGTTTTTCATGATTTATGCAAGTTATATGACATACTATTCACGTATTAAACTATAATTGCAAACTATGTTTTACAAGTTATTTTTCATGAATTCATGGGCTTACAAGTCCTCTACTTTCAAGTACATATTTTGAAAGTTGCATAGATTATCCAGAAAACTCAAGTGGCCTGAAACTACGTATGCCAGTGTAGCATAAGGGTCACTCCGTCCAGAGGACGATACCTTCAGATTATTGATTGGATCCTTTCATGTCATGTTCATGTCTCATACCCCAGCAAGGTATGTGAGTGCTCTGCTGTTCGGGCTAGGTACTAGACTCTACGCACCCACGTGGTGATTTCATGTTGTCGGTTATACTATTGCTCTCCCCATAGATATACATATATACAATTTACAGATTTTACACATGTTATTATATTCATGTTCATGTTCAGTTTCAGTTTCATGTTCCTATTATATCATGTGTCAGCTTATTCTTTTAGTTGATTTACATACAGTATAATTCAAATGTACTAACGTTCCTTTGTCCGGGGCCTTCACTTCACGGTGCATGTATTGAATTTCAGTACGACGGATCTACTCATTAGAATTGCTTCGGTATCAGATATTTGGTGAGCCTCATTCCATTCGGCGTGTCTGTCTATTTACTTTCATGATGATGGTTTACAATAAAGATATGCCAGGGCCTTGTCCTAGTAAGCAGTTTTGGAGGTTTCATAGACTAGACTAGTTAGCATATCATTTTAGTATTATTTTTAGACTTATCATGTTTTATTTAAGGCTGGCCCGGCCCGACCCGACCCGACCCTACCCTTGTCCCGCCCTAATCCCCCTTACAAAAATATGTCGGGACTCGAAATCGGGACGGGACTGGGCTCGTCCCGTCCAGGCCCGTCCCGCCACAGACCAGCCCCGCCACGACCCTGCCCCGACCCCGACCCCGACCCCATCCTGACCTCGTCCCGCCCTCGACCCCCTCTTTGCAAAAATGGCCGTTGCACAACGACCAATTTATATTTTGGTTGTTGTGCAACGATCATTTTTGGCCCCCCATCCCATAAATCCGTCTCTACCCCCTTAATATTTATTTTAAACTCTAAATTACTATATTTACACTTTAATCCAATTTTCCAACTATAAATACCTTATTTTCATTCATTTTATCTCACAAATCTCCCTACAATCTCTCTAATCTCTCAACTCAATCTATATCTCTATAAGTCTACAATTACACTGCCTACTAAATATTTTATTTTATTTGCTCATTTGTATAATTGTATCAAAGTTTAAAATTTGGGACTGAAGTTGGCAACTAGCTTGAGGATCATCCATCGAACAAAGTTTCAATTTTCAACTTCGATACATGTCGATGTTACGTCGGCATTTGGTACCTTCGTTCCTTCTTTAAATTATTGTTGTTACTTTATTTTAATTATTGCACTTCATTTCATTATCTTTAATTATATATTTGCATAATTAAAATGGAAGGATTAAGAGGTATGTTTAATGGGTAATGGTAAGGGTGCTTCTTCTAGTCGGGGTAACAAGGGCAGAGGTACTTCTTCTAGTCATCCTATTCCTAGACATGATGATTTGATTGATTACACTCATATAGATGAAACTGAATTTTTTAATGATATACCATTAGATGACGAGATATATTCCATAATTGAACCAGACTTTAATATAGAAGATAATCTAGATGACACATCCACTAATCTAGACGACACACCTACTAGTGCACCTCAAACTGAAATTGGAACGCATCTCATTCCCCCTAGTATGAGACGAGGCCCCACACAACAAAAATTAAAATCAGCTGCATGAGATTTTTTTGATAGGGACCAAGAGAATCAAGTTGTTAGATGCAAAATTTGTAAAAATGTTTATAAATTTAAAATGGGAAAAGGTCAGGGTGGGACGGGAGGTTTATTGAGACATGTACAAAGCTTTCACAAAGCTAGGTGAGATGAATACGAGGCTACAAAGTCGGGTGCGTCAATGTGCTCTCAGTCGGGACAAGGTTCACATAGTGTCCCGGACCAAGTACATGATCAAATAACCCGACTACGGGGGAAATTGTAGGTCCTAAATACGATAAACATAGAGATAAGAAAGCAATAGCAAAATTAGTTGTGGTGGAGGGTTTGCTTTTTTCATTTCCTTCCTCTCCTGGTTTTATTCATTACATAAGACATATGTATAATCCTGTTTTTCACAGTTTTTCTAGATCAAATGTTAGGAGAGACATTTTTAAATTCGCACATGAATATCAATAATATTTACGTTATGCATTATATCATTTTCCTGGCAAAATATCTATCACTTCTGATATAGGCCGTAGTACGAACGGTCATGATCATTTAACTGTAACATGTTATTGGATAGATCATAATTGGTCTATGCAAAAATGTATTTTAGCGTATAGATATATTGATGATAGGCACACTGGAAATTTTATTGCAGAAAATATTCATCAAATTTGCGATTATTATGGTATAACTGACAAAATAATGACTGTTACGTTAGATAATGCTTCTTCTAATAATTATGCTGTGAGACTTTTAAAAAATCTATTAACTCCATATTTTCCTAATCATTTTCATATAAAATGTGCGTGACATATTTATAACTTAATTGTAAAGGATGGTCTATCACTTTTTGAAGACATTCTTAATAAAGTACAATTTGCTATAAACTTTATTTTTAAAAGTAATAGAATACAAAAAAAAAGAATATAAAAAAACTTATCACGATTGTGGATTACCTTTTAGAAAAATTCTTGAAGAAGTAGCGACTAGGTGAAATTCTCTATATGAACAACTACTTGTTGCTTACGATTATAGAAGACCTATAACTTTATTTTTTAACGCCCATAATTGAAATCCAACGGATATGCTTATAGATAATGATTGGGGAAAAATTTCAGAACTTATTGGATTTTTAGAAATTTTTTTTCAAACAACTAAAGAATTTTTTGCTATATATTATCATACTATTTCAACTATATTATTTTATATAACTCTAATATTTTTGTTACTTAATGAATATATGGAAAAACTATCTTATAAGGCACCTATTAATTTTTTTTATCAAATTAATTTTTTTTTACTATTCCTACTATTTATATTATTGGTGTAGTATTAAATTCGACTATTAAAATAGACGGTTGTAAAACACTTGTTGAAATTATTTATGATTGTATAACAATACTTCCACCTCCAACTCCAAAAATTCCAAATGAACAACCACCTTAGAAAAGGTGTTTATAAATATGTAATTTTTTTTTTCAATTTTGAATTTGTATTACAAAAAAATTATATTTCTATTAAATTAATAAGAGGCACAAAAACAACATTGAGATGTTTTTATTACGCTATCTTGTTCAATTATTGAAGTGTTTATATATATTATTTTTTAAAATTAAGTGCAAAAAAAAACATGATCCCGATCCAACCCCGCCCTGCCAATACTGGTCCCCCATTTTGCAGGATGAGGGACGGGACGGGACGACAGCCTGTCCCACCAGTCCCGGCCCGTCGGAATCCGCCCCGCCCCGCCCCGAACCCGGCCCACTGGCCACCCATAGTTTTATTCAAATATTTTCACTATAATATTTTAGACTATTTTCAATATATAGTATTTCCTATTTATTTTCCATTATCATTTTATATTATAGATGCCTATGTTGATTCAGCAGTCATGTGGTTTGCTTGGTTACATACAGTCAGACACCGAGTGTTGTATTTCGCCTAGGCTATGGTTCGGGGTGATACAGTATGCAATCAACAGTTTTAGAACCTTTTTTTTCTATTTTTAGGTTCAGGCAAAAGAACTTTTGCAAGGTAACCCAACACTTTTAAATATTTTAAATTAAGTTTATAACCTTTCAACAATTCATAATGAGTTTTGCTAGTTTTTATGAGGAATTCTATTTTTTAAGTGACATGCAGATAATATAGCTTCACCCCACAAATTATCAGGTGCATTAGAACTAACTAACACGAAGTTCATCATTTCTTTCAGTGTTCTATTTTTTATTTCAGCTACTCCATTAGACTCAGGTGAATAAGACATATTTATTCACGAATAATACCTTCTTTTTCACAAAAAAACATTTAAAGATTAATATTCTCCACCTCTGTCAGATCTAATTCTCTTAATTTTCCTACTAAGTTGATTTTCAACCTCAAATTTATAAGAAATAAAGGCATTAAAAGTATCATCTTTATTTCTAAGCAAGTACAACTTAGTAAATCTAGAGAAATCATCAATAAAAGTCACATAATATCTTTTATCACCTCTAGTCATGGTCTATTTCAAATCATCTAAATCAACATGAATCAAAGATAATAATTCAATTTCTCTATTTACGGAAAAACAAGACTTTTTAGTAAGGCGGGCCAGTGGGCCGGGTCGGCCTTGTCCCGCCCCGACACCGCCTCGACCCAACCCTGACTTTTTATTTTTTTTGAGGTATCGGGACTCGAACCGGGATGGGACATGGTCTAGTCCCGACCCGGTCCCGGTCCCACCCCGGTCCCGCCCCCGATCTCGCCCGAAATCGTCCTTTGCACAAATAGCTGTTGCACCAACGACTATTTTATATTTTGGCCGTTGTGCAACGACCATTTTTGGCCTCCCCCTCCCCTAACCCCCCTACCCCTTAATATTTATTTTTAACCCATAAGTTATTATATTTACACTTTAACCCAATTTTCCAACTATAAATACCTCATTTTCTCTTCGTCTTTCTCCAAAATCTTCTTACAATCTCTCTAAATCTCTCAATCTATCTAGATGATACACCCATTAATGTAGATGACAACACACCCACTAGTGCACCTTCAACTGAAATGCCTCATATTCCCCCTAGTATGAGACGAGGTCCAGCAAAACGACCATTAAAATCAGATGCATGGACATTTTTTGATAGAGACGTAGAGAATCAAGTAGCTAGATGTAAAATTTGTAAAGATGTTCTAAAATTTTAAACTGGAAAAGGTCACGGTGGGACGGAGGTTTAATGAGACATGTAGCAAGGGCTCATCTAGCTATGTATGCCCAATATGAGGCTTCAAAACCGGGTGCGCAAATGCCCACTCCATCAGAACAAGGTTCACATACTGTCCCGAACCAAGTACATGGTCAAATTAACCCCACGACGGGGGAATTGTAGACCCTAATTACAATAAACAAAGAGATAGGGAAGCAATAGTAAAATTAGTTGTTGTGGAGGGTTTGCCTTTTTTCATTTCCTTCATCTCCTGGTTTTATTCATTACATTAGAGAAATGTATAATCCTGCTTTTAACAGTTTTCCTAGATCAACTGTTAAGAGAGATGTATTTAAATTTGCACATGAATATGAACAATATTTACGTTATTCATTATATCATTTTAATAGCAAGTGACTATCACTTCTGATATAGGCCGTAGTACTAACGATCATGATTATTTAACTGTAACATGTCATTGGATAGATTATAAATGGTCTATGCAAAAACGTATCTTAGCGTATAGATATATAGATGATAGGCACACTGGTACTTTTATTGCAGAAAATATTTATCAAGTGTGCGATTATTACGGAATAACTGATAAAATTATGACTATTATATTAGATAACGCTTCTTCTAACAATTATGCTATTACAATTTTAAAAAATAGTTTAACTCCATCTTTTCCAAATCATTTTCATATAAAATGTGTGTGCCATATATATAACTTAGTTGTAAAGGATGATCTATCACTTTTGAAGACATTCTTAGTAAAATACAATTTGCTATAAACTTTATTTTTTAAAATAATAGAATACAACGAAAAAAAATATAAAAAAACTTGTCACGATTGCCAACTACCTTATAGAAAAATTCCAGAAGAAGTACCCACTAGGTAAAATTTTTTCTACGAACAACTACTTGTTGCTTATGAATATAGAAAACATATAACTTTATTTTTTAACTCTCATAATCAAAATCCAGCTGATATGGTTGTAGATAGCGATTGGAGAAAATTTTCGAACTTATTGTATTTCTAGAGAATTTTTTTCAACCAACAAAAGAATTTTTTGGTATATATTATCCTACTATTTCAAATATGTTGTTTTATATAACTCTAATATTTTTACTGCTTAATGAATGTATGGATAAATCAGTTTATTAGGCAGCTATTAAAAAAATATTTATCAAAATAAAAAAATATTTTATTCCTATTCCCACTATTTATATTATTGTTGTTGTATTAAATCCGACTATTAAAATAGACGGTACTAAATCACTTATTGAAACTATTTATGATTGTATAGCAGTACTACCACCTCCAAGTCCCAAAAATTCAAATCACCCACCACCTATTGAACAAACTAAAGAAGAAGTGTTGTCTAGCGTAGAAGACGAATGCAAAAAAGTATATAGGTTTTACCAACAAGAAAGTGATAGCAACCTACCGGCTTCCATACCATCTTCTTCTTTTTCAAACCAACCTCACAAAAGATATGCTGTTTTTGCGCTAGTATTAAAAGCCTCAGAAATAAAATGTGCGGGCGTAATGCTACTAACCAAATTAGCGAGTTTGATATTTTTGTTTTGCAGGATTCTGTACCGTACCAAGCAGTTCTCAATGAAGAAGGACGTGAAGACTTGCTGAAATACCGGAGGGGGAATGAGAAGACCTTTCTGACACTTTCAATGATGGCCCAAGATGTTTTGAACATTCAAGCGTCATCAACAACATCTGAAAGCGCTTTTTCTGCCGGCAGATATCAAATATGAGAGCACAGACACTCATTAGTCGGAGACAACTTGGAGATTGAAGTATTATTCAGAGATTGATTATGAGCGGAGCGGAGAAGGTGCGGTCAATCGGAGATCAACGAAGAAGAAGACGAAAACTACAATGAAATCTTATCCGAAGGTGGTGGAAGCGACATGGAGCAATTTGACCAATAAATACCAATTCCAACCGAAGAACCACAGGAAATTATCAAGAAACTAGAACATGTTTTTTTCAAAATGTAATTTTTTTAATTGCAATTTTACTATGTAATTTGCAACTTTTGAACACACCACAAAGTTACAATTTCGACAATTGTATTTGTATTACAAAAAAAATTATATGTCTATTAAATAATATAAGAAGCACAAAATCAACCTTGAGATGTTTTTATTACATTATCTTGTTTAATTATTAATTTATATATATATATATATATATATATATATATATATATATATATGTTATTTTACTAGATTGGTTTGGATATTAGGAACATGCAATACATTACTCAATGCTAGGATTTTACTAGATGTGAGTTTGAGAAGAACTTTCCTTTCCCAAAAACTTGAGTTGTCCTTGAGTCACTAAGATAAATAATTTCTTCTCCTTTCTCAACTTGGGTGTATGACATAAACCATTTTAATTTACACAAATGTACCTAGTAGCACCAGAGTCTATCACCAGCTTCTCACATTGACCTCAATATTCATTTCTGTTATGACAACTATTATATTATTCGTTTCAATCATATGCTTAGCGAAATTGTTATTTCTCACGAATATTCTCTTGCATTGAGGTGTATTTCTCATGAAGGTTTTATTATTGACTTTGGACTTGTAATCATGTCTATTTACATAAATGTATTTTTGTATCGTCTTGGTAAGTTGTGAACGTATCACTACATTTGTAACACCACGTACATCTGGCAAGATGACGGGAAATGAGAGCAGCCATGATAACACTACCATTAGTATTATCAATAATTTCATGAGTAATATTGTTTGCCATAGTAACTTAGATTGCTAGGAAACACAAGTAAAAATCAGTACAATAATAATAATAATAAATATTATTTATTTAGATAAGTAAAATAACAGTACTTGAAAATATAAATATTATACTATTTCAACAATGTGAAATGTCTTTCAGGATTAAATATACCCTTCTCTAATTAAAATTAGAATATACAAAAATCAGCAAAATTTAGAAAAAACAATAAAAAATGGAACACTTTTTAGTTGATTTCTAGTCCAAAGAAAGTGCCTATTTATAGGCAATAAAATTCTTTCAGACAATGACAAGCGTATGGCTAGCTGTCAACAAATGTCCATGCAACCAAGTAGAGTTTCCAATTATCCAAAGAGTCCAGCTTGCTGGTGAAAGGTTCTTGCCTGTACCCTAGGGTCGTAGGTTCGAATCCCCTCAATGGATATTGTCCTCCGGGACATATACCTTGTGGTAAAGCCTGGGCGCTAAAAGCCGCGCGGGCATATTGCAGTGTGGGTTCGATCCCCGCCAAGCCGAAAGAGGGGGTCAACCTTGTAGCATTGATCCGTTGGACGCAAACAGACACTGACCACGGGGTGCACATCCCGCGATTTACATGGTGGTGGGGTGCTGAAGGACTGGTCCCATCATCCCCAGGAGTCTAGTACCAATACTTGTGCAGGTGCTAGCGATAGGGAGGCACAAGTCGCCTCGAGACCTGGGTTAACAAAAAAAAAAGTAGAGTTTCCAATTACCACACTTCTCATGTTTTAGACACTTAGCAAGTCATGTGTCAATAATTCATCAACAATTATTAATTTTTTAAAATATCACTACATTTTCAACTGTTTTTTAATTATTTATTTGATTTTGTTAGTGATAATTTAGAATTTTTTTTAGATATTGATATTTTAGGAGCAAATCAAAGTATACATATAATATAGATAATATTTTTCTATAAGCATGTGAAAATATTACTACTTCTAATAATCATATATATATTTCTTGTAAACTCTATCAAAGTTTCAGCTCTTCTTTTAATATAAGGTACACTATATGATATACATGTATTTAAACAATACAGAGTAGATGAATTAATAAAGAAAGGCAATACCCAATTCTAATTACCCAGAAGGGATTGCTTAGCCTATTAATCCAAGACAACTTACCTTAACACTCGCATGAATGATTACCACGTAATATAACTTACTAAAGTTATATACCTCGTGAAGTGTTAAACATACCAAAATCATACAGATAGTTGTTTTGTGAGCAAATAAAATTGCAAAACCAAACCTTCTCCGAGAAAGGATTTCTTGACTTTAAATTACTTCATATTTCTGACATAGAAAACATTAAATTTAAAATAAATGTTCAATATAAAGTGTTGTGCAGATAATGTATTATAAAATAATATAAGACAATAAAAAATATAGTTAAAGAAGGGGAGGGGGGGAGGGAGGGGGAGATTTTATTGCTCTTCAAACTGATGTACAAATGAATTGAAGATTCCTATTTATAAAAGAAAATAAGCTGATGCGAAATTTTTCAGAAAGCTGCTACAAGACTTTTCAGAAGTTGTTTGCAAGTTGCCTATATAAACTACTTGCAAGCTACAGTCAAACCTTTCTATAATGACAATGATTGTCTGAAAATTTCATGGCTGCTATATAGTGATGTGTTGTTATATATGTATACTAACATTTGATGTTTAAATTTCATTTAGCTGTTATAAACTAAAATACATAAATAATTATTTTTCGTACTTTTTATTTTATAAACAAAAATAATATATTTGTGAATTTTTAAATCTCAATTGATTTTCATATCTTATTAATTAAAAATTGAAAATACTAATAAGTTACTACAAAATTCGTACCATACAGATAAAAAATTAAAATCTAAGGAACACATGCATTTAAAATTAATTGAGAATTAATATATTTTATTTTTATACATAATATATTTCTTATAAAATATTATTACACAATATTTGAGTATGACTGTTATAGAGATGTAATTTTACAAAGAGTGTACCGTTATAATAAATGTCAATGCTATTATAGGTAGAATATTATTATAAAGAAGCAAAATATAACATGAAAAATCGATTCCAGAGAAAATTAGATAGTTATAGTGAAATGATATTATAACGAATGATAATTATAGAGATGTTTAACTGTATCCGATTGAACTACATATCTATTATATCTAAAAATAAGTTTTACAGTCTTGAACTATACTTTTTTCTATTGAATTCATTGAACTTGTTTTGCCTTATTTTTATAGGATGGTAACTGATTGATTACAATTACATAGTTTAGAAGTCTAAGTTGACTTGCTTATTATTATTATTATATTAATAGCAGAAGAATATATTAAAATATGATTAGACAAATAAATTGTTACGAATAATATCAAATTAAACTTATATTATATAAATTAGTAGTATTGTATATAAAATAACAGTACTTCCTCCGTCTTAAAATATGTATTATTTTCCGCTCACGAGATTCAAATTACATGAAACTTTCCCAATTTAAGTTATATCTTTTTACCATATTAACATGAGAAGAATTATAATTTATAATATTTTCATATTTCATATAATTTTTAAATATTTAAATATAAATTTAAAATATTAAATTAATTAAATCCAATTTAATTTTGTAAAATTCTATTTAGTCTTTTGGATCCTTTCATCTCTTTGAGTCAAGACCCGACCTGGCTCACATCGGTCCAATAACCGATCTTAATAAACATCGTGCACAATATTTTTCGTCAATTTAATTCTCAAGAAAGTAAAAAAAGACAAATATTTTGAAAGCAATGAAGTATTAGTCTAATAATGTGATCATAACCAGTGTGTAAGTGTTGAAGGTGAAATTTGCGTGGAAACCTTGTCTTTAATTTATTTTATTATCAAATTGAATTACTTCATCCATTTCATAATAAGTGTTGTTTTTAGCTTATGCACACCTCTTAAAAAAAATTTATTCCTAAAAATTATGAGTATTTTTACTAATTTATCCCTAATTAATGCATAAAAAAGATATCTAATGATTCTTAATTATGTAAATAAATATAATTTTCAAAGAATAAAATTAGTTTATTCTTAAAATTCTAAATAATCATTTATTTTAAAAAAAATAAAAAGTTAACATGTCCAATTTGCTAACAATTGGTCAGCCGAATTGGGAGTATATGATTTAGTTTATCCGTTGCACTCTCTTTCACTCCGGATAGTGAGCCATTTAGGAAATTGTGCCGATCGTTTTCCGCATAAAGACACCAACTCTGCAGCATTTGGTTCAGTACATCAAGAGGCCTGCTGGGTCATAGTCATACCAATATCTTTGTGAGGGGGAAAATTCCGAAGGCGAAATCCCCTATCTGTATCAGAGGTCTCTTGGCCAGGTGAGATGTAAATCGAGGGATATGCGCGAGTGGCAGCCCTGCAAGGGAGATGACAAACGGGACACGAATCCAGCAACCTCCCTTGCAATATTTCAGCAAAGACTATCACCACACAGATTCGAACCCGCGATGTCGGAGTGGTTGCACCCAATCACCTTGCCACTTACCAACTCGCGTGTGCCCCTGAGGGCTAGTCATACCAATACCTAATTATCGAGGAACTATGGCGATGAAGAGGCCTGTGCAGTGTATGTTGACAAGGATTTGCATGACACCAAGTTATAGTGCTCTTCCTCAAGGCAATTCTCAAAATCTCATCAACCTCGAGTCCCAGTGCAGTTTCCACAAGTAAAATTATCTCCCATCCCCATGCTGAGTCACGTCCCAGCTGCACATAATAGCAGTACTAATTATTCATTGCTGTAGTCTTTTCTTATTTTAGTTAGTTGTTGTTGCTTGTGGATTGTCGTATCTGTATTATTTAGAAGATTTTATGCAGTAAGCTTCAAAATGGTTTTACTTTATGCTTTCCTAAGTAGGGAATCCAGAAAGATCATTAGATTATCTACTATGCAAATACAAATGCAGGCATCTATGAAGTTTCGACTGAGTTTAGCTATCCCTATCACTTAGTGAGCAGGAAATCACTAGGCAAATGTCCCCCATCTGAATCTCTTCTTATATTACATAGTTATGGGAGTTCTCCAGCAATATTGCCCTAATAGTATCCGTTTGGTCTTTTCCCTTTTCAGCTTTGAGAAATTAATTGCTGATTTTGATGCCATTGAAGTGCTGTTGTGTGCTTCATTTGGTATCCAAATTTTAAATTAACTAGAAGAGTATAGCAAGATAAGTCATTGAGGAAAAATGATCAAGCAACGTAGAGAAAGCAATGCACTTGTCACCATTTGGTTTGTCTTGAACATGAAAGGTACTTCCTAAGGGGAAAGTAAAATAGACAAGTGAATGTTCCTATAGGAAGATAGCAGTAGGCTCGGTTCATTATGTTAATCTTAAAGTTTATGTGATCGCTAGAACACCGATATGCCACTCAATTGTGTTATTGCTGTATTCACAGTTTGGAGGAGCTCCAGGAAGGCTCTAAGGCCCTGCATCATGTTTTGGAACATGATCTACCAAAGATGCAGAAAGAGAAGCCAGCAACAGTCTCCCATGCTACCTCCAGTGTGTGTGACCGGTGTGGCCGTGACTTATATGGCTCTTCATATGATATTGAAACTTGAGGTAGCTTCCATAGATATAGCAGTAGGCCCGTCTTCTTTTTCTACATTATACATTTCGTATCAATCGATATACTTACCTTTACGCCATCTTAGAAAGTATAATCACAGTACTCTTGATGTCTGATTTATGATCAATCAACTATTTGGTGCCAGTTAAAACTAGGCGTGGCCAGTGGGCCGGGATCGGGTCTGTCGGGTCGGGGCGAGATGGGGAGGGCGGGATCGGGACATGCGGGATTCGCCTCCGTCCCGTTTCCGACCCCGTCGGGTCGGGGCGGGATCGGGATCGGGATCACTTTTTTTTGCACTTAATTTAAAAAATAACATAGATATAAAAAACTCAATAATTAAACAAGATAGTGTAATAAAAACATCCAAGACTGTTTTTGTGCCTCTTATATTAGTTAATAGACATATGATTTTTTTGTAATACAAATACAATTGTCAAAATTGCAACTTTGTGGTG
The DNA here is from genome assembly GCA_029783415.1 of Anisodus acutangulus. NCBI lineage: Eukaryota > Viridiplantae > Streptophyta > Magnoliopsida > Solanales > Solanaceae > Anisodus > Anisodus acutangulus. Next base: position 21,211,963 of record CM056507.1, on the reverse strand, counting down.
TTGTTCAAAAGTTGCAAATTACATAGTAAAATTGCAATTAAAAAAAATTACATTTTGAAAAAAAATTGTTCTAGTTTCTTGATAATTTCTTGTGGTTCTTCGGTTGGAATTGGTATTTGTTGGTCAAATTGATCCACGTCGCTTCCACCACCTTCGGATAAGATTTCGTTGTAGTTTTCGTCTTCTTCTTCATTGATCTCCGGTTGACCGCACCTTTTGTCGCTCCACTCGTATCCAATCTCTGAATAATACTACAATCTTCAAGCTGTCTCAGGCTAATGAGTGTCTGTGCTCTCCTATTTGATATCTGCCGGCAGAAAAAATGCTTTCAGACGCCGTTGATGACACTTGAATGTTCAAAACATCTCGGGCCATCATTGAAAGTGTAGGAAAGGTCTTCTCATTCCCCCTTCAGTATTTCAGCAAGTCTTCACATCCTTCTTCATTGAGAACTGCTTGGTACGGTACAGAACCCTGCAAAACAAAAATATCAAACTCGCTAATTTGGTTACTAGCAGTACAGCCGCACATTCTATTTCTGAGGCTTTCAATACTAGCCGCAGAAACAGCATGTCTTTTGTGAGGTTGTGTTGAAGAAGAAGAAGATGGTATGGAAGCCGGTAGGTTGCTAGCACTTTCTTGTTGGTAAAACCTATATATATTTTTGCATTCGTCTTCTACGCTAGACAACACTTCTTCTTTAGTTTGTTCAATAGGTGGTGGGTGATTTGGATTTTTGGGACTTGGAGGTGGTAGTATTGCTATACAATCGTAAATAGTTTCAATAAGTGATTTAGTACCGTCTATTTTAATAGTCGGATTTAATACAACACCAATAATATAAATAGTGGGAATAGGAATAAAATATTTTTTTATTTTGATAAACATTTTTTAATAGCTGGCTTATAAGCTCGTTTATCCATATATTCATTAAGCAGTAAAAATATTAGAGCTATATAAAACAACATAGTTGAAATAGTAGGATAATATATACCGAAAAATTCTTTTGCTGCTTGAAAACATTTCTCTAAAAATACAATAAGTTCAGAAATTTTTCGCCAATCGCCATCTACAACCATATCTGTTGGATTTTGATTATGAGAGTTAAAAAATAAAGTTATAGGTTTTCTATAGTCATAAGCAATAAGTAGTTGCTCCTATAAAGAATTTCACTTAGTGAGTACTTCTTCTGAAATTTTTCTATAAGGTAGTTGACAATCATAACAAGTTTTTAAATATTCTTTTCTTCGTTGTATTCTATTATTTTTAAAAATAAAGTTTATAGCAAATTGTATTTTACTAAGAATGTCTTCAAAAAGTGATAGACCATCCTTTACAATTAAGTTATATATATGACACACACATTTTATATGAAAATGATCTGAAAAAGATGGAGTTAAACTATTTTTTAAAATTGTAATAACGTAATTGTTAGAAGAAGCGTTATCTAATGTAATAATCATAATTTTATCAGTTATTCCGTAATAATCACACACTTGATAAATATTTTCTTCAATAAAAGTACCAGTGTGCCTATCATCTATATATCTATACGCTAAGATACATTTTTGCATAGACCATTTATAATCTATCCAATGACATATTACCGTTAAATAATCATGGCCGTTAGTACTACGACCTATGTCAGAAGTGATAGCCACTTTACCATTAAAATGATACAATGAATAACGTAAATACTGTTGATATTCATGTGCGAATTTAAATACATCTCTCTTAACAGTTGATCTAGAAAAATTGTTAAAAGCAGGATTATACATATCTCTAATGTAATGAATACAATCGGGAGATGAAGGAAATGAAAAAGGCAAACCCTCCATAGCAACTAATTTTGCTATTGCTTCCCTATCTCTATGTTTATCGTATTTGTGGCCTACAATTCCCCCCGTCATAGGGTTAATTTGACCCTGTACTTGGTCCGGGACAATATGTGAACCTTGTCCCGATGGAGAGGACGTTTGCGCACCCGGTTTTGAAGTCTCGTATTGGGCATATCTAGCTGGATGAACCTTTGCTACGTGTCTCATTAAACCCCCCGTCCCACCGTGACCTTTTCCAGTTTTAAATTTTAAAACATCTTTACAAATTTTACATCTAGCTACTTGATTCTCTACGTCCCTATCAAAAAATGTCCATGCATCTGATTTTAATGTTCGTTTTGCTGGACCTAGTCTCATACTAGGGGAAATATGAGGCATTTCAGTTGAAGGTGCACTAGTGGGTGTGTTGTCATCTACATTAGTGGGTGTATCATCTAGATCATCGTCTAAATTGAAGTCTTCTTAAGTTCAAAAAAATAACTCCTCGTCTAAATCTAATGGTATTGTAGGAAAATGTTCAGTATCAACAAAATCATCCTGTGTAGGAATAGGATTCTGTCTAGAAATAGGATGACTAGAAGAAGTACCCTTGCCCTTGTTGCCCCTACTAGAAGAAGCACGACCCCTACCCGTAAGCATACATTTAAATCCTTCCATTATAAATTTATAATTATACTAATAAATAATTAAAGTAAATGAAATTAAGTGCGCTAAATAAAATAAACAAACAATAATAATTTAATGAAGGAACGAATGTACCAAACGCCGACGTAACGTCGACGTGTAATCGAGAGGTTGTAAATTGAAACTTTGCTTGATGGATGATCCTTAAGCTAGTTGACAACTTCACTCTCAAATGAATAAATAAAATTGAATATTTAGTAGACAATGTAGACTTGTAGAGAGATAGATTGAGAGATTAGAGAGACTATAGGAAGATTTGTGAGAAAGATGAAGAGAAAATGATGTATTTATAGTTGAAAAATTGGGTTAAAGTGTAAATATAATAACTTATGAGTTAAAAATAAATATTAAGGGGGGTAGGGGGGAGGCCAAAAATGGCAGTTGCACAACGGTTATTTTTGCAAAAGGACGATTTCGGGCGGGATCGGGACGAGACCATGTCCCGTCCCGATTCGAATCCCGATACCGCAATTTTTTTTTAAAAAAAAGTGTCGAATTCGGGGCGAGACCGAGGCGGTGTCGGGGCGGGACATGGCCGACCCGATCCACTGGCCAGCCATAGTTAAAACCACTATCTTTGCCATGCAAATAAAGTTGTATGTTCGCTGAGTACTTGTCATCTTAGTTATTATGTATCAACAAGTACAGAACTGATCTCCAGCCTCATGAAAAGGAACTGGAATTTCAAGAAAATGTTGCTCTTCGAATATTTCTGACATCTGCACTCTTTCTAAGATATGGGATGTTGCTGTTGGGCTTTGGAATACCAGAGTTTATCCACATTGCTTGTGTTGGCTGTTGTTTTATAATGGAATTAAATAAAGATACTTTATGAGGTATGTTTTATTGTGTCGCGACAAATCCAGAAATTTTACTAAGAATATTGTGTCGTGGCCAATTCAGAAATTTTGCGAAGGAACTATTTCACCTATAATATGTGGACCACCCTTCAGCATACGTAGCTAAGCTCCTGTTATTGTGGATTTAATGCTTTATGTATTTGGTTGGCTAGCTGGTTGAGCAATGATTCTATGATCTTAACCTGGATCTATTAATCCATCTTCACCTACGTGTGCTTAGTATAATGAAGTTATTTTGTGTAGAAATTGTTTTTTCAGTAGATGTTTTCCATGAAAATTATTTTTTTAAAATAAATAATTATATATATTAAAAAACAATAGTTAATTAAATTAGCAAATCTAATGGTGTTTTAGTGAAATTGCTGAGTACGCTCTCTTTTCAAATTTTTGCGAAGGGTTCGAAGTACGGAGTCAAAATACCTAATTTACAATATGAGTTCAAAGTTCAAACATGAATTCTTCAAGTTTTTCAAATTAAATTTTACATATTTAAAAATTACATAAGAAGTAATACTCCCTCCGGTCCATTTTACGTGTCATCCTTACTAAAAAAAATAAATAACTTAAAATAGTTGTCATTTTAGAAATTAAGGTAGAGTTAAGTATTTTTTTTTAATCTTTATCCTTGCTCAATAAATTTGGAGATATATTAATATCATAAAAGAGAGAATAGAACTAAATTGAGATCTAAGAATAAATAGGAATAATTTAGTCAAATTAATATATTTTTAAGAGGCATGCAAAGATCAAACATGACAAGTAAAATGGACCGGAGGGAATACAAGTTAACATGGGTAACGATTTAAAATATTTAAGAAAAGTTTGAAAAAATCGTAATAAAAAGAGTTTTATTTGACTCTCCAAAGAAGTAATAGCCTCACCTAAAATGAAATAACGGGAAAGGACATGCTGTGGCCATCAACAAAAAGAAAAGGGCCAAAAAGATCCAATTTTAAGTAAATGATCCGAAATAACCCTTACACCCAAAACAAAGACAAATTTAGCCAAACCCTACTTTTTCAGTTTCTCCTCTATTTCTTTCTCTGGATGTGGACTCATAAGTATTAAGCCTAAGACATAGCATAACCAAGGCCTCTAGCAAATTACGATTCTATATTCATTTTGATATTTACTTTATAAAGCTAGCAGTTATGAAGGCGAAAACGACGGCTTTTAAACGTCTGTATGTGCAATTAGAGAAAAAAAGCGGGGATAAGAAGTTGTATATACTAGCCAATGTGAGGGAAAGGAGGGCCTGCGACTTGGATCACGTGAGGTGCATCAATAACGAGGACAACAAAGTACTGGTGGAGGACGCACATATTAGACAGAGGTGACAATCTTATTTCCATAAACTCTTGAACGAAAAAAAAGATAGAGACATTGTGCTGGGAGATATGGAGCAATCTGGTAGGTATCGATTTTTTGGGTATTGTGGAAGCATTAAGGTTAAGGAGGTTCAGGGTATTGTTCGCAGGATGCGCAGGGGACGAACGACCGGGCCTGATGAGATCGCAGTTGAATTTTGGAAGAGCGTAGGAAGGGTAGGTTTGTAGTGGCTGACTGAGTTGTTTAACGTTATTTTTAAGAAGACGAGAATGCCCGAATAATGGAGGTGGAGTACAATGATTCCTTTATACAAGAACAAAGGTGATATCCAGAGTTGCAACAACTATAGGGGTATCAAGCTGCTAAGCCACACTATGAAAGTTTGGGAAAGAGTCATGGAGATGAAGATGAGAAGAGGCGTGTCTATCTCCGAGAATAGTTTGGATTCATGCCGGGGCGTTCGACTACAAAAGTCATTCATCTTATTATCCAAGGGATGAAGAGATTGATGACGATGTCACACATCGTATTGGGGCATGCTGGATGAAATGGAGACTCGCATATGAAGTCTTGTGCGAAAAAGTGTCACCAAAACTTAAAGGCAAGTTCTATAGGGTGGTGATTAGACTGACTATGTTGTATGGGGTGGAGTGTTGGCCGGTCAAGACTTCGCATACCCAAAAGATGAAAGTTGCGGAGATGAGGATTCTAAGATGGATGTGTGGGCATACAAAGAGGGATATAATTAGAAATAATGATATCTGGGACAGAGTGAGACTTGCCTCGGTGAAGGATAAGATGCGGGAAGCGAGGTTGAGATGATTTGGATACGTGCAGAGGATTGACACAAATGCCCCAGTGCGGAGGTGTGAGAGGTTGACTATGGACGGGTACACGAGGGGTAGAGGTAGGCCGAAGAAGTATGTGGGAGAGGTGATTAGACAGGATACAGCGCAGGTGCAACTCACTGAGGACATGACCTTAGATAGGGGGTTACGGAGGACAATGATTATGGTAGAAGGGTAGTAGGTAGTCCATCGTAGTCCTACCTACGCTTACAAACTGGTAGTTGTATTGTTATTATTGTAGGCCCGCTTAGCCTAGGCACATTATTGCTTTATAGTCCCCTGTCGTTTGATTTATGCTGCTATGTGTATTTTGTTTATCTTATTTACCTGCATTCGTTATTGCTTCTTTTTCAAAATTCGCTATCATGGCTTAGTCGGTTTGTTTGTCTTACTTTGCTTGTGCTTGTGCTTTGTCTTAAGCCGAAGGTCTCTCGGAAACAATCACTCTACTTACCAAGGTAGAGGTAAGGTATGTGTACTCTACCCTCCCCAAACTCCACGTTGTGAGATTTCACTGGGTATGTTGTTGTTGTTGTATATTTACTTTATAAGCACTCTCAAAATTCTCCAACAAATCAGTGGACACACACACAGTCACTCATGTACATATTTCATTCTCTATAGTTTCTGGCAAATTAATGCACCAAATCGACTCGACAATGGAGGAAGATGTTTTGTCTTTGTATCTCTCAATCTGTGTCATTTTTGGACCGTGTTTCTGAATAAAATATCTCCAAAACAAGTAAAATATGTGTATAATAATTATAAAATATGTGTATAATTAGTGAACATACATTTATTATACAACAATGATACATTTCTATACAACAATGATACATTTCCTTATCAATTTTTTTTATATACGTACAACAGTGATACATATTCTATACAAAAATGATATAGTTTCTAAACGCGTGATACAATTTTTATATACATATACAGTAGTAATACATATTCTATACAACAATGATACAATTTCTATACGTATGATACATTTTTCATACATATACAGTAGTAATACATATACAACAATGCAATTTATATACATATGTTGGAATTAGTTGAATAATGGTTAGAAAATGAAATTATTTTGAAAAGGCTAAAAAATGATCTTTAAGATTCTTGGGGCCAACTGGTATAAATAGTTTCACCCAGATGATCATTTGTGTCTTAATAATAACGATCAAGTATAAGTACCTCGATTCATATTAAAATCTTCCTTTAACCTGAAGGAAATATAGTCATTGGGTCAAAATGCTCCTAACGAATTTGAAATGGCTAAAAAATGACCTTCTTCCACCTATCGGATCAAATTGCCCTTCCTTCCACTTATTTGGATCAAATTTGCCATTCTTTCCACCTATTTCGATAAAAAAAAATACGTCTAAAAATACCATTTCCTTTTAACATAAATTGATGTGGAATATATAATTTTTTAAATTAAATATATTATTTTTATTGGTCCACATGTCATTAGACTCAAATCCATTCACAATCCAACCCATTTACATAAATCCATTTTTAAAAGACCCAACACTTCTTCTTTTTCATCCAACATAGGACCTTAGATAAGAATAGCTGTGAGTCAGTGACATCAATTAAACTCTAAATCACCTACTGATGAACTTTCTCAAAGGAAAATCTGCAGTGCCTTTTGTATATTGCAAAACTTACAGCTTTGACTATTTTCTTCCCTTAGCAGCTTCACTTTTGAGAAGTTCTAATTTTTATAGTTTACTAATGCATATTTATATTGTACTTCAAAGTTTCCTGCCTTGGAATTGACCAATGTTTTAAGAGAAATCATCATATGCTTAATGAGAAAAGACAATTGACATGGAAAATCAAAAAATGGATGACCTTTTTGCGACAAGAAGAAATATTGTCAAGCCAATAGCTGATTTAAGCTCAATGCTATTCTTCCATAGTTAAGGCCCTATGTTGGAAGAAGGGGAAGAAATGTTGGGTCTTTTAAAAAATGGGTTGGGTTAATGGGTTGAAATGTGAATGTGTTAAAATTGAGACAGAGAAGAGAATTCAGAGAGATAAAAATAATGAGAGAATTATTTATGCTTTTCATTATAATAACCTCCTTATATAGAGGTAAAATCTTCTTTTTCCTAGTCTAATAGGGTAAATGGTAACCCTATTCTAATAGGACTACAAATCCTATATTATCATAATTATCAAATCCTATATTACCATAAATAGACCTAGCTTATTCTAATACCCCCCTTAAGTCGGAGCATGAGGGTCTTGAATGCCCAACTTGCCAAGTAAATATTCATGTTTGCGATTTTCCCAAAGCCTTTGTAAACACATCGACCAATTGCTCACTGGTTGACACATGATGGAGAAGTATTATTCCGGATTGGAATGCGTCCCAGACATAGTGACAGTCGACTTCAATGTGTTTAATTCATTCATGAAACATCAGATTTCGCGCAATATACAATGCTGCTTGACTATCAAAATACATTTTCACCGAAGATTTATGTTCAACACCCTAATTATGTAAGATTCCCTTTAACCATTTCAACTCACATATTGTCATTGTTATTGACAGATATGATGCCGCTGTTGACGAGCGAGAGACAATGTGATGTTTTTTGGTTTTCCATGATATGGGTAAATTCCCGAGGAATATAAACAAATCGGGAAGATATTTTCAAGTCACCGGATATCCGGCCCAGTCCGAATCACACCATCCGTATAACTGGAGATCACAATCTTTTCTCATCACAATGCCTTGTCCTGGGTTCTTCTTCAAGTACCGCGCCATACGGAGAGCCGCATTCCAGTGTGCTTCATTTGGTTGCTGCATGAATTGGGACAGAACATGCACGCAATACGATAACTCAGGTCTTGTGAAACTGAGGTATATTAGTCTACCGATCAGACATCGGTATGGTTTCGGATCTCCTAAAATAGCTCATTTGGCCAACGCCAAACCATGATTCTGTTCCATAGGAGTATTGATTGGTTTAGCTCCCAGTAAACCAGACTCAACAATTATATCCAAGGCATATTTTCACTGACAGAGAAATAACTCAATTGGTCCACGTGAAACTTCAACTCCCACAAAGTACTTCAGAGGACCCAAATCCTTCAGGTGAAAATATGTGCGAAGATAGTCTTTGAATCGTTTAATGCCACTATGGTCGTTTCCAGAGATAATCAAGTCATCCACATAGACTAAGACGTTAAGTTGCATACCTCCCTAATGCATAGTGAATAGAGAATAATCAGAGTACGATTGTTTGAACCCATATTTCATCAAAACACTTGACAATTTCACAAACCAACACTTTGGAGCTTGCTTCAAAACTTACAAAGATTTCCAGAGTCGGCATACTTGCCCCGAATTAGGAACACGAAATACGGATGACAATTTCATATAAAATTCCTCTGTAAGCTCTCCTTGTAAGAAAGCATTATGAACATCCATCTGATGTAACTCTCAATTTCATGCAGCCGCAATAACCATGCTGAGTCCGAACAGTTACTACCTTATCAACCTGAGTAAAAGTTTTGTTGTAGTGAATTTCTTCCTCCTCTTTATTTCCGAAGATGAGCAAATGAGCTTTATATCGCTCGATTGTGCCGTAAGAGTTGTACTTGATTTTGTACACCCATCTATATCCGAGTGCTTTCTTATCTGGTGGAAAAGTTTCTAGTGTCCATGTTCCATTATCCTCTAACGATTGGATCTCTTGCCGCATGCCTACTTTACAATGTTCTTTTTTCATTGCCTCCGAAAAGGTTTTTGGTTCGGTTCCTATGGTAATTGTTGCAAGGAACCTTTGCCGTTGCAGGGAAAAATTATCACATGATATATAATTACCTAAAGGATAAGCTGCACTGGAGGATTGCTGAGGATCAAACTGTCACGACCCAAATCGGAGGGTCGCGATGGGTACCCGGACCCCACCCGTCGGGTACCACCAATCGTACATTCAATACCTAATCATAATTCAATACGGACTAAGCCAAAAAAGATTATGGAAAATTAGGTAACCATCCTATATATATACATACCCATACTAAAGGTCAACAAGGCCATACACGACTACTACACATAAGACACCTGTCTACAAGTCTCTAAGAGTAGCAACACCAAAGGTCGGGATAGGGACCCGCCATACCCGTATAGACATGCAAAAATATACCGTACCAAAATAGACCGACACTCCGAAATAAAGGGAGTGCTCCAAAATCCGCAGAGTCAGCAACCTACTGATGTGGATCATCGTCCTGTCTACGCAAACCTGCGGACATGAAACACAACGTCCCCCGACAAAAGAGACGTCAGTACGACTGATGTACTGAGTATGTCAGACATGAACAATAGTATAACAGGGATATAACAACAACTGAAACAGAAACAACTGACCAGCAGTAAATGCCTCTGCGGGTCCTAATACATATGCCTAAATGTTATGCACAATGAAAATGCGGTATACATATAAATATTGGCCACACAAGGGCATCTTCGTGTCCATAACCGCCTCTGTGGGTATCAGGTTATATCGGCCACACAAGGGCATCATATCATATTGGCCTCTTCGAGCTCTTTTGTGATAGTTTGTACCAGGTGCAGGTGGTTTGCGTATATAACGCCTTTCCCTTTCCCCATATCCCCTACATATATACAATATTTACCATATAGTAATGTGCATAGCACAAGTGGGTCCAGGATAATATATGGATATAATGCAAATGAAAATGCATGAATGAGAATAAAACATTTTCTGAATTTTATCGGATGACATAATATCCTTGTATCCCCAGCTAACATTGTGAATATCAACATCTTTTCCATGTACCTCAATAAGGATTTAGGAACCTGTTTAGACATGCTTTTAACATAGGAATCAATAACATGAATATTCTTAACTACCAGGAGTAGAATAATTTATGGAACAATATCACAGTTATATTTCGTTACATGGAACATGCCAAAAGAAAGAAATAATTTGCCTTAACATACCTCGAACCCAAGCTTAAAAGTAGAGTAAAACGTTGTTGTGTTTTCCCTGTGCTATGCCTAAAATGGATAAGCAAGCTTCTCCAATTTTTAGCTCTACATTTGCGAAACAGAAAGAGTACTCGGCAATTGTTTTGGTGTAGGAATTTGTTAGGCAGCAAACTGATTAACTTCAACCTACTTAAATACTAAGAATAAGATACACTAAAAATGCAATTGTTAGCTATTAAATGATCCCATGATTTGGTCTCCCACTCAGCCAATTCTTTGGAGGTGGGAGCACCCTCTTTCACGCCACATGCACACTACATGCACTCCACTTAATTAATCAAGTGATCCGCCTCCGTATAATTTATCAATCAAACACATAATTAATTTCGTGACCTCAATTCACTTAAACCTTGATAACTTATAAGACCTTCATATACTTAATGTCATAATCTTGTGATATGACACTAGTCCATAACCTCATTGGGAATATGCACACTATTATTATTAATCCCATTGTCACACTTGTTACGTCCAAAATTATTTTGGGGTTTTATCATTTTATATACTAATCTCTTTATTAGCATACGTAAACATAACGCAAATTTTCCCAACGTGCGGGTCTATTTACGCATGCCAAGCGATTTTACATACGCCTAACGATTTAAATCGTGACCCAAAAGTACGGAATGTTACATCCTTCCCCCCTTAGAACATTCGTCCTCGAATGTTGTGGTAACATATCTAATCTCTGTCACGTAGCTAGAAAATATAACTATTTTTTCACGGCCTTTATGCTTCTTTTGGAATCTCGACATTGGTCTGGAAAAGGTATCGATACTTGTGCATCATTTCCTCTTCTGTATCCTACGTCATCTCTTCTACGTTCCTATTCCGCCAAAGAATTTTCACAGAAGCTACTTATTTAGTCCTCAACTTGCGGACTTGTCGATTTAGAATGGCAACATAAACCTCTTCATATGATAGATCCTCTGTAACCTGTACATCATCAATCGGTATAATCCAAGAAGGATCTCCAACACATGCTCTCAACATGGAAACATGGAAAACCGGATGAACAAACTCCAACTCTGAAGGTAAGTCCAATTCGTACGCTACCTGGATGATTCGTCGAATTATGCGATATGGCCCAAAATACCTTGGACTGAGATTTCCCTTCTTTCCGAATCTCACTACACCCTTCATACGCTAAATCTTAAAAAAATACCCAATCGTCTACCAGAAACTCTATGTCTCGCCGTCGCACATCTACGTATGACTTCTGACGACTCTGAGCGGTTAACAGTTATTCCTGGATCAGCTTTACCTTCTCTATGGCCTGGTGTACTTAGTCAGGCCCAAATAACTCTGATTCGCTTACCTCAAACCATCCGATAGGATATCTACATTTTCGTCCATACAACACCTCATATGGAGCCATTTTAATGCTAGTTGTTATTGTACGCGAACTCAATAAGGGATAAATGATCATCCAAACTTTTCTTAAAGTCCAATACACAAGATCGTAGCATGTCCTCGAGCGTCTGAATCGTACGCTCGACCTGCCCGTCTGTCTTAGGATGGAAAGATGTACTAAGATTCACTTGGGTGCCTAAACCTTTCTGAAATGACTTCCAGAAGTTAGCTGTAAACTGTGCACATCGGTCGGATGTAATCGAAATAGGTACTCCATGAAGGCGAACAATCTCCTTAACATACAATCTTGCGTTGTCCTCGGCTGTGTAGGTAGTTCTGACTGGCAAGAAATGAGTTAATTTGGTAAGTCTGTCAACAATTACTAAAATAGAATCAAACTTTCGATAGGAATGAGGTAAACCCGTAACAAAATCCATATTAATCATTTCTCATTTCCATATCAGAATCTTAATGTTCTGAGTCAAGCCACTGGGCTTTTGGTGCTCTATTTTTACTTGCTGAAACTTAGGACACTGAGCTACAAATTCCGCCACGCTCATCTTCATGTCGTTCCACCAATAAATGCTCTTGATATCATAATACATCTTAGTAGATCCATGGTGAATAAAATTTTGTGATCGATGGACTTCCGTCATAATCTTGTCTCGTAATCTCACTACATTGGGAATACATAAACCCTGGGGGTCCCTATCCTATTATACTCGAAGGTTGCAGTTCTCTTTTGCTAAATATCTTTTCCAATCTTCTCTAACAATGTGATCTTCATCATGACGCTCATTTTCTTCCCGTATGAGGGATGACCCTGCTGTATTATGAGTTATAAGGCTATCACTATCTGAATCCTCAAATCGGACTCTTACTTAGCTAACTGATGAGTTCCTTCAGGTCAACTTCTCTCCTTCATTCAGTATTGCTTCTATGATGTCGGTTAAGTTGTCCGATCTTACAGTGAAGGGGAACTTAGTCTCGTAGAAATCCACATCTCTTGAGATCAAATATTCGTCGTTCTCTAAGCCATACAATCTCCAACCCTTCTTTTCTTAGGGGTATCCCATGAAGACACACCTGCGACTCTGACTCTCAAACTTGTCCCTCGTTCTTCCCTTTGTGTGTGCATAACATAGTGACCCTATCACCCTTAAATGATCATATCGAGGCACTTCCAGTATAAAATTCCATAGGGGGTTTTCCTATTCAACATCGAAGATGGCGTTCTATTGATTAAATACCCCACAGTTAAAATACATTCTCTCCAGAATATGATCGAAAGATGACCCTGAAATCTAAATTCTCGCGCCATATTAAGTATGTGACGGTGTTTTCTTTCGACTCTTCCATTTTGCTTTGATGTCCTTGTGCAATATATTTGGAAAAGAATTCTATGTTCGAAGAAATAGGTTTTCATATATGTGAACTCATTTCCGTTATCACTTCTAACAATATTACCTTTGTTACCAAACTGTCTATCCACCAAGACGAAGAAATTCTTCAAGGATTGGAACACTTCTTTCTTATCAACTTAGAGAAAGATCCACACATCTCGCGAACGATCATCCACAATAGTAAAAAAATATGAAGCACCACAAGTGGAAGGGGTTCTATATGGTCCCCATAAATCGTAATGAATCATCTCAAAAGTATCCGAAGTAATATTATTATTTAAAGAAAAAACACTTCTTGTTTGCTTTGCCCGTTGGCATACATCACATTCACTATTTGATCTATCATCACTCTCATTTAAGCCTAATACCGTAATAGACTGCGTTACTTGTGCTAAAGGATGACCCAATCATTTGTGCCAACGATCGAACCGATCAATTGCCTCTGCCTTCATAGCTCGTATTAGCGGCACATTCCAAAAATAATAAAGTCAATTCATCGCTTATCCTTTCCAATCAGCTTCCTCGTGGTGGAGTCCAGTATAACACACATAAATCTATTATATATCATATCACAATCTAAATAATCAACTCATTGTGATACGGAAATTGAATTGCATTTCAAATACAGAACATAAAGGACATTCTTCAATCATATCCTGTCATTTAGCCTGGTTGTTCCTTCTTTTGTATCCACCGAGCTACTTTCATCCAGAAGATCAACCGGACACTTAGGAATGTCTCGCGTATTGCTCAGTTATTCCGGATTACCTATAACATAGTTGGTAGCTCCGAAGTCTATGATCTAGGATGAGTTTTTAGTCTTACTATCTATCTTCCCATTCGAGTTTATTCTCTTGGATTTCAATATGTGAATCACAGTCTTTCGAATCTCATCTCTCAAATTGTGAAGTCCTATGCCGCATGTGTTCACCGTTCTTGTATATGTTTGAGTTTATTCTTTGGAAGATACGGCATTAGTCCAGTAGTTGCCTCTACCATGATCGAATCCTGGTCCACTCCTCTGTTGTTGTTGTTGTTCTCGTCCTCTTTCTTTGATTTTTTCATTTCCTTTTTTATTTCTCAGCTACCGATCCGGATATCCAATGAGTCGAAAATATCTGTTCATAACGTGTTCGGATCTCTTGCAATATATGCAAAATGCACCATCATTTTTCCCTTGTACGGCAAAAACTATGATTTCACTCCGATCCTCTGTTTTTCGTGTGATTCCTCTCACACGCTCTTCTTGCACTAACTTTGAGCAGACCTTATTCAATGATGATAATGGTTCCTGGGTCGGTATGTTCGATCTCACCGTTCCATACGTTCTCTCATTCAATCCCATGAGGAAAAAATGCATTTTTTCTTCTTCTCTTTTGGCTTTTAGGACCTTTTCTAGATTGCACGTGCACTTTCCGGTTGGGATCCATTCATAAGTTGTTAATTCCTATCACAACTTAGTGATTTTTTCATAGTAATCCACTATGGTCATTTCCTTTTGCTTGCACTCCGTTAGTTCCACATTTAGTTGTTGCATCCGAGGATCGTTACTAACGGCAAACCGCTCTCGGATGCTCGTCCATAATTCTTCCACTTCCTATTTATGTGCAATTGTTGAGCAAAGTGTCGGTTCTATGGTGTTGCAAATCCACGACACCAACAGTGAGTTTATAGTCCACCAATCTTCCAAGTTCGGCGACTCTTCGCCGGTTTTTTAATTATACCGTCAATGAAGCCGAACTTCTTTCTCGCTCTTAGGGCTGTCCTCATGGATCTAGCCCATTCTTCATAATTTTCTCCCTTCAATTGGACTTGTGTCACCACAATTTTAGGATTATCATTCGACGTAATGTCGTAGGGAAAGATTGGTTTCATTTGGGTTTTGTTTTTTTTCACCGGTGATGCCTTTGCTGTTACCGCCGGTGTCTTTACCATCAATTGTCATTATTCTAGGGTTTTGGTGTTCTTTCTAACGTGGCTCTGATACCATGTTAAAATCAAGACAAGAACGAGAATTTAGAGAGACAATAATAATGAGAGAATTCTTTCTGCTTTTCATTCATTATAATGACCTCCTTATATAGAAGTAAAATTCTCATTTTCCTAGTCTAATAGGATAAAGGGTAACCCTATTCTAATAGGACTACAAATACTATATTACCATAATTACCAAATTCTATATTACCATAAATAAACATAACCTATTCTAATAGATTTGGATCTAATTACATGTGGACCAATAAAAGTAATGCCATATATTTAATTTTAAAAATTATATATTCCAGATCAACTTATATTAAAAAGAGGGACAATTTTAGACTTAAATTTAACATTAAGGACATTTTTTTTATCCAAATAGGTAGATGGAATGACAAATTTGATCTATTAGGTGGATGAAGGGTATTGTTTTAGTCATTTCTAATACATATATAAATATATATATAGAGAGTCTTTTTTATCATTTTGATAACTCTCTTTTACTTGTGTAATATATAAATTGTAATTATAAGCAGGTCGAGGTTCAGGTTTATTTTTTGCAACAACCACAAATGAGGAAATATCAAAATATTAATAAGGTACAACAACTTAGAATCGCATTCGTTTGTTCACTATTTATAGTTTATTGTATAGTGTATTAATTTACTTTTACAACTTATATGTTGTAGGAAATTTGCCTTTGGTGGAGAGGTGCGTCCACCCATATTTAATGAATTAAACACTAGTGTTCCGCATGTTGGAGGCTTTGTCTCTTCACACATGCATAATCTACTAAGTGAGTAGATGACCGTAGGGCCAAGAATCGTCAAATTTCGTTGAGAAATGAAAGAGATATTGATCCACGAAGTAAGGTGTTTGAGGCATGGAAATATGGTGTGGGACAAATCTACCACATCGGTGGGAAAAGGAAGAATTGTTCTCTTTATAAGTTTTATAATTGGCTAAGGGTTTGGGACCCCAAGGGGTAACCCATGTGTTTAAAGGAGGGAGGACCTAGATGTGCTTGGGTTCAAGGCTAAGCCAACACGCGCGCCGCCGCCGCCCGCCCGTCCGATCCGGTATGGTCGTGGGTCGTGGGACTTCCTGATATTATCTCTTTGGACCCTCAAATTGCTTAATATTTATAGTTTGGTCCCTAGAATTTCTGCAAAGTTGAATTTGGGAACGACGGAAGGCAGAAAGTTTCTGCCTACCGTTGGTGTTGATTTTTGGGGAGTTAGTGTGCATTAACTAGCCATTACTTGGCTGATTAACTCCTCCATAATCGGCTCTCCTTCAATGACCATAAACAGCCTCACTAATGGCCATAAACACTGAAATTCAGTCCAAAACGTTGGGACTAAAACAGAAACTCTTCCTTCATTTTCTATTCTTCAGCAAGTCGTTTCGTGTTTGTTTTCTTCGTCAGGATCAACCTATTTGCTTTGTAGTGTTGATATTAGGTGTTGTTTTATCTTGGGAGAATATTGCCCTTTAACGTAAAAGCTTATATACGGGGCAATCTTGTCTTAAAGACAGAGTGTCATCACTCGACTCAGCACACAGTTGTAACCATCCAGATTTAGTGTTTCTTGATTTCAGGTTATCAAGATTCAAGACTCAACAACTTTGCGGCAGTTCTGAATATTGGCTATTCGTTTATCCTTTCGATTCGAACACTTGTAATATTTATTTACTTTCCGTACTGCTTTACATATCCAACATATGTTACGTACATATGCTTTTAATCTTTTATTTGTTGGTCAAGTATTGGAGGAGTAAGTCTATGTAGTAGCATCCGATACCCAAATTGTACTACTAATTACTAAAATGTTGGTTTGGCTATATATAAAGAGAACACGCTTGATATCTATAATTTTCCTCTGTTTTTGCACTTTTAATCTTTCATTTTTAGGTGTCTTCATATTATAAGATATATACCAAAAAAAAATCACTTGAGAATCAATCGCTGATCCGCATGAGTATTTTATTTGCAAAAGAATAAGTCATTTTAAAGATAATTTATTTTTCTATTTTGAAAGCTATATCTTCCCACAAAATTTCTTAAATATATTTTTATTTGTAATTGTTAAATATACGCAATATACACACAATATACATGTGTATATTGTGATGTATATTACCGTGCACAGTGTTGTATATTACCGTGTATATAGTAACGGATTAGGTAAGGTTTTGTAGTGTAATTAGTATTGTACACTTACCATAATTTGTATTACCATAATTGTATAGTTAGTATCCAAGTAGAATAAGGTTTTAGGAGTAGAATAGGAATAAGATTCTCCTATTATGGAAATATGTAAATTGTAAATATAGTCTTTCAATTAATGAAAATAATCAAGGGATTATTTCTTTCATGGTATCAAGAGACTAGGTCTAAACTTGCTTCCGCCTTGCTCTCGGTTTTTGTGCCACTTCTCGGCCACAACAACCTCGATTTCCGTCCCCCTTTACCAGAATTCGTGATATTTTTTACCTCCACTCTTCCCAAATTTTCCCTTCTCTCCCTTTGATCTTTCGTTATGTCTTAGAACACTTTTCATCCTGCCCTCACAGTTTCTAACATCAAGAACAACATCCCTATTGTTCTTGAGATGAAAAATGTCCAATATGCGACGTGGGCAGAATTTTTTAAAATTCACGCTATCTCCCATCAAGTCATCCATCACATAATTCCTCCCGCTGCACCTATTCTCGCGGAGGATCCTCAGTTATGGATTACTCTTGATGATACCGTTCTCCAGTGGATTTATTCCACTATTTCGGTTGACCTCTTACAGACGATCATTGAGCCGGACACTACGACTATGGCTACATGGAATAGATTGTGTGACATATTCCAAGATAACCAACATTCACGTGTTGTCACACTCGAGCAGGAATTCTCTCAAGTTCGCATGGAAGAATTTTCGAACGTATATGCATATTGCAAGAAACTCAAGAAGTTGGCAGACCAACTCCGTAACGTTGGTGCACCTGTGATAAATAATCGTCTGGTTCTACAATTGGTTGCCGGCCTTTCTGAGGCCTATAATGGCGCTGGGACTCTCCTTCGTCAAAGCAATCCATTTCCCGCTTTTTATCAAGCCCGCTCCATGCTTACTCTGGAAGAAGTCGGTTTGGCTAAGAAGGCTACTACCGGTGCAAGCCCTGTCGTCATGATGACGTCCTCCACAAATTCTTCGGGTTTTGTGGATAATTCGGGCCAAAACCGTGCTCATGGTGGCGGCAAAAATAATCATAAATATAATGGCAAAAACCGTAGGGGCAAACGCGGTGGTTCTGATGGTGGTTCTGGTGGACAACATTCCGGCAGTGGGCCCCGTCCAGTCAACAGTGGGCTACCTCCCTACTGGTCCCAGTCGTGGGCCCATGGCAGTGGGGCGTGGCCCAACAACCCCTATTTTCCACGTTCAGTTAAGGGGCAGTGGGCTGGACAGCCCCAATTCAGGCCCCTTCTTCTTCTCGTTTCAGCACTGGGGCGGGGCAGCAGCGTGGACTTCTTGGGCCTCTGCCCAATAAAAATTCTCGACAGTGGGCCCCACACCTACTCACATCGACATTGAGGTCATAATGCACACGCTTGGGTTGACGCAACCGGATCCGAATTGATACATGAACACCGGCGCGACTATACACATGACATCCGATCAAGGTACTCTCTCGTCTTATTTCAATTTGAGCAACCCTCGTGGTATAATTGTTGGTAATGGTAACTCTATTCCAATTCACGGTTATGATCATAAAACTTTGTCTCCCCCCAATCCACCCCTTATCTTGAAAAATAGCTTACATGCCCCCAAATTGATTAAAAACTTAGTGTATGTCCGTAAATTCACCACTGACAATTCCGTTTCTGTTTAATTTGATCCTTTTGGTTTCTCTGTGAAGAATTTCAAGACGGAGAGTCCTCTCATGAGGTGTGATAGTAGGGGAGATCTTTATCCTATCACACCCGGTTTCAGTCCATCGAGTCAAGCCTTGCCGTCAGCGTTTGCAGCCCTTGCTCCTTCTTTGTGGCATGCTCGTCTTGGTCATCCGGGGTCTTTTATTTTATCGTCATTATATAAAAACAATTTTATTTCATGTAAAGGTACGAATAGTACTCCAAATTGTCAATCTTGTTCTTTAGGAAAAATTGTTAGGTTGCCATTTGTAGACTCAAATTCTCATACTGTAATGCCATTTGATATTATTCATAGCGACTTATGGACGTCTCATGTTCTCAGTTCTTTGGGTCATCGGTATTATGTTCTTTTTTTGGATGATTATTCTAAGTTTTTATGGATGTTTCCGATAGCGAAAAAATCTCAAGTTTTTTCCATCTTCTTAAAATTTAGAGCATTCATTAGAACCCAATTCGAACGAGAAATAAAAAATATTCAGTGTGATAATTGCAAAGAATATGAAAATGGGGTATTTCGGGAATTTTGTGCTACTAATGGGATCAATTTTTATTTTCTTGTCCTCATACGTCTTCACAAAATGGGAAAGCCGAAAGCAAAATTCGTTCCATAAATAACATTGTCCGAACTTTATTAATTCATGCTTCCGTACCCCCGTCTTTTTGGCATCATGCTCTACTACAAATGGCTACATATCTCCTTAACATAATTCCTTCCAAAGGTTTGACATATTCTTCCCCCCTTCAAATTTTATATAATAAAATTCCTTCATATTCACATCTTTGGGTTTTTGGGTGTTTATGTTATCCATTATTCCCGTCCACCATAATTAACAAACTTCAGGCCCGGTCTACTCCGTGTGTGTTTTTGGGTTTTCCGTCTAATCATCGTGGCTACAAATGCTTTGATTTATCCTCTAATAAAATCATCATTAATTGCCATGTCATTTTTTATGAATCCCAATTTCCATTTGCTAAAGTTAATACTCTCGTGCCTAGTTCGTATAATTTTTTAGATGATTGTATATCCCCGTATATTATTCAGCATTTTTTGAAAGTCTCCTGCACCCAAAATTCTCCAGCGGGCCCACTGCCCGCTGCTCCCACTGGTCCGTCACCCACTGCCGGTCCCAGTCCATCCACTGGGCCAGTTCCTGCGATTGGGCTAGTCCAGCCCAATTCTGGAGCTGGTCCAGTTCCTGCTCCAGTTTACCGATTTGGGCCAGCAAGCCCACTGCCTGCTGGCTAGTCCGTCCCGAGTCCCGAAAATTCCCAAAATCCACCCGCCTCTGCCCCGAGTCATGGACCAGTCACCCGTAGTCAACGGGGGATTTTTACACCAAAAAGATATTTTAATTTACATTCTAATGTTCTTAAATCACCCTTACCCCGAACTCATGTGTCTGCATTAAATGACCCGAATTGAAAAATTGCTATGACCGATGAATATAATGCTCTTATTGATAATAAGACGTGGGAGTTGGTACCCCATCCATCTGGTATTAATATTATCAGGTCTATGTAGATTTTTGCTAATAAGGAAAATCCAGATGGTTCATTTGCCCGACATAAGGCGCGGCTTGTGGGTGATGGTAAGACTCAACAGGTTGGTGTAGATTGTGGTGAGACGTTTAGTCCGGTGGTCAAGCCGACTACCATTCGCACTGTGCTTAGCTTGGCTCTTTCGAAAATATGGCCTATTCATCAGTTAGATGTAAAGAATGTTTTCCTACATGTTGATCTCAAGGAAACAATCTATATGTATCAACCGTTGGGATTCAGGGATCCCAAACATCCTTATCATGTCTGTTTGTTGAAGAAGTCCTTATATGGGCTTAAACAGTCTCCACGGGACTGGTATACGCAGTTTGCAGACTATGTTTCGACTATTGGGTTCACTCACAGCAGGTCGGATAATTCATTGTTCATCTACCGTCGTGGTTCATCCATGGCCTATATTCTGTTATATGTGGATGATATTATTTTGACTGCCTCTTCCGATGCCTTACGCCAGTCTATCATGACAATGCTCAGCTCTGAGTTTGCTATAAAGACTTGGGGCCCTTGAGCTATTTTTTAGGGATTGCGGTCACTCGTCATGCAAGTGGGTTGTTCTTATCTCAAAGGAAGTATGCAGCTGAGATCATTGAGAGGGCTGCGATGTCATCTTGTAAGTCCACTTCCATTCCAGTTGATACTAAACCCAAGCTTAGTGCCGCGGCCGGCGTACCATACGAGGATTTGACCCGCTATCGCAGTCTTGCAGGGGCCCTTCAGTATCTTACATTCACGAGGCCAGATATTATGTATGTTGTCCATCAGGTGTGTTTGTTTATGCATGATCCCCGAGTTGAGCACATGAATGCACTCAAACGCATCATTCAGTATATTCAGGGTACGCTGGACTTTGGTTTGCATTTATATCCCTCATCGACATCCACACTTGTCTCGTATACGGATGCTGATTGGGGTGGTTGTCCGGACACCAAACGGTCTACGTCTGGCTATTGTATGTTTCTCGACAATAACCTGGTCTCATGGTCTGCAAAACGTCAGTCAACATTATCCCGATCCAGTGCCGAGGCCGAATATCGAGGGGTAGCTAATGTGGTCTCAGAATCATGTTGGTTACGTAATTTGCTGTTGGAGGTTCATTGTCCCATTCAGAAAGCAACCTTGGTTTATTGCGATAATATTAGTGCCATCTACCTTTCTGGTAATCCGGTTCATCACCAACGCACTAAGCATATCGAGATAGACATTCACTTTGTCCGTGAAAAGGTTGCTCGTGGTCAGGTACGCGTCTGCCATGTCCCGTCAAGGTATCTAATTGCCGACATCTTTACAAAGGGTCTTCCCTCAGTTCTTTTTGAATATTTTAGGGTTAATCTCAGCGTTCGAAGACTGTCCGCTATGACTGTGGGGTTGTGTTAAATATACACAATATACATGTGTATATTGGGCTGTATATTACCGTGCACAGTGCTGTATATTACCGTGTATATAGTAACGGATTAGGTAAAGTTTTGTAGTGTAATTAGTATTGTACACTTACCATAATTTGTATTACTATAATTGTATAGTTAGTATCCAAGTAGAATAAAGTTTTAGGAGTAGAATAGGAATATGATTCTCCTATTATGGAAATATGTAAATTGTATATATAGTCTTTCAATTAATGAAAATAATCAGGGATTATTTCTTTCAGTAATCATTTTTTAATTTGGTGATTTATATTTAGATTTTATCATTCTGGAAATTCATGTGAGGAAAAATTTAAAATACAATTTGACCAGATTTAAAAGAAATACTTTATCTTCATAGTGTAATTATTGAATGGTTCCAATAAGTATTATCAATTACTCCATTATTGTTTCTTTATGAGGTTTTTTATTCTTTAAGTTTTTGCTTAAAATTTGAACATGTTATGACAATATCACTTGATTCTTTATCTTGAAATCACCAATTGATTGCCTAAGTGGAAACTTTTGGTCACAGGACTTACAAAAAAAAAGGTTAGAAAGAGGAATATCTCATCGTAAAAAGTGAAAAACTAAAGTTTCCCAAAAATAACTTTTTACTTAGTTTTTAGTTTTCATATGGGAGAAGAAAAGAAAAATGAGGAGGGAATTGATCCAAATCATATTCTCACATAACAATTATAGAGTAGAAAGAGAATGCACAAAACAAACAATACTCCTTTAAATTTTGATAAAACAAAAGTGATAGATGATAATGCATCTGTAGATTATTCATGATTGATTTCTTGTGTCAAGTTTTTAATTTTATTTATTGTTGTGTTTTATTGAGTAGAAATGGGTGAGAGATGGAGAAAAAATTAATTTTGTTATGACATGGTTTTTTTTTTTTTAAAGACATGGTTCCTTTTTTTTTTAAGACATGTTTTTTTTTTAAAAAAAAAATCTGCGC
The DNA here is from genome assembly GCA_029783415.1 of Anisodus acutangulus. NCBI lineage: Eukaryota > Viridiplantae > Streptophyta > Magnoliopsida > Solanales > Solanaceae > Anisodus > Anisodus acutangulus. Next base: position 21,188,778 of record CM056507.1, on the reverse strand, counting down.
ATCAAGCGAATACGTATACTAGTTATTAATAATAACGACCAAGTATAAGTACATGGATTCATATCAAAATCTTCCTTAAGCGTGAAGGAAATATAGTCATTTAATCCTTTACAATGACTCACATGGAAAGTAAAGCATTGTCATGTTCCTTAGCGTGCTATCTTGTGGGACATGTTTTTTTTTTTTATCAAAGTTTGAAAATCTAATAGCATACTTCTGAAGGGTCTCAATTCCTTTAACGGACATCATTGTGTTTGGTTGTGATTGTCTCAAACTATTAAAAACGAATTTAAATTATAGACAATTTTCTAATACTATTAGAATAATTTAATTAATATGTGATAATACTTTATTATTGTTTTTACCATCACCACCACCAATAACAATTACATATCCAGTGTAATTTCATAAGTGGGGTCTGAGAGGATAATGTGTATGCATACCTTATCTTGGAAGATAGAGAGGTTATTCCGATAGACCCTCAACGCATCTGAATTTTTAGATCCACTGACAAGTTATAAGTCTCTATTCGAAAATGTCAATACATAAGTTTCCGTGTATTTTTCGAAAATAGTAAAAAAGAAAGTATATAAAATATGATGTAAACTGGAAGGAACTAGCTAGGGCTGACAATTTCACCCTAACCCGATGGATATCTGATCCACCCGACCCGATTATATGGATGAAAATTCGACAAAATATGGATTTAATCGGGTGACAGATGGATCGGGTGACGGATTCGGGTGGACATACATCCAACCCACCACCCGACCCACCCATCCACCCGTTATAAATTAATTATTTTCAATTCACCCCTCTCGTAGATCTTTTAATATTTGATATAAATAATTGATAAACATGATTGCTAATTATATCTACCAATTTATGGATCTATTTTTACAAAATATAAACTTGTGGTCAACTTTTACATTTAAAATTTGGAATCTCAAATCATGCTTTTTTGGATGATTTGGAATTTCATCTCATGAGATGAAATCGCATGTTCAAACGATGATTTCATCTCATAAGATGAAATTGCATGTCCAAACGCTTAATAAATGCTATTTTTAATTTGACTGAATCAGGCTAATCAAAATAACTTGAGTTAAGAAATATGTGGGTCGCTAACTCGTCCAAATTTAAATAGATTGAACAAATTATATTTTTATCTGCTAATTATACCAGTCTAAGTTTGATCAAGTAAAACGTACATTGAACAACATAAGAAATGGAAAGAACAAATGTTGATCGTTTTCACAGAAAAATATGAACTCACAGTACTAGGAGGATTGATGATATTTATTTTATCTTAACAGTTGATATAATCAAATGCAACTTCGTGGATTTACCAGACCCTGCCATTCTCGAATTAATCCATACAATTCTCTACTTTCAATAAAATGAACAAAGTAAAGTTTATTTTTGTGAAATTTGAAATGACATATTTATTAACTGTCATAAATTACCTACAAGACTTGAGTATCGACCAATTTTCATAAGTCTTCGTCGCTTCCATTCGCGAAGCACCCGATCCATCCGATTCACCTGTGGATGATGGGTGAATCGAATATGAATTAAAAAAAATAGAATGATGGATCAGGTAATGGATGAATCGTTGGCGGATGGAGGCGATCCACCTCCGATCCATTGCCGGCCCTAGAACTAGCCACAACATTGAAAAGAATCAACAGAGATCACCAACAAAGTCAATGATGACTAAATCTGGCGACGTGTCGCGTCACATATATTCTAAACACCTGCCACCAAAAAAGTAGGCAAACTAAAATAGACTAAATACCACTGACTGCATGCATAGTAAGTTTCGTTGACAACGTCTTAAGTGGTGGTACAAGACTTTCTTAGAGAAACAACTACTATGAAATGCAATAAATAAATAACTAAAATTCATAAATAAAATACGATAATTTGAAAGCTAAACCTGAATATGAAATTTGAGTTATAATCTGAAAATTGTTTTATCTGAAGTTATATATTTTAAAAAATTATACATTTGTTGTGTTGGAAATTTGCCTTTGGCGGGGAGGTGCGTCCTCCCATATTTAATAAATTAAACACTAGTGTTCCGCATGTTGGAGACTTTGTCTCTTCTCACATGCATAATTTACTAAGTGAGTAGATGACCGTAGGGCCAAGAATCGTCAAATTTCGTTGAGAAATGAAAGAGATATTGGTCCACGAAGTAAGGTGTTTGAGGCATGAAAATATGGTGTGGGACAAATCTACCACATCGGTGGGAAAATGAAGAATTGTTCTCTTCATAAGTCTCTAAAGTGTTTAAGGGTTTAGGACCCCAAGGGGTATCCCATGTGTTTAAAGGAGGGAGGACCTAGATGTGCTTGGGTTCAAGGCTAAGCCCACACGCGCGCCGCCGCCGCCCGCCCGTCCGGTCCGGTCTCGGGCTGATATTATCTTTTTGGACCCCAAATTGCTTAATATTTATAGTTTGGTCCCTAGAGTTTCTGGAAAGTAGATTTTGGGAATGACGGAAGACAGAAACTTTCTCAACAAAGCACAGAGTTATAACAATCCAGATTTAGTGTTTCTTGATTTCAGGTTATCAAGATTCAAGACACAACAAGCTTGCGACAGTTCTAAACATTGGCCTATTTGTTTATCCTTTCGAATACTTGTAATATTTATTTACTTCCCGTACTGCTTTACAATATCCAACAATCTAAGACAAGATTGTATTATATTAGTGTTCGAAAGATGTCGGTCAAAAGTTGTGTGACCAAATCTGGATATGGCTGTGGTTTTCTGGTAGAAGAGAGTGATGATGATGTTGTTGAAGGTCAACGTGTTCATGGTGTCACCGCTCCCAAGAGTGGTGGGAACAAGCGCTCACGAGAGGCTGAGGATGTCAACTGGGACAAGAGGAGAAGGCTGAAGATGTGGTTCTATCTTGCAGCAGAAGGCCTATATCTGTCCTAGACAAAGGATCCGAATTATGGTAAGGAGAAAATGGACACTCAGTTAGATGAAGTGACTGAAGTGGGTCAGAATCCGAAATTGGGATAAGTTATTTTTCTTCCTTGTCAAGAATAAAGATTAAATGATATCTGATTAAAAATGGCTTAAAGTAAGGAGGAATATGAAAATGTTTTCACAAAATAATTTATATTCCTTACGCTTTAAAACCAGAAGTTTAATCTCATCTTCATTCCCGTTTAAAGATTGGATTTTTTAAACGACTTAAAAAGATCCGTTCTTTTAAGTGTAATTATTAAAAGTGTGTAAAGTATGTTCGCACATACGAGGGAGAAAATCCACTGACTGTGCGAAAACTGTTACCACTCTTAAGTAAGCGCCAACAATTGTCTGGGCACCAATCATAACGGAAAACACTAAAAGCTAAAGACGTTGAGCATATCACACTATTTGGCAGAAGATCCCTCATAGGATGATATTGGACACTCAGTCATACAAAGCCTCCGGGCGACTGGAGTGGACCAAAATTCCTTTGATATGATGATATTGGACACTCAGTCATACAAAGCCTACGGGCGACTGGAGTGGGGCCAGAATTCATTTTATAGGAAAAGTAATGGACACCTAGTAAGGTGGGCCAGAGTTTCCAGGTCTTAAATGATCTGAGGCCTAAAGAAAGGCAGCACAGAAATTGGACACTCAGTCTGCCAAAGCAACTGGAGTGGGCCAGAGTATCCAGATCAAATATGATCCGATTACGCCCAAACCACGGACAAGAGGTTGTTCATGTGAAGCAACGCCACCTCTAAAGTAGATGGAGTTAGAGAGGTTGTACTCAATAGGACTTTAGGGAATGGGATCACTCTCAGATGAGGTTATACATATCCCAAACTTGGTTTAAGGGACGCTGTTGGTTAAGCTGGTTTGAGACTAGTCCAACATGTCTATAATAACTAAGAATGATACAGTATGTCTGTAGCCAAATGAATGATATATTTGTAATCCGTGGATCAATGCCATCATAGATTAAGACACGTTAAATAGAAAGTCATTCAAAAGCTAGCAAAGTTGAGATTGTTGCCTTCTTTCGACATAAACCATCAAAATGAATGAGAGGTAGGCGAAGAGGCAAAATCACCTTTTCAAATTCCGTCAAAGGAATAGCGAAAGAAGCACCGCTCCTCTAGAACTTAGTCACACCTTTATGGGTGATTTAAACTTTATACAAAATAGAGGGGGGAGACAAGTACTTTGTGACATTCATTGATGATGGTACAACGTATTGTATCCTTTGTTTGTTGAAAAGCAAAGATGAAGTTGTTGAAGCGGATAAGCGCTACAAAGTAGAAGTTGAAAATTAACTAAGCCTACGGATTGAGGAATTCGTAGTGATATAGGGGGAGAATGTGAAGCATCATTCATTAAACGACAGCTCATTACTCACCTCAGTCCAACGGTGTTAGCCAAGCGCAAAGCCGTATACCCAAAATATGTGGGGCAAGGGGATCCTTACCGCTAATGCAATTCTCAACAGAAATACGCATAAGAATAAAGATAACTATCCGTGTGAAACATGGAAATGATCTCACATATAAATGTTGTGATATGGGGTAGCTTGGTAAAAGTTGGAATACCGAAACAGGTCAAGTTGGATCTAAGACTGTAAATTGCATATCTACTGGATCTGCAAATAACAGTAGTGTTTATCGCCTCTTGGTGTCAAAGAATGCTGAATTATTTGAAGATAACTTTCCTTGAAAAGGAAAAAGAAGTAATTGCTTGAGGTTAGCAAGAACCCGCGAGGGCCTGACTATCCGGAACTAGACGTTCCGTATCTACAGGACTCGAAAGTTGCTGGCTATCCGGAACTTAATATTCCAGATCTGCAGAACTCAGAGATTCTAGATGTTGAACCGAGACGGGGTAAAGAGGGGACAAAGACTTGTTCCAAGCCTTCTAGCTTGTATAGTTAAGAATGAACCATGGACAATTAAGAAATAATTGTCATCTCCAAAAGCGCTGCTTTGGAAAGAAGCTACAAAGAGAAAAATAGATTCCATCATATAGAACCATACTTTGATCTTCCTCCGGGAAAAGAACCTTTGGGTTGTGAAAAAGGATACTCAAAAGTGAGTACAAAGTAGATGGATCTACTGATGAGTATAAGGCCTTAACTACTTGTACATGTGCTCCCCTGTGAGTAACTTAACATCCAGGGCCATTGCTGTCTTGCGTGACATGGATGTTGAAACAACCTTCCTAACCAGAGAGTTGGAAGGGGATGATCAGACTTGGTTTGCTGGACTGTTGGGCTTCTTCCTGAACTTTCATTTTGGTCCCTGAAATGTTTATATTTTGGTCCTGAAAGTTTCAGATAAAACAGAAATAATGAATTTGACCACAAAAACATTGATTCTGAAGTTAGAAAGCCAACAGTTCGAAAACCAACAGTCTGAAAGTGGAAATTATATTGAAATAAAAGATATAAGTATCACAGATGACATCTTAGGAATTGGATTTCTAAGACATCTAACGGACTGGTCTAACTCCAAACTCAGTTGTGAGATAATTGACAGTCTCGTTGAAGCCACCAATGGATATGAATCATAGAAATGATTGGAATCATGGTGCACCTATAGACAAGGAGCGATATGCACAGGTCACGTGTAGTTCAATGTATTGTACACACTACAACCGACCTAGTATCGGCCTACAAACAGATCAGTTGAACTAATGTTCACTGATGATCTTAATAAATAATCAATAGAAGGCGTTAAGTCAGATATGTCGATATCTAAATTATTCACTTATCTACGGATTATGATATTCTGGATGTCCAGCGGTTTTGGGAGAACAAAGTGATGCAAACTGGACATCAGATATGAAGAACATCAATGCCACAAGTAAATGTGTATGGTGGGTCTTGGAAAAACCTCTAATCAAACTTGCATCGACCGATTCATGATGGAATAAGAGTTTATCGCTTTATACAAAGCATGAAAGAAGTTGAGTAACTTCATGACTCCTTAGAGGACGTCCCTTATTGGGAGAAACCCGTGCCTTCAGCAGTTATATACTGTGGCTAGCCGGTCGGCTTCAGGAAGGACACGAATAACGGCGTCTGGACATATCTGTCAGGATCTATCAGAGACATAAGACCGTATGGCAGTTGATCATCACGGGTGTCACTTTCTTGTTTACTAACTAAGGGACTACCCAAAGATCAAGTGTTCTGCCTGTCTAGGGGAATGGGCTTAAAACCCAAACAAATACGAACCATTGCGATGGTAACTCAACCATACTGATTGGACATCCTGAGAATTTGGTTCAATGGAAAAACTAAGCTGCAAAAGGTTCAGTTGAGCGCTTCGGTGGAAGCAAGAAACACTTCAGATGATGATTTCTATACGGAAATATGAATCCAAAGTTGTTCCCGCGATAGACATTAAAGTGCTACCTGCATGGTGGGTAAAGGTTAAGCTTCCAAACCTTTAAACGATCCTCAAACGTTTGAGGTTAAGGTTGGGGAAACTTTTAATGATTCCTAACACTCATGAAGTGGGGTATAGAAGGATACCTTGTAGGAGATCACCTATTTAAGTGCGAGGACATGCCGCCTCAAATGAACGCACTTAAGAATCCAAGTGTGTCCACGGCCACAACGGACAAAACCATAAGAATGAAAACGAATAATGAGAGTTATTGTGTTGGTATCATTGTCTTGGCTTACACTAAACACTGACGGTTCAAGACATCACGTTCACCGCGCAGTAAGTAAGTCCGGTGGTATTGAACTAGGGAAGGTTCAAAGTGGAAGCTACCTCTCCTGATGCAATATCTTTTCGCTGAAAGATTGCTGAAAGTAGGCACCTTGTATGTGCGCCAAAATCTCTCTTTCATAGAGGGGATTATTGGAAATTTGCCTTTGGCGGGGAGGTGCGTCCACCCATATTTAATGAATTAAACACTAGTGTTCCGCATGTTGGAGGCTTTGTCTCTTCTCACATGCATAATCTACTAAGTGAGTAGATGACCGTAGGACCAAGAATCGTCAAATTTCTAAGAGAAATGAAAGAGATATTGGTCCACGAAGTAAGGTGTTTGAGGCATGAAAATATGGTGTGGGACAAATCTACCACATCGGTGGGAAAAAGAAGAATTGCTCTCTTTATAAGTCTCTAAAGTGTTTAAGGGTTTGGGACCCCAAGGAGTATCCCATGTGTTTAAAGGAGGGAGGACCTAGATGTGCTTGGGTTCAAGGCTAAGCCCACACGCGCGCCGCCGCCGCCCGCCCGTCCGGTCCGGTCTCGGGTCAAGGGCTGTGGGCTATGGGGACTTTCTGATATTATCTTTTTGAATCCCAAATTGCTTAATATTTACAGTTTGGTCCCTAGAGTTTCTGGAAAGTTGATTTGGGAATGACGGAAGGCAGAAACTTTCTGCCTACCGTTTGGGCTATTTTTTGGAGCATTAACCAACCATTACTCAGTTGTTAATTACTCCATAAACAGTCCTCCTTCAATGACCATGATCAGCCTCTCTAATGTCCATTAACAGCCCTCTCTAATGCCATTAACAACCCTCACTAATGCCATTAACAACCTTGTTTATGGCAGTTGAGGAGTCCCTCCTCCATGTTATATATTGATGCCTTTTGGCTCAATAGTGTTGCACATACAAACATGAAAAACGCAGCACATACAGTGACGAAAAATAGTGAGGAAAGACACATATATACACAAGATGTACACAACATAGACACACTATATACACAGAGACAAACATAAGAGAAAGTCAGTCCAAAAACGTTGGACGAAAACAGAAACTCTTCCTTCTTTTTCCATTTCTTCAGCAAGTCGATTCGTATTTGTTTTCTTCGTCAGACTCAACCTATTTGCTTTGTAGTGTTGAGATTAAAGTGTTATTTTATCTTAGGAGACTATTGCCCGTTAACGTAAAAGCATATATACAGGGCAATCTTGTCTTAAGGACATAGTGCAATCACTCGACTCAGCACACAGTTATAACAATCCAGATTTAGTGTTTCTTGATTTCAGGTTATCAAGATTCAAGACACAACAAGCTTGCGGTAGTTCTAAACATTGGCCTATTTGTTTATCCTTTCGAACACTTGTAATATTTATTTACTTTCCGTACTGCTTTACAATATCCAACATGTTGTTCCTGTAGACATGCAACTAGGGTAACAAATAGGAAGTATCGGCCTATCTCCCCTAAAAAATAATAATAGCACATGTAAGGGTGTGGTAGTTAGCTCTAGCCTCTTGACACTCATATTCGGGGAGGTTGGCTATTTCTCCTAAGCCGGATATGATCACATCAATATGAATCTGAACTAAATATGGTCAATACAAGCAATTACACACTAATAAGTAATGGAAAAAGGCATAAATAGCTCCCGAATTATACCCAAAGTTTCAAAGATGTGAACTTTTTAAAAATGTAATAAACGCCACCTTAAGTATTGATATGACATAGAGAACCAAACACTTGGTAGGTAGCGAAATAAATGCGCTGCCACGTGTGATTTCACAATTTTTTTATTTTTTAAAAATTTATTTCATTTTCTTTTAATTCTATAATATAATGGAAATACCACTTTATATTTACAAAAATGAAAAAGACAATTGTTATTGTTATTGTTCTTGTATGAACTTGAAAAAGAATTGGAGCTGATGAGCAAATTCGAAGATTGTTGAAGTTGAGATTCAAGTGCTAAACTCACTTTAGATCCTTAGTTGCTGCTGAAATTCAAAAATGGAGAAAGAATTTCGAATCCCTCATTGCTGAATCTTGAAAAAACTTGAAGAATAAAAAAATGAGATTGTCGAAATTCTTGGTTGTTAGCCAAATTAATTACTGTGGTTTGGTGATGATTAGGGGTCGGCATGGTATGTATGGTACGATATTTGAAACTTCGGTATGATAATTACGGTGTTCAATTTTAAAAAAATAAGATACCATTATCGTAACAAATTAATTCGGTATGATTCGATATTTTGCAGCACGGTAAATCATATATATTCGATTTTAGTATAATATATATTTGGTATGGTAAATTGGTAACCCTAGAGCGACTTTTCAAATTCAATTTCTTCAATTAATTCGAGCACTCAACTCTTTGAAATCTACAATTAAGTAATTTAAATCATTAACCCAATTCACATCATCTAACCTAATTCCGCCATCAAGTTCTTACATAGCCACTAATGTCTTTATGTGGCTTCCACCATTAAATTCCACCAACTTTACAACTCATAATCGTCATATATACATTCTAAATCTACTAATTTAATAGTAGAAAGCATTAGAAATTACCTTCACTAACAAGTTCACAAAACCTTGGGTTTAGGTTTTGAAGAACTCTTTGAATCCTTTGTGAAAACCTAGAGTCTGAAAATTATAGGACGTTACCTAGTGTTAATTCGCTAGATTAACACAAATCTACGGTGAAGATCTTACCTTGGGATGTGGCATTGAACCCTGACTTATCTTCCCCTTCATAACGCTCTCAAGAAAGTGTAAAAATAATGTATTTTTTTCTCCCTAAAACCCTTGAGTATTTATACTTGGGAAAACATTACTTATACCATAAATCAAACTATTTATCCGCTTCTACCTCCTAAAAAATTGAAACTATTTACCCGAGTTGCCCCCCTCCCTCCCAGTTATGATACCAACATGGCATATAAATATACTCAGATGATATCATGAAAGACTGATTCAGTCATTCTCTTAGTCCTCCATGATATCATTGTGGTATACAAATATACTGAGATGGTATATCATGGATGATCATGCTCGTTTATTAAGAAAATACACACTTTTCTAAAAAAAAAACTCTATAATATCATTGTCTTATATATATATATTGTGATGGTATCATGGAGGGTTGCTTCATTCTTTCAATGAGACACTCCTCAGGATCATGATACCATTGTGGTATATAAATATACTGAGATGATATCATGAAGACGACGTCAGTGCTTTTTTTAGTCCTTCATGATAACATCTTGATATGGATGCTATCACAAAGGAAAGGGTTTGGGTGAGGGCTATGTCGGGTAAATAGTTTTGGGCGAGGGAGTACGACAGGTAATTAGTTTAAAAGAGACATGGGGCGGATAATTAGTTTGTTTTGGGGGGACATTTCGGTTAGTTTCCCTATACTAATGGGTCAGGCGTCCTAGTGGTGCATCATGCGATTATTGTGCGAGAGGTGTAATGCTTAGTGGTGCGTCTTGCGGCCATCACGGTGAATACCTGGGAGTTTTTGGATCCTCCCATGCGACACATGACTGTCGCGTAGAGACAGTAAAATTATACATTCTGGTTGTAAACGTGTAAATATATTCCCTACCCATAATTAGAATATTTCCATATATTGTGTAAATATAATTATGGTAAGACTAGGATTCCTCTTTTGTATGGGCTTAGGATTCCTATTGTACTCTATATATACCTTGATATTAATGAAAGACTCTTCAAGAGGAGATTAATATCATCTTACATGGTATCAAGAGCCAAATAAACAAACCCTAAAAACCTTTCTCTTCCACAGCCGTCGGCTGCTCTCTCCTACGCCGCGGCCCTCCCGGATTTTCTTCTTGTTTTTCGGGTTTTGTTCTTCCTTTCTTCTCTTCTCTAAATGGCTATCCCTGATTCTTCCACACTTTCTGACGCCTCTACCTCCACAAATCCCACCACAAAGTCATCACCCCCGTTTCATCCCGCCCTTACTGTTTCCAACATCAAGAACCATATTCCCATTATTCTTGATCAAGAAAACAACCAGTATTCTCCCTGGGTTGAACTTTTTCGCAATCATGCATGTCTCTATAACGTGCTTGACCATATTGATGACACTATTCCGCGCCCTACGGAGGTTGATGATTCTATCTGGCATCGTCTCGACGCCGGCGTCAAACAATGGATATATGGTAGTATCTCTCAGGATTTGCTCCTTACTATCATGAAATCTGACTCCACAGCCCTTGACTTGTGGAATCGTTTGGAGGAAATTTTTCAGGACAACAAGCACACTCGTGCCGTGTATTTGGAAGAACAGTTCAACAAAACACGTCTTGAAAACTTCTCCAATGTCTCTGAGTACTGCAAGCAGCTTAAACTTCTAGCGGATCAACTCTCCAACATCGGCACGTCTGTCACTGACGATAAAATGGTGCTACAAATGATTTTTGGCCTTACTAAGGGTGAATATGATACTTTGGCCACTATTATTCAACAGGCAGATCCGCTACCGAGTTTTAACAAAGCTCGCTCACAATTGTTGCTCGAAGAAACCCGTCGTGCTAAGCAGGATGAGCATGCCCATCAGGTGTTAGCTGTTGACACGCCACCCCAAGATCAGACGCCACCGGACAACTCCCAACAGCGGCAGGGACGCGGCGGTAGAGGAGGCCGTGGTCATGGCAAGGGTCGCTGTCAACAGAACCAACAGCAGCAACAGCAACAGAGATCGCAGAACAACTGGGTCGTGGCTCCTCAACAGTTCGTCTACAGCGCCGCGGTGCCAAGTCCATTCCAGTACCAGCAGCCATACAATCCGTATTCTTACCCCGATTTGTTAGGCCCCGCTCCAGCCCCACAGCAGGGCCACTTCATGCAAGGTCAGGTCCCGCAGCCCTCCTCCGGCATGACACCCACTGAGTTGGGTCAGCGTTGACACCACTATCTATCCAACACCCTGACAATACTTGGCACCAGGACTCAGGCGCCACATCTCACGTCACCCAGTCTGCAGGTACTATTCCTAAATTGTTTTGTTTAAAGTATCCTCAATATGTTACAGTTGGTAGTGGACAACGCATTCCAGTTAAGGGTTATGGTACCTCATACACACAACCTCCTCATCCACCCTTCTCCCTCAAAAACACCCTATATGCCCCACACATGATTAAGAACATCATATCTGTCCGCCAATTTAATCGTAATAATTATGTCTCTGTGGATTTTGACCCTTTTGGTTTTACTGTAAAGGATCTTAATACGGGGACACCTCTTACGAGATGCAATAGCACGGGGGATCTCTATACATTCACTTCCACCTCCGCTGCCAGATCTTGCTCTCCCGTCACTCTAGCGGTTGTTTCTTCTTCAACCTGGCATAATAGTCTTGGTCATCCAGGAGTCCCAGTTTTTAATTTTCTTAGAGGCAATAATTTCATTGCTTGTAATGGGAAACTTGCCCAAAATTGTGTTTCTTGCTCTTTAGGCAAACATATTCGTCTTCCGTTTAAATCATCTACTAGTGTTACATTTGCTCCTTTTGATATCATACATGCCGATTTATGGACATCTCCTATCCCTAGTTCTCTCGGTCATAAATACTATCTTGTGTTGCTTGATGATTTTTCACACTACGTTTGGTTATACCCTTTTAAATTTAAATCGGAAGTGTTTGTCAAATTTCTTGAGTTTCGCAATTTTATTCAAACACAATTTAGAAAAGGCATAAAATTATTTCAGTGCGATAATGGCGTGAATTCAATAACTCTATGTTTCACCGCTTTTGTACCAATAATGGCATGGTCTTTCGCTTCTCCTGCCCTCACACCTCACCACAAAACGGTAAAGCTGAAAGAATCATCCGCACCATTAACAATATGATTCGCACCCTATTGATTCATGCCTCCCTCCCTCCACCCTTCTGGGTCTATGCTGCTAAAATGTCAGAATACACTCTAAATATTCTCCCTACTAGCACTCTTCACAATATGACCCCTACTGAAATCCTCTACCATAGAATCCCCTCTTATGATCATCTACGGATTTTTGGTTGTTTGTGCTATCCCAACCTTAGCTCCACCGCCCCTCATAAGCTCGCTCCTAGGTCCACTCCATGTGTCTTTCTAGGATTCCCGCCGAACCATAGGGGATATCTATGCTATGACTTGTCGACTCGTCAGATCCACATATCTCGTCACGTCACATTCGACGAGACCACATTCCCGTTTTCGAATCTTCCAAAATTCCAAAAACAGGACTACTCATTTCTTGACGAGTCTGCCATCTCTCCCCTCATAATCGAACAACTCACATCCTCTGTTTCGTCGTCAGAACTGCGGCACCCAAACTTCAGAGAAGCCTGTCAACCTTCTAGCGCCGCGACTCTCGATCCAGGAGCCGCGACACCTCCGACGGCTTCGGCCCCACCCTCTCCTTATCCGACTTTACCCCCTTCTCAGACACCACTCCGCCACCCACTCTCCCTACCCATCCAATGGAAACTCGTTCAAAGCATGGAATCTTCAAACCCAAAGTCCATTTCAACTTGTCTGCCCAAACCATCTCTCCACTTCCAAAGAACCCAAAATTGGCCAAACAAGACCCTAATTGGAATGCGGCTATGTATGAGAAATTCAATGCTTTAACTAAACAACACACGTGGGATCTAGTACCTAGACCTGAGGGGGTGAATGTCATTCATTGTATGTGGCTATTTCGTCACAAGTTCAGAGACAATGGGGATCTTGAGAGGTATAAGGCCCGTCTTGTGGCTAATGGCACAAATCGGCAGGAGGGCATTGACTGTGGTGAGACCTTCAGCCCGGTTGTCAAACCGGCTACCATCCGCACAGTGTTGAGCATAGCCATGGGCAAACACTGGCCGATCCATCAGCTTGATGTGAAGAATGCATTCTTACATGGGGATCTGAGAGAGACAGTCTACATGCATCATCCACCAGGGTTCACCCATCCAACAGTTCCTCACTATGTGTGCCATCTCCGTAAGTCACTATATGGCCTGAAGCAGGCCCCCCGTGCGTGGTATGATCGCTTTGCCAGGTATATCTTGCAGATTGGGTTTGTATGCAGCAAGAGTGGTACATCACTTTTCATTTTTCATCGAGGTAGTAGCACTGCTTACTTATTACTTTACATGGATGATATTGTTCTTACTGCCTCCTCCGACGGATTGAAAAATTAGATTATTGCCTTGCTCAAGTCCGAATTTGCAATGACTGATTTGGGGAAGCTGAGTTACTTTTTGGGGATATCAGTGACCAGGTCTGCCAATCATATGTTCTTGTGTCAGCGTAAGTATGCAGAAGAGATTGTGTACATGGCTAAGATGGCGAACTGCAAAGAGGTGCCTACTCCAGTTGATTCCAAATCTAAGCTCAGTGCTATGGATGGTGCTCCAGTCTCTGATCCTACTCTGTATAGGAGCCTTGCAGGTGCACTTCAGTATCTCACATTCACCAGGCCAGACATAGCTTATGTTGTTCAGCAGGTGTGCTTATTCATGCATGCCCCTAGGGAGTCTCATTTCACTGCTCTTAAGCGTATCATTCGATATATTAAGGGCACTCTTGATTATGGTTTGCACCTATACTCCTCTGCACCAGACATGTTGCTTTTATATACGGATGCAGATTAGGCAGGGTGTCCGGATACGCGATGCTCCACCTTCGGCTTTTGTGTTTTCTTAGGGGATAATCTGATTTCTTGGTCTGCCAAGCGACAGGCTACCCTATCTCGCTCCAGTGCCGAGGCTGAGTACAGAGGCGTTGCAAATGTAGTAGCTGGGATTTGTTGGCTCAGAAATTTACTGTTAGAACTTCAGTGTTCTTGTTTCAAGCATCTATTGTGTATTGTGATAACATCTCTGCCATCTATCTTTCTCATAATCCGGTTCAACATCAGCGAACCAAGCATATTGAGATAGACCTACACTTCGTTCGTGAGAAAGTTGCGTTAGGCCATGTCAGAGTGTTACATGTTCCATCATCCTATCAGTATGCAGACATATTTACCAAAGGACTTCCCAGACAGTTATTTCTTGACTTCAGAGCCAGTCTCAGCGTCCGGCCTCCTCCCGCTCCGACTGAGGGGGTGTGTAAACGTGTAAATATATTCCCTACCCATAATTAGAATATTTCCATATATTGTGTAAATATAATTATGGTAAGACTAGGATTCCTCTTTTGTATAGGCTTAGGATTCCTATTGTATAAGGGATGAATATTGTACTCTATATATACCTTGATATTAATGAAAGACTCATCAAGGGGAGATTAATATCATCTTACACTGGTGCTTCCCACGCAATGGTCATGACCCTTGCACAACTTGTAAGACGTTTTTGTTCCCAGGTTTGAGTATCTTAAGGTAACTTGCTACCTCGACTAAGTTTCATATCGTACCGTACATTTGCTAACATGGTTTAAACGAATCGTTACCCCGGAGTGGATTTCAAACTAGTTGAAAAATATTAAGGGCCTCGTAAAAACAATTGACATACTCAAAGGAAGTATATCAGTATATATATATATATATATATATATATATATATATATATATATATATATATGGACAGGAGTGCTAAGGAAATTCTTATTATATATGGTTGGTACTGAAATTAGTTGCTCTAAAAATGAGTATAAAATTTCTTGAATACATTTTAACCTTTAAATTATATGTGGATATTGTTAGAATATTATGTAAATCATAATATTATTATGTATTAATGTAGTGTCATTTTATATATAGTAGGTAGTAAAATGTTAATTAGGAATATTATGTTAATTAGGTAGAAGATTATTAGGGCTTGATTAGAAAGATTAAGCACGATTGACTCTTCCTAATTACATGTATATTGCGTATATATTGTTCCCTTTAAGGATGAATACATTGAGGAAAATACTTTCAAAGTCTTACATGGTATTAAGAGCTTAAGGAAAGATCCAAAATTAGTTTATTTTCTTCCAAATTTTCGGTCATCTTCCTCCCTAAAACCCTAGTGGCCGAAATATTTTTCATTTTTTTACTCCATTATTAATTATCCTTCATCACAACCAATTATGTCTGAAACCAAATCATCATTTCACCCTGCCCTTGCTGTCTCAAACATCGAAACACATATTTCCATCAAACTAGAAATGGAAACCATTCATTATGCGACTTGGGCGAAATTATTCAAAATATGTTCTCGTGCTCACAAAGTTCTTCATCATATAATTCCTTCAAAAGATGGTAAAGGGAAAGACATAACAAACGATGCAGACAAGGAATTGTGGGATACACTTGATGCCACAGTCCTTGGTTGGATTTATGCAACAATCTCCACTGACTTGTTACATACGATAATGGAACCAGATTCCACAGCCATGGCAGCGTGGGAACGCTTGCAAGATATTTTTCAAGATAACCAAAACTCTTGCGCTGTTACATTGGAACAGGAGTTCTCAACCATTGACATGGCAGATTTCCCTAATGTTTCTACATATTGTCAACGACTCAAAGTGTTGGCCGATCAATTAAGAAACGTTGGTTCACCGGTTACTAATAACCGGTTAGTCTTGCAATTGGTCGTCGGTCTCACTGACGCGTATAGCGGAGAGTGAACTCTAATTCGTCAAAATAATCCTCTACCATTATTTTATCAAGCAAGGTCCATGCTTGTACTTGAAGAGTCGGGCTTGGTGAAAAAGGTCTCAACTACTTCAAATTCCGCCATGATTGCCACTCCTTCAAATGATGGTAATTTTTTTGACCTTTCTCAACAAAATAAGGGACAAAAAGGACGTCATAACAATAAAAATAAGGGTGGAAATCGCGGAAATCACAAAGGTGGAGGCCACCAAAATTCCGGTAGTGGACAGTGGCAGCAGCACGGCGGCAGGGGTGCCGGACAGTGCCGCAGCCCGGCGGCAGGGGTGGCAGCAGCCCAACGGCTGGCAGTGGCCTTGGGCCATACCACCCAGCCCAGCACCAACAGGTAATTGAGCCAGGAAGCCCCAAAGGCCCACTGGCCAGCCTCAGCAAAACAGTGGGTATTATCCACCGATGTGGCAGCAGCAGCAACAGGCCCAACAGGCCCATTTCGCTAGGTCTGTTAACATAGGCAGTGGAAATGAGCCTCAGCCGACCTAGTGGCATGAGGCCCATTTAATAGGGGTCCACCCCACGAAAATTGAGTCTGTTATGCACACTCTTGGACTTAATCCACTGGATTCAAATTGGTATATGGACTCCAGAGCGACGTCCCATATGACGTTCTCCCAAGGTAGTCTCTCGTCCTATTTTAATTTGGGCAATGATAATGGAATAATTGTCGGAAATGGCCATTCAATTTCAATAAAAAGTTATGGTTCTAGCAAATTGTCACCACCAAACTCACCCCTAATATTAAAGAATGTCCTTCATGCTCCCAAATTAATCAAAAACTTGGTTTCTGTTAGAAAGTTTACAACTGATAATTGAGTATCTGTCCGTTTTGACTCCCTTTGGCTTTTCCGTGCATGCTTTTCAGACAGGGAAGCTTCTCATGAGATGTGATAGCAAGGGGGAGCTCTATCCAATAAATCTGTCAACACAACAATCCAAGTTTCCTTCTGTTTTTGCAGCCTTGGCACCATCTTTATGGCACCAACGTTTGGGACATCCGGGAGAGGCTATTTTGACTTCTCTTAAACAAAATAATTTTATTTCTTGTACCCAAACACGGACTCTAAATAAATGTCATTGTTGTACACTTGGTAAACATGTTAAGTTGCCATTTATTTCCTCTACTTCATGCACCCTTTTGCCATTTGATATTTTACATTGTGATATTTGGACATCACCTGTTTTGAGTTCTTTTGGTCATAGATATTATTTACTTATACTTGATGACTACTCTAATTATTTGTGGACATTCCCTTTTTAAAAAAAAATCACAAGTGTTTTTCACTTTTCTCACTTTTAGAGCATTCATATGAACTCAATTTGAACGTGATATAAAATAAATTTAATGTGACAATGGGGGGAGTTTGACAATAAACAGTTTTGGGATTTTTTCAAAACAAATGGTCTTCAGTTTCGTATGTCTTGTCCTCATACTTCATCACAAAATGGGAAGGCGGAACGCAAAATTAGAACCATAAACAATATTGTTAGAATATCTCTTTCTCATCCTTCACTTCCACCTATATTTTGGCATCATGCACTCCAAATGGCCACTTACCTGTTGAATGTCCTTCCACATAAAAACCTATCATACCAAGCTCCTCTAAAAGTGTTTTATTTACGAGAGCCCTCATATCATCACTTAAGAGTGTTTGGTTGTCTTTTCTACCCCCTCTTTCCATCCACCACAATAATAAAACTCCAAGCCTGGTCTACCCCATGTGTTTTCTTGGGATATCCTACTCATCATCGTAACGTTACGACATTTCTTCCAAAAGAATATTTATAAGTCGTCATGTAATCTTTGATGAAACAATTTTTCCATTTGCTTAGATACATGCCACCGGGACTCATACCTATGATTTTTTGGATGATGATAAACTTTCGTATCTGACACATTTTTTTCACAACTCGGTACCTATTGCTAGTGTTGAAAACCGTAATTCAGGCCCATTTGGCCAACGATCGATGGCCCAACTGACTGACATTTCAATGCAGTAGCTTGGGCCTTCGATTCCGAGGCCTAGTCCTACTGCCGCACAATCTGCCCGATCCAGCGGTTTGGGCCAGTCCACCAGTACGGGCCCAATTCCAACACAAGCAATACATCCCACTGGACCCTCAGTTTCTCACTCCTCGATCAGTGGTGTCCAGTCCACTGGCCCAACAAATCGTCCGGTCACCCGTAGTCAACATGGAATTGTCAAACCCAATACCAAATATAGTCGTCACACCCAGGTCTCGAAATCACTTTTGCCTCGTAATCCAGTGTCTGCTCTAAAAGACCTGAATTGGAAAATAGCCATGGATGATGAATATCATGCTCTAATTGTAAATAAGACATGAGATTTAGTACCTCGTCCATCTAATGCTAATATAATTCGATCTATGTCGATTTTCAGCCATAAAGAAAAATATGATGGAACTTTTGAGCGGCATAAAATCCGTCTTGTAGGTGATGGGAAGACACAGCAGGTTGGTGTACATTTCGGGGAGAGATTCAGTCCAGTGGTCAAACCAATAACTATCAGAACAGTTCTCAGCCTGTCTCTCTCAAAAGGATGACCACTTCATCAATTGGATGTCAAAAATGTCTTCCTACATGGACACCATAATGAAACTGTATACATGCACAAACCGTTGGAATACAGAGATCCTAAATATCCCAACCATGTGTGTTTGCTCAACAAATCATTATATGGCCTCAAGCAGGCCCCTATGGCTTGATATAAGCGGTTTGCAGATTTTGTGTCACACATAGGTTTTTCGCACAGCCGTTCAGATAATTCCCTGTTTATTTATCGTCACGGTAATCATATTGCTTATCTTCTTCTATATGTGGATGATATTATTCTAACAACGTCTTCAGAATCTCTTCGCAAGAATATCATGTCACAACTTAGTTCTGAATTTGCTATGAAAGATCTTGGCCCACTACACTACTTTCTAGGAATTGTTGTGACACGACATAATGTGGATTATTTCTCTCCCAAAATAAGTATGCATCAGAAATCGTGGAACGGGCTGAAATGTCTTTCTGCAAACCTTCGGCAACTCCGGTAGACACAAAATCAAAATTGAGTGCTATTGTCACGACCCGACCCGACGGGCTGCGACTAACCGCCCTAATGACGTCATTAGACTAACCTGTCACACATAATCCAACTAACACTTAATGAGACTGAAATCCGGCAGCATAATGCTGCAATAACAACATATGCCAGTGTAGGCAAGCCGACAAGGCTGCCTTTACCCCCGAATGTACCTGCCTCCTGAGGAGTCACAACTAGCCAACACAAAACAACAGGCAAGCCGACAAGGCTGCCACTAGATAATGTCATATATACACGGGGACACCCCAACACAGAGTACAATAGCATGACTGACCAAAACAGAGTTATAACCCTTACATAAGCACAACCCACAGCTATCTACAGACCTCTACAAGAAGGATAACGACATATGACGGGACAGGGCCCCGTCGTGCCCCTAAATATACAAAAGTCAAAATAATAGGGTTCTGTACCCAAAATGACAAAGCTCTGAATCAAAGGAGCTTCCCAACCTGCTGAGTAGGAACTTAGGCCTGAGGTTCACCAAACTGAAAACCTGTACCTGCGGGCATGAAACGCAGCCCCCCGAGGAAAGGGGGTCAGTACGAAATAATGTACTGAGTATGTAAAACATGAAGCTGTAAAATAGATCATAAGTAGCCAACAGAAAATAGGAGATCAGTATAAAAAAAATCAGGATCCAAATCCAACTGTGCCATAAACAATAAAAGACAGTTGCCTTATAAAAATGAGAGTCAAGTCAAGAAAACATGAGTGTCTGTCCATATACATATATATATATATATATATATATATATATATATATATATGTAACGTAACCCGGCCCACTAGTGCAGGACTCGGTGGAATCATATCATAACCCGGCCCATGCTGGGACTCGGTAAAGTCATATCGTAACCCGGCCCATGCTGGGACTCAGTAAAGTCATATCTCATCTATGGATCTATCCTACATAACCGACCCTCTAGTGAGGGTCTCGGTGAAGTAATGCAAGGTTGTGCACGAACATAACCCGGCCCGGGACTCGGTGAGGTAAAGTAGTAACACTTAGCACGAGTAGATATCATGAGTAACCATATGCAAGTAAAAATTATCATTTGATTCTCAATAAAATCATTATAATAATGTCATAATAAACTCTTTGCTGAAAAATCATAGGCACTTCTCATAACAATCCTCTTTAGGAATTAAACTGTATAAGAATCAAGTACGTCTGCCGTACTTTCATTAAATCATGCCAAAAGAAAGAAGTAAGGGTTTCACATACCTTTTAGACGAACTAATCCACCCAATATTAGAATATGCCTCGTTATAGAACTTCAACCTATAATAATGGTAATACGTTCGTCAATTCTATGATTACGAGCATACTTTATATCGAATAACGACTTCTTATTCTATAAAAATCCGGGCAGCACTTCCCCTGTTTATACATGTTTCCACAACTTTCAAACGAGGCTAATAACATCAATAACCAAGCACCAATTAAGGGCACAACCAAAACAACAATAAAGGAAATTTACACACCCACTTCTCATGTAAATTTAGCCTTTTAATCCACCTTAAAATAGCCTACAAAACAGTCCATGTTCCAACAACAACGAGGGTAGAATGTCTACACCTTTCTACACCCTTATTCCTTTAGGACTTACATTAGCAATTACCACACTTAAACATGCATAATGGTAACTAAATTTTCAGCATTATAACACCACAAAACAGTCCCTAAAATAGTCCATATACATCACAACATGTCCAACAATTTCATGCAAGTTCTTGGCCACAACATGTCATAATTCCATAACTCTAATCTTAACTCCTAAAATCCAATTTCGTATTTCAATACTTCCATATAACTAATTCCAACTAAATATCAATGTTTCCTTTCAATTTCATCATGCAATTAGTGACAATAATAACAACAATAACCAACGAATCCAATAACACCAAAATCTGTCCTAAATTGGCAACTAGCTCAAAATTGTCACATGCAACGCTTAAATTCCAATTTCTCCTTAACACAAATTCATTACCTTAATTCTAACAACATGCATTCTAATTATATCATAGAAAGAAGAATTGTATACCTCAAATTCGTCCCAAAACAGTCCGCAATTTTCTGCCCACTCTTTGTCCGAAAATCCCCACTGTTTTCGTATTTCTTTCCCTTTTTTGTTCACTTCTTCAACTCCAATTGACATGCAAGTGTTCTACAATGTTAAGCCATCATCCCTACACGTTTTTCTTCCAAAATTTCATCCCAAAAATTCGAAATTTCTGGGTTCTGATTTCGCCAAGCAGTGGTTGTTTTTGCCACTGTTTTTGGTGTTGTTTTGCTTCTAATTTTTGGTGAAAAATGTAGTCTAGGAAGAGAAGATAAAAATTTAAATTGGGTATGGGGTTGGGGGTGATTTTCGGCTGAGCTTTGGAGGAGAGAATGAGAGTTTTTTTTGGTTAAGTTTAGAAAGAAGATGAAGAGGTGAGTGTAGGTATATAAAAAAAATCTAATTTTTCCTTTTTACACTTTGGCCCCCAAGTTCTTCAATTAATAAATCTTAAACCCACCTCTTTTGATTCCCGAGAATTTCATAAGCCTCGTATCCTCAATGTCATAATTTTATAATACAATACTATTCCATAACTCCATTGGAATTAATTCAACTAATAGGATTAATTCTCGTCGTCACGTGTATAGCACTAAAGAAAAACTATTCCGGGATAACATCAGTTTATACACTAATTTCCCGTATTAACATATGTAAGCGTTCCTTATATTCAATATCTGAATCTTACTTCCTTAATGACGTTCTTAATTATCGTCTTAATCTTACGAGGTGTAACATCTATCTCTAGAAAACCTTTTGCTAATCTGACGTTATACCGCAACCTAGCAGGAGCTTTACAGTATCTCACATTCACCTGGCCAGATATTACCTATGCAGTGCAACAAATGTGTCTGTTCATGCATAATCCAATGGAGGAACATATGCATGCTCTGAAATGCATTGTGCGATATATTCAGGGCACTCTGGAGTATGGATTACATCTATATCCGTCCTCTGTTTCCAAACTTGTTACTTACATTGATGCAGATTGGGCAGGATGTCCGGATACAAGACGATCCATCTCCGGGTATTGCGTCTTCCTTGCTAACAATTTAATCTCATGGTCCTCAAAAAGGCAGGCCACGGTATCACGCTTAAGTGTTGAAGCAGAATATCGTGTTGTGGCCAATGTTGTATCTGACTCATGTTGGATTCGGAACCTGTTACTTGAACTTCATTGCCCTATTTCGACTGCAACAATAGTATACTGTGATAATGTTAGTGCAATCTATCTCTCAGGCAATCCCATCCACCATCAACGCACTAAACATATTGAGTTAGATATTCATTTTGTACGCGAGAAGGTGGCTCGCGGATAAGTGCGGGTGCTACATGTCCCATCGCGTCATCAAATCGCAGATATCTTCACAAAATGACTTCCGCTGATATTATTTGAAGATTTTAGGGACAGTCTCAACATTCATCCCCCTCCAGCTTCGACTGCGGGGAGTGTTAGAATATTATGTAAATCATAATATTATTATGTATTAATGTAGTATCATTTTATATATGATAGATAGTAAAATGTTAATTAAAAATATTATGTTAATTAGGTAGAAGATTATTAAGAATTAATTAGGAAGATAAAATATGATTGACTCTTCCTAATTACATATATATTGTGTATATATTATTTTTTTTAAGAATGAATACATTGCGAAAAATACTTTTAAAGTCTTACAGATATATGTGCAAATAATATACCTATACAAAAGGCAGAGAGACGAGAGACAAGTTGGAGACAGAATAATGCTTGACCTTTTGGTGATTTCATGTTTATGTAGTGCGGCATCTTCCTTTTTATAATGTTGAGTATGATAAGATAGATCACGTTAACACTTTGGGAAAGCCCCAGAACACCTTTAACAATCTTGTTTGATACGATCAAAGTTATTTATTTAAAAAATATATTTGTGAGGAAGTCATTCTTTGATGTTTTAAAGATTTTTCTTGTTCATGAATACAAGTTACTTTTCTTATATTTAACTTCATATTATTTACTTTTATTATAATTATTTTAATATTTAACTTCGTATTATTTACTTCAACTAATATTTAGTATTAAAAAGAATTCATCAATATTCACTCTCCAATTTGCTAATGTTACTAAACCTTTAATATATAGGTTTTGCCGTAAAATTTTTGCATTCACCAATCAATCCTAAATAATATTTTTAAGAAAATTATTTCTAATAAAGATCATGTTATATGAACAATACTTCCGTCGTACCACACACTCAAAATGCGATATTATTCACAATTGAGATATTTAAGGGGATTTTTTGGATTTATCATTATTGTATTTGTGACAATAGCATTTTGGGGGAAAAAATTCTGGGGTTGGATTACTTGGATGTGACTCATCTTTTGATTTTATTATTATCCTTATCATGTGTACAGCTAGTTTTCTAATATTATGGATATTAATTTATTCTTGAAATTATTGATTTCTTTTTCCTCTTCGCTTCTAGGATGTCCAATATTTATCTATACGAGGATATTATGAGATATATGAGGTATCTCTTTCTTCTATGTGGATATGCGTAAGAGGGATGTAACATCGATCTAGTTAACATACCGTATGCAAAATATGTATGATGTTGTATTCTAATTGAAATATTAGTTTAGGATATACGATGTTGTATTCTAATTGAAATATTAGTTTAGGATATACGATGTTGTATTCTAATTGAAATATTAGTTTAGGAGATTTACGACTTTTTTAGCAGAAATCTGCAACAATTATAATTTATATCATCGCGGCAGGAATTTTCATGAAGCTGATGAATTTCTTTTATCCACCATCTAAATATCCCTAGAATGTGCATGAAATTCTTTTGGATAGCTAACCCTAGTCATCTTATTATGACGGAAAGTTCTTATTTTCCAGCACCCATAAAGGTATATTTATAGCAATATTTAGAATTTAGGAGGAAGATAATTTAATGGGATAACGAGCTAATTAACACCTTTTATTGGTGGACCTGACCCATAACTATTTCCAACAATTCCTTAATAGGAATTTAATTTTGCTAGAAATATACTACAATATTAATACTAAATAAAAATTAAAATAAAACAGTAAACAAACGTATTAAAATATTGCGCCTTGACAAGGCACTGCCTTGAAAGTGTGCAATTTCAGTTTGAAGATGCAAATTGTTTCAACCGACCGTTCCTCAAAGTCTCAGAGTACTTTCAAACACGTGTACTCGTGACTGAAAGTTTGGAGTTTACACAATAAATTTCCCCATAGAACTGTTTGGAGAAGAAGAGAGAATGAGAGAATTTTCAATGTTACAACCACAACAACATACCCAGTGAAATCCCACAACGTGGGATCTGGAGAGGGTAGAGTGTACGCAGACCTTACCTCTACCTTGGTAGATAGAGCAGTTGTTTCCGAAAGACTATCGGCTCAATACAATGCATAAGCACAAGCAAAACAAGAGAAACGGTCAGACTCGGACAAGAAATTTAGAGCAGTATGAAAATGATGGTAGCAAAAGCGAATAAGTCATAATAGCGCATTATGAAAAAAGAAGCAGTAACTATCGCAGGTAAATAAGATAAACAAAGTACACTAAAGAACACATAGCAGCAGAAATCAAACGACGGGGGGCTATAAAGCAATACTGCGCCTACTAGTATGATAGGCTAATCATGACTACAATAATAACACTATAACTACCAGTTTGTAAGCGTAAATAGGACTACGCTCAACTACCTACTACCCTTCTACCCTAATCCGTGTCCTCCACAACCTCCTATCTAAGGTCATGTCCTGAGTAAGTTGCACCTGCGCCATATCCTGTCTAATCACCTCTCCCCAATACTTCTTTGGCATACCTCTACCCCTTCTGAACCCGTCCATAGCCAACCTCTCACACCTCCGCACTGAGGCATTTGTGTCTCTTCTCTGCACATGCCCAAACCATCTCAACCTCACTTTCTGCATCTTATCCTCCATTGAGGCCACTTTCACTCTGTCCCGGATATCCTCATTTCTAATCTTATCCCTCTTTATATGCCCACACATCCATCTCATCATCCTCATCTCCACAACTTTCATCTTTTGGATGTGCGAAGTCTTGACTGGCCAACACTCCACCCCATACAACATAGTCGGTCTAACCACCATCCTATAGAACTTGCATTTAAGTTTTGGTGGCACATTTTTATCACACAAGACTCCAGATGCGAGCCTCTATTTCATCCACCCTTCCCCAATACGATGTGTGACATCGTCATCAATCTCTCTATTTTCTTGGATAATAGACCCGAGGTACTTGAAACTTCCTTTATTTGGAATGACATGAGTCCAAGCCTCACGTTCACGCCTATCTCATGGTCGCTCCCGTTACTGAACTTTCACTCTAAATATTCTGTCTTGGTCCTACTCGAACCCTTTAGACTCCAGAGTCTGTCTTCAATGTTACTAACTCAAAAAGGTTATCTTATATTATAGGCCAAAGATGTTGAAGACCTTGAACAGCTAGAAAATTTATTTGTAGTTGTTACAAGAGAATAAATTAGTTGTAACAATATCTATTCATGAGAAATATCTGGACATATAAATTTTATATTATAATATTTATTCAAGAGTTGTATCTGGACATATTGATTCGAGACAGATGATTGCAAGGGGTTTAATTGAATTTTCTTTATTGAGTACAATAGGATAATTTTTTTAATATATATATTTAAATTGTTGAATTTTGACATAATGTCATTTTTTTTATTTTGATTTAAATTTCTTGCTCCGTCAGTCTATACATATGGTTTCAACTTCCTATTAAAGAGACGTGTCGGCACTTCCTAGCATCTTCCTCTTGATCTCATAGTTTATTGTTATTCAATGGCCAAAAAGTCACTATTCAAGTCCTCGTATAATAAGCTCTAATATTGACAGTCTCATAGTTAATGTTATCCAGTTAAGTTCTCTATGTTTTTCGACCAAAAAAGATTACTCTTAGGGTGTGTGCGCATATTTAAAAAATATATATTTACTTAAAAAATAATAGATATTTTTACTTATTTTTTTATGTTTGATAAGTAAGAAAAAAAATCTTATTCCAAAAGTATTTATATCTAATATAGAATACACTAGGAGGGGGTTTGTTGGGGGGGGGGGGGTTCTAAAACATATATTTTCTAGAATGCTACTTATGGAGTTTTTTCTATTCCCTCATCAATATTAAACCCGAAATTTTCGACAGATGGCCAGTGAGCCAAAGAATTTAAAAAATTGGTTCAAGGAAACCATTTTTCTGATTTTTAAAACTGATTTCTTAGATAAATATTTTAATAATACTTTGATAAATTAAATATGAAAATATTAGAAAAAAAATTTCGTCTCCCACACAAAACACACCCCTAGTATCAACAAAAAGTAATAAAAGGCAAAATTGGGAAAGCCTAGGATTATAGGCTTATTTTTGCTTGAAATAGGGAAATGCGGCTTCGACTCATTACTAGGCTTTGAAAGTGGAGTATGGGCTGATATCTAGGGCTGACAATGGATCAGAGGTGGATCGGGTGGAGCTCAATCCGCCTCCACCCGCCAACCATTCATCCACCATCCGACCCATTCATCATCTTATTTTTTCTTCATCCACATCTGATCCATTCATCATCCACGGGTGTTTCGTGGATGAAAATTATAGCACAATCAGTTTGGTACTTTTGGTTTATTTTTCAGTTTTCATACTATCTTGCTTTTCATACTATCTTGCTTTACCATTATAATTTGATCTTGATCCCATTGTAATATTCTTCAACCTATTATATTGCTAACAATTATAGTCATATATAGAGTGATGTTCAACATAGAAAATATCAATTATGTATAACGTAGTACAAAAATAACATTTTTGATACTAGGAATCATCGTTATTGTCATGTTGAAATTGAAAAAGAATTTCTGTTCACTTTAGAAAAATAAAGACAACTATTGGAAATAAAACCAAGTACTAATAACGACATGAGTCAGGGGTATGTTATCACTGAACTACACAAAAAATAACTAATTTATAAACGGGTTGATGGATGGGTCGGGTGGTGGATCGGGTGGTGGGTTGGATGTATGTCCACCCGAATTCGACCCGATCCGTCACCCGATTAAAATCCGTGTTTTGTTGATTTTTCATCCATATAATCGGGTCGGATGGATGGATATCCATCGGGTTAGGGTGAAATTATCAGCCCTACTGATATCCAACAAAACCCACTTGTTAGCTAACATATATGTCACCAAACATCAACTTGCAATCCTTATTTTGTGAAAGAAGAAATAAAAGTAGGGAGGTTGAGAGTGGGAGATAAAAAGGTCAACTTGCAACTCTAACTTTCCCACCAACATCTACAGGTCAAGCCAATTGTCCGGTTCTAGCTATGTGACTAGAGAAAATCATGATAATATAAATTTGAATTAGTCGGATAGATTAATACTAAATATGATGATTAAATTAAAAAAGAGAGGTTATATGACACTTGCATAAACTAAATTCAAATTTAAGTTTTATATATTGACAACACAAATATACATTAATAGTGCAATTAAACTGATCATAACATGATATTACTCTTTATCTTTGTAGATTAACATAGATTTGTTACAAAGAGTTGTCTATTATTGTAGGTTAATTTAATATAACTATTGTTACCGTCCGAAGTGTTTTTCGTTTTATCGGCTTACAAAATCGGATGCCAAATTGATTCCTTAACTAAGCGATTTGGGCCGGAAGAAGAACTCTAACTTCCGGCAATGGGTTCCCCAACTACTCCAGAAAGCGTTAGGATGGTGAGTGAGTAAACTAGGTGGTAAGAAGCATAAATACAGCTAGAGCGCAATAAAAGCGGTAAAGGTAGAATGAAGATAAATAATGATCAGTTTTTTGACTGATTGTGTTGTTCTCGTATGTACAATTGATTCCTATATTTATGGTACAAAAATAATAAACGTGACCCCCTATGTTAGCCATCGAGCTACCCACGAAATCCACTAGCCAACTATGAGGAGGTGGTGCCAAATTTTTCGCCTAGACCCCTAGCACGATCGGTGGCACTCTTTTCAGGCTGTTGCTGATTGCTACCTTTTCTAGAAGGTCCTTTGACTTGGTCTTCGAGGCGTCCGAGTATGTGTGGGTCTCAGCCGTTCCTCGGAATTATGACTCGGCCAGACTACTGTAATAGTCGATGATGCTTTTCTAGCCGAGGGTAGGGACTAACGGATTCGGCTATGATTCCGCTCAGTTACCGATTTAGAATCATTTTCCTCCTTCGGCTGTCACTTGATTCGGCTAAACACATTTGAGTGTTAACAACTACCCCTACATTAACTTGAGTGCGGCTGTCGAGTTGATGTATTCCAAAATGGCTGTCATTTCGTGTGGCAGCCGTAGATGTCATTTCAATCACTTTTGCCTTAAATGCATGCAATGATGGTCTTTAAAAAGGTTCTTTTTCCTTCCACAGAGACGTCTCGGCTTCCATAATTAGTTTCTGACAGGTTTTTAGCCGCACGTTTTGGCGACAAGATTCCCAACTGTGTCAATCTTATCTCTAAGAAAAAGGTAATATTTAGGAGAAACATCCCCCACCAAAAAGGGTTTCTCATTCAATCTTCTCGGCCATTCCCAAATTTCTTGCCTTCTTCATAAAACCCTATTTTTTTTATCAGAAAAGGAAAAAAAATGCGTATTTATCTTCTTTTATATATCTGGGATCGGATAGCACCGGTTTGTCTGCTAGTGACCTAATCCCCACTTTTGCCTTCATAGATGGGCAACTGGTTCTTGCCCCTTTTGGTACATCTGAACAAGGTGACCTCCTTCTTTCATCTAAGCCCGGTGAACTACGACCTTCCGATTACATGTGACTGGTTCACCGGTGACCGTTGTCCGGCTAGTATGCGCACCTGGCCGACCAAGATTGTCAACTATTCTGCTTGCTTGGGCTGAGTAAAATCGGCCAAAGAAGCCGAGTGAAAGAGCACTGGTCTCTACCACGCCATTGTGCTGTCGGAGTTTGACTCCCCCTACAACATCGGTCTTATAAATGCCTTTCTTGGTTACTAGTCGACTGCTGCAAATGCCTTTGTTTTCCCTTGGGGAATGATAACCCCCACACTGCTTGATGTGACGGGATACTTGACCTTATAATTCTGGGAGCCGAAGCTTCTTTACTAAGCGATATAGATGTTGCTTATTTAGGCGTCAAAGTCTCAAAGACTTCTTCAGGCTACGACCAATTTATAACCAACAACCGCCGAATATCGCCTCTTCCAGTCGATGATGTCGAGCATCATTCTTTTTTGCTTTTTTGGTTTAGCCGATACTTTGTCTGTGCGGGCTCTTGTGCAATTGTAAAAGAGGTAGAAATTTATGCGGCGTTAGCCATTTCGGGGAGGGATTTCAGCTGGGCATCTCTCTTCTTGACCTATCTTTACATGGCTCTAGGTGATTCCTAGGTGAGGTTAAGGGATTCCAGAAACCTGGATACCTTGGTCGGTCCTCTATGGTTCCTTCAGTTATGGATCACCATCTATTTTCCTGAGTTTATCCCTGATAGATTTGATGACCGTCGCTTTCCGTTAAACTCGCCAATATTAGCCGATACCCTTCGGAGAACACCCCTTGTGCCTCAAGATATTTTTGCCGCAGTCTCCACCCTGCATGATCTGTATAGAGACCATTATACAGATTGGCAACCGGTCCTAGAGAGATGGGCCACCCCTGAGAGGGTCCGTCAAGTAGCTGATGAGGAGGACCTTACTTTCTCTCAACGGAGGACTATGGTTCTTATGTGGGGGTGGATTCTCACGGCCATGGACTTGTTGGGTGGTTTAAAGCCCACTTCTAGGAATAATAAATTGACAGCGGAGCCATATTGGCCAAACTTTGTAGCAAGGCAATTCGGCCTTACTCAGCACGTGTCGTGGCCCCGCTGTAGTACAGTCAGTTCAACTCAACGCTGCATTCTGGATGCAGAACAAGCCAAAAAGTTAGCCGATCATAATCTTGACAAGCTCGTCTTGTTTGACTGACAGTCATTTACCCTGAGAGCGAATATTACCGTCGCTTTTGATGATTGGTGGGATATGGCTAAGGATAAGTTTTTTCAATCTCCTTTAGATGTTTATTGTGATCGGTTGATTCTATCGAGAAAAAAGAAGAACCCAGAAACCTCTAAATTGTGGCCAAAAGAAGCTACTCTAAAAGTTGCTCACCCTAAATCAGTTAGGCCTGTTGTCTTAAGGTCTTCTGTCCGGTTGTGGCAGACTACGAGAAAAGGTAAATTGTATGCTATATATGTGTTGACCAGATTGTACTTGTGAATTTTTGGCTAACATCTCTTGTGCATCTTTCAGCAACTCCATCTCCTCCAGTGTTTGTTAATCTGGAGACTACTTTTGACACTGAGTCCCCATCACCCAGGAAACCAGTATCCAAGTAACCCCGATGAAGCGGAGGGGTTGTCATTTGAGATTATAGTGAGGAAGGCCCCCATAGACACGAAGTTCCTATTTCTGCCGAGGGGGAGGAAGAAATTGATATGTATTACTCGGTTGGCTAAAACACCTTCGCATCGGCTACTAAGTTTTTTATTTGCTCTCCAGGGACAACAACTAATAAGGCGCAGATGGCTGTATAAATCGTCTGATGTTCCCCTTCATATTGGCGGATCGTCTTTCATGTCTTATGCTTCCGTGCATTCGCAGGACCCGTCATTGGCTGCCCTCAAAACCACAGTTTATCCTGCCAAGGCCTCCGATGCTGGGGTAGCCGTAAAGGTATACCATTCCCATATGCTTGGCCTTTCACTGCCTCTGGGAACTTGTCTCTATACCGCATCTCTCCTTTTTGTACAAGAGGTCGCTGGAGATAATTCTTCGGCTGAAGCCCACCCAACTGACGACTCAGAGGTACCAACCGAAATCATCCCGGAAGATGTGCTTTTACATTACTTTGGCTCAGTCGACACTGCATCTCCACCAGCTTTGCCTGTTGGCATCCGAGACCGAGTCGAGGAGTTTCTCGCCAGGGGAATTACAACCAACAAAGAAGAGTTCCATGCTCTGAGGGCCTCTTTACTCCGATTGTCAAAAGAAATGACGGATTCCCCTGTTCTGGCCACCACTTACAATGACATGGCTTTGGCTCTGAATAATTTATTTGCTTTACATAGAACGACCAAAGATAGCCATGATGAGGATGTTGCTGCTCTGCAACACTTGGGGTTTCTTCGGCAAGAAAAGAACCACATTCAGACTTCTTTCAACGAGGTGAATGAAGAAAGGCAACGAAATGTCAGCCGAAGGAATGACTTGCGGGAACAGCTGTCCAAAATACGAGTTGAGTTGGAGCGGATCCAGGCGGAGATCGGGGCTATTATTCCGGCTAGGTGTCTTGGACTCGGCTATTGGTGCCCACGACTCCTCCCGTTCTTCTTTGTTTCGGCAGAGCCTTCAATTGGATAACAAAATTCGAGAACTCGGTAACCAGCAGGCGGTTTGGGGAATGGATCAGAGAGCTGGTAGCGAACGGCTGGCCAAACTGGAGAATGAATGGACTGAATGGAAAAGTCGTCTGGTTCAAGCAATGTCAAAAATCACTACTCTCTTTCCAACTGATCGTGTTGCTGAGTTGTCAGCCAATACCCTTATGGACTTGCAATCTGAATCCATCGTTGCTTCTGTTGTTCAAGAGGTATCGACATGTCGCACTCGTTTTTAACCCCCCGCCAGCGAAAAGGAGGGATCCGACACGGTCGCGGCGTATGGGCGTGATTCCTAAATTAATTAAGGGTTAAGAAGTCGCCACCTAATTATTCTACGGTGAATTAGGGCACCTAAATGTTAACATAAATGCTGCAAAATGAACTCCAATTAATGGTCTGCTAATCTATGAGATTCTGAATAAGGGTTCTTTATTATCCTAAAAGGAAGGGGTTAGACATCCTTTAAGATCCGCTAACTTGCAGTTATCCGGTCAAACTTAGGTAATTATTATGCTAAGAGGAAATGCATGTTTAAAAGTATAAAGTTAAAAGGATGTTGCAAGTAGTAGATTAAAAGATGCATTTTGACAACGTAAAAGGATTCTTGCAAAGGTGATTGTGATTCGGAGGAATAAATTCCCGATGTAAAATCTGAAAAGAGTATGCATGGTATTGTTCATGTAAAATTGATTTTAGGATAAAAGCATGCATATGTATGACATTGTTTATCAAATACATGCAAAGTTAATTTTTGGATAAAAGGGATGCATTTGTATGACATTATTTATAAAAATATTTTTTTTTGCAATTGATAGTAAAGGAGAAAAGCAAGTTGTTTGTAATGCAAAGAAGTAATTTTTATGAAAGTCATTTTAAATTGCAAATCGGATAAGAAACAAAATTTTATTTCCATGATTAATAACGAGAGTAAAAGAGAACCAATTTGTTTTGAAAGTTTTGAATATGCATGACGAGCCTAAAATAAATAAGCTAGCAGCGAGTTTCCAATTTTAAAATACCCGAGCCTAAAATAAATAAACTAGCGGCAGATTTCTAATTTTAAAATACCCTATCTAGTTTATGAGTTCTAGGCCTATTTTTTCTAAACATTTAAACAATCACACAAGCAGAGTAATTAAATTACAATACAAAATAAAAGGAAGACGGAATTAAAAGAGATTGAAACGGTAATGGCTAAAGGTGATGATAGTGTCATCTCTTGGGCCTTGGGCACAAGTCCGGCAATCAGTTCTCTTTCGTCTCTGTAGAATCCCACTTTGCTATCCCATATTGTTTGGATATTCCTCACAAGATATAAAAATAAAGACAGTTTAGAAATAAATAAATGCGAGTAAAACTTTCGGATCTGTATAAAACAATAGAAGTTTTGATTACGGAAGGCTCAGATTTATATTTTAAGCAAAAGAAATTCCATTCATGTCGTGGTTGAGAACTAGTGACTCGTCAGTCAATCTAGTTGCCTTACCAACGCATGTTGGTTTCTCGCATGTGATTTTATTATAAGTCTCATCGCCTTATTCCGAATGAAGCAAACCGATGGACAACCTTTCAAAAGGGACATGACCTCAAAATTATTTTCATCGGCCCAAGTGTAGTATCGTGTTCAAATCAGTGGAATTTCCACCCAATGTAGTATTTGTTCTTCCGAGTGCGAAAGCTTCTTAAAGGCACCAGTAACATATGCCCAACAACAACTAGAAGGTTCAAAGTTCAGCGAGACTGTTTGGCCAAAATGTTACGGCAAATGGCCAAAATGAAGCAACAAGTGATATTGAACAGCAGCTCATTAGGAGCATCAAACATCAACCACAAATGGAGAAATAAGCAGCCATAGCAAACAACACCAATATTTCAAGAAGGCAACACCAAAGTAGCCTCAAGTACAACCAAATCAGCCTTATAAAGGCAACCATAATGAGCCCAAGAATGCAGAAAAAGTGTAGCAGTGGCTCATCCAATGTTGTTGCAAAGTATAGCAACTCCAGTACAGCCAAAACCCCAAAATATGATAACAATAGGGAGTCTTAGGAAGAAATGTTGTGTTCAAAAGAAACAGCCCCCAAAATGTAGCAAAGCAGCTCATATAAATGCACCAGTTAAAATTTGCACAGCAATTAATTTGCCTAAAATGACACACTTTGAGCCTCAAATCAACTAAACAGTAGCAACAAGTGGTAACAAAACATCAGCCACAAGTAGCAATTTTATATCAAAACAAGTTTCAAAACAGAGGATATGCCCAGCCAAGTATAGTAGCATATTGATTAAAATTCACAGCAGCAAAATAGTAGCAACAAGCAGCAACATTGGCCCTTAAAGGGAAAGCAACCAATGTCCATAAATAGAAAATTCTTTGGTCCTGAAATGTAGTGTCAAACAGTAGCAACAAGGCAATAGAACAACACCTTAAGCACAATAAAGGCTCAATCCCAAATGCAACAACTGCTTGCCTCAATATACCTCAAGAATGCAATTTATTTGACACTCAAAGATGTAGCAATTACTTACCTCAAAGGGGCAGTGACAACCTTACCCCAACCTCTCCGGACAGCGAACCGAGGCGTGTTTCGAATCATCGTATCCGCTCGGAGAAGTTATTTTTTGGAATTCTGATTTTGCGATTTCAGAATTTTGATTTTCTGATTTTGGGATTGTTGATTTTCTGATTTTTGGACCCTATTTTGCCCGACCCGAAAACAGATCCGACTCGAAAAACAGACCCGACCCGGAAATTCAACAGAACATGAAGAACAAAAGAAGGAGATTTTTAGATAGCAAATTACGAACCAAAATGAGTATTCTCGAATTTTTTACCCGACTCGAAATGTGAAGAACAGAGGAGATTTTCGGATTAAATTATGAAACAAAGAAGAGTATTTTTAAATTTTTTACCCGACTCGGAATGTGAAGAACAAAGGATATTTTTAGATTAAAATTATGAAACAAAGAAGAGCATTTTCTAATTTTTGACCCGACTCGAAATGCGAAGAACAAAGGAGATTTTCGGATTAAAATTTATGAAACAAAAGAAGTATTTTTCAAAAGCAGAAATTAGAAACCAAATTGACCAGTTTTCAGACTCGAAACCCGACTCGTTTTTTGGACCCTTTCCAAAAAAATCAAACTCCGACCCCCTTTCCGATTTTCTTGTTTTGAATTTTTGACCCTGAAAACCGACTTTGGAATTTCAAAATTAACGGGAAAATGGGACGAATTTGAAAGCGGATTGTAGGGGATATGGTATGGTGAAGTGATGGGTTTGTGGTGTCAGGTGAGGTGGCCGACGAATTTTCAGGGATTTATTTTGTGTTTAGGGTTTGTTAAGAATAAAAGGGAATGGGTCAAATAGGATTGGGCTTGCTGGTTGGGCCTGGTCTGGATGATTTGGGCATGAAATAAGGATTGCGGAATCGGGCTGATTTTGTGGGTGATTTGGGGCCCCTTTTTTGTTTGGTGGGTTGTGGGTTAAAATATAAAAGGGGTTTATTATTAAAATACTTTGAAGAAATGTAAATTATTAAAATAAAAATAACAATGTGATAATAATAAAACATAATATTTGAGGAATGCTTAATGCTTAAAATAAAAATGCGATGTCGTTTTGTCAAAATAAAATAACATAGAATATTAGGGCAAAAACTATGATTAGGATATTAAAAGGCAAATGATAGTAAAAATACGAGTAATAATAATAATAATGAAATTGAGAATAGGCGACGATATTAAAGGCCTTATATATATATATGTATATATATAAAAATTATTTTGATGTGTCAAAAATATTTAAAAATTGCAATAATCGGAAGAGATGGGACAAAAATTGGGTGTCAACACGATCGATATTCAGGCTTTTACCGAGGTCCAATCAGTTGGTGTGGCTGAGATTGCACAGGGTGTAGGAGTGGGAATCCCTGAAGAACTAGGGGTAGTTAAGGTAGTGTCCGTTGGTGCGACTGGTGATGAAGAACATACTGCAGCAATTCGAGAAAACCAAGCAACCGTTGATTCAGTTGATCATGAGACTTCAATAGCTGATAATGTAGTGCAGTCTTCGATTGGTTCAAGGCCGACCAATTCGGCTTCTTAGTTGTATAGACCCCAAATTGAAGGGTATGTTATTGTGACCAGGCAGTCGGTCTGTGGCTGTCGTTTGCTTGTACATTCCCCAAAATCGAAGGGAAATTAGCCTCTATCACGATCAGGCAGTCGGTCTGTGGATGTTGATTACTTATCCATGCCCCAAAATCGATGGTTAATATTTTTCCAAAATGTCTACTGTTTACATTTCTTTCCATGCATGTTTATCGCTTGATCCGTATTGCCGGCAACCCGTGGGTTCGTTACAAATGGTCCTTTCCTAGTTTGGCGATCATTTGTCGATTTTACGATCTTTTATTTCAATCGGTGGGATGATTTTCCAAACTAAGTCTCCTTCGGTAAACCTCTTTAGGCTCTATATGTTTGTCGTATGATTTGGCCATTTTACGTTTACCGGCTTTGACTCTTTCTATGATTGTCAGTCAATTCTGACCCAACTCTATTAGCATGGCCTGCTGATATTCTTTCAAACTTAGAAAATTTGATTTGGCCATCCGTAATTATATTAACTTCTGAGTACAACACTGCATCTTGGCCATAGATTTAGCCGATAGGATGTCATTCCCGTAGCTGTAGATTTGGAGTTTCTGATTGCCCATTTCATTTAAGACCTGTCTTTGTAAAACGAGTTTATTCAAACTTTGGACACAACATACACAACATGGGGTATAAAATAACACTCGAGTTTTGTACAAACGTGGAACAAAGACAAACAAAGCTATGCCTAAAATTCCTATAGGCAGCTCAAATGTTGTTGGCCGCCAGATCTGGTTTTCTGTCGTGGTTCCCCATCTGCGATGCCTCGGCTATCCTTGCCTCAGAACCTAGGGCGGTCAGCCGATGCCACAGGTCGCGTATGTGTTGGGTTTCCTCAACTATTTAAATCCTCCAAGGTAAGTCGTGGTTCGAATAATTATTTTATATCAAAACCTCGTGAAGTAAGATTGCAGTATTCCCAATATCCTTCTTCATACTGCTCCGCAACAGATATGGGAGCCACATAGTGCATAGAGGACAGCCTCTACGTTCTGAACCCCTAGTCGAAAAAAATTATCATCCGCTGGGACGATTTCTATTTTGTCTCCTTCCCAAAAGATAAGTTTTTGATGCATGGTAGAAGGAAGACATCGGCTGGTGTGAATCCATTCCCTGCCCAGCAGAATAGTGTAGGACGACTTGCCATCTATTACAAAGAAGGCAGACCTGACCGTCTTAGGACCTACAGTGATTTCTGCTACTAGAATCCCCAATGCTTTAGAGGCTTCTCCCATAAAGCTAGACATTTTCATGTTAGTTGGGATGAGATCCTCCTTTGTTTTGTTAAGATCCTTTAAGGTAAGCAGCGACATCACATTCAGCACAACCTCATTATCGACAAATACCCCACTAATAATTTTACCGTTAATGTAAGCCTTGACATAAATGGATTTGAGATGTTTAACCATATCTTCTATAAGTGCACCAAATACTGTGCTAAAAGTGTCCCTAGCTGGGGTATCGGCTATTGTTGCCCATTCTGCGTCTTCTACAAAAACATCACCTTCTAGGCTATTCAGCGCGGATTGGCTGACCCATAACTCACATTGGATTAGGCTGACCATTTTAATGTCTGCCCAGATCTCATCAACTAGGTCCTGACTAAATAAATAGAGGATGAAGTCCCATCCTTTATCCAATTCGACTGACCAGATGCTCATATATTCCATTTTCGAGAGACAAATGGGGATCGGCTGGGAACACTTTGACTGAAATCTTTGTACGATCTGTGGGATTGCCTCGGTTAGAGGTCCATCTAAGGCCATGTTCTCTTGTCGGGGTTTCTCCATCGGATTGTCGGTAGGCTGTTCATCCAGCTCTGGTTGACTCGACGTCTCTCATTTAGGAGAAATTGCCCCTGAAGCAACTAAGCCGAATGCCCGCTCGATAGCCTCGGCTACGGCAGACTAAGAAATCTCATGATTTTCTACTGCCTTGGTGCTGGAAATTAGATGCAATGTCTGTTGCATCTTAGGCAAAGCCTTGGCCCGTTGCATCATTCTTTTCTGAGTCCTGGATGCGACTCTCGGTGGTGTCTCTTTCTTTACAGAAGCCTGATTGACGAACCACTTTCGTTCTGTGTTGGCGGCTGGTTTAATCATTCTCCGGGGTCTCGTCTAGTCCTCATTTCTCGCCGTGATACGTAAGGACGAAACACCCTCGTTTATGTTAAACTCGACCACCCTCTGTTTGGTTTTAGGGGGTAGTTCTTTATCTATTCGAGGCATGCTCGGTTGCCGGTTGGTTGACAATCGTACTTGTCCCCCAGGTCTATGACTGGCGCCCCAAGCCGATAGAGACCCTTCTGAACCTCATGGTTTATTCCTAAAGTTCTCGTTCAACATCCCTCGAATATTTAGGGCGGTCATGAAAACTTCTCCTAGCTGGCTGCCTCTCATCGC
This sequence comes from Anisodus acutangulus, assembly GCA_029783415.1. NCBI lineage: Eukaryota > Viridiplantae > Streptophyta > Magnoliopsida > Solanales > Solanaceae > Anisodus > Anisodus acutangulus. The sequence goes on along the minus strand of CM056507.1, from coordinate 21,150,159 downwards.
GAATGTCATATAGGCTGCCTAACCGGTTGAACACGAAGGTCCTTGCGGCCTTCTCCCCTTCGGTAGGTTTCTTTGGGACCAACACATTTTTCATCAGTTGTCTCCCTTTGGTGTCTCTTGACTCATCGGGCTTAGCAAAATATACCATAGATATTGGTACTGCGGGAAAAGGGTCAGTATCAATGGATATTTCAGCCATACTCTTGTCGGCTAGCTTGAACCTCCCCCCTTTGATGCCCTTTTAGATTGCCTTTCTGAAGACCACACAATTAGAAGTAGAGTGGCTTTATGAATTATTCCACTTGCAATACTTCTTATCTTTGAGTTCCTCGGCATGCGGAATCCTATGACCATCAAGTAGCCGAATCTACTTTTCTTTGAGCAGATGATAAAAAGTCTGATCTGCCTTTGTGATGTCAAACGAGTAACTGACCCTGTCATCGGATGAACTCGTCTCCTTGACTTTTACGGCTTTCAAGGCTGGACAGGAGTAAACCTTACCCCTGATGATCTCGGCTACCATTGTATCTGCCGTGCAATCGGCTGACTCTGAGTTAGACTCATCTGCCTCAATAATAGATACCAAATGGGAGCCTCGATTTCGGTTGACTCTTCTCTTCTCCTTCTCCTAGATAAACTACTCTATCTGGCTAGCCTTCTCGGCTAACTGTATTAAGTCAGAGCAAGATTGTCCCACTAATTTCTTCTTTAGTTGTGGATGCATGTTGTTGATTATCATGTGGGCGCATTCTAATTCAGGGAAGCGTACAATGCATTTCCCAACCTTATTTCTGAATCTCTCAATAAAGTCTATAGCAGACTCATCGATTTGTTGCCTTAGATTCAACAAATCCATCACAGTGACTTAAGGTTGGGGCCAATAAAATCTATCATGGAAATAACGCTCTATGTCAGCCCAGCTCTGCACGGAGTCGGAGGCCAAAGATGAGTACCAGGCAAATGTCATTCCGGTTAGAGAAACTGGGAATAACTGCAGCTTGTGATACTCATTCTGGCCAACTTCGCCACATTGGCGGTAAATCTGCCGATATGCTCAATGGTAGATTTGCTGTCATCACCCGAGAAGGTGGCGAAATCACGCATTTTGAAGCCTCTTGGCAGTGGTGCTACTCGATCTACCTAATCGGGATAGGGCTTTCTGTAAACAGGCCTGTCTAAGGGTTTTAGTTGGATGCCAAAGTACCTCCTCATGGTATTTGCAATGGTTTCAGGGTTCATCAGTTGTGACGTCCCCTACCGATTCTCGACTGGAACCGCCTGGTAGGCATTCTGAACTGGAGGCCTCTATTCTGCACCTTGTTGAACAGGGTTTTGAAAGTTGTAGACATTTTGCTGGCCATTACCAACAGGTGGGGTATATCCCCATTGCTGCTATTGGGCATAGCCACCAAAGCCTGCAACCTGAGCTCCTGGAACAGCCGACGGAACTTGAGGATAAGGTGGAACAGCGTTCCATGTCTACTCTCCTTGGACATCAGTCGTTCTTAGAAAATTTGCGTTTCCTAGATGGTATGGATTGGGTACCGGCTGTGACTGTTGGAATGGTGCCTCGCTGTAGACAGCGTCATCAGATAGCCTAGCAGGGTTATAGCCAGGGGCCATCGGTTGCCAGTTCGGTTGGCCAATATTGTTCGCATGTACCGTAGGGCCGTTGGCATAAGCGTACGGCGTAACGGGTGGCAAACCAAGGTGTCCGAATTTCTGAACTGGTCTTCGAGCCATATTGATCTATCCATACTGCAGATTTGCTTGGTCGAGTGGCACAGCTTGTCCCCCTAGTATTTGGTGGCAACCATACAGTATACTGGTTACCAAGTGACTGGGCTTGTGCTCCTAGGTGTGCTATCGACTGTACTTGAGCAGATACTGACTGATACACATTCGGTTGAGGAATAACACCTGAAGTCATAGTTGCATGCTGCACAATGCCATTCGTCAGAAGGATGGCAGAACTAGCCGAACCTTCTCCTGGATGCAGTCGGTTAACTTCCAGTTCTCTCGCCTGCTGAACCTTATTATGCACCATTGGCTTGACAATGTCAGCCAATTGTTTGGAAACCTGATACATAATGGCGTGGATGCCTAAGTCAATCTGCTGTCTAATGAATGACGTGATCATAACAGTTGGACCCTCAGATTAACTAGGTTCAGCCACAACTTGGGTTGATGGAGGAAGTGGAGGGGTATCAACCGATGTAGGCATACCCAAAGAATATGGTGGCTCGTTGTTCCTTCTGGGAGGATTCTGTTTAGGATGTGAACTGGACTCTTGGTTCATTTTCTTACCAGACCTTAGGCACATACGCCAAGTATGATCCTGACCTGGAGAATCAAACTTTGATATGAGATCACCTATGGTCCCACTGGGCGAGACAAATTTGTTACCGTCCGAAGTGTTTGCCGTTTTATCGGCTGACGAAATCGAATGACAAATTGATTCTTTAACTAAGCGATTTGGGCCGAAAGCGGAACTCTAACTTCTGGCAATGGGTTCCCCAACTACTCCAGAAAGCGTTAGGATGGTGAGTGAGTAAACTAGGTGGTAATAAGCATAAATGCAGCTAGAGTGTAATAAAAGTGGTAAAGGTAGAATGAAGATAAATAAGGATCAGTTTTTTGATTGATTGTGTTGTTCTCGTATGTACAATTGATTCCTATATTTATAGTACAAAAAGAATAAATGTGACCCCCTATGTTAGCCATCGAACTACCCACGAAATTTACTAGCCAACTATGAGAAGGTGGTGCCGAATTTTTCGCCTGGACCACTAACACGATCGGCGGCACTCCCTTCAGGTTGTTGTTGGTTGCTACTTTTTCTAGAAGGTCCTTTGACTTGGTCTTCGAGGCGTCTGAGTATGTGTGGGTCTCAGTCGTTCCTCGGAATTATGACTCGGCCAGACTACTGTAATAGCCGATTATGATTTTCTAGCCGAGGATAAGTACTAACGGATTCGATTATGATTTCGCTCAGTTACCAATTTAAAATCATTTTCCTCCTTCGGCTGTCACTTGATTCGGCTATACACTTTTGAGTGTTAATAACTATATTAAAATCTTATACTTTATTAATGTATAAAATACAAAGTCATTCCACTTTAGCACTAACGCAAGCAACAAATTATATTTCCACTAACTACACATTCAAGAATCATTCTCTCCAAGGCATGCTTTACTTAACTCACCAAAGTGTCCAAATAAAATGCCTTTAATTATTACTAACTTAAACAAGTAGGAAAGTACCATTATTTGGAATCCCCTCATAGTTTGTCTACCCTCTTCTACCAAATCTCTCTTATTTACCATTGAATCAATAAAAGCTAGCTAGGTGAACAAAACATCCTATTAACACGGACAAAAACATTTCTAAACATTTATTAACTAAGTAAGAAATCCCGCATTAGCAAGGTTCAGAGAAGGGTCATACCCAAGAGTGTGATATATAACCTACCCTAATATAAATATTAGTGGTTACTTTCACGACTCGAACCCGTGGCTTATAAGTCACACTGAGATAACTTTACCGTTACTTCAAAGCTCCTCTTCAACTATTGAATCATTACCCTTTTAAAATTATGAGTATTATTTGTATTTTGGAAACACAAATATGTATTCACAAGAAAAGATATGGAATTAACCCTTCCTTAAATCTTGAGTTAATATGTATTCACAAGAAAAGATGTGGAATTGATACCCTTCCTTAAATTTTGAGTTAATAGTCCTATCTCTTTTCCAATTTGCCTTTACATGAACGAAGGAGACAAAAAGAAACAAACAAGAAAATATTAAAACAAAACAATTCTACCTAAAAGAAATCATAATTTAATAACAAAATATGGTAAAAGGTAAAATATACAAGCAAGTAAGTACTTGTAAAAGGAAACATACATTTTCTTCTTTTTAGAGGGGTGGTGGTGGAAAGCAAGCAAGCATAAAACAGACAGTGAAAATACAACAATCACTAACATGACCTCTTTACTTTGTTTCTTTCCAATTATAAAGCAAACAATAGAATACTAAAAAAGAATATAGAAATTGAAAAAGAAATTGAAATGTGTAGTGATAATGATAGATACTATACAACAAGTCATTTACCGGAAATACTTACCTCATCAAATCAAATAATTTAATTTTAAAAGTCACAACTAATAATTTAAAGATTATATTATTTAATCATAATTAAAGAATATAAAATTATATTTACGCAACGTCTAACCAGAATTTGTTTCTATGTGCAATTATCTTGAATCAACATGTAAGGGTCGTTTGGTTTATGAATAACAGATAATAAAATTGGGATAAAAGTAAAATTATTTACTTTCATGATTGATTAAATTTATTTTTTTATTATAAGCAATTTCATGATTAATTATGTCATAATTTTAGTACTAATTTTGTAACATATTCAACTTGGGATAACACTTTTAGAATATTTAATCTCAAGATAAAATAATGAACTAAGCTTTTCTTCCAAAGTCTATATATATATATATATATATATATATACTTATAAATCACACCGAGTATGATGTTGTTATCTTATTTTTAATTTATTATATCCAAACATTTACAACAAAAAAAGAAGAAGAAGGTATATCTATTAAATAATTTTATTATTATTATTTAATTTCCGCATTATTATCCTTATATTATAATTCACGTAGTATAAGTTATTTGCAAATGATAGCATAAAACTATTTATAATGAAGGGAAAAAAAGAACACAAACACACACTTTATCCCCAAACTCCCATGGTATGCTTGTTCCTTCTCTCTCTCTCTCTCTCTCTAACACACACACTAAAAAAAACTGTTTTCTCTACAACAAATTTCCCTTTTCCCATTAATAAACTTGGCTAATTCTTTGTGTTAATCACAAAATTTCAAGAAAATGGGTTCCTCCAAGTCAGATCTGAGGTCAACGATCTACCCAGAACCCGTTGACCATTTCGACAACTTACCCGATCCAGTTCTTCTCTTAGTATTCAACAAGATCGGCGATGTTAAAACACTAGGAAAGTGTTGTGCAGTTTGTACGAGGTTTCATTCACTTGTCCCTCAAGTTGACAACGTTGTTGTCCGTGTTGATTGTGTCATTTCTGAAGATGATAATGATCATTCTTCATCCGGATCCGGGTCGGGTCATAAATCACTTCACTCGATTTCTTCACTTTTTCGCCTTCTTATTAAACCCTTTTTGTCACTTACTCAATTGATCTCCATTTCAAGAAATCGATGTAATAATGCTTCTTCAATTCTTGATGATGATGATAATGATTTTGACCATTTAGAGAAAAATTGCGTTACCCATCATTCCCCTACGCAAGTTTTAAAGAATTTCGATGAAATTAAGTTGCTTAAGATCGAATTGCCTAGTGGTGAATTGGGTATTGATGAGGGTGGTTTGCTTAAATGGAGAGCTGATTTTGGTTCTACGCTCGATAACTGCGTTATTCTTGGGGCGTCATCGGTGATTCAGTCTAATAATAATAGCACCAATCTAGTCTATGAACAGTGTGGTGGTAATGATGGTAATGGTGAAATGGATGATCGGAGCATACCCGAGTCGTTTTATACGAATGGGGGTTTGAAACTGCGGGTTGTGTGGACGATTAGTTCGTTAATAGCAGCTTCCGCAAGGCATTATCTGCTGCAACCGATTATATCCGAGCATAGGAAGCTTGAGAGTTTGGTTTTAACGGATGTTGACGGGCAAGGAGTATTGTGTATGAACAAGGAGCAGTTAGAGGAGTTGAGGGTGAAACCGCTTTCGGCTTCATCAGCTTCGAAAAGGACTATGGTGCCAGCACTGAACATGAGGTTGTGGTACGCCCCGCATTTGGAGTTGCCTGATGGGACAGTGCTTAAAGGGGCGACATTGGTAGCGATAAGGCCTAGTGAACAGCCTAAGAAAGAGGTGGTTGGGGGAGATGGGAATTGGGTGGCAGGGGCATTTGAGGAGCCTTATGGAAGGGCTGCGAGGATGTTGATTAAGAGGAGGACTTACTGTCTGGAGATGAACTCGTTCTGAACACAGACGTGAAGTGGTTAAAGAGTTTCTTAGATTGCTCACTGAGGTAATTTCTTAGCCTATGTATCTGGTTATGGGTTAAATTTGTAGGATTAGTGTCATTATGACTTGTGATCTTGGCTATCTTTACTATTTGTGTTGTCAATACTTTTTTTGTCTTTGATATTTTCATCGTAGATTTTTACTCTTATACTTCTCAAACTTGTTTTAAAAATGCTTCTCTTGTCGGAAATAGTCTCTCTACCCCCGCAAAGGTTGGAGTAAGGTATGCGTACACCCCACCCTCCCTAAGACCTCACTGAGATCACAATGGGTATGTTGTTGTTCTGGTGTATTATGACTTATGAGCTCTGGATCCTTCTGTCCTTTGTCTATCGTCCATTCAGATGTATAGGATACGGAGTCTATTTGATCTCTCTACACACAAACATATATACATTGATAAATACTGTTCTGTTTCTCATCATATAGGAAAGGTTTTGTACTTAAAGTAGTTTTGCACGAAAGTCTCTTATTTTATTATCATCTAGAGTTTGATTTAGTCATCTAAGTGTGTTGTAGAATTTTTGTGGATACCCTTTTTTGATATGATATGAGCTTAAATGAAATGAGGATTCATATAGCCGATCCCGACTTGTTTGGGACTGAGGCGTAGTTGTTGTTTAGGAATTGAAGGTCGTCACTATGATGTCTACTAATATGCAAATCCTAGGGAGTTTCTTGATTGATGTTTGAAAATATACTGATATTGATCTGAGATGAGATGGGTAGAGGAGAGGGGCTATTATCCACCGAATTTTGAACTGTGCACCTTGGCCCTCATGATTTCATTTTCTGAGATGCCTTTGTCTTGATGATTTTGCCTATTCTGAAGACTCTGTTAATGTGGGTTACTTTAGAAAAACTGGTCATTTTCTATAAGATGTGGCCTCTAGTCCTCATTTCTTGTACTTCTAGATCCTCAAATGAGAAGGCACTGGCGTCAACGCATTTCCTAATTTCTGGTGCGGAACTTGGGAAGCTGAACTTGCATTTTAAGCTTGTTGTATGTCTTGCTTTTCTCCCTTTATTTAGATGAATTTGTATACACGATCGTACCAGTGACCAGTACTTATTTTATCCTCTGGAGATCACGTAAATATGCTAAGGAGCTAACATGTCAAATTTATTAGTTCTCTTTTTTCTTGAAAAAAGAGGCAGTGTATTGATTCAATTAATAACCTTTTTTTACTGAAATGTCTGTATTCGGTATTCTATATTGCAACCTGCTAATCCATGATGATTGTTTTTTGATAATGTAGCGATGTAATGCCTATCTTCATTATTCAATGACACAATCTGCCGATCCTTGATTGGATGATAAGTAATGGTTGCAAGATTGTTCATTTCCATAAGGTGGAATAAAGTTTGTGTCAATACCATATTCAACTAACAAACATGCTAGTGCAAGCTTATTTTTTGATTGGCTGGTTTTTCGCTTCATAAAGCAGCTGCTTCTTAGCTTGATCTCAGCCAAAAGGCCGAGAAAGGTATAAAGCAGTCTGCTTCTTTTGGCTTCCTCCGCTTTCTTTGTGTGTTCTGCATCAGAATTAATATGAAGCGTATATCCAGAGTTGTCAGTATATATGCATCTATATTAAACTTCTATTATCATTTTCAGGGAAAATTAAGGTTCTAAGAAAAGTGGATTAACTCATGCTGAAAAGAAGCAGAAAAGACAAATTTTGTTTTGAGCTAGCTCACACTGAGTTGTTTAATCAAGCCAGTCTTTGCTTCAAGAGATGAAATTACTGGCTAACTATGAGCTTTAAATCAGCCCGTGTTATGCACAATGACAGGCATCTGCTTATGTTTTAGTTTGAGGTATATGCTTCTAAGAATGCACGAAGTGCTTCCTGTCCATGTAACAGGAGCTTTGTGCCTTTGACTTTACAGCGATACACATTTGATAGTTGCCTCTTTCTGTAAATATTGTAGGTATGGATATCATATGCCATGTCATGTACCTTTTATGGTTTCATTGAGCAATGAAATGTACGTTTTGCTACATTTGTGCTAGTTTATTCACTTATTGCAACTGATGTTATGTGAAATGGAACTTCCCTTTTCATGACCTTGTGTTTTGTCTAGGTAAGATCTGATACACATCCAAATGTGGTGATCGAGTTACTCTATTCCATGATGTCTTGTGCATGTGCAATTTTGTGACATGGAGCTCTAGGTTAGAAACTGTAGTCCTCAGACGGATAGATGCTTACAGTAAGAGAAATTTGATCTATACTACACTTGAAGGGGAGCTTTAGCGCAACAATAAGAGTTTTGTTGTGTGACCAAGAGCTCACGGGTTCAAGCTATAGGAACAACCTCCTACATATGTAAAGGATGCATACTGTAGGCCTAATGTGGTCTGACCCTTTTCTGGATGCCGAGCATCTGGACTGCCCTTTTCTTTACCTACATTTAGATTGGTTAGCGTCACATCTGTGACTAGTTAGCTGTTGGCAATCTGTCGTTTTGGGTAATCTTGCTGTGCATTTTTAGTTTCTGCACCAACATCCTTTAGTAGTAAGATTTAAACAAGTCAAAAATAAAGACTGATTGTGTAGCATGTGCACTACACAGAAAGCAGAATTTGATTCCCACTTTGCCAATTAGCACTAGTCATTATTTCTTTGAACTAACAGCCCAAGCTGAGTTGAATCAACCAGTCACTTGCCAGTTGCCAATAATGCACTTGGCAAAGTGACATGATTGAAATCCATACCAAATTAGTTGGAATATAGAAAGACAAATCACGTTCAAAGTCAGATGACATATCATTGGAAGCAGTTACTTTGCTGAACATTTGTCTAGGTAAAACTGTTTTTCCTCAAACAAAAATCATTATAACAGTGGACCAAGAAAGTTAAATAAAAGTATTATCATTTTCTTTCTTTTCCTGTGCGAAGTGCGAACTGAACCAGACGTTTGAGGACTCTGCTCTTCAATTTCAAAAATGGTTGCAAAATCTTACATGAATCCCATCTTTTACCGTATTTAAAATTAATGACATTAAGATGCACACTGGGTAGATGCTTTTCGTTCTTGTAAAGATCAATTATAACATGTTTTCATCTGAACAAACGGATCCTTCCAACATGAACCAAAACCCCATACCTGCCCCCAACGCAAAACTGTTCTCCTCAAAACCAAAAAAGAAAAGTAACATCATTTTGTCACGCAAGGAAATCCAAAAATAAACTTGATAGACTAGAAGGGGCTGCCCACCAAGCCAAATCAATTTGGAGTAGCACAAAAAATCTGTAGAATTAATCAATCAACCAATCTTCACCTCATCATTTAGTTGACCAAAATTTAGGATAAGAAAAGTACCAAACAGCTATTATCAGTATAAATTTAATCAGAAGATTACATTGATAAGATTATGCAAATTAACATTTCATCTCCCTCCTATATTATCGTTTGGTGAGCAATAACAATAAAAACCAGTGTACATTGGCCATCTTTACCGGTCCGTTCTTCAAAAACCATAGAATACATCACCTTGCATCCAAGTTGTTCAACTAATTTTCAGTAGTTTTGACATCCACCTACGGGTCCAAAATCCAATCCAAGTAGCCTTAAATTTCAAGGAAATTTGGTTGCATGAGAGTTGGGGCACTACAAAAATTTCCATGTATATAATGTGGTCAAGTACATTTATAATAAAAGAAAAGAGGGGGTGGGGGGCAGTATGTCAAGCATCAAAATAAATTGGAAAATTATGGGTGGAAATTTTTTTGGGATGGGAAAAGGCATAAAAACACACCCCTAAACTATACCCGGATTCTCAGTTACACACTCCTACTTTAAAAATCTCCTATTACCCCCTTGGGTTATCTTGAAACAAAATTCTATCCCCCAAATCACTTATGTGGCGAAGAGTGTACATTACTCTAAAAGATTGAGAAGCCGAAAAATATATTTAAAAAGAGTGTACATCTTTCATATATATTTATGTGAAGTCATTAATTTCTTGAATTTCAGAGACACTCTCCTCTCCTCTCCTCTCCCCTCCCCTCCCCTCCCCTCCCCTCCTCGCCTCTCCTCTCCTCGCCTCTCCTCTCCTCTCCTCTCCTCTCCTCTCCTCTCCTCTCCTCCTCTCCTCTCCTCTCCTCTCCTCTCTCTCCCTCTCCCTCTCCCTCTCTCTCTCTAACGGTAACATCACCAACCCCCACCCCACCCCATCCACCTCCATACCCGATAGTAAGACCCCATTAGCGTCGCTCCGACCACTCACCGGCGACGGCGATAAGACCCCAACAGCACCGCTCCGACCACCCACCGGTGTCGACGGAAAAATTACATTTTTTTGCTTTTTTTGTTCTTTGTTCTTGTGTTCTTTTCTCCTAGATCAATGCAGGTACGCAATTTTTTTTTTTTGGTGAAAATTCAAGTGAACAGTACTTCCATCGACCGTGAACAGTGATTTTCGCCGGCAAACATGTTTGATTCAACTGGAGTTGGTACCTCCGGTTACCCATATCCATGCCTTATCCATAACCTTTTTAAATTTTTCCGCTTCTTGTCTTTACTTGTAACATTCTTGGCGTAGTGGTTTTACTTGCCTCTATATTCCTGTTAATTTGTGCTTGCACTTTAATCCCTCTCTGTTTTAGGGTAAACATTTGAGTATTCTTAATTTGGTATTCTGTTTGTTTACTGTATTATAATATTCAGATCCTTTTTTAGTTTTATTTAGTTTTATTGGCATTGTTTCCTTTCCCTTTTGGTAGTTCTTGCTAATTTGTGCTTTAGTATTGGTAATTTGGTATTGTTTCCTTTCCCTTAAAGATGACTTAGATAGACTGTTTGCTCCTTAGAAAGGTTGACAAAGGTCTTTGTAAAGACTGCAAGGTTATTCCGAAGGAGGATTTTACAACCCGACATAAACTTTTAGTGATGGATTTGGAGATCAAGATGGAGAACACGAGGGTTGTGGATGACATGTTAAGAATCAAATAGCGAAGTTTGACCATAGCTAGTGCAAAGGAGATGGGGAGAGGTTGATGGCCAAGTGGGCTTGGGTGAGTAGTGGGGATGCGACCAGAATGTGGGACAAGACGGCCAGTTGCATTCGGGAGGTTGCTAGAGAAGTGTTAGGGTCTCGCGGGGTAGCCGTGGTGGGCATCGAGGGGACTGGTGGTGGAATGGTGAAGTTCAAGAGAATGTGGAAACGAAAAAAACGGCGTATGCGAAATTGGTAGAAAGCAAAGATGAGGTAGAGAAGTGGACGAATAGGGGATTATATAAGATGGCGCGGAAAGAGGCAAAACTAGCGGTTACGGCGGCTTTTGAACGTCTATACGTGGAATTAGAGGAAAAAGGCGGGAATAAGAAGTTGTACAGACTAGACAAAGCGAGTGAGAGGAGGGCCCGGGACTTGGATCACGTGAGGTGCATCAAGGATGAGGACAACAAAGTGCTGGTGGAGGACGCGCATATTAGGCGGAGGTGGCAGTCTTACTTCCATAAACTCTTGAACAAACAAGAAGATAGAGACATTGTGCTGGGAGATCTGGAGCACTCTGGTAGGTACCAGGATTTTGGGTATTGTGAAAACATTAAGGTTGAGGAGGTTCAGGGTGTTGTGCGCAGGATGCGCAGGGACGAGCGACCGGGCGTGATGAGATCCCAGTTGAATTTTGAATAAGTGCAGGCAGGGCAGGTTTAGAGTGACTGACAGGTTTGTTTAACATTATTTTTAAGACGACGAGGATGCCCGAAGAATAGAGGTGGAGTACAATGATTCCTTTGTACAAGAACAAAGGTGATATCCTGCAACAACTATATGGGTATCAAGCTGCTAAGCCACACTATGAAAGTTTGAGAAAGAGTCGTGGAGATGAGGGTGAGAAAAGGTGTGTGTATCTCCGAAAATTAGTTCGGATTCATGACGGGTGGTCGACTACATAAGTCATCCATCTTATTAGGAGGTTGGTGGAGCAGTATAGGGAGAGGAAGAGAGACTTACATATGATTTTCATCGACCTCGAGAAGGCATACGACAAAGTCCCTACGGAGGTTCTATAGAGATGTTTGGAGGTTAGAGATGTACTTGTGGCATATACTAGGGCGATCAAGGATATGTATGATGGAGCCAAGACCAAGGTACGACAATAAGAGGAGACTCGGAGCACTTCCTAGTGATGATGGGGCTGCACCAGGGATCAACTCTTAGCTCATTCCTATTTGCCTTGGTGATGGATGGACTGACGCGACAAATCCAATGGGAGGTGCTATGGTGTATGTTATTCGCTGACGACATAGTCCTGATTGATGAGACCCGCAGCGGAGTGAACGCTCCCCTATCTCTATAAATATAAAGGAATTGTTTCATTATTCCTCACTAATAATAGTGGAATCAATAGCGCATAGTCAAAAAAGAACAAAGACTATTAATAAACCAATCCAATAAATTCGCTCATTTTAGAAGAAATTCCTATTAGAGTCTAAAGGGTTCATGCTGAGTAGGACTAAGACAAAATACTTATAGTGCAAGTTCAGTGACAGTAGCGACCTTGAGACAGGCGTGGAGGTGAGGCTTGGTACGTAGGTCATTCTAAAGAAAGGAAGCTTCAAATACCTCAGGTCTATTATCCAAAGGAATGGAGATATTGATGACGATGTCACACATCGTATTGGGTCAGGGTGGATGAAATAAAGGCTCGCATTTGGAGTATTGTGCGATAAAAATGTGCCACCAAAACTTAAAGGCAATTTCTATAGGGTGGTGGTTAGACCGACCATGTTGTATGGGGCGGAGTGTTAGCCGGTCAAGACTTCGCACACCCAAAAGATGAAAGTTGCGGTGATGAGGATACTAAGATGGATGTGTGGGCATACATAGAGGGATAGAATTAAAAATGATGATCTCAAGGACAAAGTGGGAGTGGCCTCGGTGGAGGATAAGATGCGAGAAGCTAGGTTGAGATGGCTCGAACACGTGTAGAGGAGAGACATAAATGCCTCAATGTGGAGGTGTGAAAGATTGGATATGGACGGGTACATGAGGGGTAGAGATAGGCCGAAAAAGTATTGGGTAGAGGTGATTAGACGCGATATGGCGCAGGTGCAACTCACTGAGGACATGACCTTAGATAGGGGGTTATGGAGGACATATTAGGGTAGAAGGATAGTACGTAGTCCAGCATAGTCCTACCTACGCTTACAAACTGGTAGTTGTAGTATTATTATTGTAGGTTCGCTTAGCCTACCATATTTCTTTATAGTCCCTTGTCGTTTGATTGATGTTGTTATGTGTATTTTGTTTGCCTTATTTACTTGCATTAGCTATTGCTTCTTTCTTTTTCAGAATGCATTGTCATGACTTACGCACTTTGTGTCTTACTTTGCTTGGGCTTGTGCTTTGTCTTGAACCGAGGGTCTCTCGAAAATAACCGTTCTACCTACTAAGGTAGAGGTAAGGTATGTGTACATCTACCCTCCAAAACCCCACATTGTGGGATTTCACCGGGTATGTTGTTGTACTCTCTTTTTTGTTTTGTTTTCTTCCTCTGTGACCAGCAGTCTAGCACAACGCCACGACACCACCAGGACCTCTGCCACAACCACATTCGCCAAAGCCAAGACCTTTCTCCTCATCCACCATCATCACCTAAACTATCACATCTCTCACCGCCACCATCATAAAACTAACTGCACGACAGCGCATCAACTTATGCTTGTTTTCTTTTAACTACGTCCTCAAGCTTTTATATTATTCAGGAAATCATCCAAACTATAGTCTTATCATAAGGGCCCAAGGAAAATGAGGTAACCTCATTTCCCATTATACATCTGAAGGATGATCCATAGTTGCCGCCTCTCACAATGCCACATTAAGGCTATAAATGGCATTTACTTCCAGTTCCCAAAATGTTGTTGCTCTATACCCCAAAATGAATCATCATCTTCCATTCGTTGGATATAGCTAGTAATTTGTCCTTAAACTCTTTGTAACGCATGAAGCGTAGCCTTAATTATCCAGCTTCAGAAGTTTCAATTAAGTATCTTCGCCTATCTTTATGTGCACCCGACACTCTTCAATACACTTGTCTTCCGCTCTGTGCTCTTAACCTCAACGTAACATTGTGAGTTTAAACACTCAGTTTTTGGGTTTGTTTCTGGTTGATTTGTATATTTAAAGGTTTGACTGTTCTTCTTGGGTAAAAATTATTGATTGTATTGGGTTAAATTTAAGTTTAAAGTTTTAAACACTCAGTTTGTGTTTTGGGTTGATTTTAGAAGACATTGATTTATCTTCTTGGTGGGATTGCAAGAATTCTTGTTTCAGACAGTGATGGAGCGACAGGAGCCAGGAGGGTGGATGGTGAAGAAAGGAGGAAAAATGAAAAGGAAAATCAATCAAGGGTAAATATACACGCGTGTAATTCACCCCTCAACACAAATGTGGCTGTAGCATTTCAAGGGTGGTAATAATCCCGGTTTGAGAAAGTCCAAGGGGTAATAGGACCCCCGTAAAGTAAGTGTGCATAACTGAAAATCCGGATAGTCTAGGGGTATTTTATGCCTTTTCCCATTTGAGATCCAACCTTTTCAACTAATTCTCTGTAATTTTGAGATCCGCCTTCTTGGGTCAAAGTAAATGCATTTAAAGTAGACTGAGAATTCCGAGGAAATGAGAATATTTGGTCGCATGAGTTGAGGCACTACACATATCTCCACATGCGATCTGGCTAAGTACAGGTATAGTTTAAAAAACAAAGGGGGGGGGGGGGGACATGTGTCAAAACATCAAATAAATTGGAAAATTATGGGTGGAAATTTATTAGACCCGAGGAATGAATGAAAGATCAACAAAAACAGAGTATTAATGAGCAGATAAACTAAGAACATGGAAAGAAAAACAAAAGAAGAGTAAATGAATATCTTACCAAAAAAATTGCCGTGATCTATGCATACAATTAGCACATTCAGCTGTCTGTGCTTTTAGATCTTTTTGATGTCTTAATATGATTTTCGGATTTTAGTTTTTCCCGGTAGGGTACCAAGTTATCAGGCTCAAGCAATTCAGCAGCCCTTTTGTTGCCTGTACTCTTTTCAGTAATGCTGCAGTATAAGAAAAATGTGAGGCAGAGTGATGGAATGAAATAAGTGAATAGAAACTTCACAGCTAGCAAACCTGTAAGCTTGAGACTCTTCTGCCTTCGTTTCCAACCACTGAACATTTCCTGTGTTAGCTGGAATCAATGACCCACATATATGTAGTATTTCTTCATCGAAACTACAGATAAAAAGCACGATATCAAGCTAATTCATCCTTTAAAGTAAACCAAAAGCCAAAACGCAGAGCTGAAAGGAGAAGCAAAAGAGCATCGAAATTCACTAATAGAAACATTGTAAGGATTACTATCTAACCACAGCAATAATTAAGGAATATGCAAATTCAGGAAATTAATTTTTAGACAACATAACAAATTAGGGCTTCTATATAGCCCATTGAAAATCTATCTATCTATCTATCCATTTATATATTAATAAAATTCTGGTCATACGAGAGGTGGTCTGGCGATCACAATGATTAGAATACATATTTTTCTTTTTTCTCAGTTGTTGGGCCTTTTTTCTATTTTTTCATTTATGTGCTAAATTAAAAAACCAAAAAGTCACCTCTTAGATTATCTTAAATTACCCCTCTTTAACTATTACAACAATTTAAAGTTATTAATTACTCCCTCCGTCTCAATTTAAGTGTCTTACTTTCCTTTTTGGTCTGTCCCAAAAAGAGTCTTTCTATATTTAGCAAGTTTTCCAATTCCAAGGCAAGACCACAAGATTTAAAAGACCCCCCACATCTTTAATTTAAGACCACAAGATTCAAAAGACTTCCTTTGTTTCTTAAACTCCGTGTCAAGTCAAACTAAGACACTTAAATTGGGACGGAGGGAGTATATGACTCTCCCTTGATTCATCAAGTCATATTTATGCACCATATTCTTAAATCTCACGCTTTCTTTCTCTAAGGGAATGAAAAAGTGTATGTTTCTATTTTTCTTTTTCTTTTGATGAAGTAATAAGATTTTATTAATATTTGGGCAGAGAAACATGCATGTATACAAGAAGTATACCAAGAAAACGTAGAAAAACCTACAAAAATAATATGGTTTTCACAAAGGACACCTAATCTTCTATACATGAATGGAACCCTATAGGTGAACCAAAAAGAAATAAGAGGAGAGGTTACTCCTCAACTGAAACATATTCATCTCAACACCCTCAAAAGCTCTCATATTCCCTTTCCTTCTAAACAATCCACATAATTGCTAGCTGCACAATCTTCCACACTGCAACTTCTCCTTCTAGAGAAACTCTAGCAAAACATTAGCTCTTTCACCACATCTGGCATCACCAACGTTATACCAAACCATCTAAGATTTTTCCACCACGCTCTCTATGCTACGAAACAATGTCCGAGTAAGTGGTCGACATCTTCGCCAGAACCCTTGCACATAAAACACCAACTAACACAAGTAATTTTCCTTTTTCTCAAATTCTCGGTCGCCAAGGGCACCCCTCTTGTTGCTAACCATGTGAAAAAACACACCTTTCTCGATATTTTTTTCTTATATCCTTTTTGTGAGCATATAATTACTTCGACTACACTTATCCTTATCCCTTTTTCTTCCAATGATATTTTAATGGTGTAACATTTTTTGTTAGAAACAATGTTTTGAAAATCTTGCAGTGTTGGAGGCATATTTCGAACGATACACATTTCATAGCTTGTGGTTGTTAAAATATGACTCTTAACACATTAGAAACGCACCAAAAAAATAACCAGGTAGTCATCGTTTTAGTCTTTTATGTGGTTTGGTAATTCCTGGAGCACATAGTATAGATATTTTCAAATGTAAATGAATAGTACATGGCAGTGTTTAGTATGCAATGAAATCACATGAGAATATTTTCAAGTGATTGGTTATAAATAATCTCATTACTATGTGACATTTACATATTAGCATCATACAGACCAATTTTTATACAAATATTTCGGTAGTATAGATTGGATACTAGAGGGAAAAAGTCAAATTTCAACAATTTTGGAGATAAAATAGGGGTTGTTTCACTAGAGAAGAAAAAGACGGACCAAACTGTATGTCTCCTAAAAATTCCTCCTCTCAATTTAAAGAGAGTGACAAGTGTTGAAACGCTAGAAGTTATTTAGAGAAAGCAGTGCATCTTCTAAGCTTTTGCAGAAAACCTGGAGGGGAAACAAGGTATATTTAAAAAAATAACAAGAGAAATTACAGGATATTTCATGAACATGGCATTTGATTCTCTTGATATGGTGGTGAAAAACTACAAATTTTAGTATTCTCGAGGAATTAAGATTAACCAAAGAAAATTGATAATTAAGAAACATTCTACAATATAATTATGTCTATGTATTGTTTCTTGAAAGCACACATATTGTAATGTCAATATGGATTGATTATTAGTACCAACTATATTGTCAATATGGATATAGTCGTGATTAATCAAGTGTACGAAATTAATTTTTGTATACATATATAAGAATATATTTCGGATCTTCTACTCAACTAAATTTAACAAAAATAATTTCGAGATAGGGGTAAGGTCTGCGTACACTCTACCCTCCCCAGACCACACTTTTGGGATTACACTGGGTATGTTGTTGTTGTTGTTGTTGTTTGTGTAACAACGGGGCGAACCGTGGTTAAATGTACTAGTAAAAAATGATTTTAAACACACAAACCAAATTCTCTTGGTCATGAAATAGCATAGCCATGTTAGTAAGAACTCACAAGTGACTTCACCAGTTCACCATGCATCTAGATAATTGATAGAAGCATTAGAAAAGAAATTCAAACAGAAAAATGAGAAGGAATATGGTTCTAGTGACACTAACATCACCTCCCATGGGGAAGTGGTACTTACTAAAGCCATTGCATTAAGTAACTAGCCATACATACGAGAAGGTGTTTTCAAAGACGTAGTATAAACATCATTGACGAGCACAAATTTTAACCCTACACATGAACTACCCAGTTTTTGAGATGATTGCAAGCTTGCAATTTATCGTCATCATATTTCATGCATATGCTGCTATTTGTTTTACATCATGATTCAGGCCTAGATTCACATATTAATTCTTAACCATCTCTCCTTACCTTGATTAATTTTTTATTAAAGATGAAATTAATTTCCCCTTTATAGAACCTCTATGAAGAGAAACAAGATAAAGAGATGTTCCAACCATGAGATTTTTTTAAAGACAACCAGCTGATAAGATTACCTTCTGCAAACAAGACAAAAGTCACCTCCAAATGATGCCCATATTTGCCTAATAAGATAGTCTAAATGATGCCCATATTCGCTACAAATGGAGTTGGAGGATTAAGCTAATGAGGAAATACAGTGGAGACGTGGCAAGCACTAATAAGAGCTACAATCACATCAACAAGCTGGAATTTGTTGGTCGGTGTTAGAACTTAGAAGATCCAGAGGCTATAAAAGGAGAGATCCTCAATTTTTAACAGTTCAGAAACTGCAGATTAGAGGCCTGGGCACTGTATAGGAGACAGGCCTGAACTAGAGGAAGAAGAAAATTGTTGGCTACAAAGACCCTCTGAGAAACAAGAAGTTTTTTATATTATCATGGGTTGTGCAAATGATAAAGCGCACTAATTCTGGATAGTTGCTCCAAGGGATTCTTTCAAAAGTGTTGGCCAGTCTTGAAACATGATAATTTGGTGCTTTGGATATCTTCTAGAGGTAAGATGTTTTGGAAAAAGTATTAGTGTTACCTTCTAGCATTAACACCCAAAACAAATGGCACAATTGAGTTAGGAGACTTCAAACCTATTAATCACAATGGAAACTTCTACAATATTACCTCTAAACTTTTGACAAATTGACTCAGTGGAGATCGCTGGTCAATAGCTCACAAATGTCCTTTATTAGAGAAAGACAAATTACAGATGTGTCACTGTTAGGTAATAAATGTATTGGCTCTATATAAAAGTGGCAATCCAAGTGTTCTCTTGTAAGTTAGGATGTGGAGAAAGTCATTGATCATGTCAGAAACATTTTGAAAGACCCAAAAAGATCATTTTTTTTTGCTAAGGTAAGATTTAAGATTATTTTTTTTGCTAAGGTAAGATTTTATTAATAAAGTACCAAGCTGGTACAAAAGGAAACAGGGTTCATACAAAGATCAAGCAGACAAGCTATCACTCTTTCCCTCCTAACAATTCCAGAAAAGCCATGTATTTGTCCATACTAACTAACAGATTCCTATTACACCAGAAAAACAGATTATGCAAACACTGATTCTTGACTCTAGAGATGTGAATTTTACGTCCTTCAAAACATGCTTTGTTCCTCTCCCGCCATAGGGTCCAAAAAATGCAAAGTGGGACGGTCTTCCAAATTTACTTCAGTCTTATGGGAACCTTTTGAAATTTCCAACTATCTAATAAACTCCTTACATCTCTGGGCATTTCCCATAAGATGCCCCGAAGGTTTAGAAATAGTTCCCAGCATTGTAGAAAATATCTACTGATTCCAAGTCATCTTCACATAAGTAACATCTGTTGCATAATGAAAAACCCCTCTTCTGCAAATTGTTTTGAGTTAAACACGCTCCCTGGGCTGCAGTCCATCCCAAACAAGCTCCCTTCACTGGAGCTGTGTCAGCATAGTAAGGTATTCCACTATAATTATTGGGACACCTGAAGGCTCTTTTGATGCTCAGAGAAGGTGATCGTGTTTCACTACTTGTTCATTCTTGTAATGGAGAGCTTCAACAGGATGCTGCGCATAGCCGGACTGAATGGAAGGACCAGATAATTTAAGCAAAAAAATCTCCTTACATGTTGGAGATTTCAAATCTACTTTATGTCGATGATACACTTATTCTTTGTGACGCAGATGAGCTGTAGTTAAGACACTTGCGGCTGATCTTAATTGTTTCTGAAGCCATCTCTGATCTTCATATAAATTGGCACCTCATTCACTCGATAAATTAAGCTCTATCTCCAATTTCTATAAAGATTAGGGATGCAAAACTTTCTTCTGACAAGGTCCACTTCCCTAATCTTTATTTTGTGCTGTCATCAACTAGAGGTATTGTAGCTCAGGCTAGAGATGATGGGTCTTCGGCAGTCAACTTTAAAATGAACATGAGTGATTGGGAGTGTCAAAATTGTAAACTATATAAGTTGCTTCTCTAGTGTAGATAAATTGTTTTCGGGAAGGATGCAGCAAACAAGAGTTCCATGTTAAATCTTGCTATAGAACTCTATCAAAGGAAATCAACAGCTCAAACCATGGCCACAGCCATGGCTCTGGAAACAAATTTGGAAATCAAGAGGTCCCCTTAAAGTGGAGTATCTCTCTTGGATTGTGGCCAAGGACTGCCTAACAGTTGGTAATCTTCAGAAAAGAGGTATATTTTTAGGTAGTAAATGCTATCAATGTAGGCCATGCAGAAACTCTTATTCATCTGTTTTTGCATTGTCCTCTCACTAACCAGCTATGTTAGCTATTCCCGAACTTTGCAGGTATTCAATTAGTCCATGCCTTGAACTACCTTGTGTATTGTTGGAATAAGCATGGACAAGCCAAAGTAAGACATAGCTGGTGCTACCTGGTGGGTGGTTTGGAGAGAAAGGAACTCCAGATGATTTGAGAAGTACAAATCAGTACAGTGAATTAAGTTTGATTATATTTTGCTTTTTCATTCTTGGTGTAAGTTGGAGCATGCTAATCAGGCACAAACATTGTTATAATTCATTGAACCCTGTATTGAAGAAGGCCATACTTTTGGTTTGCTTTTCTGCTTTTCTTCACTTGTACAGAAAATCTAGCACTCTATTTGCGCTACTACTTATTAATACAACCATTACCTCTTCAAAGAAACATGTATGCACCTTGCGTGTCATGGATTTTCTTCTGAAAAAGGAAACATAAGACACTTCTCTTTAGGCTAGACTACCAAACTTCACAGAGATCCTGAACATATATTTACCCAGCACCTTCACTAATCTCCTCTTTTAACTAGAGTTTTATGTATTACATTCTTACTTGTACGTTTTTGCATATCATATTTCCGAAGTGGCCAAGTTATTTTAGCCTGGTACTGTGCAGGGTCTACTTCTGAAATTCCTCTGTTTCTATGTGTACTACATCAGACAGAACCTTTAACTTCGTGAACCAAAGGGTTGAAACTGATGAAGACGAAAAAAGACCTGCCTTCTCTCAAATTCAAGATGCTGCCTTTGAAGCAGACTGTTGTACCTATATAACATGTCACTGGACCAAAAGAACTGCTATATGTTTCTCTCCTGTTTCTTTTTTATTATATATCATTTTTGTTATGTATCAATCCCTATTTTAGAGGAATACAAATGACTAAATTAAGGTCGAAAGCTAATTCCAAGTGTGTGCATGCAGGAAAAGAGTTTCCAGAGCTCAAAAAAGAAACATGAACGAAGACTTACTTCTTGACTGAGAACCGCAGCATAGTTCCCACTTTGATCCTGTGTTTCTTGTTAGATCTGCTGACAAAAACTTCTTTCCCATGTTTCTACAAAAAGAGAAACATATAGAAAGACAGATCAGTATCAAAATCTATATCTCAACTCAAGGTCTCATTAGTTCAAAGTGCTTACAATTTTATACTTGAAATCTTCTCGAATGTCCTCTTCTGCTATGACGGCAGAAGAAAAACTAAGAACGATTATGTGAATAGACTGCTGGCCAACTTTAACGACCTCACCTTCTGAAAAGATCAATATCAAAGAAGGGTCAAAGAAACAAAGTCAACCCAAAAAAGATTTACAATATTATATCTATGACATACACTCTTAAACATTTGTATATTTATATCTCTAGGGTGGAGAGTTGAGTTTTGAGTTTCTGAAAAGGGGGGAACAATGAGGGTGGTGAAATTAAGAAAACTTCCATCACTTTAGCATTTTACTCCAACTTCACCCCAAAAACGAAAAGCCTGAGCTAGAGTACAATTTTGCAGCAAAAAAGAAACACATAATGAGTTTGAATCCACATGATATTGCATAAATAAGAACTAAGTTGCAGGAATACCTAATAGCACTTCTGGCTTTGGATTAAAAAGTAGCAATTTTGCTTCAAATCTCACACCAAAATAAGGGTGAATTCCTGGAAGAATCTTAGCCAAATTGCTACTGAACTTCGGTTCATAACTCAATACCACACCATCTAAAGCTTCATTAAACCTGTAAAAAACGAACCTTATGAACAACAAAAGCACCTAACAAAACAAGTGCAGTAGAAGTCCAAATACACTCGAACACCAAATTCCTAAGTGATAATGGGGGAGGGAAGAGAAGAAAGATAAGAAAGAAAATATTAACCCATGAAAGATAGGAGCTTTAAAAAGAAGGATTGTCGCCCAACATAGAACAGGCAGTAAAGAGGCAGCCATCGGATACCTCCTGAAATAAACTCAATAATCTGTCCAGTTGATTGAACGAGCTTTATAAATGAATTTCTTACACAATCCATTTACAATCAATCATTCAATTAATCAACTATACATCAACTGATCAAAAAGAAAGCTCACATATGTGGAGTTCTAGACAAGCCTTCTTCAAACAAGAAAAACGAGCATTGCCTAAAAATAGATTATAAACCCCCTATTGAAACATAAATCATCAACTAATTAACTTCAACACAAAAATGAAGCAACAACAACAACAACATACCCAGTGTAATCCCACAAGTGGGGTTTGGGGAGGGTATGATGTACACAGACCTTACCCCTACCTTTGTAGGGTAGAGAGACTGTTTCCAATAGAAACTTGGCACAACTACATATAACCAGTGAAGAAAGAAACAGGAAAGAAAAATGGCAGCAAAGTGAACAGATAAACACAACTAATGAAGCAACAGGTAACAATCAGGGGCGGAGCTACCCTTGCCCGAGGCATGTTCAAACGACACTCCTTCGCTGGAAAATTACATTGTATAGATGGATCAAATTTTGGTTTTATAAGTATATATATCATTGTTGACACTTCTTGGCACAAGCTATAGATTTAGCGCAGTGGTTAAGGGGCTGAAAAAATTCCCTCAGGTAGCAAGTTCAATCCTTCCTCTTAACATAATTGTAACTTTTTGACACCTCTTAATGAAAATACTGGCTCCGACACTGGTAACAATAAAAACGAAGTAAAAGATATTACGCAAGTACTAAATAGAAATACTACTAATAAAGGAGAATAGCTCCCTAACTTTCCCACATAAAGAATCAAAACAAAAATGCAGCATTCACCAAAATATCTCATGCCAAAAAAAGAATCATTTTTTTTTTGTTAAATTCGCTTATAAATTGACCGAGAAAAGCACAAAATCCAAAATATTTAACTTGAAATTGAAGATAACACTTGAGTGCCCTATAAGAGTTTAGCCAATAGGATAGAGGGTGAATTACTTGAAAAGAAGAGAGCTGAGTTCGCGATAAACGGCGGCCTCAACCTTTTTGGCCTTGGATGGATGTAAATACACTACCAAATTCGCGGTACACTCTTTCAGTGCCTCCATTGATGGATAATTGGACAAAGCTAAACAGAGTCTTGATGCCAATTTTTTTAGGGTTTATGTTAAACCCTAAAATCTCAATTGGATTTATAAAAGTGTGTCGCTTGGGTTCTTGGGGTTTTAGGAAATAGCACTCGAACCTCTAGTATGGCATACAAAATTAATACTACCAAAAAGTCATATTTACCCTTTTATTTGCTAATATTATTCATAATAATTAATCTTCCATTTCACTGTTCGACTCTATAAACCCTTGTCGTTATACTTTGATCAAATCTATATGTGTGGCTATTAATAGACGCGATACCAATACTTAAATAATCATTGTGCCCATCAAACACCCGACCTAACCCATAAACCGAATTAAAAAATGAACCTAAATCTTCTTCTTTTTTTGTCTCATCAGAAATCTAACTACCTATATGGAAATGTTATAATTGCTTTCATTCTTATGAAAATGTTATTCGGGTATTTTTGCAGTTTATGAAATCTTATTTGGCAATAAATTATTAAATTTTTCAAGTGTTAAGAAAAAAAACTACCCATATAAAATTTACCATATTTAGTGTTGCAGTCATTTTTTAAAATCCTATAATTGCTTTCACTCTTATGAAAATGAGATGATTTTTTGCTTTTTTGGAGATATTTCAACACGGAATAAAGGGGACAATATACAGGATGGGTAGAAAGAGTTGTGATTCTTGACTTGATTCAGGGAAACTACAAACTACAGGAATCCTAATTTTTAAAACGAAGGAGATGAGTACTAAAGGAGAGGAAAGGTCCATATTCGGATAATGAGTCATTTTCATTGGGTTGGGTTAGACTAAATAACTGAATATATCTAGATGTGTATCTGTAACGATCTATTTGGTTATTTTGTGCTTTTAGGTTTTTTACCTCTTCCCCCCCCCCCCCAAAATACCCTTCTCGTAGTTTCATTTCATTGCTTATGACTTGCGGGGATGGGTGACGTAGTTTCCGAGGCAATCAGGCAAGTTTTGGATTAGTTTCGAGGATTTTAGAAGTTTCTAAGTTAAAGAAGTAGAAAATTTTGACCAAAGTCAACATCGAGGTAAATGTGTCAATTTCGAATTTTATTGATTCCATTAGGTCCAAAATGTCATTTATGACTTAGTTGAGTCATTGTTCGGGTCCCGAAGCATTCGTTTGTGTTTTGAGTCATGGTTGAAAATATTGAATTTGATTTGTTTGGAGTTGAACTTGGTCAACACTGGATAAAGATGACCTCTTTTGGGTGTTTCGAGTGCGCGAGCAGGTTCGTAGCGTGTTTTATGATCAAAATGCATATATTGTTTGTGTTCGAAAAGTTCGAGATGAGTTTCGGGTGCTACGTGAAAGTTGGGGGGAAGGGGGAATTGGATGCCAATATCATGGCTTTTATTGTGTTTTTTGGATCTGAGTTTTTTGGGTATAGGGTGTTCCAATTTAAATATAAATTTCTGATTTCATCGACGTGGATCCGAGTCACTTTTTGGGGTGATTTTAACCCAAATCTTTATATAGTCAATATGGGTGTCTACAAACTCATGTTATAACCTAGAATTTACATTTGATAGACTTTGCTCGTTCAAAAGTACTCCGGAAAGGTAAAACTCAAGTTTAATTATTCGTGGCTCACGTTCAGCCTTTGAGGTAGGTTACGGTTTATCTTTTTAAACTCTGATTAGAGGTCGTATATAGTTTATAAATATTGAAGAGTTATTGGGTGGGTACTAGTGTATATTGTGGGGGTAATTGCTGATAGTTGTGTAGTGCGATGGGGAATGCATTATCAGCCTACGGGCACTAGTTGCGGTGATAAATCCACTAGGTTGGTATGGTTGTTGTTTATGTGGCCTATGATAGCCATGTGTGATAAATACTTGCGAATGTTGACTCTTTTATTTCATCCCTCCATGCCTCGAATAAATTATGAAAGAATGACCATTTGTTATACTTTAGTGAGTTTATGTAATTCCATGATGCATGTGTATCCACTCTATATTTACATAATATTTGACATATGATAACTAGCATATATGCATTCATTCGTGATTTCATATTTGATAGATGTGTTGTGGTGAAAGGTAAGCTTGAGGTTACATATCCATGATGATTATGAGATCGGGTTGCATGCTGCAACATATATAAATTATGGCATCGGGATGCATGCCGCAACAGGGTATATGGACCTCGCGAGTCTTTCATGGGTCATGACTAGACGGAATGACTACTAGCATGTGTGTACCAGTTATGAGATTGGTCAGTGCATTTTCATAGCATCTATTTGTAACACCACGTACTATCAGGTGATGGTTTGAACAGCTAGACGTATGCAAGTAGACATGAGGCCTGAGGAAATTTTATTATATGAGGTATTCACATCAAGAGCTTAGTATATAAAAGGATGTGGTTCCGAAATAATTTAAGGATTTTAAAAAGGGTGTGACGACGATGATCGGAAAAAATATTGTTTCGTGTGAGCCAACAGAGGCTATAGACTAGCGTTATATCACACGACTATGATAATGGAGATAGGAAGTGCGCTAAAATAATTACTATTTAAGTGAATTAGGATCAAGAATTAATTATATGAGTGATTGGTTAAATTAAATTTTAGTGTGACACAATTGAGTTATTTAGTGAATTGGATATAATGTTTAATGTAGTCATTATCCAGCAAATAGATGACTAATGTGTTGCATGGATACGTGTCACACTAGGAAGGCAAGTAGAAATGTGTTTATTAGGTGGGACCACAGTCATTAATGGGTGTGCAAATCTTAGCTAACTTTATGTAATATGTATATATCTCTTAGTATTTACTATGCAGCAACGTTATATGCAGCAACGTTCTAGTAAAATACAAAGTAGCAACATTTTATAAGTTACTTGGGAGGAGATTAATAATAAAGAACCAACGTTCCAACGACTTTTCTTTATTTTGGGAGAGCTAAGTTTCATCTTCGGAGAAGTAAATATTGAGAAGCAATGGGATTGTTGAAATTTCATTTCATGCGAAATTTTATCCAAGATTTCTAGAGAGTAAGCTTGTAAGATATGGTGGTTTTGTTGTGATTGGAGGATCGATATTCAAAGGAATGTTAAGGCAAATTATTTCTTCTTTTGGCATGTTCCGTATAACGAAACGTAAATGTAATATTGTCTCATAAATGATTCTACTTTAGTGGTTAAGAATGTTCATGTTATTCATTCCTATTGTCAAAGCATGTATAAGTATGTTCCTAAATCTTTATTGAGGTATATGGAAAAGATGTTAGTATTCATAATGTTAATCGGAGGTGTAATAACATTACATCACTCCGACAAACTTATAGTGTCATATTATCATATCATTCATGTACATACCTTGACCTCAAAGGAGTTATATACTCTACTATATGTATGCATTATATATATATGTATGGGGAATGGAAAATGGGATACGACGTTATATATGCACACCTCCTGCAGCTGGTACATATATACACGATGAAGATTATGCCCACAGAGGCCAATATGATATGATGCCCACAAGGCTAAATGGAGACGATGTTATATACGCATATGAGCATGACCGCATTGTGCATGGCATTTAGGCATATTATGGCCCTTAGAGGCATTCTACACAGACATGATACTTATGCATATTATGGCCTTCAAAGGCATTCTACAAAGACATGATACTTATGCATATTATGGCCCTCAGAGTCATTCTACACAGACATGATACTTATGCATATTATAGCCCTCAGAGGCATTCCGCACAGACATGGTACTTAGGCATATTATGGCCCTCAGAGGCATTCTGCACAAACATGGTACTTAGGCATATTATGGCCCTCAGAGGCATTCTATATTGGTTGGTTATTTCCTTGTCTCATGTTACTTTCAGGTCTCTATTATGATGTTTTTTCATGTCTGACATACTCGGTACATCAGTCGTACTTACGTCCCTTTTATTGGGGGATGCTGCGTTTCATGGCCGCAGGCTCAGGTAGACAGGGTGACGGTCCGCACTAGTAGGTTGCTGGTTCAGCTGATATTAGAGCACTCTATTTGTTCAAGAGTTCCAGTCTAGTCGTGGTATGATATTTTGGTTATGCGTTGGGGTATGACGGGTCCTTGTCCCGACCCTATGATGTTACGTACTCTTAAGAGGCTTGTAGACAAATGTCCTGTGTATAGTAGTCATATATGGCCTTGTCGGCCGTGGTATGTAAATGTATATATGATTAGTGGTACTCGACAAGTAAGGTCAGGGTGCCTGTCATGATCCTCCAGTTTGGGTCGTGACAAACTTGGTATCAGAGCAGGTCTGTCCTAGGGAGTCTACAAGCCGTGTCTAGTAGAGTCTTGTTTATGGGTGTGTTGTGCACCACACTTATAGAAAGGAGGCTACATGACATTTAGGATGATGGTTACCTTCCTTCTTAATCTAAAATCATGTTATAGAGCTTAGTTGTAAGAATTCTCTCTGTAAACCTTATCGTGTTTATGATTATAACAATGTCTTCTTCCAATAGGGCTATGATTAGCAGGGAGATTGAGGTTGGATTGAGTGTAAATGCCAGTAGTATGCTCTATATTAAGACAGATCCGTCAAAGGATATGAGTAAATTGATTTCCCAGGTATCGACGAATCTAGTGGTACTCGAGGAGTTGAGGAAAGATCCCGTACCATCAGTCATATCCCTGGCTCCGTCTGATAAAGATGTAAAGAGAGCGATGCAGGTATTAAATTAATTGGTTGCTCTCCCATGCCCTTACCCAGGGAGTTTATTAGTCAGGGATCGCCAATATCTCAGCGTCAAAGTTGTAAAGGTTGAGTGAGACTGCCCCGACCATCTTGTAGTCAGTGTGGTCGAGCGCATGCCGGATTATGCCGAAAAGATATAGGGGTTTGGTTTAGTGTGGCAGTCATGGCCACAACGTTCTGAAGTGTCCCAAGTTGATGCGCAACGGTAAGGATGAGATGATTATGAGTTGTACAGATAAAACGCAGAAGACATAATTGGAAGGTTTAGTAGGTTATGAAAATCTACATATTTTACAGTGACTCTTGCTGATTAGAATGAGGGAATATGTTATGTACGTGCGATCTAAATTATAATATCTTACCTAGAATAGATTGGAAATTGTCTAAGGATATCATTAACGAGAATGGATTGCCACAATCGAATCGTCTGAAGAGTGACCAACAGTAAATTTAAGAAGATCAAGTAAAGCGACGTACCCAGAACAGTGATCCCAAGTCATATATAAGGATCGAGTTATCCACGGTAGTGGAAGGGAACATAAGACTGTCATACCGCGTATTATTGAGAATTACAAGTATCAATATTAGTAAGCTAAGACATGCTATAGCAAAATATGGAACAATCGAAGAATGGTTGTGAGAAATATGAAAATAGTTAATAAGTATGGATGGAATGGTATGATCAAGTAGCAAGACAGAAATATTTTTCGTTTAATGACGAGTAGAAGGAAGGATTACGACGAGAAGGATAAATGTGAATGAGATTATAGTTATGCATGTCTCACAAAGGTATGATTACTCAGGACAACATAAGGACCAATAGTAGAGGAGGGACAATAAGAACTCTTTGGCTAAGGGTGACGAACGTCTGATGTTCAGGAAGATAGTATGAGAAATACTTTGAGATAATAGACCCCCCAATGCAACTTGAAATGAAAATATAAAGGTGAGACGAATGAGCACTCGGTCGATAGGAAATCTAATAATGATAAGACAAGAAAGCTTGACAAGTCATGGGATCACATAACACCGTGAATTGTATCTAAACATACGAAGCATCGGTTCCATAACATATGCAGTCATAACTTTCAGAAAGTATGTAAACGAAAGTAATAGTGAGTAAAGTTCGAGATTAGCACATAAACAGGTGAAAATGGAACGATGATGCCTATGGATATAAGGTAGACATTAAAAGATATATGTCAAGAGATAATGACATTATAATAAAGATAAAATGTCATGCAAATATAGATGTCTATGAGCATTTTTGAACTGACCAAAAGTTCTACGAGATAGATAAAGTAATGAGTTTACAGCTTAACGAGATTAAGGAAATCTTCTCCCAAAGCGCTATTGACAGAAAGTCTTAGCCATGAGTGAAGTGAAAGAATTTAAATCTAAAGTATAATGACCAGGTTTGGATATAGTAGGCCAACATTATGTAATGCAAAATTTTTTAGAATCTTTCACGTATAGAATAAGGGAATAAGTTAACAAATCATCCTTTAAGGGATAGTAATGCCAAGGATTGGAATCACGAGCAATGTTTGAGATTACGTATGTATACCAGAATATTTTAGAATTAAGACGAGTATAACAAGTACGACAAGTGAGAAAATGAGTGAACAAGTGTCAAAAGAAGTAATGAATAGAGTTTTTTATAATTACCAGTAGTGAGAAAGTACGAAAAGAATAAAAAAAAGATTCCTTTCAGACCATGAATAAGAGTTAACGGCGATGATACGCGCACTTCAGATTCGATGACATTGTCCACAAAGTATTCGCGATTGAGATACTATAAATATAAGAGGTTTCAGCATACCAGTTAGTAAACAAAGCTAAGTTGACAATAGCATTATTCACCACAGACGGCTTGACTAATATGAGGACTAAAGAGAGAAGTTGACCTAAAGGAATGTATCAGTTAGCTAAGTGGGAGTCAGATTGGAGGATTCAGATAGTGATAGCCCTATGACTCATAATACAACATGGTCATCTCTCATACTAGAAGAAAAGGAATGTCATTATGAAGATCCCATTTTTAGGGAAGATCGGGGAAGATATCTAACAAAAGAGAACCACCACTTTCGAGCATAATGGGAGAGGGACCCCAGCTGGAAGATCCATTGTGTATTCCCAATGTAGCAGGATTACAGACAAGATTATGATGGAGGTCCATTGCTTATGATATTCCATTCACCTTGGATCTACTAAGATGTATTATGATCTCAAAGGTATGTATTGGTGGAACGACAAGAAGAGGAACGTTGCGGAGTTGGTAGTTCAGTATCTTAATTGTCAGCAAGTAAAAGTAGAGCACCAAAAACCTAGCGGTATGACTCAGAACATTGAGATCCCGATGTGGAAATGGGAGATGATTAATACAGATTTTATTATGGGTTTACCTCGCTCTTATCATAAGTTTGATTCTATTTGGGTGATCGTTGATTGACTGACCAAATCAACTCATTTCCTAGAGGTCAAAACTACATACACAGCCAAGGACTACGTAAAGTTATACGTTAAGGAAATTACTCACCTTTATGATATGCCAATTTCTATTATATCCGACCGAGGTGCACAATTCACAGTTAATTTCTGGAGATCATTTCAAAAAGGTTTAGGCACTCAAGTTAATCTTAGCACAACTTTCCAACATAAGACAGATGGGCAGGCCAAGCGTACGATTCAGACATTGGAGGACATGTTACGAGCTTGCATTTTGGACTTCAAGGGAAGTTGGGATGATCATTTACCCCTTATGGAATTTGCGTACAATAATAATTATCATGCTAGCATTAAAAATGGCTCCATACGAGGCTTTGTATGGACAAAAATATAAATCTCCGATCGGATGGTTCGAAGTAGGTGAATCAAAATCATTTACGCCTGACCTGGTGCACCAGGCCATAGCGTATGTGAAGCTTATCCAAGAACGATTGTTAATCGCTCAAAGTCATCAGAAGTAGTATTCAAATGTACGACGGCGGTACTTAGAGTTCCAAGTGGATGATAGGGTCTTCCTGAAGATTTCTCATATGAAGGGTGTAATGAGATTTGGGCAAAATGAAAAGCTCAGTTCAAAGTACATGGGCCATATCACATAATTTGACAAATAGGCCAAGTGGCTTACGAATTGGACTTGTCTCCTGAGTTAGAATTTTTTCATCCGATCTTCCATGTTTTTATGTTGAGAGCGTGTATTGGAGATCACTCCCAAATTGTGTCAATTGACGATGTGACGGTTATAGAGGACTTATCATACGAAGAGGTTTATATTGCTATCGTAGATCGATAAGTCCGCAAATTGAGGACTAAAGAAGTAGCCCCCGTGAAAGTCCTATGGCGGAATAAGAATGTAGAAGAAATGACATCGGAGGCAGAAGAGGAGATGAAGCACAAATATCCTTGCTTATTTCAGACCAATGTCGAGACTCCGAGAGAAACATAAGGTGAGTTCTATTTCATACTATTATCATTAATGCTTGATAACTATATGACGTCCTACATAAGGATAAATATTATATTATATGGCACGTAAAGCGGGGGATGTGTTTTCCGACTACGTTACGGGAATTAGATATGTCACCCCAACATACGAGGATAAATGTTTCTAAGGGGAAAAAGATGTAACCCATGTACATTCAGACGATGGTTTGAACAACTAGACGTATGCCAGTAGACCTGAGGCCTGGGGAAATTTTATTATATAAGGTATTTACATCAAGAGCTTAGTAAATAAAATGATGCGGTTCCAAAATAATTTAAGGATTTAAAAAGGGTGTGACGACGATGATCGAAAATATTGTTTCGTGTGAGCCAACAAAGGCTATAGACTAGTGTTACATCACATGACTATGATAATTGAGATAGGAAGTGCGCTAAAACAATTACTATTTAAGTGAATTAGGATCAACAATTAATTATATGAGTGATTGGTTAAATTGAATTTTAGTGGGACACAATTGAGTTATTTAGTAAATTGGATATAATGTTTAATGTAGTCATTATCCAGCAAAGGGATGACTAATGTGTTGCATGGATATATGTGGCACACTAGGAAGGCAAGTGGAAAGGTGTCTATTAGGTGGGACCACAGTCAATAATGGGCGTGCAAATCTTAGCTAACTTTATGTAATATGTATATATCTCTTAGTATTTACTATGCAGCAACGTTCTAGTAAGATACAAAGTAGCAACATTTTATAAGTTACTTGGGAGGAGATTAAAAATAAAGAACCAGCGTTCCAACGACTTTTCTTCATTTTGGGAGAGCTAAGTTTCATCTTCGGAGAAGTAAATATTGAGAAGCAATGGGATTGTTGAAATTTCATTTCATGCGAAATTTTATCCAAGATTTCTAGAGAGTAAGCTTGTAAGATATGGTGGTTTTGTTGTGATTGGAGGATCGATATTCAAAGGTATGTTAAGGCAAATTATTTCTTCTTTTGGCATGTTCCGTATAACGAAACGTAAACATAATATTGTCTCATAAATGATTCTACTCTTAGTGGTTAAGAATGTTCATGTTATTCATTCCTATTGTCAAAGCATGTATAAGTATGTTCCTAAATCTTTATTGAGGTATATGGAAAATATGTTAGTATTCATAATGTTAATCGGAGGTGGAATAACATTACATCACTCCGACAAACTTATAGTGTCATATTATCATATCATTCATGTACATACATTGACCTCAAAGGAGTTATATACTCTACTATATGTATGCATTATATATATGTATGGGGAATGGAAAATGGGATACGATGTTATATATACACACCACCTGCAGCTGGTACATATATACACGATGAAGATTATGCCCACAAAGGCCAATATGATATGATGCCTACAGAGGCTAAATGGAGATGGTGTTATATACGCATATGAGCATGACCGCATTGTGCATGACATTTAGGCATATTATGGCCCTCAGAGGCATTCTACAAAGACATGATACTTATGCATATTATGGCCCTCAGAGTCATTCTACACAGACATGATACTTATGCATATTATGGCCCTCAGAGGCATTCCGCACAGACATGGTACTTAGGCATATTATGGCCCTCAGAGGCATTCTGCACAGACATAGTACTTAGGAATATTATGGCCCTCAGAGGCATTCTCTACTGGTTGGTTGTTTCCTTGTCTCATGTTACTTTCAGGTCTCTATTATGATATTTTTCATGTCTGACATACTCGGTACATCAGTCGTACTGACGTCCCATTTGTCGGGGGACACTGCGTTTTATGCCAGCAGGCTCATGCAGACAAAGTGACAATTCACACTAGTAGGTTGCTGGTTCAGCTGATATTGGAGCACTCTATTTGTTCCAGAGTTTCAGTCTTGTCGTGGTACGATATTTTAGTTATGTGTTGGGGTATGTCGGGGCCCTGTCCCGACCTTATGATGTTACGTACTCTTTAGACGCTTGTAGACAGATGTCTTGTGTATAGTAGTCATATATGGCCTTATCGGCCGTGGTATGTATATGTATATATGATTAGTGGTACTCAGCAAGTAAGGTCAGGGTGCCCGTCATGGTCCTCCGATTTGGGTCGTGACAATATTTCACTTGTATTTCATATCATTTATACTTAGTTGACTTGATCTTATGTCATACTTGTCCAATTTTTTGAAAAAGGTTGAGTCTTTATGTGTCTACTTGTCTGGTTTGATGGAAAGGTTGAGTTTTTATGTCTATACTTGTTCGAAATGATGAAAAGGTTGAATCTTTATGACTATACTTGTCCGGTTTGATGGAAAGGTTGAGTCTTTATGACTATATTTGTTCGGTTTGATGTAAATATTGAGTCTTTTGTCTATACTTGTCTGAATTGATGGAAAAGTTGAATCTTTATGATTATACTAGTCCGAATTGATAGAGAGATTGAATCTTCATGAATGAAGGGTTGAGACTGAGTAATGTTAGCTTATTGGCTCCATTAAGTGTTTGCTTTCAATCTTTATATATTTTATGCGTGACTACTTCATTGTCAACCTATTATACTTATGGAGTACTGCTGGTTTGTACTTATTACTATACTTGTTGCACTTTTTGGTGCAGATGTAGACCCGTGTTCCAGTTCCAGGCCTCGTGGTTGATCCCGAAGTTATCTTATTTCAGATTCTAGGGTGAACTACAGTTAGTTCCACAACCCTATATCTCTCTTTATGTCATTCTATCCCTTTCTCATTCCGAGACTGTTTTCTATTTCTGTATTACTTAAGACTTGTAGTTCTATTGGAAGCTCTTGTACGAGTCAGACCAGGTTTTGGGTTGTATTTGACTAAGTTATAGTTCACACTTATAAATTTATATTTAAGACTGTTATGTAGTACTTGTATATATTAATTTCCTCTTTCTTTCTTTTAGAATGTTGTCGATTTGGGGATGGTTCGCCTACCAGTGGGATAGTGTAGATGCCATCATGATGTGTGAATTGGGTCATGTCAAATTATATCAGAGCCCTAGGTTCATCAGTCTCGTGAGTACAAGATCAATGTCTAGTAGAATCTTGCAGATTAGTACGTAGACTTTGTACCCATCCTTGAGAGGCAATAGAGCATTCAAAAAACTTCGATTATTTCATTCTTATCATGCGAGTATGTTCAAATTAGTATCTCAATTTCATTGTTCTATTCTCTCACTTATAGTGGAAACATGTTCTTAAATTCGCATGTGCGTGGCTTAGTATGACGTCGCGCAGTATAATACGAGACGCGTGACTAAGTTCAGTTTCCGGCTATGACTGAAGACTCAATTAAGTGGGGTTGTAATTAAGGCTCTTTAGTTTAGTGATATCCTCAGAAAATCGAAGAGATAATAAGGAGGACTGCCTTTCAAGATTGTCATTGTCTATCACTACCTCCCACATCGTCATGTCTTCAAGGGTTATTTCCTTAGAAGTCGAGGAAGTGCAATTATGGCTTAGCAAGAATGGTTTGCTCAAAGTGTGATTGGAATGGGAAAGCTTTAGCATTGTCCGAGTTATTATGATAGTTTTATGGCACAAGTGTAACAATGGTAAGTCAACAATTCATCGAATAAATAGTATAAATGTCTATATCTGAAGACAAATATAAGATTGGGAGGTTCGTCTGATTGACAAGAGGATAATGGTTGTAAGACCATGAAGAGAACTTGAGAATAAGGACATGAAGGGGGACCTTTTGTGATATTGTGTGAGGAAGTAAGACTTCTTAGGGAATTGAGTGCCCTAAAAGAGTTAGAAAATAGGATAGAGGATGAATTACTTGAAAAGAAGAGAGGTGAGTTCGTGATAAACATCGACCTCAACCTTTTTGGCCTTCGATGGATGTAATTACACAACCAAATTCGCGATACACTCTTTTAGTGCCTCTATTGATGGATTTGGGGCAAAGCTAAACAGAGTCTTCATCAATTCTGTAGCTCGAAGCTCGAACAATAGTATGAGCTAATCCACAGATTTCATTGGGTGGGAAACGATAGTAAGTTACTGCCTTTCAGGCTAATTTGGGCCCGTCGATCATGGGAAACATGATCCCTTGCGGGCCAGGATCTAGGGCGTTTTTAGCTCAAGTAGGGTTTGATTCCAGGATATGGATGATAGATGGGGTGTGAGTAAAGGCTAAAGCCCGAAGACAAATGAGAGCATCGTAGATTCCACCGTGGTCGCGTTCCATGTCAATGACGGCATAGTCGTAGCCAATGAGTCAAGCAATTTCCTCTAGGTTTGGAGAGAAACTAAGGAGGAAAATGCCATAGAGTGTTTCGTCATTTTTCAAGCGAGTCGTGAGAGATTGTTGGACTTTGCCGGTGGCGGTCGTGGCAAAGACGGTGAAAATGCCATTTTTGAAGTTTGGGTTTATGGTTTTGAGGTTATTGGGATTTGTGGAGTAAAGAATGAAAGGAAGGGAGAATTTGGGAATTTGGTAAGGATTTTCTAAGAGTTGATAGAGAGGAAGGAGGAGAGAAAGAAAGAGTGGCCATGGCTGAAATTTTGTTGTAGAAAACGTTGGTGCTCGAATTTCTGTATGGCATAGTAATAATTAATATGGAAAAAGGTCATATTTACCCTTTTATTTTTAATATTGTCATATTTATCCTCTGTTTCACTATTTGACTTTATAAATCTTTATCGTTATTCATTGACTCAAACCTACTCCTCGGGCCATTAATAGACCCGGTACCAATACTACAATAGTCACGTGGATACCCGATTCATTTTGTCCATCAAATAGCCGACATAATCTATAATTCAAATTCGAAAATGAATCTAAATCTCTTTTTTCCTGTTTCATTAGAAATTTAACTACCCATATAAAATGGTCTCCACATTCATTCTCCCCTGATCTAAAGCAACTTATCTTTCTCTATCTCAATTGGTAATCACAATAGCAAAAGTTCAATAATGAAATTAAATCTTTTAATCCACTTCACCAAATTGCATATACTCTTTTTCTCAGTTGTTCCTCAAGCAATGATTGAAAGAAGAAAAACTTATCTTCAAAGCCGTCGAAGAAATCCAAGTCAATGTAGTCAATACTAATACAGTGATGAATTCTTAAAAGAACACTCGAGTGGCTACATATTCGCTATGCTATACACATCTTTTTTTATCTTTATTTCTTGCAGGGTCTAAATTCATGCTGTAGAAGTAATAGAAGAAAATCAATTATGGGAGTTCAAGGGAAGTTGCAATAATATAATGTTCTACTTTTGGTTATTCGGGTTTTTGTAGTTTATGAAATCTTATTTGGCAATAAACTATTATTTTTTTAAGTGTTAAAAAAACTAACCATATAAAATTTACCATATTTAGTGTTGCAATCATTTTTTAGAATCCTATATTTGATTTCACTCTTATGAAAATGACATGAATTTTTGCTTTTTGGGAGAACCCTAATTTTTATAACGAAAGAGATGAAGTAATAAAGGAGAGGAAAGATCCATATTCGGGTAATGAGTCATTTTCATTGGGGGTTAGACTAAATAAGTGAATATATCTAAAAGTGTATTTATAATGACTCGTTTGGTCATTTTGTACTTTTTAGGCTTTTTACCTCTTTTTCCCCAAAATACTCTTTTCGTAGTTTCATTTCGGTGTCTATGATTTGTGGGGATGGATGTCGTGGTTCCCGAGGCAATCAGGCGAGTTTTAGATTGGTTTCGAGGATTTTCGAAGTTTCTAAGTTAAAGAAGTGAAAAAATTTGACCAAAGTCAACATCGAGGTAAATGTGTCAATTTCGAATTTTATTGATTCCATTAGGTTCGAAATGTCATTTATGACTTAGTCGAGTCGTTGTTCGGGTCCCGAAGCGTTCGTTTGTGTTTTGAGTCATGGTTGAAAATATTGGATTTGATTGGTTTGGAGTTGAACTTGGTCAACACCGGATAAAGATGACCTCTTTTGGGTGTTTCGAGTGCGCGAGCAGGTTTGTAGCGTACTTTATGATCAAAATGCATATATTATTTGTGTTCGAAAAGTTCGAGATGAGTTTCGGGTGCTAAGTGAAAGTTGGGGAAAAAGGGGAATCAGATGCCAAGATTATGACTTCTACTGGGTTTTCTGGATTTGAGTCTTTTGTGTATAGGGTGTTCCAATTTAAATATAAATTTCTAATTTCGTCGACGTGGGTCCGGGTCACTTTTTAGGGTGATTTTGATCCAGATCTTTATATAGTCATATGGGCATCTACAGACTCGTGTTTTAACCTAGAATTTGAATTTGATAGATATTTCTTGTTTAGAAGCGCTCCAGAAAGGTAAAGCTCAAGTTTAATTATTTGTGGCTCACGTTCGTCCTTTGAGGTAGGTTACGATTTACCTTTTTAGACTCCGATTAGAGGGCTATATAGTTTATAAATATTGAAGAGTTATTGGGTGGGTACCGGTGTATATTGTAAGGGTAATTGTTGGTAGTTGTGTAGTGTGATGGGAATGCATGTTCGGCCTACGGGCGCTGATTGCGGTGATAAATTCACTAGATTGGTATGTTTGTTATTTATGTGGGCTATGATAGCCATGTGTGATAAATTCTTGCGAAGGTTGACTCTTTTATTTCATCCCTCAATGCCTCGAATAAATTATTAAAGAATGACCATTTGTTACACTCTAGTGAGTTTATGTAATTCCATGATGCATGTGTATCCACTCTATATTTACATAATATTTGACATATGATAACTAGCATAGATGCATT
This sequence comes from Anisodus acutangulus, assembly GCA_029783415.1. Lineage (NCBI taxonomy): Eukaryota > Viridiplantae > Streptophyta > Magnoliopsida > Solanales > Solanaceae > Anisodus > Anisodus acutangulus. Next base: position 21,111,544 of record CM056507.1, on the reverse strand, counting down.
AATTCATGATTTCATATTAGATGGATGTGTTGTGGAAAAAGGTAAGATTGAGGTTACATATCCGTGATGATTATGGGATCGGGTTGCATGCTGCAACATATATAAATTATGGGATCAGGATGCACACCACAACAAGGTATGTGGACCTCGCGAGTCTTCCATGGGTCATGACTAAACGGAATGACCACTAGCATGTGTGTACCAGGTACGAGATTGGTCAGTGCATTTTCATAGCATATATTTCACTTGTATTTCATATCATTTATACTTAGTTGACTTGATATTTTGCCATACTTGTCCGGTTTAATGGAATGGTTGTGTTTTTTATGTGTCTACTTGTTTGATTTGATGGAAAGGTTGAGTTTTTATGTCTATACCTGTCCGAAATGATGGAAAGGTTGAATCTTTATGACTATACTTCTTCGTTTTGATGGATATGTTGAGTCTTTATAATTATACTTGTTCAGTTTGATGTAAAGGTTGAGTCTTTATGTCTATACTTGTCCGAATTGATGGAAAGGTTGAATCTTTATGACTATAGTTGTTCGAATTAATGGAGAGATTGAAACTTTATGACTAAAGGGTTGAGACTGAGGAATGTTAGCTTATTTGCTCCATTAAGTGTTTGTTTTCAGTCTTTATATATTTTATGTGTGATTCATTTGTTGTCGACCTATTATATCTACATAATACTAGTGGTTTGTACTTATGGATTTTTGATTGGGTTTTCTGGATTTGAGTCTTTTGGGTAGTGGGTGTTCTAATTTTAAAATAAATTTTTAATTTCGTCGACATGGGTCTGGGTCACTTTTTGGCGTGATTTAGACACAGATCTTTATATAGCCAATATTGGTGTCTATGTACTCGTGTTTTAACATATAATTTATATTTGATAGACTTTGCTCATTCAGAAGCGCTCCGAAAGTGGAAAGCTCAAGTTTACAGTTCGGCGTGGGTCACACGAGTCCCCCATGGGTCATGACTAGATGGAATGTCCGCTAGCAAGTGTGTAACATGTATGAGATTGGCTAGTGCATTTGCACAACATACATTTCACTTGCATTTCATATCATTTATACTTGGCTGACTTGATCTCCTGCCATACTTGTCCAGTTTGATGAAAATGTTGAGTCTTTATGTATCTACTTGTCTGGTTTGATGAAAAGGTTGAGTTTTTAAATCTATACTTGTCTGAAATGATGGAAAAGTTAAATATTTATGAATATACTTGTCCGGTTTAATGGAAATATTTAGTCTTTATGTCTATACTTGTTCGGTTTAATGAAAAGGTTGAGTCTTTATGTATGTACTTGTCCGGAATGATGGAAAGGTTGAATATTTATGACTATCCTTGTCCGAATTAATTGAAAGGTTTAATCTTTATGACTATACAAGTCTGAATTGATGGAGAGATTGAAACTTCATGACTAAAGGGTTAAGACTGAGGAATGTTAGCTTATTTGCTCCATTAAGTGTTTGTCTTCAATCTTTATATACTTTATGCGCGATTCCTTCGTTCTCGACCTATGATACTTGTGGAGTATTAGTGGTTTATATTCATACTACTTGCTGCACTTTTTGTGCATATACAGACCCATGTTCCAGTTTCAGGCCTCGTGGCCGATCCCGAGGTTGTCTTATTCTTACAGTTGATTCCACAGCCCATGATCTCTCTTTATGTCATTCTGTCCCTTTTCATTTATAGATTGTTTTCTATTTCTGTATTACCTAAGACTTGTAATTCTTTTAGAAGTTTTTGTATGAGTCAGACCAGGTTTTGAGTTGTATTTAACTAAGTTATATTTCACATTTTATAAATTTATATTAAGATGGTCATGTAGTACTTATATGCATTAATTTCCGCTCTCTTTCTTTTTAGAATGTTGACGAGTTGGAGATGGTCCGTCTATCGGTGAGATAGTGTAGGTGTCATCATGATCTGTGAATTGGGTCATGACATTATCCTAGTGATCCGTTAGATAGAGGGATATAGTTGGAATTTTTTTAAATGACGGGGCTAGTGTCCGTCCGGGGCTGAGCAACACCCCAAGCCTTAACATAAATAAAAAAGCAAGAAAAGTGAATATATTTTGATTAAAGTATAACAATAAGTGTATATAAATACGAAAGTAAAGCAAAGGATAGATATGAATAATATTAAAAGGTAGATAGACCAACATGACCCTTTTTCATAATTAATTAAGGTAGAAAACTAATGAAATAAGCCATTATTGAATTGATTTTTTTAAATAAGATACTCCAAAAGTAACTTTTATAATTAATTAAATTGAAAAATAAGCAAAATTACTCCATAATAAGCTTTTACCCCATTATGGTTGTTGATTTCTCTTCTTACTTTATGATTCCTTTTATATTTTAGTTTGGCACATATTATTCTTGTGTTGCTTTTGTTAGAATTTTTTTTTCTATCCCTATAAAATATTGTTATTGAGTTGACAATTTAAAGTTTCCATAAATCAAGATACTCTTCGAAAAAGTTCTATGTTCTTGGCTCTCGGCGCACGTTAGTGTAACATACGTTGTTGGTGACTTCCATGGCTAGAGGATGAGGACGGGGACGAGGCCGGCCTCGGAAGGTTCAAACTGCTATATTTAGAAGCTCAGTTGGGGGTCATCTCCCTATTGATGCTTCTGATAAGGGTAAACAAGTTACCCCTGCTTTGACTATGGTTCCGATGGTGGATATGAGTGCTTTTACCTCTTATGGACAGAGTGGAGTGGGGTCTCGAAGAGGTTGGATATGAGTATTACCCCTCCAATGGTTCAACCCACTAGGGTTTTATAAGCCTTGCTACTGGACAGGTTTCCAATGGAACAGTACCTGGTGCTGATCCTAAGTTGAATAGTGAGGTTGTGCAATTAGATGGGGAAATTGACTCCGCCTTGATTATATTCCTCCTCAGCTCATCAACGGTAAGCCTGTAGTTTAGCTAGTGCAGGATAAGGTAGATGGAGCTGTTAAGAAATGAGAGTGTTCACTAATTGCCTATTTCATTGGGGAAGTTCCTGGATATAATGCCATGCATAGATATATTTGTCACTTTTGGTCTACTGTAGCAAAGCGTGAGTTATTCTATAATGAAGAGGGCTACTATGTCAGTTGATGATAGGAGTGAAATCCTCTTCTCTGGACCATACACTATGGATAATGGGCCAATTATTCTTAAACCTTTGTCATTAAACTTCGACTTCTCTAAAGAATTTCCCACAGAAATACCTATCTGGGTTAAATTCCCAAAGTTGCATATGTCATGTTGGGAACAAGAATCTCTGCGTAGGATTGCGAGTGTCATTGGAATCCCCATGTAGGCTGATGAATACATGGCAATGCAATCCCGTATTTCCTTTCCTAGAATGATTACTGAAGTCAATCTTACTAAACCTCTACCTGATGGTATAACTGTGCTGGATCTAAAGGGTGTGGCATTTTAACAAGCAGTTGATTATGATTGGAGACCTCAATTCAGTGCAAAATGTCTTGTGGTTGGTCATAGTTGTCATGTCCCACCAAGACACGAGCCTAAACCTCCAAATGAACATCCAAGAAGACAACCCAGAAAGGATGTGCAAGAATGGAAGACTACAGGGGTGGTTCGTACCCCTCCTTCTCCTAATTGAGGCTTAATTGAAGCTGCACAGATTGCAGGTGAAGATCCTGCTAAAACTGAGTCTGAGCAGGGTCTTCCAACCAGTGCAGTTGATATCTCACGTACTCAAGCTGAGTTAAGTTCACAGACTACGGTCAAGGTGCAACAGTCATGTGGCCAAACCCCAATTGCCACGGGGAAAATGCAGCACGTTGGGCCTGAAGGTACAAAATTCAATTTGATAAACTTTCCGGAGTTCCTTTCTTTTCCAGATTAATTATTCGCTGTCGTTATTTTCATTTTCATATTATTTTAAATTACTTATCCTTATCTGATTTTTTTTGTGCTTTCTCTTGAGCCGCGGGTCTTTCGAAAATAACCTCCCTATGTGTAACACCCCGTACTTTAGCTTTAGGATACATCAGGGTAAACACACATGAGTTTAATGAGATTGAGTTCATTCATGAAGTTATAGAAGATTCATATCAATGTTGAAGAGGTTACGCGGGAATTAGAGGTTAAACGAATTAGAGAAATAAGCTTCGTCAAAGTTTGAAAGACGGAGCAAGTTATAAAGACCGTATATAATTTTGGTCATAGGATCAAGAGCTCAGTGTATAAATGGGCGAAGTCCCAAAATAATTTAAGATTTAACAAGTGTGACCGCAGTAATTTAAAACAATATTGAGTATTTCAAAAGAGACTATGGACTAGTGTTATATCACATGATTATGATAATGAGTATGTGAAGTGTATTAAAATTGATTAGTATTTAAGTGAATAGAGATAAAGAACTTAATTATTTGGCAAGTGTCAAAATTTTTTGTTATTGTAATCAATTAGTGTACTTAGTTAGTGTGCTTGAAGAAATACAAATTTTATACTATTAATGAATGGTGTCTTATTTTAAGTTGGCATCCCCTAAGCCATTAAGATATGTCCTTATCATCATTTACGTGTCACTACGATAAAGAGATGAGACTTCTTTCATTTAATGACTCAAATCCTTATCCTTGTTTTGACATAAAGATAGTCTTAATTACAAAGATCCCATTTTCAAGAACGGACCCAATTCATGTACTGTCGGTGAATTCTTATAAAACATCGGCAACTATTATTTTCTGTAAGCTCTTCTTTTAGGGATTCTAATCGAGTACAGTAGTCCCAAGTTGTTAAATTTCTTGGCAACATAAAGTAATTACGGTAATCTAGTATTCAGTGTTCCACATTAAGCCGTTAAGCTTGGATTCAGGGTTAGACGTCTACTGGAAGTATTGACTCGGTGTTGTCATTTAAAGGTCGAATTGAGGTATGTTAAGATAAATCCTTTTTCTTTTGGCATGTTCTAAGTATGAAACGTCAACGTAATACTGGCCCATAAATGATTATACTCTTAGTAGTTAATGATGTTCATGTTATTCATTCCTATGTTCAAAGCATGTCTAAATACGTCCTTAAATCCTTATTGAGGTATATAGGAAAGATGTTAATATTCATAATGTTAATCGGAGGTGAAATGACCTTACGTTACTCTGACAAACTCAGAGTATCTTAGTATCAATCATGTATTACCCTTGACCTCAAAGGTGTTATATACACTACTATATGGTATGCATTATATATATGTATGGGGTATGAGAAAAAGGAAAGTCATTATATACGCACCACCACCTGCAGCTGGTATATATATGATGATTATGCCCATAGAGGCCGATATGATATGATGGGATGCCCACAGAAGCTTGATAGCGTTATATTCGCATATGTATATGTATGACCAGCATTGTGCATGCACATACGTGATATTTAGGCATGTTATGGCCCTCAGAGGCATTCTGCACATGTATGACACTTAGGCATATTATGGCCCTTAGAGGCATTCTCTACTGGTTGGTTGTTTCTTGTCTCATGTTACTTTCATGTCTCTATTATGCTATTCTTCATGCCTGACATACTCGGTACATCATTCGTATTGATTTCCATTTTGTCAAGGGACGCTGCGTTTCATGCCCGCAGGCTTAGGTAGACAGGGTGACGGTCCGCACTAGTAGGTTGCTGGTTCAGCTGATATTGGAGCACTCTATTTGTTCCAGAGTTGCAGTCTAGTCATGGTACGATATTTTAAATATGCATAGAGGAATGGCGGGGCCCTGTCCTGACGTTATGATGTTACGTACTCTTTAGAGGCTTGTAGACAATTGTCCTGTGTATAGTAGTCATGTATGGCCTTGTCGACCTTAGTATGTATATATACATAGGTTAGATTCTTTTGTTTGTAAGAGTTTACGTAGCACCTTTTCAGTTTATCATTTTTATGTGTCAGCAGGGTACTTTGTAAGTAAGGTCTGGATGCCCGTCATGACCCTCCGATTTGGGTCGTGACAAACGTGGTATCAGAGCAGGTCTGTCCTAGGGAGTCTACAAGCCGTGTCTAGTAGAGTCTTGTTTATGGGTGTGTTGTGCACCACACTTATAGACATGAGGCTACAAGGCATTTAGGATGATGGTTACCTTCCTTCTTGATCTAGAATCGTGCTATATAGCTGAATTATAAGAATTCTCTCTGTAAACCTTATCGTGTTTATGATTACATCAATGCCTTATTTAAAAAAGGGCTATGATTAATAGGGAAATTGAGGTTGGATTGCGTGTAAATGCGAGCAGTATGCTCTCTATTGAAACAAATCATTCAGAGGGTATGGGTAAGTTGCTTTTCCAGGTATCAACAAATCTATTAGTACCAGGGGAGTTGAGGGAAGCTATCGTACCATTAGTCCTACTACCGGCTCCATCTGATAAGGATGTAAGGAGAGCGATCCAGGTATTGAATCAATTGGTTGCCTCCCAGGCACGACTTCATCCTGGAGCATCTGATAGAGATAGGCCCCTTGAGGGGTCAGGGAGCTAATAACCTATGGAGTTTATTAGTCAGGGATCATCGATATTTAAAGGGTTCAAAGATGCCAATATCTCAGTGTCAAAGTTATAAAGGTCGAGTGAGACTGCTGACCATCTTGTAGTCAGTATGGTCGAGCATATGCTGGATTATGCCGCAAAGGTACATGGGGTTGGTTTAGTGTGGCAGCCATGGCCACAACATTCCGAAGTGTCCCAAGTGGATGCGCAAAGGTAAGGATAAGATGATTATGAGTTGTACAAATGAAAAATAGAAGGCATCATGGGAAGGTTTAGTAGGTTATGAATATCTACACGTTTTACAGTGACTCTTGCTTATTAGAATGAAGGAATATGTTATGTACATGTGACCTAAATTGTAACGTCTTATCAAGAATAGATTGGGAATTGTCCCAGGATATTATTAACGAGAATGGATTGCCATAATGGAATCGTGTGAAGAGTGACCATCAGTAAATTTAAGAAGATCACATAAAGTGACGTACCCAGAATAGTGAGCCCAAGTCAAAGATAAGGATCGAGTTATCCACGGTAGTGAAAGGGGACATAAGCCTCTCGTCCGTGTGTAAAGGGCCATACCGCGTAGTATTTAGAATTACATGTATCAATATTTGTAAGCTAATGCATGCTATAAGTATTGGACTTGTAAGGTTTTCGGCTTCATTGTGCAGCATGTTACAATTCTAAATAACCTATGGATAACAATATGAGCAATTGAGGACGAGAACAATGGAGCAATCAAAGAATGGTTGTAAGAAATATGAAAACAGTTAATAAGTATGAATGGAATGATATGATCAAGTATCAAAGCATAAATGTTTTTCGTTTAATGACGAGTAGAAGGAAGGATTACGACAAGAAGGATAAAGGTGAATGAGATTATAGTTATGCAGGTTTCACAAATGTATGATTACTCTAGAACATCGCAAGGACCAATGGCGGAGGAGGGATAATAAGAATTCTTCGGCCAAAGGTGACGATTCTCTGATGTTCAAGAAGAAAGTATGAGAAATACTTTGAGATAAGAGATTTTCCCCATGGCAACTTGAAATAGAAATGTAAAGGTAAGGCGAATGGGCACTCGGTCGATAGGAAATCTAATAATGATAAGACAAGAAAGCTTGACAAGTCATTGGATCATGTAACACTATGAATTGGATCTACACATACGAAGCATCAGTTCTACAACATATGCAGTCATACATTTCAGAAAGTATGTAAACGGAAGTAACAGTAAGTAAAGCTCGAGATTTGCACCTAAACATGTGAAAAGGGGCCAATGACGCCTATGAATACAAGGTAGATATTAAAGATATATGTCAAGAGATAATGACATTATAATAAATATAAAATGTCATGCAAATACAGATGTCTATGAGCATTTTTGAACTGACTAAATGTTCTACGAAATGGATAAAGTAATTGGTTTACAACTTACCGAGATCAAGGAAATCTTTTCCCGAAGCGCCATTGACAGAAAGCCTTAGCCATGCGGCAAATGAAGAATTTGAATCTAAGTATAGTGACCAGGTTTGGATATAGTAGGACAACGTCATGTAATGCAAATTCTCCAGAATCTTCCACGTATAGAATAAGGGAATAAGTTAACAACTCATCTTTTAAGGGGTGGAAACGGCAAGGATTGGAATCTCGAGCAATGTTTGAGTTTACGTATGTATACCAGAATATTTTAGAACTAAGAAAAGTACGACAAGTAATAAAATGAGTGAACAAGTGTCAAGAGAAGTAAATAAAAGAAGTTGTTTATAATTACAAGTAGTGAGAAAGTACGAAAAAAGAGATTCCTTTCAGACCACGAATGAGAGTTAACTGTGATGATACGCGCACTTCAGATTCGATGACATTATCCATAAAGGTGTTCATGATTGAGGTACTACGAATATAAGAGGTTTCAGCACACCAGTTAGTAAAAAAACTAAGTTGACAATAGAATCATTCACCCACAAACAGGCTTGACTAATGTGAGGACTAAGGAGAGAAGTTGACCGAGGGAACGCATCATTTAGTTAAGTGGGAGTCCTATTGGAGGATTCAGATAGTGATAGTCCTATGACTCAGAAAAAGCAGGGTCATCCCTCATACTGGAAGAAAAGGAACGTCATGATGAAGATCATATTTTTAGGGAAGATCGGGAAGGATATTTAACAAAAGAGAGCCACAACCTTCGCGTATAATGGGAGAGGGACCCTCAGGTGGAAGATCCATTTGTGTATTCCCTATGTAGCAGGATTACGAGACAAGGTTATGACGGAGGTCCATTCTTCACGATATTCCAATCACCCTGGATCTACTAAGAGGTATCACGATCTCAAATATACATATTGGTAGAACGACATCAAGAGGAACATTACGGAGTTTGTAGCTTAGTGCTTAATTGTCAGTAAGTAAAAGTAGAGCACCAAAAGCCCGACGGCGTGACTTAGAATATTGAGGCCCCGATGTGGAAATGGGAAATGGGAAATGATTAATCTGGATTTCATTACGGGTTTACCTCGCTCTTATCATAAGTTTGATTCTATTTGGGTGATTATTCATAGACTGACCAAATCAGCTCAATTCCTGGCGGTCAAAACTACCTATACAGATGAGGACTACGTAAAGTTATACGTTAAGGAGATTGTTCGCCTTCATGGTAAGCCTAGTTCTATTATATTTGACCGAGATACGCAGTTCACAACTAAATTCTGGAAATAATTTTTAAAAAAAGGTTTGGGCACTCAAGTTAATCTTAACACAACTTTCCACCCTTAGACAGTCGGGCAGGCCGAACGTATGATTCAAATGCTAGACAACATGCTACGAGCTTGTGTATTGGACTTTAAGGGAAAGTTGGAATGATCATTTATCCTTCATTGAATTTGCGTACAATAATAATTATCATGCTAGTATTAAAATGGCTCCATATGAATCTTTGTATGGACGAAAATATAGATCTCCTATCAGATGGTTCGAATTAGGCGAATTAGAATTATTTGGGCCTGACCTAGTGCACTGAGCCATAGAGAAGGTGAAGCTTATCCAAGAATGGTTGTTAACCGCTTAGAGTCGTCTGAAGTCGTATTTAGATGTGCGACGTCGGGACTTAGAGTTCCAAGTGGATGATTGGGTCTTCTTGAAGATTTCTCCTATGAAGGGCATAATGAGATTTAGGAATAAGGGAAAGCTCAATCCAAGGCACATTGGGCCATATCACATAATTAGACGAATCGGCCAAGTGGATTACGAATTGGACTTGCCTTCGGAGTTAGAATTTGTTCATTCGGTTTTCCATGTTTCTATGTTAAGAGTGTGTGTCAAGGATCCTTTCCAGATTATGCCAATTGATGATGTGAAAGTTACATAGGACTTATCATATGAAGAGGTTCCTATTACTGTCCTAGATCGTCAAGTCCGCAAGTTGAGGACTAAAGAAGTAAACTCCGTGAAGGTTCTATGGCGAAATAAGAATATAGAAGAGATGACGTGGGAGGCTGAGAAGAGATGAAGTATAAGTATCCTCACTTATTTCAAACTAAAGCCGATGTTCCGAGTGAAGCATAACCTGACCAAGAGCTGACCTATGGATACATGGGGTGAGTTCCCACTTTAGATAGTTATGTTTGATGTTTGACGACCACATGAAGCCCGGTGATATGTATATGTTGTTGTATGGCCGTATGAGGCAAGTTTGGATATCTTCTACTCGCTAACAAGGTTCGGATAATCCCATTTATAGGGGAATTCGATCAAAATAAAAATAATTCGGAAAACCTTGAGGATTAATGGGTCCCTTATGTATACTTCCCATTCGAGGATGAATGTTCGTAAGAGAGAGATGATGTAACACCCCATACTTTAGCTTTAGGATACATCGAGGTAAACGCACACATGAGTTTAATGAGATTGAGGTCATTCATGAAGTTATAGAAGATTCATATCAATGTTGAAGATGTTACACAGGAATTAGAGGTTAAACAAATTATAGAAATAAGTTTCGTCAATGTTCGAAATATGGAGCAGGTTATAAAGATCGTATAGAGTTTTGGTCATAGGATCAAGAGCTCAGTGTATAAATGGATGAAGTCCCAAAACAATTTAAGATTTAACAAGTGTGACCGCAGTAATTTAAAATAATATTGAGTGTATCAAAAGAGGTTATGAACTAGTATTATATCACATGATTATGATAATGAGTATGTAAAGTGTATTAAAAGTGATTAGTATTTAAGTGAATAGAGATAAAGAACTTAATTATTTGGCAAGTGTCAAAATTATTTGTTATTGTAATCAATTAGTGTACTTAGTTAGTGTGCTTGAAGAAATACAATTTTTATACTATTAATGAATGGTGTCTTATTTTAAGTTGGCATCACCTAAGCCATTAAGATAAGTCCTTATCATCATTTACATGTCACTACGATAAAGATATGAGACTTCTTTCATTTAATGACTCAAATCCTTATCCTTGTTTTGACATAAAGATAGTCTTAATTACAAAGATTCCATTTTCAAGAACGGACCCAATTCATGTACCGTCGGTGAATTCTTATAAAACATTGGCAACCATTATTTTCTTTAAGCTCTTCTTTTAGGGATTCTAATCGAGTACAGTAGTCCCAAGTTGTTAGATTTCACGGCAACATAAAGTAATTACGGTAATCTAGTATTCAGTGTTCCACATTAAGCCGTTAAGCTTGGATTCAAGGTTAGACGTCTACTGGAAGTATTGACTCGGTGTTGTCATTTAAAGGTCCCATTGAGGTATGTTAAGGCAAATCCTTCTTCTTTTGACATGTTCTAAGTACGAAACGTCAACGTAATACTGTCTCATAAATGATTCTACTCTTAGTAGTTAATGATGTTCATGTTATTCATTCCTATGTTCAAAGCATGTCTAAATACGTCCTTAAATCCTTATTGAGGTATATGGGAAATATGTTAATATTCATAATGTTAATCGGAGGTGAAACGACCTTACGTCACTCCGACAAACTCAGAGTATCTTAGTATCATTCATATATTACCCTTGACCTTAAATGTGTTATATACACTACTATATGGTATGCATTATATATATGTATGGGGTATGGGAAAAGGGGTAGATGTTATATACGCACCACCATCTGCAGCTGGTATATATATAATGATTATGCCCACAGAGGCCGATATGATATGATGGGATGCCCATAGAGGCTTGATAGAATTATATACGTATTTGTATATATATGACCAGCAATGTGCATGTACATACATGATATTTAGGCATATTATGGTCCTCAGAGGCATTCTGCACAGGTATGACACTTAGGCATATTATGGCCCTCAGAGGCATTCTCTACTGTTTGGTTGTTTATTGTCTCGTGTTACTTTCATGTCTCTATTATGCTATTCTTCATGCCTGACATACTCGGTACATCATTCGTACTGATGATTAGATGTTAACTATATAATTAGTTGGTACTTGACAAGTAAGGTCCAGGTGCCCGTCATGACCCTCCAGTTTGGGTTGTGACACTATGTTAGAGGTAAGGTGTGCGTACACTATATCCTCTCCAGACCCCATATTGTGGGATTTCACTGGGTATGTTATTGTTGTTGTAAACTTTCCTGAATAAAGGTTCAGCATGACAAAAATGGTTTTGATGTGGTTGTTAGTGGATCATGTGGTAATTGGTTAATTTAGAATGTTAAAGGGATTAATAAGTGGCATAACAAAACAAATTGAAGATCTTCCTGAAAAAGAATCAGGTTGCTTTTGCTGCATTAGCAGAAACTAGAGTCAAAAGTCATAAGGCTAAGAAAGTTTTTAAATAATGTTTTCCTGGATAGGGTATGAGATCTAAGCAAGTACCCAACTCCTTTTGAAAAGTCCTCCATAAATGAGAAGTAAACTGAGTACCCCGGTCTGAAATGATAGAAATAGGCACCCCATGCAAACGAACAATCTCACGAATATAAAGCTTGGCCAACTACTCCGAATTGTAAGTCGTAGAATGAAATGTATGGACTTGGTCAACCTATCAACATGACCCAAATGACATAGTTATTGCCCAAAGTCTTCGGTAACCCAACAATAAAATTCATAGTAATCCGCTCCCACTTCCACTCGGTAATGGACATCCTCTGAGTCAAACCACCGAGTCTCTAGTGCTCGTATTTGACCTGCTGGCAATTCAAACATCGAGACACAAACTCCACAATGTCTCTCTTCATCCTACCCTGTCAATAGTGCTGCTTTAAATCGCGAACATATTTGTAGCACCCGGATGATAGAATATCTAGTGCTGTGAGCCTCATCCATAATAAATCTAGTCAAATCTCCAACACAAGGAACACACACTCTCCCTTTGATTCTCAAGACCCCCTCGCCATCAATCGTAGCATCCTTGGCTTCACCCCTCATCACCTTATCCCTAATCTTGCACAACCTCACATCATCATATTGTTGGGCCTTGATATGCTCCAAAAGAGACGATTTTGCCTCAATACAAGCCAAAATCCTACCCGGATTCAAAATGTCAAGTCTCACAAAACTGTTGGATAAGGACTGAACCTCCAATGCCAAAGGATGCTCGTCAACAATTAAGCACGCCAAACTCCCCATACTCACCGCCTTTTAGCTCAAGGCATCCGCCACCACATTAGCCTTGCGTGAGTAATACAAAATAGTCATATCACAGTCCACCAGCGCTGTTTAGAAATCAAATCTCTTTGATCAAACATATGTTGAATAATGTGGTGATCGGTATACACCTCACAATGATCTCCATAAAGGCAGTGACTCCAAATCTTCAAAGCAAATACAACTGCTGCCAACTCTAAGTCATGAACAGGGTAATTCTTCTCGTGCACCTTCAACTGCCTCATTGCATAATTATCACTTTACCCTCCTGCATCAACACATAGCCCAACCCAATCCTCGAAGCATCATAATATACGGTAAAGTCCTTCCCCTCCACATGAAGGGCCAAAATCGGGGATGTGAAAAGTGACTTGAGCTTTTGAAAGCTCTCCTTACACTCATCGAACCATTTAAAATGCACATTCTTTTGAGTTAACCGCATCAAATGAGAAGCAATAAATGAAAAATCCTTGACAAACCGAAGATAATAGCTTGCGAGACCCACGAAGCTCCGAATCTTTGTTATCGAAGTAGGCCTAGGCTAGTCCCTGACTGCCTCTATCTTCTTCAGATCAACCATAATAACCTCCTTGGACACGTAATGACTATACCGAGTATTGAAAGTCGTCTTGGGAACATCCTCGGCCCTGATCTTCAGCTGATGGTACCCAGACCTCAAATCAATCTTTGAAAACACAGAAGCACTCTGAAGCTGATCGAACAGATTATCAATACGAGGAATCAAATACTTGTTTTTGATGGTTACTTTGTTCAATTGTGTGTAGTCGATGCACATATGCATGGTGCCATCATTCTTCACAAATAACACAGAAGTACTCCCAAGGAGACACACTTTGTGGGATAAATCCTTACTCAATAAATCCTGAAGTGCTCCTTCAACTCTCTCAGCTCCGCTGGAGCCATGCGGTACAAAGGAATAGAAATGGGTCGAGTACCCAACTCTAGATCAATACATAAATCAATATCTCTATCCAGCGACATACCCGACAAATTCATCGGAAAGACCTCGACAAACTCACATACTACTTGAATAGACTCAAGGGAAGGAGTATATGCTCTCGTATCTCGAATATGAGCTAGGTATGCCAAACAACCCTTACCACTAACTTCGTAGCCTGAAGGAAAGAGATAATCTTCTTAGGAGCAGCGCTTGGAGTACCCTTCCAGACTAATCTTGGAATACCCAGCATCACTAAAGTGATTGTCTTGGTATGACAGTCCAGAATCGCATGGTACGGTGATAGCCAATCCATCCCCAAAATAATATCTAAATCAACCATGTCTAATATAACCAAGTCTACCCAGATATCATAACCCATAAAAGTAACCATATATCATCGATAGACTGGATCTATAACTATAAAATCACTAACTGGTGTAGATACACGAATAGGGACATCAAGCATATCACACCATATTTCCAAATCAACAGAAAAGTATGTACACACATAAGAGTGTAGATCTCAGATTAAATATCACTGAAGCAGATCGATAACAGACTGAGATGATACCTGTGATAACTGCACATGATGCCTCAACCTTAGGCCTACCAAGGAAAGCATAACAATACACACGCCATTCCTTAGACTAAGAACCCTGATGACCACCTCATCCTGAACGATCTCCATCTTTGCCAGCCTGAGATCCACCTCTACCAGTTTGATGACTACTACGACCTAATTGAGAACCCCCTCTGCTAGACTGACTGCCACCCCTAGATAGTTGTGCTAGGGTCTTGGGTGTCTGGGATCCACCTGACCTAAGCTTGGGGAAATCTCTCCTAAAATGCCCAACATCCCCACATTACAAGCTCTGACCGATGAGTGCTGTTGAATAGTAATAGAAGAACCTAAATGACCCCCACGATCGAAGTACTGAGATTGATTACCTCTAGAAGTCTGACCCGCAAAACCACCATAAAAAATCTAGAAAGATAACTGTATCGGTCGACTAGACTAAGAATGATGGGATTTACCCTGCTGCACATAACCACGGGAAGTAAACCTACCTAATATCCCAGTCGATGAGCTCTCTTGTCAGACTCTTATTTGGGCAACTTGCTCCTCACAGACTCAACCATCCTAGCATGCTCTACCACAACCTCAAAAGAAGCCCTAGAGGCCACCAACTGTAATATAGCCAACTGAAGAGGAATAGTCAACCCTCTCAACAATTGACTCCTAGGTAGAAACGACACTGCATAGCACAATAAGCCATGGAAATGAGACTCCTACTCAACAATTGATGAACCCATATGCTCGAACTTAGAGAACTCATCCCTATTGTCCGCACGCAAGCTGATGGGCATATACTTCTCTAGAAAGATTCAGTAAAACCTGAACTAAGATAGTTGAGGTGACCCCGCTAGTAGACAATTAACATAAGCCCTCCATTATTGCTTCGCATGGCCCAAAAGCTGAAGAGCAACAAAACAAATCCCATGTGACTTAACGATACCCAAAGTGTGGAGTTTCTCGTGGTTGCTCACTATAAACTCATAAGCATTCTCGTCGGGCTGTCCATAGAATACAGAGGCTTCATGTTAGAGAAATACTCCCATATTTTCCGCTCATTGCGGGTTATAATAGCTCTAGTCACTGGCTGGGGACTAAACTCCGATGCTAGGATCTCATCAATACGGGGTGCCGAAATAGCAGATGGTTGAACCCCTGAAGTACAGAACTCGAGAGTCTAACCTCATCCCACTCGAGTCTGTGACCCACCTAGAGTAGCTAGGAGAACGTCCGCCTGGGCAAGACCATTAAGTAAACTCAGAATCCAGACCATAGTATCTTGAAGAACCGGTGTAGCAATAATCTCGGGTTGATCCTGGGCTAGCCCCATCTCCTCCTCATAATGATCATCCTGAGGGTCAATCTTAGGCTCGGGGACACTGATCTAGTTTGAGCCTGGTCGGCTCCTTGTGCTCCACCCCTCACCGATGTAGCTGTTCATGCTCTACCTCGGCCCTGACCATGAACTCTAGTACAATTGTGCACCGCAGGAGCAAGTGCCAATGCCTCATCTCTCACCGCATGAGCACGAGTCCTTACCATCTGTGATAGTCTCTCAAAGATAAGTACGGATATCTCCGCATCTATCCGTAAGACTCTACTAGACATTGCACTTGTATTTAAGACCGTTTAATCAAGAGCTCTAATACCAACTTTGTCACGACCCCTTTCAAGCTTCGTGGTAGCACCTACATTTTTTCCACCGGTAGGCGAACCACTCCCCAATTAACAACATAATCTATATAAGGAAATCGGTAATAAAAGATGTAATTATAAAAGTTGTCTTATCATAATACTAAAAGCAACCAAATATGATAATCTAGTTATTACTGTTGACACCCAATTTTGTCCCATCTTTTATGATTTTTATTCGTAATTTTTAATATTTTGACACTTTTAAAATAATTTTAAAATATAGGCATATATGTGTATATCCTCGTATTATTATTATTATTCGCATATTTTATATCATTTGCATTCTTATAATAATCATGAATTATCCGAAAATTCTATGTTATTTTATTCTCGCAAAATTGCATCGCATTTCCCTTTTATTAAGCATTAAACATTTTGCAAATATTATATTTTTATTATTATTACGTCGTTATGTTATTTTAAATAATTCACATAAAAATATTTTTTATATTAAACTCCTCTTATATATTTTTCATAACCCTTTTTATTTTCCAACCCAAAACAATTTCTACCCAACCTAAATTAAAACCCATTTTTCGTCCAAAGCCCAATCCCCAAATTTTCGTCCAAGCCCAATCCCCAATTAAATTCCCTCATACCCAAACCCAAAACATTTAAACCCAACACCACAAACCCAAAACAATTAAACCCAAACCAAAGCCCAACTCCCATTTTTATTTCCCTTACCACCAAAATCGGACTCACCCATACCCCATTTAAAATCGGACCAGCCCATACTCCCCATTTAAAACCCCCACCCAAACCCGCAAGCCCAAAAACCGACTCCAGCCAATTCCCATTCCCCATTTTAATCCCCAAACCCAAACAAAACCCAAAAAAATCAAAATCAAAACCAAATCGAAACCCTAAAGTCGCCGACCACACCCCATACCGGCGACCCACGCCGCCGGTCACCTCGCCCGCCACCACCAACCCTCCGCCTTCACCAACCCCTCTCATTCTGACACCCCTAAAACCCGCGACCCATGCCCTCAAATCCGGATTTTTCTTTGCCTTTAATTCAAAATTCAAACTCGATTCTTGGGGGAATCCACCTATAAATACCCCATGATTTGTTCTTCATTCGGAGGATTTTTTCTGAGAGAAAAAGGATTTTTCTAAGTTTATTCAATATATACATAGTTATTTTGTTGTGTTCTTGAGTTGAGAGTATTTGGATTCGTTGTTGTTCCAAGAATCAAGTCCTAAAAGGTTTGTCATCCCCTTTGATTTCTCTGATTTTTCATCGATTTGGTCAGTCGACCAGACTGTCGACCAGTTCGGGTAACATTTTCGTAATTCTTGCATTTCATGTTTATGTATGTTGGTTATCCGAATTTGGTGTAAGATTTGTTTCGGATCACCGATTTGGTCGGGTCATCGACCGGTCAGGTCGACCGGTTTAGATTTTTCCAATTTTCTCACATTGCTGTTTGTTATCATTGGTTATCTGAAATTGATGAAATTATTTGACTTCGGGTTGAACATACAATTCGGTCGGAACATCGACGGTCAGATCGACGGTTTAGATTTTTCCAATTTTTCTACATTCTTCTTTGTTGTTATCTTTGGTTATCCAAATTGACGAAATTGTTTGATTCCGGGTTGAAACTCCAATTCGGGTCCTCATCGACGGTCAGGTCGACCGGTTTGGGTAATATTTTTCGAATCCTTGCATTTCATATTCTTGTTTTTGGTTATCTGAATTTGGTGTTGAAATCTGATTTGATTTGGATCACACGATTCGGTCAGTCATCGACCGGTCGGTCGATACGATTTGAACATTTTCGTAATTTCTTGCATTTCACATTCTCGTTCTTGGTTATCTGAAATTGGTCTTTGAAATCGATTTTCGGGTTTGAATCATCGACCGGGTCGGGCGACCCGATTTGAATATTTCCATAATTTTAACTCGGGTCGGGTATTTAAAATCGCTCTTATCTGTTTCTTTGGCATTATTATTATGTTATTGATTGAATTAATACCGCATTCTCTTTGTTGTTTTATTTATTCGAATCAATATTGCGCCCATCTTCGAGACGCTTCTCGGTTTAAATATTCGCTTTTTCTTGTTTGAATAAATCTGCGTCTGCTTTTCTTGTTTTTACTATTTTTAAACTAAAACACCGCGTCATCTCGGAAACTATTTTCTACTTCATCGCTTCCGCCATCGCCATCGCTCATCGCTCATCGCTCATCGCTATCAAGCTATCGCTATCGCCATCGCTATCGCTACCGCTATCGCCATCAAGTATCGCCATCGCTATCGCTATCGCTACCGCTCAAGCATCGCTATCGCTACCGCTATCAAGCTCGCTGCCAAGTATCGGGTTATTCTTGTTTCATTGTTTTTCGGTTTCAGTTTGCTCCCATTTCAGACATCAAGCATCGCTTTATCATTTTTATCGCTTTAAATCAACACCGTGATTTTTCAAACATTGCTTTCTATTTCAGATTCATCGTTTCAAAGATTCAAATATTTGTTCTCTTTGCTTTCTTGTTTTAAACTAGACACCGCGTCATTTTTAGAAACTGCTTTTTCTTCTTATCGCTACCGCCATCAATTCTTGTTTCATTTTTTACTGATTTGAACACGATACTACACCGCCGATGAAAAATATCCGTCGATTTTGAGGCCTACGATTGCAAAGACGGAAATATAACTTCGGGCAAGGATGAAGACTTAAACCTTTTATCCGAGATCAACATGTTTAGTAGGCGAGGTGAATTATATATTCGCAGCCACGACGTGATTATAGTGATCTTTTTATTCCACCCGAGAGACCAACACGTTTAGTAGGCGAGGCAATCAAAATAAACTACATTAGTCATATGTTTGCAGCCACGACGTGATTGGAATGTTCTTTTCAAAATTTAAGTTCTGAGCCCTCCGTGATCAAAACATTCACTGCTTTGAATACGGATATGAAGTTATTTGTATTTAATTGTTTCTAACCGCTTGTTCTTGGCGACTTGCGAGGATTAAAATAAATAAACGGCAAATATTCCTGAGTTTATTTATTGTTATTTCTTTCTTTAATTCAGCTTTTATCTCGCTTTGTATTGTAATATTATTTATCGCACTTATGTAATTATTGAAATGCTTAGAATAGGCAAACTTAGGATTTATTCATAGGTTAGTTTAAGATTTGAAACCCGTCGCTAGCTTATTTTATTTGTAGGCTCGCAAACTTAGAAATCCTTCGCTAGTTTATTTATTTTAGGCTCGTCACGCTTATTCAAGATTTTTAAAACAACTCTTGTCATCTTTATTTGCTTCAATTAATTGTACAAATAAGTTCATCTTTTATTATTATTTTCGCAACTTGTTGATTTTCGAAAGATTCGCTTCTTTGGCATTATAAAGATTTTATTGTCACAAATGCATGTTTTCTAAAAACTTTACATGTATCTTTCTTTTATGTCATCCGAATACGTACTTGTATAAAATGCATCATATTTACTTGTATAAAATGCATCATATTTACTTGTATAAAATGCATCATATTTTGCAAACATCTTTTTATCTATCATATTTGTAAAACATGTTATTTCTATCAATAATTAACTTGAGTTTTACCGGATAACCGCAAGTTAGCGGATCTTAAAGGATGCCTAACCCCTTCCCTTTAGGATAATAAAGAACCCTTACCTAGAATCTCACTAGTTTCGCAGACCTTAAAATTGGAGTTACATTGCAGCACTTAGTTTAAATATTTAGGTGTCCTAATTCACCGTAAAAATAATTAGGTGGCGACTCCTCAATCCTTTACCCAGGAATCACCGGATACGTCCGCGCTCCGCTTTGACCCGAGCCGGGTCGAAAATGGGCGCGTACAGCATGGCGACTCCGCTGGGGAACGAACCCAGAATCTCTGGTTTCGCAGACCAGGTTCCTAACCATAGCAAATTCAGGTTAATTATAATTGTGCTTTACTTTCACTCTTTGTTTGATGTAATGCTTTGATTTGTTTCCTTTATGAAATTTTTGCATGCATAACTTCTTTAATTTCTATATTTTTATTGCTTATCATAAATTGGCATTTCGTTCATATTTCTTCCACTCTGGAAAATTGACACTATCACACACTACACGCGAGGTGTGTTTTACGCACCCGCAAATTTCTTTCAATCTACCAAAATTTAGGAGAGTTGGCGTATGCGCGGAGTGACCGGACCATCTGGTGGCCGCGTAGCCTTCTCACTCGAGTAGTCCGCTCGGGAACCTTGTGTCTAGTCAGCCAAATCTTAGAAAATTTAAGATAGAGCTATACCACCCTTTATTTCAAGTCATGCATGCATACACCTTAGGTGGGTCGATCCTTGGTATCGACTCCACAATTAAGAAATCCGCCAAAGATGTCTACGGGTCTCACAACCCAACGACCAATCATCATATTATGTGTAGCGTGATAAGGATAGACTAATCCAAGACTAATCATGACATGCTGAAATTGGAAAATGTACATTCATTTTGTCTCATTTCCGACAAAGCATTGCAGTTTAGCGACTTGGATCAAATCTCTCGTAATCCCGCATATCTGGCGTTTAGGCCCACCTCCGGCATAAGGGAGGCCCCATGCATATTAGGATGCGCATTTAATTGCCTTACAATCATTTTGTTATTTTCTCCTGCTTTTCACTATGGGCATATTATTTAAAGCAATAAATACTCGCCTTGTACTAACTTGGTTTTCTTTAATTTTTTTTAGAAGGTTTATTTTTCCTAAATTATTTCTTCCCAAAGGTTGATTTATGCTGACTAAAAATGGCGGATCATCCCTACTTCACGAGGTCAAAGGCACAATCCTTCAGCGAAATGACTGATTTAGATGCATTCGAACAGACTGGCCTGGAACTTATCACTCTTTCCGGAGATGAACCAGAGACTTCCGAAAATAGAAATACTATTGTCCAAGAAAATACATCGCCTAATCATACAACAGCTGACAGCCATGCAGACTGAGATAGAGCGGCTCCAAAATCTCACCAACCTGTCCATTAGCGCCAATACCCCACTCCCTGAACAAGGGACGAATGCAACTGCACCACAAATTTTCTCATCTCCTGAACCGCCATTTCCCCAAAACCTCCCCGATAATTCGCCACTATGCAAAACCAATCCACAACACACTAACCCGCAAGCAAGTCCACAACAAAGCCCGTTACAAAATGACCCTACAACTCCACATACCCAAATTAACCCACTCATCCAAAACACCTCTTTGATGCAAAATCACCAAGCAGCCAACACATATTGATGGCACACGTCGGCCGATCCCAACGAACAAAGACGTGCCACCAAGATATGCAACGGAAGCTCAACCTTTACAACCACAAAGACCAAACATGACTCTTCAGAAATTGACAAGTGTGAAGAAATGGGACAGGCGGTGAAGATCGAGAACCGTGAAAGTGTGGCGAGAGAGATTCATAGCCTGAAAGAAGCATTCGAGAATCTCCAAATCAGCAAGGGGCATGAAGGACTCGAGTATGAAGATCTGTGTATGCATCCCGACATTGAATTGCCTGTAGGATATAAGGTGCCAAAATTTGACTTGTTTGATGGGAAAGGAAATCCTTACTCTCATTTGAGATCGTACTGCGACAAACTGGTTGGGGTAGGTAAAAATCAGGCCATCATAATGAAGTTGTTCGTAAGGAGTTTGACAGAGAAGCACTAGACCGTACACAAGCCAGGATCCGCAAAATGGTGTAATTGGGGCACGATGGCACAAGATTTCGTGGACAGATTTAAATTCAACATCGACACGCCTTGGATGATTTTATCTGATGAAGTTGGAAAAGAAGTCCACAGAGACCTTCAGAGAATACGCCATGAAGTGGAGGGCAGAAGCAGCGAAAGTTCAACCCCCGATAACGGGAAGTGAAATGGCAACTCTCTTTGTACAATCTCTGAAAGATGCGACATACTATGAAAGAATGATAAGCGTCATAGGACGAAGTTTCTCTGAAGTCGTAAGGATGGGAGATTTTATAGAAGAAGGTATCAAAACTGGGAGAATTGCAAACTTGGCAGCGTTGCAAGCAACAAGTGAGACAATCCAGTCGGACTCATTTGAGGGAGCAGTAACGAGAAAGAGAGATGGAGTGTCCTCTGTGGTGACAGTTCAGAAACATAAGCCAAATCAAATGTCAACCTACCAAATGCCATCACCCCAGCCTCCCTACTACAATCACAACAACCCAAGTCCTCATCCTTCCTATTATTACCCATACACCCAAAGCCCTCAAATTTACTATCAATACCCACCTGGTCCCTACCCCGCCTACCATACCCATCCAATATATAGCCTCGCCTCGGCGCTGTCTATCCGAATCCCCACAATATCAGCCCGCATACTTGCCTCATCCACAAGTCCATGCACCAAATGCACCTGCACTCACAAGAAAATACGAAAGAAAGCCACCAAAACCTATACACCTTTAGCCGAACCTCGAGCCCAATTATATGAAAGACTGAAAACCGCAGGAATACTCCAGCCTATCCAAGGAAATGTCCCCAATCCTATTCCAAAATGGCACGATAAGACTAAGCATTGTGCGTACCACTCGGGAATTCCTGGGCACGACACTGAAAATTGCTATGCCCTCAGAGACAAAATTGAGACATTGATCAAAGAAGGAGTTATCCAACTGAAAGGACCCTCCTCTAATGTAAATGATAACCCTTTGCCAAATCATGACGATGCCAACGTAAATATGATTACTGTTGATGAAGAACACAACTTGGAAGGGACCATTGTGCCAATCCAGATAGAGGAAAAGGTTGAATCATCGGCCTTTGTCACCCCTATGATTACAGTCCAGTTAAGGGCACCGTTCGGAGTAGAAGTACTTCCTCCAAAGTCGCGGGTCATGTCACCATCTTTTCTTGGAAAAGCCCTATCAACCAATCTCCGAAGGAAGAGAGATGCCCTTTTGCCAAAGCCTGTTCCATCTCTGAGTCAGTCATTCGTCAGAGCATGCGCCACTCAGGAATCAAAGGAGGACAATGCAGCCAACCTCGTTGAGGGATTCAAAAGTCTTTTCATTACTGAAGAAGAAGCATGATGCAGTGTGATTCTCAATGATTACGCTAGAGACTCAACCATTTGGGATGCAGAGCAAGTAGATGTTTTGGAAAAATTGGACCTGTGCCCTGGCCTTGTTACTCCCAGGAAACTAGTTAACTGCATCAATATTTAATGAAACAATGCGATTCCGATTGAGGCCTGAATCACATATATGCATTTAATATGTTTTACCTTTACCTTTTGAAAACTTAAAATGACAAATCTGCATGGCTTCTGCTATTTTTAAAATATGTTTTGTTAAATAATTCTCTTTTCTTTTTCATCATGCAAACTAATTTGTCGGCGGTA
Organism: Anisodus acutangulus; assembly: GCA_029783415.1. Taxonomy (NCBI): domain Eukaryota; kingdom Viridiplantae; phylum Streptophyta; class Magnoliopsida; order Solanales; family Solanaceae; genus Anisodus; species Anisodus acutangulus. Next base: position 21,087,783 of record CM056507.1, on the reverse strand, counting down.
TGTGACGTATAATGAAACAAGCCAACAAGGTCCCCAAACAAGCAAGGCTTCGAAGAATATAAGGAAGACTCACAAGCGGAAGAATTAAGGCATTTTTGGAATAAGTCAAAGCCAGATTTGGATGAAACATCAAGATGGTTGATAGTTACAAGCATTGGCACGGACGTTTCCCCTTTGCACTCTTGGACTACCATACTACGATCAGGACTTCTACTGGGGCAATGCTATATCTTTTGCTAGACCTGAACTACGTCATGACCTGATTCCCTCGGCGGGATACGTAGGCGGCCACATCGGCTTCGGTCCCATCTTTAGAAAAAATCCTTACAATCTCCTTTGCACACCACCTGAACTACGTTATGACCTGATTCCCTCGGCGGGATACGTAGGCGGCCACATCGGCTTCGGTCCCATCTTTAGAAAAATCCTTACAATCTCCTTTGCTTACCTGAACTACGTCATGACCTGATTCCCTCGGCAGGATACGTAGGCGGCCACCTCGGCTTCGGTCCCACTTTTAGAAAAACCCTTACAGTTCCCTTTTACTTGTAACCTGAACTACGTTATGACCTGATTCCCTCGGCGGGATACGTAGGCGGCCACATCGGCTTCGTTCCCACCTTTAGAAAAATCCTTACAATCTCTTTTGCCGCCTGAACTACGCCATGACCTGATTCCCTCATGGGGATACGTAGGCGGCCTAAATCGTCTTCGGTCCCACCTTAGAAAATATTTTCTCCTTTATCTCACATAGGATAAAATGCACCCATCTGATCACCCTGATAGGACAGGCAAGCAATCTACACCAGACTCGTTTGTCCGTTCAAAAGATCGTCATTCTCACATATCGGAAACTGGGGCATTTTTAAGGGATCACTACCAGAGGACGCCGATAAACATGGAAAAGCATCGGCAAACTAAGTCTTCAGCCTAAGAGGATTTTGGATAAGACGTTTGTTTTGTTTCACCGCATGTCGCCGCCGATGACATTTACATATATGCATACTTTCTTATAAGCAATTTATTTTCAACAAATACTTTCATTAGAGTTTGACAAGATTTTTACTAATATGCATACTTTCTTATAAGCAAATCATTTTCAACAAATATTTTTTTTCATTAGAGTTCGACAAGAACTTTTTAATGATAAGCATACTTTCTTATAAACAACTTATTTTCAACAAAATGTTTTCATTAACGGTTAGCCAAGACTGGGAACCAGACAGGAGCTACAGGTCCGAATCAGCAGGACATGCAGCCATCAAGAGCCAAAGCTACAAAGTCAACGCGAATCAACCGCCTCCCCACAGTCACAAATTTTCTTTGAGTACAGGTTCTTCAGGTTGGAAAAGCAGGGAAGCCACATCAGTTATGATCAATTCCCCAAAGAATTTCGGCACTACAACTCACTACAAGGATTACGTTCTTGTTCTGCATTTATACGAAGACATCATCTTGACCTACAGGGTCCCGACTATTATGTCTGCACAAAGATGTTATTTCGGATCACAAAGAACCACAACAAGGCAAACCCGACGGCAAAGACATCGCATCACATTTTCGCCCGTGCCAGGACGATATTTCAATTCACATGAGTTTGGATCAGCAGAGGATTCAGCACAACGTGGAACCCTATTACAGCAAACTGACGGCAAGGACGTCACTTACATCTCTTACAACAGGACAACATTACAACAACGTCATTGACGTTACTGCAGCACATCAACTATCTTCAACAGCATTACAACAACGTCCACGACGTTACGGCGGCACACCAGCTTTTTTTTACAACATTACAACGACGTCAACAACATTTCAACGACGTCTTCAGCGCAACGCCTATCTCTTACAACAAACAGCATTACATTCTTGCAACAACGTCATCACAATGACGTCTTCAACACAACACGTCGATACAACGACGACCCCAGCGTTACATTCTTACAACAACGACATCAGCAACATTACAATGATGTCATCAGCAACGCGCCCATACAACGGCGTCATCAACAACACGCCTATGCAACGGCGTCTTCTGCACAACATTTATTTTTACAGCATTACAATGACGTCAACAGCATTACAACGACGTCTTCAGCACAACAATTATCTTTTACAGCAAAACAGCATTACAACAACGTCCTCGACGTTACATGCAGCACAACAACTGTCTTTTTTTTTTACAACGACGTCAACAACATTACAACGACGTCTTCAACACAACACGTCAATACAACGACGTCATTTCAGGCGCCCACCTTATAATGCGGGTATTTTAATTTCAGTCAGGCGCCCACCTTATAATGAGGGTATTTTTAATTTCAGTCAGGCGCCCACCTCCTAATGCGGGTATTTCCAAGTTTATTTTCTCTACAATATTTTCTCAGCAGTTATACACTAATTATATCTTAAGCTTTAGTTTGCAGGAGTTTTTAGTTTGCAGGAACTTCATCACAAATATGGGACTATCTCTTACGATTTAACCGAGGCAATTTGGTCAACGACCTACTTCGAACGTCGATCCTCTCTTTCCCATTAGTTTCTCACATCTGCGACCAGTGTCATCCTAGGTCGACACTGGGGCATTGTTTCTTGAATGTGCACCATCTTTTTGCAACTTCATTTCCCCCCGGGGATTCTATTTCTTACCATGCAGTCCCGATGATCGGGACAAAATTGGCTACTCAGTCAACTTCTTCGGCCGAAAACTCTTTCATCGTCTCCGTCCAAAGAGGGGCATCTGTTGACACCCAATTTTGTCCCATCTTTTATGATTTTTATTCGTAATTTTTAATATTTTGACACTTTTAAAATAATTTTAAAATATAGGCATATATGTGTATATCCTCGTATTATTATTATTATTCGCATATTTTATATCATTTGCATTCTTATAATAATCATGAATTATCCGAAAATTCTATGTTATTTTATTCTCGCAAAATTGCATCGCATTTCCCTTTTATTAAGCATTAAACATTTTGCAAATATTATATTTTTATTATTATTACGTCGTTATGTTATTTTAAATAATTCACATAAAAATATTTTTTATATTAAACTCCTCTTATATATTTTTCATAACCCTTTTTTTATTTTCCAACCCAAAACAATTTCTACCCAACCTAAATTAAAACCCATTTTTCGTCCAAAGCCCAATCCCCAAATTTTCGTCCAAGCCCAATCCCCAATTAAATTCCCTCATACCCAAACCCAAAACATTTAAACCCAACACCACAAACCCAAAACAATTAAACCCAAACCAAAGCCCAACTCCCATTTTTATTTCCTTACCACCAAAATCGGACCAAATTCATACCCCCATTTAAAATCGGACCAGCCCATACTCCCCATTTAAAACCCCACCCAAACCCGCAAGCCCAAAACCGACCCAGCCCAATTCCCATTCCCCATTTTAATCCCCAAACCCAAACAAAACCCAAAAAAATCAGAAAATCAAAACCAAATCGAAAACCCTAAAGTCGCCGACCCCACACTTCATACCGCGACCCCACGCCGCCGTCACCTCGCCTCGCCACCACCAACCCTCTCGCTTCACCAACCCCTCTGCATTACCGACACCCTAAAACCCGCGACCCATGCCCCTCAAATCCGGATTTTTCTTTGCCTTTAATTCAAAATTCAAACTCGATTCTTGGGGGGGAATCCACCTATAAATACCCCATGATTTGTTCTTCATTCGGAGGATTTTTTCGGAGAGAAAAAAAGGATTTTTCGGAAGTTTATTCAATATATACATAGTTATTTTGTTGTGTTCTTGAGTTGAGAGTATTTGGATTCGTTGTTGTTCCAAGAATCAAGTCCGAAAAGGTTTGTCATCCCCTTTGATTTCTCTGATTTTTTCACTGATTTCGGGTCGGTCGACCATTCGACCGTCGATCTGCTCGGGTAACATTTTCGTAATTCTTGCATTTCATGTTTATGTATGTTGGTTATCTGAATTTGGTGTAAGATTTGTTTCGGATCACCGATTTCGGTCGGGTCAACATCGATCAGATCGACCGGTTTAGATTTTTCCAATTTTCTCACATTGTCGCTTGTTATCATTGGTTATCCTAAATTGATGAAATTATTTGACTTCGGGTTGAACATACAATTCGGTTTAAACATCGACTTCGGTCGGTCGACCGGTTTAGATTTTTCCAATTTTTTCTACATTGTCTTTGTTGTTATCTTTGGTTATCTGAAATTGACGAAATTGTTTGATTCCTGGTTGAAACTCCAATTCGGTCGGAACATCGACCGGTCGGTCGACGGTTTGGGTAATATTTTTCGTAATCCTTGCATTTCATATTCTTGTTTTTGGTTATCTGAATTTGGTGTTGAAATCGATTTGATTTGGATCACACGATTCGGTCAGTCATCGACCGGTCGGTCGATACGATTGAACATTTTCGTAATTTCTTGCATTTCACATTCTCGTTCTTGGTTATCCAAATTGGTGTGAAATCGATTTTCGGTTTGAATCAACGACCGGGTGGGCGACCGATTTGAATATTTCCATAATTTCGAACTTCGGGTCGTATTTAAAATCGCCATCGCCTGCTTCTTTGGCATTATTATTATGTTATTGATTGAATTAATACCGCATTCTCTTTGTTGTTTTATTGATTCAAATCAATATTGCGCCCATCTTCGAGACGCTTCTCGGTTTCAGACATCGCTTTTATCGTTTTGAATAACATCTGCGTCTGCTTTTCTTGCTTTTACTATTTTTAAACTAAAACACCGCGTCATCTCGAAACTATTTTCTACTTCATCGCTTCCCGCCATCGCCATCAAGCATCGCCATCGCTCATCGCTATCAAGCATCGCTACCGCTATCGCTATCGCTATCGCTACCGCTACCGCCATCAAGCATCGCCATCGCTATCGCTATCGCTACCGCTATCAAGCATCGCTATCGCTACCGCTATCAAGTATCTGCTGCCGCTATCAAGTTATCGCTTTCATTGTTTTTCGGTTTCAGTTTGCTCCCATTTCAGACATCATTTCGCTTTATCATTTTTACTGCTTTAAATCGAACACCGTGATTTTTCAAACATTGCTTTCTATTTCGCCACTGTTTCAAAGATTCAAATATTTGTTCTACTGCTTTTATCGCTTTTAAACTAGACACCGCGTCATTTTTTAGAAACTGCTTTTCTTCTCGTTATCGCTACCGCCATCGTTATCGCTTTTATTTTTTACTGATTTGAACACGATACTACACTGGCCGATGAAAAATATCCGTCGATTTTGAGGCCTACACAGTTGCAAAGACGGAAATATAACTTCTGGGCAAGGATGAAGACTTAAACCTTTTATCCGAGATCAACATGTTTAGTAGGCGAGGTGAATTATATATTCGCAGCCACGACGTGATTATAGTGATCTTTTTTATTCCACCCGAGAGACCAACACGTTTAGTAGGCGAGGCAATCAAAATAAACTACATTAGTCATATGTTTGCAGCCACGACGTGATTGGAATGTTCTTTTCAAAATTTAAGTTCTGAGCCTCCGTGATCAAAACATTCACTGCTTTGAATACGGATATGAAGTTATTTGTATTTAATTGTTTCTAACCGTTTGTTCTTGACAGCTTGCAGGGATTAAAATAAATAAACGGCAAATATTCCTCGGAGTTTATTTATTGTTATTTCTTTCTTTAATTCAGCTTTTATCTCGCTTTGTATTGTAATATTATTTATCGCACTTATGTAATTATTGAAATGCTTAGAATAGGCAAACTTAGGATTTATTCATAGGTTAGTTTAAGATTTGAAACCCGTCGCTAGCTTATTTTATTTGTAGGCTCGCAAACTTAGAAATCCTTCGCTAGTTTATTTATTTTAGGCTCGTCACGCTTATTCAAGATTTTTAAAACAACTCTTGTCATCTTTATTTGCTTCAATTAATTGTACAAATAAGTTCATCTTTTATTACTATTTTCGCAACTTGTTGATTTTCGAAAGATTCGCTTCTTTGGCATTATAAAGATTTTATTGTCACAAATGCATGTTTTCTAAAAACTTTACATGTATCTTTCTTTTATGTCATCCGAATACGCATTTCTTGTATAAAATGCATCATATTTACTTGTATAAAATGCATCATATTTACTTGTATAAAATGCATCATATTTTGCAAACATCTTTTTATCTATCATATTTGTAAAACATGTTATTTCTATCAATAATTAACTTGAGTTTTACCGGATAACCGCAAGTTAGCGGATCTTAAAGGATGCCTAACCCCTTCCCTTTAGGATAATAAAGAACCCTTACCTAGAATCTCACTAGTTTCGCAGACCTTAAAATTGGAGTTACATTGCAGCACTTAGTTTAAATATTTAGGTGTCCTAATTCACCGTAAAAATAATTAGGTGGCGACTCCTCAATCCTTTACCCAGGAATCACCGGATACGTCCGCGCTCCGCTTTGACCCGAGCCGGGTCGAAAATGGGCGCGTACAATTACAATCCCAAAGATGTAGTTTGTAATACAAGAGCACTAAAACAGAAATAATAAGTCTAAATAGTCTGAATATATCTCCTGAACAAAAATAAAAGACATAAGAAAAGAAGGTATCCTGGACGTGCTGTGAAGAAACAAGCTCACCCCGAACACTCAGTGTCCCCAACTCCGAAATTAGCCATGTGGTCCAGAACTGGTAGAAGACACATAATCTGCATTAATAAAGAATACATCAGTGTAGCATGAATACACAACGTACCCCCGTAGGCATCATAGGCCGACAATGATGGATTTTGTTACGGGTTTACCTCGCTCTTATCGTAAGTTTGATTCTATTTGGGTAACTGTTGATAGATTGACCAAATCATCTCATTTCTTGCTGGTCAAAACTACCTATACAGCCGAGGACTACGCGAAATTGTACGTTAAGGAGATTGTTCGCCTTAATGGTGTGCCTATTTCTATTATATCTGACCGAGGTGCTCAGTTTACAACTAACTTCTGGAAGTCATTTAAAAAAGGTTTAGGCACCCAAGTTAATCTTAGCACAACTTTCTATCCTTAGACAGACGGGCAGGCCGAGCGTACGATTCAGACGCTCGAGGACATGCTACGAGCTTGTGTATTGGATTTTAAGGGAAGTTAGGATGACCATTTACCCCTTATTGAGTTCGCGTACAATAACAGTTATCATGCTAGCATTAAAATGACTCCATACGAGGCTTTGTATGGACGAAGATGTACATATCTATCGGATGGTTCGAGGTAGGTGAATCAAAATTATTTTGGCCTGACTTAGTACACCAAGCCATAGAGAAGTTAAAGCTGATCCAAGAACGGCTGTTAACCGCACAGAGTCGTCAGAAGTCGTATTCAGATGTGCGACAGCGGGACTTAGGGTTCCAGGTAGATGATTGGGTCTTCTTGAAAATTTCATCTATGAAGGGTGTAATGAGATTCGGGAAGAAGGGAAAGCTCAGCCCAAGGTATATTTGGCCATATTGCATAATTCGATGAATCGGACAAGTAGCTTACGAATTGGACTTGCCTTCGGAGTTAGAGTTTGTTCATCCAGTTTTCCATGTTTCTATGTTGAGAGCATGTATTGGAGATCCTTCCCGGATTGTACCGATTGATGATGTGAAGATTACAAAGGATTTATCATATGAAGAGGTTCATGTTGCTATCCTAGATCGACAAGTCCGCAAGTTGAGGACTAAAGAAGTAGCCTCCGTGAAAGTTCTCTGGCGGAATAAAAACGTGGAAGAAACGACATGGGATGTGGAAGAGGAGATGAAACACAAATATCCATATCTATTCCAGACCAATGCCGAGGTTCCAAGAGAAGCATAAGGTGAGTAATAATTCCTAATATTATAATTAATGTTGTGGACCATGTGAGGTCTGCGGTACTGATGTATGTTATATTATATGGCCCCGTGAAAAAAAATATATAGTGGTATTTTTGGGCTACGTGACGGGTATTAGATATGTCACCCCAACATTCGAGGACGAATGCTTCTAAGGGGAGAATGATGTAACATCCCGTAATTTTGGGTGATGGTTTGAACAACTAGACGTATGCAAGTAGACTTGAGGCCGTGAAAATTTTGTTATATGGAGATATGCACCTCAAGAGCTTAATGTATAAAAGGATAAAGTCTCAAAATAATTTAGGACTTACGAAGTGGGACAATGGTGATTGGAAATAATATTTGGTGGATTATTGATTAAATGCTAATATTTTAAACAATGATTAAGGAATAAGACAAAGGTATAAAGGATAAGTCCATGGAACATTGATGCATGACACACGTGGGTCCATGGTAGCATATCATTAAGTGATTACTCACTTTTGTATGTGTTTAATTTTGACACCTTCAAGACACATGTTATTATTTTAAAGGAATGGTAATAAAGGGGGTGGAACCCAAGGTCCACAATGAAAAGTCTACTTAATATCTCATATGTAGTGAATTAAGATTCCAGGGAGATTGGTAGCAGAAATGATTCTTTTATGAGATTTTGGTTCATTTTATAAAAGGAATAATTGATAAAGTGAAAAGGAGTCTTTCTACAACTACAATTACGAGAGGTGTGAATTAAAATATTTTGTACAAGAGCATTTGGCAGAAACTCCATATACTCTTCAAGGGAAAAATAACGTGATTAAATCACGAGTATTGGTCTCTATGCATAAGCAAAATAGAGACGACATTCACGTCTATTTCATAATTCTAAACACTGATTGTACTTCCAATTTTAGTAAATCAATGAAAGGTATGTTAAGGCAAATCATTTATTCTTTTGGCATGCTTCATGTAACGAAACGTAAACGTAATATTGTTTCATAAATTATTCTACTCTTAGTAGTTAAGAATGTTCATGTTATTGATTCCTATGTTGAATGCATGTCTAAATATGTTCCTAAATCCTTATTGAGGTATATGAGAAAGATGTTAATATTCCCAATGTTAGCCGAAGGTACAAGGATATTATGTCATCCGATAAGTTTAGAATATTTTATTGTTATTTATGCATTTTTATTATATACATGTATTACCCTGGACCCACATGTGTTATATACACTACTATATGGTAAGCATTATATATATGTAGGGGGTGGAAAAAGGGAATGACGTTATATACGCCACCACTTGCAGCTGGTACATATATCACGAAAAGGAAGATGCCCAATGAGGCCAAAATGATATGATGCCCACAATGGCCAAAATGAATTGATGCCCACAAAGGCTGTTATGGGAAGGAAGATACCCACATAGGCCAATATATATATGTATACCGCATTTGCATTGTGCATGACCTTTAGGCATATATGAATCTCAGAGGCGTTCATTACTGGTCGGCTGTTACTATCGGCTATTTCTGTCTGCTGTTTTCTGTCTCAGTTTATTGTTATATTCCTGTTATACTACTGTTAATGCCTGACATACTAGGTACATCAGTTGTACTGACGTCCATTTTGTCGGGGGATGCTGCATTTCATGCCCGCAGGTTCACGTAGGCAAGGCGACGATCCACATTAGTAGGTTGGTGACTCAGCGAATTTTGGAGCACTCTCCTTGTTTCGGAGTGTCGGTCTAATCTCGGTACGGTATATTTTTGCATGTACATATGGGTATCGCAGGGCCTTGTCCCGACCTTTTGATATCACGTACTCTTTAGAGGCTTGTGGACAGATGTCCTATGTGTAGTAGTCATGTATGGCCTTGTCAGCCTTGGTATGTGTATATATATAAGTTGGGCTTCTGGTTAAGATTTTACATAACTCTTTCTAGTTTATGAGTTTTATGTGTCAGCAGAATACTGGGTGATGATCCTTGTGGCCTGTGCCTAGTTACGATTAGACGTTGAATGTATGATTTGTGGTACTCGGTAGGTGAGGTTCGGGTGTTCGTCATGGCCCTCCGATTTGGGCCATGACATCTACCGAGCTCTAATCCCAAGAAACTATTTTGGGAAAGTGAAATCATTTTTGGGCATTAAATTCTTATTCCAGAAACAGTGATTCCGCTTTGGCGAAATTGATGTCGCCAAGGCGGAGATGCTTCGACACAAAGTAGGCCGCCGAAGTGGAACATCTAAAAAATCCTTGATGCGCGCAAGAGTAGAAATGACTCCACAGAGGCGGATCACCTTTGGAAGAAATTATCCACAGAAGTGAAAACATAATACTCACATAGGGCCCGTATTTGTGAATCAACCTCCGAAGAGGCGGACCCGCAGAAACGGCCATAAAACCATAGGTGCGACACACCAGAAACCAACAACATCAAACTTAGCCAATTCTCTACCAAACACCCGATACACTCGAGACCCCCTAAATACAAATCAAATATGCTACCCCAAGGTAAACGGTGCTACAAATTCCCTGGCGCACTCAGATTTCTTATACGACCGAGCTAGGGTATACTTTTTTACTAAATCACCAAAAATATCTAAATTTCACAAATTTACAAATAAAGCCACAATACATTCGAATACCTCGGGAGGCGAATCAATGACTCAACTAAGTCATAAATGGCCCTCTGGAACTACCAGAAGAGACGAAACCCATATATTCGAAAATTAACTTTGGGTCAAACTTTTTATTTCTAAACTATCCATTTTCGGTTTTTCTTCAGAAAATCATATAAACGTACCTCGGAATCCGTTCTATCCATCTCCACATGTCACAAACCCTAGATAGAATCTATGGAAAAGGTAATTTAGTCAAGTAAGGCTGTTTAGCTAAAAATGACCAAACGGGCCGTTACAGAAAGTCCTACTATCACTTATGAGAAAGGAGTGGAATTATGCAAAAAAGTAACTAATGAGAAATTATCAGAGACTTTAGCAGCTATTGGGGATGGTAAGGCAGATGGACACAATGCCCATTTTTATAAAAAGGCTTGGAATATTGTCAAAGAAGATGTACAAGATGTTGTCCATGAGTTCTTCCAGACTGGTAAGCTCCATAAGCCAGTAATTGTACTATCTTGACTTTTATCCCCCAAACTGCTAGTCCAATGAATGTTAAATAATATAGGCCTATTGCATGCTTTATCATTTTTTATAAAATCATTACCAAAATATTAGCTTCTAGGATGCAGCATGTCATGACCTATATCATTAATGAGGCTCAGTCATGCTTTATACCAGGGAGGAAAATTGCTGATAATATCATTCTAGCAACTGAGCTAGTCAAAACTTATACAATAAAACATATATTAGCAAGATGTGAAAGTATATTTATGTCCTAGAGATAATTTATATTAGGACAAATATACTTTATACACATTCATATTATTATTAATGGAGATTAATATTTTAGCATTTGCAATTATTGAATTATTAGTTGATTGTTTATAATATTCTATAATATGCATCCCTAGAGGTTACGTTGTTATTAATAATGTGAGATATTAATATTATAACGTAACTCTTAAAATAGCCTCGACTAATGATCATCAAGAATGGGATATCGATGATATGTGATAAGTCGACATGTGGTCTGCATCACTTCCTTAGAGGATGTAGTATGTCTCACCTACTACGAGTAATGGCTACTCGTGATGGACACATGAATACTTTGGAAGTATTGGTATACCCTGCTGATATATTGTTTGTTATATATGTCTAAAGTATGATCAGCGTGTGGGAGATAGAAGTCCTTAGACTTGAGGTCAATACGCATCTTGTCTATAAAGTAATGTACTTTGATCATGTCCTAAGATCAAATGCCTTATAGGTTGAGATACGACTTGTATTGAGTACATTACGATGTGGATTAAAGGTGGTAGTTGAGCTAAGATTATGATTCATTCCTCGAATGTATATTCGAGAGAACACTCAACTTCTCATTGATATTGGGTTGACTAAGTCGTTGGCCAACGCAATAGACATATCTAGAATATGGTCCTGTTGTCAACCAATATAGATGAGATATAATGATCAAGCCATTTGGATAGTCACTTGGCAAATCCTAAGCTTGATCGAGTGTATTGTGAATGAAAGGATTTTATCTTACCACATAGAGGTTAAGTTTACTGGATTCATGTAAACGTACTTCACATATTGAGTTCGTCTTGCGGCGCCGTCTAAGAGTTCCGCGTAGACCTTAATTTGATTAGTGTCGATATGAGAAGACATGTAGGGTCACACTATGTTGATTGTTCTTTCGATCTAAGGATGTATTGAGAGAGTATTAAATATTCAATTTAGAATCGAGATGTTTATATGAATGATGAATGTTTTAATTAAGTCAAATTTGGATTTTGGATTTAATTAAGAATATGCTGATAATTTTTGGGCCAGGCCCAAGGTCAAATCCTAATCCAGTTTGACCTAATTTTCACCTATAAATACAGACCTACACTTTATTATTCATTACACTTGATTTTCATATCATTATTCTAAGTCTTAGAGACTCAGAATCAAAACACTCTCTCGAACCTCTGCCGGATTTCCTAGTTTTCCAAAGGAGGAATACATTGAAGATTGGAGCTTGTAATCGAAAGGGCATTTGCGTGCGCACCCACAATTGATAAAGATTCCAGATATTGTAAACATGTAAGTGCCATTCAAGTCTTATGTTTACGGTTTTAAATTATCATATAGTCAAACAATTCTACGTTTGTTGGGTTTGAAATAAGTTTTCAATATCCGCTACGTACAATAACCCAACAAAATCCCTACAGTGGTATCAAAAGCCAGTGCTGTTTTGTATGATTATAAGGTAATTAGTTAATAATAATATGAGTTAGAATTTGTTTAAATCTGAAATTTATGTCGTTTAAAGCTTGAAAACCTAATATCATAAAAGCACACCATCCTTGTCTCCCAAACTATTAAACAATGATGTAATCGAGGAAGTCATTCCGATCTAACTCTTCTAAGTCAATGTGCTTAACTGTTTCATTGCGAACATGGTGCACTGAAGTGAAGAACGAGAAGGGATTGAATGATGGTCGATGAACGTGTTATTTGATAGTGAAGGATAACGAAGATGAATCTATAAATCTGACCCTGTAATTAATTTAAAATTCTGGAAATTACAGAAGGTCCCTGAAATCTGAAAATATTTTTTGAAAATTAAAATTGGATTTTCTGAATTTAAAGGGGTTCAAAATTAAAATTTTAAATTCTTGAGGGACTAAACTGTAAATTTTGAAAATCTGGAATTTACAGAAATATCCTGAAAATCAGTTTTCAAAATCATAAAATATATAAGGGACTGTTTGGATTAGACTTAAATTTTAGAGTTTACACAAGTTAACCCATGCTTATTATTAATTGTATATTATTGAATAATATACGAACTATATGCTAAGTGTTTAAATGATTTCATTTAATAATTAGCATAGTGTCCGCTATAACTATCTGGGCTGGCGGCGCCCAATATTTGATTAAACAATCTTATATCATGCATATTGGGTTGACGGTTCTCAACTATATGTGCCATTAGTTTTGCATGATATTAAAATACCATATTGGATATGGTGTAAAAGAGTTGATCTTGGTTAAAATCCTGAATTAAAATATTCTTTAAAATTTTAAATGCATGTCTAAATTAAAATGCGTCGTCCATTATAATTGTTAGAGTGCAAAATCCTTTTCGGCGATACGAGTATTTATGCCAAAGCATTTGCTCTAAGTCTACGAGGACCCAGACTCTTTCATAGATGTGTTTTAAATGTAAAGGTAAACGATAAACTTTTGTGGGTATTTACACCAAAGTGTTTGCTCACAAAGGTCAAATTTACTTAGATACATAAACGCAGTCGTGTAATGGGGTTGACTTGCTTAGACAAATCTTGGCGCCAAAGTGTCGGACTAATCTAAGGACGCAAGATTAAATATAATATTTGATCAACCAAGAGTTGCAATTTTGCAATTGGTTTAGAACCTACCAAAATGTGTTATTGAAGTTATCAGCCAAAGAAAATCCGGAGATAGCATAGGCTTGGATCTTAGCCCACTATGACCTCAATTAATATAGGTCCGTATTTTACCATGGAGTAGTAGAAGTATGTTAAAATAGTGGGAGCTAATTAAACAAAAGACCATGTTGATTAGCCTAAATGAATGTGTATAATAGGAAATAAATTTTGAGTTTGATTTCCAGTCTATCTAATTCTTCAGATTATCAAATATGTCGAGCTTATCATTGAAAATGTTGATTGAAATGAACAAACTTACTAGAACTAACTACCTTGACTGGCTAAGAAATTTGCGAATAGTGCTGAGACAAGAGAAATTAGAATACGTGTTGGACACAGTGTTCCCAACAGTCCATGCGACAGAATTTGCTGAACATGCCTCTTTTGATAAGGATGCTTACCAAAAACACCTAGATGATGCCACTTCAGCACAGTGCGTGATGTTGTCTTCCATGTCTATGGAACTTCAGAGACAACATGAGAACATGGGTCCCAATGAGATGCTCGAACACTTGAAGAGTTTCTATAACTCACAATCCCAAACTATGGAATATGAGTTACTGATAGAACTTTTTAAGTGTAAGCTCAATGAAGGGGGCCAGGTCTCGCAGCATGTGTTGAAGATGATAGGGCTGATAGAGAGACTTGCTTCAATTAGAACGAAGCTGCAAAAAAATGTCTCTACCACCCTCATCCTGAACTCTCTCCCTCGTTCCTTCGAAAACTTCATAGTGAATTACAATATGAATGGAATAAAGGCGAGTCTGCCGGAGCTGCACAACATGCTTAAGACCTTTGAGTCTTCCATTTCCAAAGGCAAAGCTGTGCTCATAGTGAGCTCTACTAGCCGACCCAAGACGAAAGGCAAGGAATGACAGAAGAAGAAGGGCAAAGCAGTCGCTGCGCCCTCAGCTATGAAGCCTAAGGGAGGTGTGAAGAAGAAGAAGGTGAATCCGGCTAAGGATGTATGCCTCAACTGCAATAAGAAGGGGCATTGGAAGAAGGACTACACTGCACCTGGAGGAGGAAAAACACCAGATGCTTCTACCTCTGGTGGACAAGGTATGTACGTCATTAAAATAAATATGTCTATAAATAACTCTCATTCCTGGGTATTGGATACCGCTTGTGGCTCACACATTTGTACCAATATGCAGGGGCTAACTGATAGCAGGAAGGTTGGACCAAGAGAGGTGGACCTACGCGTTGGAAATGGAGCACGAGTGGATGCTGAGCGCGTAAGAACTTATAGATTAAATTTACCTTCTGGCTATTATCTAGTGTTAAATGATTGTTACTATGTACCCTCGTTAATGAGGAATAACATTTCTATCCATATTTTGGACATGAAGGGTTTTTCCTCATATATTTATAATGACAGTCAAGTATTGTCTTTTGATAATGTTATATATGAAACTGCTCCTCTTGTGGATGGATTATATACACTAAACTGTAGTCGAGAAATATTCAATGTACAAAACAAACGAGCTAAGATAAGTAATAGAAACTCTACCTACCCATGGCATTGCAGACTTGGTCATATCAATGAATCAAGGATAACAAGGTTGAGGAAGTTAGACTACCTCGAACCATTTGACTTGGAGTCTTATGGTAACTGTGAATCTTGTGTGAGAGAAAAGATGACCAATAAGCCACTTTCTGGGAAAGGTGTGCGAGCCAAGGAGGTGCTTGAGTTGGTCCATACTGATGTATGTGGGCCATTTTCGACTCAAGCTAAATGAGGTTTCCCATACTTCATCACTTTTACTGACGACTTCACAAGGTATGGATATGTGTATCTTATGAGACATAAATCCGAGGCTTTTGAGAAGTTCAAAGAGTACAAGTCGGAAGTAGAGAAACAACTTGCAACAAGTATTAAGACCCTTCGATCGGATCGAGGAGGTGAATACTTGAGCAAGGATTTTCTAGATTACTTAAAGCTACATGGAGTCCAATTAGAATGGACACCTCCTAGAACACCGCAGATGAATGGTGTTGCCGAAAGGAGAAACCGAACCTTATTAGATATGGTTCGATCCATGATGAGATTCTCAGCTCTACCGACATACCTTTAGGGACATGCTAATACAAACCTCAATATATGTTCTGAACAGGGTTCCTTCCAAGTCAGTAGAAAAGACACCCTATGAGATGTGGTGTGTCAAGAAGCCAACTCTTAAACATATGAGACCTTGGGGGTGCCCTGCATATGTTAAGAAGATGCTCACTGACAAGTTGGAATCCAAAAGTGAGAAATGTTACTTCGTGGGGTATCCAAAGGAAACTAAGGGATACTACTTATATCTTCCTGGAGAACGTAAGGTCATTTTTTCCAGGAACACAACTTTCCTTGAAGAAGAATATGTCTACAAGGAACATAGTTGCACAGAGATAGAACTTGAAGAACTTTAAGAACTGCAAGATAACATACATATTTAATCCTTGCCGAATGACCAAGGCAAGAATTCATTGGGAGTATTTTGCGAAGATTGGGTACTTCAAGTACGCCCTTCGGACAGTGGGAGTGTTACGAGGAACAATGCAGAAATGCAAGATTCTCTTACATAACATTTGGGAGTAGATGCAATGGTTGCACCTCCTCCCATTAAGGAAATACATGAAAATGATATTCCTGAAAGCTTTCAAGTTAGTGGATTATCCAACACACAAGAACCCTCTCACAGTCAGAACATACCAAGCACTGCACTGCAAAACAATCAACTCTGTAGGTCCACTAGGACTCATCATCCTCCTGAAAAACTAAATTTACTTATGAAAACACATAGTGAGATAGATATTCCCGATAACGATGAGCCTACAACCTATAGCGAAGCAATGTTGGACAATGATTTGAAGATATGGCAAGAAGCCATAAAATCCGAGATGGAATCTATGTACATCAATCAAGTGTGGAACTTGGTTGATTTGCCAGCTGGGGTTACACCCATATGATGCAAATGGGTCTTCAAGAAGAAGATCGATGCATTTGGAAATGTACAGACTTATAAAGCAAGGTTGGTGGCTAAAGGTTATAATCAATGGCCTAGGGTCGATTATGATGAAACCTTTTCACATGTTGCTAAGATTAAGTCCATTCGGATTTTGCTTGCAATAGCTGCATATATGACTATGACATTTGGCAGATGGATGTCAAAACCGCTTTCCTCAATGGTAATCTAGTTGAGGGGGTGTATATGAAATAACCTGAGGGTTTTTCGCTTGAGTCCAAACCAAATGTTGTAGGCAAGCTACAAAAGTCCATTTATGGGCTTAAGCATGCCTCGAGGAGTTGGAACATTTTCTTTGACAAGGCTATCATGTCATTTGATTTCGTCAGAAGCAAAGAGGATCCCTGTGTTTATAGTAAATGCAAGGATGAGAGTATTGCCTTCATTATTATATATGTAGATGACATATTGATAATGAGAGACAATAAGACTCTCATGCAGTCAGTCAAGGAGTGGTTGTCCAGTACCTTCATGATGAAGGATTTAGGTAAAGCCTGCTACATTATGGGAATTAGGATCTATAGAGATAGACCTAATAGATTGTTGGGGCTGTCACAGTCAGTCTACATAAACAAAGTGCTTAGACATTTTTCTATGGAAAATTCCAAGAAAGGCGGTCTACCTATGGGACAAGACATCAAGTTATCTAAGAAGGACATTCCTTCTAATACTATAGAACTTGAATGCATGAAGAGGATCCCATATGCTTTGGCTATAAGATCGATCATGTATGCCATGACTTGTACTAGGCCAAATGTGGCATTTGCACTTAGTATGACTTGCAAATTCCAGCAGAATTCTGGGGAAGAACACTAGAAAGCAGTCAAGAGTATTCTTAAGTATATTAGACGAACTAAAGATTACTTAGTCTATGGTGGGTAAGAAAAGCTAGCTGCTATTGGGTACACTGATACTAGCTTCCAGACGAATCTTGATGACTTCAAATCTCAGTCTAGGTACATGTTCATTTTTAATGGTGGAGCAGTGAGCTGGAAAAGTTCCAAATAAGCTACAACTGCTAATTCAACAACAGAAGCTGAGTACATTGCTGGATCGGAAGCTAGTAAAGAAGCTGTCGCAATTTCTGAGTTCCTGAAGGAACTAAGGATAGTTCCGAGTGCCAGTTGTCCAATAACTATTTATTGTGACAACACTGGTGTGATTGCACAGGCTAAGGAACCAAGATCAACAAACAGAAACACGTATGTACCAATGAAGTAGAACATACTCAGGGAGATGATAGATACTGAAGAGATCAAATTAGACTATGTTCTCACAGACGATAATCTAGCTGACCCATTCACTAAACCACTAAGCTTAGTCAAGCATAATGATCATTTTGAAAATATGGGCATTAGATATGTCGGAGATTAGCTCTAGGCCAAGTGGGAGATTGAAAGTATATTTATGTCCTAGAGACAATCTGTATTAGGATAAATGTACTTTATACATATTCGTATTATTATTAATGGAGATTAATAATTTGGCATTTGCAATTACTGAATTATTAATTGATTGTTTATAATATTCTATAATATGTATCCCTGGAGGTTACACTGTTATTAATAATGTGAGATATTAATATTATAACGTAACTCTTAAAATAGCCTCGACTAATGATCATCGAGAATGGGATATTGATGATATGTGATAAGTCGACATGTGATCTGCATCACATCCTTAGAGGATGTAGTATGTCTCACCTGCTACGACTAATGACTACTCGTGATGGACAGATGGATACTTTGGAAGTATTGATATACCCTGCTGATATACTGTTTGTTATACTAATCTAAAGTATGATCAGCGTGTGGGAGATAAAAGTCCTTTGACTTGAGGTCAATACACACATTGTCTACAAAGTGATATACTTTGATCCTGTCCTAAGCTCAAATGCCTTATAGGTTGAGATACGACTTATATTGGGTACATTACGATGTGGATTAAAGGTTGTAGTTGAGCCAAGATTATGATTCATTCCTCGAATGTATATTCGAGAGAACACTCAGATTCTCAGTGATATTAGGTTGACTAAGTTGTTGGCCAACGCAATAGACATATTTAGAATATGGTCTAGTTGTGAACTAATGTAGATGAGATACAATGATTAAGACATTTGGATAGACACTTGATAAATCATAAGCTTGATCGGGTGTGTCGTGAATGAAAAGATTTTATCTTACCACATAGAGGTTAAGTTTACTAGATTCGTGTAAACGTACTCCACATATTGAGTTCGTCTTGCGGCGCCGTCTAGGAGTTCCGCGTAGACCTTAATTTGATTAATGTCGATATGTGAAGGCTTGTAGGGTCACACTATGTCGATTGTCTTTTCGATCTAAGGATGTATTGAGAGAGTATTAAATATTCGATTTAGAATCGAGATATTTAAATGAATAATGATTATTTTAATTAAGTCAAAATTAGATTTTGAATTTAATTAAGAATGTGCGGAAAACAAATCGAGAAGTGTAGGGCCACGTCAAGCGCCGCGGCGCCCACACTATAGGGCCGCGACGCTAATGACCTAATCTGCCTCAATTTTTGGGCCAGGCCCAAGGTTAAATCCTAATCCGGTTTGACCTAATTTTTCACCTATAAATACATACATTTACTTCATTATTCAATACACTTAATTTCATATTATTATTCTAAGTCTTAGAGACTTAGAATCAAAACATTCTCTCGAACCTTTGCCGAATTTTCTAGCTTTCCAAAGGAGAAATACATTGAAGCTTGTAGCTTGCAATCGAAAGGGCTTTCACGTGTGAACCCACATATGATAAAGATTTCAGATAGTACAACATGTAAGTGTTCATGTTTTATGTTACAGGTTTTGATTGTCATATAACCATACCAAAAGTAATTGTTGGGGGTAAGTAAGAACAAAATTTTAAACTTTCGTTGTACCTTACTTATGTGTTTTGAACCCAATAAAACCCTACATTAAGCACCTTAACTATCCAAGTGACCAAATAGACACCTCTAGTTTACATGAATAATGTGCCTCGTGAATACTTAAGTCCAGCAAGCCATATGCGTGAATTACACTTGTTGATGACGTGTCAAAGAGATAAACTAAAAAAACTACATGTGTTAAAGTTTGACTCACATTAACTAAAAAAACGTTTAATAAAGAAAAAAACACATTTTTCCATTACAAAATTTTCTTCTTAATTTAACCACACCAGGCCTCAGCTTTCCCTTATTCTTCACTAGAAAATTTGCCTGAGCTTCATGCAGTCGTGAGAGGAAATTAAAAAATTATAACTAAAGAATTAATCTTCTTTACTCTCCGATTAATGTTATATTTTCTCTATTCTACAATCATAACATTATCAATTATTTTAATTATATTATCAAGATTAATGACAGATGATATATTCTTAAGCAATAAGATAAAATATCTATTCCTTTATAAATTGGTTCTGAAACAATTGAAGAACATAAAGTTTCAATACAACGTCCATTTTCTTGGATGATGAGTTTGAACTTTTAAACTCGTGTCTCATAGCTAAAAGCCTACTTTGAGTTCTTAATTGAAAAAAAACCCACAAGTTTTGAAAAATTGATGAAATAAACACTTTGAGTTCTTAATTGAAAAAAAACCTACTAGTCTTGAAAAATTGATGAAATAAACACCCTTTAGGACAACAACAAAAGAAGTTTAAAAATTATCAACCCTAGCACCAAAGTCTTGAAAAATACAAAATAATCCCATCCCCAAAGTCTTAAAAGACTTGGTCCCAAGTCCCAAAGTCTTCAAAATACAAAATAGTCTCCGTCTCCAAAGTTTTAATTCCCTGATTGAGAAATAATAGTTAATTTCTACCCTCCAAAAGCTACCTTAGCTACATTTTCCCCACTTTCTGATCCCTTTTCTGGAAAAACCTTGGAGGCTTTTCATCAGAAGATCACTCTTCAACGACAGAAAGTTTCTCCAGTTTAGTCACTATTATTCCTAGCTTTTACAAATTCTTGAAAAAAACTTTAATTAGTTTCCTTATTATTATAAAATCTCACTTTCCCATGAAATTCCAACCTCATGATAGACATTAGAGGTTTTTTAGGACTATACATTCTCTTGGGGAGTCGTTTCTCCATTCCAATAGCTTAGTTCGTAATTGGTAAGAGTTTTATCTCTGCTCTTTCTCATTCTAAAGTTATTACATTCATCGATCAGTCATAGACCACAATCATCGACATAATCATAGACCAATCTATGTTGTTATGTCAATAGCAGAATATGTTATAGTAGGTGGTCATTAGATGAGTGAAGGGGAGGAGACCCTAAAAAGTTGAAATTGAAAATCTGTGAATAAGGTGATTGTGTCCATTGTCATGCATCTCAGTGATACATATAACGACTTGGTTGGGAGCGTAATGCTAAGCACTTAACTTGTGAGCCCAATGACTTGCTCATTAGTCATATGATTAATGCTCTGCTTGTTAGGGGAAAACTCATCCTTCTTTCATAATGAATGATAGGCAGGTGAGATTGTATATGCTTGATGTTGTTACTGATGGTTCTAGACCTATTTTATGAATAAATATTATTGAAAGGTCTCTAGAAGATTTAACATCAACATCAACATCACCACCACCCCACCCCACCACAACCTCCTGTTGATGAAGATATAATGCAATATGAGGGCATGACTGATCATCCAATGGATATGGATGATCCTTAGAATGATGACGAAGAGACTGTGATAGTGGTGTTAGGCAACATACAGGATCACAACCAAATCACAATTTCAATGATGAAACTGATTTTTGTCACAGACAAACATTCGATAACAAGAGATAGTTAAAGTTGTTTTTGAAGAATGCTTCGGCGAAAACGCCTTTCTATTTTAAATCGAATAAGAGTTGTAGAAAATTCTATAAGGTGGATTTTGTATCTCCTAATTGTGGTTCGATATTGCGGGCCAATAGGTTTGATAGTACGACTAAGCTTCACATCTACAAGTATGTTGGTGATCACACTTGCGGGGTTGAACATCTTATGGACAATCATCAACATATCTCGTCAGATGTCATTACCTCAATCTTTGATGAATCAGTATATTGATGGCAAAGGGCCAATAGCAAAAAAAATCAAGAGGAAGATTTTTTGGGAGTTGCATTGCAACGCAAGCTATTAGAAGTGTCAGTTAAGAGGTGTAATCTCTAAGAACATAGTTAGGAGGACACCAGAGCATGAGTATGCTTTCTTACCAGCTTATTCTTACATGATTAACAGTTTGAATCCCGGTACCAAGACTACCAATATCGTTGATCAGGAGGACATGTTCTTATATTACTTCCTAGCTTACAGAGCTTGCATTCCAACATGAGAAAGGTTATCACCGTTGATGACACATTTTAATCCTTGCAAGAACGATGGTGTCTTGTTGTTTGCCGCCAACCATATCTATTGAAACACCTTGAGTTTTTTGCGTTAGATTACATCATCATAAGTTAATTTATTCGGGATGATAATAACTCGCATAAGGTTAGTAATAATTTGAAACTAAAACTGAGGCCAAACGTGTAACACCCCGCACCCTTGTATTTGTTTGTGCGCGTAAATGGTCGAACTAGACTACGATGACTTATGTTACATCCTGTACTTTTAGTCTATATCATGCGCTGCTTAAGTTGTAAGTAGACCCGAGCCACTGATATGTTTTGGTCATATTCAAGTATGCAAATAAGGAGCTCGTAGTATAAGAAGATGGAGTCTCGAAATGATTTCAGACTTAAAATTTGGGACGACAATGGTTGAAAATAATATTTTGAGGTATGCATAAAGATACTATGAATTAGTGATATATTACATGATCATGATAATAGGTATATGAAATGTGCTAAAAGTGATCTATATTTAAGTGAATTGACATCAAAAAATTAATTATTTGAATAATTGGTTAATTATATTTTAGTGGAGACAAGTGAATTAATTAGTGGATTTGGGATAATATTTAACATTATCATCATCCACCATATGGAAGCAAAGGGATGATGACTAAGACCTAATATGGATAGGTGGAATATTAAGAAGACAAGGTGGAAGATATTAATTTAGTGGGCCAATTAATTGATGTGCAAATCTTATCTTAATTTGAATTGAGATATATCTGATAAGGGATCTTTACCATGCAGCAACATTCTAATTAAAGAGAGACCATACATATAATTCTTCTAATATAAAATTGGAGTTTCTTACGAGAAAGTGGTAGCAATGGTTGAGCTACGGGAAATTATTTTGGCCGTGCAGGCCTACTTAGTGGACCCGTTGTATTTTTATCGGCCTTGTTATATATATATATATATATATATATATATATATATATATATGTATGTATATATCCTATGTGTATATGTGTGTGTGCGTGTGTGTGTTGGGCCTTTTCTGTGTGTAGGTGGTTGTGTCTTTTGATCAGTTAGTCACTTGTCAGAGGCCTTATCGGCCCATTTCTGGTTGAGTATGTTACATGTATCAGGATTGGTACGTCCGAGCCTTAGAGCTCCGGGTGCCCCCCCCCCCCCCCCAAGGTTGGGGTGTGACAAACTTGGTATTAGAGCTGGTCAGTCCTAGGATGTCTACATGTCGTGTATAACAGAGTCTTGTTTATGGGTGTGTTGCACGCCACACTTATAAATAGGAGGCTACAGGGTATTTAGGATGATTTCCTTCTTTCTTGATCGTGCGCTAGAGTCGAGTTGTAAGTATCTTATTGCTAATCTCGTTATATTTACGATTTCAGCAATGCCTTCTTCAAGAGGTACACCTTCTATTGAGTTTGACATGTCAGAGGATCTAAGCGGGTCACCTCCCACGAGTCTCCAATCCAGATATGATTGGGGGCGCAGAGAGAGTCCCCCGTACCACCAGATATACCCCCAACACCATCTGACGAAGATGTTAGGAGGGCAGTTCAAGTATTAACCTAGTTGGTTGCCTCGCAGACATGATACCGCCCTGGTAGGATTGACAGAGGTAGACCCCTGGAAGGGTTAAGGAGTTTACAGCCCAGGGAGCCCGTTGACCAGAGACAGTTGATGTTCGACAGACTTTACCCAGTTGGAGAGAAGGAAAAAATTAAGATGACTAAGATAGTTGATGATTATCGGGGAGGACAGAATGAAGAAGGATGTCGGATGCATGATCAACATGACAAATATTCGAGACAGATCAAGTACGACCAGAATTCTCGGGTAAGACCAAGGCAAGAGTTACAACCCTCGATATTTCAGGATTAGAATAAGAAGAGTTTGGACCGAGTAGGACCATCTAGGCCATGTTGTAATAAATGTGGACGGATACATGCTTGTTCTTATTGTAAGGGGACATGAGCTTGTTATTGGTGTGGTAATTGAGGACACAAGATACGAAAGTATCTTGGGTTGTCTTACAGGAGGAAAGAGGAGAGCGAGGAATTAGCCTCGAGT
The DNA here is from genome assembly GCA_029783415.1 of Anisodus acutangulus. NCBI lineage: Eukaryota > Viridiplantae > Streptophyta > Magnoliopsida > Solanales > Solanaceae > Anisodus > Anisodus acutangulus. The sequence goes on along the minus strand of CM056507.1, from coordinate 21,063,415 downwards.
TCTGATGCTACCTTAGGAGGGCAGACGAGTGCATGTATGCTACTGATTTTTCTTATCTGTCTATCTACCTTCTATATGCGCGAAAAAAATAGACTTGTTTCATACTCTAGAAGAGTGATACCCTTTTGGGAATCAATTTCCTGAACTTCCCATGGAATAAGATATTTTGATAAAAGATGATCGTGAATGTAATGATATCTACCGAAGAGAAGACTCCTAGCCTAGTAGACAACTTAGGCTGCGTATGTGTATTGTGAACGAAAAGGATAATGAGCACCCTAATCCGACCTAATGCCAAAATGTGTGGCATGTTATTAAATGACTATGCTAGGTAAACTCCCAATTTGTGATAGCATATCATCTGATGATTATACAAATCCTAAGCTTTGAGCGAGAAAGGGGAAAGCCATTATAGGATCAAGAGGAAATGTAAGCAAAAAAGATTATCGGAGGGTTTGGAACATTTTGAGAATGGTTTTTGCCTCTTAGCCCCTCACATCCCTAGAATGTGAAAATTTGTTAAGAATGCGTGATTTAAATAGTAACCACGATCCAAGAAATTAGGTGAGACCCCAGAAGATTGATAAGGGGAATGAATTTCCAAAATCAAGTCTGGCGAAAACTATTTTCGAGAGATGTTTAAAGGAAATGTGTGAAACGTCATGCCCGAACCGGTGACTCCAACTCCTTTCCCAAGGGCCAGATTGTTTATAAAGGCAGGAGATAAGGTAAGCTCCGTCGATTAAGGAAAAAGGGTCATACGTCGATTATTGTTGACAACTACGTGTGTGGGTGACATCAAGGGATGATAGATTTTCAATATTGGGTGATAAGATCTTCAAGCTCTGCGGTGAGATTGTACGCATCGACTGGACTAGCATAGTTTGTTGAAGATGGTTTTTGATAAAGATTATGGTATGATCGAAGAACATTTGTAAATGATAACCAAATGTTGGGTAAGTATGATTAGAACGTTTTGACTAAGTAACGAGCTCGAAGAATATTTCTCAAAATGACATACAGGCAGATGGATATTAATGGTAAAGATGCCAATAACGAGATTATGGTGGAAACCCACGACAATATAATTACCTCAAAGATAAAGACAGTGGCGAAGAAATGATACTCAAGCCTCCTAGCCAAACGAATAAAACTCCGATGCCGGAAATGATAAGTAAAAGAAGTATGTCAAAACAAGAGATTCTCAAAGGAATTTGAGCCAGAAGTGTAAAGGTTGAAGGATCGCATGGCAGGTTAAGAGAAGATCTAATACCCATTAAAGGAGGGAAACTCGAGTCAATAATAAATTGAAACCGAGCTACGATTTGAACTTGGATGTGTTAAAATTAGTTCCGCCCCAAATACCAGTAAAATATTGAAGGATAAGTAAGTGTAAGTAATGCCAAATAAGGCCCGATGTGGGTATATAACGGAATGATAAAATGGTCAACAGACCTCAAAGGGTTCAAGATAGACGTTAAGGAAAGAAGTTAGAGAATAATGATGATGAGATAAAGATATGAATAAGCAAATGGGGGTAAACCTTGGATTTATTAAATTGACTAGAAACTCCACGAAATGGATAACATAATCCAAGTAAGATCTAAAAGACTTGAGTTGTAGGAGGGGTATGAGCCAAGCAATATAGATAGAAGCATTAACTCAATAGCATTGACCAAAGTGGATCTGGCAGATCGACGCCTTGCAAACATGAATCCTTTGATGAGAAAAAGGTAGGATGACCCTTAGCGTGAACAATACTAAAGAATAATACTATTATGTCACATATTTTCCTCCATATAAGATATATATGACATACCCAACAAAAGCATAGTCGAATATGGCGAGTAGAGAATCTTGAAACTACAAGGGCCAAGTATTGCATTCTTAGTAGGGAATAACGTGAGGGGCACAAGTCCAGAGTCAACACAAATAGTAAGTGCCTAAGAGATAGGACTGATTAAGGGAGAACACTTCAAGAGTGAGAGAATGCCTTGTTACCAACATTTAGACAAAAGGGGAAGGTAAGATGGATTGTTAGGAAACGATGTGAATCAAGAAAGGATACCTGAGCAAATATAGGGTGAACTAAGGAATATCTTGAATTACATAGAATCGTTTATAGAATATGCAAAATTGGAGATGTTATAAGAAATAACGGGTTTTGACACAATAGACAATGATGTAAGTGATGATATGGTTGAGCACCGTTGGTAAGGGGAGGAATATGAAGACTAAAGGGAAGAGTAGGGTAAAAAGTAGCTAGCAGAAATAGAAGCCAAGTGATGATAATTTCCTGAAGCGAAATACGGAAGAGTCATATCTTATATTGGGGGATGAAGTAACATCAAGACGAAGAATGTTGTAGCAGTCCATCCGTCTAGAATCTATGGAGGTCTGCATGGCGTGGAGTAAAGGTAATAGCAAAAACCTTACTAAGATAGAAAATTAGTATACTGATTGATGATATAAAGGGATGCACACCCGAAACAAAAAGACTTAATTAAGGATTACTGGGTCACATGGGAATTTCTAAAGTTTATCTCACTATCATCGTAAGCCATTATGATATGAAAGACTGATATATAAATGGCTTGACAGTTTTCATCATGGTAATCAGGACCACCAATATGGTCAAAGATTGACCGACAATTCATATTACAGAGATTACCCATTTTCCGGAGATTACCTCAAATCATTGTACAAGCATTCTCTCTATGGGGAACAACCTTTAAGAAACCGGTTTGAAGGGGACTTTGGATGTTCAAATTTAGCCCCACATTCCTCCTAATTGGCTAGTAATTATGTGGTGTGAATAAGTAATGGACTTGAAATGACGGTAACTATTATACGAAGTTCTATTATGTGTAAAGAAGATGGACAATACTCCTATCCCATAACAAAGAAGGAAGTTGTAGTGGATTAGATACATTAAGTCAGAAGAAAATGCCCGAGTTGATAGAAAGATGTTTTAAAAAGACTTGATGGAAAGAATAGGATGAAATTAAAAAATGACTTGACCTGAGATTTTTGCAATCGTAGTACCCAAATTTTACAAAGGAATTCGATGACAGACTGACCTACCTATCTGGTTCTTACATTGGATACTAAGGGCATCTGTTGGATATCCACTTCAAATTTTGCCATAGCAGGAATGCAAAAGTAAAGAAGTGTTCACCAAATGAGACAGTTATATCTATGAGTGTGATGATATGAATAAAGTGAGAAAGGGGTCTACAAGAACGTGGAGTAGAGATGGAAGGGAAAAATAGGAGAAATAAGCTTGAAGATTTCCTATATCCCTCAAAACTCATAACCTATGGCGATCATCGTGCAAGCCTATGTCACTACTTATTCTCTAAGCCTATAAACTCCTATCATATATATCCAATATCATATGGAAATCATAATAAAGGACTGGAAAACATAGTTCAGATTTCGAGATTTGACGACTCATATAAATTATAAGTTTATGATGCGTTATTGAATAAAACAATGTACCACCGTGTGGGGTTGAGGTTGTACAAATATTGTTATGTAATCCTTTAGGGCTATAATTATGGTATTTGACTGCATGACATGTAAAGATATCCCTATCTACACAAGGAACTCGACCGAAGTTATCAGAGGATTACAAAAATCATTACACACAAATAAAGATAACCCAACATTCGAGGATGAATGTTCTTAAGGGGGGAAGGATGTTACACCCCATAAATTTATTCATCAAATATACCTTAAGTTAGGAAGATTACGACAAAGAATAGGGTTTCCTTGGGAAGATTAAGGAATGGTTGAGTTGAAAACCGAAGAAGTCGTAAGAGTTTCACAGTCGCTAAGCCTTTCATTCTTGCAATCCATATATTGAGTACATCGTGTCAAGCCGATGTAAAATGAAAGGAGTTAGGATGCCCATGAAAGGATAATGAAGCCCTTTGGCCATGGTTGGAAGTATATCTACATGATTCTGAGTTGCCCCTGTCGTTCGCACACGTTTAAGAGTATGGTTAATTGAATTGAGCTTCGACGACCCAAGCCCCATTCCGAGGGTCACATATAATATAAATGGATGCTAAGGAGGTTTATGGATGGTTATAAGTCATTGGTATCACAAGAATTGTATCTTGATGAAGTTTGGCAATAATCGGGCGATAAGCTAAGTGTTTCGCATCGCAGATGCCATTATGCCTCGTGGATTTAAGCACGGATCAACAAAACCTTTCCTACACCTCACACCACCATATGCGATGATATATGCAACCGCATATAAAGCCGCACATGTGAGGCGGTGGGTTGGCTATATAAGGCTCAATCTCGAAATCCTCCTCATTTTATTTCATTTCCACCCCAAATTAAACCATTATGCTCTCAAACGCTCTTTTAAGGTAAATACATCAATCAAGGACCATTATTAAAGATTTTAAAGTTAATATCATCCTTAAAAAGCTTGGATCATCTCAGAATCTCCCTTGGATTGTCAGAAACAATTCGGAAGATTAGAAGAATTGGAAGAAGTTTTGGTATGAAGAGTCTCTTGAAATTTTAAGGTATGATTCTTGATTTTCCTAGTATTCTTAAGTTTTAATAGCCTAGAATGATCTTGTGGTAAATAAATCCATGGAGAAACTAAGACAAACTCCATAGTTGATCATGGTAGTTGTTGTGTTGATTTGTTGGATGATTTTAATGAGATTTTTGGGATAACATTGGTTAGATTTCATGGAGCATGACTATTATAGTCTTAATGATATTATGTTAATGTAGAAGAGGTAAGAATAGTTGAAGTACCATGAAAACAAAAAGGAATAAAGCATGTACACCAAGTGTTCGACGAAATGTCACAACGATGAAATGTTAAAACCATTGATTGGATATTGATATGGATTATCTTATTTTCTTAGGTCAACGATTATACAACGAGCGGGATATCATAGGAGTAGTGTTGCTCTGCTAGCAAGGCATGTTAAGGCTCATTCTCTGTCACGACCCAAACCAGAGGGCCAAGACGAGCACCCGGACCCTTCCTGCCTAGTACTGCTAAGCATACAATCACCATCAAATCATAACTAAACACGGGCCACAAAGGTCGTCACCCAGTACCCTGTTGACATATACATTAAGGCCGACAGTTACATACTTGACTACTATATACACGGAACGACTGTCTACAAGCCTCTAAAGAGTACATGATATTACAAAGATGGGATAGGGCCCTGCCATACCCATATGCATATGGAAAATATTATACCATGACTAGACTGCAACTCTTAACAAGTAGAGTGCTCCACCATCGGTTGAACCAACAACTCACGTACCGCTCCACTGTCAACCTGAGCCTGTGGGCATGAAACACAACGTCCCCCGATAAAAGGGACGTCAATACGACTGATGTACTGAGTATGTCAGGCATGAATAATAGCATAACAGGAATACATGATAAACTGAGACAGAAACAACCGACAGAAATAGCCGATGTCAACAGCCGATAGAAACAGCTGATAGCAATAGCCGACAGAAATGGCTGACCTGTAGTAAATGCCTCTGAGGGCCCTAATACATATGCCTAAATGTTATGCACAATGCAAATGCGGTATACATATATATATTGGCCACACATGGGCATCTTCCTTCCCCATAACCGCCTCTGTGGACATCAGGTTATATCGGCCACTGTGGGCATAATATTTTTCATGATAGTCTGTATTAGACCTGTCCAAAGCTCGGGTCGAGTCGGGTCAGGGCCGGGTCGAGTCGGGTCAGGGCCGGGTCGGGTGGCTTTTTTTTTTGCATGCCCGACCCTAACCCTATTTTTTAAAAAAATTTCTGACCCTAGCCTTGGCCCTGACCCTTCGAGGACCCTACGAGTCACGGGTCGGCCCTGACCCGTCTCGAAAAAATACGCAAAATAAAAAAAATCGAGTAAAATGGACATTCGAGCGTAGAGTTATGACCATTTAAAGTTTTACCAATTTACAACTACTTTCTCTCCCTACATTATACTTCCGTGATATTAATAGAATGACTAATAATATAAACATATAATTAATAATCAACTATCATTTTTATCTTATTTTATATCGAGCTCAATATAGATTAGAGCAATACATATATTATAAAAACATGCATTATATGACTTAAATATTAATGGCAAAAATATATATAAGTACAAAATAAATATTAATGAAGGAAAAATAATATAAACTATATTGAAAAATATGCGGGTCGGGGTCGGGTCGGTGGTCGGGCTGGGTCGGGGTCGGTCAGACGGGTAAAATATTCTGACCCTGGCCCGAACCTACATAAGATCGGGTCCCCGCTTTTTCAGGTCGGGTGGCTCGCGGGTCAGCTATAAGCCGACCCTGGCCCTGGTTTTTTGGGTTGGGTCGGGTCGGGCGGGTCCCCAACCCGTTGGACAAGTATAATCTGTACCAGCTGCAGGTGGTGATGCGTATATAACGTCATTCCCTTTTCCCTTCCCCTACATATATATAATGCGTACCATATAGTAGTGTATATAACACATGTGGGTTCAGGGTAATACATGCATATAATGCAAATGCATCAATGACAATAAAACAATATGAACTTATCGGATGACATAATATCCTTGTACCTTCGGCTAACCCTGTGAACATTAACATGTACCTTCGGCTAACAATGGAAATATCAACATCTTTCTCATATACCTCAATAAGGATTTAAGAACATTTTTAGACATGTTTTCCACATAGGAATAAATAACAGGAACATCCTTAACTACTAAGAGTAGAACAATTTATGGACAACATCAGGTTTACGTTTCGCTACATGGAACATTCCAAAAGAAATAAATATTTGCCTTAACATACCTTAGCCGATACATTCGATAATAGAATCCAATAGCCCCTAAATTAATCACGTTGCTGCCTTTGAATTACCATAACATTACTGCTCCCATGATAACAATTGAGATTCTTTAAGTAGAAAGGTTGCTGCATATAAAATGGGCAGAACGTTTCTGCCTCTCAAACACCTTTGAGGCATATAGATACATATATATTTCCTCACATATGAATGCCAAATATTGAGATAAGAGACTTAGATATACCTTTCTGGTCTTTACGCGTGGCTACTTATGGACATACTGTAGTGATTGTCACTAAATATACCACCATCAACTTATTTGAATGCATCACTTTGATGACACCAATCCATGACTCACATGGACTTTGTCCGCTAATAGATCCAAGTCCTATAATAGTCATATGTTGTAGTACATAATAAGATGCCACATCAATTCTTGCATGCATATTATTCCACCTAATTGATTTTATATCAACTTAGTCATTTAGGTAATTCATCCATATGCTACACGTAACATTCCCACTTAATTTTGTCCCCCACTATAATTTACCAATTAGCTAATCAATATTGTCAAGTAGTCGATTATTGTTGTCGATTAGTCGATAGGTCCTAAATTAGGTTCGGGGCGCATCCTTTTATACACTAAACTCTTTATCGGTGTCCGTGAATATGACATATATTTTCCAAAGCTCGGGTCTACTTGCATACGGCTAGATGCTCCAACCAGCCGACCGAACATACGAGATATTACATTCTCTCTCTTGTGGCATGATCTATGAATAAGCGTAACCATAGCGTTGTAACCTTCAATAGAAATCTATCCCTAATATTTGAGTTTACGAATACCTTTGTTTTATATTGTTATAGTTCTCAAATCTCATTATTTTTTGTCAAGACCTGTGTTTTCTCATGATCATTGCTAACTCTTGGACAATTAATACGAATACGATTACATAACAATAATCGGAGGATAACGACCTTAAGTTACTCTGATTGAATCCATAAGGCCCTTCAGATTCATTATTTCCATTACATTTATATATATGTACTATTTTCTTACTGAGCTGCGCTATAGTCAGCTGGGTACGGCGCTTATATGCGCACACCACTGCAGCTAGTTTTGACATTACATAGTCGTATTAAGGCCGGGTACAACTGAGTCCTCTAATAGGCTGGGTATGATGTGATATGACATGATTTCCCCACAGAGTGGCTTGATACTATATTATATGGCCCATAGAGTGGCCCAATTTTACTTGCATACATATATTCATGGTTATGTCAGTAGTATGCCCTCATCGGCCAATCTCTTGAGTTTCAAGTTGATTTTATTCGATTCCTTTGATATTACATCTCTTTTATTTACATGTTTTATTTGCCTTACATATTCAGTACATCTTTCGTACTGACGTTCCCTTTTAGGGCTCTGCATTTTATGCCTGTAGGTACAGAGAGAGATATCGACGATCCCTCATGGTAGGCGACCCGATTCAGCTAAAAGTTGTCTCGCTCTTTTCTTTCGAAGTCGTTCAGTGTGCTGTTAGGTATGTTTGTTGCATATATGTACATAGTTGTGTATGGTAGGGCTCTATCCCCACCAGATATTGTTGGTATACTCTTTAGAGGCTTGTAGACAATCGTCTTGTATATAGTAGTCTTGTGTGGCCGTGCAGGCCTTCTTAGTGGACCCATTGTGTTTTTATCATCCTTTCCAGCCTTGTTGTACATACATACATATATATATATATATATATGTGTGTGTGTGTGTGTGTGTGTGTGTGTGTGTGTTGGGCCTTTTCTGCGTGCAGGTGGTTGTGTCGTTTGATCAGTTAGTCACTTGTCAGAGGACTTGTCGGCCCATGTCTGGTTGAGTATGCTACAAGTATTAGGATTGGTACATCTGAGCCTTAGGGCACCGGGTGTGGGCCATACCCACCAAGGTTGGGATGTGATAAACTTTTTGTGCATTATATATTGATGTATAGAGGAGACTGATTTCAACACCATTAGTAAGGGTTGGACATTAAAGGTATGTAATGACTATCCCTTCTTTCTATAGCATGAATCCGTATAAAATGGTACTGAATAGAAAAGTATAAAAGGAACATTTAGTTTTGAGCTTGTGCCTCGTCTTTAGTTATCATTGAGATGCCATTGCTAGTCTCTTGCTGGGAGTACTTTCTTCCTTAAAGCTTATTCTCCTCACTAGTTGAGTATATAGATCTTACGGAATCAGTCCATGATTGACAATAATTATTTATTGCTTTGAGTTATGTTTGATTGTTTGGTACCTTGTTGCTTATTCCACAGAGCCTGTAGATGACCTGGTACATCGTATACTTATCCACAGAGCCTTGTTATGGCATGGTACAATATATTTATCCCATAGAGCCTTGCCCAATGTGACTTGTGATATTTTCACAGAGCCTCCTTAAGGTCTGTTATGTTATAATTTCCCACAGATCCTCGTAAAGGCCTGGTACGTCATACTTATCCACAGAGCTTCATCTAAGGCCTAATATGTTATACTTATCCATAGAGCTCTGATAGGGCCTGATACTATGTTGATATTACTATATGATGTGAGCAGGGAACATGTAAGTACATCATCAGATTTGCTTTCTCTCTCTCAGATATGTTTAGCTATTATGCCTATAGTTTTAGTTCAACTTTTAGTTATTCTATCTCCTTACATATTTAGTACATCTATTCGTACTGATGTCCCTTTTGCCGGGGGCGCTGCGTTTTATGTGTGCAGGTTCTAAGAGGCAGCTAGACAAGTCTCCACAGTAGGCACTACATAGTTCAATAGATTGGTCAGCTCCATATGATTCGGAGTTACCAGGTCCAGAGTCTGGAGTACTTTTTGAGTTGTTTATAGTTTTGATGGGTAGGTCGGGGCTCTGTCCCGACTACATTACACTTGATCTTTCCTAGAGGCTTATAGATATGTCATGTGATGTCCAGTTTGTACAATACGAACTTGTATGCCTGGCTGTTATTTAAAAGTTTATGTTGGCCTTGCCGGCGTTAGTTGTTTTGTTGTTATAAAATGCATGGTGGCCTTGATGACACATTTTTGTATAGATGTGTTTTGGTTGAATCCCCTGTGTTGATGAGCTAGATGGCTCAAGTTTTATTTCATATAGCATTGCCGGCTTACAGAATTCCATCTTATGATGCTATTCGGCCTTGTCGGCTACAATATGAGTTATGTATATTCAGTATTATAGATGGGTACGCTTGGACAAGTAAGGCACCAGGTGCCGGCCACACCCCTCCCACTTGGAGTGTGACATCTATCTAGTTTCATTTTGTGTGGTGAATAAGGAGTGTGATACATCTTGGACTTTCTTCTTCCCGCTGTTGAAGTCTATAATCGCCGATGAACAGTTGTGCTAACTGATAGGCGCAAGAGCATAGTCAATGATATTTCTAGGGTTTATAAGCATGTTCATCATGCACTTTGCATGAGACATCTTGGTGAAAAACTCCGATTTTTTTTAGCCAACTGACTAAAAATGTTAAGATCCTATAAACAATTCTAATAGGCATTCAACAATATCTGTTGGGAAGATTCTCCATCTAAAATCATATCTATATATTTTCTTTTTCAATTTTGTTTTATAGGTTTGCTTAATTGAAGCTACAAACCCCACACCAATTTGCATAGAACTTAAACTTCTTAAACTATTTGGTACCTGCGGTTGATCACAGGGATGGTTAGTATCAAAGTTTGTTGGGTAAGGCATTATTGTTATTAGGCTCCTAATTAAACATACAAGTTAATATGATTTAATTGTATTGAAAGTGTGGATAAGACATAAAATATAGTGTTTTAGTCATCAGTGATAAAGAATGGAAATAACGTCTACATATTTATGAGAGTAAGTTATATATAGCAATATAAGAGATATATGATGGAAAAAATTTCACAGCCTTAAGAATCCAAGTAGTTCTCTGTTACATAACAGTAAGATATTTCCTAATAAAAATAGTTTTCGTGTATAAGATAACAAACACTAGCAAACAGTTTCATCAAAAAACACATCTGTTTTCTTAAATTTTCACAATATTGCCAGAAAGGGCTTGGGGTTTGTGGGGGGGGGGGGGGGCAAAGAACTGAAGAAAGAAACAAATATTTTGAACATTAATTTTTTTCTTTGCTTAAGATAATATACAGTTAGACCTCTCTATAACAACATTCGCATATAACAACCCTTCTCTCTAGCAGCCAAGTTTTTTTAGAACCGATTTTTTATGTTATATTTTACTTTTCTATAATAACATTTCACCTGTAACAGTAACAACCAACTTTATAACTTTATGCTCTTTGTAAAACTATCCCCATATAACAACTATCTTCTTTTTTTGATATAATAATAATTAACTACCTTTATCGAAATATAATAAGTGTAGAGACTTTGACAAATATTTGATCATTTAATACACTATTTATGATCAATATATATATATATATATATATATATATTACCAAACTACGCCCGAGGATCTAAAGGGGATAATAGACAAAGAAGAAATTGATATATGAAAAATTAAAAGATAAAGGAGATATGCAGAAAATAAAATAAGATTAACTTACAAATTAAGGTTCTCATGAGGGAATTCATAATTCAAAGGGTCTACAAGAATTTAAATGAAGTAGGCGGTAGAACCGGCCAAGAATTTAAACATAATGCAAGAATTTAAAAAGATTAAATGATATTATCATCCATAATCACATATGTTAAAATATTTAAAACTTACAAAGATTTAGAGTTGAATATTCAAGGGGACCTTGGGAATTTACAATGGCTTTGAAATTTTTGGATAAGGAGAATTTTCTCTATCTAGAATTTAAGGGGAATTTGGTTTAGAGAGACTTTCTCTTTCTAAACTATTTGAAAATTGAAACTTTCATCCAAAAAAGTTTGTCCTAAATGAAGCAGAGATGGTCTCCTTTTATAGAAATCTTACATGACATTTTCGTAAATAGAAAAAAGAATTACATCATTCAAGTGGGGAATTACATCATCCATGACATCATCCACGTGTCAGTTGTCGATTTTCTTGAATTATTGCTGATATTTTTCACTTTCACTGTTTCCTTTATGAAAGTATCTTTTGTGGAATTTTCTATTTCAGTATTTTGTCTTCTTTTGGCAATCTTTTTAGAATCCATTATTGCCAAAACTGCATCATCTTCCAAATCAATTAATTGTTCTTCTTCCTCTGATGAAGAGCATTATTTTGATGAAGATGACGCAAACTTCAGAATTATTTCCTGCATTTCTTCTGGATTTTCGATCGTTACAAGCATGGAGGCCATCTGAGATTTTTGGATAAGAAATTGTATGTGCTTCGGTGTTTGCAGTGGTACCTGGGGGCAATTACTCTAACTATTTTGCTAGTAGAGTATGAGGGATCTTTTTTATAATATTTTATTGTGGCTGATCCTGTTATTTCTAGGATAGCCTGGTAAAATATAGAGTTTTCAAAATATCCTTTGATTAACGGTTCTTCTTCCTCTTATGAAGAGCCTTGTTTTGATGAAGATGACACAAACTTCAGAATTATTTCCTGCATTTCTTTCGGATTTTTGGTCGTTGCAAGCATTGAGGCTATCTGGGATTTTTGGGCAAGAAATTGGGTGTGTTTCGATGTTTGCAGTGGTACCTGGGGCAATTACTCTTAACTATTTTGCTAGTATAGTATGAGGGATCTTTTTTATAAAAAATATTTTTTTATTGTGGCTGATCCTGTTATTTCTAGGATAGCCAGGTAAAATATGGAGTTTTCAAAATATCCTTTGATTTGTAAAATCATCCTTGTCCAAAATATTTTTGGATTGCTAAAAAATGGTATTTATCAAAAAGTCATTTTTCAATAGTCACAATATTTTGAAAGAAGGATTTTTAAAAAAATCAGAAATGGGTTATATGGCACAACTTGTGGTACCACAAGTTGAGAATTTGAAAAATGTTTTTGAGAAAGAGTTTTTTGAAGATTCCCCTTTTTCTAATTTTACATGATTTTGAGAGGGTTTAACCTCTCTTGAACTTTGGATGATTTCGTGTTTAGGAATCTGTAACTGCATCAACACCTTTTGTAATTCTAGGGATTTGACAAGGAGTTGTAAAAAGTTTTCAGTAGTTGTTTCCTGAGCGAGATTTGTGGTGTTTCAGGCATAAACTGTGCGGTGTTTTTGAGTTCATTTTTCTCTTTCAGGACTGCATCATACCATGCCTTTGGTTTTTCAGTGAGAGTTTGAGCATGAATTTTATCTTTTTCTTCCTTGGAGGGTTTTCTAGGCATTTCTCCTATTTTGAAGGAATTCACAGGTTAAGAAATCTGGAATAGAATTTGTTTCTCCTCTAATATATTCAATATCGAAATAAAAAATGCTAAGAATCGCTTGCCATCGTGCAAAAATCTATTTTGATGCAAGGTTTTGAACATCTTTTTGTAAAACTTCTTTAGCACTTTTGCAATCAATTCGAGGGCTGACCAGTGGGCCGGGTCGGCCCGGTCCCTCCACGACACCGCCCCGGTCCTGCATCGAACCCGACAATTTAAAAAAAAATCGCGGTAACGGGACTCGAACCGGAACGGGACATGGTCCTGACCCGCCCCAGGCCCGCCTGTCCCGACCCGTCCCGATCCCGCCGAAACCCCCCCTTTTGCAAAAATAGTCGTTGCACCAACGACTATTTTACATTTTGGCCATTGTGCAACAACCATTTTTGGCCTCCCCCTCCCCCAACCCCCCTACCCCTTTAATATTTATTTTTAACCCATAAGTTATTATATTTACACTTTAACCCAATTTTTCAACTATAAATACCTCATTTTATCTTCATCTTTCTCACAAATCTTCCTACAATCTCTCTAATCTCTCAATACTCAATCTATCTCTACATTGTCTATTAAATATTCAATTTTATTTATTCATTTGGGAATTGGGAGTGAAGTTGGATACTACCTTGAGGATCTTCCATCGAGCAAAGTTTTAATTTTCAACCTCTCAATTACACATAGACGTTACGTCGGCGTTTGGTACATTCGTTCCTTCATTAAATTATTATTGTCTGTTTATTTTATTTAGCGCACTTAATTTCATTTACTTTAATTATTTATTAATATAATTATAAATTTATAATAGAAGAATTTAAACGTATGATTACGGGTATGGGTCATGCTTCTTCTAGTAGGGGCAACAAGGGCAAGGGTCCTATTTCTAGACAGAATTCTATTCCTACACAGGATGATTTTGTTGATACTGAACATTTTCCTACAATACCATTAGATTTAGACGAGGAGCTATTTTCTGGAACTCAAGAAGACTTTAATTTAGACGATGATCTAGATGATACAACCACTAATGTAGATGACAACACACCCACTAGTGCACCTTCAACTGAAATGCCTCATATTCCCCCTAGTATGAGACGAGGTCCAGCAAAACGACCATTAAAATCAGATGCATGGACATTTTTTGATAGGGACGTAGAGAATCAAGTAGCTAGATGTTTTAAAGATGTAAAATTTGTAAACGCCCGCTCCATCGGGACAAGGTTCACATACTGATACTGTCCCGGGCCAAGTACATGGTCAAATTAACCCTATGACGGGGGGAATTGTAGGCCCTAAATACAATAAATATAGAGATATGAAAGCAATAGCAAAATTAGTTGTTGTGGAGCGTTTGCCTTTTTCATTTCCTTCATCTCTCGGTTTTATTCATTACATTAGAGATATGTATAATCCTGCTTTTAACGGTTTTCGTAGATCAACTGTAAAGAGATGTATTTAAATTCGCACATGAATATCAACAGTATTTACGTTATTCATTATATTATTTTAATGGCAAAGTGACTATCACTTCTGATATAGGCCGTAGTACTAACGACCATGATTATTTAACGGTAACTTGTCATTGGATAGATTATAAATGGTCTATGCAAAAATGTATCTTAGCGTATAGATATATAGATGATAGGCACACTGGTACTTTTATTGCAGAAAATATTTATCAAGTGTGCGATTATTACGGAATAACTGATAAAATTATGACTATTACATTAGATAACGCTTCTTCTAACAATTAGGCTATTACAATTTTAAAAAATAGTTTAACTCCATTTTTTCCAGATCATTTTCATATAAAATGCGCGTGCCATATATATAACTTAATTGTAAAGGATGGTCTATCACTTTTTGAAGACATTCTTAGTACAATACAATTTGCTATAAACTTTATTTTTAAAAATAATAGAATACAACGAAGAAAAGAATATAAAAAAATTTATCACGATTGCCAACTACCTTATAGAAAAATCCAGTAGAAGTAACCATTAGGTGGATTTCTTTATACGAGCAACTATTTGTTGCTTATGACTATAGAAAACCTATAACTTTATTTTTTAACTCTGATAATCAAAATCCAGCTGATATGGTTGTAGATAGCGATTGGGTAAAAATTTCCGAACTTATTGTATTTTGGGAGAAATTTTTTCAAGCAACAAAAGAATTTTCCGGTATATATTATCTTACTATTTCAACTATGTTGTTTCATATAACTCTAATATTTTTATTACTTAGTGAATATATGGAAAAGCCAACTTATATGGCAACTATTAAAAAAATATTTTATTCATATTTTCACTATTTATATTATTGGTGTTGTATTAAATCCGTCTATTTTAAAAACCAGCTTATATGGCAGCTATTAAAAATGTTTATCAAAATAAAAAAATATTTTATTCATATTCCCACTATTTATATTATTGGTGTTGTATTAAATCCGACTATTAAAATAGACGGTACTAAATCACTTATTGAAACTACTTACGATTGTATAGAAGTACTACCACCTCCAAGTCCCAAAAATTCAAATCACCCATCACCTATTGAACAAACTAAAGAAGAAGTGTTGTCTAGCGTAGAAGACCAATGCAAAAAAGTATATAGATTTTACCAACAAGAAAGTGTTAGTTACCTACCGGCTTCCATACCATCTTCTTCTTCTTCTTCAACACAACCTCACAAAAGACATGTTGTTTCTGCGGCTAGTATTGAAAGCCTCAGAAATAGAACGTGCGGTCGTACCGCTACTATCCAAATTAGCGAGTTTGATATTTTTGTTTTGCAGGGTTATGTACCGTACCAAGCAGTTCTCAATGAAGAAGGACGTGAAGACTTGTTGATATACTTGAGGGGGAATGAGAAGACCTTTCCGACACTTTCAATGATGGCCCGAGATGTTTTGAACATTCAAGAGTCATCAATTGCGTCTGAAAGCGCTTTTTCTGCCGGCAAATATCAAATAGGAGACCACATACACTCATTAGCTGGAGACAACTTGGAGATTGTAGTATTATTCAGAGATTGGATACTAGCGGAGCGGAGAAGGTGCGGTCAACCGGAGATCAACGAAGAAGAAGACGAAAACTACAACGAAATCTTATCCGAAGGTGGTGGAAGCGACGTGGATCAATTTGACAAACAAATTCCAATTCCAACCGAAGAACCACAGGAAATTATCAAGAAACTAGAACAGGTTTTTTTCAGAATGTAATTTTTTTAATTGCAATTTTACTATATAATTTACAACTTTTGAACAACACCACAAAGTTGCAATTTTGACAATTGTATTTGTATTACAAAAAAATTATATGTCTATTAAATAATATAAGAGGCACAAAAACAGCTTTGGGATGTTTTTATTACAATATCTTATTTAATTATTGAGTTTTTTTTATATATATGTTATTTTTTAAATTAAGTGCAAAACAAAAAACGAGCGGGATCCCTATCCCGACCCGATCCCGCCCTTTTTCCTCGTCCCGCCTCGACCCGATCCCGCCAAACCCGACCCTCCCTTTTTTGTATGCATAAGACAATGCTCAAATTTTCTTTTTAATGGTAGAATTATATTTTGGGTATCATTCCAATGGGCAGAAGTATACTGGACTATACATTCCCCCCTGATTTTTGTTTCAAGATACCCCATATTCTAAGTCAGAGACGTCTGCTTTTACTATCTTAGGTAGCTGGGGATCTGCTATATGAAGACACGGGATTTCTAGCACTTGCTTTTTAATCTTCTGGACACAAATAATATGGTTACTAGTTCATGGAGCATGGTTTTTCTTTAGTCTATCATGGAGTGGTTTTGTCATTCTATTTATTTCTGAACAAAAATCTAAAACATAATTTAAGCTTTCTAAGAATCTTTGTAATTGAGTTTTATTAAGGATTTCATCACGGAATTTATTTGAGAATTCTAAGGACCTTTCTATAGGGGTTGTTCTCACCCCGAATTCTGTTCTCTGTCGTTTTATCGGCTGACCGAATCGGGAAACAAATTGATTCCTTAACTTAAGCGATTTGGAATGGAAACGGAACTCTAATTTCCAGCAATGAGTTCCCCAACTACTCCAGAAAGCGTTAGGACAGTGGTATGAGTAAACTAAAAGGTAAGAAACATGAATGCAGCTGAGTACAATAAAGTAAAAGATAAATAAAGTAATGGATAAAGATAGATAAAATTAAGTTGTTTGATTGATTGGTTGTGTCTGTATATACAAAGAATGATCCTATTTATAGTACAAAAAAGGAAAAAAATTGTACAACGTGATTCCCCCCTCCCATATCAACCATCAAGTAACCCACTAAGTTCAATGGCCGACTATGGGGAAGGTGGTGCCGATTTTCTCGTCCTCTACTCCACTTGCTCGGATAATGACCCTTTCTTTTAGCTGTTGTTGGCCGTTACCGCTTCTATAGTTCCGGAAACCCTTTTGACGTAGTCGTTGAGGCGTCTCCATCTGAGTGGGTCCCAGTCGTACCTCTAACTAACAACTCAGCTAAGATACCTTAGTAGCCGATGAAGTTCTTGTAGTCGAGGGCTAGGAGAAAATTCGGCTCTGGAATAGTTCGGCTGTCACTGAATTCGGCTAAACAGTTAAATTACTTTTGAGTGTTAACAATTGCCCCCCCTACATTAACTCGAGTGTGACTGTTAAGTTGATGTATCCGAAAGTAGCCGTCGTTTAAGTCTGACAGTCGCGCATGTCACTTTAATCATCTCGTCTCTAGTGCATGCAATGATGATTACTTATGAATTAGGTTTCTCATTCAACCGAGGTGTCTTTATTACCACAAATTGGTTCCAATATTTTCCAACCGTGCATTCGAAGAGGTAGCCCTAATTTCCGCCGCGCATCGAGATCTACTTAGGAAGAGACATCTTTCCGAGAATTTTTCACTTGATCTTATAGTCATTTCTGATTTCTTCCCTTCTGCATAAAAAACTCTAATCTCGGCCCTTTTCTTACTCGGATGACATGTCTTCTTCTTCCTCTTCTCAGAAGATATATGGGACCACTCTAGCTGATAAAGACCTAACCAATGCCTTGGTCCTTGTGGATGAACAGTTGGTTCTGGCTCCATATGGTAGGCTGGAACAAGGTGACGTTCTTTTATCTCAACATCTTAGCCCGGTGACCTTCCTACAGCCTTGCAAGATATATCGACCCAATCGGAACAACAACCAGAAGATACTCTAGCAGCCGATACGCAGGTTCTTACTGAGACCCAATCAATTGGTGTGGCTGAGATCGCATAGGGGGTAGGAGTGGGAATCCTCGAAGAGTTAGGCGTAGTTAGGGTAGTGGTCGTTGGTGCGGCGGGTAATAAGGAATAAACTATAGTAACTCGGGAAGACCAAGCAACCGTTGATTCGACTGACCCTGATATTTCAATAGATGATGATTTAGTGCAGCCTTCGATTGGTTCAAGGCTGACCAATTCGGCTTCTTAGTTGTATCGACCCCAAATCGAAAGGTCTGTTATTGTGACCAGACAGCCGGTATATGGTCGTCGTTTGCCCGTACATTCCCCAAATCGAAGGAAAATTAGCCTCTTTTGCGGCCAGGCAACCGGTCTGTGGTTGCTGATTACTTATGCATGCCCTAAAATCGATGGGTAATATTTCTTTAAAATGTCTACCATTTACATTTCTTTTCTATGCATGTTTATCGCTTGATCCGTATTGCCGGCAACCTGTGGGTTCGCTACGAAGGGTCCTTTCCTAGTTTGGCGATCATTTTACGATTTTTTATTTCAATCGGCATGATGATTTTACAAACTAACTCTCCTTCGGCAAACCTCTTTAGGCTCTATATGTTTGTCATATGCTTTGGCCATTTTACGTTTACCCGCTTTGACTCTTTCTATGATTGTCAGTCGATTCTGACCCAACTCCATTAGCATGGCCTGCTGATATTCTTCCAAACTTAGAAAATTTGGTTTGGCTATTCGTAATGATACTAACTTCCGAGGACAACACTGCATCTTGGCTATAGATTTAGCCGATAGGATGTCATCTCCATAGCTGTAGATTTGGAGTTTCTGATTGCCCATTTCATTTAAGACATGTCTTTGTAAAATGATTTTATTCAAACTTTGCAAAAAACATACACAACACGGTGTATAGAATAACACTCGAGTTTTGTACAAGCGTAGAACAAAGACAAACAAAGCTAGGCGTAAAATTCCTATCGGAAGCTCAAATGTTGTTGGCCACCAGATCTGGTTTTTTGTCATAGTTCCCCATCTGCGATGCCTCGACTATCCTTGCCTTAGAACTTAGGGCGGTCAGTCGATGCAATATGTCATGTATGAGTTGTGTTTCCTCAACCATTTAAATCTTCCAATGTAAGCCGTGGTTCGGTTAAATATTTTATTTCAAATCCTCGCGAGGTAAGATTACAGGATTCCTAAGATCCTTCTTCATACTACTCTATGACGGCTATGGGAGCCACATAGGGTGAATAGAGGACAACTTCTACGTTCTGAACCCCTGGTCGGAACGGGTAATCATCCGTTGGGACGATTTCTATCTTGTCTCCTTCCCAAAAGATGAGCTTTTGATGCATGGTAGAAGGAATGCATTGGCTGGTGTGAATCCAGCACCTGCCTAGCAGAATGGTGTAGGATGGCTTGCCATCTATTACAAAGAAGGCAGGCCTGACCGTCTTAGGACCTACAGTGATTTCTGCTACTAGAATCCCCAATGCTTCAGAGGCATCTCCCATAAAGCTAGCCATTTTCATGTTAGTTGGGATGATATACTCTTTTGTTTAGTTAAGATCCTTCAAGGTAAGCAGTGGCATCACATCCAGCACATCCCCTTTGTCGACAAACACCCGACTAATAATTTTGCCGTTAATGTAAGCCTTGACGTAAATGGATTTGAGGTGTTTAACCATATCTTCTGTGGGTGCACCAAATACGGTGCTCAAAGCATCCCTAGTCGGAGTATCGGCTATGGTTGCCCATTCTACGTCTTCTACGCAAACATCAACTTCTAGGCTATCCAGCGCGGAACGGCTGACCCAGAACTCACATGGGATTAGGCTAACCATTTCAATGTCTGCCCACATCTCATCAACCAGGTCATGGCTAAATAAATCGAGGATGGAGTCCCCTCCTTCATTCAATTCGGCTGACCAGAAGCTCATATCTTCCATTTCCTAAGGACAAATGGGGATCGGCTGGGGATCCTCTAACTGAATCCTTTTCGCGATCTGTGGGATTACCTAAATTAGAGGTCCATATGGGGCTACGTTCTCTTGTCGGGGTTCCTCCGTCGGATTGTCGGTAGGTTGTTCATCCAGCTTTGGTTGACCCAACGTCTCTCCTTTAGGTGACATTACCACTAACGCAACTGAGTCGAATGCCCGCTCGATATCCTCGGCTACAACAGACTCAGGAATCTCTATTTTCGACTGCCTTGGTGTTGGAAATTAGATGAAATGTCTGTTGCATCTTACCCAAGGCCTTAGCACATTGCGTCCTTTTTTTCTGAGTCCTGGATGCGACTCTCGGTGGTGCCTCTTTCTTTTCGAGAGCCTGATTGACATACCACTTCCTCTCTTCTGTGTTGGCGGCTGGTTTAATCATTCTTCGGGGTCTCGTCTAGTCCTCATTTCTCATCGTTATACGTAAGGATGAAACACCCTCATTTACGTTAAACTCGACCACCCTCTGTTTGGTTTTAGGGAGTGGTTCTTCATCTATTCGAGGCATGATCGACTGCCGGTTGGTTGGCATCCGTACTTGCCCTCCAGGCCTATGCCTGTCACCAATAGGGACCCTTCTGAACCTCATGGTTTGTTCCTGAAGTTCTCGGTCAACGTCCCTTGAGTATTTAGGGCGGCCATGAAAACTGCTCCTATATGGCTGCCTATCATCACAAATGTCATGTAGGCTGCCTAACCGGTTGAACACAGAGGTCCTTGTGGCCTTCTCCCCTTCGGTAGGTTTCTTTGGGACTCACACCCTTTTCATCGGCTGTCTCCATTTGGTGTCCCTTGACTCATCAGGCTTAGCAAAAAATACCATAGATATTGGTACCGCGGGAAAGGGGTCGGTATCAATGGACATTTCAGCCATACTCTTATCGGCTAGCTTGAACCTCCCCTCTTTGATGCCCTTTTGGATCGCCTTTCTGAAGACCACACAATTAGAAGTAGAGTGGTTGTATGAATTATGCCACTTGCAATACTTCTTATCTTTGAGTTCTTCGGTAGGCGCAATCCTATGACAATCAAGCAGCAAAATCTGCTTATCTTTGAGAAGATGACAAAGATCTGATCTGCCTTCGTGATGTCAAATGAGTAACCGACCTTGTCATCAGATGAACTCGTCTCTTTAACTTTTACGGCTTTCAAGGCTGGGCAAGAGTAAACCTTACCCCTAATAATCTCGTCGACCATTGCGTCTGCCGCGCAGTCGGCTGACTCTGAGTCGGACTCATGCGCTTCAATGATGGATACCAAGTGGGAACTTCGATTTCGGCTAGCTCTTCTCCGCTTCTTCTCCTGGACGTACTACTTTATTTGGCTAGCCTTTTTGGCTAACTGGCTCAGGTCAGAGCAAGATTGTCCCACCAACTTCTCCTTTAACTGAAGGTGCATGTTGTTGATTATTATGTGGGCATACTCAGACTCATATAAGTGTATGGTGCATTTCTCAACCTTCTTTCTGAATCTCTCGATAAAATCGGCAGCCGGTTCATCGACTTGCTGCTTGACATTCATTAGATCAGTCACGGTAACCTGAGGTTGGGGCCAATATAACCTATCATGGAAGCAACCCTCCATGTCAGCCCAGCTCTGTAAGGAATCAGGAGCCAAAAAGGAGTATCACGCGAATGTTTTTCCCATTAGAGAGAGAGGGAATAACTGCAACTTGTGATACTCATTCTGGCAAGCTTCGCTGCATTGGGCAGTAAATCTACCGATGTGCTCGATAGTGGATTTGTCGTCGTCGCCAGAGAAGATGGAAAATTTAAGTGTTTTGAAACCCCTCGGCAAAGGTGTTATGCGATCTACCCAATCGGGGTAAGGCTTCTTATAAACAGGGTTGTCCAAAGGGTTCAGTTGGATTCCAAAGTACTTTCGCATGGTATTAGCAATAATTTATGGGTTTATTAGTTGTGACGTCCCCTGCTGATTCTCGACTGGATTCGGCTGGTAGGCGTTCTGCACTGGCGGCCTCCATTATGCACTTTATTGGATAGGGTTTTGAAGGTTGTAGGTGGTCTGATGGCCATTACCAATAAGTGGGGTAATTCCCCATTGTTGTTGTTGGGTATGGCCACCAAAGCCTGCAACCTGAGCTCCTGGAAAGGCTAACGGAGCCTGAGGATAAGGTGGAACAGTATTCCATGGCGGATCTCCTTGGACGTCGGCCGTTCTTAAAATATTTGCACTTCTTGAAAGGTATGGACTGGGTACTGGCAATGACTGCTGGAATGGTATTCCACTGTAAACAGCATCACCAGATAGCCGAGCTAAGTCATAGACAGATGCCATCGGCTGGCCAATATTGTTTGCCTGCATCGTAGGGCCGTTCGTAGAAACGTACGTCATAACAGGCGGCAATCCAAAGTGTCCTGGAGCCTGAACTGGTCTCCGAGACATGTTGATCTGCCCATACTGCAGACTCACTTGGTCAAGTGGCACGTTTTTCCCCCCAAGGTTTGGCGGCGACCATGCAGTGTGCTGGTTGCCAGGTTATTGGGTTTGTCTTCCTAGGTGCGCTACCGACTGCACCTGAGTAAGCACTAGCTGATGCACATACGGCTGAGGAACAACACCGGAGTCATGGTCTCATGCTGAACAACACCGCTCGTCAGAGGGATGGCAGAACTAGCCGAACATTCTCCTAGGTGCATTCGATTGGTTTCCATCTCCCTCGCTTGCTGAACCTCATTATGTACCATCGGCTTCACAATGTCAGCCAACTGTTTAGAAATATGGTACATAATATCGTGGATGCCCAAGTCGATCTGTTGTCTAATAAAAGATGTGATCATTATAGTTGGACCTTCAGATTGGCTAGATTCTTCCACATCTTTGGTTGATGGAGGAAGTGGAGGGGTATCAACCGATGTAGGCATACCCGAGGAGGATGTTGGTTCGTTGTTCCTTCTGGGAGGATTTTTTTTAAGATGTGAACTGGACTCGGGATTCATGTTCTTACCAGACCTTAGGCGCATACACCAAGTATGATCCTGACCTGGAGAATCAAACTTTGCTATCAATTCACATATGCTCCCACTAGGCGTGCCAAATTTGTTCTCGCTATTCTCTGCCGTTTTATCGGCTGACCGTATCGGGAGATAAATTGATTCCTTAACTTAAGCGATTTGGGCTGGAAACAGAACTCTAATTTCCAGCAATGGGTTCCCCAACTACTCCAGAAAGCGTTAGGACAGTGGTATGGGTAAACTAAGAGGTAAGAAACATGAATGCAGTTGAATACAATAAAGTAAATGATAAATAAAGTAATGGATAAAGATAGATAAAAAATGAGTTGTTTGATTGATTTGTTGTGTCTGTATATACAAAGAATGGTCCTGTTTATAGTACAAAAAAGGGGAAAAAATGTACAACGTGATTCCCCCCTCCCCCCTCCCATGTCAGTCATCAAGTAACCCACTAAGTTTAATGGCCAACTATGGGGGAGGTGGTGCCAATTTTCTCGCCCTCTACTCCTCTTGATCGGATAATGGCCCTTTCTTTTAGCTGTTGTTGGTCGTTACCTCTTCTAGGGGTCCGGAAACCCTTTTAACTTAGTCGTTGAGGCGTCTGCATCCGAGTGGGTCCCAGTCGTACCTCTAACTAACAACTCGGCTAAGATGCCTTAGTAGCCGATGAAGTTCTTGTAGTCGAGGGCTAGGAGAAAATTCGGCTCTGAAACAGTTTGGCTATCACTGAATTTGGCTAAACACTTAAATTAGTTTTGAGTGTTAACATGGGTGATCTTACCCTGAGTTATATAATGTCCTAGAAATCTTATCCAAATTTGAAATAGGCTCATTTTTTGTTTGGAAACTACTAAATCATTTTTCTTTGTAACATAAAGAAAGATTTTAAGATGTTTGAAATGTTCTTCTATGGAATTTGAGAAAATTAAGACGTCATCAATATAAACTATAAAGAATTTGAAATAATCATTAAAGTTATCATTCATTATTCGCTGGAATTCTGAAGGGGCATTTTTAGACCAGAAGGCATTACATTCCACACATATTGTCCAAAGAGGATCGTAAAGCGGTTTTGTAACAATCTTTTATAGAAACTTGATTTGCCAAAACTCAGATTTCATATCAAAATTTGAGAATATCAAAGCAGAATGCAATTTTTGTAATAAATCTTTTTTATTTGGAATTAGGTATCTAATCCATTTCAGCATTGTATTTAAAGTTTTATAATTTATTACTAATCTAGGAGTTCCTCTTTCTATTTTGAAATTTTTGTTTACATAGAAAGTAACACAACTCCAAGGGGATCTAGATTTGGAAATTAATTTTTTATTTTCAATATCTTGAATTTCTTTCCTGCAATGTTGTTCAAGATCACTATTCATTTGGATTGACTTAGTTTTTGTTGGAATTTGTTTTTCGTCAAAATATTTTTCATAAGGCAGATCAACGATATGTTGCTTTCTACTCTAAAAAGCATTTGAAATATCAGAACATATTTCGTTTTTTAAAAGAATTTTGGAGTTTAGATATTTTTCCTTTAACTTCTGGTATTTCCAATCGTGTATTTAACCTTTTGAAAGAAAAATCATTTCTCAGTTCTGGTAGGTGATATGATTTTCCTTGTATTTTTGCATTTATAATATCTTCGTGTATTGAACATGCTCTTTTTAGATTGAGATCTCTTGTTTTTTATTTTGCCATAAAATGGAATTTTAATTTCTTGTTATTGAATTTAAAAGATATGAAATCATTATCTACCTTATATGAGGTGATAAGATTCATAAACGATGTTCCTAGAATGACTGAATTATTAGCTCCTTCTATTTTTTCATGAGTTTTTTCTTGGAAATTTTTTGGTACTATACCTGTTTTTATGCAATTCAAATCTGCTCCTATATAAAAAAAAAGGGCAACTGTTTTATATTTAAAATTTTCTGAGAATTTAAGAGTTATTTTTATTAGGTATTTTTTGGATTTGATTTATCTTAAGGCGCTAAGAAATTCTTTTGGAATTTCTTCTAGACTTTTTATTTGGTTATGTGACTTTTTGAATCGAAATTTTCAGAATTGGAATCTTCAGAATCAGAGTTTTCCTGTATAGTTTTTGAAAGGATTACTTTTATTAAATCAGAATCTTGTTTTGGTTTTTCTTATAATTCTTTTATTTCTGTTTTTACTTGTTTAATTTCTTTTTGTAGTTCTTGAATTGTTATTTCTTTGCTTTCTTTTATCCTTTATCCTTTTTCTTTTTTCTAAGATGTTTGTTAAGTCATAGGTATATTTTTGATTTCTTTCTTTTCTTCCTTAAAATATTTTAAGATTATTTAAATATTATTTTTGGTGTTCCGTATCTATGTGTTTTAACATGTCTACCATGAATTTCTGATATTTGGTTAACACACATATACATTTTCCTTTTTCTTTTCCAGAATTTTCAGATGAACTAGTTGTGACCAATTCATATACTTGAAGAGGTTCATTATCTTCCAAAGATACAAAAGAAAACCTTTCAGACTCTGTTTCAGTTGTGGAATCAGAACAATCTATTAAGAGATTAGAGATTTTTTGAATTATCTCTTCATCTAGTTTTAATTCTTGTAATCTTTTATTCATTTTGCTGTATTTTGAAGTATGTCCCTTTTTATTACATATGTAGCATGTAATATCTTTATATTTAGATTCATACTTCTTAGAATTTCTTTTATTTTGGAATTTGTAAAGAAGTTTTTTATAATATTCTTCACTAGTTCTTAAGTTTCTCTTCCTATATCCTTTTGTATTTTATGTGTTTTTTTTTATAAGTTTTACTACAATTTATATCAAATTGTTGGCAAAAAGAACATAGGTCTAACCTAGTTCTTTTTAGTTTCCATTTTAGGTGTTTTTGCAATTTTAGATCTTGGCATATTTTTAATCCTTCTTATTGGGTTATACTGACTAATTGTCCGTATGTGAATTCATTATATGGTATTATTTATTTTCCACATATTTCTCTAATTGTATTCCTAACCTCTTCTCCTAAAAGGGTAGACAATTTTGCTAAGAATGTTTTCTTTCCAAAATGGTTGGTTGGAATTTTCTCTAAGCATTACTCTGGTTAAGAACGTGTTCTTGTACCATTAAAAATCACTTAATTTTTTACATTTTATATTTGAAAGTAATTCAACATTTTTATCTTTTAGATGGGAAGAATCACCTATGAAATTTAACGAGATTGTCAGTATCGAGGTTGACACTGCATCTTGTAGGAGTTCTCCTTCTTCATCTAAAATTAGTATTCTTTTTTCATAAGTTTTTATGACATTTAAAATGTCTTCTTGTTGTTGGTTAGTGAGATAGTTATCCCACCATCGTTTGAATTGACCAGAGAATCATAGGATAAGCAGTTCTATATGGTCCTATCTTGTGCACCATTTTATGTTTTATAGATATTTGCGGCCATGGTCATTTGTTGGAGAAAGCTAAGGATAATGTATTCAGTCATTCCATCTATGTTGCAATCGTAGATGAAAGAGCATTAAATTGAGATTGAGCTAATGATTTTACTATTTATAGATCTCGAGCTAAAATTATGAGTAAAGGATTGTCAATTTCTACATCAGAAAAAGAAAAGAAAAAAGAAACAGGAACAAAAAATAAGAGTATCATTTTTTGGCAATAGTATATACCACTGGATAATACCTAGCTAAAGCAATGATTGCTAGGTAACCATTCATTAAGTTACCATTTGACCATAGATTTTGTGAAACTTGAAAAAAAAGTTTTTAAGTTGTGTTAAAAAATAATTAGTGAAATTTAAAATTGTGTTCGCACATATATTTTACTTCAAAAATAATTTAAAGTCGTGAGAGTGGAAGAAATTTGGAGCAGTTTTTGGAACTAGAAAGTTTTCCTTCAAATTTTATTTGAAAAATGATTAAATTCCATGAACAATTTTTTTTTTTTAAAAACATCTATAATTTATGGCCAAACAGGAGCTAAGAGTGAAATGTATAACCTGAAAAATAAGGTTGACTACTACAACAAGTTAAAACACAATAATACCAAAAATTATTTATAATATCAATATAAATAAGTTAAATCCATACAAAGAAGCCCTTTTTGAGCAAAAAAAAAAATCACTTAAACACAATAAGAGTTTCATAACCGAATGAACTCGATATCAATCAGAGGCTAAGAAAATGACAAAAATGGTCCATTATGTTTGAGAATAAATTTAAATTAGTCTCTTAAGTATGCGTTGAACAGTTTTAATTTTTTAAGTTTATCAAAAGTTAATACTTTTAGGGGTGGTTTGGTTTGAAAACAAGTTATGCTGTGATTAGTTATGTTGGGATTAGTTATGCCGAGATTAATTATGCTGAAATTAATTATGGAGAGATTATTCTTTATCGTGTGTTTGGTTCACTGTATTAAAAAGTGAATATAACTTAAACTTGTGTTTGGTTTAAACCTGTATAAAAATTTGGTTTACAATTATACCCTCGGCATTTTGTAGGTTTTTTTTTTTTTTTTATAAAAAGCACTCTTTTGGGGTGGTTTCGCGGTGGAATAGTGTGTGTTTGAGGTTGTTGGGCTGACTGTTTGGTTCTCGGGATCGAGAGGTGGAGATGGGGTGTTTCTCGGTTGGTTTGTGGCTGAAAAGGGGTGGTTCACGGTGGTTTCAGATTGTGTTTCCAGGTGGAGATACGGTGGAAAAATGCGCTTAAAGTGGCGTTAATGGAGGTTTCTGAGAGGAAGGGGATGGTGGTCTATGAAGGATCAGATGTGGGTTAATTAGAAGATTTACAGTGAAAGCCTAAAATGCTGGGGAAGATGCTCCCATTTAATTCGACAGAGAAAAGAAAAGGATAGTTTTGACATTTCAAAATTTTATCCATGTATGGCTAATTAGTTATTCCATGTGGTTCTAGGTATAAAATTATACATGAATTGATGTATAAAATAATACACGGATTATCTATCCTGATTTTTAAAAGTACAACCAAACACTTAATAAACCTAATACAAAATTTAATACCCCGATTATTTTTCTTAAACAACGTATCAGACCCCATACCAAATATTTAACAATTTATGTTAATTAGATTTGAATGAAACGATGGAAAAAAAAGGTTATAACACTAAGAAAGTCCCCATCAATTTCTAAAGTATGCAAAACATAAAAAAAGGCAGTAGACACTAACAAGAAATAACAAAAATTACACCTCAAGAAGCGACACTAAACTCTAGACTTGAATAAAAAATTTAAAAAAACTACAAATATTGTACCTCTAAATATGAGTTCCCGCTAATTTCTTTTTTTTTCTATAGTTCCCATAAAATCTAACATAACGGATCAAAATTGTTCGATGCATAAAAGGACTATATTGAGAACGAACCTATCATCAACCATAAGGGGTCATTTTCTCATCAGGAGCTACTCATTTTTTAATAGAAATAATCACTGTTGAAGATCATCAACAACACAACTAAATCAAAATGCAAGGCATTTCAAGTTGGCAAAATCCAGTATCATCTTAGGTTCAATATGATGTCCTCCTCAAGCAATGGTATACAAATGAGGTCTCCCAAAAAAAAACACACACACACAACACAACCTTGCTGAGTTTTGAACCATGCGCCAACTGAAGTCAGGCTAGAAACAAACAAGGGATTTCTCCCATAAAAAAAAGGTACTTATATTACTCAAAAATGAATAATGCAGAATAAGAAGCAGAATAATATATAAAGCTGTAGCAGAGAAAAGCATGCATGCTTCCTTTGGGGTTCATGAGAGGGAGGCTGCTTCCATCTTCAATTGCCTGAATCAATTATGGTTGACAAAGCCTAATTAGTTTCATTAGCAGTAACAACAGGTTTTGGGAAACTAAATAGAATATATATGTAAACCTAACTCTGTTAATTTTCTGAAGATGAATGGTATGAAGTATAAGAACACTAATGCACAAGAAATTGGACATTCAGCATCAAACCAGTAACCAGCTTTGACCTGCATACTTCACTATGTTGGAAAAAGCTATTGGGTCAGCTACACCAATAAAGGATGATACTTAGCTCGTTAGTTCATTAGCTTGTCCTCCTCATAAATTCTACCCGTAGTATATAAGTACATCATTACGGTGTTGGAAAGACGACAATTTTTCACATTAATAAGACGGTTAGGCTTCACAAAAAGAAATTCTCTACATCTTTCTAGAGAGGATTTTTAGGCAGTGGAAAAAATGGAATTCATCCTCAGGCTCCCGAGTATCGGTGACCCAAGTCATGATTACTGCAAACCTGCTCCCGCTAAGGAAAAACATGTAAGTTTCCTAAACAAATACTTTCAAACTTAAATACAACACACTATCTACAAACATGTTATTCGTAGAGGCAAATCTAGAATTAGAGTTATTGGATTCAAAATGAACATATGAACTTAATGTGCGTATACATTATTATTTTATTTACGCATAGTAAAGCTAGTAGTCCAGACTCCACTTGTGGAACTATACTGAGTATGTTGTTGTATAGTAAAGTCAGAAGTAATGAATTCAGTTGAATTCGCAGGTTCTATCTAAGATTTGTCTTTGTTTATTCACCTACATTTATCTCCTCTACCGATTGAACAATAGTCTACGAGTTGAAAACTTTAGCAAAGTCAACAACTGTTTAATCTTGATATTACTTATAGCGCACGGTTCAAAACAAGGTGGATACTGAGTCCATCCCTCTACCCTTCTTCACTTAAATATTTAACTTTCGTATATAGAAGGATTTGAACCCGTGACGTACATTTATTGACACAGCAGCATACAGTACGCACTTACCACAAGATCAAAGCAAATAAAAAGCCTCTAACTAAAGGATATTTTTATATTAAAACAACGAAATCAGGTAGAAGAAAAGAAAACAGAGAAGGGTACCACCATAATATATGATAACAGTTCATTAAACCATTCATAGATTGCAAACAGATATGACTTAGTGCTTAGTCGTAACCACTAGCTGTGATATAATTAATCTTCAATATGT
The DNA here is from genome assembly GCA_029783415.1 of Anisodus acutangulus. Classification (NCBI taxonomy): domain Eukaryota; kingdom Viridiplantae; phylum Streptophyta; class Magnoliopsida; order Solanales; family Solanaceae; genus Anisodus; species Anisodus acutangulus. The sequence goes on along the minus strand of CM056507.1, from coordinate 21,032,994 downwards.
AACATTGACATTATAGACACATTTATGTCGGTTTTATGCCCTACCTATAATCTTCATTGGCTTAGAAAGGAATTATCAATCTCAACCATTTTTTATTATCAAGAAATTCCTTTGCGGCAGTCCTTAGGGACCAATCATAGCATTTAAAACTCAGGTTTAAAAGGTTCATCTATCCGTCTCTGCTAAAATTTCCAAAGTCTCGACCTGCACGCGGCACCTCCGCGTCACAGGTCCATTGCGAGACTTCCTCATTCATTCTGTTTTTTCTGTATCTAGATAGTATATGTATTCGGATTGTATTTCAGACTTGTACTTCTTCTAGTCGTTCTTCCACTTGTGACACTAGATTTTGGGTTCGTATTTCTATATTATAAGACTTATTAAAGACTTAAAGTTGATTGATTTACTTTTTACACATTGTTTTTCTAGCATATTGGGTTTTAATGGTTGTGATTTGTCAGTTCAAAAAAAAATTCTTAGCAAGGTTACATTCTTAGCAAGGCAAATTTTTTTACATGTGGATCCAGTTTGCGTAGTTTGTATGGAATATAACTCGAACCTCTGACCTAAGTAACTAATTATTTAATCTTTGCCACTTGAACTAAGTCCGGGCCAAACATCCCAACTACAACTCAAGAGTGCAACAAGTAGCAACTGTGATATGATCATGAATATCAAGTAGGAAAATGCTAGCTAGCATGTGTTGGGAAGTAATAATCTCATTCAGGTATAGTATCCATGGTTAACAAAAAGAACAAGAGGATAACAAGGACACCAAGTACTTACTTGAGAGGAGCAATAGAATATTGCTATACTGAGAAATTTAACGCTCTTGGTAGTTACTAGAGACTCAAAAGACACAACTCCCTTTATTAAACAAACTTTGCTATAACATCACTTGCATTCTATTTTTCTTCACTGTCCAAAATCTGCTTTCAACTCTCTTTATATTTCTCTCTGAACTAGTGTGTTTGAAATGAGAATTAGGGGCTTCTATTTATTAAACCAAACCAATCACAATGTTGGATTGACCCTACAACATGGATGGAAACAAGATCAAATTCACAATCCATGCCTTCCTTAACCTATTTAGAGCTGACTTGTCTATGAATTATCATATAAAATAAAGTGTAATGAGGTTCTATCCAAGAGTGAAGTAATTATTTTAGTAATAGTGGTGTTCATGTGAATTTACGCGCATATTTCGTTAAATACTTGCTAATTTCCATTAGAACAAATACTAAATAACCAAAAACTTAAGCAAATAAGAAGAAATTATCTAAAAGCTTTGTTTCTCTCTCCTGAAATCTAAAAGAGTAAAGTTGTAAAGGACTTCACCAAAAGCACTCTAATAGTTAGACTCTAGCCGCTCAGAGTTAATGCTATCCAAGGAAAGCAAGAGGTAAAAGAAATTAAAGGAGGTAATTAGGATTTCAAAAGCATGCCATATTTTGGTTGTAAATGAAAAATGGAAAGAAAGCAAAAGAATGTCCATACATATATTTTTTTTTTTAAATAAGTTGGAGATTTTTAAGACTTTTGGTATGCTTTATTCATTTTTTTTTTGCCAAAAGTCCTTTGCTTTTCTTTTTCAGAAAGAATAAACTTTTTCCCCTTAAATTTCAAATCTAATCAAATACCAGTCATATATGAATAGAAAGAGTATAAATGTTCAGAGTTAGTATGTGAAAACAGCTCGTACGCTCTTACTAGCCAGCTAATATGCATTTATAATTGTGGTTTATGTTGTTTGGATTTTTTTAAAATATTGAGGGGTGCATGTAGGATTCTTAAAAAATATTATATTTTTTTAGAATCCGACATGAGTGCGGCAACATTTTTTGAGAGTCTGAGCAACATAGACGGTGGTTTAGCGGTCAATGAAGTTGGTTGAGAAACAAATAATTTTTTTTCGATACTTTCATTTCATTTGTATAAGTCTTGGTGGATAGAGTTATCTGATACATATTCTGGTATGATCTAGCTGATACCCATAGAATTAATCCATGATGTGCGAAAGCTAGTCCAAACACCACAATTATGAAATAAAAACTCCCTCGTAGAATTACTCGAGATATGTAAGCTAGCCCGAACATCACAATTATAAAAAAGTATATTCTCTCTATCCCAATTTATGTGACACTTTTTGCTTTTCGAGTTTCAAACCAGGTGAACACCAACTACATTTTAAAATGTATTATTTCATCAAATTGATATGAGAAAATTGTAACTTATAGTACTTATCGCATACTTCCTATGTTTGCTTTTAATTGTCCACTATTCTAAAAATAAATTTACATTTACTTATCAAATTTAGCATATTAAAAAAAAGAACTTATTTTTCCTGTTTTACCCATAGCGTTAATTATACATTCAAATCATTCTCCTAGTCCATTAAGACTATACACCAATTAATATAGATATAATGGTAAAATATATACTTCATTTATTATTTCTCAAGAGATATGCAAAATCTATAGTAGACAATTAAAAGTGAATGGAGGGAGTATTTTTTATTATCTATATTTTAATTTTAAATAATAAATTAATATAATTCAATTTAGCTTTAAGAATTTAGCAAATTAAAATACAAAAAATGAAAAGTGTTACATAAATTAAGGCAGACGAAATATATATATATATATATATATAAATTCAAAGAGTCTTAGGTTTAATTTGACCTAGCTAGCTAAGCAAGAACTCAAAAACCAAAGCTCCCAACCCTAGCTAGCTAAGTGCTCTCAAAGCAAGATAAAGAGCGCCGTTGAACTGACAAGTGTTAGTCTGTTTATTGCATTAAATTGTGTCATATCCTGGTGGGACACACTATCATAATAAAACAAAAGAAATACAGATTTAAAAAAACAAAAAAGGAGCATCTACTCTAATCTATAACCTCCACCATTGTTAAAGTGCCCTTTCATTCCAGCTATTAACACCTGTCAATGGCTAAAGACATGCTAAGGAAGAAGGAAACCAAACAAAGAGACAACCACCCTGCCTATACCCACTCGCAGGAAACCGTGCACCTTATCATAAAACAAATAAACACATGCCCCAATAGTCTTTTTAAGTAAACTTTTTATGAAACCAAGAAATCTATAAGCCCTTGCATGGTACTAAAACAAATTAGTCTATGAAATACCCAAGAAACTAAAGTTTCATTCATAGATAAAAAATTCAAGAAAACATTAAAATGAAGTCTTTTTCCGGAAGGTAAAAGTTGAATTCAAGAATATAAAATTTACCATGGATGAAGATGGGCAGTAAAGGTGCTTGCATTTCAATGAACTTAGTTCTTTCCCTTTCCTTTCTGATCTGAATGCCTGCTTCCATGATCAAAGCCATTGCCATAATAGAGCTGTAAACGAGCATCGTATTCACTTGCTGCCATTGTGGTACCAAGAAATAAACTCTGTGATCCGTCAAACCTCTGGAAGTGAGGCAAAGTAGACGGCGAAGAGGAAGAATTGGACTGAAGGGTCCCCCTATTGAAACCAACAATGTTGGATGCTGGAGATGATGAAGAAATGCTGAAGTTCAAATTGTGCTCGTTACTAGTATTGCTCTGATGACCATTACAATTAATTCCCCCATTGGATGTCACAACCGGGACTAGGTTGTCACCTCCGAATGGGAAATGCTGCAGCTCAGGTTGATGGTCCCCAGTAATACTAAACATTGGTGAAGACACTGCTATTAATGGCTGTAGAGGATTTCCCAAATAAATCTGGCCCGAGAAGCCAGTAGAGTTGTCGATTCCACGAGTAGATGATGGGCCTAATAATCCTGAGGTGAAGTACTCCAAGGGATTTGTAGACCATTGCCTCGGCGTGTTTTGGTGAATGGAGCCATTAGGACTTGCGTTACTGTTGTTATTATTGCTCATACCACTAGTCAATAGCTCGGTGAAAGAAGAGCTAGGGTGCATATTTTGATGATGAGCAACAATAGAAGACTTGTTTTCTTTCTCCTTGTCCTTTTCTGTGGCCCTTTCCCTTGCTCGCTCCCGTGCCTTGAGCCGACTATCCGATCTGGAAAGTGACAATCCAGAACCTTTGCTGGTCTCGGAATTGCTACTACAAGGTTGTTGTTGTTGCTGCTGGTGGTGGTAATCCGGATCATCATCCATTTCAACATCAGCTGAATCAAAACCCGGTTCAGTTCCAACACTTGACCTTTTCTCATCGCTGAGCTGAAGTGTATCTGGAAACGCCTCGAGAGGTGGAAGCTCAGCGATAGAAGGAGCGGCTGCTTTTAGCAGCCACTCTACAGCCTTACTCGGCTGATCACAGCCAAGCCTGTCTTGCAAATCATAGAACTGTATAGCCGTGTTGACAGAGAGGCGAACACGTCTATCTCTTAACCCCTTTGAAGTCAATACTTTGCTATGCCTATCTTTACCTCCAGATGCACGAGAAACTCTAACAATTCTTGATGAAGGCCAGGCATAAAGTTTTCCAATACCACTCTTTTTGACTTCTCCTGCATCATCTACTTCATATTGGTACTGCTCGTCCTCCTTGTTGCTGATTCTTGGAAACTTGCACTCTTGAGTTTGAATCTCCTCCATCTCCGTACTACCACTTTCATACCTTTCTCAAACAAAAAATTAAAATCAAGAAAACACCCACCTGTCAAAATTTATTTCTTTACCCAAATTTTCTTGCTTTAGTACTGTTATAGAGAAAACTACAAAAAGAGTATTTTTCTATGTGGATTTGGGACTTGAATTAGGGTTCAAAAAAAATCTATGAGGTGGTGTAGGGGGTTCTTGGGCTTGGGGGAGTGTATGTAGACATGGGTTTTAGATGTCCTTTGCAACTGATCATGATTACACACTACTTTAGCTTTTATAAGATAAGTACACACATAAAAAGAGAAGAAAAAAGGCTTTGATATATCACGTTCAGCTACAGATAAGGCTTGTTTAAATGTCAGAAGTAGTAGAGGAGCTAGAGAGAAAGAAGGCTTCTTTTTGCAGTGCTTTCAACACAAAGGTCTGTGTATTTGTTCAGCACCACAGCCCTGTTATACAGTAGATAAATTAAAACAGTCAAAACCATAGCCACAAAAAAAATATCAGAAGCCCCCAAAATTTTAGACAAAAATAAAACAAGAAATGAAGACCCTAAATTAGCTTTTCCAACATATTAAATCTGATAAGCTATAAAAACTAATGGTAATTAGTACTAGTATTAATGATAAAATCTATTATTTTTCATAGGGCTTTAGATCTAAGCTTTTGGGATAGATGGGCTAAAGAAGAAGAAAATGGCTACAGAAGGAGAAAAAGTCTTTGGATAAGTTATTGCAATGCTCCAAAAGAGAGAAGATAAACTACACAACCAAAAGAAATAAAATAAAGAATGACAAATTTAGTTTAAAATAAAAACTATAATCCAGTGGGAGTTAAGTTCATTATTATATATACTTTTTTTTTAACTTATAAAGGTTCCCTATTGGGGCTCTATCATTACTATATACTCTATACCATTAATTAAATAGATAATTAAATGTTCTTGTTTTCATGTCTGTATATAACAACAACAATATATTTATATATACATTCATTAACCATTTTGTTGTCTCTTGAATAGATGCAGATTATAAACAACAAAATGCAAATCCACAACAGTTGGATCTGTGAGTTTTGTGCTTTTACACAGTAGATCAGCTTCTAGTTACACATAAAATCAAATTTGATGTATAAAAAACAAAACTTTCAAAGAAAAAGAATTACTGTAGCATCTTGAACACATTTTAAAAAGGTTTTATTGAGCCATAACTCGCACAAATTACATTTGCAAAACCAAAAAATATGCAAATTTGAAGAAGAAAAAGAAGCTAAGTTCAAGAATGTTACCCGAATTTCCTGTAACTCTGCTTCCTTTTAAAACTCCAAAGCCATAATCAGTTCTCTCTACACAACACCAGCAAATCCAAACCAAATAATATATATTTTAAATATATAAAAAATAAAAAGTGCTCTTCAAGTACCCTCATCATTAGACCATAAAAAGAAAATATAAGTTCCCATGATGAATTTAACCTTCAGACTTATTGCTTCCAAGTTCCTTTTCTATTCTTCATTTTTGGTGAAAATGGAAATTTTTAAATAGTACTTAAAAATTTTTAAAAAAAAATATGAAGAGAGAGTATAATAAAAGCCCTAAGGTCATGAACGTTCGAGCATATCACAAGGCTTATCGTGTAAGTACAGACTCAGTGCCACTTTTCTCTTTTCCACTTATTTCGTTTTTCAATGCCATGCCAAGATATTTTTTCCCTTTTAGCTGCCCTCTTTATTTTTTTATTTCCTTTTTAGTTCTATTATTATTATTTCCCTTTTAAGTCTCAATTTATTACTAACAAAATTTAGTTGAATTTTTTTAATGATCACGAAAAATATTATGACTGATTTTTAGTTGTTTCTTTCACTCCGTTATCTTATTATCTTGATGTTGTTACTACTTATTATTAGTTATGTTTTTTTATCTATCGTTTGAGCCACGGGTCTATCGGAAACAACATCTCCTCCCGTTACAAGGTATGGATAAGGTTTGCGTCTAATCTATCTTCCCAAGCTCCACTTGAAGGAATTATACTGGGTATGTTAATATTATTGTTGTTTATGACTAATTTTTAGTTTGCAAAATAAAGTTAATACTACTCCCTTCGACTACATTTTATGTGATTTTATTTAACTAAGTACGGACACTAAGAAGAATTTCTATTGTTGAAATTAATGATTTAAACATCTAATAATATTAGCAGGGCCGATCTAGAGTGTCGGTAAGGGGTTTGGCCGAACTCAATAGTTTTGATTTAAACTATATATTTGTCTTAAAAATTAATTAAATATACTAATTTTAAATTTAAAACTCAATAACTTAAAAAGATTAGAACTCATAAGTTTCAAATTCTGGCTTTGCCTCTGGATATTGGTGTAATCATAAGACATTTGAAATTTGTGCGACTATAAAAATAATATTAAGGTTAAACGAAAAATTTAAGTTAAATTATTTTTGAATTTTAGGATATTTTTTGTAAATAATTAAAATGATTTAAGGTCATATAAACTAAAATGGATGTAATATTAGCCGATTGACCTTTTATTTGCAAAATTATGTTTCACACTTTCACTCGAGAACTAATCTAATACACGATTTTGGTTTCTTGTGAGACTACTATTTAATGGGTTACCCTCAGATTTAGGCAACTGACTCTTGTCTGTTGCGACAATAGCAGTGTCATTAAAATTGCCCATAATAATGATAAAAATATCACGGACTTTTTATTTGGATATTACTATTTAATTTATAAAAATTATTTAACCAGAATTTTGTAATTATCTGAGTCTCCTTTGGTAAGTGTGGGGTTTGTGTTTACACTAAACATATTAAAGTTGATTAATCATTAAAATTTTCAGTGTTGTAGTAATAATTAAGAATCTTTAGGAGGAAATGTGACGTTTTAGCTCTTCAAATGAAATTAAACAATTAAGGATACGAGTTTTTACACATTTTATATTTAACAATTTAAAAATAATAGACCTTACCATATTCTAACATTTAAAAGTTTTTCTTTCTTCAATAAAAATAAAATTCATAAGATTAGCCCACGGGCCAGCCACCAATCTGCTTGGGGCTAGGTTGGCTAGCATTTTAGGCCCTTTTAATTAAAAGACTAGGCTGGGTTAGGCTTCTGTCGAATCTGCTAGGTGACATATATTTCTTTTGTATATAATGTATAATATACATATTTTATGAGTAACACATTTTTTTTTAATTATTGGTTAGGGTCTGTCATTATTTTTGACCGAGTGGTCAAATATCTTAAAAGAAATAATCACTGTTGAAGATCATCAACAACACAAGCAAATGTGAGACATTACAAGTTGGAAAAATCCAGCATCTAACATGATGACCTCCTCAACCAATTGGTATGCACAATTTAGTGAAGAATCATAAACTTAAAATGAGGATAAATTCTTCAATACAAATGAAATGAGGTCTCACAAAAAAAACACGACCTTCTTGAGTTTCAAATCGTGCGCTAAATGAAATTGGGCCAGAAGCAAACAAAGGGATTTCTCCCATAAAAAGTACCTACTTATGTGAATGCCAACACTAAAAGTCAGTTCGATGCACTAATCTCCCTTTATGTGTGGGATCCGAAAAAGGTCTAATAATATATAAGGTTGTAGCACAGAAAAGCATGCATGCTTCCTCTGGGACTCACGAGAGGCTGCTTCCATCTTCAATTGCCTGAATCAATTATGGTTGACAAAGCCTAATCAGGTGATTAGCAGTAAAAACAGGTTTTGAACAACTAAATAGAATAATGTAAACCAGTTCTAGTCTATTAATATGAATTTTAACAATGATGCACACGAAATTGGTTTTGACCTGCGTACTTCACTATAGAGAAATAATATTAGTAGAGACAAATATAGAATCTAGAGTTTATGGATTCAGTTGAACTAGCCCTGGAACTAAGCTGTTATCGAATCAAAAACAGCTTAGTTAAGTTAACGAGACAAAAATTAGGCAAAAAAGATATATAGCGAGGTAAAACGACCTTGGCATATATAGTCTAAAGCTTAGATATTACCTCTTTGGAGGGTAAAAACTAGGGGTGAGCGGGTCCGGGTACCCTAACATTTTTTAACTACCCGGACCCTACCCGGTAAAAGATTGGTTCCTAAATTTACTACCCGGAACCTACCCGTAGCAATCATTACCCGAAACCTACCCGTAGCAATCATTACCCGAAACCTACCCGTAGCAATCATTACCCGAAACCTACCCGGACCCGCAGGATCCGGGTAGGTTCCCGGGTACCCTGTAAATAAAAAACACAAATTAAGCAACAATTTTTAAGCCTATGAGAATAAAAAAGAGTTCTAAAATAATTTCATCAAATAATTTTTTAGCCTGCAATCGGAGTTTTTAGTACCCTTATAAGAAGTTTTAGAAAACTTATTCATTGTAGAAAAGCTAATTCTGTTACCAAAACCTAAAATTGCAAGTCAAATTTGACACTCAATTAATTGAACATGTTGATTTCAAAATAAATTTAAAAATATCTGAATTAAACTTCTTTTCGTGTTCATAAGCTCTTCGATACAAAAGAAAAGCTTTATTAAACTAGTAAATCCCTAAATTTCATCTTCACAACTACAAAAATATACACAAATTTTAAAAATAGATTTACATTTCAAATAAAAAAGTAATACAAATTGAAGACGAGTATCGCCTGAAATAGAACAGAAGCATATGATATTAAAAAGAAATTGAAGAGTTAGATATGAACCCATATGCATTTTAGGAATAACGTGAACACAACCAAAGGAGAGAAAGAGGCAAAGGTGAAGCTTCAATGACGACAATGATGAAAGTACCTGAGAGAAAGCTTCAACAACGACGACGATGAAGCTCGGTGGTGCAACTAAAACGCCATTGTTATTGAGAGAGTTTTTGGGTGGGGAAAATCAATGTGCAGGCGTGCAACAAATAATTTTGGAGAAATTTAAAAGTGGTCCAAATGTTTCTAAAAAAAATAAAAATATTTAATATTTTATAGGTTCCGGGTATCGGTTCCGGGTCCTGGTACCCTGTCTCTATTTGCCGGAATCGGAACCGGACCCGACATTGATCGGTTCCTAATTTTACTACCCGGACCCTACCCGTTATTATAATATATCTATCCGGAATCTATCCGTTAGTGTCGATTCCGATCGGGTATCTGGATACCCTGTACCCGTGCTCACCCCTAGTAAAAACTTTGACAAAATTAGTGTGTTAAGCAATAATATTGTCCAGTGTTGTCAAAGATTCGCTTTATGTCCGCCTTAAGCCCTGGAACTAGGTGAAAATTAGGCTGTACGATCTGCCTCGCTTTGGTGGCCGAGAACAAACAAATAGTAAATGTTAGAAACTTTGTGAATAGGCCGTTCCTCTATCATTTTTTAATTAAATATCCGACTTCATTACATTTACAGAGACATAATGAAGGGTGATTAAAAAGAGTCCGGAAGAAAAAAAACTTGACTATTAAGCATTAATAGTCATGATGCGACCAAAACAATGAGAATCAGGAAGAAGAAAAGAAAACAGAGAAGGGTATTATAATTATGTATAACATATCAGTTCATTAAACCATTCATATGATTGCAAACAGAATTAGTGACTCGGTGCTTAGTCTTAACCGTTAGCCGGTGTTATGCTTCGATAATTTCTCTTCAATATCTAACATTTTCATTATGAGTTTAAATTATATACATTAGTAAATTTTTACACTACTATATCAAATTACCTATTGTGGTAGATAACATATCTTGTTTTAAACATTAATTACAAATAGAGATGGCAGTGGATCCTGGACCCGGTCCGGATCCAGTGGATCCAGATCCGTTTTATAGGATATGGATCTTCAAAATTTGGACCCGACGGATCTGGATGGGACCCGGATCCATTTCTGACGGATCGGATCTGGATCTTGTATTTGAGATCCGTATCCGATCCAGATCCGACCCGTGAATCCATTTTTTATTAAATATATTTATAACCTAGAATGTAATTTTATAAGTATTTTCTTAAAATTGCTAAGCACATCCTTGCAAGTTTAATTCTCAAAACAAGTTTAATTTATCCCCACGTTAACTCAAAAATCAAAAAATAAAGAGGTAACTTCGATAATAAAATCAATGTTATATTAGTGAATGACTAACATCTCCATAAACAAGTAGTTAAAATTATATTCACTTCATTTGTGAAGATTCCAAGCACATGCAAGTTCTGCATTGTAGAAATACTAGTCAGCATTTTCCACAACTATTGTCATTGTCCAACATTTTCAATTAATAGCTCACAATCAAAACGAGACAACGAACAAAATATATCAAAACGAGACAACGAACAAAATATCTCATATGAACATTTCAAAATTGAAACACAGTAAACTGTTAGCTAAGTAAAAATCGTTTGTCAGTTCAAAAAAAAATTCTTAGCAAGACAAATTTTTTTACATGTGGATCCAGATCCGATCCGTGGACCCGGTGGATCCGAATTTGAATCTGATTTTTATGGACCCGACGGATCTGGATCCGGATCTGGATTCAGGTATGAAAAATGGATCTGGATCCGAATCTGAATTCAGGTATGAAAAACGGATCTGGATCTAGATCTAGTAGGATCCGGTCCAGATCCGATCCGTTGCCATCCCTAATTACAAATCTCACATTGTACGAAAGCTTTCACTTAGGCATATATATGTAGTTTATGCCCCTACTTACAAACTTCATTGAAAGAGCTTAACAATCCCGAATTAAGTGTGCAACAATTAGCTAATGTGACAATATTGAAGCGTGTGATCATCTCATCTAAAAGCTTAAATTGTTAGAATGACCACATTTTTATTACTTAATTTATTTTCAACAGACATGATCATAAATATCAAACTAGCATGGATCGGAACAAGATCAAACTCACAAGAGGTTTTCTTGTTCAATGCCCTCTTCTTAACCTTACTTAGAGCTGACTTGTCTATAACTTGTCATATAAATAAAATTACCTAACTTTTTTTTTTTTATCTCTACTAAGATATTAAATAGTACAACAATAGAATACTCATAGTTCTATAAGTGGTGTTTGGAAAGAGTAGGATGTATGCAGACCTTATCTTTATTTTTATGAGATAGAGAGACTGTTTTTTATAGATCCTCGCCTCGGAAGTAAAAATAAGATATTAAACAGTAAAGTAAGTTATATCACAAAGGACTTGCCAAAGCACTTAAATACCTAGACAGTGACCATAGACACTAGATGGTCATAGTTAATGCTCAAGCCTTTCCTTACCTACTAAATATCAACAATATGCATCGCGAATCGAATTAATCGAAGCCACAGCAACTGTTTAGAAACAAAAAAATAAAGAAATCTTGCATGACTCACTAGAAGAGTATTGCATCGTGGTTATATAACAATTGATAACTGATATACAGTGCTATTTTATGATATTATTAAAATATTTCCGTAGTTAGCTAGAACACTGTTTATGAATAAACAACTATATCTACTCTCTTATCTTCCATTTAGCTCTCTACCTTAATTATATTTTCCACCCTTTATAAAAGAAAAGAAACATATGTGGAGACTTTCTTTTGCCTTAATAATGTAAACCATATTTTATAAGAAAAATGCAATTGTATGTTGTAATTTCTTGTTTGAACTTTTCATTTTTAAGTAAATTTGATTGGAAATTTTCATAAAAATAATAAATATGCCTCTCCTTCTCTTATAAGATGAAAATAGCTCTTACCGGCCAGCTATTATAGTCTCGTCTCCAAAAGGGCTGCCTTTAATTTATCTTCTACAGTACTATATTAAAGCACAACATTCAAAGTCGTCTTTACTTTCTTAAATTTTGTAACAAATTAAAACACATAAAATTAAATTAAGGGAGTACAAATATAGGGTTAAAGAGTCTTACTATGATGTTTTAGTACTCTATCTATTTCATCTTATGTGAAAATATTAATATTTTGGTTTGTTTCAAAAAATAACAACATTTTTTATATAATTTAACTTTTTTTAATTTTAAACTTATTATGTTAACTTTAATGACATGCTCATATAGCCAGCTACTCTAGTGTTATCTGTAAAAGGGTTGCCATTAATTATTTAATTTACTATATGTGCTATTCATTTCTTTTCAATTTATGTGGTATCTTTCGAATTTTGAGAGTCAACGAATTTTTTTTATTACAATTTTTTTATATATTTTTTAAATATTTTAAATTATCAATTATTATGATTTGTAATACTTTTTATGTAGTTTTCAACTATATAAAATTTTATTTAAAAAAAACTTTAAAAATTCAATATTCGAATTCACGATCAAAATTTAAAAGTTTACTTTCGAAATTCAATATGGAGTAATATATAGGGCATTTCATGGAAAAATGAGTTTTCATGAGTTGAGGGGTGAAGTGTGCTTATACTTCATTGTCCTTCGACCCTACCTGTGGGAATATAACTTAATATGTTGGTGTTGGAGTAATATATAGGGCTAAAGAGTGTAAGGTTTTATTTGACCTAGCTAGCTATAAGCAAGACCTCAAAACCCAAAGCTCCCAACCCTAGCTAGCAAAGTGCTCCCAAAGCAAGATAAACAGTGACAAATGTTGGTGTTTAATCATTAATGTGACTGGCTTACATCCTGGTGGGACACTAAACTAAACAAGACAAAAGAAAATAAGGATTTAAAAAACAAAAAAGGAGCATCTACTCTAATCTATAGCCTCCACCATTGTTAAAGTGCCCTTTCATTCCAGCTATTAACACCTGTCAATGGCTAAAGACATGCTAAGGAAGAAGGAAACCAAACAAAGAGACAACCACCCTGCCTATACACACTCGCAGGAAACCGTGCACCTTATCATAAAACAAATAAACACATGCCCCAATTACCTTTTTATGAAACCAAGAAATCTATAAGTCATTTCATGGTGTACTAAATCACATTAATCTTATAAAAAAATGCAAAAAAAAAACAGAAAAAGGAGTCTTTTTTGCAAGGTAAAATTTGGGTTTTATGTAGAATAATACTCAAATGTAATACTTTTTTTATTAGTTGCTTCAAAAAAATTAAAATATTTTTATATTTAAAAATAATTTTATTTTATAAAATAATTTATAAACACACAAATATCTAAATCTTATTTTAAATCACATATTTCAGAAATATTACTTTATTTCTTATACTCTGTACCAAGTCAAACAAAGATAATATTTTTGAAAATGAGGGAGTAGTAGAGTTCGAGAATTGAAAATTTACCATGGATTAAGATGGGCAGTAAAAGGAACTTGCTTTTGAATGAACTTAGTTCTTTCCTTTTCCTTTCTGATCTGAATGCCTGCTGCCATGGCCATAGCCATTGCCATAATAGAGCTGTAAACGAGCATCGTATTCACTTGCTGCCATTGTGGTGCCAAGAAATAAACTTTGTGATCCGTCAAACCTCTGGAAGTGAGGCAAAGTAAACAACGGCGAAGATGAAGAATTGGACTGAAGGGTCCCCCTATTGAAACCAGCAAAGCTAGATGCCGGAGAAGATGAAGAAATGCTGAAGTTCAAATTGTGCTCATTACTAGTATTGCTTTGACCACTACAATTACTTCCCCCAATGGCGGTATCGCCATTGAAGGGGAAGTGGTGTAGCTCAGGTTGATGGTCCCCCGTGATGCTAAACATTGGTTGTAGAGGATTTCCCAAATAAATTTGGCCGGAGAAGCCAGTACAGTTATCGATTCCACGGGTAGATGATGGGCCTAATAATCCTGATGAGGTGAAGTACTCCAAGGGATTTGTAGACCATTGCCTCGGCGTGTTTTGGTGAATGGAGCCCATAGGACTTGTGTTACTGTTATTGTTGTTGTTATTGCTCATACCACCTGTCAATAGCTCGGTGAAAGAAGAACTAGGGTGCATATTTTGGTGATGAGCAACAACGGAAGACTTGTTTTCCTTCTCTGTGGCCCTTTCCCTTGCTCGCTCCCGTGCCTTTAGCTGACTATCCGATCTAGAAAGTGACAATCCAGAACCTTTGCTGGTCTCAGAATTGCTACAAGGTTGTTGTTGGTTGTAACTCGGATCATCATCCATTTCCACATCAGCTGAATCAAAACCCGGCTCAGTTCCAATACTTGACCTTTTCTCATCGCTGAGCTGAAGTGTATCTGGAAATGCCTCCAGAGGCGGTAGCTCAGCGATAGAAGGAGCGGCTGCTTTTAGCAGCCACTCCACAACCTTGCTCGGCTGATCACAGCCGAGCCGATCTTGCAAATCATAGAACTGTATAGCCGTGTTGACAGAGAGGCGAACACGTCTATCTCTTAACCCCTTTGAAGTCAATATTTTGCTATGCCTATCTTTCCCTCCAGATGCACGAGAAACTCTAACAATTCTTGATGAAGGCCATCCATAAAGCTTTCCAATTCCACCAAGGCCACTCTTTTTTATTTCTCCTGCATCATCTACATCATATTGGTGCTGTTCATCTTCCTTGTTGCTGATTCTTGGATACTTACACTCCTCCATCTCCATACTACCACTTTCATACCTTTCTCAAACAAAAATTCAAAATCAAGAGAACACTCACCTTTCAAAATTTATTTCTTGGCCACAAAAAGGGTATTTTTCTATTTGGATTTGGGACTAGAATTAGGGTTGAGTGAAGTAGATAAACTATGAGCTGGGGTCTTGGGTTTTGGGTGTCCTTTGCATTGATCATGATTACATTCTACTTTGGCTTTAATAAATAAGAGTACTAAGTAGACACATAAAAAGAGAAGCAAATATATGTGTAAAAAGGAGTTTTGATATATCACATTCAGCTAGCTTCGTAGGTGTGGGCATAAAAATCAGTGAACCTAAAAATTCGATTCGATTTGAATTCGGTTAAATAAATTTAAAAAATTAAAAAATTTAAAAAATTAAAAATTTTAAAAAATCAAATGTATTAATGTTAAATAATTCGGTTTGGTTTTTTAGAATTGATGATAAATATGAATAGAAAATTGGTGGCAAATTTATAATTAATCATAACATATTACATAAATAAATGAAAATTGAAAGCTTTGATTATGAAACCCTAAAAATTTACGGCTGACTCGTATGTGGTAGCATATTCACGCTATCTCTCTTTCTCCGTAAATCTTCCATAAATTTCTTTGCAAACCCTCACTTTTTTTGCTTTTATCAGGTGAAATATTCGAATTTCTCACATATGGTTAGGTTGGGTAGTTTTTTTTCGAATTGGTTGGTGTGATTTTGTAAATTACTATGGAGAGACAGTTCAATGGACTTGTCTAACTCATCGAGTTCCATCTCAGGTCATCTCACTGCATTTATTCCCTTTAAAATTGTTTTTTTTTGCCTAAAAAATGGGCTCGAATTAAAGGAGTGATATAGATTAAGATGATTCAACTAGTTCATTTCTTAAGTGAGTTCGATCTTTAAATGGGTCAGAATAGAAGGAATAGATATAGAGGATCCGTATAGCGACTCGACTAGTTCATTCTTAAATTGCATGTTTTTTGGTTGAAATTTGTTGGATTGAGTGGAAATCATATAATAGAATATTGAAATAGAAGCAGCAACGGCCGCCGGTTTGACATGAAGCTGAAAACAAAATTGGACGACACCCTCTCCTTGTGTTTTTATAAGTGACATCGCCGATCATTTTCTTTAATTCTTATCATATTAATTTTTCTCTATCTGATAACCTTAAAAGTTAGGTTCTTGGTAGAATGGAAGACATTTTGGATTATGGAACAGAAGAGGTGAAACGAAACAACGAGGAAAAATTGAGATAAAAATTTTGGAATTTTCTACCGTGGCTTCCGAATCGGCATTTAGCACGGGGGATGCATTCTCGACCATTTTAGGAGTACATTAACTCATAAGACAGTTGAGGCATTAATTTGCACACAGAATTGGCTTCGCTTAACTCTTATAGGAGAACTGAAAGAAATAATCTCTTTGATTATTTTCATTAATTGAATATGTATATATACAAGTTACAAAATAGGAGAATCCTATTCCTATTCTATTCCTAAAATCTTATTCTACCAGAATTCTAACTCTACAATTATGGTAGTGTATAATCCTAATTTAGGTAACAAATACATTACAATATACTACACGTATATTTTCCAAATATACAATATTCTTATGTCCAATTAACACCAAAACCGAGGCCACCAATATGGGCAGAATCCGTGACTTGAGTAAGGCAATATACACCTGTATATTGTGTGTATATTGCCTTATTTAACACACACCCGCAGTCATATCGGGCGGTCTTCGAACACTGAGACTGTCCCTAAAATCTTCAAAGAGTTCTGAGGGAAGACCCTTTGTAAAGATGTCTGCAACATGATATCTTGACGGGACATGACATACGCGTACCTGCCCCCGAGCAACCTTTTCTCGTACAAAGTGATTGTCCATTTTGATATGCTTAGTGCGTTGGTGCTGAACCGGATTACCTGAGAGGTAGATGGCCCTAACATTATCACAATATACTAAGGTTGCCTTCTGAATGGGGCAATGAAGCTCTAAAAGCAAGTTACGTAACCAGCATGATTCTGAGACCACATTAGCTACCCCTCGATATTCTGCCTCGGCACTTGAACGGGATAGAGTCGCCTGACGCTTCGCAGACCAGGAGACTAAGTTGTTGCCAAGGAACATACAATATCCTGACGTAGACCGTCTAGTGTCCGGACAACCACCCCAATCCGCATCTGTGTACGAGACAAGTGTGGATGTAGATGAAGGATACAAATGCAACCCATAGTCCAGTGTCCCCTGAATATACCGAATGATGCGTTTGATTGCATTTATGTGCTCAACTTTGGGATCATGCATGAATAAACACACCTGCTGAACCGCATACGTAATATCCGGTCTGGTAAAGGTAAGATACTGGAGGGCCCCTGCAAGACTGCGATAGCGGGTCGGGTCCTCGTATGGTGCACCTGCCGCGGCACTAAGCTTGGGTTTTGCATCAATTGGAGTGGAAGTGGACTTACAGGATGACATCCCATCCCTCTCTATGATCTCAGCAACATACTTTTGTTGAGACAAAAATAAGCCACCTGAATGACGTTTGACGACAATCCCCAAAAAATAACTCAAAGGCCCTAAGTCTTTCATAGCAAACTTAGAACTGAGCATGGCCATGATAGACTGGCGCAATACATCGGAAGAGGCAGTCAAAATGATATCATCCACATACAACAGAATGTAGGCCAAGGACGAACCACGGCGGTAGATGAACAAGGAATTATCCAACCTACTGTGAGTGAACCCAATAGTCTAAACAAAGTCAGCAAACCTCGTATACCAGGCCCTTGGAGACTGCTTAAGCCCATATAAGGACTTCTTCCACAAACAGACATGATGAGGACGGTTGGGATCCCTGAAACCCAACGGCTGATGCATATAGACTGTTTTCTTGAGATCACCATGTAGAAAAGCATTCTTGACATTCAACTGATGAATTGGCCAAGTCTTTGAAAGAGCCAAGCTAAGCACAGTGCGAATGGTAGCCGGTTTGACCACCAGACTAAACGTCTCACCACAATCTATCCTAATCTGTTGAGTCTTACCATCACCCACAAGTCGCGCCTTATGTCGATCAAATGACCCATCTGAATTCTCCTTATGAGCAAAAATCCACATAGACCTGATAACATTAATACCATATGGACGGGGCACCAACTCCCACGTATTATTATCAATAAGAGCATTATATTTATCAGTCATAGTAATTTTCTAATTTGGGTCATTTAATACGGACACATGATTGCGGGGCAAGGGGGATTTAAAGACATCAGAATGTAAATTAAAATATCTTTTAGGTGTAAAAATACCCCGCTGACTACGAGTGACCGGTCTATGACTCGAGGAAGAATTTAGTGAATTTTGGGAATTTTCCTGGGTCGGGACGGACTGGCCAGCAGACAGTGGGCCTGTTGGCCCAAATCGAGAAATCAGCGAGAATGCAGAACAGTTCGAGTGGCGGGTAATCATTGAACTGCTTTGATTCTTTGAAACAATGACGGAGCAGTGGGTCCAGCGAGCAGTGGGTCCGCTGGAGGATTTTGGGTGCGGGATATGTCCGAAAAATGATAAGTAATATACGGAGATATACCATCATCCAAAAAATTATATGAACTAGGCTCGGGAGTATGGACTTTAGTAAATGGAAATTGAGTTTCATCAAAAATTACATGGCGATTAATGATGATTTTCTTGGAGGATAAATCAAAATATTTATAACCACGATGATTAGACGGATAACCCAAAAACACACACGGAGTAGACCGGGCCTGAAGATTGTTAATTGTAGTGGATGGAAATAACGGATAACACAAGCACCCAAAAATTCGAAGATGAGAATAAGAAGGGTTCTTATTATATAAGATTTGGAGGGGGGAAGAATATGTCAGACATTTGGACGGAATTATGTTAAGTAGATATGTTGTCATTTGCAGAGCATGATGCCAAAAATACGGGGGTACGGAAGCATGAAGTAAGATAGTGCGGACAATGTTATTTATGGAACGAATTTTGCGTTCGACTTTCCCATTTTGAGAAAATGTATGAGGGCAAGAAAAATGAAAATTTATCCCATTATTATCACAGAACTCTCGAAATACTATATTGTCATACTCTTTCCCATTATCACATTGAATATTCTTTATTTCTCTTTCGAATTGTGTTCTAATGAATGCTCTAAATTTTATGAAGACGGAAAACACTTGAGATTTATTGACAATTGGAAACGTCCACAAAAATTTAGAATAATCATCCAGAAACAGAACATAATATCGATGACCTAACGAACTTAGAACAGGAGACGTCAATAGGTCGCTATGAATAATATCAAATGATTGTGAAGTATGAGAATTTGAATCCACAAATAGCAATTTAACACTTTTTCCTAACGAACAAGATTGACAAATTTGAGTACGACTCGTACTCTTACAAGAAATGAAGCTATTTTTATCTAAAACTGATAAAACAGAAGAGCCCGGATGACAAAGGCGAGCATGCCACATAGAAGGAGAAATGGCTGCAAAAGCTGACGGCCAGGCTTGACTCGATGGACTGAAACCAGGCATGATAGGATAAAGATCCCCCCTACTATCACACCTCATGAGATGACTCCCCGTATTGAAATCCTTCACAGAGAAACCAAAAGGATCAAATTCAACAGAAACTGAATTGTCAGTGGTGAACTTTCTGACAGACACTAAATTTTTAATCAATTTGGGGGCATGTAAAGTATTTTTCAAGATAAGGGGTGGATTGGGGGGAGACAACGTTTTCTTACCATAACCCTGAATTGGAATAGAGTTGTCATTACCAACAATTATACCCCGAGTGGTGCTCAAATTGGAATAAGATGAGAGAGTACCTGATTCGGAAGTCATGTGAGTAGTGGCACCGGTGTCCATATACCAATTTGCGTTCGGTTGAGTCAACCCTAACGTGTGCATCGCGGCCTCGATATCGGTCTGAGTGAGGCCTACTGCATGGTGGTCTTGCGGAGGTCGGGGCCCAAGTATTCCCGGACGAGACTGAGTTGGGTCGTAGCGCTGGAATCTTTGTTGGGCAGCGCCGATGGGCCGCCAACGCTTGGGTGTTGGGCCTGAAAGGTGGCCGCCCAGTTCTTTGGAATTCACTAAGCGATGAGGCTGGCGGCCGCGACCTTGCCCATCCCCATCGCCATAGGCCCCAGCTTCTTGACCACCTGCGCTGGCGACTCATGGGCGAGGCCATCGCTTCTTGCTGACCACCAGAATCGCCGCGTTTGCCCCCGCAGTTTTTGTTATTATTCTTGCCGCCACCATGATTATGGTTTTGGCCCGAATTATTAACAAAACCCGAAGAACTTGGGGAGGACGCCATCATGACGACGGGGCTTGCTCTAGTAGCCACCTTTTTAGCCAAATCGGCTTCTTCCAAAGTAAGCATGGAGCGGGCTTGATAAAAGGCGGGAAGAGGGTTGCTTTGACGAAGTTCCAACGCCATTATATGCCTCCGAAATACCGGCAACCAATTGTAGAACCAAACGATTATTGATGACAAGTGCGCCCACATTACGGAGTTGATCTGCCAACTCTTTAAGTTTCTTGCAATAGGCAGATACATTAGGAAATTCTTCCATGCGAACGAGGGAGAATTCCTGCTCAAGTGTGACGGCACGTGAATGTTGGTTATCTTGGAATATGTCACGCAATCTATTCCAAGTAGCCATAGCCGTGGTATCCGGCTCAATAATCGTTTGTAGAAGGTCAACTGAAATAGTGGAATAGATCCACTGGAGAACGGTAGCATCAAGCGTGATCCATAATTGAGGATCCTCCTTGGGAAGGGGTGTAGCGGTAGGAATGATATGATGGATAACTTGATGGGAGAAAGCGTGTATTTTAAACAACTCTGCCCACATCGCATATTGAACGTTTTCCATTTCAAGCACAATAGGGATACTGTTCTTGACGTTGGAAACCATGAGGGCAGGATGATAATTGTTCTTAGACATATTGAAAGAACAAAGAAGGAGGGGAAATTTAAGAGAGGTTTTTTAGAGCGGAAGACGAAATTTGGAAGAGAAACCCGAGGGGGGGTCTCGGCCGAAAATAGGCAAAAGTTGGGAGAGAAAACTTTTGTTTAGACCTAGTCTCTTGATACCATGAAAGAAATAATCCCCTTGATTATTTTCATTAATTGAATATGTATATATACAAGTTACAAAATAGGAGAATCCTATTCCTATTCTATTCCTAAAATCTTATTCTACCATAATTCTAACTCTACAATTATGGTAGTGTATAATCCTAATTTAGGTAACAAATACATTACAATATACTACACATATATTTTCCAAATATACAATATTCTTATGTCCAATTAACACCAAAACCGAGGCCACCAATATGGGCAGAATCCGTGACTTGAGTAAGGCAATATACACCTGTATATTGTGTGTATATTGCCTTATTTAACAAGAACAAATTGTGCAACCAACCGAAGAAGAAACTGAGTTTTATGAAGAAGTTGAATTGGGTAACAATACTGTTTTTTATATATTATTTTTAATAGAATGATTATACTTTAACATTTTGTTTATTATATTGACGCTTTGGAAAATTGTATGTAGACTTTGAGAAACTTTCAATCGTACCGCAATCACAAGACGCAGAACAACCATAAGCAGTGGAGGACTTGACAATAGATTGATATTACTTGCTGGAGGTATTGTTTAACATGTCTGTTTATTGTAACAATTGTCACCGGTTATGTTGCCATGAAATTGAATATCTTTTAGAAATTATGATTTAATCATATCATATGCTAGTAGAATCGTTTCATTTCTTTTTGTCTATTAAAAATGATGTTGAATATATAATTTAATATCTTAATTGACTTAGTGTTAAGTGTTTAATTCAAATTTTGCGGTGAAGGAAATGGGTAGGTATCCCCGTGTTTCTAAGGAAGCAAGATTGCTAGTTGTGTCATGTTTTTAAATTCATGTTTTGAACTTTTAATTTATGATGTGAACTTTATATTTTGGACTTTTATTTTGTGGGGATGTAAACTTTAATTTGGAGTTTTTTTACATGTTTCAAGGATATATGTAATGCACACTTTATGTTTTTGGACTTAAAATTTTTTTTTTGGACTTTATATTTGCTATTATGATACACTTGAATTGAAAAAACGATATAAACCGATATGTTCGTTTTTTTTAAAAGTTTGATTCATTTTTTAAAAATAAAAATTAAATTTTATTCGGTTAAAAATTTTTTTATACAAAATCGAACCGAATCAATACGCCCACCCCTGAGGCTTTGTTTCAAATGTCGGAAGGCTTCTTTTTTCTTTTGCAGTGCTTTCAGAACTCATCTCGTCTCAGCACCACAGCCCTGTTATACACAGTCAAAACCATAGCCACTGAAATATCAGAAGCCCCCAAAAATTTAGACAAACATAAAACAAGAAATGAAGACCCTAAATTAGCTTTTTCAACATCTCATTAAATCTCATAAGCTAATGGTAGTTGAAAGATAAACAAAGAGGAGGAACAATAAGTAGCTATTTCCTAATCTAAGAAGAAGAAAGAAGACTTTGGAGGCTAGAGTGGAGAGCCTTTTTTTTATTGTGTAATTAAAAGATTTGCTGACCCTAGAAATTGCGATGCTCAAAAAGAGAGAAGATAAACTACACAACCAAAAGAAATAAAATAAAAAATGACAATGTTAAAAATAAACAATGTTGTCCAGTGGGACTTAAGTTCATTATTATATACTATATACCATTAATTAAATAGATATTAAATGTTCTTGTTTTCATGTTTGTGTCTGTATACAACAACAATATAGGAATATTTATATATACATTCATTTACCATTTTGTTGTCTCTTGAATGGATGCAGATTATAAACAACAAAATGCAAATCCACAATTGTTGGATCTCAGAGTTTTGTGCTCTTTGAAAGGCTTCTACACAGTAGATCACATATATCAAATTATGGATAAAAATCCTTTCTTTTATTTTCAAATGGGCAGAACTCTTCAATGAATAGCTAAATGGAACAATATTATCCAAGAAATAGTTTCTTGAGCTATAGTTCACAAAAATTTCCTTTTGCAAAACCTAAAAGATACAATTTGGACACCTAAAAATGTGAAAACCTGTAAAAGAGCTCAAATTATAGATATAAGGGTAATGAAAATAGATTAAAAAATAATTATTGTAGTAGAAGAAGAAGAAGAAGAAAAGCAGCTAAGTTAAAAGATAGTTACCCAAATTTCCTGTAACTCTGCTTCCTTATTCATCACAACTTTTATAAGTCCAAAGCCATAATCAGTTTTGTCTACACAACCCCAGCAAATCCAAACCAAAAAGTATATATTTTAAATAGATAAAAGATAAACTCCTCAAGTACCCTCATTATTAGACCATAAAAAGAAAGTATAAGTTCCCATGATCAAACCTTTAAACTTGTTGCTTCCAAGTTCCTTTTTTTCTTTATGTTTTGGTGAAAATGGAAAATCTTTGTTTCCTTTCTCTTCTTCTTTTTTTTTTTTCAATTTTTTTGGGTGGCAATTTAAACACTACTTAATATTTTAAAGCATAAAAAAAGAGAAACTTACGGAAAGCAGTATATTTTGTAGGCTTCTAACCAATTATAGCTACTTTTTAAAATTATTGTTTGTACCTTTTTTTAGGGTACAGATGTATTTCGTTGTATTTAAATACATGTATTTTGTGTATCCTATATTTTTAGCGAAATTTTAGTGGCTTGATGTCGCGTGTATTTGACTGTATTTGAATACATACAACCTTAGTCAAACAACACATACAGTCAAATACATCTAGTTTGCCCCAAAATACAATCAACTAAATACATTAAACTTATATTTACACTAAAAATGATGAAATACACTCAGATCTGAGATACAAGAAGGAGAATCATGAAAGTATACTTAATGTCCTAGAGACAATCTGTATTAGGACAAATGTACTTTATACACATTCATATTATTATTAATGGAGATTAATATTTTGACATCTGCAATTATTGAATTATTATTTGATTGTTTGTAATTATTCATTAATGTGCATCCCTTGAGCTTACGTTGTCATTAATAGAGTGAAAATATTTTATGATAGAGCGTAACTCTTAAAATAGCCTCGACTAATGATCATCGAGAATGGGATATCGATGATATGTGATAAGTCGACATGTGGTCTGCATCACATCCTTGGAGGATGTAGTATGTCTCACCTGCTACGAGTAATGGTTACTCGTTATGGACACATGGATACTTTGGAAGTATTGGTATACCCTGCTGATATACTGTTTGTTATATTTGTCTAACGTATGATCAGTGTGTGAGAGATATAAGTCCTTAGACTTGAGGTCAATACGCGCCTTATCTACAAAGTAATGTACTTTGATCCCGTCCTAAGCTCAACTGCCTTGTAGGTTGAGATACGGCTTATATTGGGTACATTACGATGTAGATTGAAGGTGGTAGTTGAGCCAAGATTAGGATTCATTCCTCGAATGTATGTTCGAGAGAACACTCGGATTCTCAGTGATATTAGGTTGACTAAGTCATTGGCCAACGCAATAGACATATTTAGAATATGGTCTAGTCGTCGACTAATATAGATGAGATACAATGATTAAGCCATTTGGATAGACAGTTGACAAATCCTAAGCTTGATCGGGTGTGTCATGAATGAAAGGATTTTATCTTACCACATAAAGGTTGAGTTTACTGGATTCGCGTAAACGTACTTCACATATTGAGTTCGTCTTCCGGCGTCGTCTAGGAGTTCCGCGTAGACCTTAATTTGATTAATGTCAATATGAGAAGGCATGTAGGGTCACACTATGTCGATTGTCCATTTCGATCTAAGGATGTATTGAGAGAGTAATTAAACTATTGGATTTGGAATCGAGACATTTAAATGAATAATGATTACATTAATTAAGTAAAATTAGATTTTGGATTTAATTAAGAATTCATGGAAATTAAATCAAGACAGTGCAAGTGCACGTCGAGCGCCGCGACGCCCATACCCTAGGGCCGCGGCGCCTCTGCATCGGTTTTGGGTCAGGCCCAAGGTCAAACCCTAATTCGATTTTTGACCTAATTTTTAACTATAAATAGAGGCATTCACTTTCATTATTCTACACCAATTTCTGAAAACATTCTAAGCCTTAAAGACTTAGAATCAAATACTCTCTCGAACCACTGCCGGATTTCCTAGTTTTTCGAAAGAGAAATACATTAAAGCTTGGAGCTTACAATCGGAAAAGCAACCACGTGTGCACCTTATAGTAGATAAAGATTCCAGATAATATAACTTGTAAGTTCATACTTTATGTTACAAGTTTAATTGTTGTATAACCATGCCAGAAATGTTGTTGGGGTAAGTAAGAAACAAAACTTTAAAACTTACGTTGTGCCTTACTTATGTGCTTTGTACCCAACAAAATCCTACAGTGGTATCAGAGCTCAGGCTGGTTTAATGATTATATAACAATTGAATAGAATAATAATATGGGTTGAACATGAAATTGGATTAAAACGAGGTTTCTTGAAATCCTACGTATCTTGGACAAATGTTGACCTTTTGATATTACCCTAAATTATCTCCTACGCTAACTCGAGGAAGTCATTCCAATCTAACTCGAACTAAGCCAAAGTGCGTTATCCGACTCATTGCACGGTGCACGACTAAGAACGAGTAAGAACGAATGATGGTCGAATGGGCGTTATTGATAATGGTGGGTGATGATTAAGGACCTGTGAATTGATCCCTAAATTGGATTTAGGGGTTGAATGATTTTGAAAATCAACACAGAAACGTTTGTCATGACGTCAGCGCCGCGACGCTGGCTAGGGTTTCAAAGCGGCGCCGCAGCTCCATGGTGGAGCGTCGCGGCGCTGATAAGTCGTTTTGAAAAATATGAACTCACTGGACAACAGGCGCCGCGACTCCATGGTGGAGCGCCGCGACACTAATGCATTTGCAGAAGCAGAAATATTTCTGCCTCTTGTCATGACCCAAACCGGAGGGCCGCAACAGGCACCCAGACTCTACCCGTCGGGCACCATATTTACACTCCACCCTTAATCATATTTAACACGAACTGAGCCGTGATAAATTAAATAAAATTTTAACCCAAAAGCCCCAACTTATCCATTTACATACCAAGGCCCGCCAGGCCTTACATGACAGTAACCGCAGGACACATGTCTATAAGCCTCTAAAGAGTAAACATACCACGACCAGACCGCGACTCGAAAATGAATAGAGTGCTCCCAATATCAGCTGAACCAACAACCCACTAGGGCGAACTGTCACTCTCGCAATATAAACCTGCGGGCATAAACAGCAGCATCCCCCGATAAAAGAGACGTTAGTACGACTGATGTACAGAGTATGTCAGGTATAAGAAATAACATAGTAGAGACATATCATAGTCTAAAACAAAAATAACTGAACATCAGTAAATGCCTCTGAGGGCCCTAATACACATGCCTAAATGTTATGCTCCTCATGTCAGCCGAACAAAAAAAATTCTGCTTTCCTCAAAACCAAAACTGAAAATTTTCTTTCTGCTTTCTCACGAACCAAAGTTGTCTGCTTTCCCGAGAACCAAAGGTGGTTTTCTCCTGTTGTCGTACACCTTGTCAGACAATAACACTTTTCTTTCTATTTTTTTCTTTTTCCTTTACCCGAGAAAAAAAAATTCTTCTTGTTTTTCTCCTTCATAAAAAATAATCCACTATAATGACTTCTCCCACAACTCTCAATTATGGAGACCAATTTTGGGACCAATTTCAAGCAGCCTACAAGTTCGCCTCAGGCCAGTCAATGGGCCACAACAATTCGACGCTATTTCCTGAAGCCTAATAGTCCCCTCCAGGCCTCTCCCAGTACAATTTGTACTCAGCTTTCGTCACATTAACCCCTCAGCAGTTCGATAATGCATGGTATATGGATACATGCGCCACATCTCACCTCACCAACAATTCTGGTAATCTTCCTCAACTGCGAAGTTTAAATACTGCATAATTTATTCTGGCTGGAAGCGGTCGTCGCATTCCAATTCAAGGGTTTGACCACACACTAACCCCACCACCGTATCCCTAGTTCTCCTTGAATAATGTCTTATATGTTTCCAATATTATCAAAAACCTAATCTCCTTTAGGAAATTTGCCACCGATAATTTTGTATCAATTAATTTTGATCCGTTTGAATTTTCAATAACGGACCTCCGTACCAGGAAACTCCTTACAAGATGTAATAGTGAGGGTGATCTCTATCCTTTTCTATCCACGTCTGTTGCTAGTGTTAACCCTCCCATATCTCTAACTGCCCATGTCACTCCTTCCACCGCTTTAGCAGCAATCTCTCCGTCAACCTGGCATAATAGACTTGGACACTCAAGAGCCCCTGTTTTTAATTTTTTTAGAAATAATAATTTAATTCATTGTCATAATGGAAAATTTGCCCAACAGTGTCTTTCTTGTCCCTTAGGCAAATATTTCGTCTTCTGTTTCAATCTTCTTCAAGTGTTACGTATTCTCCCTTTGACATTGTTCATGCAGATTTATTGACATCTCCTATTACTAGCTCACGGGGTCATAAATTTTATCTCGTCTTATTAGATGACTTTTCTCACTTTGTCTGGGTCTATCCGCTTAAATTCAAGTCGAAGTATTTGCCAAGTTTCTTTCATTCTGTGTCTATGTCAAAACACGATTTGAAAAAAACATAAAATTGCTTCAATGTGATAACGGTCGTGAGTTAAATAATTATGCATTTCACAATTTTTGGTCTACTAATGGCATGATTTTCCGGTTCTCGTGTCCCCACACCTCCCCCCAAAATGGCAAGGCCGAACGAATCATTCGCATTATCAATAACATGGTTCGTACGATCCTATTTCATGCCTCCCTCACCTCTCCCTTTCGGGTCTATGCTATGAAAATGGTCGAATATATTCTAAATATTTTGCCCACTCAAACTCTCCAAAATAGAACAGCCACCGAAATTTTATTTCGTAGGATCCTAACTTATGAGCACTTACAAATTTTCGGCTGTCTGTGCTACCCGAATCTTGCCTCCACGACCCCGCATAAACTTGCACCCCATACCACCCCTTGTGTGTTCTTAGGTTTTCCGCCCAATCATAGGGGATATCTGTGCTACAACTTGTCTCCTGGAAAAATCATCATCTCGCGTCACGTCACGTCACGTCACGTTTGACCAAGAAATGTTTCCATTCGCAAATATCCAAAAAATCCAGAATTTGGATTACACATTTTTAGACGAGTACGACACATCACCGCTTCTCCGTCTAGCTCTCGACCACGCTGTCACTGTTCCGGCAACATCCACTATACCCACTACCTCTACTCAGTCTCCTCTCGGTCGAGCCACCATTGTCCTGATGACTACCCCTACCCCATTTTATCTCCCATCACATGCGTCACCCCAATCGACCGTCGCATCCCTCACTCCGGTAGACACCGCCACCTCATATGTCCATGTTGCTGCATCAGCTGCAACCTATTCTGCCAGGCTGGCTCGGTCACCTCCCACTCATGCCCCTGCTCACATGATCACGTCACAGAACTCCCCACCACCGTCTCTCCAATCGAACCCGGTTCCCCACACCCATTTGTCTCCGACATCTCTCTTACACTCAACCTACCAGTCACCGCCACCCTTACCACACTATATACCGGAACCCCAATAATCAAACCCTACCCTGTCACAAACCATCAATCCCACTTGCCAATCTCCGTCACCAGAACCCTACACTCATCATCCACAACCTATCGACCCATCCCGACAAACAACCGAAGCCACTGCCTCAACAAACCCGGACCCGATACCACATTGTGACCTAGACCCGAAACCTAACAGACATACCCAGACTGCCCCTGCCCCATCGCACCATATGGGAACCCGTATCCAACACAGGATTTTCAAACTCAAAGTCCAATTTAACATATCCACACAAACCATATCCCCAATTTCTAAAACCCAAAATTTAGCCAAACTAGATCCAAATTGGAATGTAGCCATGTGTGAGAAATTTAATGCGTTAATAAAACATCACACTTAGAATTTGGTTCCTAGACCGGAGGGGGTTAATGTGATCCGATGCATGTGCTTTTTTCATCACAAATACAGAGATAGTGGTGATCTAGATATATATAAGGCAGGGCTTGTGGCTAATAACACTAATCAGCAGAAGGGTATTGATTGTGGTGAGACGTTCAGTCCGGTTGTTAAACCGGCTACCATTCACACATTTCTGAGTATTGTTATGGGTAAGCATTGGCTGATTCATCAGTTTGATGCGAAGAATGTGTTTCTACATGGGGATTTGAAAGAAATTATTTACATGCATCAGCCGCCTAGTTTTGTTTATCCTGCAACCCCTCAGTATGTATGTCATCTCCGTAAGTCACTGTATGGTTTGAAACAGGCCCCTTGAGCGTGGTATGATCGATTTGCACAGTACATTATGCAGATTGAGTTTGTATATAGCAAATGTGATAATTTTCTATTTATTTTTCATAGAGGTAGTAACATTGCTTTTTTATTGTTATATGTGGATGAGATTGTGCTTACTACCTCGTCTGATTTGTTGAAAAATGAGATCATTGCATTGCTTAAAATCGAATTTGCTATGACTAACTTGGGAAAGTTGAGTTATTTTTTTGGGATATCAGTGACTAGATCTGCAGATACTATGTTTTGTGAGTGGATTAATCCAGATGTAGTGAGAATAATCATCTAACAAGACCAGATAGTATTTATGACCCAATGACCTAGGGATGAGAGATATCCACAAATCAACATGAATAATATCAAAAGGGGCAAACGTAACACTAGTAGATGAAATAAATGGAAGACGAATATGTTTGCCTAATTGACAAGAAGCGCAATGTGGAGCAAGTTTTCCGTTACAACTAATAAAATTATTACTTCGAAGAAAATGAAAAATAGGAGCCCTTGGATGTCCAAGCCTATTGTGTCAGGTTGACGGAGAGAGAGCAGTAAGAGATGCGTGACGGCTGGAACTGACAGCGGAGGATGGTGTAAATGGATATAGATCCCCTGTGCTATTGCATCTCATAAGAGGTATCCCCGTACGCAGATCATTTACAGTAAAATCAAATGGGTCAAAATCAGCAAACACATAATTATGACGAGTAAACTTGCGAATGGAGATTAAGTTTTTGATGATATTTAGGGCATATATGACATTGTTCAGGGAGAAAGGTGGGTGGGGTGGCTTGGTGTGGGTGTTATCTTGGCCCTGAATTGGAATGCGGTGACCATTGCCAACTGTAATAAATTGAGGAGACTTTAAACGAAATAGTTGAGAGAGATTACCTGCGGACCGGGTGAGATGAGAAATGGATCCCATCCATGTACCAATTTTCATCGGGCTGCTGTAGGTTTAGATTGCTGAAAGCTTGCCCCAAATCTGTGGGGGCCATGCCATTTGACTGATGCGGATAGGAGGACTACATGAAGTGGGCCTTTGGTTGCTGCTGATGGGCTGATCGGTAACCAAGAGCAGGGCCCAGTACCCCCTGTTGAGGGTAGAGGGACTGGGCCGAAACAGTAGCTAGGTAAGGAGCCCAGTTTGCATGCTGAAATGTACTAGTTGGGCCTTGCCAATTGGGAATGTTGGTGGGCTGGCCCATCTGCTGCTGGAATTGCTGAGCCTGCCCGCGGTGGCATTTCCCCCTTCCTTTTCCGCCGCAGCCCCTGCCACCTCTGCCGCCGCGGTTGTTGCAGGGTTGAGTATTTTCCGGTGGAGGTGGTTGGGTGGCGGTGATGTTATTTTGGACATGCGTTTCAACTGCAAGTGCTTTTTTGGTGTGCTCATCTTGCTTTGCACGCCGGGTTTCTTCCATCAAAAGTTGCGAACGAGCTTTGTTAAAACTGGGTAAGGGATCGGCCTGCTGTATCATAGTGGCGAGGGTGTCATATTCACCATTCGGGAGTCCTGAAACCAACTATAAGACCATTTTTGTTTCAGAGACGGGCGATCTAACGTTGGATAATTGGTTTGCGACCAGTTTCAACTGTTTGCAATATTCAGACATGTTCGAAAATTTTTCAAGACGAGTGTTGTTGAATTGTTCTTCCAAATACACTGCGCGAGTGTGCTTGTTGTCTTGAAATTTTTTTTCCAAACGTGTCCATAACTCATGAGTGGAGCCACCGATTTTCATAATGGTGTGAAGTAAGTCCTTAGAGATTGTGCCATAGATCCATTGTTTGACGACGGCATCGAGACAACACCAAGTTGTGTCATAAATTTCAGAGGGGCGAGGGATTGAGTCGTCAATATGGTCAAGCACGTGATATACACATGCATGAATTCGAAACAGTTTCACCCATGACCAATATTGGCCATCTTCCTGGTAAACAATTATAGGAATAAAATTCTTGATATTGGTAACTGCGAGAGCCGGATGGAAAAATGGTGAGGAGGGGGTCATGGGTGGTGTTTGAGTGACGACGCCGGAGGAAGCGGAAGCATTGGGGGAAGATGAATCCATTAAAAACCGAAAGAAGTGGTGGGGGGCTTTTTACCGTCGGAAAAAATTAAGTGGGGGGGGGGGGGTAATGCCGAGAAGAGGAAAAAAATAGTTTTATGTTTTTAGGATTTTGGCTCTTGATACCATGTGAGATTGTATCAATTCCCTTGGGAGACTTTCTCATTAATACAAATATACATAGTGTACAATGTAGAATCCTAGTACAATAATGAATTCTCTACTTACCATAATTCTATATACAAAATATATGAGATATATTTTAATTATGGTGGTAGAATTGAATTGGGATTCTATATACACGTTAATAGATACACTTTTTTTATCATTTTATTACAAGGATTCCAACGATATATAGTCCTTCAGAAGAACATACAAGGATTTTAACAGCTTCCAGTAAGAATTCCACCTCTCAAAACTCATATTTTATGTTTATATCTCCTACTAAAGTAAGTTCCGTGCACCATCATTGTAAAAACAATCAGGTAATTAAATGTAAATCTTTGTGATAAAATTGATAACCTGGTAAAAATGGAAATTTATTGAGTTCTTACGAGTTAAACTACATTAATAGTGTAAATAACTTAAATATGTAAGTTATATACATATATAGTTGAACCTATCATATTAATATAGCTACCATTTTATCATACTATCAATTAATGTTGATTATGCCATTTACCTTTAATTACCTAATAAATAATTTAATTATATAAATATTCTATTATATTTTTAGTGTATAGAGCTTAAACTTATTAGCTTGACATATAAACTTTGATGTAAAAAATATGTATGGTAAATATTTCGTAAAAATTAAAGTCTTTCCTTATGTTTGGATCGGACATGTGCGCATATGACTTATGACCACATATATAATGTAATTTAATACAACTTGAAAGTAAAAGAGTTAAAGATACTATTAATATTATTCAAGATTAAGAAAAGGTAAGAAGTTATTACTTTCCTTATTTAGTTTATGCAAATTTTAAGGAAACATTGTTCAGCAAATAAATTAAACTGCACATTTTTATGTACTCCTAGTCAATATATTATTCTCAAAATATTTTACTTCATACCAAAAAGTGTGATTACTCAAATTTTTAAATAAAATGTCTTGTTAATTAACAACTTTTTAATAATTTTGATGATCAGGTTCTTTATAGCTGTGAACTTTCTTGGAGCTGCTTACAACTTCTAGTTATTATTCTTCTGGGTGTCTTCTATGGAAGTTGGTTGCTGTTTTAGATATGGTATTCTCTTTTTTTCCTCTCTTATTTACAGTTTTTTCTCCCAAGAAAAAAATATACAAATTTTATCAGTTACTAACTAATTATAATAAATGTATTTTGATAAAACCAGCTTTGTTTAACGTATTATTTTAGAGTTTAAGTTCTGTATCTTTTTTATGCAATTAGATCATTTAAAAGATAATTATAGATAACTTTATTTAATAAGTATGGGTTGATAATCGAGAATAAATGGTAAGTAACCTCCATGGTGCATCTTTTTTTTTTATCTTGTTATTTATATAACTTAAATTCATTATTATAAAGGATTTAAATTATATATAAACTAACAATGTAATAAATTTGGTGCACTATTAAATGTAAACTATTTAATTTAGGTGATCAATCAATGCTATTAAATAAATTTACTTGTAATTATTTTTTAATTGATCTAATTAAATCAATTATTTTTACACGTACAATACATATAACTTTAAACTCTATTTCACAAACCAATTCGATAATCAGTTATGTATACCTCCTTTGCGAAAACTCCAACAGTTCCATCTTTTATTTAAAAAATTACAAAGACCAGATTTCTTACATTATATTATTAACAGTACGTAATAAATATAATTAAACTTATATGAGCAATTCTTACCTTCTGTATTTTGTGCCTTTTTTCACCTTTTCCCGTTGATTTTTCCTTCATTTTACTTCCTCCTCTTTTGTTCGCTAGTATATTTAATAAGAAATTTATTTTACTTTTCAGAATTTAATCCTCAAAAGTCTTCATATATCTTTATAGGTTTTGGAAAATTATCCAAGGAAATCTTTTCCATGAACAAACTTTCCTGAAAATTAGTTTCTGCTGTTTGGTTGTTAAATGAAAGATAATCACTGGAAAAGTTTATTTAAAATTTATAATAATATTACCAAATCTGAATATTTTGATAATTTTTTTGTGTACCAACAATTATTAATTATAATGTCTTAATTAATTGGACTATATAATATGTGTATCTAGAATCTTTTAATTCTTCAAATTTTCTAATTAAATAATACACAAAAAACTTTATTAACATATCATCATACATTCAATCCTTAAGCTGAAATACACCCTTATATTATTTCTTTTTCCATGATTAATCTTATAATATTCCCTAATTATTTTTAATCTCTAGGTTATTGCAATGATACTTGTTGCAAGTTGTGATGCACCGTTAGAAACTTACTCACTTCTCAAGAATGGAAAATATTCAATCAAGTTGGCAACCCATTTGCCGTTTTGTTCCAATTTTCTGCTAAAAAATGTTAGGAGCTATTGTTGCATGCATTTGTGGATTATTCACAAATACGTTACTAATAGATATTTCTCAAATATTCTTTCATTAAATGTATATCTCTTATTTTAGGTAGAATTGTATTCCTATTATAATTAGATCTCCTATTTTAGGTAGAATTATATTTCCTATTGTAATTAGGTTGATTAGTTACCTAGTTTAAATATTCATGTACTACTATATATATTGTACATTATTGATGAATACAATCAAGGGAACATATTTCTTTATGATATGAGTAGCCTAAAAATACCTCCACCGCCGCCGATCATAACTTTCGGCCGCCACCCCCACGGAACCCTAGTGTTTTTT
This sequence comes from Anisodus acutangulus, assembly GCA_029783415.1. NCBI lineage: Eukaryota > Viridiplantae > Streptophyta > Magnoliopsida > Solanales > Solanaceae > Anisodus > Anisodus acutangulus. Next base: position 20,998,408 of record CM056507.1, on the reverse strand, counting down.
TCAGCCATTCTCTCTCCCTTCTCCTCCTAAATTTCATCTTTCATGACTAACAAAATCAAATTTCATCATGCACTTGGAGTAAACAACATAAAAACACTTCATCCCTATCCCCCTTGAGATGGAAAAGGGTCAATACTCCTCGTGGGCGGAGCTTTTTAAGATCCATTGTCGTGTTTACGAAGTTATCGACCACATCATCCCTCCTACACCGAAGTCCACAAACCTACCCTCGGCTTCGACTTCTGATGATGCACTCTGGTCTCATTTAGACACAGCCTTCCTCCAGTGGATATACGACACAATCTCTAATGATCTGTTGCACACGATCATTGAGACCGATGCCACTCCCACGTTTGGAAAGTATTTTCCACGACAACAAAACTCAACGAGCGTTATATCTTGAAAATCAGTTCAAGGATGTTCATCAGGATGATTTCCCAAACGTGTCTGCATATTGTCAAGAACTCAAGATTCTTGCCAACCAACTCTGCAACGCCGGTGCACCAGTCACTAATCAACGATTGGCCATGCAACTTATTGTAGTCTTGAACGAATTCTATGATGGCATTGCCACCATCCTTCAGCAATGCACACTGTTACCTCAATTTTATGAGGCATGTTCGAAGCTTATTCTTGAGGAAACTCAAAAAATCAAGCGCAACACCACTCAGGCCAGCATTGCCGATGTCGCCCTCACCACCACCGTCGGCCCCTCCGCCGACGGCAGGGCCTCCAACTCCGGCAACCAGAATCGTCGGCCCGAGGACCCAAAACTACCCGCATCCACCCCCAATAACCGCCAGAGAAGAAAATACGGCAAGGGCCATGGTTGCCGAAATTCCAGCAACAATGGCAGTGGGAAGGGGCAGTCCCCGCCGGCAGGAAACAACAAGCAGCGATCGCGATAGTGGTAGTAGCCTCTACCGTAGGCTGCCTACTCGCCGTGGGCCACATGCCCCCCATCGTTATGGGCCTCTCCTCCTAGCCCATATCTGATATCCTCGTGGACTCCACTTTAGAACCGACAGGCCCATCCTAGCATACTCGGCCCACGTCCACAATAGGCCTACACAGCACATGCCCTCTCGCCCTCAACTTATGTACCAACTGACATTGAGGCAGTTATGAACACAATGTCACTCAACGCTTCAGACAAAAATTGGTATATAGACATAAGCGCTACATCTCATATGATGGCATCACAAGGTACTCTCTCGTGTTATTCAAATTTGATTAATTTAAATCAGAATATTATTATTGGTAGTGGACAAGGAATTCCCATATGCGGTTTTGGTCATTCATCTTTATTCCCACCATATCTATCATTAATCTTAAAAAATGTCCTCCATGTCCCTAAACTAATTAAGAATCTAATCTCTGTGCGACGTTTCACAACTGATAATGTTTCCCTTGACATTGATCCTTTTGTTTTTTTGTGAAGGATTTTACGACAGGGAGACGAATAATGCGATGTGACAGCACCATAGATCTCTACCCTATTTTAAACGCCGTCAACAATCCAGCCTCAATTTCATCAACCTTTGTTGCTCTTTCGTCTTCCTTATGACACTCTAGATTAAGACATCTAGGAGATTATATTTTACGCTCTCTTAGGAAAAATAATTTTATTAATTTCAACCGTATTTCTAGGACTCCTATATGTGAATCTTGCATTTTTGGGGAAAATGTTAAATTACCATTTTCTGCATTCACAAATTGTACTTTACTACCTTTCGATATCTTACATAGTAATTTGTAGAGTCTTCTATTTTAAGTACGTTTAGCCATCGATATTATGTGTTGTTTTTGGACGATTATTCCAACTTTCTATGATCTTTTCCAATTGGCAATAAATCCCAAGTCTACCCCATTTTCATTTAATGCTCTCGTAAAAATAATTTGAAAAGAGCATTAAATGTTTTCAGTGTGACAATGGCAGATAATTCAATAATAATCAATTCAAACAGTTTTGCTCCAATAACGGTCTTATCTTTCATTTTTCTTGCCCACACACCTCCTCCCAAAATGGTAAGGCCAAACGGATAATCCAAACCATAAACAACCTAATTCATGCCCTACTTTACTCACGCCTCAATTCTGGATACGCACTCTCCATGGCCACTTATCTCCTAAACATAATCTCAAACAATTCTCTAGCTCAACGGTCGCCCACTCAAGTTCTGTTTCGTAAGAACCCCTCCTACCAACACTTGCGTATCTTTAGATGTCTCTATTATCCTCTCCATCCGACAACTCACAAACTCCAACCCCGGTCTTCCCCATGTGTGTTTCTGGGTTACCCTGCCAATCATCGTGGTTACTCCTGATATGACTTGTCAAGCTGTAAAATTATTATTTCACGTCATGTCTTATTTGATGAGTCTCAATTCCCCTTTGTCTCTCTAAACTCGCCACCTCGGCATTTCTACGACTTCCTAGATGATGGCCTGAACCCTCTTCTAATTCATAATTTACATAGTCCGTCATCCCAAACCTCGGCACCCCCCCTCAAACAGTCCGGGACACACTACCCACCTGGTTCTGTCGACGATGGCCCAGAACAGCCCGCCTCAGGGTGATTCCGCAGCCACCTCTCAGCAAACCGAGCATCGGCTAGCTGATCCTGCCACCCCTGCCCTTCCTCCTCTTCCCGACAATGCTGCGGCACACCCCCTTTCATCCCGCGTCCCAAGACACACTCTTAGACCATAGAAATCCATGCCATGCACGAAATTCATAAACCTAAACGACTGTTTAACTTATCCATTTCAGTTGTCCCTTCCCCTGTCCCTCGAAATCCGAAGGATGCCTTGTCCGACCCTAATTGAAAAGCCGCAATGATTGACAAATATAATGCTCTTATTGATAATAAGACATGAGACCTAGTCACCCATCCATCTGATGCGAACATTATTCGTTCTATATGGTTTTTTAGACATAAAAAGAAATCTGATGGTTCTTTTGAGAGGAACAAGGTTCGTCTTGTAGGTGATGGCAGGTCTCAACAGGTGGGAGTGGACTATGATGAAACGTTCAGCCCGATCGTAAAGCCCGCAACCATCCGGACCGTCCTCAATATTGCTCTATCCAAGTCTTGGCCCATTCATCAGCTTGATGTCAAGAATGCCTTCTTACGTGGGGATCTTCATGAAATTCTATATATGCATCAGCCTATGGGTTTCAGGGATCATATTCATCTGGATTATGTGTGTCTGTTGTGGAAATCGCTCTATGGACTAAAACATGCTCCTTGAGTATGGTACCAGCAGTTCGCCGATTATGTCTCCTCTATCAGTTTTCATATTGCAGATCTGATCATTCCATGTTCATCTACAACAAGGGTACATATATGGCTTACTTATTATTATATGTTGATGACATCATCCTCACCACATCATCTGATGTTCTCCATCGGTCCATTATATCTCTTCTTTCCTCTGAGTTTGCTATGAAGGATCTGGGGCCCCTGAGTTATTTCTTGGGCATCTCTGTCACTCGACATTCCGGTGGCCTATTTCTGTGTCAGAAGAAGTACGCCGAAGAGATCATAGATCGTGCAAGCATGACATCTTGCAAACAATCCCACACGCCAGTAGATACTAATTCTAAGCTCAACGCTGATTCCGGCCCCCCATATTCAGACCCGACTCACTATCGTAGCCTGGCTGAGGCCCTGCAGTACCTCACATTCACGAGACCTGACATATCTTATGCCGTGCAACAAATCTGCCTACACATGCACAATCCAACAGAAGCACACATACATGCCATCAAACGTATTTTACGATACGTCCAAGGTACACTTCACTTCAGATTACATCTATACAGGTCCTCGCTCACTGGTATCACTACTTATTCTGATGCTGACTGGGGTGGATGTCCTGACACCCAACGCCCCACGTCTGGTTACTGCATTTTCCTCAGAGATAACATATTGTCTTGGTCTTTCAAAAGGTAACCTACACTATCCCGATCCAGATGTGTCGCCAACGTCGTCTCTAAGTCTTGTTGGATCTGTAACCTTATACTTGAGCTTCACTGCCTAATTCAAAAGGCAACACTGGTCTACTGCGATAATATTAGTGCGATATATATTTTCGGCAATCCCGTCCATCTCAATGTGTTTATACATTGAGATGGACATTCATTTCCTTCGCGAAAAAGTGGCTCGTGGTCAAGTTCCTGTCCTTCATGTTCCGTCCAGATATTTGATTGCCGACATCTTCACCAAAGGACTTCTACGCATACTATTTGATGATTTTCTAGCCAGTCTCAGTGTTTGTGAACCTCCCGTTTCGAATGCGGGGGTGTAATAGAATATTTTCCGAATATTCTTTCATTAATTGTATATCTCTTATTTTATGTAGAATTGTATTCATATTGTAATTAGGTCTCTTATTTTAGGTAGAATTATATTTTCTATTGTAATTAGGTTGATTAGTTACCTAATTTAAATATTCTTGTACTATTATATATATTGTACATTATTAATTAAATTAAGGGAAGATATTCCTTTAGTTACTTCTTTTTTATTCTTTTCATATTATCTTCAATCCTCTGCTAATCAAAAGTGAAGATGACAATTAGAGGAAAGTTTTTTTTTGTACTTTGCTTTATTCATTCATTATCAGTATTGGTGTGCTATATTGAGGACTAGAACAAGAAGAGAAGTTTCTTTCCTTTTTCTTTTGATTGAGTAATTAACTTCATTATTGATCTTTTTATTCCTATATTTTCGACATAAATATACAAATTCTTTTATTCATTTCTGTTGGAATTTTCTTTTTGTCATTAAATGCATAATAGTGTATCATAAAAGTGTGACGAAGCTATAATTAACTTTTTTAACGTGAGGTATCGATATATGTATTCTTGAATCAAAATTAAACTTTCTAAGTGAGATGACCTCGATGTTTCCATATAAAATAAAGTTGATTATTCCCTATAATTTTGTAAGTGTAAGTAGTATTTAAGGAATAATTAGACAACTAGAAAAGACTAACTTGGGAAAATTTAACTAAAGGTATCATTCAAGTTTTAAAATTAAAAAAGGTGAAAATTTTGACCAGCCAAAGTCAAAGCCCACTTTATATTTGATTAACTTAATTTGGGACTAAAATGTAATAACAAAAACTTTTAAAAAATTTCACTCCCACTTTAAAATTTCAAAATTCAAATCTCTCTCCTCTTTATATTTTCATCTGATCCTTTCTTCTCTCTTTTCTTCCCATTCTTCTTTTTTCTCTCTACCATTTTCTTTATTCTCCTCCTTTTTCTCTTCGGTGGTGGTAGTACTGACAGTGGCGGCGACAACGAGCGAAGGATGTGGGGTGGGTGTTGGCGGTGGCGGTGGATTGTTTATCTCTTTTTTTCTACAAACTATTTGCTTTGGTAATAATAATTTTATGGAAAAATTAACTTTTTTTTCAAGTCATTGAAAAAACATCTGCAGAAAATTCAACAGATTTTAGAAGTTGTTGCAACAATTACCGAAATCTTTTGCAACAACATCAGAATTTGTTGCAGCAACTCAGTATTTTTGAGTTGTTGCAACAAATTCTAAAGTCGTTGCAACAGATTTAAGTAATTGTTGCAACAACTACGATAGTTATTGCAATAACTATCGAAGTTATTGAATTTTCTGCAAAAGTGAAGGGCTGAAAATGAGATATAAAAGGTGAAGTAGGAGGTGGTGATGATGGTGAAAGAAGAGAAGTTGATGACGAAGAGGGGGTGGAGGTAGTGGTTGCAGATAAAGAGGTGATGATGGTGGTGGAGAAGGAGATAGTGGCGATGGTGATGGCGGTGGCAGCAGCGACATAGGAAGCGTAAGTGGGGGGAGAGGGTGGTGGCAGCATCGGAGAAGGGGGGAGGAGGTAGCGGCAGCGACATGGGAGGGGGTGGTGGCAGCGATGGAGAAAGGGGAGGGAGGGATGAGTGGTTTTGTGTAAATAACAAAACTTTAGGATTTTTAAATTAGTGTCATTAACACTAATATCAAAAGAGTCACTCCTACTCAATAAAAATAACTGGAGTTGCCTAGTCTTAATTTTGAAATTAGAAAGTCATCCTTAATTAAATTTCTCAACTAACTTCTCCTTACCAGTTAGACAATTTATGGAATAGCTCTCGTAATATACTAAGATAGGAAAATAAGAGTGCGCACTACGACCCGACTCACAATTGTGTCTTAGGAACGTTTTGAAGGCTAACTTTTCCATTCAGAGTCTCAATGTCACGACATTCATGCCCCTGGGAACATGACTTAACGTAGATGAAGTGAACCTACTAAGTAACCTGCTAGCCATTTCGTAACGGGCCAATAAATTTGGATCCTTGAAGTCATATTCCCCGGCCAGCTGTTTGATAACCAACTAAGAGTCTCGTGAATCTTGATGTACTTTGCTTTCACAGAGACTAGGAGTTTGAGTACTATGATGAGAGCATCGTATTCAGCTTGGTTATTTGTCAAGTCATAATCTAATCGATAAGAGAACCTCCGTGTTTCAACTCTAGGATCGGTTATTGTTATCCCGGCTCCGACTCCCTTCTGGGTTCTTGACCCATCAAATGTCAGCGTCCAAGAGACTATGTTCATACATAAAATAGCGGGGGTGCATTCTGATTCAGGGAGGTGTATTGTGTATTTCCCAACCTTCTTTCTGAATCTCTCAATAAAGTCAGTAGTCGACTCATTGATCTGTTGCCTGAGATTCGTCAAATCCGTCACAGTGACTTGAGGTTGGGGCCAATAAAATCTATTATGGAAACAACGCTTCATGTCAGCCCAACTTTGCACGGAGTCGGCGGACAAAAATGAGTACCAGGCAAATACCGTTCCGATTAGAGAAACGGGGAATAACTGCAGCTTGTGATACTCGTTCTGGCCAAATTCGCCAGATTTGGCGGTAAATCTACCGATATGCTCAATGGTAGATTTGTCGTCATCACCCGAGAAGGTGGCGAAATCATACGTTTTGAAGCCTCTTGACAGTGGTGCTACCCGATCTACCCAATCGGGTAGGGCTTTCGGTAAACAGGCATGTCCAAGGGTTTCAGTTGGATGCCAAAGTACCTCATCGTGGTATTTTCAATGGTTTCAGGGTTCATCAGTTGTGGTGTCCCCAGCCGATTCTCCACTGGAACCGGCTGGTAGGCGTTCTGAACTGGAGGCCTCTATTCTGCACCTTGTTGAATAGGGTTTTAAAATTGTAGACATTCTGCTGGCCATTACCAACAAGTGGGGTATATCCATATTGCTGTTGTTGGGTATAGCCACCAAAACCTGCAACCTGAGCTCCTGGAACAGCCAACGAAACTTGAGGATAAGGTGGAACAGTATTCCATGTCTGCTCTCCTCGGACATCAGCCGTTCTTAGAAAGTTTGTGTTTCCTGGATGGTATGGATTGGGTACCGGCTGTGACTGTTGGAATGGTGTCCGGCTGTAGACAGCGTCACTAGATAGCCTAGTAGGGTCATATACAGGGGCCATCGACTGCCAGTTCGATTGGCCAACATTGGTCGCATGTACCGTAGGGCCATTGGTATAAGCGTACGACGTAATGGGAGGCAAACCAAGGTATCCGAACGTCTTAACTGGTCTCCGAGCCATATTGATCTGTCCATATTGCAGATTCGCTTGGTCGAGTGGAACAACTTGCCCCCTAGTGTTTGGTGGCAACCATACAGTGGACTGGTTACCAAGTGACTGGGCTTGTGCTCCTAGGTGTGCTATCGGTTGTACCTAAGCAGGTACTGACTGATACACATTCGGTTGAGGAACAACACCTGAAGTCACAGTTGCATGCTGCACAGCGCCATTCATCAGAGGGATGACAGAACAAGTCGAACCTTCTACTAGACGCAGTCGATTAACTTCCAATTCTCTCGCCTGCAGAACCTCATTATGCACCATTGGCTTGACATTGTCAGTCAATTGTTTGGAAACCTGGTACATAATATCGTGGATGCCCAAGTCAATATGATGTTTAATGAATGACGTGGTGATAACAGTTGGACCCTCAGATTGACTAGGTTCACCCACATCTTAGGTTGATGGATGAAGTGGAGGGGTATCAACCGATGTAGGCATACCCGAAGAAGATGGTGGTTCGTTGTTCCTTCTGAGAGGATTCTGTTTAGGATATGGACAAGACTCTTGGTTCATTTTCTTACCAAACCTTAGGCACATATGCCAAGAATGATCCTGACATGAAGAATCAAACTTTGCTATGAGATCACCTATGGTCCCAATGGGCGTGCTAAATTTGTTACCGTCCGAGGTTTTTGCCATTTTATCGGATGACAAATTGATTCCTTAACTAAGTGATTTGGGCTGGAATCGGAACTCTAACTTCCGCAATGGGTTCCTCAACTACTCTAGAAAGCATTAGGATGGTGAGTGAGTAAACTAGATGATAAGAAGCATAAATACAATTAGAGTGCAATAAAATCGATAAAGGTAGAATGAAGATAAATAAAGATCAGCTTTTTGACTGATTGTGTTGTTCTCGTATGTACAATTGATTCCTATATGTATAGTACAAAAAGAATAAACATGACCCCCTATGTTAGCCGTCGAACTACCCACGAAATTCACTAGCCAACTATGAGAAGGTGGTGCCGAATGTTTCTCCTGGACCGCTAGCACGATCGACGACACTTCCTTCAGGCTGTTACTGGTTGCTACCTTTTTTAGTAGGTCATTTAACTTGGTCTTCAAGGCGTCCAAGTATGTGTGGGTTTCAGTCGTTCCTCGGAATTATGACTCGGCCAGACTAATGTAATAGCCGATGATGCTTTTCTAGCTAAGGGTAGGGACTAACGGATTCGACTATGATTCTGCTCAGTTACCGATTTAGAATCCTTTTCTCATTCGGCTGTCACTTGATTCAGCTAAACACTTTTGAGTGTTAACACCTTCGTATATGCGTCGTTTTTCTTTAAGATTCGATTTTTTGTATATATTTGGACTCCTCTATGTGAGGAGTATCTATTGGAGTGTGTTTGGGTAGATTGAGGGGGTTGATAAGTTTACCCGAGCAGTTAAAGTTAGATTTTGATCGGGATCTCAAAAAATTTAAAATGGCTATTTTGAGGTGTGCATGATTAAATATGGAGAGGATATTGTAGATCATTTGGAGTAGTTTGAACATTTTAAGTGAAGTAAAGGTTGTCATTTTTGAGGCAAATGAAACTTTAACTCATTATTTGCTTTCTTTTCTCGATAAACATATTATATATGATGGTTGTGTGCATCTAAATCATTTAGTTCGCATGAGTGGCATGCATGAGCTAAGTTGGATAAACTTGAAGTATTTAGTTAGACCACAAGGGTTGCATTATATGTTTTATATTGTTTGATACTTCTTATTTAGTTAGAGCATGTTGTGGTAGTTGATAAACTAGTTTTAGTATTCATTATCACTTGATTGAGCACACTACGGAAGCCGAGTAAGAGGATAGATAGTTGGTGCTAGTGAGGATACCAGATATGACAGGACGGTTATTGCTCTGCTAGAGACATGTAAGATAGGCATCTACGCTCTGAAAAGAGTAAGATATAAGGTTGATCCACCACCTGAGACTAGTCAGACAAAAACCTATGCTCCATAATTGAATATCAGGTAAGACGAAATGATCGATGCACTGGTAGAAAAAGTAAGATTTCAAAGCAAGATATAAGGTTGATCCACCACCTGAGACTAGTCAGACAAAAACCTATGCTCCATAATTGAATATCGGGTAAGACGAAATGATCGATGCATTGGTAGAGAAAGTAAGATAAGTGCCTACACTCCGAAGATCGTAAGATGCACCATCTGAGAGGGGTCAGACAACAACCTATACCCTATAGTAGTTTAATAAAATTATCATATTATTTTTACACTTGTTACCTGTATCCATAATTTTAGTTTAGTTGTTTTACTTGTATATCATTATTATACATGTATTTCTTTTTTATTCCTTTTTGCATTATCAACAATCTCTAAGGACCTTTTATAGAGTAAGCTGAGAGGGTGAGTTGATGATATTATTGGATTTTTAGACTCACTCTTATTGTGTATCTATGTGTGTGTGCAAGGGGAGAAAGTGGTGACACGGTAACCGATCAGTGACTCCACCTTCTATCAGTCATTACAGTTGAGGTGAACCGCGCGATTACTCCTATAACAAGCTTAATATTTTTATCATTTTCGGGTTGTGTTTCATATTTTGTATCTCAGATGTTAGTATCTCCGCGACTTGTAAAGTTAGGGGTTGTACAAGTAAATTTGATATTTTTTTACGTTTTTTCGTATCTATCATATTGAGACCTTTATGACTTTTTCTTCTCCTTTATCTTTTAATTATTGTATGTTATAGCTTGGAGAGTTCACCTTATGTGTAGTAGCTCGTCAACTGCCTTGTCACGCCCTAGGTGTCAGATTTAGTCTTGACATTAACTTACATAAACCTAAAACCTTAAAATCTAAAGTCGACTTATGTTATTTATCCAAGCCTATATCAGAGAACATTCGACACACTAATACTAGAGGGGATCCAATCCCCTAATTATCAATAATTCATCTAAAAAAGAATGTCACATATCTATATGATTAATTTAATTTTACACATTTTATTTTATCCGTAATGAAAAGTTTTTATAGTCGAACAAATATTATGACATGTTTAAAAATATTTGAGAGGACTTCTTTTCATTTTTGAACTTCATACCGTGTCAAACTATGTCATAATTGAAATAGAGCAAATACTATCTACTTCATCGACCTAAAAGTTGATGTTTATTACTAGGCATAAATTTATCACTGAATCATCTATTTGTAATGTTATATCGAGAAACTGACAAAAAAGGACCCTTATGTTTGGAGGTAGGTTCAAAGTAGTCCCTTAAATATACTTTTTGAGCAATTTAATTCTTAAAGTTTGTAAAAGTGAGCACTTTCTAATTTTCATCAAATATTTTTATAACTAGAAACACCTTAAGAATCTCATCAAATCGTAGAAACTACAACACAAAAATTGCAGTAGATATGAAAAATTGCAAAGTTACATCTATAAAGCTGCATAAGACTCTAGAAAATAGATAAGAAATAAAAGAAAATGAAAAGACCACGCCTCCAAATATGAGTTCTAACTAAATTCCTTTTTTTCACAGGTTACATCAAATATAACAACCCAAATTTATTCAATAATTTATGGAGATCAAAACTCAATTTTGTTAAACTTAAATGATAAAATTGCTAAAAGAAAATATATTTAATGGATTCCTTTAACCTATCACCCAACATAGAAACCAATTTTGTTATTTTCAAATGTTATCTCACATGAAACAAAAAAGAGGAATGGGCAAGTGAGGACACAAATCACAGCCACGAAATGCGCGACACGTGCTGTGTTTGGTCATCGAGAAGTCAGCCCTTTTCGTACTTTACTTGTCTTGATTATCTCTTTGTGTTAATCACGCCTGATTCTTCTATCAGACCAGGACACGTGCCATTGTTCCCCTCACCTTAAACATATCTTTCTTTCTTAAAGTATGCCGGACACTATTTCTGGGCAGATCTTTTCATTATCTAATAACACTGAATATGGTAGGAATATAAATGGTATATTGATAAAGTTTTATCAGAATTTATCAAATAATAAACATGTAATAAGGAAGTGTGTAGTATCAACTCAAATTTCATTTTTAAATAAAAGACTATAATCTCTAACCAATATGAACATCATAATCACAGAACTTAACACTTATCAAGATCATAATTAAAAATACATAGTTTAGAAATCATACCTCTTAATCAGAATTTCAGATCACCGGAGATCTCAACCCACTCTTGACTCTGTTTCCCTTCTTCTTCTCCTGAATTTGCGGGATAATTAGCCTAGGTGCCTGGGAGTTCTCAACAGACTATCCTCTAAAATTCTTAATAAGACGCAGGTTTATAAACTAATATGGTTATAATTATAATCTTTCAAAGTGTTCTTATCTCTGGTATTATGATATTACAATTGATCTGAATTATAGACATAGGAAGGGGTTTAGCTAGACATAGAGATTTTCTAGTAAAGAATTGTATAGAAAGTTTTCGAATGCTTAATCAGCTCACAAGAGGCTCTTTATATAGATAACCTCGGCTGATATTACGACATAATTGCTTTTCAAAAAGTCGTAAAGTAAACAGTAATCAATTTTTCAAAAGTCGTAAAGTAAACAGTAATCACTTTTCCAAAAGTCTAAAGTGCTACAGTTTGTCTGCTGCTTTTTCAAAAGTTCTTTGTCCTTCTTGATAATACCGTTGTTGCTTTCCAGGTGTCTTTTTTGATCATATCTCCAATTTTTTTTTTTGCTTTTCATTGAGTTGATCTTCTATCAGATTTTGTAATACATGGTAGTACGTAGTAATACATGGTAGTAAATTGGGCTGCAAGTAGTAAATACTACAGGCTCCCTGTTCAGAGTATTCATTTGGGCTGCAAGTAGTAAAAACTACAGGCTCCCTGTTCAAAGTATTCATTTGGGCTGCAAGTAGTGAAAACTACAGGCTCCCTGTTCAAAGTATTCATTTGGGCTGCAAGTAGTGAAACCTATAGGCTCCCTGTTCAGTTGGGTTTCAAGTAGCAAAGCTACATGATCCCTATTCAAGTAGTAAATTTTTTCAGATCCTTATGCAAAAGGATCAAAACTTCCTTCTTTTTTATTACATTGGTGGTAATAGTAGGCCTGCTATTTATTACGGGTCTTTTATTTTGTCCAATTATCTTTTGGTATTGTTCTACCGTCTCATTTGCATGTTTGTATTTAAGGTTTATGATTTTGTCATGCATTTCTTGTAATCTCATGGTGTCCTGTGTCATGATATCATGGTCATAATATAGCGTGATAATATCCTCTACTTCTTCTCCTTTTGAATCTCCAATAATACATGCCTTTTTTGCTCTCAACATGTCTTCTATTCTTGTTTTCAGGGTTAATAATCCGAATGTTCTTTTTGCACTGAGCCATTCTTGAAATTTTTCCAAAGTGCATGGTATTTTCTTATTTAGAGTTTCGTCATCTCCACTGATTGTACTATTTTTCCCTGTTTTAAATATTTGACATATCACAATTGGCTTTCCAGTTAGATCTGTTGATGCGTCAAATACTTGTATTCCATATATTCCCTTCCCGAACGATTCCATCATCAGTCTTGTAGACTCTACAATGATGCTCGGTAATCTGGCAATGTTACTCATGTTTTCATCCACTATTAGTTTGTCAATAAAACCATAAGTAAACAGTTTTGATACTATTTCCGGGTTCACTTGCTCGCTGCACAAGAATCTGGGATACTTGCTCAGTTTGGCACTGCGTAGAATGTGAGGGTTAGTCTTATAATCATAAAATTTATTAATTTTTTCATAAGCGTTGATGTATTCAGGTGTGTATCTCATCTTGTCGGCCATTGATACTGTTGATGAAGAGGATGGTATTGAAGATGGTATGGTTGCTAGTTTTGATACAAATGGTCCCATGGTTTTGGTAGTAGGGTTTTCTGGGTTTTTAGGTGTAGTGATAGGTGATCTGGATTGGGATTCATTTTGTAGGTTTTTCATTGTTGTCAAGTCTTGTATGACTTCTCTGAGTTGGTTTTATAGTATTGGTGTTTTCTTGTAATCTGGATATTAGGATTTCATTGGTTTGTATGAGGGAATTCATGGAGTTGGTAATGTATTCTTCTATTTTATCACTGTTGATCGACATTGTTATATCTGCTAAGAAAATCAGCTAAAATATTTTTAGTTCCAGATATGTTCTTAACAATAAAGTCGTAATAACAAAAGAATGATTGTCATTTTCTCCTTTTATTCAATTCTGGTAAAGGATCTATTTTATTTGTAATAAAAGCTTTTACCTGTGTATTGTCAATCCTAACAATAAATTTTACTGGTAGTAAATGGTAATGAAATCTCTTTATTCTAAATTTTACCGCTAATAATTCTTTTTCATTTATATGATATTTTTTCTCATTTGGTTTCCATGTTCCTCCTCCATGTCCACAAATAAGTGGTTTTTCTTTATCTATATCTTCTTTATCATAAGCTATGAGGACTGCTCCCCATCCAATATCACTGGCGTCAGTAAAGAGTTCCCGTTGATCTTTTTCTGTTGGTATTCTGTGTTTTGGTAATGTCTTTACTTTTCTTGATATCTTTTATAGCTTTAGTATGTTCTTATTTCCATTCAAAGGTTATGTTTTTCTTTATCAATTCTTGTAATGGTTTTCTTAAGAGTGGTAAATTCTTTATATGGTCTGAAACATAATTTATTACTCCTAAGAACTGTTGTACTTCTTTTTTATTTTCTAATTTTTCTTTAAAATTTCCTATCTTTGTTACTATATGTTCTTGCAATTGTAATCCTTCGTTATCTATAATATATCCCAAATATTCAATATTGTTTTTAAATATTTTGGATTTCTTTTCAGATAATAGTATTCCGTGTTGTTTTATAGTTATTATAAATTTTTCTAGATGTTTTATATGATCGTCTAGATTATCTCTAAATATTAATATGTCGTCTACATATACTATGCAAAATTCTGTTATTCTTCTAAATACTTGGTCCATTCTTCTTTGGAATATATGTGGTGCATTTTTTAATTCGAAGGGTAGTACATTCCATTCATAGTGTCCTTGGGAGGCACTAAAGGCTGTTAGAGATTTTGATTCCTTTGTTAGTTTTATTTGTCAAAATCCACTTTTACAATCAAATTTACTAAACCATTTTTTATTTTCTAGCCGGTTAATAAGGTTTCTTTTATATGGTAAAAAATATCCATCGAATATCATTTTCTTATTCAGTTCTCTATAATCGATTACCATTCTGGCTTTTCCTCTCTTTTGTTCACTATGTTTCCTTACTAAGAAGGCTGGGCCACTATGTGAGCTTTTACTTTCTTGTATCATTTTTAGTTCTAGTAATTCTTTTAATTGGGTTTCAAATTCTTTTTGATTTGTTGGGCTATATCTAATAGGTTTGGATCTAATTATGTCATTTTCGTTTATTAGTTTGATTTCTGCATATATTTTTTCTTTTTCCCATAGCTGTATTGGATTTTCTCCAAAGTTTATTTTTAGTTTATTAAGATATTTTTCTTTTAATAATTATAGGTTATTATTCCTATCAGTTTTTATAGTACATAATTTTAATGTATGTATTGGTAATATTCTTTTTAATACTATCCATTTATTACAAGGTGTTTGTAAGCTAAAAGTATTGCTATCTATAACTTGTGTCTTAAAGTAATCTAGGAAGTTGTTTCCTAATAACACTTGTTGTTTCATGTTGTCTAATTGATATATTATTGGTAATCTAAATATAGTTTTTCCTAATACAATTCTCATATTTTCTGTTACTATATCTAGTTCTTTTGATTGCTCGTTAAATCCCGATACTCTTGCTCTATGCGATCTGGTTCTCTTCCACCTATGCGATTCCAATACGTCTTTTCTTGCTAAGCATAAATCTGCTCCGCTATCAATAAAGATTTTTTATTTTATCATTTTGTTAATCTTGTATTCTATATGGGCTTCTATATAGATTGCTACCATTAGGTATTAGGATTTTGTTCAATACTCATTTCACTTAACCTCTGTTGGAGGTTTTCATCTTGTTCTAATTTTGTTACCTCTTGGTGAAGGTTTTCATTATCCATTAATATTTGTATATTTCTTCTTATTCTTATAAGCTGCCAATTTATTTCGCTTATTCTTTCTATTATTCTCTTAAGATTTTTTGTAATCTTTTTATGTCTATCTCTGTAATATTTATTTCCTGTTTCACTTATCGTTGAAGTTGTAACAAGTTTATAACAAACATATTGTTCACATTGTATCCAGTGATATCTTTCTTCTAATAGTTTTGTTTTTTCATTTTCTAGTATGTTCATTTTACTCAAAAATATTTTGACTTTCTGATTGTTGGTTAATGAAGTTAATATTTTCTAAGTCTGATTCACTTTCTTCATCACTATGGCTGACATAGAAGTCTTCATATTCATACCATTTGTCATTGTCTTCTCTGATCTGTTGTAAACTCATTATAAATTGTGTTGTATTTATGTATTTATGTATTTTACTCCTTTTTTCTTTAGTTTTGGGCATTTATTAGAATAATGTCCTTTTTCATTACAGTTCCAGCATTTACATTCTTTAGCCTTTTCTGTTTCTACGGGTTTTACATATTTTCTCTTTCTAAATTTCTTTTGTATCTAAATTTTCTCCTGGTTTCAGGGGTATTTTTATATCTTTTAAATCTCTTTTTTCTATAAGGTTTGTAATAAGGCTTATTGCTATAGTTTGGTCTGTTATCATAATTTTTGTAATTGTTATTTTTCCTTTATTTCTTTGTTTGATATCTTTTATTACTCTTTTTATATTTCTTTTCTTTTGTCATCGCATCCAAATACTAATCTCCTTTCCGTGAATCAACATATTTCTCTTAATCCTAGTTTCTTTTCTTTTTAAAATTTTTGTTGCATTCTAAATTCTTTGTATTTTTGCATTAAGAATGCCCTTAGTACTCTTATTCTTTCTCCTAATGTGTTTTCTTTTGGTTCTAGTTGAGTGTATTCTTTTGATATCTCAGTATTATAAGGTGTTGGTAAGTGGTCATAATAAAGTTGTTGATATATCAGACCTTCTTTTGGTAAAAATCTTGCTTCATAAAAGAACTTGCTAAAACTAATTGTATATTCTGGTAGTTTATTAATCTTACAACATTTCATATTATTTAAACTCATTATTATTTTGATTTTTCTTTCCGCAAGTACATTTTCTCTAGCTACTAACCATCTTTCTCCTAAGAATTCTCTTTTTAGTATAATATCAAATATTATTAGCATAGATTTCCAATCTGTTGCATAACTAAGTACTTCTCCTCTTAATTGGTATGCTATAGATTCTATCCAGTATGCTACTTTTCCAATTAATGTTCTAGATATTAGTTCATACATATATTCTAAGTTTTCTGTTTGAGTAGAGTTCATTATTGCTATGTACATTCCAAGGTTCCAATCAGTTATTCTTCTTCCTATTTCTTGTTCATCATAAATGTTATCTAGGTCGAGAAAATATCCATTGTAATTTACTCCTTGTGCCATTGATCCTACAAACTCTTTAAATTCTGCTTGTTGTCCTACTGGTATGTGGTTTGGTAATCTAATCTGTTTTCTTGCTATTACTTCTAAATTAGGGTCTACTAATTCTTCTTCAGGATAATCATTTGCATCTTCATTTATTATATCATCTGTTTCTATTTCTGTTTCCGCAAGTCTATTATATTCTTCTTCTATATCACTTTCAGGTTCTTCTTCTATGATGGCATTGACTCTTTTCACTTTTTATAGGGCTTCTATTATCTGGTTGTTTTCTTTTACTATTTCTGAGTTTTCTACTTCTTCTATGAATTCTATTACTTGTATCTCTTGGTTAGTTGGTTTATCGTTACTATCTGAATCGCTATCAGTATTTTCGTTACTGCTAGTACTTTCATCACTTTTATTTTTTCTTACCTTCTTTTTTCCTTTTAACTTTCTCATTTGTTCTCTAAGGATTTGCATTTCTTCCTTTAGTTCTTCTAGTTCTTGTTTTACTTCTTTTAATTCTTCTTTTGTTTGTTTTAGTTCTTCCCTAGTTTCATTTAATTCTTCCTTTGTTTGTTTTAGTTCTACCTTTGTTTCTTTTAATATTTTTTTCGTGTCTCTAAACTTGTGTTTATATTTTTTGTACTTATCATACCATTATTCGTTACTATGTAATTTCAACCTTGTATTCTCTATTTTTAACTCATATATATCTAGTTCTTGTTTGTCTAGTTTTAGGTTTAGGTATTCGTAGGTTGTTTTTTCTGTATTTTTTAGGTAAATGTTTTCTTCTTTTGAATCTTTATCTTCTTTTGGTGTTCTTGTCCTTATAGGTTCATACTTGTATCTTTCTTTTTCTATTATCTTTTTCCCATTATTTCTTAAAAACGTAAGTACACCGGGTATATTAGGTTCATGCTCTTCCATTAAAATTATCCTTTTTTATTTAATACTGCTAGACTGTCCAATGTTTTTTCTACTTGAGATGGTAATTTTGGTTTTATCTTACTGATGTCCATCATTATAGGTTTTTTACTTCTTCTACATGCATCTATTGGTACTATCTCTCACTTTTGCGAGGTAGTTTTAACCATTGCACTTTCTTTACTTGTACTGGGTTCATTATCTTTTGTTACATGTTTACCTTTGTTTTTGTCTTCTATTATCATGTTAAGCTTTTTAAATATTATTTTAAAAGTTGGTATTTCAGATACATTCCATAGGTTAGTTAGTTCTTCTCTTATCATTTGTTGTATTTGTGTTTGATTTTCTTTTATTTCATTCATTATTGACAACGTGCTTTCCAACTTTTCTTTTACTATTATTTCTTCCCATAATGCATCAATTTTTTTGTTATAGCTAGTCAGGATTATTTATTCTCTTTTCATACATTTCCCATATCTATCCATATTTTATCAAATTTATCGCATTGTTGTTCTAATTATTTTATTTTTCTTATAATTTTATCTCTTTTGCCTTGTATTTTAAGTATTTTAATTGGGAAAATATATCTTTTGATGAAGCTGTCCTTATTTCCTTTAGTTTTTGTTTTTTCTCAATTATTTTTCTTTGTATATTCATACTTTATTTACGAATCTCATTTTTCTTTGATCATTTATTTCTATTCCGTTATTATTTATTTTATAATTTATCATCGTTAAAAAATCACTTCCTAAAAGTAATTCATTGAAACTGTCATATTCTATTACTCCTATGTTTATCTTATATTCTAAATCTTGGATTTTAAATCTTAAATTAATACTTTTAGTAATTATTATCTCTCTTTCATTAATAGCTCCAGTGTTTATTTCAGCTATGCAATCTGTTGTTATCATTCCTTTGAGTATTATTACCTTAACCTTTAATCTACTTGTGTTTATGTTTATTAAATCTAATATTCTAGGTTGTGTAACGCTAGTTTGTTGTGACTTTATTGGTTCTCTCGTAATACTCAATCTAGATCCTTCTATTTTTGGTATTAATCATTTTGATGGTGTAAGGGTTCTGGTATTAAAATCCATATATATTTCTTCTGGTATTGTTATCTTGGAGTTTTCTTTATGTTCTATGTGTTCTAATATTTCTTGATACATTTTTGGTACTAATATGTTCATTTCATGTTGTTTCCAGTTAGTGCATATATCATTTTTATTTCAATACTTATTACCTTACTTCCTGGCGGCATCGTTATTCCATTTAGTTTGTAATATAGTGTCAAGGCTAAGTCTTTGTGTTCATCTTTTAATGATTTACTAAAATCTGGTTGTACTGTAAATTTTAATTTTTGATATATTAAATTTCCTTTTATTACTGATATTAAAGCATCTTGTAGGCTTCCTAGTATCCTATCATCCAATATGTATATTTGTATATGTGTATCTATGTTCTTCTGAAAGTATGCTTTTATAGTAAATTCTACTCCTCCGAAGTATATGTTTCTATATCTCCTGGCTTCTCTAGTAGACAGTTTTGTTAATTCTCATTTTATTACTTCATTCGTTATTAAGTTAATTTTTGTTCTTCCATTTACACTCGTTGTGTCTATTATGTTTTCATGTTTGTGTGCTATGTATCTTATTTCTTTCTTTCTTTCAAACCATTTTGTTTTAAATATTTTCTTTATAGATAGTTCCTCTTTTTCATCTTGTATTTTCTGGTATATTTCTGGTTTAAAGCTTAGTGTTTGTGTTGATCCTCCTTCATATGTGTTCATCTGATAGTGTATATCTTTAGAGTCTTCTATTATTTCCTTTCCTTTATCCATATTTTAATAGGTTGATGTACTTATATTGTTCTTCGATAATATCTTTTAGATCTTTTAATTCATTATCTTTTCTGATTATTTCCCTTAATTTATCCTCCAATAGTTTCAAATTTTCATCTTCTTTTTGTCTTAACCTTTCGTTTTCTAATGCTATCCTGTTCCGTAATTCTTTAATAGTTTCTTTCTGTTCATCTATTTGTTTAGAATTTTCTTGTAGGCGTTGATCTCTTTCTTCTATTAGATCTATAATTATTCTGCAACTTATTATATGTTGATTTATATCTCTATTATATCTAAGAGGTTTTTTTGCTATTACTCTAAGTTCTTCTAACTTGTTTTGGTGTTCCATTAGTCTTTCCTCATCCATAGTGTTCTATCTCCATTCTTATATCTGCTTTTAGATCGTATATCATAGCATCTTGTTCGTTTATTCTGGTATTTATTTCTATTACCCTACTATATGTTGTTCTAATTCTTTCTATGTGTGCCGTAATTTCCTCAATTTCATTTTTAGAGTAATTTTCAATTTCTTTTTCAATCGTTGTCTCTTTTCTTCTCTTTGCTGCTAGTACGACATCTTGAAATCCCATTAAGATCTCATTTTCTTTTCTAAAGTCTATCAAAAAACGTTTTACTTCATATGTTTTCCATAATAATTGATTTAACAAATTAACCTTAATAAAACCTTGATGAGTTTTCATTCTTTTATATGTTTAATCATTTTACAAGCTCTGATACCAATTTCTTCCATTGATGGCCCCTTAATATTTTCTTAATTACTTACTCTTTGGTATTTCAAAAACAATCTCTACCTTCGGAGATAGAAATAAAACTTGTGTAAATTCAATCATTTTCATATACCACTTTGTTATTGTTGTCTTTTTCTTATAATCTACTACATCATATGTTCTTTTTCTTTTTTGCAATTCAAAGAACTACAGTATTTAGTAGGCGTTTATCCATAGTTTTCAAATATTTTTATTTTATTTGAAATTTATCGAGTTTTATTTTGTTATATTTTTTTCAAAGAATGTCTTGAATAATGTTAATGTTTGAATGTACTTAAATACAATTTTAAAAGTGAAAAGTGAGTTGGAAAAAAGTGAAAACAGGTTATAAGCTATTTTTCAAATTTGAAATACAACTTCAAGTTATATTTGGAATTTTCATAGCCAAACACTAATTTTCAAATAAAGTAAAAAGTTATTCCGAAAATAAAAATGAATTATTTTTATGGTCAAACGGATCCTAATTTTGTAAACTAATCCAGACAGATCGGCGAACATACTTCTGAGAGCTACACAAAATGCTAAAAGTAAAATGCACAGCCACAAGGAAAATAATTAATAAATGAATTTACTTCAAGAATTACACAAACAAGAGCTAAACAGGAACAGGGAAAATCTAGCATTCTTGGATGAACCTGTTCTGAGAATCATCTTGCTCAAAATATGTCAACACAATTTTAGGTGATAGTACGATTTTATTAGTATTGAAAGAGAATAATCCTTGATTATTTTGATTAATGAAGAGGTATATATACAAATATACAATTCTCAAATATGGAAAATAACTCTATATTTTCCTACTGTAATTCTAATAGTTCTTCCTATTACAAGATTAATACCATAATTACACTTATATAAGGATTCTACAAATATGGTAAAATAATATATAAAAGTCATTTGTTGATATACACTGTTTGTCCGTGTATATCACATATTCTGTCACACCCCCGCAGTCATAGCGGGCGATTGTCATACGCTGAGACTGTCCCTAAAATCTTCAAACAGAACCAAAGAAAGACCCTTGGTAAATATGACAGCAATTTGGTACCTTGAAGGGACATGCTAGACACATACTTGTCCACGAGCTACCTTTTCGCGAATAAAGTGAATATCCATCTCAATATGTTTAGTGCGCTGATGTTGGACCGGATTTCCAGAGAGATAGACTGCACTAACATTATCACAGTAGACCAAAGTAGCTTTCTGAATCAGAAAGTGTATCTCTAAGAGAAGATTACGCAACCAACATGACTCAGACACCACATTGGCTATCCCTCGATACTCGGCCTCCGCACTGAATCGCGATAAAGTAGCATGTCATTTCGCTGACCAAGAAACCAAGTTATCACCTAGAAACATATAATAACCAGAGGTCGAACACCTCGTATCTGGACATCCACCCCAATCAACGTATATAAGACATGAGAGTAGAGACGGAGGATGGATATAAATGCAAACCATAATCAAGTGTGTCATGTTTGTATCGTATAATGCGTTTGAGCGCATGCATGTGCTCAACCCTCGGATCATGCATAACTAACACACCTGCTGGACTGCATAGGTAATATCTGATCTCGTGAAGGTAAGATACTAAAGAGCCCCTACAAGACTGCGATAGTGGGTGGGATCCCCGTATGGTGTGCTAGTATTAACACTCAGCTTCGGTTTGGTATCAACCGGAGTAGAAGAGGACTTACAAGATGACATGTCAGCTCTCTCAATGATCTTGGTTGCATACTTCTTCTGTGATAAAAATAGACCACCTGCATGACGAGTGACAGTTATACCAAAAAAATAACTCAAGGGTCCCAAGTCTTTCATAGCAAATTCTGAACTAAGAAGGGACATGATAGACTTGTGCAGATTATCAAATGAGGCAGTCAAAATAATATCATCCATATATAACAGAATGTATGCCAGAGAAGTATCACGACAAAAGATAAACAGAGAATGATCAGACATGCTGTGAGAAAACCCAATAGTAGACACAAAATCTGCAAACCTCTTATATCAAGCCCGTTGGGCCTACTTAAGCCCATACAAGAACTTTTCAGCAAACAGACATGATGAGGATAATCGGGGCCCCTCAATCCCAAGGGATGATGCATATATACTGTCTCCTTAAGATCACCGTGTAAGAAAGCATTTTCACATCCAGCTGATGAATGTGACATGTTTTCGAGAGAGTCAGACTGAGAACAGTGTGAATGGTAGCCAGTTTGACCACCGGACTAAATGTCTCACCACAATCCACGCCAACTTGTTGAGTTTTACCATCACCTACAAGACAGGCATTATACCTCTCAAAAGAACCGTCAGAATATTTCTTATGAGTAAAAATCCACATAGAAAGAATAATATTGACATTAGGCGAACGGGGCACCAACTCCCACGTCTTATTTTTAATAAGAGCATTATATTCATCATCCATGGCCATTTTCCAATTCTGGTCATGAAGGGAAGACATTGGGTTACGTGATAGGGGTGATTTAGTGATATTAAAAATTAAATTAAAATGTTGTTTAAATTTAAAAATACCCCTTTTAATACAAATAACAGACCCTTGACTCGGAACAGAAACGAACGGGATAGGGGACGTTGGCAGAATACCTCGGGACAGGACAACAAGCAGTGGGCCTACTGGCCGTGAAACTGGGTCAGACGGGTGAGGCTTGGAAAATTCGACATTGTTGGAAGACATTAGGCCAGCAGGCAGCGGGCCTGCTGGCCGAGTTACGTAAACATGGGCAGTTTCGGTACTGACTGGGCCTGGGTCATGGGACTGTGCGGCAGGGAGAGTATTTGGGCCAGCAAGCAGTGGGCCTGCTGGCAGATTTGACTCACGGACCCACTATTGGAGAATGTACGGGGAGGGAGCATCGTCCAAAAAAGTATAAGTACTCAACACGGAATTAGACATTTGAGCAAATGGAAATTGGGTTTCATAAAAAATAACACGGCGACTAATTATGATTTTATTGGAAGCTAAATCAAAATATTTGTAACCATGATGATTAGACAGATAACCCAAAAATACACAAACGGTAGACCGAGTTTGAAGTTTATTAATTGTAGTGGACGGAAAAAGTGGATAGCACAAGCACCTTTGTTAGGGAGAATTTTAAGGAGGTAGGAAGCCATTTGTAACACATGATTCCAAAAAGACGGAGGTAAGGAAGCATGGGCTAGTAAGGTACATATAATATTATTAATGGTATGAATCTTTCTTTCGGCCTTCCCATTTTGTGAGGACGTATGAGGACAAGAAAACTGAAAAGATATGTCATGAGTGTCACAAAATTCCCGAAATGGCTCATTATCACATTGAATATTTTTAATTTTTCGTTCAAATTGGGTACGGATGAAAACTCTAAATTTAAAAAATGTAGAAAAAACTTGAGACTTTTTAGATAAAGGAAAAGTCGACAAATAATAAGAATAATCATCCAAAAATAAAACAAAATAATGGCCCAAAGAACTCAAAACGGGAGATGTCCATAAATCACTATTAATAATGTCAAAAGGCATCGACGTACTAGAAGTAGAGGCTACAAACGGTAATCTAACATGATTTCCTAGAGGACAAGGACAAATATGAGTACTACGTGTACTCTTACAATCAATTAAATTATTATTTTTAAGAAAAAAAATAATAGACGACCCCGGATGACCCAAACGTGCATGCCACAACGAAGGAGCAAGAGCGGCAAACGTTGAAGGTGTGGCTTAACTCATGGAAATGGTGGTGGTGGTGATTGAATAAATCTCTCCCCTACTATTACATCTCATTAGATGTATCCCCGTCTTGAAATCCTTCACAGAAAATCCAAAAGGGTCAAAGTTATCAGAAATTCAATTATCAGTTGTGAAATTTTGGACAAGCACTAAATTTTTAATTAAGTGAGGGGCTTAAAGAACATTTTTAGGACTAGAGGTGGATGCGGGAGAGATAAATTTATGTGACCTTAACCACGAATTGTAATTGAATGACTATTACCAACAGTTATACCCCGATTGTTACTCAAATTGAAATAAGATGAGAGATTATCTGGTGCGGATGTCATGTGAGAAGTGGCACTAGTGTCCATATACCAATTTACTTTCGACGAATTTAATTCAAGTGTATGCATTGCGGCCTCGATATCTGTGGGTGTCGGAATGATCATTGGGTCAAGCAGTCAAGGCCTGGCCGAGGTCGAGGCCCAGCGAGCCACCGGCCGCTAAAGACCAAGAGTCGCTTTGGCCTGAGAATTCGGAAAATTGGGCCGATTAAAATTTTGGGCAGTGGCCTAGTTCGCTAGATGAAAATTATGGGCAGCTGCCTAGTTCGCCGGATAAAGGGGGAATCACATATGGGCCACTAGCTACTGGTCCAGCCCTACGGCCAGTTGGCCCAATGCAGCAACTAGTGGTGTTGCGGCCCAGCCGGCCCACTGCCACCACTTCTTCGACCACCGCCACTGCCGCGGCCGCCGTCGTGGTTCTTGCCACAATTTTTTCAATTTTGACCATTTTTGTTGCCACCGTTGTTACGGTTTTAGCTAGAATTTTCTGAGAATGAGTGAGGGTCATCGGACGCATCCATCATCATGACAGAATTAGCTTCGATACCCGCCTTCTTAGCCAAACCGCCCTCTTCTAATGTGAGCATGAAACATGTTTGGTAGAACAGTGGAAGAGGATTACTTTGACGAAGAAGCGTCCCAACGCCATTATAAGCCTCGGATAAGCCTGCAACCATTTAAAGAATAAGATGATTATTAGTGACGGGCGCACCAATGTTCTTGAGTTGATCCGCCAATTTTTTCAGCCTTTTACAATAGGCGGAGACATTCGGAAAATCCTCCATATTGACATGGGAAAATTCCTACTCTGATACCATGTAAAGAATGGATCTTTGGGCCTAACTCAACCATCTCCTCCTCAGATAAAGATGTCTCCGACGCTACTCTCCCGGCAAGAAGCACTTTTTCAATTGTGATTTTTTCCAAAACCTAGCTTGTAGGGTGAGAATTGTCCAAGTCCATATAAGGAGTTCATGTTCCCATTTTTTTCCGATGTGGGACTCTTAACACTCCCCGCACGCTCAGACCTCATTAACTGGAGCGTGGACAATATAATTTGGGGGCCCAACATCGATGAACAAAGAATTGAAATGAGTGTGACTCTGATACTATGAAAGAGAATAATCCCTTGATTATTTTCATTAATGAAGAAATATATATACAAATATACAATTCCCAAATATGGAAAATAACTCTACCTTTTCCTACTCTAATTCTAATAGTTTTTCCTATTACAAGACTAATACAATAATTACACTTGTACAATGATTCTACAAATATGGTAAAATAATATATAAAAGTCATCCGTTGATATACACAGTTAGTCTGTATATATCACGTATTCTGTCAAGTAGTAATATTCTTCATTTGGGAATGATAATCTAACATACTACTACTCCTAGGGGTCGTTTGGCAGAGTGTATAAGAATAATGATGAATAAAGTGTATTAGTAATGTTGATATTAGTTATGTTGGGACTATTCCTTATCGACTGTTTGGTTTGACGTTTAGAAATAACATGTATTGTATAATTTTTTTTTAAAAATAGTTGTTTACAAAAACACCCTCCAAATTCTTTAGCTTTGTACATATGTGAATATCAAATAAAATCTAATCAATAATCAATCCATCAGTGTATATTTTTAAAAGAAGCATATGTTGTGTATGTACTTTCTTTCCTTGACATAAATAAATGTGAAGAAATTATGAATCCTAACAAAATCCCCCCACAATTAATAATATTAAAAAGAGGATAGTTTGTCCTAGGATTGTGACAAGTTACAGCATAGGATTATGATAAGTGGTAGTTTTAGGACAAAAATTAGTTAATTAGTTAATAATTAGTTATTAGTTATTAATTTTGAATTTAAAAATAATTAAATGTCTATTTTTAAAAAGGTAACATATACATCTATATATTTATTTAATTTAAATTAAAAGATAAAGAATTTAGATTAGAACATAAATTATCTGAAATTATTTTGAAAACTAAACACATTTTAAAATGAACAAGAAGTACTACCCTATTTTATCTTTACATTTATTTGTAATTTTATCTTTAGAAAAGAAAAAAGAAAAACAACAAAGAGAATAGAACAAAATGATTAAAAAACAAACAAAAAAGAAAGAATAAACTAAGTAAAAACTAACCCAAGTGCACGTCACTTGCCCCATTTACCCAACTAACTCACAAACACACCTGCACGGTCAAAACTTCTAACAACAACAAAAACATATCCAGTGAAATTCCACAACGTGGGGTCTGGTGAGGGTAGAATGTACGCAGACCTTACTTCTACCTTAGTAGGTAGAGCGACTGTTTTCGAGAGACCCTCGGCTCAAGACAAAGCATTAGCCTAAAGCAAGGCAAGCACAACAAGTCAAGACAAGAGAAACAGCCAGACCTGGACAAGAAATTTAAAACAGTATAAAAATGCTGGTACGAAAAACGAATAAGCTATGATAGCACATTCTGAGAAAAGAAGCAGTAACTATCACAGGTAAATTAGATAAACATAGTACACTAAAAAACACATAGCATCAGAAATCAAACTATGAGAAACTATAAGGTAATACCGCGCCTATTAGTATGATAGGCGAAGCGGGCCTACAAAAATAACACTACACTACCAATGTGTAAGTGTACGCAGGACTACACTCAACTACCTACTACCCTTATACCCTAATCCACATCCTCCACAACCCCCTATCTAAGGTCATGTCCTCAGTAAGCTGCACCTGCGCCATATCCCGTCTAATCACCTCTCCCCAATACTTCTTTGGCCTATCTCTACCCCTCTTGAATCCGTCCATAGCCAACCTCTCACACCGCACTGAGGCATTTGTGTCTCTCATCTGCACATGCTCAAACCATCTCAACATCGCTTCCCGCATTTTATCCTCCACCGAGGCCACTCACACTCTGTCCCGGATATCATCATTTCTAATTCTATCCCTCCTTGTATGCCCGCACATCCATCTTAGCATCCTCATCTCCGCAACTTTCATCTTTGGGTGTGTGAAGTCTTGACCGGCCAACACTCTGCCACATACAACATAGTCGGTTTAACCACCACCCTATAAAACTTACCTTTAAGTTTTGGTGGCATATTTTTGTCGCACAAGATTCCAGATGCGAGCCTCTATCTCATCCATCCTGCCCCAATACGATGCGTGACATCGTCATCAATCTCTCTATTCCCTTGGATAATAGACTTGAGGTACTTGAAGCTTTATTTCTTTGGAATGACCTGAGTACCAAGCCTCACCTCCACATCTGTCTCAAGGTCGCTCATGTTACTGAACTTGCACTCTAAGTATTTTGTTTTGGTCCTACTCAGCCTGAACCCTTTAGATTCTAGAGTCTGTCTCCAAACCTCCAGCTTAGCGCTCAATCCGCAGCGAGTCTCATCAATCAGGACTATGTCATCTGCGAATAACATACATCATGGTACCTCCCATTGTATTTGTCACTTCAGTCCATCCATCATCAAGGAAAATAAGAATAGGCTAAGAGCTGATTCTTGGTGAAACCCCATCATCACTGGAAAGTGCTCCAAGTCTCCTCCTACTGTCCGTACCCTGGTCTTGAATCCATCATACATATCCTTGACTGCTCTAGTGTACACTACAGGTACATCTCTAACCTCCAAACATCTCCATAGAACCTCCGTAAGAACTTTATCATATGCCTTTTCGAGGTCGATGAAAACCATATGTAAGTCTCTTTTCCTTTCCCTATACTGCTCCACTAACTCCTAATAAGATGAATGACTTCTGTAGTCAAATGCCCCAGCATTAATCCAAACTAATTCTCGGAGATAGACATGTCTCTTCTCACCCTCATCTCCACGACCCTTTCCTAAACTTTCATAGTGTGGCTTAACAACTTGATACCCCTATAGTTGTTGCAACTCTGGATATTGCCTTTGTTATTATACAAATGAATCTTTGTACTCCACCTTCATTCTTCGGGCATTCTTTCCGTCTTAAAAATGACGTTAAACAACTCCACCAGCCACTCCAAACCTGCCCTGCCTGCGCTCTTCCAGAATTCAACTGGGATCTCATCAGGCCCAGTTGCTCATCCCCTGCGCATTCTGCGAACAACACCCTTAACCTCCTCAACCTCCTCAACCTTAATGCTTCTACAATGTTCAAAATCCTGGTACCTACCAGATTGCTCCAGATCTTCCAGCACAATGTCTCTATCTCTTTTCTCGTTCAAGAGTTTATAACAGTAAGACTGCCACATCCGTCTAATATGCGCATCCTCCACTAGTACTTTGTCGTCCTCTTCCTTGATACACATCACGTGATCCAAGTCATGGGCCCTCCTATCCCTCGCCTTGGCTAGTCTGTACAACTTCTTATGTTCGTTTTTTTCTCAAATTCCACATATATGCGTTCAAAAGCCACCGTTTTCGCCACCGTAACCGCAAGCTTTGCCTCCTTCCTCGCTATCTTATAGAATTCCCTATTCGTCCATTTCTCCACCTCATCCTTGCTTTCTACCAATTTCGCATACGCTGCTTTCTTCACTTCCACTTTCTCTTTAACTTCACCAGTCCCCTCGATACCCACCGTGGCTACCCTGCGAGACTCCTTGCACTTCCCTAGATACCTCTCAAATGCAGCTGGACGTCTTGTCCCATATACCGGTCGCATCCTCACCACTATCCTAAGCCCTCTTGGTCAACAATTTCTCCCCCATCTCATTTGCATTATCCATGGTCAAACTCACCCATTTATTCTTAACCCGTCATCCACAACCCTCCTCTTTTTCTCTATCCTGATCTTCAAATCCTTCACCAAAAGCTTATGTCGGGTTGTAAGATACTCCCTCAGAATAACCTTGCAGTCTTTACAAAGACCGTTGTTAACCTTCCTAAGAAGCAAGAAGTCTATCTGAGTCTTAGCCACCGAATACCGAAAAGTCACCTAGTGCTCATCCTTCTTCAGGAATCTCGAGTTGTCTATCACCATCCTAGATGCTCTAGCAAACTCCAAAAGTAAGACGCCTCCCTCGTTTCTGTCACCGAGGCCAAAGCCTACATGCAGATCATCATTACCCCCCGAAAGTGACCTGATTAAATCCCCTCATATAAATAACTTCTTAGTGGGTGGTATACCTCCTATCACTTCGTCTAAATCCTCATAACAATGCCTCTTCTCCTCATCGTCCAAGCCCGTCTGCTGTGTATAAGCACTAATAATGTTCATAGTGAACCCTCCAACTACCAATTTAATCGTCATTATCCTGTCATTGACCCTCCTAACCTCTACCACCTGGTCCCTTAGCTCGCTATCTACTAAAATGCCTACTCTATTTCTATACTTTGACCTACCCAAGAACCATAACTTATACCCGTCTACATCCTTAGCCTTAGGTCCTACCCATTTGGTCTCCTGGACACATGCTATATTAATCATCTTCTTCTTAAGAATCTTCACTAGCTCTATGGACTTCCCCGTCAAAGTCCCAATATTCTAAGACCCCATTCTCAACTTAGCATCTCCCTTACCCCATTTACCCCCTAACCCTCGCCCTCGCCCTCGCCCCCGTTCCCGACCGAGAACATGACCTTAGTCTACCATCAGTCACCAAAGTCACTAAAACGGGTATAAACTAATAGTCTAATCCATGGTTTACACCTACAGCAGGAACGCTATGAATGATAAAACTAAAGGCAAAAAGAGTAAAATGCAAGAACGTATTATATTAAGGGCAGAAATCAATATATTATGAAACAAATTTGACAGCCAAGTTAAAACATGGGTTTTGAATCTTTCTTATTGCAAATTTATTTTTAAAAAAATATAAGCAATAAAACACCATTTTTAGGCTCCTTCTTTATAGCAGTTTTAGTTGTGGACAATTTTAAATAGGGGTGTCCAACGGGGCGGGTTCGGGACCGGGCGAGTACCGGCGGGATGGGACCCGACGGGACTACGGGGAGGGCGGGACCGGTCCCCCGGCTGGACTGGCGGGTCGGGACTGGCGAGATCCGCCGATGTCCCATCTCGTTCTTGGTCCCGTCGGAAAAGGGGACCGGTCTTATCAGGCCGGGGAGGGGCGGGATCGGGTTTTCCGATTATTTTTTTTGCACTTAATTTTAAAAAATAACATATATAAACACATCAATAATTGAACAAGATAGTGTAATAAAAACATCCTAAAACTGTTTTTGTGCCTCTTATATTATTTAATAAAAATATAATTTTTTTGTAATACAATTTCAAAATTGCAACTTTCTGGTATTGAAAGTTGCAAATAACATAGTAAAATTGCAATAAAAAACACATATTTATAAAAACCTTTTCTAGTTTCTTCACAATGTCTTGTGGTTCTTCGGTTGGAATTGGAATTTGTTGGTCAAATTGTTCGACATTGCTTCCACCTTCGTCGGATAAGATTTCGTTGTAGTTTTTGTCGTCTTCTTCGTTGATCTCCGGTTGACCGCACCTTCTATGCTCCTCTCGTATCCAATCTCTGAATAAAACTGCAATCTCCAAGCTATCTGCCGCTAATGAGTGTATGTGCTCTCCTAATTGAAATCTTTCGGCAGAAAAAGCGCTTTCAGACGTTGTTGATGACGCTTGAATGTTCAACACATCTCGGGACATCTTTGATATTATCAGAAATGTCTTCTCATTCTCCCTCCAGTATTTCAGCAAGTCTTCACGTCCTTCTTTATTGAGAACTTCTTGGTACGGTTCAACACCCTGCAAAACAAAAATATCAAACGTGCTAACTTGATTAGTAGTGGTACCACTAAATATTCTACGTCTAAGGCTCTCAATACTAGCCGCAGAAACAACATGTCTCTTTTGAGGTTGTATTGAAAAAGAAGAAGATGGTATGGAAGTCGGTTGGTTGCTAGCACTTTCTTGTTGGTAATGCGTATATACTTTTTTGCATTCATCGTGTATGCTAGACAAAACTTCTTCTTTAGTTGGTTCTTATGTGGTTGTTCATTTGGATTTTTTGGAGTTGGAGGTGGAAGTATTGTTATACAATCATAAATAGTTTCAATAAGTGTTTTACAACCATCTATTTTAATAGTCGGATATAATACAACACCAATAATATAAATAGTGGGAATAGGAAAAAAATATTTTTTTAATTTGATAAACATTTTTAATAGGTGCCTTATAAGATGATTTTTTCATATATTCACTAAGTAACAAAAATATTCGAGCTATATAAAATAACATAGTTGAAATAGTAGGATTAATATACAGAAAACTCTTTAGTTGCTTGAAAAGATTTCTCTAAAAATATAATAAGTTCTGAAATTTTTTCCAAATCTTTATCTACAACCATATCCGTTGGATTTCGATTATGGGCGTTAAAAAATAAAGTTACAGTCTTCTATAATCATAAGCAACAAGTAGTTGTTCATATAAAGAATTTCACTTAGTCGCTACTTCTTCGGAAATTTTTCTATAAGGTAGTCCACAATCGTGACAAGTTTTTTTATATTTTTTTCTTTGTATTCTATTACTTCTAAAAATAAAGTTTATAGCAAATTGTACTTTATTAACAATGTCTTCAACAAGTGATAGACCATCCTTTACAACTAAGTTATAAATATGACACACACATTTTATATGAAAATGATTAGGGAAAGATAGAGTTAATAGATCTTTTAAAAGTCTAATAGCATAACTATTAGAAGAAACATTATCTAATAACAGTCATTATTTTGTCAGTTATACCATAATAATCGCAAACTTGATGAATATTTTCTGCAATAAAATTTCTGGTGTGCCTATCATCAATATATCTATATGCTAAAATACATTTTTACATAGACAATTTATAATCTATCCAATGATATGTTACAGTTAAATAATCATGGCTAGAGATGGCAATTGGGCGGGGCGGGTACCCCCTCCCCCGCACCCGTACCGGCCAGAAAATTTTATACCCGCCACCCGTGGCGGGTACAATTTCAACATCCATACCTGCCTAGGCGGGTATATTCCTAAATTCACACCCGTTCCACCACCCAAGTGGATATCCGCCACCCGCTAATACCCGCATGTATCCGCTAGCCATATTTTGTAATTAATTCATTTGTGATCAATACAAAATAGTGATCAAACCCAAAATAAAATAGTCTTATAAATTAAATTAGTACATTCTATAAACACGACAAACTACATAAAGTGATGGATTTTTAGAAGGTTGTTGACACATCTTTAGTTGTGGGCATTGCATGTAAGCACGCTGGTTTTAACAAAATATGAACTTATTTCCTTTGAAAATAACTACCAAAACATAATTGATTATTTGTGTTCTTAAAAGAACTCAAAGGCATGTTCAGTTTGAAAATCAACCAGCTTAGAGTAGTTGATTTGGTTCACAGTTATAAAACTAGAACATATAGTTTGTAAACCAAAAATGCTTTTCAAAATTTTATCACAAATGAAAACAAAATCAAACATTTTTTTCTCAGAGCAGTAGGTCCTCTTAATCAATACATGTTGTCAAGGTCTCAGGGACAGGGAGGCGTGAGGGCTGATGGCGGCGTGATGGAGAATGAGAGAGGGAGGAGAGACGGCAGTCGGCAGAGACTAAAGAGTGAACGAGAGATGGAGGCGTGAAGACCGACGAGTGAAGGTTGCTGAACTTGAGTAAGGACTAAGTGTAAGTGAGTAGGGTTTTGCCTACTCACTTATTATTGGCATTGGGCTTGCATTGGGCTTATGGGCTTACAGACTGCTACAACTATTATTAGGCTTATGGGGCGGGTAGGCGGGCGGTTGGATGCGAGGCGGGGGAGGCAGTTATAACTGTAAATCCACCACCTACCCGCCACCCGTGGCGGATACATTTTCAATAACCATACCCACCTACTACCCGCCAAAGTTATACCCACACCCGCCCCAACTGGGGCGGGTGCGGTGCTGAATCCGTAAAATTGTACCCACCTGCCATCCCTAATCATGGTTGTTTGTACTACGACCTATATCAAACGTGATATATACTTTTCCAGGAAAATGATATAATGAATAACGTAAATATTGTTGATATTCATGTGCAAATTTAAAAACGTATTTCCTAACAGTTGATCTAGGAAAACCATTAAAAGCAGGATTATACATATCTCTAATGTAATGAATAAAACCAGGAGAGGAAGAAAATGAAAAAGGCAAACCCTCCACCGCAACTAATTTTGCTATTGCTTCCCTATCTCTATGTTTATCATATTTAGGGCTTATAATTTCCCCCGTCATCGGGTCAATTTGATCTTGTACTTGGTCTGGAACATTATGTGAACCTTGTCCCGACTGAGAGCGCATTGGCGCACCCAACTTTGTAGCCTCATATTCATCCCACCCTGACCTTTTTCCATTTTAAATTTATAAATATTTTTACAAATTTGACATCTAACTACCTGATTCTCTTGGTCCCTATCAAAAAAATCTCATGCAGCAGATTTTATTTTTTGTTGTGTGGGGCCTCGTCTCATGTTAGGGGGAATAAGAGGCACTACAGTTTCAGTTTGAGGTGCACTAGTGAGTGTGTCACTAGATTATCTTCTAAATTAAAGTCTGATTGAGGTGCAGAATATATCTCATCGTCTAATGGTATATCATTAAAAAATTCAGTTTCATATATATGAGTATAATCAATCAAATCATCATGTCTAGGAATAGGATGACTAGAAGAAATACCCCTGCCCTTGTTACCCCTACTAGAAAAAGCACCCTTACCCTTACCCTTAAACATACCTCTTAATCCTTTTATTTTAATTATACAAATATATAATTAAAGATAATGAAATTAAGTGCGATAATTAAATAAAGTAACAATAATAATTTAAAGAAGGAACGAAGGTACCAAACGCCGACGTAACGTCGACGTGTAATCGAGGTTGAAAATTGAAACTTTGCTTGATGGATGATGCTCAAGCTAGTTGCCAACTTCACTCCCAATTTTTGAACGTTGATACAGTTATACAAATGAACAAATAAAATATAATATTTAGTAGGCAATGTAGACTTGTAGAGAGATAGATTGAGAGATTAGAAAGATTGTAGGAAGATTTGTGAGAAAGATGAAGAGAAAATGAGGTATTTATAGTTGGAAAATTGGGTTAAAGTATAAATATATTAACTTAGGAGTTAAAAATAAATATTAAGGGAGTAGGGGGGTTGGGGGAGGTCAAAAATGACCGTTGCACAACGGCTAAAATATTGGACGAGCCCAAGTCCCGTGCCCTTTTTTTTTAGGGGGGAATCGGGGCGGGGTCGGGACCAGGCCGACCGGCCCACTGACCAGCACTAATTTTAAATGATAGATAGGTTTTACCTCTCTCACACATTTCCTATAGATTTTGAAAGATGAGGTGAGTTGCGTGTTCTTCACTGACTCATTAATAGAAGCTTTAACTTTTGTCAATTTTAGTTAGATAGTTCCACTATTTTTTACTCGAGTTATGTCACTTCCGTTAGTTTTGTAGATTCAGTTAAAGCTTTCTTAAGATATCTACTTTTAAAGGAGGTTTTATGTTTACTTGTATATAAAAAAAAATACTTCTAAGCCCATACTTAGAGGACTATTTAGATGTTTAAAGTAAAACTTCAATAAATTCAAAGGCGAGATATTTGCTTGATGTTTCTTAATAGTTGTGTTTCCCAATAATTTTTATTCATTCTAACATTTTTGCTAATGTAAATAGGTGAGATGGGTTTTTCGTCGACAAGTGGCTCTAGATGTTATTTGGATTTGTCAATTAATTACGTTAAGATGTTGTCAACAAGGTTTCTTCATCTACTGGTGGTGTACGACATCTAAATTGTCCTCAAAATGATCTTCCCCCCTATGAGGCTTTGTTTGAAAATTGAATGACTATTAGCAAATTGCTTTTTTCAGAATGGTCGACAGATGTCAAGGTAATATATAATTGGTAAAATTATTTTACGTTTATTCTGTTAGTTGTGCATCTTTCTTTCGAGATCACCATGTAGCATCATGTAGTTGTGTACTAACATGTTTTATGTTCCATAAATGTTATAACCATTTGTGTGAAGATTATGGAGGTCATGGGTTATTATACTTCATGTAATATGTGTAGTAAAAAGTTATTTTAGTTGATGGTGTCCATATGCGCGAAAATTGTACAAGCAATGTGAAATTCCTATTGAGAGGTTCAACGTACATGTGAAGGTGAAAGATATGATCGATGATACTATAGGTGTGCTTTCTAATGAAGATGCAGAGATTTTAATTGATTCAACTGCATTACGGTTATTGGAACGTAACACAGCAGAATCGAATGATGTGCCTCTGAAAATTAAAATAGCGCTATGCGGATATGATTTAATCAGCTATATAATTAATTTAGTAATCACGATGTATATAAAAGTATTCATTAATTAATTTGATATGAACTTTAAGTGTGAATAATCTTTTGCCATATAACTTAGGTATGTATAGATCCCATTTCGTATATGGCAATATAAGTAACTACTGGATATGTAAAGTAATACGGGAAGTAAATAAGTATTACACGTATTCGAAAGGATAAACAAATAAGTCAATATTCAGAACTGTCGCAAGCTTGTTGAGTCTTGAATCTTCATAACCTGAAATCAAAAAACACTAAATCAGGATTGTTACAACTGTGGCTGAGTCGAGAGATGATTTTTTGTCTTTAAGACAAGATTGCCCCGTATATATGCTTTTACGTTAACGGGCAATAGTCTCCCAAGATAAAACAACAACTAATAAACACTACAAAGCAAATAGGTTGATTCTGACGAAGAAAACAAACACGAGACAACTTGCTGAAGAATGGAAAAGGAAGGAAGAGTTTTCTGTTTTCGCCCACTGTTTCTGCTTATGTTTTGGACAGAAATTGTGTTGTTCTCTCTTCAGTTTGCCTCTGTGTAGTATATTGTGTAGTCTCAACAATTGAGCCAAAATGCTTCAATATATAACATAAGGGGAGGGACTTCTCAATTGCCAAGTAATGACTATTTATGGCCAAGTAATGGTCATTAGTGAGGGAGTTAATCAGCCAAGTAATGGTTGATTTAATGTGCAACATAAAGGAGCTTTTAGGGAGGAGATTAAGTGCATATTAAAGGAGTTTTAACGTTCCAAAAACCAACTCAAACGGTAGGCAAAAACTTTATGTCTTCCATCATTCCCAATTTCATCTTTTTAGAAACTTCAGGGACCAAACTGTAAATATTAAACAATTGGAGGGTCGATTAGAAGAAGCCCAAAGCCCACGACCCGTGACCCGAGCCCGGAACGGATGGGACGGGCGGCCGGCCGCGGCGCGCGTGTGGACTTAGCCTTGAACCCAAGCACATCTAGGTCATTCCTTCAAACGCATGAGTTATCCCTTGAGATCCCAAACCCTTAGCCAATTTTAAGACTTATAAAGAGAACAATTCTTCATTTTCCCACCGATGTGGTAGATTTTTTCCAGACCATATTTTCATGCCTCAAACACCTTAATTCGTGGACTAATATCTCTTTCATTTCTCAATGAAATTTGACGATCCTTGGCCCTATGGTCATCTACTCACTTAGTGGATTATGCACGTGTGAAGAGACAAAGCCTCCAACATGCGAAACCCTGGTGTTTAAGTCATTAAATATGGGTGGACGCACCTCCCCACCAAAGACAAATTTCTAACAATCCCCTCTTGAAAGAGATTTTGGCGCACACACAAGGTGCCTACATTCAGCAATTTTTCAGCGAAAAAATATTGCATCAGGAGAGGTGGTTTCTGCTTTGAACATTTCTTAGTTGAATACCACCGGACTTACCTACTGCGCGGTGAACGCGATGTCTTGAACCATCAATGTTTAGTGTAAGCCAAGACAATGATACCAACACAATAACTCTCTTTATTCGTTTTCATTCTTATTGTTCTGTCCGTTGTGGCCATGGACACACTTGTATTCTTAAGTGCGTTCATTTGATGCGCCTTGTCCTTGCACTTAAATATGTGATCTCCTACAAGGTATCCTGCTATACCCCACTTCACAAGTGTAAGGAACCATTAAAAGTTTCCCCAACCTTAACCTCAACCGTTTGAGGATCGTTAAAGGTTTGGAAGCTTAACCTTTACCCACCATGCAGGTAGCACTTTAATGTCTATCGCGGGAACAACTTTGGATTCATGTTTCCCTACAGAAATCATCATCCGAAGTGCTCTTGCTTTCACCGAAGCGCTCAACTGAACCTTTTGAAGCTTAGTTTTCCCATTGAACCAAATTCTTGGGACCTCCAGTTAGTATGGTTGGGTTACCACCGCAAAGGTTCGTATTGTTTGGGTTTTAAGCCCATTCCCCTAGACAGACAGAACATTTGATCTTCGGGTAGTCCCTTAGTTAAAGGGTCCGCTATATCATTTGATTAGTAATCAAGGAAGTGACACCCGTGATGATCAACTTCCATACGGTTTTATGTCTCCGACAGATCCTGACAGATATGTTCAGACGCCGTCATCCGTGTCCTTCCTGAAGCCAATCGGCTAGCCACAGTGTATAACTGTTGAAGGCACGAGTTTCTCCCAATAAAGGACATCCTCTAAGCAGTCATGAAGTTACTCAACTACTTTCATGCTTTGTATAAAGCGATAAACTCTGATTCCATCATGAATCGGACGATGCAAGTTTGCTTAGAGGATTTTCCAAGACCCACCATACACATTTACTTGTGGCATTGGTGTTCTTCATATTTGATGTCCAGTTTACATCATTGTGTTCTCCCAGAACCGCTGGACATCCAGAATACCATAATTCGTAGATAAGCGAATATTTCAGATTTCGTCATATCTGACTTAACGCCTTCGATCGATTATTTCCAGAATTACGAGTGATCCTTAGTTCAACTGATCTGCTTTATAGGCTGATACCAGGTCAGTTGTAGTGTGTACAATACATTGAACTACACGTGACCTGCACATATCATTTCTTGTCTATGTGTGCACCATGATTCCAATCAGTTCTATGATTCATATCCATTGGTGGCTTCAATGAGACTGTCAATTATCTCACAACTGAGTTTGGAGTTAGACCAGTCCGTTAGATGTCTTAGAAATCCAATTCCTAAGATGTCATATGTGATACCCGTATCTTTTGTTTCAATATAACTTCCACTTTTAGACTATTGATTTTCCAACTGTTAGCTTTCTAGCTTCAGAGTATGTTTCTGTGGTCAGATTCATTATTTCTATTTTATCGGAAACTTCCAGGACCAAAATGTAAACATTTCAGGGACCAAAATGAAAGTTCAGGAAGAAGCCCAACAGTCCAGCAAACCAACTCTGATCATCCCTTTCTAATTCTCCGGTTAGGAAAGCTGTTTCAACATCCATGCCACGCAAGACTGCAATGGCCCTAGATGTTAAGCTATTCACAGGGAAGTACATGTACAAGTAGCCGAAGCCTTATACTCGTCAGTAGATCCATCTACTTTGTACTCACTTTTGAGTATCCTTTTTCACAACCCAAAGGTTATTTTCCCTAAGGAAGATCAATCATTACACAAGTATGGTTCTATATGATGGAATCTATTTTTCTCTTTGTAGCTTCTTTCCAAAGCAGCACTTCTGGAGATGACAATTGTTTGTTAATTGTCCATGGTTCATTCTCAACCATAAAAGTTAGAAGTCCTGGAACAAGTCTTTGTCCCCTTTTTGATCCGTCTCGGTTCAACATCTAGAATTCCTGAGTTCTGTAGATCTGGAATTTTAAGTTCCGGATAGACAACAACTTCTGAGTCATTTAGATACGGAATGTCTAGTTCCGGACAGTCAGGCCCTCGCGGGTTCTTGCTAACCTCGAGCAATTACTTTTTTTCCCTTCTCAAGGAAAGTTATCTTCAAAGAATTCAGCATTCTTTGACACCAAGAGGCGATAAGCACTACTGTTATTTGCGGATCCAGTAGATATGCAATCTACAGTCTTAGGTCCAACTTGACATGTTTCGGTATTCCAACTTCTACCAAGCCACCCCACATCACAACATTTGCATGTGAGATCTTTTTCATATTTCACACGGAGGGTTATCCTTATCCTTATGCGAATTTCTGTTGAGAATCGTATTAGCGGTAAGGATCGCCTTGCCCCCACATATTTTGGGCATACGGCTTTGCGTTTGGCTAACACCGTTGGACTGAGGTGAGTAATGAGCAGTTGTTTAATAAATGATGCTTCACATTCTTCCCCTCTATCACTACGAATTCTTCAATCCGTAGGCTTAGTTGATTTTCAACTTCTGCTTTGTAGCGCTTATCCGCTTCAACAACTTCATCTTTGCTTTTCAACAAACAAAGGATACAATATGTTGTACCATCATCAATGAAGGTCACAACGTACTTGTCTCCCCCCTCTATTCTGTATAAAATTCAAATCACCCAAGTAGGTGTGACTAAGTTCTAGAGGAGCGGTGCTTCTTTCGTTATTCCTTTGACGGAATGGAAAGATGATTTTGCCTCATCGTCTACCTCACATTTATTTTGTGGGTCTATGTCGACAGAAGGCAACAATCTCAACTTCGTTAGCTTTTGAATGACTTTCTATTTAACGTGTCTTAATAAATGATGGCATAGATGCACGGATTACAAATATATCATTCATTTGGCTACAGACATACTATACCATTCTTAGTTATTATAGACCTATTGGACTAGTCTCAAACCAGCTTGACCAACAACGTCCCTTAAACCAAGTTTGGGTCATGTATCTCCTCATTTTAGAGTGATCTCATTCCCTGAAGTCCTATTAAGGACAAGCTCTCCAATCCCTTCTACTTTAGAGGTGGCGTTGCTTCACATACACAACATCTTGCCCGTGGTTAGGGCGTAACCGGATAATATGTGATCTGGTACTCTGGCCCACTCCAGTTTCTTTGGTAGACTGAGTGTCCAATTTCTTTTCTGCCTTTCTTTTGGCCTTTAGATCATTTAAGACCTGGAAACTCTGGCCCACCTTACTAGGTGTCCATTACTTTTCTGCCTTTCTTTTGACCTTCAGATCATTTAAGACTCGAGAAATTCTGGCCCACTCCAGTCGCCCGTAGGCTTTGTACGACTGAGTGTCCAATATCATCCTATCAAATGAACTCTGGCCCCACACCAGTCGCCCGTAGACTTTGTACGACTGAGTGTCCAATATCATCCTATGAAGGATCTTCTGCCAAATAGTGTGATAGGCTCAACCTCTTTAGCTTTTAGTCTTCTTCCCTTATGATTGGTGCCCAGACTATTCTTGGCGCTTACTTAAGAGTGGTAACCAGTTTCGCACAGTCAGTGGATCTTTCTCCCTCGTATGTGCGAACATACTTTACACACTTTTAATAATTACACTCAAAAGAATGGATCTTTTTAAGTTGTTTACAAAGTCCAATATTTAAATGGGAAGGTAAGATTAAACTTCTGATTTTAAAGCGTAAGGAATATAAATTATTTCGGGAAAATATTTTCATATTCCTCCTTACTTTAAGCCCTTTTTAATCAGACATCATTTAATCGTATTCTTGACAAGGAGGAAAAATTACTTATCCCAATTTCGGATTCTGGCCCACTTCAGTCACTTCGCCGGACTAAGTGTCCATTTCCTCCTTACCATAATTCGGATCCTTTGTCTGGGACAGATATAGGCCTTCTGCCACAAGATAGAACCACATCTTCAGCCTTCTCCTCTTGTCCCAGTTGACATCATCAGCCTCTCGTGGGCGCTTGTTCCCACCACTCTCGGGAGCGGTGACACCATGAACACCTTGACCTTCAACAACATAATCAAAACTCTTTTCTACCAGAAAACTACAGCCATATCCAGATTTGGTGACACAACTTTCGACCGACATCTTTTGAACACTAATACAAACTTGTCTTAAAATTGTTGGATATGTAAAGCAATTCGGAAAGTAAATAAATATTACAAGTGTTCGAAAGGATAAACAAATAAGCCAATATTCAGAACTGCCGCAAGCTTGTTGAGTCTTGAATCTTGATAACCTGAAATCAAGAAACACTAAATCTGGATTGTGACAATTGTGGTTGAGTCGAGAGATGGATCTCTGTCTTTAAGAAAATATTGCCCCGTATATATGTTTTTACGTTAACGGGCAATAGTCTCCCAAGATAAAACAACAACTAATCAACACTACAAAGCAAATAGGTTGATTCTGACGAAGAAAACAAACACGAAACGACTTGCTGAAGAATGGAAAATGAAGGAAAAGTTTTCTGTTTTCGCCCAATGTTTTTGCACGTTTTGGACAGAATTTGTGTTGTTCTCTCTTCAGTTTGTCTCTGTGTAGTATATTGTGTAGTCTCAATAATTGAGCCAAAAGGCTTCAATATATAGCATAAGGGGATTAAGTCCAGAAACTCTATGGACCAAAATGTAAATATTAAACAATTTGGGGGTCTATCAGAAGAAGCCCTAGGCCCACGACCCGTGACCCGAGCCCTGACCGGACGGGACGGGCAGGCGGCGGCGGCGCGCGTGTGGACTTAGCCTTGAACCCAAGCACATCTAGGTCCTCCCTCCTTCAAACACATGGGCTACCCCTTGGGGTCCCAAACCCTTAGCCAATTTTGAGACTTATAAAGAGAACAATTCTTCATTTTTCCACCGATGTGGTATATTTGTCCGACACCATATTTTCATGCCTTAAACACCTTACTTCGTGGACCAATATCTCTTTCATTTCTCAATGAAATTTGACGATCCTTGGCCCTACGGTCATCTACTCACTTAGTAGATTATGCACGTGTGAAGATACAAAGTCTCCAACATGCGGAACCCTAGTGTTTAAGTCATTAAATATGGATGGACGCACCTCCCCACCAAAGACAAATTTCCAACAGTAACATGTGCCCCTTTAACCTTAAAGTTTGTATGAGACTGCGAGTATCGTCTAAAAGGTCCTTACTTTTTAATAATTGTTTCCAATATAGAAATCAATGCATGGACTCCACAACTTTTTCCCATCTTTCTCATTTGTTTATCTTTGTTCTAGCTGATAATCAATGTGTTTCTAGGAATCAATAATAATTGTGGTGGAGTGATAAATACTCCTTCATCTTTGACTAGAGATCTCGGGTTCAAGTCCTCAAGAAACGGAGTTGCCTTTGTTAACAAGGGTTATGATGGAGTGAGAAGTACTCATTCATCCTTAACCTTAAGTCTCGGGTTCGAGTCTTCCTGAATACGAAATCGCCTTTGTTAGGGAGCGTTTTGCCTCAATGCGAGATTTTCTAGCGTGAATCGATTTTTAGTCTGGACTTAATACGATTTGCAATATTTATATGTTTTACTAGTTGCATTTTATTATTAGAGGGTCAGGGCAGTGTTGTACCCCTAAGATCATAGAATCTATGTTAGGGTTAACGAGAAACTAGTATACTCCATATTTTAGTACCCCCAGAAATAGACTCTAGCTAGGTTAGGTTACTGTTGGCTTCTTTTTAACCGGTAAGTGATTTATCCTGGAGTTGCGAGCACATGTCTGGCCCTCAACTGCAGTTTGGTGCTAAAGTGTACTCTAATAAAGAGAATTATTAAGTTAATGCACTTGTTTTTATTAGAATTATTAAGTCAAATATTTTTATTTTATTTGAAATTTATGAAGTTGGTAATTGAAAATGAAATTGTGTTTGATTATACTTTTGCAAAAGAAATAATAGAGAATTTAATTTGGAATTATAAAAATGGAGTTGAAAAACAAATTATAAGCTGTTTTTTAAATTTGGAATCCAACTTCAAGTTAGATTTGAAATTTTCAAGGCCGTGAAAAACTATTTCGAAAAAAAAGAATAATATTCATGGTTAAACTAGTCCTTATAGCTATATCTTCTTCTCTATAATGTTGAAGATATGAACAGTGAACCTAAAATAACTCAAAGATTAACTCATGATATGAAGATTGTCTAAAATCATATAAGAATATCACAATCAATTCCCTCCATTAACGAGGGACTTAACACTTTCCTATATGCTTAGGATCAAAACAGGAATGTCAATAACATAATGTAGGAATTCAACATTAA
Source organism: Anisodus acutangulus (assembly GCA_029783415.1). Lineage (NCBI taxonomy): Eukaryota > Viridiplantae > Streptophyta > Magnoliopsida > Solanales > Solanaceae > Anisodus > Anisodus acutangulus. The sequence continues at coordinate 20,954,627 of CM056507.1, read as the reverse complement.
AAAATATTTTAAAAAGGATATTGATGGACCTGACTATAATATAATGGGGAAAATGTCCGGTGTAAAGGTTTTTTGCTTTGGCTCCTGAGCTTGACAGTAGGTATAAGGGGAATTGCATACTCTTCACAAACCAGTTTTCTAAGGTTTGTAACGACAAAAAAGGTATGACGGGTTGGCTTCATGGGTCGAACTGTCTTATGTTGGTTAAAATGGTCGGGATTTATGTTCGTTATTTTTTGGTTTTCAAACATTGTGTGTCATGTTATTAATTATGATTGAAAATAAGCTTTTCGAGTAAGAGTATATTTGGGGTGATATAGCAAATAATAAAGTAACTTTTCTCTTACAAAATAAAGAAGAGTAACTTTGTTACCCCATTTCCAATAGTTGAATGATCATATAAACAAGCAACTCCTGGAAAATAATTTCCTGATGACTGATAGTAAATATATTTATATATATTCACCATATATTATATATTATTCTGTAATTAGTATTTTAGTATAATTATGTAAAATGGAGATCCTTATTCCATTAGAACTACAATTGTATACACTATATATATGATATTAATGAAAGGACTACTCAAGGGAGATTTACACTATTCTACATGGTATAAAGAGCCAAAAATCCCTCCCTACCCTAAACCTTATTGTCGGCCGACACACCCTACTTTTCCGCCTAGCTCTTCCGGCGAAAATCAGCCGTATACCACTACTCCTCGCTGATATACCACCACCTCTCATCTTTTTCCCTAAAACAGGGCTTGTATACCTTTGGTATACCGTGATATACAGCCCACCCAGCCCTCATATATCCCTTTCTTGCCCGTATACATCTAGTATACAGGTGATATACAGCCAACCCTAACTCCATATCACCCGACTAGACCTGTATACCGCTGGTATACACCTGATATACGGCTTCCCCAAACCCTATATTCTTCTACCAATTTTTGGCAACCCCAATGGCATCACCCACGGCCCACATAGTTTCTCCCGCTTTCTTAACACCTGACATCACAAATCCTCTTCCCTCTTCCACCCCCACCACCTTTCATCCGACTTTTGCCGTAATCAATATCAAGAACTTCAAACCGTTGATTCTTGATCAGGAGGATGGACAATACGCGTCATGGTTTGAACTCTTCTATATTCATGCATGTGCTTACAACGTGCTTGACCACATTAATAGCACCTATCCCCGCCCACCCGACTTCGACGACATAACGTGGAGGCAGTTTAACGCCATCGTCAATTAGTAGATCTATGGCACTATCTCCAAGGACTTACATCATACTATTATGTAGACCGGAGCCACGACTCACGAGTTATGGACATGGTTGGAGAAGATTTTTCAAGACAATAAACATACACGTGTCGTGTATCTTGAGGAGCAATTCAACACCATCCGTCTTAAAAATTTTGCAACTATGGCCGACTATTGAAAACATTTAAAATTGATTGCCGACTAATTATCTAATGTGGGCAATCCAATTTCAGACACAAAGATGGTTTTACAATTGATTAATAGTTTACCGAAAGGTGAATACGACACCCTTGCAATGATTATCCAATAATCCGATCCCCTCCCGAGTTTCAACAAAGCACGATCCTAACTGTTATTAGAGGAGACGAGATGAGCAAAACAGGACGAACACAATCCCAAGGCATTGGTAGTCGACGCCGCTGCGGAAACCACCGCACTCCAACCACCACCCGCTGAAAAAAAACTGCGGTGGAGGTCATGGTAGAGGCCACGGGGGTGGTTGGGGAAATAAAGAAAAAGGTCGAGGGGTCGGGCCCAGGCAGCCAGCCCACAGCAGTAGGCCCAGTACCCAACGTAGTAGGCCGACCCACTGCCATGGCAGTATTTTGGCAACTAGGCCTCCCAGCATACTGGGGCCCCATCCAGCGGTCCAACCAAGCAGCCAACAGGTCCACTTCTCACAGGCCGAATAGTCCACATCCGGCCCAATTCCAACTAACTTGGGCCAGACCTTCAGTTCTTTGAATCTTCAGTAGCCCGATGACACATGGTAAATGGATATGGGCGCCACGTCTCACATCACCCACAATTCTGATAATCTTTCTCAACTACGCAATTTAAATACTCCTCAATTTATTATGGTCGAAAATTGTCATTACATTCCAATTCAAGGGTATGGCCACACGCAATTCCACCACTGCACCCCCACAATTCTATTAAACACGTCCTATATGCCCCTAACATTATCAAGAACCTAATCTCTGTTAGAAAATTTGCCACTGATAATTTCGTATCTATTGATTTTTACCCGTTTGGTTTTTCTGTGAAAGACCTACGTATGGGGAGACTTTTTACGAGATGCAATAGTGTAGGGGACCTCTATTCTTTCCTATCCACATCTGTTGCCTGTGTCAATCCTCCCACATATCTAGCTGCAATCTCGTCTTTAACGTGGCATAGTAGACTTGGACATTCCGGAACTCATATTTTTTATTTTCTTAGAAACCGCAGTTTAATTAAATGTAATAAAGGGAACCTTGCCCAAAATTGCTATTCTTGTCATCTTGGAAAGCATGTTAGACTTATGTTTACGTCATCTTTGAGTATTAGTTTTTCTCCCTCTGATAATATTCATGCAGATTTATGGACCTCTTCTATTACTAGCGAATTGGATCATAAATACTATTTAATATTCTTGGATGATTTTTCTCATTTCCTATGGGTCCAGCCCGTCACCACCCAGCCCCACCAGTGACCATCCCCACACATCGAATGAAAACCCATGCACAACACGAGATTTTTAAACCAAAAGTTCACTTTAACATATCCACTCAAACCGTCTCACCTATTCCTAAAAACCCAAATGCGGCCATGCGTGAGGAGTTTAATGCATTAACCAATCAGCACACTTGGGATATTGTTCTGAAACCAGATGGGGTGAATGTAATTCATTGTATGTGGCTATATTGTCACAAATTCCGAGATAGTGGAGAACTTGAACGCCATAAGGCAAGACTTATGGCTAATGGTACTGGTCAGCAATAGGGAGTTGATTGTGGAGAGACTTTTAGTCCAGTGGTCAAACCAGCCACCATTCGCACAGTGTTGAGCATAGCTATGGGGAAAAATTGGCCTATTCACCAGCTTGATGTAAAAAATGCTTTCTTACATGTGGATTTAAAAGAAATCATTTATATGCATCAATCGCATGGCTTTGTGCTTTTGGAGGCTCCTCATTATGTCTGCCATTTTTGTAAGTCACTATATGGTTTGAAACAAGCCCCTAGGGCTTGGTATGAGAAGTTTGCCACATACATCATACATATCGGGTTTATATGCAGCAAGAGTGATCATTCTCTATTTATGGTCGAGGTACTGACATGACTTATCTTCTTTCATATGTGGATGATATTGTTCTGACAGCTTCTTCTGATACACTGAAACACGAGATCATTGCCCTGCTCAAGTTCGAATTTGTCATGACAGATTTGGGTAAGTTGAGTTATTTTTTGGGAAATATCAGTCACCAGATCCGCACATGTTATGTTCTTATGTTAGCGTAAGTATGCAGAGGAGATTTTCTACAGGGTTAAAATGGCAAACTGCAAGATCATATCCACTCATGTCGATTCAAAATTAAAACTTAGTGCAGATGTTGGGGATCCGATCAGCGATCTCTCTCTTTATAGGTGTCTAGCAGGTGCTCTTCAGTATCTCACCTTCACTAGGCCCGATATTGCATATGTTGTTCAGCAGGTGTACTTGTTCATGCACGCTCCTAGGGAGCCTTACTTTACATCTCTTAAACGTATCATTCGGTACGTTAAGGACACTTTTGACTATGGACTACATCTATATCCCTCCGCACCGACTAGGTTGCTTTCTTACACATACGCAGATTGGGTAGGCTGTCCGGACACCCGTCGCTCTACGTCTGGCTATTGTGTATTTTAGAGGGATAATATTATTTCATAGTCTGCCAATCGGCAAGCCACCCTTTCCCGTTTGAGTGTAGAAGCAGAATATCGAAGCGTTGCGAACATTGTTGCAGAGCTATGTTGGCTCCAGAATCTCCTTCTTGAGCTTCATTGTCCCTTACCTAAGTCATCTTTGGTTTACTGTGATAACATACTGCTGTCTATTTGTCTCATAACCGGTTCAGCATCAGCGAACCAAGTATATTGAGATGGATATTTACTTTGTTCGTGAGAAGGTTGCAATGGGTCACGTTAGAGTGTTGCATGTTCCTTCTTTGTATCAGTATGCATATATCTTCACTAAGGGACTTCCTCGACAACTGTTCCTTGACTTCAGATTCAGTCTCAGCGTTCGGCCTCCTCCCGCTCCGACTGAGGGGGTGTGATAGTGAATATATTTATATATTTTCACCATATATTTTGTATTATTCTGTAATTAATATTTTAGTGTAATTATGTAAAGTAGAGATCATTATTTCATTAGAACTATAATTGTATACACTATATATATGGTATTAATGAAAGGACTCCTCAAGGGAGATTTACACTATTCTATAATGACATTATTATAGTGGTTAAAGTTCAATAACAATACGTGAATTAACTCTAGACATTGACTAACAATATATATTCAAGTATCAAAAACCACGATAATTATTAGAAATTACACAAAGTGAAACAAGTAGTAAATTGGACAGTAATGTTCTAGCTACTTGTAAAATTACCCCAAAAATTGGACAGTAATTAATGTTCTAGCATAAAGTGAAACAAAATTTAGAATTCTTATATGATCACCATCAAATTGTAACTGTAATGTTCTAGCTATACCTTTTGCCCAAATAATTGTTGGTGAAAATTATAATTGGATCGACCCTTTCATTCTCTAAATGGATTAATCCTATTTCTGTTTGATTAGCAATTACTCAGTACGACCATGAACATACCTAGAAGACCGAATACCAAAGATGAAAAATGGGATAAGGACCATCTTCGAAAAGACTGAAATTTATGTTGAAAATAAACCCAAAAAAAAGAAGAAGAAAAGAAACAGCTTAAAGAATATTATATCTAAACGAGTTGACAGATGTAACGCCTTACTAGGGCTGGCAATGGATCGGAGGTGGATCGGGTGGAGCTCAATCCGCCTCCACCCGCCAACGATCCATCCACCACCCGACCCATCCATCACCCTATTTTTTTTAATCCACATCCAATCCACCCATCATCCACGGGTGAATCGGGTGGAGCGGGTGCTTCGCGGTTGTAAAATTCTGCAACCTAATAGTAGCATGTGTAGATCATAGCAAGCCAAAGTCTGTTATAGTAGCATAACTGAATTTGCCTCGGGATTATAATATTCTTAAAATTGCAACAGTGAGGAATGAGGACACTTATTTGGTTGAAGTGAGGATTTTTTCTTATCCACACCATGGCCCGAGTTTTATATCTCTATGCCTCTTGCAAACTTGTATTACCTCTAATCCTTTTGGGGTATAGCACTTTTAGTTCCTCAATTACATACAAACTTCAATACGTAATATCCAACTAAACACATTTTGACCTTCAATTTAGTATGTCATTTTGGTTTTTCCACAATCAAATTCTCAAACTGTAGCTACTTTTGAATCTAAAAGGAGTAAACATATAAAAAAAAAATGCACCTGTCATGACCCAAATTCTAAGGATCCCTGACAGGCACCCAGCTACTGACCTAACGAATGAACCAACTAACAATAACTGAACTAAAGTGTTAAAGCATACACTAATGCAAGGGGAAATTAAAGACTTTAAAGATCAAGTGAAGACTGAAGATGAAGAATGAAAATAGGGTTTTCTCTTTTCAGGTATAGTGAAGAATTAAGATGGATTTAAATTGGGCTTTGATATTTTGGGCTTTACAACAATTTAATTTAAGAGAGGGTGGGCCGCGGGTGGACTGGATCAGGATCACTGCCTCAAGCCCTCACTGGACTGCTGGACTATTAAAGTATAACGGGTGGGTGGGTGGGTTCGGGTGATGGGTTGGATGTATGTCCACCCGAATCCGACCCGATCCATCACCCGATCCATCCGTCACCCGATTAAAATCCATGTTTTGTCGGGTTTTCGTCCGTATAATCGAGTCGGGTGGATGGATATCCATCGGGTTAGGGTGAAATTACCAGCCCTACGCCTTACTTAGTTTCTTCTAAGTAAGCACATTAATTAAAGATTCTATATTTTTTAATATTAATAATTAATACGAAGATTTTGAAAGAAAACAAAAAGATAAAAGGAAGTACTAAACCGAAATTTTAGAAGATCTCAAGTCACATCTTTATTGATAACAAGAAGTTTAGGGATGGTAAAGGAGGAGAACTTAAAACCTAACTGGAGGCCTGTAGCGTGGGTTCGAACCCTGGTGGGAGCAATTTGCTCTCTTCTGGGATAAGACTTGTAGGTGATATCAGTTGTTTTGTTCTCAAACCCTGGTCATTCAGGCACATCCCGCGGTTTACTGGTAGTAGTGTTGTCAGTTTGTTCTCAAACCCTGGTCATTCAGGCACATCCTGCGGTTTACTGGTAGTAGTGTTGAGGGACCGAGACTACTATCTTCAGAAATAGTCTGGCGTAAGACGAGAAGCTGAATATAAAAAAAAAGAGCTTGGGATCCCAGAAGGGACAACACCAATAGGTACAAATTGGCTGATTTATGTGTGTGTGTGTCTCTCTCTCTCTCTCTCTATATATATATATATATATATATATATATATATATATATATATAGTATTTGTTATCTCAATGCCTTATCTTATATTTGTTGGAAATTTGTCTTTGGCGGGGAGGTGCGTCCACCCATGTTTAATGAATTAAACACTAGTGTTCCGCATGTTGGAGGCTTTGTCTCTTCTCACATGCATAATCTACTAAGTGAGTAGATGACCGTAGGGCCAAGAATCATCAAATTTCGTTGAGAAATGAAAGAGATATTGGTCCACGAAGTAAGGTGTTTGAGGCATGAAAATATGGTGTGAGACAAATCTACCACATCGGTGGAAAAAAGAAGAATTGCTCTCTTTATAAGTCTCATAATTGGCTAAGGGTTTGGGACCCCAAGGGGTATCCTATGTGTTTAAAGGAGGGAGGACCTAGATGTGCTTGGGTTCAAGGCTAAGCCCACACGCGCGCCGCCGACGCGCTCCCGTCCCGTCCGGGCTCGGGTCATGGGTCGTGGGTCGTGGGCTGTGGGCTGTAGGACTTTATGATATTATCTATTTGGACCCCAAATTATTTAATATTTACAGTTTGGTCTCTAGAGTTTCTGGAAAGTTGAATTTGAAACGACGGAAGGAAGAAAGTTTCTGCCTACCGTTGGAGTTGATTTTGGGGGCGTTAATGTGCTTTATCCAGCCATTACTTGGCTGATTAACTCCTCCATAATCAGCCCTCCTTCAATGACCATGAACAGTCTCACTAATGGCCTTAAACCTGCCATTAATCAGCCTCCCTACCTCCCTAATGGCCATTAACAACCCTCCTAATGGCTATTAACAGCCTTGTTTTGGCAGTTGAGGAGTCCCTCCTCCATGCTATATATTGAGTTGTTTGGCTCAATTGTGCAACACACGAAAAATACACAAAATAAAAATAAACACCCAAACAGCCAGCAACAACGAGACAACATTTATATACACAGAGACAAACAGAAGAGACACTGAAATTCAATCCAAAACGTTGGGACTAAAACAGAAACTCTTCCTTCCTTTTCCATTTCTTCAGCAAGTCGATTCGTATTTGTTTTCTTCGTCAGACTCAACCTATTTGCTTTGTAGTGTTGAGATTAAAGTGTTGTTTTATCTTGGGAGACTATTGCCTGCTAACGTAAAAACATATATACGGGGCAATCTTGTCTTAAGGACAAAGTGCAATCACTCGACTCAGCACACAGTTGTAATCATCCAGATTTAGTGTTTCTTGATTTCAGGTCATCAAGATTCAAGACTCAACAACTTTGCGGCAGTTTTGAAGATTGGCTATTTGTTTATCCTTTCGAACACTTGTAATATTTATTTACTTTCCGTACTGCTTTACTACAATAGTAATCAACAATATTGACTCAAAGGGGGGCTTCTCATTCAAGATAAAAGGAAAAAGATGTCATCTTCAACGATATATCTTTACAAGTGATCTTTAAATCAAAGGCAGCTCAAAGCATATACTTTATCTCTATCCCGTAGGATTAGAGGTGCTTAAAAGATGCCCTTTTCAACCCTTCTTTTTAATAATTTTTTTAAAATTTATTGACTCGATTAATTTAAATTTTTGCCGCATATAACCCATTTACGAAGGAAGTGCTCTATGTTAGAATTTTTTTTCATTTCTTCGCCCGAACCCAAAACCTTCAATTAAGATTTGATAAATCTCATTTATCATATTATATTGGAGGATTAAAGATGGAAAGAGGGAAGAAACAAACTATAAGAATTGAACTAATATCTATTAGTATATGAGAGATTCGATCCGTCTCATCATAATATAACCTAGATGATGTTCTCGAAAACTCTTCCCCCTTTAGGCTTAATAGTTACCCCTTAAACTTTCAAAGATATTCCATTTATATACTCGAACTAAGTTCTGTTTCAATTGAACATCTCCACTTTTAAGAAAATATTCCAATTAGACGTTTCAGTTCAAATTTTAGAAATTGTTTTTGCACGTATTTTCATTCGTCTATTAAATAGTTAAGTTAACCACATAAAATAAGTTATCTGTTTTAATTATAGACATCAACCTCAAGTAGAAAATGCCTAGATTTTTATGACTTATTGAAGCGAATGCAATAATTAAAAGAGATGACATATTTATATGATTAATTTAACTACTTAATAGACGAATGCGTACACACACAAAAAAATTAAAATTTGAACCGAAAGTGTCTAATTAGAACATTTTATTAAGAGTTGGTTGTTTATTTAAAACAGAATTTAGTTCTAGTGTCTAAATGAAATATTCTGATAAGTTTAAGGGGATGATTATGTATTAAGCCATCCCTTTATGAAACACGATTAGGGTTCTCTTTAATTTTTCTTTTGAATACTTTTCTAGGGTTAGTCAGAATTCACTTACCCCCTGTTTGGATGGTTGTTTCCCGTGGTTTATCATTGTATTATTTTCTATGAAATCATGTTTGTTTTCATTGTTCTTGAAATTATATTGTATGGTGTTGTAAATTCGTTGTAATTTCGTGGTTAAATAACCATGAAAAAGCTCAATTTTTATAACCACGGATTTGATGGTTTTTGCGTGGTTATGTGTTTCATTTTTCCATTATACCCCACCCCACCCACCTCTATCCCACCCAACCCACCCCACCCACCTCTATCCCACCCAACCCACCCCACACCCCACATAACTACCTACCCTCCTCCATCACACCCATACAACCAACCCTTACCCTCTACCACCCACCCCATACTACCACTCACCACCACCACCCCCACTCCTACCCCCACCACCACTCATGACCCCTCACCACCACTCACCCCACCTACCATCTACTTATTTTTAATGTTCCTATTTTATCCTCTATCACACCCAAATCCACCCAACCCCCACCCCACCACCAACCCTACCAACCCGCCTCGACCCCACACAATCATCCACCCCTCCATCATACCCAAACTCACCAACCCCACCCTCTACCACCCACCCTCACACTACCACTCACCAACCCACCTCCACCACCCACCCCCACTACCCCCCTCCACCCCACCAACCAACCACTTGCCCGCCACCACTCATGACCCCCACCATCACTACCTCGGCCCTCACCCCACCTCTCCCTCCTTCTTATTTTTTAAAGTTCTTATTTTATCCTTTATCCTAATTTTATTAATATTTTAAAACTAGTTTGTAATTAAGAGTTAAGAGTATTTTAGTAAACTTACATGTTATTATATAGTAACATACCATCAAATCGAATAATAAAAATATCATTAAACCATAACAAACGATACATTTTATTCAATTATTATTTTTATTAATAAGTACAATACAATACAACACTATACTATATCATATTATACTGTACATTAATGAATTATGGGAAACAACCATCCAAACAGAGGGTTAGTAACCGTCCATTGTTCATGCAGATTAGGGAAAAGAGATGTCCAAGAAAAAGGTCGTGTTTCGTTGACTTGTGGCCCTCAAGTTCTGGGGATTAGAATTTTATTTATACATTACCTTTTTGTCCTTTTCTTTATAAGATAAAAGTATTAATCTTGAGATCTTGAGATCTTGAGTTCAAAGTATACAAGGTATCCATTTTTTTTATAAAAAAAAATATTGTAACAATTTTTTAAAGGACGAGGTTCATGACGAATTGTTTTATCTATTATGAAACGAGACATTAGCCGCAAAGTGTGAAATGTATTGTTTTATATTTTTAAAAAATTAAATTTAAACTGACTATATGAAATTTCTAGAAGTATATAAAAGTTTTATTTAAAACAAGAAATTTGTAAGAGAATTGATTTAGCTATATAATAGGCTCAATAATATATGTAGATAATAGTACTTAAGGGTGGTTTTGGTTAAAGTTCCAAAATTATTAATTATATACAACAATTGGAGCATATAAATTACGATTAAAAAAAGTATTTAATGTCAAAAAACATATAGGATTATGGGGTGGATATCACAGAAATGGTTAAAATGTGCAAGTAATTTTATTGGTGTAGGTAGATGGTTGATCGTGCTAAATAGTTTACAACAACAACATATACCTAATATGTTTTCATAAGTACGGATTGAAAAGAATGGATGTACGCAGACCTTAACATATAGAATTATGGAGTGTATGCTAAAAAATTTACATTCTTTTATTTCAAATTTATGGATAAATTTTTGAAAAACTTTTTATTCTTCACCGTATAGAATTACATTTATTTTTGGAGAAAATTAAAGAAAAAGAATTAAGGTCCACATGAGGGCAGATTTGTGCAGCTCCCATCATGATTACGGAGGGAGTTATTCTTCTTTAATCATGATTAATAATATTCATAAGCATTAAAAATGTACTATTATTTTTTAAAGTACCCATAATCGAGTGTCCCACTTCTGTCTGTAAAAAAAGGGATTAAAAAAAGAGTGTGGGTACACTTGAGAGGTTAGTTTGTAAGAGATGGCCCATCATTAATTTGCCATCATTCATGACCAATTATTATGAATTAAATAGTTAGAGAAATTGTTGGAAGGTAATGAGACACGTCATTGCCTGTACGGTTATAACTTTTTTAGAAAACATATGCACTCTCTCGTCTCAAAATATTTATAATATAAAAATACCTGTTCCAAAATAATATTTAACCAAGATAAAATTAAGTATTTTTTTTCCATTTTATTCTTCTATTAATTAATAATATTTAAGTGGTCATCATCATTAATGGAGTAAATATTTATTGACGAGAGATAACCTGATGAATTATGTTAAGAGGATAAAATAGTCAAAATAATTCTCTTATAAATGATTTCTTAAGGAATGTGTAAATGAAAAATGGAACAACTATTTTGAGACGAAGGGAGTAATTAACTTAATTGTAGTGTAATTAAGAGTCGTGTGAAAGTTGTGTTTCCCTTCAACTTGTATAAGTTGAAATTAAGAGGGTCACCTTTGCAAACTTGTGATTTTTTTTTTATAAATATTTTTATGTGGTGTCTAGTACTCGCATTGAGACTCCTACTATTCTGCATTTATATCATGTAAGACCTATTACATGGAGAAACATTCATCACATATTCAGAACACGAACTCCAGATCTCTAGTTAAGAATGAAGAGATTTTATCTATCTAACTACAGCTTTTAGTGGTGTGTGCAAATGAATTAAGTATATCTTGGCCTATCCCAGATTCAGAAGAGATCCGTTTCTTTAAATTATATGGTCATTTCACATAATTAAGATCGATAAAATGTATATAATACAATGGATAAATAAATAGAAATCCTTTAGATACTATGGTGAGATCTTCAGCTGATTTAAAGCGGTTGAATTTATTTTGTATTTCAAAGCATAACTTAGATTCATGCGTTTTATATTCCTATAAAGTAGAAGCCAAACATATAAAGATCTAAATAGTCGTACTTTTTCTCTCCTATTGTTAAATACTTTTCATTAGCGATTAGCCAATATGGTAACAATGAATTTAGCTCTATGAATTTATTTTTTCAAACAAAATGAAATAATAAAAAAAGCACACAATTTCGTCACTAATGGATAAGTGAAACATTAAATTTTCTAGTGTATTCAGAAAAGCGCACACGATTTTCCCCTGTCATTTTCTTAGGAGTCTTTCTCATCAATACAAATATATATAATGTGTACAATGTGAAATTCTAATACAATAAGGATCTTAAATCTATACAAAATATATGAAGAATATTTTATAATATTGGCTAATACACCCTGCTCAATCGGAGCGGGAGGAGGCCGGACGCTAAGACTAGATCTGAAGTCGAGGAATAGTTGTCTAGAAAGACCTTTTGTGAAGATATCCGCAAACTGATATGAAGAAGACACATTCAACACCTTAACATGATCAAAAGCAACCTTCTCACGAACAAAGTGTATATTCATCTCAATGTGCTTGGTTCGCTGATGCTGAACCGAATTTTGAGATAAATATATGGCGGATATGTTATCACAGTAAACCAAAGACGCCTTACGCAAGGGACACTGGAGCTCCAAAAAAAGGTTTCGGAACCAACAAATCTCAGCAACAACAGTTGCAACTCCTCTATACTATGTTTCTGCACTCGAACGGGATAAGATGGCTTGCCTCTTGGCAGACCAAGAAATGAGATTATCCCCTACGAACACACAGTAGCCGGAGGTAGAGCGTCGCATGTCCGGACAACATGTCCAATCAGCATCTGTATATGATAACAATCGGGTTGGTGCTGAGGGGTATAGATGCAATCCATAATCAAGTGTGCCCTTATGTCGAATGGTAAGTTTAAGAGTAGTAAAATGAGGGTCCCTGGGGGCGAGCATGAATAAGCACACATGCTGAACATCATAAACAATATCAGGCCTGGTGAAAGTAAGATACTAAAGTGCACTTGCAAGACTTATATAAATAGTGGGATCGGACTCTGGATCACCATAAACAGCACTAAGTTTTGATTTAGAATCAACCAGAGTGGACATGATCTTGCAATTCACCATTTTAGCCCTGTATACTATCTCATCTGCATACTTAAGTCTACCAAATTTCTTGAATTTTGCAAATTTATCAAAACACAATTTGAAAGACCCATAAAGTCTTTTCAATGTGATAACGGACGTGAATTCAATAATTCCGCGTTTCACAAATTCTGCACAAATAATGGCATGGTTTTTCATTTTTCGTGTCCTCACACCTCTCCTCAAAATGGTAAAGCAGAACGTATTATTTACACCATAAATAACATGGTCAGAACTTTCCTCTTTCATGCCTCGTTATCTTCTTCCTTTTGGGTATATGCAGTCAAAATGATGGAATACATCCTTAATATTCTACCCACTAGCACACTCCATAATATGACCCCCACTGAAATCCTATACCGGCGGATCCCCTCCTATGATCACATTCAGATATTCGGTTGTATGTGCTATCCTAATTTGTCCTCTACCGCCCCACATAAATTAGCACCCCGAACCACTCCATGTATCTTCTTAGGCTTTCCGTCTAACCATAGGGGTTATTTATACTATGACTTGTCCACCCGTCAACTTCACATCACCTTCGATGAGACGACGTTTTCGAACATTAAAATTTTTTGACAAACGGACTACAATTTTCTTGACGAAACTGACCCCTCTCCCGTCATTATTCGTGAATTGTGTCATCCCACCACCGTCAACCAAAGTCCGCCACCTACTGTCACCTCCCCTGACCCCACTAGGCTCTCCTTGTCTCCCGTCGCCTCACCGTCTTTCCCGATGCCGACTGCGACAGTCTCGGGCGATCGACCATCGTCACCAGTCCCTTCTCCGGTCATTATCCCCGTGTCTGTGTCGCCACCATCGTTCCAACACCCACCACCTATCCGAAGCCCATCCAAGACCGCAATCGCCGCCTCGCCAAACCAGCTTACCAGCAACCCACCACCTACACCATACCCCACCTCATCGATCTCCCAGCCCTACAACTACCCAGATCGACGACCACCCACAACAATCACCCTGTCACCAACTCTAACCCCAACATATCAATTTCACACCCTGTTCTCGACGGCAACCCTAATCCCGATGGAAACACTATTCCCGACGGAAACCCCATCCCTTGCCAAATTACCGACACCAACAATCCCCTAAACCAGCCAACAACATCCGGAAACCCATGCTCAACACGGGATTTTCAAACCCAAAGTCCATTTTAACCTATCCACAAAAACTATATCCCCAATTCCTAAAAATCCCAAATTAGCCAAACAGGACTCAAATTGGAATGCGGCCATGCATGAGGAATTCAATGCTTTAACGAAACATCACACTTGGGATTTGGTTCCTCGACCGGAAGGGGTGAATGTGATTCGATGCATGTGGCTCTTCGTCACAAATTCAGGGATAGTGGTGAGTTAGAAAGATACAAGGCAAGACTAGTGGCCAATGACACTAATCAGCATGAGAGTATTGATTGTGGTGAGACATTTAGTCCGGTCGTTAAACCAACTACTATCCGCACAGTTCTGAGCATTGATATGGGTAAGTGTTGGCCGATTCACCAACTTGATGTGAATAATGCATTTCTTCATGGAGATCTGAAAGAAACTGCCTGTATGCATCAGCCGCATGGCTTTGTCCATCCAGCAGCCCCACATTATGTCTGTAGTCTCCGTAAGTCACTTTATGGTCTGAAACAGGCTCCACATGCATGGTATGATCGATTTGCTAAGTATATTATGCAGTTTGGGTTCGTATGTAGCAAGAGTGATACTTTTCTATTTATTTTTTGTCATGATAGTAGCACTGTATATTTATTGTTATATGTGGATGACATTGTGCTCATTGCCTCATTTGATGTGTTGAAGAATGAGATTATTACACTGCTCAAATTCGAATTTGCCACGACTGACTTGGGAAAGTTGAGCTATATTTTTTGGTATATAAGTGACTCGGTCTGCGAATACTATGTTTTTATGTCAGCGTAAGTATGCGGAGGAAATAGTGTACATGGCTAAAATGGCTAATTGCAAAATCATGTCCACCCTGGTTGACTCCAAATCAAATCTTAGTGTTGTTGATGGTGATCCAGTATCTGATCCCACCCTTTACAGAAGCCTGGCAGGTGCACTATAGTATCTTACATTCATCAGACCTGACATTGTGTATGTTGTTCAGCAGGTATGCTTATTTATGCATGCCCCCAGGGAGCCTCATTGCATTGCCCTTAAATGTATCATTCGATATGTTAAGGGCACCCTTGATTATGGATTACATCTATACCCCTCCGCACCGATCAGAATGTTAGCCTACACTGATGCTGATTGGGCAGGCTGTTCGGACACACGACGCTCCACCTCAGGCTACTGCGTATTTTTGGGGGATAATCTCATTTCATGGTCTGCCAAGAGGCAAGCCACATTGTCCCGTTTGAGTGTGAAAGCAGAGTATAGAAGAGTTGCAAATATTGTTGCTGAGATCTGTTGGCTCCGAAACCTTCTTTTGGAGCTTCACTGTCCCTTGCGTAAGGCGTCTGTATCCGCTATTTATTTATCTCATAATCCAGTTCAACATCAGCGGACCAAGCATATTGAGATAGATATACACTTTGTTCGTGAGAAGGTTGCTCTCGGTCATGTTAAAGTGTTACATGTGCCTTCCTCATATCAATACGTGGATATCTTCACGAAGGGCCTTCCTCGACAACTGTTCCTCGACTTCAGATTCAGTCTCAGTGTCCGGCCTCCTCCCGCTTCGACTGAAGGGTGTATTAACGTGTATATAGAATCCCAATTCAATCCCACCACCATAATTAGAATATATCTCATATATTTTGTATATAGAATTATGGTAAGTAGGGGATTCATTATTGTACTAGGATTCTACATTGTAGACTATATATATTTGTATTAATGAGAAAGCCTCCCCAAGAAAATTGATACAATCTCACAGTATCCATCTTCAATGCGAACCGTTTGTCTGCTATTCAACATGGTAAGTGCAGCTGCTAACGTTGTAGCAAAGATGATGAACCTTACTCTTATTTGAAACTTTTGTCTGCGCCATTATATTCCTGAAACTTCTGCATTCATAAAAAAATAATAAAACAAAAAAAAATTATTAGCAGTGGCGGAGTCAGAATTTTCGCTAAGAGGATTCAAAATATGAAGAAGTAAACACACGGAGAAGTTAAAAGATGGTTCAACGCATTCTATATATACATAAAACAACAATTGTAGCTATATATAAACAATATAATTTTTCGTTGATCCGCCCCACTATTAGGCAAATCAAACCATACACGCAAATGAGTAATTGTGCATCTCTTGTTGTTCACCACACTTCAAGAGTTGTAGAATTAACACCAGGAGTTCGAAAAGAAAGTACCTTTAACATACAAGAGTAATTTTCAAGTGTTATGTTTTTTAAAATAAAAATTATTACAATGTGAGAATTGAATGCACGCATATATTGTGTAGAAAACTATCACTGGTACCAAAATACTTTTAATGCACGCATATATTGTGTAAAAAACTTCCACCGGTACCAAAATACTTTTAGTTTTTCTAAACTTTGGACAAAAAATCTAACTATGAGCCTATGAAGTTGCAAAAGGACAAGAGCTTTGGTGTAAGAAAACAAAAATATAATGGAGTGAGAAAGAACACGAGTAAAAAATAACGTACAATTTGATTACGTGAGAGAAGGAAATCCTTTAGGAATTTACTGAAGAAAGAGATTGAGAGGAGCCAATATAGCGGTTGAGTGAGGAGGACTTCGGCAAGAATTTAAGGGAGAAAGAAGTCCAGTTTAGGCTTGTTTTTTTATCCAGCCCACTACAGCAAATATGGGCTTGGCCCAAAGAATTTCATCTAGAAGGATCTCATTTTAATGCTACACAGTAGCCCAACAAAGCTTGCAATAAAAAATAGTAATCCTCATTTTTATTTTTTACAAAATTTAGTCTGTGTAATTAGTAGAAACATTAAATATACACTGATTATATATTTTCTATACACTTGTTATGCACGAAGTGTATACCGATGACGGCTACAATCTTTTACAACTAGGTGGGTGAATTTTGTTATAATCATACTAATAAAAAAATATTAAGATCCCTTTGTTATTTGTAATATTTTATCACACCAAAATCATATTATTCACATATGTGAAAAAGACGCTTTTGACTGGCCTGAAGCAATTTTATTCAGCTGCAGTAGTGGTGAGGCGTGCTACAAGAGTTATAGGATAATATAACTCATAATGAAATTCGGGATACATATATTTATCATGTGAACATGCAATTTCTCATATAATAATTATGGATTTAAATTACAAATATTGACAACGTTAAATTGAGTTTTAACCTACTGTAGCATATTAGTTATTATATCTATTAAAATATCTCTTAATGTTTGGTAAGAATTTATTTATAATTATATAATGAGTAATCTAGCTAAATAAATATTATTTACACGATCAACGAATAAAAGTTTGACAATTACCTAAGTTCTATGCACTCAGAGGGGTTAGATACATAAGCTTATGCTCTCTAGATTCAGGTCAATTAGGCAATTACAAATGCTTAACTTAACCATCACAAGAGACGAGACAAGTTGTTTTTGTGATTTTCATTTGACATCCTCATAGGTCAACAAGAAAGCTATGTTACACAAATTTGTTTATAGGATCGTATGGATACTATACCAGTCTAATGGGCCGGGTTGGCCCGAGACTGATTAGAGACCAGGAGGGTGAAAGGAGGCTTAGGCTAGGTTGCCAAAATTAGGTCGTATCCGTTACAACAACAACTTACCCAGTGAAATTCCATCACGTGGAGTCTGGGGAGGGTAGAGTGTATGTAGACCTTACCTCTACCTTGGAAGGTAGAGTAGCTGTTTCCGAGAGACCCTCGGCTCAAGATATGCAAAGCAGACAAAAAAAACACTGCCAGACCCGGTCAAAAATTTAAAGCAGTATGCAAATGCTGATAGCAAATGTGAATACGTCATAATAGCGCATCCTGAAAAAGAAGGAAGAAGCAGTAACTAACGCAGATAAATGAGATAAACCAAGTACATTAAAGAACGCATAACAGAAGAAATACAACTACAGAAGACTATAAAGCAACACTACTCTTATTTGTATGATATGCTAAGCGGGCCTACGGTAATAACACTACGACTACCAGTTTGTAAGCGTAAGTAGGACTACGCTCGACTACCTACTAACCTTCTACCCTAATATGTGTCCTGCACAACCCCCTATCTAAGGTCATGTCATTAGTAAGTTGCGCTTGCTCCATATCCCGTCTAATCACCTCTCCCCAATATTTTTTTGGCCTACCTCTACCCCTTCCTAAACCCGTCTATAGCTAACCTCTCACACATTTACACTAGGGCATTTGTGTCTCTTCTCCGCACATGTCCAAAGTCTAAACTATCTCAACCTCGCTTCCCGCATCTTATCCTCCACCGAGGCCACTCCCAATCTGCTCCAGATATCATCATTTCTAATCCCTCCTTGTATGCCCACACATCTATCTCAGCATCCTCATCTCTGTCACTCTCATCCTTTGGGTGTGCGACGTCTTGACTGACCAACATTCCGCCCCATACAATATAGTCGGTCTAACCACCAACCTATAAAACTTGCCTTTTAGTTTTTGTGGCACCTTTTTTTCACACAAGACTCCAGATGCAAGCCTTCATTTTATTCACCCTGCCTAATACGATGTGTGACATCGTCATCAATCTCTCAATTCCATTGGATAATAGACCCGAGGTACTTGAAGCTTCCTTTCTTTGGAATGACCTGAGTCTCAAGCCTCACCTTCACGCCTGTCTCACAGTCGTTCCCATTGCTAAAATTGCACTCCAAGTATTCTGTCTTAGTCCTACTCAGCAGCACCTTTTAGATGCTAGAGTCTATCTCCAACCTTTCAGCTTAGCATTCACCCCGCTGCGAGTTTCATCAATCAGGACTATGTCATTTGCGAATAACATACACCATGACACCTCCCCTTAGATTTGTCACGTCAGTCAATCCATCACCAAGACAAATAAGAATGTGCTAAGAGCTGATCCCTGGTGCAGCCCCATCATCCTAGGAAAGTTCTCTGAGTCTCTTCCCACTGTCTGTACCCTGGTCTTGGCTTCGTCATACATATCCTTGATCAGCCTAGTGTACGCCACAGGTACATCTTTAGCCTCCAAACATCTCCAAAGAAACCTCTCTAGGGACTTTATCATATGCCTTCTCGAGGTCGATGAAAACCATATGTAAGTCTCTTTCTCTCCTTATACAGCTCCACCAACCTCCTAATAAGATGAATGACTTCTGTAGTTGAACGCCCCGACATGAATCTAAACTGGTTCTCAGAAATAGACACGTCTCTTCTTACCCTCATCTCCACGACCATTTCCCAAGCTTTCATTGTGTGGCTCAGCAACTTGATACCCCTATAGTTGTTGCAATTCTGGATATCACCTTTGTTCTTGTACAAAGGAACCATTGTACTCCACCTCCATTCTTCGGGCATTCTCGCCGTCTTAAAAATGACATTCAACAACTTAGTCAGTCACTCCAAGCCTGCCATGCCTGCGCTCTTCCAAAATTCAACTGGTATCTCATCAGGCCCGGTCACTCGTCCCCCGCGCATCCTGCAAACAACACCCTCGACCTCCTCAATATTAATGCTTCTACAGTACCCAATATCCTGGTACCTACCATATTGCTCCAAATCTCCCAGCACAATGTCTCTATCTCCTTTTTCGTTCAAGAGTTTATGGAAGTAAGACTGCCACCTCTGCCTAATATGCGCGTCCTCCACCAGTACTTTGCCATCCTCGTCCTTGATTCACCTCACGTGATCTATGTCACAGGCCTTCTTTTCCCTCGCATTGGCTAGTATGTACAACTTTTTATCCCCGTCATTTTTCTCTAATTCCATGTATAGTCGTTCAAAAGCTGCCATTTTTACCGTCGTGACCGCTACTTCACCTCTTTCCTCGCCATCTTATACATTTCCCTATTCGTTCATCTCTCCACCTCATCATTGCTTTCTACCAATTTTACATACGCCACTTTCTTTACATCCACCTTCTCTTGAACTTTACCACTCCACCACCAGTCCCCTCGATGCCCACCACGGTTACCCCGCGAGACCTCTAACAGTTCTCTACCACCTCACGGATGCCACTGGCTATTTGTCCCACATACTGGTCATGTCCCCACTACTCCCCCAAGACCCCCCTTGGCCGTCAACCTCTCCCCCATCTCCTTTGAACTAGCTATGGCAAAACTCCCCCATTTGATTCTCAACCTATCATCCACAACCCTTCTCTTCTTCTCCATCTTGATCTCCAAATCCATCACTAAAAGCTTATGTCGGGTTGTAAGACACTCCTTTTGAATAACCTTGTAGTCTTTACAAAGACTGTTGTCAACCTTCCGAAGGAGCAAAAACTCTATCTAAGTCTTAGCCAGCGAACTACAGAAAGTCACCAAGTGCTCCTCCTTCTTCAGGAATCTCAAATTGGCTATCACCAACCCAAAAGCTCTAGCGAACTCCAAAAGTGAGACGTCTCCCCCATTCTTGTCCCCTAGGCCAAATCCTCCATGCACGTCGTCGTAGCCCCCCGGGGGTGACCCGATATGTCCATTGAAATTCCCTCCAATAAATAACTTCTCAGTAGGTGGTACTTTTGCCACCACCTCGTCTGAATCCTCCCTAAAGCGCCTCTTCTCCTCCTCGGCCAAGCCCGTCTGCGGCGCGTAAGCACTAATAATGTTCATAGTAGACCCTCCAACTACTAACTTAATCGCCATCATCCTATCGTTGACCCTCCTAACCTCTACCACATGGACCCTTAATTCGATGTCTACCAAAATGCCTACTCATTTCCTATACCACGACCTACCCGAGAACTATAACTTATATTCGTCCACCTCCTTTGCCTTAGGTCCTACCCATTTGGTCTCCTGGACACATGCTAAATTAATCATTCTCTTCTTAAGAATCTTAACTAGCTCTATGGACTCCTCTGTTAAAGTTCCAATGTACCAAGACCCTATTCTCAGCCTAGCATCTCCCCTACCCCGCTTACCCCCTAACCCTAGCCCCGGTCCCCAACCGAGAACATGACCCTAGTCTACCATTAGTCGTCAAAGCCACTCGAACAAAGGACAAGAATGTGATGTCAAGATTCAGCAAGGTGCAACAGACAAATTTAATAATCAAAGGTATACACTAACAAGTAGAAATCACAAATAAAGCACAACCACCAACGATATAGTTTAAAGGGCAAAAATGCATGTCTAGCCAGAGGGAAGAACCTACAGGTAAGAAACAATATAACCTGAAACAAATTCTACCACATAAAAAAAGGTAAATTAGCACTAAGTAAGCAGTCAAGTTCTACCGATATAACAAAGAAATGAGGATCGGAAGGATAGAACCCGGATGTTAGGTGCTGTTGTTGCTCGTTGATGCACCGAGGCAGATCTGGTCTCGACTGTCGATTTCCGGCTATAGCTGCGCCGAATAGGTATCTTGAAGTACATGTAACGTAAAGCAAGAGAAAAAGGGGGGAAAGAGGAGAGATATAGGGAAAAGAGACCTCTTGAGAATCGCCGGCGGGAACTTGTCGGTGTGGGCACCGGTGGTCGGTGCGAAGGTTGCTACAAAACTTATGTACATCTTCACTCTATTTGCCCTTTGAATGAATTTCTGGGTAGTAGTCCATTCAAAATCAACAACTCAGTTAAAATTGTCAAAAAAGGGAAATTAACATAAATGTCCATTGAAGACGAAATACTTGCAAGCAAATACCCTTCGTAAAATAATTTTGTTGATACCCATTTAGGTGGAGTATTTACCCGACATACACCCCCACTATAATGACAAGCATATTCATTATAATGTTGTATTTAGAGATGGCAATGGTCTGGACCCGGTCCGGATCTGGTGGATCCAGATCCATTTTATAGGATATGGATCTTTAAAATTTAGACCCGACAGATCTGGATCTTGTATTTGAGATCCGTATCCGGTCCAGATCCGACCCGTGGATCCATTTTTTATTAAATATATTCATAACCTAGAGTGTAATTTTATAAGTATTTTCTTAATTTTTTTATAATTTCTGTATTTTATCTCTTCAATTCACAAATTTTAATTTCTTGCTATACCAATTTCGGATATGGAAATTTGACTCCGAGCGAAATGATCATAATCATCGGATACCAAGAAGTTCGTCATCCTCGGAGACTATTAATTCCTCAAAAGGAAGTAACGACGAAGAGGTGACATCATATTCCATCAAGAGAAAAGACGCAGAACACAAAGAAGAAAAAGATGAAGAAAAACATTATATAGGAGTCAGAAAGAGACCATGGGGAAAATATGCAACAGAAATAAGGGATTCAACAAGAAGTGGAGTTAGGGTATGGCTAAGAACATTCGATACTGCTGAAGAAGCTGCTTTAGCTTATTATCAAGTTGCATTTTCAATGCGTGGTCCTTTAGCCCTTCTCAATTTTCCTATGGAAAGTCCAAGAATCACTAGAAAATATTAAAATTTTTAGCCAAGATGGATTGTCTCCAGCAGTTGCTTTAAAGAAAACACATAAAATGAGAATGAAAAATGTGAAGAGAATGAGAAATAGGAAAAAGAAAACAGTTCTGGTTTTTGAAGACTTAGGTGCTGACTTGTTAGAAGAACTTTTAATAAATTCATTTGAAAATAATGCTTCTACTTATTAGTAGTAGTAAGTTTGCTTTCTCTGTTTTATTTTCTTCCACTTTTTGTGGTGTAGAACAAGTGTTGTAAATTATATATATATTAACCATAAAATTCACAATAGCCTGCATGCCTTCTTTTGTAGATATTAGATCTAAATTTGAATGTGTGGAGTATTTTTTTCACTGTAATTTATCTTTTGTGCCCATAATTTTCGATTATCTTTTGTGCCCATAATCAATTAAGGATGAGTCCTTTATTTTGTGCCCATAATTTCTATTTTTCTTAGAATGTAAATTTTTGATAAGTATTTCCTTTATTTTGTGCCCATAATTCTCGATTATCTTATTGAATGAGATGAGTCCTTTATTTTGTGCTCATAATTTTCAATCAGATTGGGTTTCACTTTGTCAAAAAAGTTTCAACAAGTGAAAATATTATTCAAGGCAAAAAAATTTACATGTGGATCCAGACCAGATCCGTGGACCCGGTGGATCCGATGGATCCGAATTTGAATCTTATTTTTATGGACCCGATGGATCTGGATCCGGATATGAAAAATGGATCTGGATCTGGATCTAGTAGGATCCGGTCCAGATCCGATCTGTTGCCATCCCTAGTTGTATTTGACGTCAAAGCACCTTTTGATTTGCATATTTCAATTCTTCTTTTCTTATCTTTTCTTTTTTCTTTTCTATAGTTGTGTGTTTAAGTTTCCTTTTTTATCTTTATTATTTTGTTTTGAAGGATAAAAATAAAATATAAAGATAAAAATATTAACTAATTATTTTTATATTAATAAAAATATAAAAAAATTATTAGACTACAACAACAAATAATAAATAAAAAATACTAAAGTCACTAGCTTATTTATTAAATTTAAATTAATAAATATATTTTCATAATTTTTCTCTTGCAAACGAAAATAAAACTTATATCTAAAATATGATTTTATTTTTTGTAATTTATTTTTAAAAAATTAACTTTCTAAAAATGATATACAAATTTAAAATATCAAAATTTAAGCTTAAACTCTATTTGTTGTAGTTTTTATAAAAAAATTTCTTTGAAAGGAATAAATTTGTCATTTATGATAACATGTCAATATATGATATACTATGTGACTATCATAAAAGATTAAGGATTTTTTGAAGGAGCGAATCAGTCTTTTATGATACCATCAGCATATAATACATACCATGTGGATATCATAAAGAATTGAGAAGTATTTTTTTGTTTTTAAGGAATAAACAATTCTTTATGATACCTTGTCAGTATATGATATATACCGCGTGAATATCATAAAGGATTGAGTTGTGTTTTTATTGAAAGACCGAACCAATTTCTGTGATACATCATTATATAATCTATACCATATGAGTATGATAGAGGATTGAGTTATTTTTTATTTTGGATGAAAGAACCAATCTCAGTGATACCCTATCAGTATATGATATTTATCATGTGAGTATCAAACACTGCTCAATCCTACATGATACCATCTCAGTATATTATTATATCATGATGGTATCATGGAGGGTTGTTGAAGAATGTTTTGTTAGAGGACTTGAACAATCTTGCATGATACCATCTCGGTATATTTTTGTACCATGACGGTATCATGGAGGACTGAAGACTTTTATTCAAGGACTTCAACAGTCCTTCATGATACCATATTTGTATACCATGATGGTATCATAGAGGACTGTTGAAGAGTGTTTTATTGAAGGACTACAACAGTTCTGCATGATACCATCATGGTATATACCATCTCAGTATATTATTATATCATAATGGTATCATGGAGGACTGTTGAAAAGCATTTTGTTGGAAGACTTCAGCAGTCCTGCATGATACCATCTCGGTATATTTTTATACCATGATGGTATCATGGAGGACTGAAGACTTTTATTCAAGGACTTCAACGGTCCTTCATGATACCATTATGGTATATACCATCTCAATATATTTTTATACCATGATGGTATCATGGAAGACTGTTGAAGAGTGTTTCATTGAAGAACTAGAACAATGCTACATGATACCATCTCAGTATATTTTTATATCATGATGGTATCATGGAGGACTGTTGAAGAGTATTTCATTGATAACTGCAATAGTCCTGCATGATATCATCTCAGTATATTTTATACCATTACAGTATCATAGTATACTTCAACTACTACTGATTTGATATACTATATGCTAGAAAAAAATATTTTTTTGAGATATAAAAAAAGAAAATAAATAGCAAAGATAATATATCAGTTGTCCATTTTATTGAAAAAGATAAAGAAGTCAGAAAGTTTGTAGAATTAGATTATAAAAAAATAAAAAGTAAAGAAAAATAATTTGAAAAAAATAAAATTAGAAAAGGAGAAAAAATAAATGAAAATCATCCTGAAAGTAAAAAAGAAAAATAAATAAAGATAGAAAAAAGTTGAATGAAATTAGCTTATGGAGATAAAAAAGAAAATAAAAAGAAATAAATGAAACTAAAAAAGGAACAAGTAATAAATAAATAAGAAAAAAAAAGAAAAAAGAAAGAAGTTAGAATTAGATATGGAATCAGATTATGGTGAAAATGAAAATAACATAAAAGGGACAACTCGGTGCACTAAGCTCCCGCTATGCGCGGGGTCCAGAGGACGGCCGAACCACAATGGTCTATTGTACGCAGTCTTACCTCAATAAATGAATAAAAGAGGAGAAGAAAATGAGAAAAAAGAAAAGAATAAAATAAAGAAAAGAAGATAAGAAGTAGAGAAATAAAAAAGAAAAGAAGAAAAAGGAGATAATTACCTACAAAAGCTATAATGGATGAAATTAGATTATGAAGATAAAAAAAATCCTTCCTTCCTCTTTATTAAATGGATTATATCATTCAAGAGCTTAAACTAAGAGGAAAATATTTTAAGGAACGAACTTGCAGGCTTTACCTTATACCTTACCTCAACGAAAAAAACTAAAAAGAAATAAATGAAATTAAAAAAGAAACAAGTAATAAAGAAATAGAAAAAAATGAAAAAGAAAGAAGTTAGAATTAAATATGGAATCAGATTATAATAAAAAAGAAAATAAAATATAGGATGAAAAAAATAGAAGGAAAAAAAAAGAAAAATAAAAGAAAGAAAAGAAGATAAGAAATAGAGAAATAAAAAAGAAAAGAAGAAAAAAGAGATAATTAACTATAAAAGCTATAATGGATATTAAGGGTAATTAGTTTTGGAGGTATGAAAGTTAGGGGGCATGGAATGATAATTATTTGTGTTTAGTGGGCATGAATGTTCTTTAAACGTAACCCAAATCGGTTCCATCTCGACCCGACCTGACACACTTAATAATGGGTTGTGAGCCATGCTCGGTTTTCTCATTTGAAAAATTATCTTGCGCGGATTGCCGTTCAAAGGCACTGGTCTTTAATTTTTGCCATTCGCTTAAAAAAGTGGTCGAAAATATCCCGAGGTTCCGAGTTCGAACCTACGCTCAGTAAAAAATTAAAAAAAAATCGCAAGTCAAAGTTTGGATTCATAAGGCATAATTTGGCATAAGGCAAACTTTGCCTTGTAAATTTTATTTAATTTTTTTTTTACTGAGCTAGGGTTCGAACTTCGAACCTGAGTTTTTTTAGGCTAAGGAAAAATATTTGAAGATCTTCAATTTGATGGACAAAAATTAAAGATCACCACAAAATAAGGTCATTTCTGCGAATTGGAAAATTACGCCGGCCTAATCCGGCCACTAAATGCAGTCTGTCCTGATTCTGGAGTCAATGTATTCACCCTTAATGTGCCAGGTTGATCCCGACCCACTTGATAGTTATAATATCATTTTTTGCACGGATTTACCTTCAAACGTTGGTCTTTAATTTTTGTCCCTCATATTTGTGGTCTTTAATTTCCCCCCCTGCTACTTATTTAATGAAAATATCTAGATCTGTTTCGCATGACATAATTTTTGTAGCATTTTTATCTTCGGAAACTGAACTTTTGCCTCGCTCGGCATAATTTCTGTAGGAATTAAGTTATGCGGCATAATTTTGTAGTACTTTTCAGATTATATTGGGTGTTGAAAATTATGCTTTGTGCGAATGTTATGATACATATGCCGAAGTTAAACGTAAACTATATCAAGCGAAATCTCAAACTATATCGTTTTTCAGATTATGTTGAGCGATGAAAGTTTTACCTTGTCCAACATAAATTGTGTGGATGTTATGATAAATATGTCAAATTTAAATATAAACTATGCTTTGATAAATTTAAATTATGCCACGCTAAAAATATTGAAGGGAAAATTAAAAGATCACAAAGTTAAGGGACAAAAATTAAAGACCACCAGAAAAAGTACATTTGTGGAAATGATCCTTATAATATTGGGTGTAGGTGTGTGAAAGGAGCTGGAATGGATACCTCAAGTTTTGTTTTTATTACTAATTTAAAATATATTTTGAAGGATTCACATGAAGTACACACTTATAACATCCATCCGATAGGAGTACATTAGGACAAATGATGAATTCATGTAAGAAATTCTGTAAAGAGACAGTCCTGAATAAAACCCAGACCACCCTCCCTCGATCTGAAGGCGGATTCCATGGCTTCGCTACCAGGAAATTTTTCCCGGCGCCACCGCCCTCATCATTTCCCTTCTCGAAATACTTCACGGCCACACATATTCTCCGTAATATAGCGAGAGTCTTCCACTACATCATCCTCCGTCGTCGCCGTTGTTGCTTTGTTCTTTTTGTTTTATTTGCTTCTTTACTTCGATTTTTCCATTGTGTAAGTATTTCCGTTTTTAGACCTCCATTATTGTGGGGCTGAAACTTGATTTTCAGGCGAAGAAAATAAAAATTAAAGAAAAAAGAGAGGGAGAAACGGCTATGATATTTCTGAATTGTAATTTCAAAGGATTGATTTATGGCGATTAGAGCAATGGGCATCTTGGTGATTTTGTTACTTCTCCGGTTCACCGGAGCTAGAAGCTCCTTGCCGGAAAAGACACAGCAGAGGAGAAGAAAGGGGGTCTGTTTTCGCGTAAGAATGAGAAATATATATTTCTCTTTTTTGTAAATTTTTTTATTTGTTTAAGTTAAAATTCACGTGTTATAATTTTATTTGTCATCTTGATGTGTGAATAACACACCTTTGTCATTTGGCAGCATAGTAACTTCGCGTCTAAATGATACCGTAAAGATCTTTTTGGAGGGTTCAGATGGTACGACTCTCAATTAGAAATTTTAAGTGAAATTTTCGAACAAGTTCAAGGGTCTATCAATGTATTACATTGTCACCATTACAATCATCTAGTTCACCATGTGTAGAACAACTTTAAACAAACAAAACTCCAAAAAAAAGTCAAGAAAAAATTGTGAGAAATTATTGTTACGCTAAAGCAACTGGAGAAAAATGTTAAGACTGTATTCATATCCAACTAGAGACAAACCCTACAACTTTTCCCAAAGCTCATATCTTTTTATTGTGGGGAAATTTTCTTTGAAGCATTCATAAAACTAGTCCACACAACATTTCTCATGGGACCCAGTTTTTGTGGAAATCTTTTACTTGAAGAGTATTTAGCCATGGCTCCTCTTGTGGATGGCCTTAATTCTTTTGGTTGATTATGTATTTTTTCGTGGAGATGCCCCTTTACTTTTTAAAATTTGTGTTTTTTCTTTAAAATTCAAAAGTATTTACTAGTTATGCATAGTTCATTTCACTTAACTCCTTAAGAGTCTACTTGAACAAACATGAGTGAAGAGTTTTTCTTTTGCCATATGGGACACAGCACATCTTATACTCCCGGATATGTGGACGTGGTTATTTTCCTTACTCTTTCCTTTTCTATTGTTGGATTAATTATGCCCTTTGATGGGCCTTTTATTTAATTAAGCAAAAAGATGTTAAAAAATGATCCCAAATCCGGGTCCGAAAAAAGCTAAAATACGGCAAAATAAAATTTGAAGACCAACATCTTCATTTATTGTCGGAATCCTATTTTCACGCTCTTCTTTCTCTCTTTCATTTTCATCGGCCCCGCTCTGACAAAAATGATGATCGGAGTGTTGATCTAAGCTGACCACGTTGTCTTGGTCCTCTAATTTGTCCATTCACTGTTGATGTTACTTTGAATCCTTTCATTTCAGATATGTGATAAGTTTTTGACTCTCATGCTTCTGATTTTATCTTCTTGTTCACCGATTTGAGTTGTTAGTGATGTACATGCGGTTACTCTGCTACAATGGAGCATCATCTCTTCCATTTTGTTGTGACTGGCTCTTCGTGTACACCTCCTTCCAGCTACTTCTTGCTTTTTTTAACTCCTTTGCATGTTTGAAAATTGTTTCCTTATCCTGTGTGCTGGTATGTTGATCTTGTTTGTTAACCCCCAAGAATTGCCTCTATGTTGCCTAATCCCTGCACTTTCTGTCCCCAATTTTGTGCAATTGATGTTGTGACCCTTCATTTAATCTGACAGTGTAATTGTTATGTTCTTGTACAGCTTTATTATTTCCTTATTTGTGTGCTGCTAGATTAGAGAAATATACTTGCAAAATAGAAAAAAGAGTTAGAAAATACCACCATGTTCTTCTCCGGTTGGATTCGAACATGATGATACAAAATACCCTCCCTTTCCTTATTCTCTTGGCCTTCACTTTCCTTTCAAGAACTCCTTCCACACAAACTCCACTTTTGAATTCCTCCATTTATCTTTTAGCACTGATTCTCAAATAGAAAATTTATGACTTATCACTATTGAGAATATTTTTACATGTAATTTATAAATCTTGAAAAGATTGGAAATGAAAAGAATCTTCATCTAGAGTCTGATTGGCCAAAGCATCTGCCAACTTATTTTCCTCTCTAAGAATATGACTGAATTGCACAGTCGTGCTATTACTCAATTCTCTAATCTCCTCAATCCATATGGTAATGCCCCAATGTGGCTTTCATCCTGTCTTTAAAGTTCTTGTACACTACCTCTGAATCTGTTTGAAATATTACATTATCCAAACCTTGTCCTTTGCAGTATCATAGCTTTCAAAATAACAAGTACTTCAGCATCCATATTTGTTGTAATTCCAATCTCCTTTGCCGGTGCATATATCAAATTTCCTCAAATAAAAATCATAGGAGCTCCTACCTGAATTGCCTCTACAAGCTCCATCTATTTGCACATGAACCACCCTACAGGAGGGAAGTTCCAAATCACCTTGGTGATTTCTAAGTTTTGCTATCCCTCCTTCCAGCACTTAGATCACATTCTCCCATTTGTGAGGACAAATTCTAATTGAGGGATTTCTTACCTGTACTAGTTTTTGAATGGTAGTGATTATCTGATATATCACCCTGCCCACAGACCTATTCACTCCATGTTTTATACTATTCCTTCTTTTCCACAATTTCTAGAGTATTATATATAGTACTGCCTTAAAGATCTGCTTACTTCTTCCTATTACTGGTGCTTGCCACTACTTAACTATCAATTGTTGCAATTGTAGCCCTTCCATAACAATCTCTGCTCTTGAACAAAAGTAGTACCAAACTCTGTTAGCTACATATGACTTCGGAAAGAGATGCTGAGTTGTTTCTTCTTTTGGAGTGGAACAACACCATCTAGAGGCAACATTATACTTCATCTTCTTAAGCACATCATCCACTGGAACCTTAAATTTCCAGCATCTCCACATAAAAAAGATATTTTAAATGACATCCCCTTTATCCACATATTCTTGTAAGTATCAAGTTCCTGATTCCTCAATCTCACATTATTTCAAGCTGACTTTACAGTAAAGTTACCTTTATCATCCAACAACCACCAAGGTTTATCCATTCCTTTATCTTCTCTTGGTGGTGTAATTATGCTTATGATATGTTGAATAATGTCCTCAGGTAGCATTGCTTCTAATCTTACCACATCTCACTCTCCACTGGTCACCAATTCATTTACATTCTGTATCCTTGAATAATAAACATCTCTTGGTATAGCATAATAGAGGGCTCCCATTCCTGTCCAATTGTCAAATCAAAATTAGGAGTTTTCCATCTTAGTTTACCATCATATGTGATGCTCAATCAATTCCCTTGCATGTAGCATCTTCTTCCATGTTTGAGACTCATATTTCCACTGAACCACCACTGTATTGTCCTTTTTGCAATATTTGTTCTTGAGGAAGGCACTCCATAGAGATGACTTTGCTCTAAAATTCAACCAAAGCTTACAGTATAAAGCCATAGAAAGATCATTAATGACCTGAATCTCACTCGTCATTCCCCCTATAGTATTACTCTAAAAGAATTGAGCAAACATCCTATGCATCTGATTGATCACACAGTCTGGGGGCTTGACTGCTGACAATAGATGTATTGGAATGCTTTGCAAAAATCTTTGATTAGAATAGCTCTTCCACCAAATGATAGCATTTTACCCTTCCGACTTTGCAATCTAATTCATT
Source organism: Anisodus acutangulus (assembly GCA_029783415.1). Lineage (NCBI taxonomy): Eukaryota > Viridiplantae > Streptophyta > Magnoliopsida > Solanales > Solanaceae > Anisodus > Anisodus acutangulus. The sequence continues at coordinate 20,923,274 of CM056507.1, read as the reverse complement.
ATTTTGAGAAAAAATCCCATTAAAAACACCTTTTTCCTCCTGCTATGAAAAATTGGACATCCTAAATATGTGAAAGGAAACTCTTTCCTTTCTATCCCAGTAACAATCTCTACTGTGATACTTATATACCCTGGGGCATTTTGATTCATGTACACATAGCTCTTTTTTTATTAACATATGACCAGACACCTTCGCATACTTCTCTAATATTGTCGTAATGATTTGCAAAGATAACACATCAGCTGATGAGAAAATAATTATATCATCTGCATATGCAAAATGATTCACTTTTGGACTCCATTTTGGCATACCATATCCCTTGAACTGTGGTATGTTATGTAGTGCATGTAGGTTCCTTGTGAGAATTTCAAAAGTTAGAATGAACAAGGTTAGAGATAAAGGATCTCCCTTCTTAATTGCCCTTGAAGATTGAAAAAATCTATTCTGCTGCCCATTTATAAGAACTGAGTACCAGTTGTTGTTCACAATTATGTATACCATATCTATTAACCTTTCATGGAAACCCAATTTCATCAACACCTTTGTTAGGAAGAGCCAAGATACCCTATTTCTTGGCTCAAAGAAACAATATCAGGCAACTTATCAACCAGCCTTTCATGAATCAATCTTCAAAAAATCTTGTTAACAAAGTTGCTCAAACTAATTGGCCTCATGTCAGAGAATGTTGTAACTATATTCTTCTTTGGCAGTAGAACCAAGTTAGTGTGAGTAATGAATCTTGGTAGTTCTGCCCCACAAAAAAAAGCTTTAACTGTAATTACAATAACTTCTTTGATTATATTCCAACAAGTCTGATAAAACAGACCTGTAAAGCCATCAGGACCCCTGCACTCTCTCCATTAAGGCTAAAAGCCACATTTTAAATTTTTTTCTTCACTAAGCATATCTACGTTTGATTCCTTTTCCTCATTTGAAATTATTTTAGGGACATGATCCAACATTTCAAAATTAGTAGCATCTCTGTCTTTGGTAAACTATTCTTGATAAAATCTGAGGGATTTCCCCACCACTTGCTTCTTTTCTTCCAACCAGTTCCCATTTTGATCTTCTATCCTTTTTAGCTGCAATCTTGTTCTTCTTCCTTGTACATAAGCATAAAAGAACCTGGTGGTTTGGTCCCCATATTTAAACCATTGCATCCCTGCTTTTTATTTCCAAAATTCTTTTTCTAGATACAACAACCTATTTAGATATGTTTGTACTTTGTGCAAAGCTTCCTTATTGTTTGGGGTATGTTGTTCTTCAAATTATGCTTCATGTACCTTGATTACCCCCTCCAGTGTTTCTATCTCTCTAAAAATATTTTCAAAGGTTTCTTTACTCCACCGAGTCACCCTAGCTTTCACCTTTTTCAGTTTATGATGAAAAAGAGTGAAAGAATTTGCCATAAGTCACCATTCCATAGATTTCTCATAACATCCAGGAAAGTCTCATGTTTAACCCAGAAATTCAAAAATGTGAAAGATTTCTATACTGGATCATTATTTCCTGAATATGTTATAAGAAAAGGAGCGTGATCAAACCTAGTTGGAGGTTCCAATGATGCAGGCTTTTCTTGCTTTTAACATGTCCTCTATTTTTTATTTCAATGTTAATAGTCCAATGGCTCTTTTGACACTCGGTCATTCTTGGAATTTTTCCAGGGTACATGGTATTTTCATCTTGAGATCTTCATCATCTCCACTAATGTTGCTATTTTTCCAGTTTTAAACAATTGACATATTATAATAGGTTTTTCAGTTAAATCGGTTGAGGCATCAAATAGTTGTATACCATAGATACCTTTTCCGAATGATTCCATCATTGCTTTAACATAATCTATTATAATAAGAGGTAGTTTAGAAATATTGTAAAATATTTCATCTACTATTATTTTATCTATAAAATCATAAGTAAATAGTTTTGAAACTATATCAGGGTTAGATTTTTCACTACATAAAAATCTTGGATATTTTTTAAGTTTTGCACTTTGTAAACTATGTGGGTTAGATTTATAATCATAAAATTTATTTATTTGTTCGTAAGCTGTAATATATTAAGGTGCAAATTTCAGTTTGTCACTCATTGATACTGTTGTTTGCATTTGAGAAGATGAGGCTGTTATGGGAGATGATATAGTGGATGGCATGGCTGCAAGCTTGGATGTAAACGTTTTTGGTTTTTCTGTAGTAGATAGAGGGGATTTTTTAAGGTTTTGTAGGTTTTTGAAGTCTCGAAAGGCTTCTGTCATTTGATCTACCAGATGTGCGTTTTCTTGCTTTTTAGTTGTATTGGTTTCATGGTTTTGTTTGATGATTTTTGTAACATTGGTAATATATTCTTCAAATTTTTCACTGCTGGTTGACATCGTTGTACCTGCTAAGAAAATCAGCTAGAATATTCTTAGTTCCAGATATATTTTTGACAATAAAATCATAACAACAAAAGAATGACTGTCATTTTCTTCTTTTGTTTATTTCTGGTAAGGGGTCTATTTTGTTTGTAATTGTTAAATATTATTATGTGTAATTTATGGTAAATATTTAGTATCTTAGTTTAGGTAAGGTTGTAATATAATTAATACTGTATTACCATAATTAGTGTATTACCATAAATGTATAAAATAAAGTTTTAGGAATAGAATAGGAATAAGATTCTCCTATTATGTAACTTGTATATATAGCATTTCAATTAATGAAAATAATAATTATATAGCATTTCAATTATTATTTTCATTAATTGAAAGGCAAAAGGCGAGACTTAATGGCGTTAACGCTATCCCCTCCGATCACTTCATCCGCTTGATACGGGAATATGTGGGAAGATGAAGAATTTCATTGTACCAGTCTCTACTGGGGGTTATTACTCATTTTTGTACTTGCTTTTTTATTTTCCAATTATTTCTTCAATTAACAAAACGAAAGAGAATAAATAAGATTCTCTTAGCTCATTCGGAAGGATCTCATAATGAAATTATCCATGGCTGTTTATGATAGTTTCTTTTGAAAAAAGCAGTCCAAAGTATGACTCCCTCTTATTGACCAGGCCAACTCCTTTACTAGTTATTTCTCCAAAATCCTACCGGGATGATTTTGAAAGTAATGGGCTGCTTATGCCTAGAATATTAGCACATATAAATATTGTGAAAGCACTTGAGCGTTCAGAACCAGTCTTGAAGTGAATGAATTAGAAAGAAGTAATGCCAAATTTGAAACATTCCAAATTTGAAATTCTTGCCTTAATGGGGCCTTCTGGCAGTGGGAAAACAACCTTGAACAAGATATTGGGAGGAAGATTGCAAGAAAATGTCAGAGGAACTGTCACTATATACAAGTTACATAATAGGAGAATCTTATTCCTATTTTATTCCTAAAACCTTATTCTATACATTTATGGTAATACACTAATTATGGTAATACAATATTAATTATATTACAACCTTACCTAAACTAGGATACTAAATATTTACCATAAATTACACATAATAATATTTAACAGTAATAAAGGCTTTTACTTGTGTGTTATCAGTTCTAATTCCAACTTTTACTGATAATAAGTGATAATGAAATCTCTTTATTCCAAATTTTACTGTTAATAGTTCTTTTTCGTTAATATGATATTTTTTCTCGTTTGACTTCCATGCTCCACCTCCATATCCACAAATTAGTGATTTTTCTTTATCTATATCATTTTTATCATAAGCTATGAGGACTGTTCCCCATCTCACATCACTAGCATCAGTAAAAAGCTTTAGTTGATCTAGTTCCGTTGATATTCTATGTTTTGACAAAACTTTTACTTTTTTCTTGATCTCATTTATAACTTTAGTATGTTCTTCCTTCCATTCAAATGTTATATTTTTCTAGTTAATTCTTGTAATGGTTTTCTTAAGAGTAGTAAATCTTTTATATGGTCTGAAGCATAATTTACTACCCCTAGAAATTGTTGTACTTCTTTTTTACTTTCTAATTTATATTTAAAATTCTCTATTTTTGTTACAATGTGTTCTTGCAATTGTAATCTTTCATTATCTATGATGTATCCTAAATATTCAATATTATTCTTAAAAATTTCCGCTTTCTTTCCAGATAACATTATTCCATGTTGTCTTATAGTTTTTATAAATTCTTCTAGATGTTTTATATGGTCTTCTAGATTATCACTATATAATATGTCATCGACATATACTATACAAAATTCTGTTAATTTTCTGAACACTTGGTCCATTCTTCTTTGAAATATTTGTGGTACATTTTTTAATCCAAAGGGTAATACATTTCATTCGTAGTGTCTTTGAGGGACACTAAAGACTGTTAAAGATTTTGATTCATTTGTTAATTTTATTTGCCAAAATTCACTTTTACAATCAAATTTACTAAATCATTTTTTATTTCCTAATCTATTAATAAGGTTTCTTTTGTATGGTAAAAAGTATCCATCAAATATTGTTTTTTTTTTAGTTCTATATAATTAATTACCATTTTAACCTTTCCTTTTTTTGTTCACTATGTTTTCTAACTAAAAAGACTGGGCTTTTATGTGGACTTTTACTCTATTGTATTATTTTTAATTCTAATAATTCTTTTAGTTGAGTTTCAAACTCTTTCTGATATGTTGGGCTATATCTAATAGCTTTAGATCTAACTATATCATTGGAATTTATTAACTTAATTTCAGCATATATCTTTTCTTTCTCCCATAGTTGAATTGGATTTTCTCAAAATTTATTTTTAATATATTGAGATATTTTTCTCTTAATAAATGTAGGTTATTATTTCTATCTGATCTTATGTTACATATTCTTAATGTGTGTATTGGTAGTACTCTCTTTAGTACTATCCACCTATTACAAGGCGTTTGTAAGCTAAAAGTATTATTATTTATAACTTATATTTTAATGTAGTCTAGGAAATGTTTTCCTAGCAATACTTGTTTCATATGATTTAGTTGGTATATTACTGGTAGTCTAAATATTGTTTTTCCTAATACAATTCTCATAATTTTTGCTATTATATCCAACTCTTTTGTTTGTTCGTTAAAGCCTGATACTTTTGTTCTTTGTGTTTTAGATCTCTTCCATTTGTGTGATTCTAATACTTCTTTCTTTGCTAGACATAAATCTGCTCCACTATCTATAAAAAAAAATTGTTTTATCATTTTATTAGGCTTATATTCTATATGAGCTTCTATGTAAATTGCTACCATTTAATTAGGTATTACTATTTTGTTCCATATCCATTTCACTTAATCTTCGTTGAATATCTTCATCTTGTTCTATTTCTCTTACTTCCTCTAGTATTTCTTGTCATCTTATATCACTCAATCTTTGTCTTATTCTATTAAGGTTTGTAGTAACCTTTTTATATCTATCATGATAGTATTTATTTTCTGTTTCACTAGTAGTCGCAGTTGTAATAAGCTTATAGCGAACATGTCTTTCATATTTTATCCAGTAATCTCTTTCCTCTAATAATTTTCTTTTTTTCTTCTTGTAATTCTATTTATTCAGAACTACTTTTACTTTCTGAGTTTTGGTTAATAAAGTTAACATTTTTTAATTCTGATTCACTTTCTTCATCAGTTTGACTGACATAAAAATCTTCATATTCATACCATCTATAGCTTTGGTTAATAAAGTTAACATTGATATATTTTACACATTTTTTATTTAGCTTTGGGCATTTATTAGCATAATGTCCTTTTCATTATAATTTCAGCATTTACATTCTTTGAGTTTTTCCTCTTCTAATGGTTTTATATATTTTCTTTTCCTAAATTTTCTCTTATATTTAATTTTTTCCCTGGTTTCGGGGGTATTTCTATATTTTTTAAATCTCTTTTTCCTATAAGGTTTGTAATAAGGTTTGTGATGTTGTTTATTGTAATTATTATATTTTTTATGTCTCTTTATTTGATATATTTTATTTTTATGACCTTTCTTATATTTCTTTTCTTTTCTTTTATCATCACATCCAAATACTAGTCTTCTTTCCGTAAATCCACATATTTCTCTTAATCCTAATTTTTTTATCTTTTAAATTTTTTTGTTGCATTCTATATTCTTCACATTTTCGCATTAAGTATGCTCTTAGTACTCTTATTCTTTCTCCTAATGTGTTTTTTTTTGTTCTAGTTGGGTATATTCTTTTGATATATCGGTATTATATGGTGTTGGTAAGTGATCATACTAAAATTGTTGATATATTAAACCTTCTTGTAGTAAGAATCTTGCTTCATAAAAGAACTTACTAAAACTTATTGTATATTTTGGTAATTTATTAATCTTACAACATTTCATGTTATTTAGATTCATTATAATTTCAGTCTTTCTTTCTGCAAATACGTTTTCTCTTGCTACTAATCATTTTTCTCCTAAAAATTCTCTTTTTAATACAATATCAAATATCATTAGCATAGATTTTCAATCTCTTGCATGACTAAATACTTCTCCTCTTAATTGGTATGCTATAGATTCCATCCAATATGCTACTTTTTCAATTAATGTTTTAGATATCAAGTCATAAATGTAATCTAGGTTGTCAGTGTGTAGAGTTCATTAATGCTATATACATTCCAAGATTTCAATCATTTATTATTTTTTCTATTTCTTGTTCATCATAAACATTGTCTAAATTTAGGAAATATCCATTAAAGTTTACACTTTGTGACATTGATCCTACAAATTCTTTAAATTCAGCTTGTTGTCCTACTGGTATGTGCTCTGGTAATCTAGTTTGTTTTCTTGTTATTATTTCTAAATTAGGGTCTACCAATTCTTCTTCAGGATAATCATTAGCATCTTCATTTATTATATCATCTGTTTCTATTGGTCTGTTAAATTCATCTTTTACATCGCTTTCAGGTTCTTTTTCTATAATTGCATTTACATTTTTCATCTTTTGTAAAGATTTTATTATCTCATTATTTTCTTTTGCTGAGTTTTCTTCTACTTCTTCTATGAATTCTGCTACTTGTATTTCTTGGTTAGTTAATTCAATATTGCTATCTTTGTCTGTGTCACTATCAGTTTTTTCATTAGTAGTTGTACTTTCATCACTTGTTCTAATAATTTTTCTTACTTTCTTTTTAACCTTGTCATTTGTTCTCTAATGATATGTATTTATTCTTTTAATTCTTCCAATTCTTGTTTTACTTCATTTAGTTCTTCTTTTGTTTATTTTAATTCTACTTTTGTTTTCTTTAGTATTTTCTTTGTGTCTTTAAACTTATGTTTATATTTCTTATATTTACTTAACCATTCTTCATTGTTATTGATTTTAATTTAATATTTTCTGTCCTTAGTTCGCATATTTGTTGGTCCTATTTATCTAATCTCAGGTATAAATATGTTTTTTGTATCATTTAAGTAGATGTTTTCACCTTTTGAATTGCTATTACTATTATTTGTTGTAGTTTTAAGGTCTTTCTTCATTATAGGTTCATATTTGTATCTTTATTTTTCTATTATATCTTTTCCATGATTTTTTAGAAATGTTATCACACTATGTTCTTGTTTTTTCATTAAAATTGTCCCTTTTTATTTAATATTGCTAGACTATCTAATATTTTTCGTACTGATTCTGATAACTTTGGTTTTATTTCGCTTATATCTACCATTATAAGTTCTTTATTTCTTTTACAAGCATCTATTGGTACAATTTCTGGTTGTTTAGTTGTGGTACTAACTACTTTTCCTATTTGACTTGTACTAGGTTCATTTCCTTCTATTACCTCTTTACCTTTATTCATATATGCTACTAATATGTTAATTTTATCTAATATTATTTTAAATATTGGTATCTCAGATGTATTCCATAGTTTTGTCAACTCTTCTCTTATCACTTGTTGCATTTGTGTTTGATTTTCCTTTATTTCATCCATTATTACTAGTGTATTTTTCATTTGTTCTGTTACTATTATTTCTTCCCATAACGCATTAATTTTTTCGTTAGGGTTAGTCAGGATTATTTATCCTTTTCTTCCATCCGTTTCCCATATCTATCCATATTTTATCAAATTTATCACATTGTTGTTCCAATTGTTCTATATCATTTTCTAATGTTATTTCTTTTGCCTTGTATTCTAGGTATTTAAGTTGAGAAAATATCTCTTTTGATAAAGCTGTTTTTATTTCTTTTTATTTTTGTTTTTTCTTTATTATTTTTCTTTGTATATTCATATCTTATTTATAAATATTGTTTTTCCTTGGTCATTAACTTCAATTCTTTCGTTGTTAATTTTGTAATCTATCATAGTTAAAAAGTCACTTCCTAATAATAATTCATTAAAACTATCATATTCTATTAATTCTATATTTATTTTATATTCTAGATCTTGTATTTTCAATTTTAAATTAATACTTTTGGTAATTATTATTTCTCTTTCATTTTCAGGATAATTATAAATTTGTGGTTCTATTAAATTATAATTGTTTTCGTTAATTTAACTTATATGTATAAAACTTTTAATAGCTCATGTATTTATCTCAGCTATACAATCCGTTATTATCATACCATTGAATATTATTACTTTAATCCTTAATCTATTACTGAGTATATTTATTAGATCTAATATTCTGGGTTGTATGATTTTTAAGTTATCATGTCTCGATATCATTGATTCTTTTGTGATACTTAGTCTAGATCATTTTATTTTTTGTATTAATCTTTTTGATGGTGTTGGGTTCTAGTACTAAAATCCATAAATATTTCTTCTGGTATGGTTATCTTAGAATTTTCTTTATGTTCTATTTGTTCTAATATTTCTTGGTACATTTTTGGTACTAAAATATTCATTTAATGTTGTTTTTCACATGGTGATTTCCGGTTAGGGCATATATCATTTTTGTTTCTATACTTATAACTTTACTTCCTGGTGACATATTTATTCCATCTATTTTGTAATATAGTGTTAAAGCTAAGTCTTTGTGTTCATCTTTTAATGATATACTAAAGTCTGGTTGTATTGTAAATTTTAGCTTTTGGTATATTAAATTTCCTTTTATTATTGATATTAAAGCATCTTGTAGATTTCCTAATATTCTATCATCTAATATGTATATTTGTATAGGTGTATCTATGTTTTTCTGAAAATATTTTTTTATAGTAAATTCTACTCCTCCAAAGTATATATTTCTATATTTTTTAGCTTCTTTAGTAGATAGTTTTGCCAATTCTCTTTTTATTACTTCATCTGTTATCAAGTTTATCTTTGTTCTACCATTTACACTAGTTGTGTCTATTATATTTTCATGCTTTTGTGCTATATATCTTATTTCTTTATTTCTTTCAAATCATCTAGTTTTAAATATTTTCTTAATAAATAGTTCTTTTTTATCTTGTGTTTTCTGATATATTTCTGGTTTAAAGCTTAATGTTTGTGTTATTCCTCCTTCATACGTAATATTTGGTAATATGTTTCTTTAGAATTTTCTACTATCTCTTTTTCTTTATCCATATTTTAATATGTTGATGTACTTATACTGTTCTTCTATAACATCATTTAAGTCTTTTAATTCAATATCTTTTCTGGTTATTTCTCGTAATTTTTCTTCTCTTAGTTTCATATTTTCTTCCTCTTTTTGTCTTAATCTTTCATTTTTAGTGCTATCATGTCTCTTAAGGTTTTAATAGTGTTTTCTTGTTCACATATGAGTTGGGAATTTTCTTGTAAACTTTTATCTCTATCCTTTATAAGATCTATACTCATCCTACAACTTACTATATGTTGGTTTATATCTCTATTGTATGTAAACAATTTTCAGCTATTATTTGAAGTTCTATTAATTTATTTTCATCCATATTGTTCGGTAAAATACCATAATTGTTCTTGTATACTTTCTATAATATGATTTTGTATATTTATTTTTGTATTTATATCTATTAATTCTCTATATGTTGCTATAACATTATCCAAGTATGTATTAATTTCTACTAGCTCATTATCATCTTCCATCAAGTTTTCTGACCTACGTTTCTGGTCTAATAATTCTTCTTGGTATTTCATTATAATTTTATTTTTGCTCCTAGCTACTATCAAAAGATGTCTTGTTTGTTTGCATAACCATATTGTTTTATTTAGCATGCTAATTTGTCTAAATTCGGGACGTTTCTTCATTGTAATAACTCTATTCATTTTACAAGCTCTAATACCAATATATGTGAGTGCCTCTAGAGGCGAGGGTCAAATACCCCATTGCAGTTGCTATTATTTATTTAGGGACATAAGAGGATACTCCCCGTACGTGACCCTAGTTGTAAGTGTGCAAGGTCATTATTGTTGAACTTTTCAGAATAGATAGTATTAAATAAAATCAGTTTCAGTATAACTCAGATTTCATATTTAGTTTCAGTTTTCGGAATTCACTATTAAATATGTGAATTGTTTGTATTATTTTATTAATCATTATTATATTTTAATAAGCATAGAGAAGTCTTGTTCCTCCACTTGAGAAGTCATAAACGAGACTTACTAGGTAGCCTTCTGTAACATCATGTACTTTCGGGTCATGGTTTGAATCGCTATGCGTATGGAAATAGATCCGAGCGTTGGAGGATTTATGTCATATTCACGTACGTAAATAAAGAGCTTAGTATATAAAAGAATGCGGTCCTGAAACAATTTAGGATTTAACAAGTGTGACCGCAGTGATTTGAAATAATATTTTGTATGTCCCAAAAGAAGTTATGGACTAGAGCTATATCACACGATTGTGATAATAAGTATATGAAATATGTTAAAGGTGATTATTATTTAAGTGATTTGAGATGGAGAAATTAATTATGTGTGTAATTGGTTAATTGTTGAATTTTAGCGGAAGACTAATGAATTAGTTGGATAAGTATCATAGGGACGTTCCATATGTCCCATGACACAACACGTAGTAGACACCTTTTGTCCTTATCACTAGGGAATTTCTCTTAAGATATGTGCAGCAAATTCTTCAAAGTTATTACCTCTTAAAGAGAAAAGTAGGCAGCAATATTCATTTTTCAAACAAACAACAACATGAAATTTGATCCTTAGCAGCAACGTGACTATGGAGAAGCAATCAAATATTTTTAGCAAACTCTTAATCCTTTTGATAAATCCATTTGAGGAAATTGTTCACGATTTTATAGTTCCTTTTGACAATTTTCGGCCCCACTCTATTTTGGGGAGAAAATTTGTAATTTGTCAACAAGAATTTTAAGAGCTCAAGTGTGAAAGCAAGGTTTTCCTTTCACTTATTGAGATTAACAAGTAGAGAAGATCAAGTTCGTTGAAATCGTTAGAATCTACACTAAAGGTATGTTAAGGCAATTCATTTCTTTCTTTTGGCATGTTCCATGTAATGAAACGTAACCATAATATTGTTCCATAAATTATTCTACTCCTAGTAGTTAGGTATGTTCATATTATTTATTTATATGTTAAAAACATGTCTAAATATGTTTTCAAATCCTTATTGAGGTATATGAGAAAGATGTTGATATTTCCAATGTTAGCCGAATGTGCAAGGATATTATGTCATCCGATAAGTTCAGAATGTTTAATTGTCATTCATGTATTTGCATATTATTTATGTATTATCCTAGACCCACATATGTTATATACACTACTATATGGTATGAATTATATATATGTAGGGGATGGGGGAAAGGGAATGGCGTTATATACGCGTCACCACCTGCAGCTGGTACATATATCACGAAAAGGAAGATGCCCAATGAGGCCAACTGTTGTTGCTACCTGCTGGTCGGTTGTTTCTGTCAACTGTTGCTGTCAGTTGTTGCTACCTGCTGTTGTTGTCGGTTGTTTCTGTCGGCGGTTGTTGTCGGCTAATTTTGTCGGTTGTTTCTATCTCAGTTTGTTGTTATATCCCTGTTATGATATTGTTCATGCTTGACATACTCAGTACATCAGTCATACTGGCGTCCCTTTTGTTGGGGAATGATGCGTTTCATGCCCACAGGCTCAGGTAAACAAGGGGACGGTTCACACTAGTAAATGGTTGGTTCAACTGATGTTGGAATACTCTACTTGTTTCAGAGTTGTAGTCTGATCATGGTAAGATGTTTTGGATATGCATATGGGTATGGCGGGGCCTTGTCCCGACCTTGTGATGTCATGTACTCTTTAGAGGCTTGTAGACAGTTGTCCTGTGTATAGTAGTCGTGTATGGCCATGTCGGCCCTGATGTGTGTGTCGGCAGGATACTTGGTGACGGTCTTTGTGGCCATGTTTAATTATGATTATATATTGACTGTATGATTAGTGGTACTCGGCAGGTAAGGTCCAGGTGCCCGTCGTGACCCTCCGTGTTGGGTCGTGACAAACTTGGTATCAGAGCAGTTCTATCCTAGGGAGTCTGCAAGCCGTTTCTAGTAGAGTCTTGTTTATGGGTGTGGTGCGCACCACACTTATAAACAGGAGACTGCAAGGCAATTATGGATGGTTTCCATTCTTTCATATCATAGATCCTGCAGTAGGTCTTAAGAATTCGAGTTTAACTCGTGCTTGATACTGCTTCATTAATGACGATTACCAAAAAATGATCTCGGTTAGTTCATATTCATCGCTAGTAAATAAGCGACTTCTACCAGACGCTTGATACGCCAGAAGGGCAGTATTATGTTCAAAATTTGAGATTGCAAGGATTCTCTCGATAGACCTTATTGTGTTTATGATCACAACAACGCCTTTCTCCAGTAGGGATATGATTAACGGGGAGATTGAAGTTGGATTGAGTGTAAATGCGAATAGTATGCCCTCTATTGAAATAGGTCCGTCAGAGGGTATAAGTAAGTTGTTTTCCAGGCACGACTTCATCCTAGAACATTTGATAAAGATAGGCCCTTAAGGGGTTAGGGAGTTTATTAGTTAGGGGTCATCGATATTTAAAAGGGTCAAAGATGTCAATATCTCAGGATCAAAGTTGTAAAGGTCAAGTGAGACCACCCCGACCATCTTGTAGTCAGTATGGTCGAGCGCATGCCGGATTATGCCAGAAAGGTACAATGGGTTGATTTAGTGTGGCAGTCATGGACACAATGTTCCGAAGTGTCCCAAGTTGATGTACAAGGGTAAGGATAAGAGAGGAGAGGGAGCCTCGAGCTCTGATGCTGCTAGAGGTGAGCTATGGGATGCCAATATGTTATTATTTTCGTTGCCAATCTACATACCTCTTATGTGTAACATCCCGTACTTTCAGGCCATGGTTTGAATCGCTGGGCGTATGTAAAATCGCTAGGCATATGTAAATAGATCCGTACGTTGGAGGATTTTCTGGTACCTATGCAAATGAAGAAGCTTAGTATATAAAAGGATGCGGTCCCAAAATAATTTAGGACTTAAGAAGTGTGACGACGGGAATTGAAAATAATAGTTGCATGTCCCAAAAGAGGTTATGGACTAGTGCTATATCGCATGATTATGATAATGAGTATATGGAGTGTGTTAAAGGTGATTATTATTTAAGTGCATTAAGATCAAGTTTTATGCCACCTTATTCATAATCACATTTTTTGATATTAAACGTGTCAAAAAAAATTCATCATGTGAGCCAAAGCAAAAGGGGATGATTATTAAATGCTATAAGGAATGGAAAGGAAAACATATTCCTTATCTTAAATAAAAGGGGTCCACATGCTTATTAGGTGGCAGCCCTTCCTGTGCGTAGGCATAAGGAAAGGGACCACTAAGTGACTCATTCACTAAATGAATTTACACCTTTATGAAGACTTAGCTAAAGTTTAACACTTGGAGTGGTGGATCCCATGACAATTAGCAAAACTTTGCTACTTATTTACTTAATTCACATAGTGAAATGTTGAAGTTGTTGCACCATATAATCTTGGAGGAAAATATCTTAAGCCATTTTTTGTGGATGAGCAACGTTACATTACCTCAAGTAAGCAACAACAACATTGATCCAAATTTGGCGGAAGCTACATATTTCAATTGATTTCATCAGTCCCGCGGTTCTTGTATAGCTCGTCTCTTTTTCTTGGGTACTGGATTAGAGATTTGTTTTGAGGTGAAGTAAGGTGGAAGAAGAGGGTTTCTTGAAAAATAAGATTGGAGTGCATTACGGGCTTCTTTAGCTGTATTGTGGACACAAAGTGACTAAGGTATGTTAAGGCAAATTATTTCTTCTTTTGTCATGTTCCATGTAACGAAACGTAAACGTGATGTTATTCCATAAATTACTCTACTCTTGGTAGTTAAGGAATGTCCATATTATTGATTCCTATGTTAAAAGCTTGTCTAAATATGTTCCTAAATCCTTATTAAGGAATGTGGGAAATATGTTGATATTATTATTCCCAATGTTAGCCGAAGGTACAAAGATATTATGTCATCCGATAAGTTTGAAAATGTTTTATTGTCATTCATGCATTTTCATTTGCATTATATTCATGTATTACCCTGGACCCACATGTGTTATATACACTATATATGATATGAATTATATATATGTAGGGGTTAAGTAAAAGGGAAAGACGTTATATACGTGTCACCACCTGCAGCTGGTACAGATATCACGAAAAGAAAGATGCCCAATGAAGCCAATATGATATGATGCTCACAGAGGCCAATATGAAATGATGCCTACATAGGCTTCTATGGGAAGGAAGATGCCCTTGTGTGTCCAATATATATATATGTATACCGCATTTGCATTATGCATGACTTTAAGGCATATTAGGGCCCTCAGTCGGTTGTTGTTGTCGGCTATTTCTGATGCCTGTTATTGCTTCAGTTTATTCCTGTATCCCTGTTATGCTATTGTTCATGCCTGACATACTCAGTACATCTGTCGTACTGATGTCCCTTTTGTTAGGGGATGCTGCGTTTTAATGCCCGCAAGAGCAGGTAAACAGTGGGATGATTTGCGTTGGTAGGTTGTTGGTTCATCTGATGTTGGAGTATTCTATTTATTCCATTATTGCAGTCTAGTTTCGCTATGATATTTTGCATATGTATATGGGTATGATGGGGCCCTGTCCTGTCCTTGTGATGTACGTATTCTTTAGAGGCTTGTAGACATTTGTCCTGTGTATAGTAGTTGTGTATGGCCTTATCGGATGTGATGTATGTGTTAGCCGAATGGTTTAGTAATGGCCCTTGTGGCCATGATTGGTTTCGGTTAGCTGGTAAGTATGTGAAGAGTGGTACTCGACAGGTATGGTCCAGGTGCCCGTCATGGCCCTCCAGTTTTGGGTCGTGACAACCTTGGTATCAGAGCAAGTTTGTCGTAGGGAGTCTGCAAGCCGTGTCTAGTAGAGTCTTGTTTATGGGTGTGTTGTGCGCCACACTTATAAACAGGAGGCTGTAAGGAATTTAGGGATGGTTACCATTCTTTCATATCGTAAATCATGCAGTAGAGCTGTCTTAAGAATTCGAGTTTAACTTGTGCCTGATATTGTTTCAGTAATGCCGGTTATCAAAAGACTTCAGTTAGTTCATATTCGTAGCCAGTAAATGAGTGACTTCTACAAGACGATTGATACACCAGAAGGGCAGTATTATGTTAAAAAATTGAGATTATGAGGAATTGTCTCACTCATATACGGAAGAGAGATAATGCAAGCCTGGAAAGCAAAATGTTTGTTTTGGGATACAGGAAAAAAAAAGTAAAGTAAAGGAAGTACTAAGCACCTGAACGCAAAAGATTGTAAGGATTCTCTCTGTAGACCTTATTGTGTTTATGATTACAACAATTCCTTCTTCCAGTAGGCAATGATTAGCAGGGAGATTGAAGTTTGATCGAGTGTAAATGCGAGTAGTATGCTCTCTACTGAGATAGATCTGACAGAGGATATGAGTAAGTTATTTTTCCAGGCATGACTTCATCCTGGAGTATCTGTTAGAGATAGGCCCTTGCGGGGTCAGAGATTTTATTAGTCAGGGATCGATAATATTTAAAGGGTTCAAAGATGCAAATATCTTAGGGTAAAAGTTGTAAAGGCCAAGTGAGATAGCCCCGACCGTCTTGTAGTCAGTGTGGTCGAGCACATGTCGGATTGTGCTGCAAAGGTACATGGGGTTATTTTAGGGTGGCAGTGTCACGACCCAAACTAAAGGGGCATGACGAGCACCCAGACCCCACCCACCGGGTACCACTAATCATACATTCAACACCTAATCCTATATAAATACAGACTAAGCCAAAAAAGGATTATGGAAAATCAGATACTAGGAACCCAACTTATATATATACATACCCATACCAAGGCCGACAAGGCCATACAAGATTACTACACACAGGACACCTGTCTACAAGCCTCTAAAGAGTACATATTATCAATAGGTCGGGACAGGGACCCGCCATACCCATATATACAAGCAAAAATTCCCGTACCAAGATAGATCGACACTCCAAAAAAAAGGGAGTGCTCCAAAATCTGCTAAGTCAGCAACCTACTAACGTGGACCGTCACCTTGCCTATGCGAACCTGCGGGCATGAAACGCAGCGTCTCCCGATAAAAGAGACGTTAGTACGACTGATGTACTGAGTATGTCAGGCATGAATAATAGCATATCAGGGATATAACAATAAACTAAGACAGAAACAGCCGACCAACAGTAAATGCCTCTGAGGGCCCTAATACACATGCCTAAATGTTATGCACAATGCAAATACGGTACATCGGCCTCATCGGGCATCTTCCTTACCATAACAGCCTCTGTGGGCATCATACCATATAATGGTTAATGAATGTAGGCATGGTGCAAATGCGGTATACATATATATTGGATACACAAGGGCATCTTCCTTCCCATAACCGCCTCTGTGGGCATCAGGTTATATCGGCCACACAAGGGCATCACATCATATTGGCCTCTTCGGGCTCTTTTGTGATAGTTTGTACCAGCTGCAGGTGGTGTGCGTATATAACGCCTATCCCTTTCCCCATATCCCCTATATATACAATATTTACCATATAGTAGTGTGCATAGCACAAGTGGGTCCAGGGTAATATATGAATATAATGCAAATGAAAATGTATGAATAACAATAACACATTTTTCTGAACTCATCGGATGACATAATATCCTTGCCTCTTTGGCTAACATTGGAAGTATTAACATGTACCTTCGGCTAACACTGGAAATATCAACATCTTTTCCATATACTTCAATAAAGATTTAGGAACATATTTAGACACGGTTTTAGCATAGGAATCAATTACATGAATATTCTTAACTACTAAGAGTAAAACAATTTATGAAACAATATTACGGTTATATTTCGTTACATGAAACACGCCAAAAGAAAGAAATAATTTGCCTTAACATACCTCGATTTCACGTAGAAGTTAATCACAACCAATTAGAGAGGAACAACCTTTCTTTATACTGGAACGAGAACTGGATAATTTAGTATGTTTGAAATGCAAAAATGTTGGGATGGTTTGTTGCTTCCTGGAATAATATAACATAGAGAAATGGGGTTGGTAAATTTGAAGCTTACTAAATGAGATGCTAAGTAGATTGCTGGACATTCTTTAGGCCTTAAGAGAATTCTCAAAGCCACGAAATAAGTTCGCAAGGTAAGAACAAAATGAATTCTCCTCCTAACATTTTGTTTCGTTCCCTTTAACGACATGTCTAACTTGGAATTAAATTTCATTAAATAATCCTTATGATGTTGTCTTCCACCAGCCAATTCTTGGCGGTGGAGTCATGCAAATTAATGCCACACCCAAATTCACACCTAATCACTTTAGGTGATTTACCCGTAAGCCATCTATAATATCCCATTAAACATTGTCCCACCTTAAGATTAATAATCCCACAATTAATCAATTATACACACAATTAATTTTGTGTTCCCATTTCATTAAATCTTAATAACTTATAAGACCTTCGTATACTTAATGTCATAATTTGTGTGATATGACACTAGTCCATAACCTCTTTGGGGATATACAACTATTATTATTAATCCCCGTCGTCACACTTCTTAAGTCCAAAATTATTTCGGCGTTTATCCTTTTATATGCTAAGCTCTTTATTAGCATACATAAATATAACATAAATTCCCCGAGGCTCGGGTCTACTTGCATACATTTGGATGCTCAACCATCGCTCAAACTTACGGGATGTTACAGGCAGCCATGGCCACAACGTTCCGAAATATCCCAAGTTGATGCGCAAAGGTATGGATAACATGATTATGAGTTGTACAAATGAAAAAAAAACATAAGACATCATTGGAAGGTTTAGTAGGTTACGAAAAGCTACACGTTTTACAGTGACTTTTGCTGATTAGAATGAGGGAATATGTTATGTAGGTACAACCTACATTATAATGTCTTACCCAGAATATATTGGGAATTGTCCCAGGACATCAGTAACAAGAATGGATTGCCCCAACCGAATCGTGTGAAGAGTGACCATCAGTAAATTCAAGAAGATAGTGTAAAATGACGTACTCGGAATATTGAGCCCAAGTCATATATAAGGATCGAGTTATCCATGATGGTTAAAGGGGGATATAAGCCTCTCTTCCTTACGTAAAGAAGGATACCGCGTATTGTTGAGAATTACATGTATCAATGTTGGTAAGCTAAGGCATGATATAGGTGTTGAACGGGTAAGGTCTTCAACTTTATTGTGCAGCATGTTATGATTGTAAATAACCTCTGCATAATAATAGGGGCAATTAAGAACGAGAACTATGGAACAAGTGAAAAATAGTTGTAAGAAATGCGAAAACAGTTAATAAGTATGAATGGAATGGTATGATTAAGTACCAAGGCAGAAATGTTTTCCGACGGAAAGGAATGAAGGATTTCGACAAGAAGGAAAAAAGGTGAATGAAATTATAGTTATGCGGGTTTCACAAAGGTATGATTACTCCAGAACAATGTAAGTACCAATGGTATAGGGGGGAGAATAAGAACTCTGCGGCCAAAGGTGACGGACCTATGATATTCAGGAAGATAGTACGAGAAATACTTTGAGATAAGAGACCCCCTAAGGCAACATGAAATGGAAATGCAAAGGTAAGACGAATGAGCACTTGATCGATGGGATATCTAATAGTGATAAAACAAGAAAGCTTGACAAGTCATTAGATCATGTAGCACCGTGTCTTGGATCTAAACATATGAAGCATCGATTCCACAACATATGCAGTCATACCTCTCAGAAAGTAGGTAAACGGAAGTAACAGTGAGTAAAACTCAAGATTAGCACCTGAACATGTGAAAAGGGGCCAATAACGCCTATGAACACAAGGTAGACATTAAAGATATATGTCAAAAGGTAATGACATTATAATGAAGATAAAATGACAGGCAAATACAGATGTCTATGAGCATTTTGAACTGACCAAAGATTCTATAAGATAGATAAGGTAATGGGTTTACAGCTTAAAGAGATCAAATAAATCTATTCCCAAAGCACCATTGACAAAACATATTAGCCATGAGGCAAGTGAAGGAATTCGAATCTAAATATAATGACCAGGTTTGGATATAGTAGGCCAACGCCATGTAATGTAAATTCTTCAGAATCTTCCACGTACTGAATGAGGAAATAAGTTAACAACTCGTCTTTTAAGGGGAAGTAATGCAAAGGATTGGAATCAGGAGTAATGTTTGAGATTGCGTACGTGTACTAGAATATTTTGGAATTAAGACGAGTACGACAAGTAAGAAAATGAATGGACAAGTAGTAAATGAAGGGAGATGTTTATAATTACGAGTTATGAGAAAGTACAGGTTCCTTTTAGATCATGAGTGAGAGTTAACTGCGATGATACGCGCACTTCATATTCGATAATATTGTCCATAAAGTGTTCACGATTGAGATACTACAAATATAAGAGTTTTTAGCATACCATATGGTAAAAGCTAAGTTGACAATAGAATCATTCACCCACAAGTGGCTTGACTAATGTGAGGACGGAGGAGAGAAGTTGATCTGAGGGAATGCATCAGTTAGCTAAGTGGGAGTGCGATTCAAGGATTCAGATAACGATAGCCCTATGACTCCGAATACAGCAGGATCATCCCTCATGCGGGAAGAAAATGAACGTTATGATGAAGATCCCATTTTTAGAGAAGATCGGGAAAGATATTTAACCAAATGAGAATCGCAACCTTCGAGCATAATGGGAGAGAGACCCCAGGTGGAAGGTCTATTTGTGTATTCCCAGTATAGCAGAATTACGAGATAATATTTTGACAGAAGTCCATTTTTCACAATATTCTGTTCACCCTGGGTCATATCGCATAATTCGACGAATTGGCCAAGTGACTTATGAATTAGACTTACCTTCGGAGTTAGAGTTTGTTCACCATGTTTTCCATATTTCTATGTTAAAAATATGTGTTAGGGATCCTTCCCAGATTGAACCAATTGACAATGTGAAGGTTACAGAGGACCTATCATATGAAGAGGTTCCTATTGCTATCTTAGATAGATAAGTCCGCAAGTTGAGGACTAAAGAAGTATCCTCCGTGAAAGTTCTTTGGCGGAATAAGAACGTAGAATAAATAACACGGGAGGCGGAAGAGGAGATGAGACACAAATACCCTTACCTATTTCAGGCTAACACTGACACTCCGAGAGAAGCATAAGGTGAGTTTTATTTCAGAGTATTATCATTAATGGTTGATGACCATGTGAGGTCCGATATAAGGATAAATGTTATATTATGTGGCACGCGAAACGGTTGATGTGTTTTCTGACTATGTAATGGAAATTAGATATATCACTTTAACATTTGAGGATGAAGGTTTCTAAGGGGGGAAGAATGTAACATCCCATACTTTCGGGCCATGGTTTGAACTGCTAGACATATGTAAAATCGCTAGGCATATGTAAATAGATCTGTGCGTTGGAGGATTTTCTGGTTATGTTTACGTACGCAAATGAAGAAGCTTAGTATATAAAAGGATGCGGTCCTTGAATAATTTAGGACTTAAGAAGTGTGACGATGGGATTTGAAAATAATAGTTGTATATCCTAAAAGAGGTTATGGACAAGTGATATATCGCATGATTATGATAATGAGTATATGAAGTGTGTTAAAAGTGATTATTATTTAAGTGCATTAAGATCAAGTTTTATGCCACCTTATTCATAATCACATTTTTGGACATTAAAAGTGCCAAAAACACTTCATCATGTGATCCAAAGAAATAGGGGATGATTATTAAATGCTATACAGAATGGAAAGGAAAAGATATTCCTTATCTTAAATAAAAGGGGTCCACATGCTTATTAGGTGGCAGCTCTTCTTGTGCGTAGGCATAAGGAAAGGGAGCACTAAGTGACTCATTCACTAAATGAATTTACACCTTTATGAAGACTTAGCTAAAGTTTGACACTTGGAGTGGTGGACCCTACTTATTTACTTAATTCACATAGTGAAATGTTGAAGCTGCTGCACCATATAATCTTGGAGGAAAATATTTTAAGCCACTTTTTGTGGATGAGCAATGTTACATTACCTCAAAGAACCAACAACAATGTTGATCCAAATTTGGCGGAAGCTACATATTTCAATTGATTTCATTAGTCCCGCGGTGCTTGCGTAGCTTGTCTCTTTTGCTTGGGTACTGGTTTGGAGATTTCTTTTCGAGGTTAAGTAAGGTGGAAGAAGAGGGTTTCTTGAAAAATAAGATTGGGGTGCATTACGGGATGCTTTAGCTGTAATGTGGATACAAAGTGACTAAGGTATGTTAAGGCAAATTATTTCTTCTTTTCGCATGTTCCATGTAACAAAACGTAAACGTCATGTTATTCTATAAATTACTCTACTCTTGGTAGTTAAGGAATGTTCATATTATTGATTCCTATGTTAAAAACATGTATAAATATGTTCCTAAATCCTTATTAAGGTATGTGGGAAAAATGGTGATATTACTAATGTTAGCCGAAGGTACAAGGATATTATGTCATCCGATAAGTTTGAAAATGTTTTATTGTCATTCATGCATTTTCATATGCATTATATTCATGTATTACCCTGGACCCACATGTGTTATATACACTACTATATGGTATGAATTATATATATGTAGGGGATGGGGAAAAGGGAAAGGCGTTATATACGCGTCACCACCTGCAGCTGGTACAGATATCACGAAAAGGAAGATGCCCAATGAGGCCAATATGATATGATGCCCACAGAGGCCAATATGAAATGATTCTCACAGAGGCTGTTATGGAAAAGAAGATGTCCTTGTGTGGTCAATATATATATATATATATATATATATATATATGTATACCGCATTTACATTGTGCATGACATTTAGGCATATTAGGGCCCTCAGAGGCGTTCACTACTAGTCGACTGTTGTTGTCGGCTATTTCCGACGGCTGTTATTGCTTCAGTTTATTCCCGTATCTCTGTTATGCTATTATTCATGCCTGACATACTCCGTACATCAGTAGTACTTACGTCCCTTTTATTGGGGGACGCTGCGTTTCATGCCCGCTGGAGCAGGTAAACAGTGGGACGATTCACGCTAGTAGGTTGCTGGTTCAGCTGATGTTGGAGCACTCTATTTATTTTCCAGAGTTGTAGTCTAATTTCGGTATGATATTTTGCATATGTATATGGGTATGACAGGGCCCTGTCTTGTCTTTGTGATCTACGTATTCTTTAGAGGCTTGTAGACAATTGTCCTGTGTATAGTAGTTGTGTGTGGCCCTATCGGCCGTGATGAATGTGTCAGCCGAATGGTTTGGTAATGGCCCTTGTGGCCATGATTGGTTTTGGTTAGCTGGTAAGTATGTGAAGAGTGGTTCTCGGCAGGTAAGGTCCGGGTGCCCGTCATGGCCCTCAGATTTTGGGTCGTGACATTATGGACTTAGTACTGACCTATTTTATGTTTAAGAGTAGTGACCCCATTTTAGGGAATGGTTTTACGGTACTTTTTGTCGGACCAGATATTCCAACAAAGATAATTTATGAAGGTAAAGGTAAAGACACAAAGAGGTTTCTAACCCAAACAGTAGTTAATATCACTTATATACGTTAGTATATTAAAGGATATGGATGCCCTCACCTAATATGGTGATAGAATGTGTAATATATTCCTCCTTTTAAATGACCATGTTAGAATAGATTGAGAATTGTCCCGGGATGTCATTAACGAGAATGGATCACTACAATCGAATCATCTGAAGAGCGACCATTAGTAAATGTAAGAAGATCATGTAAAGTGACGTACCTAGAATAGTGAGCCAAAGTCATATATAAGGATCGAGTTATCCACGATAGTGGAAGGGGACATAAGTCTCTCATCCTTACGTAAAGGGCGATACAGTGTATTATTGAGAACTACGTGTATCAATGTTAGTAAGCTAAGATATGCTATAGGTATTGGACGGGTAAAGATCTTCAGCTTTATTGTACAGCATGTTACAATTCTAAATAACCTCTGCATATCAATAGGGGAAATTAAGGACGGAAATTATGGAACAATCAAAAATGGTAGTAGGAAATACAAAATGAGATAATAAGTATGAATGGAATGGTATGATCAAGTATCAAGGCAGAAATATTTTCGACGAATGGAAGGAAGGATTTCGACAAAAAGGATAAAGGTGAATGCGATTATAGTTATGCAGGATTCACAAAGGTATGATTACTCCAGAACAGCGTAAGGACCAATGGTAGAGGAGTGACAGTAGGAACTATTCGGTCAAAATTGACGAACCTCTGATATTCAGAAAGAGAGTATGAGAGATACTTTGAGATAAGATATTTCCCCCAAGGCAACTTGAAATGGAAATGTAAAGGTAAGACGAATGGGCACTCGGTCGATGAGAGATCTAATAATGATAAGACAAGAAATCTTGACAAGTCATGGGATCATGTAACATCGTTAAGTAGGTTTAAATATATGAAGCATCGGTACCACAACATATGCAGTCATACATCTCAGAAAGTATGTAAACGGAAGTAACAATGAGTAAAGTTCGAGATTAGCGCCTAAACAGGTGGAAAGGAGCCAATGACGCCTATGGATATAAGGTAGACATTAAAGATATATATCAAAGAGATAACAACATTATAATGAAGATAAAATATCAGGAAAATATAGATGTCTATGAGCATTTATGGATTGACCAAAGGTTCTACGAGATAGATAAAGTAATACAGCTTAACAAGATCGAGGGAATCATTTCCAAAGCCCCATTGACAGAAAATCATTTCCAAAGCGCCATGGAAATGTAAAGGAATTCGAATCCAAGTATAATGACAAGGTTTGGATATAGTGGGCCAACGTCAGGTAATGTAAATTCTTCAGAATCTTCCACGTACCGAATGAGGAAATAAATTAACAACTCATCTTTTAAGAAGTAGTAATGCCAATGATTGGAATCAGGAGCAATATTTGAAAGGATATACGTATACTTGAATATTTTAGAGTTAAGAAGAGTACGACAAGTAAGAGAATGAGTGAACAAGTAGTAAGGAAAGGGAGTTGTTTATAATCATGAGTAGTGAGAAAGTACAAACTGAGAGATTCATTTCATACCATGAATGAGAGTTAACTGCGATGATACGCGCACTGCAGAATTTGATAATATTGTTCATAAAGTGTTTACGATTGAGATACTATAAATGTAAGAGTTTTTAGCACATCAGTTAGTAAACAAAGCTAAATTGATAATAGAATCATTCACATACAAACGACTAGACTAATGTAAAGACGAAGGAGAGAAATGACCTAAGGGAACACATCAGTTAAGTGGGAGTCCAATTGAAGGATTCAGGTAGTGATAGTCTGTGACTCAGAATACAACATGGTCATTCCTCATGCTAGAAGGAAATAAATGTCATATTTTTAGAGAAGATCGGGTAAGATATTTAGCAAATGAGAATCACAACCTTTGAGTATAATAGGAGAGGAATCCTCAGGTGGAAGGTCCATTGGTGTATTCCCAATATAGCAGAATTACGAGACAAGATTATGATGGAGGTCCATTGCTCACAATATTCTGTTCACCCTAGACCTACTAAGATGTGTTATGATCTCAAGGGTATTGGTGGAACGACATGAAGAGGAACATTGAGAAGGTGGTAGCTCAGTGTCTTAATTGTCAGCAAGTCAAAGCGGAGCACCAAAAAGCCCAGCGGCTTGACGCGGAACATTGAGATTCCGAGGTAGAAATGGGAAATAATTAAGGTGAATTTCATTACGGGTTTACCTCGCTCTTATGATAAGTTGGATTATGTTTTGGTTATTGTTGCTAGACTGACCAAATCAACGCAATTCATGGCAGTCAACACTACTTACACAGCCATGGACTACGTTAAGGCGATTTCTTGCCTTCATGATATAATTATTTCTATTATATCTGACCGAGGTGTGCAGTTCACAACTAGTTTCTGAAGATCATTTCAAAACATTTTTGGACACTCAAGTTAATCTTAGCACAACTTTCTATTTTCAGACAGACGGACAGGCCAAACGTACGTTTCAGCCACTCGAGGACATGCTACGAGCTTGTGTATTGGACTTTAAGGGAGTTGGGATGATCACTTATTGAATTTGAATACAATAACAGTTATCATGCTAGCATTACAATGGCTCCATACGAGGCGTTATATGGACAAAAATATAGATCTCTTATAGGACGGTTCGAGTTAGGCGAATCAGAATTATTCGGGCCTGACCTAGTGAACCAAGCCATAGAAAAGGTGAAACTTATCCAAGAACGACTGTTAATCACTTAGAGTTGTCAGAGGTCGTATTTAGTTGTGTGGCGGCGGGGCTTAGAATTCCAAGTGGACTATTGGGTCTTCTTGAAGATTTCTCCTATAAAGGGTGTAATGAGATATGAAAAAAAAAGAAGGGGAAAGCTCAACCCAAGGTACATTAAACCATATCGCATAATTTGATGAGTCAGCCACCGTTTCCCAAGTTTCTATGTTAAGAGCGTGTGTTGGGATCCTTCCTGGATTGTACCAATTGATGATGTGAAGATTACATAAGACCTATCATATGAAGAAGTTCCTATGCTATCTTAGATCGATAAGTCTGCAAGTTGAGGACTAAAGGAGTAGCCTCCCTGAAGGGTCTATGGCGAAATAAGAATGTAGAAGAAATGACATTGGAGGCGGAAGAGGAGATGAAACACAAGTATCCCTACCTATTTCAGACCAACGCCGAGGTTCCAAAAGAAACATAAGGTGAGTCATATTTGAGACTATTATAATAAAGGCGTGATGACCATGTGAGATCCGACATAAGGATAAATGTTATATTATATGGCACGTGAAGCGGCAAATGTGTTTTGTGACTATGTGACAGGAGTTATGTCACCCCAACATTCGAGAGTGAATGTTTCTAAGAGGAGAAGGATGTAACACCCCATACTTTCGGGTCATGATTTGAATCTCTAGGCGTATAGAAGTATACCCGAGCATTGGAGGATATATGGCATATTCACGTACGTAAATGAAGAGTATATGAAATAAGTTAAAGGTGGATTATTATTTAAGTAATTTGAGATGGAGAAATTAATTATGTGTATAATTGGTTAATTGAAGAATCCAGGTAGTGATAGTTTGTGACTCAGAATACAACATGGTCATTCCTCATACTGGAAGGAAATGAACGTCATATTTTTAGAGAAGATCGGGAAAGATATTTAGCAAAGGAGAACCACAACCTTTGAGTATTATGGGAGAGGAATCCTCAGGTGGAAGGTCTATTGGTGTATTACCAATACAGCAGGATTACGAGACAAGATTATGATGGAGGTCCATTGCTCACAATATTCCGTTCACCATAGACCTACTAAGATGTGTTATAGTCTCAAGGGTATTGGTGGAACGACATGAAGAGGAACATTGAGAAGGTGGTAGCTCAGTGTCTTAATTGTCAGCAAGTAAAAGCGGAGCACCAAAAAGCCCGGCGGCTTGACGCGGAACATTAAGATTCCGAGGTAGAAATGGGAAATAATTAAGGTGAATTTCATTACGGGTTTACCTCGCGCTTATGATAAGTTGGATTATGTTTTCGTGATTGTTGCTAGACTGACCAAATCAACGCAATTCCTGGCAGACAACACTACTTACACAGCCATGGACTACGTTAAGGCGATTGCTTGCCTTCATGATATAACTATTTCTATTATATCTGACCGAGGTGTGCAGTTCACAACTAGTTTCTGAAGATCGTTTCAAAACGTTTTTGGACACTCAAGTCAATCTTAGCACATCGTTCTATTTTCAGACAGACGGACAGGCCGAGCGTACGTTTCAGCCGCTCGAGGACATGCTACGAGCTTGTGTATTGGACTTTAAGGGAGTTGGGATGATAATTTATTCCTTATTGAATTTGAATACAATAACAATTATCATGCTAGCATTACAATGGCTCCATACGAGGCGTTATATGGATGAAAATGTAGATCTCCTATCGGACGGTTCGAGTTAGGCGAATCGGAATTATTTGGGCCTGACCTAGTGCACCAAGCCATAGAAAAGGTGAAACTTATCCAAGAACGACTGTTAATCACTTAGAGTTGTCAGAGGTCGTATTCAGTCGTGTGGCGGCGGGGCTTAGAATTCTAAGTGGACTATTGGGTCTTCTTGAAGATTTCTCCTATAAAGGGTGTAATGACATATGAAAAAAAAAGAAAGGGAAAGCTCAACCCAAGGTACATTGAACCATATCGCATAATTTGATGAGTCAGCCACCGGTTTCCCAGGTTTCTATGTTAAGAGCGTGTGTTGGGATCCTTCCCGGATTGTACCAATTGATGATGTGAAGGTTATATAGGACCTATCATATGAAGAAGTTCCTATGCTATCTTAGATCGATAAGTCTGCAAGTTGAGGACTAAAGGAGTAGCCTCCCTGAAGGGTCTATGGCGAAATAAGAATGTAGAAGAAATGACATTGGAGGCGGAAGAGGAGATGAAACACAAGTATCCCTACCTATTTCAGACCAACGCCGAGGTTCCAAGAGAAACATAAGGTGAGTCATATTTTAGACTATTATAATAAAGGAGTGATGGCCAGGTGAGATCCGACATAAGGATAAATGTTATATTATATGGCACGTGAAGCGACAAATGTGTTTTGTGACTATGTGACAGGAGTTATGTCACCCAACATTCGAGGGTGAATGTTTCTAAGGGGAGAAGGAAGTAACACCCCATACTTTCGGGTCATGATTTGAATCTCTAGGCGTATAGAAGTAGACCCGAGCGTTAGAGGATTTATGTCATATTCACGTACGTAAATGAAGAGTATATGAAATATGTTAAGGGTGGATTATTATTTAAGTGATTTGAGATGGAGAAACTAATTATGTGTGTAATTGGTTAATTGAAGGATTCAGGTAGTGATAGTCTGTGACTCAGAATACAACATGGTCATTTCTCATACTGGAATGAAATGAACGTCATATTTTTATAGAGGATCGGGAAAGATATTTAGCAAAGGAGAACCGCAACCTTTGAGTATAAGGGGAGAGGAATCCTCAGGTGGAAGGTCTATTGGTGTATTCCGAATATAGCAAGATTACGAGACAAAATTATGACGGAGGTCCATTGCTTACAATATTCCGTTCATCCAGGACCTACTAAGATGTGTTATGATCTCAAGGGTATTGGTGGAACGACATGAAGAGGAACATTGCGAAGGTGGTAGCTCAGTGTCTTAATTGTCAGCAAGTAAAAGTGGAGAACCAAAAAGCCCGGTGGCTTGACGAGGAACATTGAGATTCCGAGGTAGAAATGGGAAATAATTAAGGTGAATTTCATTATGGGTTTACCTCGCTCTTATCATAAGTTGGATTCTGTTTTGGTGATTGTTGCTAGACTAACCAAATCAACTCAATTCCTGGCAGTCAACACTACTTACACAGCCATGGACTACGTAAAGTTGTACGTTAAGGCGATTGCTTGCCTTCATGATATAATTATTTCTATTATATCTGACCGAGGTGTGCAGTTCACAACTAGTTTCTGAAGATCATTTCAAAACATTTTTGGACACTCAAGTTAATCTTAGCACAACTTTCTATTTTCAGACAGATAGACAGGCCGAGCGTACGTTTCAGCCGCTCGAGGACATGCTATGAGCTTGTGTATTGGACTTTAAGGGAGTTGGGATGATCATTTATCCCTTATTGAATTTGAATACAATAACAGTTATCATGCTAGCATTACAATGGCTCCATACGAGGCGTTATATGGACGAAAATGTAGATCTCCAATCGGACGGTTCGAGTTAGGCGAATCGGAATTATTTGGGCCTGACCTAGTGCACCAAGCCATAGAGAAGGTGAAACTTATCCAAGAATGACTGTTAATCGCTTAGAGTCGTCAGAAGTCGTATTCAGATGTGAGGTGGTGGGCGGGGCTTAGAATTCCAAGTGGACTATTGGGTCTTCTTGAAGATTTCTCCTATAAAGGGTGTAATGAGATATAAAAAAAAGGAGGGGAAAGCTCAAACCAAGTTACATTGAACCATATCGCATAATTTGATGAGTCAGCCACCGGTTTCCCAAGTTTCTATGTTAAGAGCGTGTGTTGGGATCCTTTCTGGATTGTACCAATTGATGATGTAAAGGTTACATAGGACCTATCATATGAAGACGTTCCTATTGCTATCTTAGATCGATAATTCTGCAAGTTGAGGACTAAAGGAGTAGCCTCCTTGAAGGGTCTATGGCGAAATAAGAATGTAGAAGAAATGACCTGGGAGGCGGAAGAGGAGATGAAACACAAGTATCCCTACCTGTTTCAGACCAACACCGAGGTTCCAAGAGATACATAAGGTGAGTCCTATTTCAGACTATTATAATAAAGGCATGATGACCAGGTGAGATTCAACATAAGGATAAATGTTATATTATATGGCACGTGAAGCGGAAAATGTGTTTTGTGACGGAAGTTATGTCACCCCAACATTCGAGGGCGAATGTTTCTAAGGGGAGAAGGTTATAATACCCCATACTTTTGGGTCATGATTTGAATCGCTAGGCGTATGGAAGTAGACCCGAGCGTTGGAGGATTTATGTCATATTCACGTACGTAAATAAAGAGTATATGAAATATGGTAAAGGTGATTATTATTTAAGTGATTTGAGATGGAGAAATTAATTATGTGTGTAATTGGTTAATTGTTGAATTTTAGCAGAAGACTAATGAATTAGTTGGATAAGTATCATGAGGACGTAACATTGTGTCCCATGACACAACAAGTAGTGGACACATTTTGGCCTTATCACTAGGGAAATTCTCTTAAGATATGTGCAGCAAATTCTCAAAGTTATTACCTCTTAAAGAGAAAAGTAGGCAGCAATATTCATTTTCCAAACCAAACAACAACATGAAATTTGATCCTTAGCAGCAACGTGACTATGGAGAAGCAATCAAATATTTTCAGCAAACTCTTAATCCTTTTGATAAATCCATTTGAGGAAATTGTTCATAATTTTATAGTTCCTTTTGACAATTATCGGCCCCACTCTATTTTGGGGAGAAAATTTGTAATTTGTCAACAAGAATTTTAAGAGCTCAAGTGTGCAAGCAAGGTTTTCCTTTCACTTATTGAGATTAACAAGTAGAGAAGATCAAGTTCGTTGAAATCGTTAGAATCTACACTAAAGGTATGTTAAGACAATTCATTTCTTTCTTTTGGCATGTTTCATGTAATGAAACGTAATCGTAATATTGTTCCATAAATTATTCTACTCATAGTAGTTAGGAATGTTCATGTTATTGATTTCTATGTTAAAAGCATGTTTAAATATGTTTCCAAATTCTTATTGAGGTATATGGGAAAGATATTGATATTCCCAATGTTAGCTGAATGTGCAAGGATATTATGTCATCCGATAAGTTTAGAATGTTTAATTGTCATTCATGCATTTGTATATTATTCATGTATTACCCTAGACCCACAAGTATTATATACACTACTATATGGTATGAATTATATATATGTAGGGGATAGGAAAAATGGAATGGCGTTATATACGCGTCACCACTTACAGCGGGTACAGATATCACGAAAAGAAAGATGCCCAATGAGGCCAATATGATAATTATTATGCCCACAGAGGTCGATATGATATGATTCCCACAGAGGCTATTATGGGAAGGAAGATGTCTGATGATGCCAATATATATATATATATATATATATATATATATATATATGTGTGTGTATACCGCATTGTGCATGACATTTAGGCATGTTAGGGCCCTCAGAGGCATTTACTACTGGTCGGTTGTTTCTGTCAACTGTTGCTGTCAGTTGTTGCTACCTACTGTTGTTGTCGGTTGTTTCTGTCGGCGGTTGTTGTCGGCTAATTTTATCGGTTGTTTCTATCTCAGTTTATTATTATATCCTTGTTATGCTATTGTTCATGCTTGACATACTCAGTACATCAGTCGTACTGACGTCCCTTTTGTCGGGGGATGCTGCATTTCATGACCGCAGGCTCAGGTAAACAGGGGGACGGTTCACATTAGTAGGTGGCTGGTTCAGCTGATGTTGGAACACTCTACTTGTTTCAGAGTTTCAGTCTGGTCATGGTAAGATGTTTTGGATATGCATATGGGTATGGTGGGGCCCTGTTCCGACCTTGTGATATCATGTACTCTTTAGAGGCTTGTTGACAGTTGTCTTGTGTATAGTAGTCGTGTATGGCCATGTCGGCCCTGATGTGTACGTCGGCAGGATACTTTGTGACGGTCCTTGTGGCCATATTTAATTATGATTAAATGTTGACTGTATAATTAGTGATACTCGGTAGGTATGGTCCGGGTGCCCGTCGTGACCCTCTGGTTTGGGTCGTGACACCTTCAGAGGTATTTAGCCCCTATGGGCCTACTACGTCGTGTGTCGGGTATTAAAATCACTAAAGATAAGGTTCTTCACTAGGGTCGGGTATTCATATATTCAGTTGATGAGCTCCGTTGATTCTTCCTAGAGGTAACTAGTATTTTCTAGCTCGTTATTCTAGAAAATATCTTTGTTATTTTTTTAGAATACCCCATTGCCTATATATATATATATATATATATATATTTATCTTTCAATCCTTAAAGGCTCATGAGTACTTGATAGTGGGTTTAACTTTATTTTAATGTTAAATTCGTGATTTAGTTTATGTAAAAATTGTAAAACAACCTTTTGCATTGGAAATAAGAGTAAAATAAGGAAGAGCAAGCGAGAAAGATAGATAAATATGAGAGACAATTTTTTGGTTTGAAACAATTATAAGTCAAGATAAGCATAACTCGAGTAGGGGAATGACAGATTTGGAAAACTTGCATTCATTGCAAGCTTGCAACGCAATTGGAATTAGGTTATCATTATGAGTTAAGATTCTCAAATTAATGTTAACCTTCTTCTATTCTGTATTCCTTAGTATCAATGTGTAACGATCCGTCCAATCGTTTTTAGCTAAAGACTTTTATTTAACTAAATGACCCTTTTTGTAATCTTTGTGTGGGGTTTGTGACTCGCGGGATAGGTAGCACGGTTTCTAAGATGTTTTAAAATGATTTTTAGAAGAAAACTCCAAAATGAATAGTCTTGAAATAAAGTAGTTGACCCAAAGTTGACTTTTGAGTATATGGGTTCATTTTTGGGTTATGTCGCTTCCAGTAGGTCTGGAGCATTATTTATGACTTAGTCGAGTCCTTGGTTCACTTTCTGAGGCATTCAGGTGTATTTTGTGACTATTTGTAAATTTGTAAAATTTGAGTATTTTGGGTGATTTCGTAGAAAGTAAGTATTAGCTCGGTTGTATGAGAAATCTGAGTGCACGAGCGAGTTTGTAGCATCGTTTACCTTTGGGTAACATATTTGGTTTGTGTTCGGGAGGTCTCTGGAAAGTTCCAGATGTTTGGTAGAGAATATGCTAAATTTTCATGTGGCTGGTTCATGGTGTGCCGCATCAGCAGGCCTATGGCCGCTTCTGCGGAGCCGCCTCTACTGAGGTTGGTTCGCAAATGCGGGGCTTGGTGGATCGGTGAAGTCCACTTCTTCGGACCTTGTTGCGCAGAGGCGACCCGCCTCTGCAGGGTATTTCTCCGCCAAAGCGGAATCGCCGTTTTCTAGACATAGAATTTAATGCTCATTTCGAATTCATTTCCTCATAATCACATTTTTGAAATAGAGCTCGGTAGAGAGAGAACTTTGGGAACCTTCATCATCATTCATCTTTGGGGTAAGATTTTCCATTTCCTTTTACTTTTTTATCATTAACA
Organism: Anisodus acutangulus; assembly: GCA_029783415.1. Lineage (NCBI taxonomy): Eukaryota > Viridiplantae > Streptophyta > Magnoliopsida > Solanales > Solanaceae > Anisodus > Anisodus acutangulus. Next base: position 20,890,066 of record CM056507.1, on the reverse strand, counting down.
TGTCTTCTAATCTAGGTGAAATTTTTTAATTGGGGAAGAAATAACCTAGGTTTCCATATTAGAATAGGAGGCTTATGAATCATAAAATTGAGGTTTATTAATCATTTCTTATCTTAATAATATAATCTAGAGTTGGTTAATGATATTAAAGGATTTTGTAATGATTAATTTGATGATTGGAACCCATTTTGAGATTGAGAGAAATCTAGGGTTTTAAATTGGAGTTTTGCCTAAATGTGAAATTGGAAGCCCAAATGTGATTAGTTTTCAAATAACTTACGGATATGACTCTGTAGAGGATTCTCTTGATGTTAGAGCAATAAAGTTCCATTTTTTACCTCCGTGCATCTGGGATCGATTTGGGGGTGGACTTTTAAGTTGCTTTTAAAAGACTAAGTCCTTGTGCATGTATTAGATTACTTTATTAACTTACAATCTATGTGTTAGACTACGAGTATTACGAGACTCTTCGCAAGGGCAAGACCTTGATAGAGGACTAAGATTTGTGGCACCTGCTTGTCTTCGAGGTAGGCTACGATTTATTCTTTCTAGACTCTGATAGAAGTATGTAGTTGTTATAAATATTGAGGGTTATTGGGAGTGTTTGGGGGTCCCACCTTAGCGATTGTGATGAGTACTTAGGTGGGTACCGATATTGAACAGTCTTGATGGGTGATTTAGTGAATCAGTATTAGGGTTGATTCTGACTGCTGTTATGTGGGCATGTCACCATTACTTGGGCTTGTCGCCATTGATTGATAAATTATTGTGTTCACTCATCTTATTTGTTTCTGATTACATGGAATTACTTGTTATTGAATTCTGAAGCATGTGATATTCATCTCCAATATTTGATTACATCTCATACATCCTGATTACTTGCCTTATTATTGTTGCATTGATATACTCATGGTTATATGATATGGAAAGTGGAGTGGTATGAAAATTGTGGGTCCAATGAGATCGTAAAGGTAGAGATGGCAGTGGATCCTGGACCCGGTCCGGATCCGGTGGATCCAGATACGTTTTATAGGATATGGATCTTCAAACTTTGGATCTGACGGATCGGGATCGGACCCATATCTATTTTTGACGGATCGGATCTGGATCTGGATCTTGTATTTGAGATCCGTATCCGATCCAGATCTGACCCGTGAATCCATTTTTTTATTAAATATATTCATAACCTAGAATGTAATTTTATAAGTATTTTCTTAAAATTGCTAGGCACATCCTTGCAAGTTTAATTCTCAAAACAAGTTTAAATTATCCCCGCGTTAACTCAAAAATCAAAAAATAAAGAGGTAACTTCGATAATAAAATCAATGTTATATTAGTGAATGACTAACATCTCCATAGACAAGTAGTTAAAATTATATTCACTTCATTTGTGAAGATTCCAAGCACATTCAAGTTCTGTATTGTGGAAATACTAGTCAGCATTTTCCACAACTATTGTCATTGTCCAATATTTTTTCAATTAATAGCTCACACTCAAAATGAGACAACGAATAAAATATATCAAAATGAGACAACGAACAAAATATCTCATATGAACATTTCAAAATTGAAACACTATTAGCTAAGTAAAAATCGTTTGTCAGTTCAAAAAAAAATTCTTAGCAAGTTACATTCTTAGCAAGACAAATTTTTTTACATGTGGATCCAGATCCGATCCGTGGACCCGGTGGATCCGATGGATCCGGATTTGGATCTGATTTTTATGGACCAGACGGTTCTGGATCCGGATCTGGATTCAGGTATGAAAAATGGATCTGGATCTGAATCTAGTAGGATCCGGTCCAGATCCGATCCGTTGCCATCCCTACGTAAAGGTAAGGATATTCTTATGAGATAATTGAAAACATTGAGATGGTAAAAAAGATTGATATGGCTCGACATATAAGTCTTGGGCTCTAGTCAGATTCGTGTGTTGAATTTCGACTGGCTAGGAGTGGTATATGGACGACGCGAGTCCCCTATGGATCATATCTATAAGGCAAAGTCAATACAGTGTGTATACCATTTTGATGGAAAGGTACCTTGATTTTGCATGCATGCCATACATTCATATACATTAATTACTTGATGAATTGTACGTGGTTTGAATTGATTATCGTGACTTGGATTGATTATCGTGATAGTGTGGATTCTATTAATTAAACTTTCATGATTTCTCAATCATTGAGTATTGAACTCTTATGTGAACATGGTGGCTTAAGTGATTTATTGAACTGTGTAGAATAGAACTATGTGAGACTCAACTTGGTATTTATGTCAGTTACATATTTTGTGTTGTTGTCGGCCTATGATTCCTACAGGGGTACGTTGTGTACTCATTATAACGATCCATTTGGTTGTTATGAGCTTTTCGCCTTCAATCGTAGAATATCCCTCTGTCGGTACTCACCGATATGTTGACCCGCGAAATCTACGAATTAGAACGACCCTTGGCCATGGTAGGGAGTACATCGGTTAGGCTTGAGCTATTTTTGGTAGCTCTGTCTCCGCCTTATCGAAGACCACTCCGCCCAAATGATCCCGTCCCAGCACAAAGTCCATCCACCTCGACTGAAGTCCGGAGATTTAATTAGTCCTCTTCGGTGTAGAATTCTCTCGCAGGAGCGATACCGCGCCAGCGCATTCCCGTCCGTGCCGGCGGACATTGCTGGGCAGACCTAATCCTTATGTGCCAAATTTTCCCAACTCCGAGCCTCACTTTCCCCAAAACATTTCCAGCTCATTGGAGGCAAAGGGGAGGCTAATTCAACATTTAATGCTTGGGATATGATTCATTGACCCATTTATGATTTTTAAGCTTATTTACCATGTTCCAATGGTGGGTCTTGGGTGGGGAAGAAGTCCTTTTGTTTTAAATACCTTAGAACTTGCTCAATTGATTTAATAACATAACATTTAAGTCTTGGGATGTATTTTCTTACATTAAGCATATCTTGGTGAAAGTAATCACTACCTTATGGTTTCTTGAATTGAAAACTACTATTTTTCTTAAATGAGATCAAGAGGAAATTTTTCTTATAAAATGGAGGTTTTGACTAAATAATGGAACTAAAGTAGGTGGGTTAGCTAACGATTAAAATGGATTGTTGAAGGATTCCTTTCGGACTAGGTAGCGTGTACTTCGTAGAAATAGTTTTTTTATGTGACTCGATGTGTGTAAACCTAGGACTTCTACATGGTTGGTTGCATTATGGTCATCCGATACCGATCCGGAAGAAAGTCGTGGACTAGGAGTTCGTGGCACCTGCTCGGCAATAAGGTAGGCTATGGTTTCCTTTGTTGTAGACTCTAATAAAAGTACATAGTAGTTATAAGTATTATGAGGTATTGGGCCTGTTTGGGGTCCCACATTAGCGATTGTGATGAATATTTGAGTGGGTACCGATGTATAACTGTGAAAATGGGTGATTTGGGGAGTCGATTCCAACTGTTGCTTTATTTGGGCTTGTTGCTATTATATGGGTTTATCGCCACTACTTGAATTGTTGTGCTTATTCATCATATGGTTTCCCCTCTCAGGAGCCCAATGTATATTCAGATTGTACGTGTGTAGGCTTGTTGTCGTGTTCTTATGATATTGAAACATGTGTGGTATGGGCTTATGGCCATGTTGTTATGATATTCTAATTTGACTAGTCATGCATTCATCACTACACATCTCATCTAAACACTTGGATATAACTGATAAATGCCGATAATCAAATTATGTTGATCGTATGGTATATTCATATTCATCTCATTCATACATTATATACTTGGCATATGATTACTGATAAATCGCTGAGAATGACTCGGAAAGTTAGATTAAGGGATATGATACATGGTTATGAGAGTGATGACTGATATGACATTTCAGCCCTCCTACTGGTATCCGATGGGATCGATTTTCTTACATTAAGCATATCTTGGTGAAAGTAATCACTACCTTATAGATTCTTGAATTGAAAACTACTATTTTTCTTAAATGAGATCAAGAAAAAACTTTTCTTATAAAAATTGAGGTTTTGACTAAATAATGGAAACCAAAGTAGATGGGTTAGCTAATGATTAAAATGGATAGTTGAAGGGTTCCTTTCGTACTAAGTAGCATGTACTTCGTAGAAATAGCCTTTTTATGTGACTCGGTGTGTGTAAACCTAGGACTTCTACATGGTTGGTTGCATTATGGTCATCCGATACCCATCCGGAAGTAAGTTGTGGACTAGGAGTTCTTGGCACCTGCTCAACAATAAGGTAGGCTACGACTTCCTTTGTTGTAGACTCTAATAAAAGTACATAGTAGTTATAAGTATTATGGGGTATTGGGCCTGTTGGGGGTCCCACTTTAGCGATTGTGATGAATATTTGAGTGAGTATCGGTGTATAACTATGAATATGGGTAATTTGGGGAGTTGATTATGACTGGTGCTTTATTTGGGCTTGTTGCTATTATTTGGGCTTGTCACCACTACTTGAATTGTTGTGCTTATTCATCACACGGTTTCCCCTCTCGAGAGCCTAATGTATATTCAGATTGTACGTGTGTAGGTTTGTTGTCGTGTTCTTATGATATTGAAACATGTGTGGTGTGGGCTTATGGCCATGTATCTATGATGTTTTGATTTGACTAGTCATGCATTCATTACTGCACATCTCATCTAAACACTTGAATATAACTGATAAATACCGATAATCAAATTATATTGATCGTATGGTGTATTCATATACATCTCATTCATACACTATATACTTGGCATATGATTACTGATAAATCACCGAGAATGACTCGGAAGTAGGATTAAGGGATATGGTACATAGTTATGAGAGTGATAACTGATATGACATTTCAGCCCTCCTACTGGTATCCGATGGGATCGAATGGGTATATGGACCTCACGAGTCTCCCATGGGTCACGTGATAGCTACTGAAGCAGTATGTATGTATCGGGTATATGTAGCACTTGCATTCATACATACATCAGTTGCATTGCCTTTCATTCTTACTCTTGTTGGTGGTTCCATGTTGTGTGTACTCGGTGTTGATGTCTAGTAGACTTGATGAACTTTTGGTTATTGCTAAATTAAGTATTGGGTGTGGAACAATCCTCTAAGACAGAAATGCAACCGGGTTATTTAAGTTTGATATAGACGGTTGTCAAGTGGGTGCAATATTGATAAAACTAGCAGTGAATTGGGTGATTGTCATGGCTAATTGTGCAATGCGTAAATGTAAAGTATGTAAGATTGATATGAGTGCATGTGTGCCCTTTCTTGGAAATTTTTGGTACCGAAGATTAGTGTTTGGTAGACTTGTTGCATGTTCATCGTGATGTATTGACCTAAGTGTTAAGTGCATGAATGCCTGAATGTTATTATTTGGGAGGGTAGGACGTGTATTCTTGACTTGTGTATAAATAAAGATCCTTAGAAGGGTTAACAACTGACATGACCGTAAACACATAATATCGTAATAAAATTAGAAGGTTAAGATTAATAACTGGTTAACAAGGGCGTGGTAAAATTACTTATCTAATGGACTGGGTCGGCAGTGTATTAAACGACATTATGGCCTAGGTGTAGGGTTAGATCTCTGAGTGTCAAGGTAAGAGTATTTACATGCTAAATGCCTTTATTCTGTTTGACTATAACTGATGCTTTGCGTGTTCAGTAGACTGTATACCTATAGATCATGACCTATGCGGATAGATGGATATAGATAACTAGCATGTTAATTGGATTAGGATCTATTTGTAGAGTCATGTGGTACTTATATCTGTTATGTGACTTCCGTCGTTGTCGACCTATGATGCCTACGGGGGTACATTGTGTACTCATGCTACGCTTGCTGTATATTTTATGTGGATACAAGTATTCAGTCTATTCAGGTTGCAGCTTGGAGCACAGGAGAGTGAGGGGGACCATCCTTTCTGGTATCCTTGATCTCCATCTAGGCAGGTCGCCCCTATCATCCAAAGCGATGTTATTATATTGTCATTATCGCATCTTAGAGTCCTTGTACTAGTGACACCAGGTTTTGGGGTAGAAACGGTTGTATTCGATAAAGTTTTGTAATGTTATAAAATTTCATTGTATAAAGGTATTTTATCCCTTATTTCCATACTCTTGATTTAATATATTTTCGTGATTTGAAGTTAGTGGTTCTCCTATGGTTCGTGTAGGTGCCCTCACGACAGAGTGGAATTTTGAATCGTGACACTCATGCCACACCATTCTTTATGGATGCAGATACATAGTTTTCTACAAGTTCAGGACCATGTGGTTGAGTCCTGAGTTGAAGGATCAGAGTGTTCGGGGTGAGCCTGCCTTCTCACAGCATGCCCTGAATGCTATTTCCATTACCGTGTATGTCACTTGTATTCATGAGATAGTTATCAGACTTTCAGACTTCTTTATTCATGTTTTAGTGTTCTTGTATTACAGACTAGATCATGACATTGTAATAACTAGATATTGGATTTGGTTACTTTTATGATATTATGATAAGACAGTTTTTATAATTACATCTCTTATTTCCGCTTATTCTTATATTATATGATATTGTTTGGGAAGTGATTCGCCTACCGGTGGAAACCACGACGCCTGAAGGGGTCGTGACACAATGCCACAATAGGGCTCCCTAATATATAGAAATTTATTAACAGATAAAAATTAGATCTTGGAAAAAAAATGAAAATTTTGAAAACAATCTGATCACTCCTCGCTTCAACTTGAGTCGTACTGTAAACAAAGGAACAAATAAATTCCTTCAACCTTCTTTCTTTAGTTGCATCTTAGCTGTAACGTTTTTAGGATTCCTCAATTTATTCTGAATATAAAAAAAATTCTTGGCTCTAAAGAAAGAGCATTCAAAGATGGCCCACAAAAACTCAATGACAAAGACAATCAATACAACTCAGTGTATATGATATTCAAACTCACAAATGTAGCTAAAGATAAATTAATAAAGCTTTACTTAAAGAGGAAAGAAGAAGAGGGGACAGCAACAGAAGTAATCCGTTTAGTCAATTTATGTCCCAACTTGCCAAGATCACCTTCTGAATTTTGATACATAGTAAGACGCATTAATTAGAGAAGAGGGAAAGAATCAACGGTTACCTTCTTCTTTAGTATAATTAGAAACTAATGCAGCGTAAAGAGCATTTATTCCTATAATAAACAAAGATAACTGAAGGTTGAAGGGATAGATTACAAAAATTAACAGTACTATCAATACTACAGTTTACTTTAGTTTTAGAAATTGCAGTGTTTAAGTAATTACTCTCTTTCTTTCAAAAAGCGTGGTTGTAATTTTCGGTACTTTGTATATATCTTCTTCCGTTAATTTTATTTGTAACATTCTTTCATTTATCTAGATAATACTATTACAAAAAATTGGGCTCACTAATTTTTGGGCCTAAAGTTACCTTTTGGTCGGCCTTGATTGTCCCTATCTAATATCTTTCTTTTTTATTTGCATATCTTTCTTCTTTGTTTGCAGATGCGTGCCAGTTTCAGATTATAGACTTCCCTATGTAATTACTAGACTTCTACTTATTCATCCTAACAAGAAATTATGTCAACTCTATGATCCAAAGGAGTCAAAAATCTTTTAGATCAAACTAGATCTTCGGGGATATAAATTGATTGGGACAGTTTCGGGAGAATGACAGTTCTTGATTAATTATGGAACACAGAGCTTCCATTGCTACGACATGTCAGGTCAGTGGTACACCCTGATGAACCTAGGATTGATCCCAAACAAGGATTTCATCGGGTTTTATGATCTTATTTTCAATATTCTTTTGTTAGAAACATTGGATGGAAAGAAATAGGTGTTGGATATGTAAAGCAGTGCGGGAAGTAATTAAATATTACAAGTGTTCGAAAGGATAAACAAATAGCCAATATTCAGAACTGCCGCAAGGTTGTTGAGTCTTGAATCTTGATAACCTGAAATCAAGAAACACTAAATCTGGATTGTTACAATTGTGGCTGAGTCGAGATATGACTCTCTGTCTTTAAGACAAGATGCCCCGTATATATGCTTTTATGTTAACGGGCAATAGTCTCCCAAGATAAAACAACAACTAATCAATACTACAAAGCAAATAGGTTGATTCTGACGAAGAAAATAAATACGAAACGACTTGCTGAAGAATGGAAAAGCAAGGAAGAGTTTCTGTTTTTGCTCACGTTTCTGGACAGAATGTGTGTTGTTCCCAATTTCATCTTTCTAGAAACTCCAGGGATCAAACTGTAAATATTATACAATTTAGGGGTCTATCAGAAGAAGCCCAAAGCCCAAGGCTACCCACGACTCGAGCCCGGACCGGACGGGCGGGCGGCGGTGGCGCGCGTGTGGGTTTAGCCTCGAACCCAAGCACACCTAGGTCTTCCCTCCTTCAAACACATGGATTACCTCTTGGGGTCCCAAACCCTTAGTCAATTTTGAGACTTATAAAGAGAGCAATTCTTCTTTTTTCCACCGATGTGGTAGATTTGTCCCACACTATATTTCGATGCCTCAAACACCTTATTTCGTAGACCAATATATCTTTCATTTCTCAACGAAATTTGACGATTCTTGACCCTACGGTTATCTACTCACTTAGTAGATTATGCATGTGTAAAGAGACAAATCCTCTAACATGTGGAACCCTAGTGTTTAATTCATTAAATATGGTGGACGCACCTCCCCATCAAAAGCAAATTTCCAACAATAGGTTCACCCATTTGAGATTCGAGACTCGCATACTGTTATTCAGCATCAAATGCTTCAAACTAATCTTGAAGGCATGGTAACTCAATAAGATCTTGATGCACATAGATATAAATGATCCAATGGGAGCAAAAAAATTTAGAAATAGTTGAAACAGTCCATTTTTCAAGTTTACATAGTAATATTATTTCTATTATTTATATTAGTAAGGAATAATTTAAGTTAAGAAGATGGTAATCATGTGTTTGCACATAGTGATATTATTGCCATTATTTATATAAATAAAGATTAATTCAAGTTAATAAGATGTTAACTATGTATTTTCAATACAATCCAACGGATGTTGTCTCTATAAAATTTTATTTATTAATATGAAGATGTAAGTAGTTTAATTCTAAATTTTAAAAAATTTCAATTATAAAAAGTAGAAAGTTTTTCTTTCTTTTAATAATTTATTTTACTTTTTTTATTTTTTCTAGAAACTACAATATTGTCTAATAGTAAATAAAATTATAAAATTCACTATTAATTAAAAGATTGAGTCCTCAAATTTTTTGGAGCCTAAAGCAAAGGTTTCACTAGGGATGGCAGGTGGGTACAATTTTGCGGATTCCGCACCCGCCCCAGTTGGGGCGAGTATGGGTATAACTTTGGCGGGTAGTGGGTGAGTATGGGTATTGAAAATGTACCCGCCACCCCGTGGCGGGTAGGTGATGGATTTGCAGTTATACCCACCTTATACCCGCCTCCCTCGCCTAGCATCCAACCGCCCACCTACTCGCCCCATAAGCCCAGTACAAATTGATTTTCATTTTTTATTTCAAGTCATTTTAAATTGAGCCCAGGCCGATTAAGCCCAAGCCCAATATCAATTCGTCAAAGGCAAAGAAGAGAAATAAAATGCCCATTTGTTCTTTTCCCTTCAAAAGGTGTGGAAACCCTAGACAAACACGCCTCCGTCTCACTTCAGCACTCTCAGTCTTCAGCACTCTCACTCTTACGCCTTCACAGCTCACTTCTTAGGTGTCTCTCGTTCACTCTTCTCTTCTCTTCACGCGATGTCTCTCCTCCCTCTCCCGTTCTCCGTCACTATCACGCCGCCATCAGCCTTTACGCCTCCCTTTCCCTGAGACCCTGACAACAGGTATTGATTAATTTTAAATACTTTTTCTGTAAATCAAAGTTTTAAATAGATTGAAGAACATCAGAACTCAACATACAATGCCTTTGGGTTCATATTTTGTTAAAATCCATCCCTTTTGTTTCTCTATTTGAAGTTGGCTGGTGGGTTACACTGGTCACGGCCTCGTGGTCAGATTCAATGATCCATTAGGACAACCTTGTGTATTGATTATCTTTTTGGGGTGGTTCACTTCTTGGAATCTTCCATTATGAGGCACAATTTTGTATGTGTTATAAAGACAAAGAGAAATGCCTTAGGATGCTTGCTTATTGATATTTCTGGAAAAAATGGTGGTCGTATGGATTGATTAGTGTTAGATGAACTATAGGAAATAATTTTTTTTAAATTTGAACTAAAGGATTATTTTGAAGTGTGTCGCAAAAAACTTTTCAAGACAATCCTAATTGCTAGCTCCAATTCATAGTTTTGTTATGGAGATACATGTGAAATCTTTTTCAACACAATCCTAATTGGTAGCTCTAATTCATAGTTCCATGATGTTAATACTTGCAGTACTGCAGATTATTCAATTGTTGACAGAGCATATTGATTCTTAGAGCTTGCATTATCACTTGTACTTTCATCAAACAGATAGTATGCATGGATAAAACTATCTCCCTTGCTCGGTTTCAGAAATATATTGGTCTTTTTTTTCACAATCACATAAAATCCGAACTAAAGGATTATTTTTAACATTCTTCAATGTTGTCCTAATCTGTATATATGTAATTGCATAGGTAAGAATGGCAAGCAAGAGCAATTCCACTATATGTAATCGCAATTGATGTTGCTGCTAAAGATATGTGGTTATTTCAACTGATGTTGCTGCTAATGATAACTAAAGATATGGACATGCATATTCACAGAATTGGGAGAAGAACTAGCAGTATCTTGTTCTTTCCAGTTCTTGTTGTATCATGTTATTTCCACGTATCATGTTCTTTCCATTTAGCAGTAAAGATAGCTAAATTTAAATTAGGCATGTATCATGTTCTTTCCAGTTCTTGTTGATGGTGTTCCAAGAAAGTTGGCAATTCTTGGATAAACTTTTTTTTTGTCATTTAACTATACTGGTTTGACTATTGTTGGTTATGTTGATGTTGTACTTGGGGTTATTTCACTTGCACCATTTGTGTTAATGTCATTAATATGGTTGGCGGGTACAGGCGGATATTGGGGTGAAAGAAATAATCCCCTTGATTATTTTCATTAATTGAAAGGCTATATATACAAGTTACATATTTCCATAATAGGAGAATCCTATTCCTATTCTATTTCTAAAACCTTATTCTACCATAATTTTAACTATACAATTATGGTAAGTGTATATCCTAATCTAGGTAACAAATACACTACAATATACACAAAATATACTTTCCTTAATATACAAAATTTTCCCACTGCTTTGCTGCCCAAAGCCGTGATGGGCCTCAGTCATTTGGGCCACTGTCCACTGCTTTGTTGGGCTACCCACTGCTTTGCTGCTGGGCTACTGCTTTGTATACTTGTGATATATACTGATGTTTATTCAGTGTATATCACAGGTATATTACCTTTGTTTAACACACCCCCGCAGTCATAGCGGGCGGTCTTCGAACGCTGAGACTGTCCCTAAATTCTTCAAAGAGAACCGCTGGTAAACCCTCTGTAAAGATGTCTGCAATTTGATAACGAGACGGGACATGGCATACGCGAACGTGACCCTTTGCAACCTTTTCACGGACAAAGTGAATGTCCATTTCGATATGCTTAGTGCGTTGGTGTTGAACTGGTTACCTAAAAGGTAGATGGCACTAATGTTATCGCAATATACCAAGGTTGCCTTCTGAATGAGACAATGAAGCTCCAAAAGCAAATTACGTAGCAAACATGATTCGGAAACCACATTCGCTACCCCTCGATATTCTGCCTCTGCACTGGAGCGTGATAGAGTTACCTGACGCTTTGCCGACCAGGAGACCAAGTTGTTGCCAAGGAACATACAGTAGCCAGAAGTCGACCGTCTGGTGTCGGGAAAACCACTCCAATCAGCATCCGTGTAAGAGACATGTGTGGATGTAGATGAAGGATACAATTGCAACCCATAGTCCAGTGTCCCCTGAATATACCGAATGATGCGTTTGATTGCATTCATGTACTCAACTTTGGGATCATGTATGAATAAACACACTTGCTGAACCGCATACGTAATATCCGGTCTGGTAAAGGTAAGATACTTGAGGGCCCCTGCAAGACTGCGATAGCGGATCGGGTCCTCGTATGGTGCACCTGCTGCGGCACTCAGCTTGGGTTTGCATCAACTGGCGTGGAAGTGGACTTACAAGATGACATCCCAGCCCTCTCTATGATCTCAGCAGCATACTTTCGTTGAGACAAAAACAAGACACCTGAATGACGCTTGACGGCAATCCCCAAAAAATAACTCAAAGGCCATAAGTCTTTCATAGCAAACTCAGAACTGAGTATGGTCATGATAGACTGGCGCAAGGCATCGGAAGAGGCAGTCAAGATGATATCATCCACATACAGCAGAATGTAGGCCAAGGACGAACCACGACAGTAGATGAACAAGGAATTATTTGACCTGCTGTGAGTGAACCCAATAGTTGAAACAAAGTCAGTAAACCTCGTGCACCAGGCCTTTGGAGACTGCTTAAGCCCATATAAGGACTTCTTCAACAAACATACATGATGAGGGCGATTTGGATCCCTGAAACCCAACGGATGATGCATATAGACCGTTTCCTTGAGATTACCATGTAGAAAAGCTTTCTTGACATCCAACTAATGAATTGGCCAAGTCTTGGAAAGAGCCAAGCTAAGCATAGTGTGAATGGTAGCCGGTTTGACCACCGGGCTAAACGTATCACCACAATCTATCCCAACCTGCTGAGTCTTACCATCACCATCAAGTCGCGTCTTATGTCGAGCAAATGACCCATCTGAATTCTCCTTATGAGCAAAAATTCACATAGACCTGATAACATTATTACCATATGGACGGGGCACCAACTCCCACGTCTTATTATCAATAAGAGCATTATATTCATCAGTCATAGAAATTTTCCAATTAGGGTCATTTAATGCGGACACAGGATTGCGGGGTAAGGGGATTTAGAGACATTAAAATGTAAATTAAAATGTCTTTTAGGTGTAAAAATACCCCGCTGACTACGAGTGATCGGTCTATGAATCAAGGAAGAATCGAGGGAATTTTGAGAATTTTCTGGGCTCGGGACGGACTGGCCAGCAAGCAGTGGGCTTGCTGGCCCAAATTAGAAAAATGACTCATCCAGCTGGACCCGGTTCGAGGTGGTGGGTAGCCCAATGCTTTGGGGCCCGATCCGATCAGAGCTATTTGGCGATCTTGTGGGTCCGGTGAGCGTGGGCCCGCTGGAGGATTTTGGATGCGGGAGATGTCCAAAAAATTCCAAATAATATACGGGGATATTTGATCATCCAAAAAATTATACGACTTAGGCTCGGGAGTATGAACTTTTGTAAAAGGGAATTGGGTTTCATCAAAAATGACATGTCTATTAATTATGATTTTCTTGGAGGATAAATTAAAACACTTATAACCACGATGATTCGACGGATAACCCAAAAATACACACGGGGTAGACCGAGCCTGAAGTTTGTTAATTGTGGTGGATGAGAATAATGGATAACACAAGCACCCAAAAATCCGAAGATGGGAATAAGAAGGGTTCTTATTATATAGGATTTTGAGGGGGGAAGAATATGTCAGACCTTTAGAAGGAATTATGTTAAGAAGATATGTGGCCATTTGTAGAGCATGATGCCAAAAATATGGAGGTATGGAGGCATGAATTAAGAGAGTTCGGACAATGTTATTTATGGAACGAATTTTGCGTTCGGCTTTCCCATTTTGTGAAGATGTATGAGGACACGAAAAATGAAAATTTATCACATTAGTAGCACAGAATTCCCGAAACTCCCTATTGTCATACTCTTTCCCATTATCACATTGAATATTTTTTATTTCTCTTTCGAATTGAGTACGAATGAATGTTTAAATTTGATGAAGACGGAAAACACTTGTGATTTATTCGCAATTGGAAACGTCCACAAAAATCTAGAATAATCATCTAAAAAGAGAACATAATATCGATGACCTAATGAACTAAGAACATGAGACGTCCATAAGTCGGTATAAATAATATCAAATGGCTTTGAAGTATGAGAATTGGAGTCTACAAATGACAACTTAACAATTTTTCCTAATGAACAAGTTGATAAAGTGGAGTACGACTCATACCCTTATAGAAAATAAAGTTATTTTTATCTAAAACTGATAAAATAGAAGATCCCGGATCACCCAGATGAGCATACCACATGGAGGGAGAGATGGCTGCAAAAGCTGATGGCAATGCTTGACTCGATGGACTGAAACCAGGCATGATAGGATACAGATCCCCCCTACTATCACACCTCATGATATGACTCCCCGTCTTGAAATCCTTTACAGAGAAACAAAATGATCAAATTCAACGGAAACAGAATTGTCAGTAGTGAATTTTTGGATAGACACTAAATTTTTAATCAATTTAGGAGCATGTAAGTATTTTTCAAGAGAAGGGGTGGATTGGGGGGAGACAACGTTTTCTGACCATAACCCTGAATTGGAATAGAGTTATCATTACCAATAATTATACCCCGAGGGGTGCTCAAATTGGAATAAGAGGAGAGAGTACTTGATTCGGAAGTCATGTGAGTAGTGGCCCCGGTGTCCATATACCAATTTTGGTCCGGTTGAGTCAACCCCAACGTGTGCATCACGGCCTCGATATCGGTCTGAGTGGGGCCTGCTGCATGATGGGCTTGCGGAGGTCGGGGCCCAAGAACTCTTGTCCGTGATGGAGCTGGGCCGTAGCTGCTGGAGCCGCCGTTGGGCCATCGCCGGGCCGCCATCACCGGGTGTTGGGCTCTGAATCGTTGGCCAGCCACCGACTGGAATTTGCTGCCTGAGTAGACGGGCTGCTGGCCCATGGCCCACTACTATGGGCCCCACTGCTGGGACCAGGGGGTGGTGGGCCACTGCTTCCTAGATGGGGCCCACCGCCTGCTTGCTGACCACCGGAACCGCCGTGTTTGCCCCCGCGATTTTTGTTATTATTCTTGCGATTATTCTTGCCGCCACCATGATTATGGTTTTGGCCCGAATTATTAACAAAACCCGAAGAACTCGGAGAGGACGCCACCATGACGACGGGGCTTGCTCCGGTAGCCGCCTTTTTAGCCAAACCGACTTCTTCCGAAGTAAGCATGGAGCGGGCTTGATAGAAGTTGGGAAGAGGGTTGCTTTGGCAAAGGAGAGTTTCAACACCATTATAGGCCTCTGAAAGACCGGCAACCAACTGTAGAACGAGACGATTATTAGTTATCGGTGCGCCAACATTACAGAGTTGATCTGCCAACTCCTTGAGTGTGACGACACGTGAATGTTGGTTGTCTTGGAATATGTCACGCAATCTATTCCATGCGGCCATAGCCGTGGTATTCGGCTCAATAATCGTCTGTAGAAGGTCCACCGAAATAGTGGCATAGATCCACCGGTGAACGGTAGCATCAAGAGTAATCCATAACTCAGGATCCTCCGCAGAAAGGGGTCTAGCGAGAGGAATGATGTGATAAAGAACTTGATAAGAGATAGAGTGAATTTTAAACAACTCCGCTCACGTGATAAGGGCAGGGTGATAATTGTTCTTAGACATATTGAAAGAACAAAGAAGGAAGGGAAATTTAAGAGAGGTGTTTTTGAGAGCGGAAGATGAATTTTGGAAGAGAAACCTAAGGGGGTGTGGGGTGTCTCTGCCGAAATCAAATAGAGGACAAAAGTTGAGAGAAAAACTTTTGTTTAGACCTAGTCTCTTGATACCATGAAAGAAATGATCCCCTTGATTATTTTCATTAATTGAAAGACTATATATACAAGTTACATATTTCCATAATAGGAGAATCCTATTCCTATTCTATTTCTAAAACCTTATTCTACCATAATTCTAACTATACAATTATGGTAAGTGTATATCCTAATTATGGTAAGTGTATATCCTAATCTAGGTAACAAATACACTACTATATACACAAAATATACTTTTCTTAATATACAAAATTTTCCCACTGCTTTGCTGCCCAAAGCCGTGATGGGCCTCAGTGATTTGGGCCACTACCACTGCTTTGTTGCTGGGCCACTGCTTTGTATACCTGTGATATACATTGTTGTATATTCAGTGTATATCACAGGCATATTACCTTTGTTTAACAGGCGGGTGGCGGATATCCACTTGGGTGGTGGAGCGGGTGTGAATTTAAGAATATAGCAGCCTAAGCGGGTATGGATGTTGAAATTGTACCCGCCACGGGTGGCGGGAATAAAATTTTCTGGTGGGTACGGGTGCGGGGCAGGGGTACCCGCATCCGCCCCGCCCAATTGCCATCACTAGGTTTCACTAGCCTCTCCCTTGAGTCATCCCTGTCTAATATCATAAACACCTTATTGAGCAGAAGTGTCTGGTATGTGGTAGTCCTGATGGAGAAAGAGAGTTATTTCAAGGCTATTAGATTAGATCGCCCTAGAGGGAAAATAGTTCTAAAGTGATTTGATCTAGAAAGACGTCTCAAATTGGAGGAAAGAGAGCTAACTAGTTTGGTCTTATCGCCATGAAACACCCCTCTAATCGTAGTGTTCTCCTTTGATAAGCAGTACAATATCTATGAAGCTCATGATTGTGGAGTAAATGCCACTTACTAAGACGAGGTGTATATTATAATAAGATGCTTTATATGCAACTTTACCTTATACCTGATGGGGGAAATGCGTGATTTTTTATCTACAAGAAAAAAATGTAATTTATTTGTTCGCTATTGTAGATGCATATTACCTAAAGGTAAGAGCGAGTTGCATCCTGATTATGAGGAATTTGTGTATAAAATATGTGAAGACGAGAATCAGAATGCTGAGCAATATGATGAAAACGAGAATCAAAATGCTAAGCAATATAATGAGGATAAGAATCAGAATATTGCTCAATATGATGAGGAGAACGAGGATAATGAGCATGAGGAGAAATGAGAAAGAGGGATATGAGGAGTATTTCACGATATGGACACGTGTTATGGATTTTGACTGGTATACACAAACTGCTCAATCATCTTGGCTCGTGCTAGAGCAATATCTCCGATACACATCTCTGATAATAGCAATTTTGTGTCATGTCTTGTGCTTTTCGTCTGCCTAATAGTTAAACAGGTTGTTTAGGCTGCTTTATTTTACTTGAGTCTTTTATGCTTTCAATGTGACTGGTATAAACAAGTTGAATCCTAACAATAAAGGCCATGTCAGATAATAGACATTAACGACTTCATTGAAAATTTGTCCTTTTGTGTCCTGTCTTGTGCTTCCGCCTGCCTAGAAGGAAAATGGTTGTTTTTGATTGTTTAATTTTACTTAGTCGGCACAATTTTCATCTTGTTCAAGTTGACATGACCAATAGCATAATTTTAACAAGTCTTTCAGTTATACTCTAAGAGAAGTCAATTTTAGAAACAACATCATGTAGTGTAACTGTACTGTTTATATGAAGGTGTCATGGTAGTTTGATCTCTCCGTCTCTTTTCATTTCAGTTTTCCTCCTCTCAATCATGATTTAGAGTCGTAAGTATTTTAGAGTTGTGGCAAAAATATTCTAAGTTCATGACTTCTTACACTAATGAAAATGCTTTTTTCTCGTTAATTTCATGCTACACACTCGATTGATTAATGGGTAGAAATTCAAAAAATGGACAAAAACAATTTTTGTAGGACAACTCAGAAAATCATAGTCAGTGAAAATTCTGTTTGATTCCCAAAATAGTAACAAAAAAAGAGCAGTCCGGTGCACTAAGTTCTCGCTATGCGCAAGGTCCGAGGAAGGGTCGGATCACAAAAGTCTATTGTACGCAGTTTTATCCTGCATTTCTGCAAGAAGTTGTTTCCACGCTTATTTTGAGTTTTCTAGAATCATGATGTAAAATAATATTAAACAAAGGGTACAAGTTTCTGTTAATGGTCAATATGTATCGTCACATTGTGATATATTTATGTTGAGGTAAAGAGGATTCGATATCATATGAACGTATGAAGATAAACTATCAAAATCTAAGCAGATACATATGACTTTTACTTTTTTGATTTTATGATTGTACAAATATGACAAAACATATCAAATATGAAGGTCCATTGATGTCTATAATATCTTGAAATTAGCTCTTGTCAATTGTTTCAATTATGTGACGCTTGACCATGAGTGCTAAACATCGACATATTGGAATGGAGCAAAATAGAGACCAAAAAAAAAGCAAAATCTTGATATATGAACTTGCTTCAAATAAATGAAATAGGATTGATGAGAGTACTTCGTAGTAAATTCCATAATATATTAATCTCTGACACAATTGATTGATTATAGCAAGCATAGCCTGATATGAGATAACAACTAATAAAGCAGTGATAACAACAAAACAAAAAAAAAACACTATTTTACCTGAAAAACCCTCCAGGGGAAGAAAATCCAAGGCCAGTCACCAACTCTTTTTATTTCTTAATGGAAGATGATTACAAATACACAAAGTAAGCCAAATTTATATAGGCTGCAAAAATACCTAATCCTAGAGTTTTTTAGGGTGTACTCCGATCCAACACACACATATATAATATATATAGTTAAAAATGTCTTTGAATTATACAACAAGAATTAGAAAAATTAAGTTTAGAAAATGATACAAAGCTTTCTCTCACTTCTAAAATTATATTTTCATATTTTTCTAATATATTTTAAGAGCTGCCTGAAAAAACTTATTTATAACTATTTTAGAAAAATCATTCAAACACCATCTAACCTTTTCATAACTAAATTATCCAATTAGGAGACCACCGTAACCATAATTTTTTGCATTTTAAAATCATCGAAGTAAATCAAAATATTTAAGAATTTATTTAAGAGAATAGTCAAAGAAATACTTGAACTCATAATAAGAATTGAAAATATGAGAAATTTATATTTTGTGATGCACTAACGTCATGATACAATATGTTGGAATATGTAAAGCAACAACGGAAATAGTAAATAACTATTACAGTGATCGAAAGGATAAACAACAATGAGGACAGCAACAAGTTGTCAATATCGTGATCTTGAAATGAAACTTCAAATATGGATCTTGTATTTGGAAATACAAGAACATGAACTGCTACACTTGTGGCTTGTAGATCTGCTGAGAATACGAACGGTTAGAGTCTTTCGTCTGTTAAGTTAACACCTGAAATACTTAGCAACCAATTAAATAAACCACAACACCACCGACTGAGTCGAGAGATGACTCTCTGTCTTTAAGACAAGATTGCCCCCGTATATAGGATTTACGGAAGTGTGGACAATAGTCTCCCAAGATGAAATAGCAAACTATCAAGTGTGCAAAGCCTACACAAATGATCTCAGCGAAGAACACGAATAATGAAGATTGCTAAGAGAAAGATTGCTATCAGGAAAATCTGATCTCTTTGTGGTGTTGTGAACTTGTTTTTCTGTTCATATATGTTCTTATATAGAATTGAGCCAATGCCTCAATTTATAGATGTGCAAGATGACATTTCTAATGCCCCATAATGGCAACCAATTGTCATGTAATGGATGACATTTAACCCCCAAGTAATGCAACAACATAATGATCCAAGTAATGACCATTATTGAGTGGATTCAATGCCTTTGAAACCACCTCAACAGCCAAACCTTTGGGATTCCATCAAACAAACACTGCCTGGGAAGCGCCGCGGCTCTAGAAGCCAAACACCCAATTAGCGTCGCGACTCTAATTAGCCAGAAGGCCCACTGCAGACCAAGCGCCGCGACCCTACTTGGGGGGGCGCCGCGACGTTTCGCCGGTGTGGCCCAGTCCGGGAGGCACCGCGGCCCTTCTCGGCTCCGCGGCCCTTTCCGACCAGTTCCATCTTACACCTCGCACAATCCTTTCTTCGTTTACCAACGTGGAACACTTGTTATTCATCCAATAACCATCCATTATTCTATGTCTCAAACATTTCACTTACGCACCAATATCTCTTTCATTAACGAAATTTATGATACTTGGCACTAAGATTGCACGTGTGTGGAAATGATATTTCCGGCGTACGGGGCCCAATTGTTCAACTCATAAATAATGGGATAAACTTAAATCCATATTTGTAAATTTCCAACACAATATACACACCATCATTCTTCAAGTTTACCTATTATTTTTGTGTAATTTATTACATATTTTTGCTTATAATATCATACAAAGATTTATTCACAGATTATTTAATTACTAAACTTTTCAATTAATCGCAAGACTTGTGCCTGCTATGTATAGCTAGTTGAACTTCAACAAAGGCATATAAGTTTCAAAACATAATATATAATGTTGTATTCAATTAGTAGTTCACATTTAGACTAATCCAATAATCTTCATCTGTTGCATTTTAATTCACCGAAGTCGGTCAAAATATTTGAAAACTTATTTAAGAGAATATTCAAAGAAATACTTGAACTCATAGTAAGAATTGAAAATATTAGAAAATTTTATTTTGTATGCACTAAAGTTATAATATTGTTGAGAATATAATCAAATAATAAAAGTGTGTTCTATCTAACAGCTTAAGCTATTAGATCAGATGGTATTTAATTATATTCTCAACAAATATAATATACATGAAAGAAATAATCTCCAAGATTATTTTCATTAATTGAAAGACTATATATACAAGTTACATATTTCCATAATAGGAGAATCATATTCCTATTCTATTTCTAAATCCTTATTCTACCATAATTCTAACTATACAATTATGGTAAGTGTATAACACTAATTAAGATAACCTTTATACTACAATATTACATCAATATACACTCCTAATATACTACATCCAACACTGCCCGTGATGGGCTTCACCATCGCCGAGGCCCATCGCCTACCCATCGCCGCCAAAGGATATACATCGGTCAGATATTGGGTGTATATCACAGTATATTACTGCTTAACACACCCCAAATCATAGCGGACGGTTTTAACGCCGAGATCGTCCCTAAAATCTTCAAAGAGAACCGCTGGTAGACCCTTTGTAAAGATGTCTGCAATTTGATAACGAGACGGGACATGGCACACGCGAACGTGACCCTTTGCAACCTTTTCACGGACAAAGTGAATGTCCATTTCGATATGCTTAGTGCGTTGGTGTTGAACTGGGTTACCTGAAAGGTAGATGACACTAATGTTATCGCAATATACCAAGGTTGCCTTCTGAATTGGACAATGAAGCTCCAACAGCAAATTACATAGCCAACATGATTCGGAGACCACATTCGCTACCCCTCGATATTCTGCCTCTGCACTTGAGCGTGATAGAGTTGCCTGATGCTTTGCCGACCAGGAGACCAAGTTGTTGCCAAGGAACATACAGTAGCCAGAAGTCGATCGTCTGGTGTCGGAACAACCGCCCCAATCAGCATCCGTGTAAGAGACAAGTGTGGATGTAGATAAAGGATACAAGTGCAACCCATAGTCCAGTGTCCCCTGAATATACCGAATGATGCGTTTGATTGCATTCATAGGGTCGGGTCCTCGTATGGTGCACCTGCTGCGGCACTCAGCTTAGGGTTTGCATCAACTGGCGTGGAAGTGGACTTACAGGATGACATCCCAGCCCTCTCTATGATCTCAGCAGCATACTTTCGTTGAGACAAAAACAATCCACCTGAATGACGCTTGACGGCAATCCCCAAAAAATAACTCAAAGGCCCTAAGTCTTTCATAGCAAACTCAGAACTTAGCATGGTCATGATAGATTGGTGCAAGGCATCAGAAGAGGCAGTCAAGATGATATCATCCACATACAACAGAATATAGGCCAAGGATGAACCACGGCGGTAGATGAACAAAGAATTATCTGACCTGCTGTGAGTGAACCCAATAGTTGAAACAAAGTCAGCAAACCGTGTGTACCAGGCCATTGGAGACTGCTTAAGCCCATATAAGGACTTCTTCAACAAACATACATGATGAGGACAATTTGGATCCCTGAAACCCAACGGCTGATGCATATAGACTGTTTCCTTGAGATCACCATGTAGGAAAGCATTCTTGACATTCAACTGATGAACTGGTCAATTCTTTGAAAGAGCCAAGCTAAGCACAGTGCGAATGGTAGCCGGTTTGACCACCAGACTAAACGTCTCACCACAATCGATCTCAGCCTGCTGAGTCTTACCATCACCAACAAGTCACACTTTATGTCCAGCAAATGACCCATCTGAATTCTCCTTATGAGCAAAAATCCACATAGACTTGATAACATTAATACCATATGGACGGGGCACCAACTCCCACGTCTTATTATCAATAAGAGCATTATATTCATCAGTCATAGCAATTTTCCAATTAGGGTCATTTAATGCAGACAAAGGATTGCGGGGCAAGGGGGATTTAGAGACATCAGAATGTAAATTAAAATGTCTTTTAGGTGTAAAAATACCCCGCTGACTATGAGTGACTGGTCTATGACTTGAGGAAGAATTGATGGAATTTTGGGAATTTTCTGGGCTCGGGACGGACTGGCCAGCAGGCAGTGGGATCCCTATGGCTACGGGGATTCCTAAACCCGAGGATGATCCTCAATTATGGACAACTCTTGATGCTACCGTTCTTTAGTTTACTCTACTATCTCTATCGACCTATTGCAAACGATTATAGAACCAGACGCTACGGCGATGGCTGCTTGGGATAGAGTACGTGACATATTCCAAGATAATCAGAATTCTCGAGCTGTTACACTTGAACAGGAATTCTCCCACGTCAACATGAAATATTTCCCTAACGTTTCAGCTTACTGCAAAAAGTTGAAAGAATTGGCGGACGCCCGTTACCAATGATCGTTTGGTACTACAAATGGTTGCAGGCCTATCTGAGGCTTATAGTGGTGTTGGAACGCTTCTTCGTCAGAGCAGTCCTCTTCCGCAATTTTATCAGGTTTGTTCCATGCTTACGCTCGAAGAAGTCGCTTGGCCAAAAAGGCAGCTACCGGCACTAGTCTCGTGGTCATGATGACGTCCTCCACTAATTCTCAAGGTTTTGTTAATACTTCGGGCCAAAATCGTGCTAACGGTGGCGACAAGAATACTCATAAAAATAATGGGAAAAATCGAGGGGGAAACACGATCAGTGGGCCCCGTCCAAGTAACAGTGGGCCACCGTCCAACTGGTCCCAGCCCTGGGCCCCCTAATAGTGGGCCTGGGCCAGTGGAAAGTGGCCCAACAACCCATATTCTCTAGTGTGTCCAGCCCCTGGCCAGTGGGCTGCCCAGAATTATTTTTGGCCCAACACGCAGTGGACCAGTGGTTTCCGCAACATATCTGAGCCGGGGCAGCAAACAAGTGTGCTTAAGCCTCGGCCTCCGCATGCCCACCATGCAGCGAGCCCCACTCCAACTGAAATTTAAGCCGCGATGCACACACTTAGTTTAAATCCTCCAGACCCGAATTGGTACATGGACACCGGTGCCACTACCCACATGATATCCAATAAAGGTACTCTCTCGTCTTATTCCAATTTGAGCAACAGTCGTGACATAATTATTGATGGACATTCAATTCCAATTCGTGGTTACGGTCATAAAACTTTGTCTCCCCCCCCCCCATCCACCTCTTATCTTGAAAAATGCCCTTCATGCCCCTAAATTAATTAAAAATTTGGTGTATGTCCGTAGGTTTACCACTGATAATTCTGTTCCGGTTGAATTTGATCCTTTTGGGTTTTCTGTGAAGGATTTCAAGACGGGGACTCCTCTCATGATGTATGATAGTGTCGCGCCCTATTTCGACCCGCTCGGGTCAAAGCGGAGCGCGGACGTGTTCGGTGATTCCTGGGTAAAGAATTGAGGAGTCGCCACCTAATTATTTTTACGGTGAATTAGGACACCTAAATATTAAACTAAGTGTTGCAATGTAAACTCCAATTTTAAGGTCTGCGAAACTAGCGAGATTCTAGGTAAGGGTTCTTTATTATCCTAAAGGGAAGGGGTTAGGCATCCTTTAAGATCCGCTAACTTGCGGTTATCCGGTCAAACTCGGGTTAATTATTGCTAGAAAAATGCATGTTTGATATATGAAGTTAAAGATGTTTGCAAATAATTAGTAAATGATGCATTTTTTAAAAAGAAAGATACATATAGAAAAATATGCATTTGTATGGTATTTAAAGAGAAATACATGTAGAGTTGAAAAAATATGTATGTAACAATTGATAGTAAAACAAATTATTTATAATGCCAAAGAAGTAAAATTTTGGGAATCAATGAATTGTAAATTGACAAAAGATAAACTTATTCGGTATGATTAATAAAGCAAATAAAAGACGACAAAGTTGTTTTGAAAAATCTTGAATACGCGTGACGAGCCTAAAATAAATAAACTAGCGAAGGATTTCTAAGTTTGAATTTAACCGAGCCTACAAATAAATAAGCTAGCGACGGGTTTCAAATCTTAAACTACCTTATGAATTAATCCTAAGTTTGCCTATTCTAAGCATTTCAATAATTACATAAGTGCGATAAATAATATTACAATACAAAGCGGGATAAAAGCTGAATTAAAGAAATAAATAAAAATAAATAAACTCCGAGGAATATTTGTCTTTATTTGCTTTAATCCCCTAAGTCGCCAAGAACAAACGGTTAGAAACAGTTAAATACAAATAACTTCATATCCGTATTCAAAACAGTGAATGTTTTGATCACGGAGAGCTCAGACTTAAATTTTGAAAAGAACATTCCAATCACGTCATGGCTGCAAACATATGACTAATGTGGTTTATTTTGATTGCCTCGCCTACTAAACGTGTTGGTCTCTCGGGTGAAATAGAAAAGATCACTATAATCACGTCGTGGCTGCGAATATATAACTTGTTGGTTATTTTAGTCACCTCGCCTACTAAACATGTTGATCTCGGATGAAATAAAAGGTTTAAGTCTTCATCATTGCCCAGAAGTTATATTTTCGTCTTTGCAACTGTGGATGCCTCAAAATCGACGGATATTTTTCATCGGCCAGTGTAGTATCGTGTTCAAATCAGTAAAATTAAAATGAAACAAGAAACAAAGAGGGCAAAGCAAGGTGAAAACAGAGGCAGAGAAAAAAAGTTTCCAAAATGACGCGGTCTTTAGTTTAAAACAAGAAAATAAGAAAATATCCGTTGCCGGATACTTAAAACAATCTTGAAAAATAGAGAAATGAAACGAAAGAAAAGCGCGGCCTCGAATTCAATTTCGTCGGCCTTAATGCAATATTAATAAAACAATAAAAGCAACGAGCAGTGAGCAATTAAAGTATCCGACCCAAGTTCTGAAATTCTGAAAATATCCAGATCGGGTCGACCCGACCCGGATCAGTGACCCGAACCCGAATCAGATTTTAACACCAAATTCAGATAACCAATAACAAGAATATGAAATGCAAGAATTCTGGAAATATCCAAATCGGGTCGACCCGACCCGAATCAGTGATCCAAACCCGAATCAAATTTTAACACCAAATTCAGATAACCAATAACAAGAATATGAAATGCAAAAATTCTGGAAATATCCAAATCGGGTCGACCAGACCTCGGGGTCAGTGACCCGACCCGAATCAGTGATCCAAACCCGAATCAAATTTTAACACCAAATTCAGATAACCAATAACAAGAATATGAAATGCAAGAATTCTGGAAATATCCAAATCGGGTCGACCCGACCCGAATCAGTGATCCAAACCCGAATAAGATTTTAACACCAAATTCAGATAACCAATAACAAGAATATGAAATGCAAGAATTCTGGAAATATCCAAATCGGGTCGACCCGACCTCGGGTCAGTGACCCGACCCGAATCAGCGATCCAAACCCGAATCAGATTTTAACACCAAATTCAGATAACCAATAACAAGAATACAAAATGCAATAATTCTGAAAATATTATCCGAACCGGGTCGACCCGACCCAAATCGGTAGCTCAATCCGAAATCAAATATTCACCAATTTCAGATAACCAACAATAACAAACAGCAACAATGCCAGAAAATCTGGAAATTCAAATCGGGTCGACCCGACCCGGGTCAGTAACCCGACCCGAATTGGAGATTCAAACCAACATCAAATAATTCCATCAATTCCAGATAACCAACATACAAAAAATATGAAATGCAAGAATTCTGAAAATAATACCCAATCGGTCGACCCGGCAAGGTCGATGTTTCCGACCGAATCGGAAACTCAACGCGAAATCAAATATTCACCAAATTCAGATAACCAACATACAGGAATATGAAAATGCAAGAATTACGAAAATAATACCCAAATCGTCGACCGACCGGTCGATGACTGACCGAATCGGAAACTCAACCCGAAATTAAATATTCACCAAATTCAGATAACCAACATACAGGAATATGAAAATGCAAGAATTCTGAAAATAATACCCAAACCGGGTCGACCCGACCCGAAATCAGTGAAAAAGAACAAAAATGCAAACAGATTTTCGGACTCGGTTTTTTCAAAAACCGAACAGAAGTATTTAAAACCCAAGTTCAAGAACGAAACTCACCTCCTTTCTTTCGAATCTTGGACCTATTTCGGACTTGTATCTTGAACAACAAAGAAGGCAAATGCTTTAAAATCAAGAACACAACAAATATTTTATGTATATATGGAATAGTCTTCCGAAAAATCCTTTGAAAAATCTGTTTTCTCTCCCCGAAAATCCTCCAAAGTAGAACAAAAAAGGGGGTATTTATAGGTGTATTTTCCCCCGAAGAACGAGTTTGAAATTTGAATTAAAGGCAAAAATTCTGAATTTTGGAAGCGAATTTTAGGGGTATGGGTATGGTGAAGTGATGGATGGGGTGTGGTGGTGTCAAGGTTTGGTGGCAGGGAGTGGGTGGTGGCAGTGGGTGAGGCGACCGGCGTGTGGGGTCGGGTATGGGGGGTATGGGGTGTGCGGCGGTTGAAGGGTTTTTATGTTTAGGTTTGTAGATTTTTTTTGTTTTGGGTTTTGTTTGGTTTGGGGAATTAAAAAGGGGATGGGTTAAAAGAATTGGCTGGGTCGGGTTGGGACGATGTGGGTCCGTGGTGTTGGGTTGAGGTTATAAGGGAATGGGAATTGGTTTAGGGAAATGGGTATTTAATTGGGGAGTTTGGCTTTGGGCTTGTTTGGTGTGGGCCGTTTGGGGGTTTGTTTTGTTTTTGTGGGTTTTGATTTATTTTGGGTGAGGGAGATTAAAGATGGTTGTTGGGCTTGGTTTGGGGTGGCTTTGGGTTGAAAAATAAAAGGGGAAGTTGTATTGTTTTGGGTTATGGGTTTAAAAATATAAAAGGGGTCTAACATAAAAAATATTTTTTTGTAAAAGATGTGAATTATTTAAAATAACATAACGATGTGATAATAATAAAAATATAATATTTGTGAAATGTTTAATGCTTAAATAAAAAAAAGGAAATGCGATGCCATTTTGCGAAAAATAAAATAACATAGAATATTATGAATAAAACTTATGATTATTATAAAATGCAAATGATATAAAAAATGTGAATAATAATAATAATGAGATATACACACACACACACACACACATATATATATATATATACGCATGTATGTATATAGATTTAAATTTGTTTTGAGGTGCTAAAAATATTTAAAACTGCAAATAAATTGGAAAAGACGGGACAAAATTGGGTGTCAACAGATAGTAGGGGAGATTTGTATCCTATCACGCCCACATCTGGTTTCTCGAGTCAAGCCTTGCAATCTACTTTTGCAGCTCTCGCTCCTTCCTTATGGCATGCTCGTTTGGGGCACCCTGGGTCATCTATTATTTCTTCCTTACATAAAAACAATTTTATTTCATGTAAGGGTACGCGTATTACTCCGATTTGTCAATCTTGTTCTCTAGAATAATTTGTTAGATTACCATTTGTAGACTCTAATTCTCATACTTTAATGACATTTGATATTATTCATAGCGATTTATGGACATCTCCTATTTTCAGTTCTTTGGGCCATCGT
This sequence comes from Anisodus acutangulus, assembly GCA_029783415.1. Lineage (NCBI taxonomy): Eukaryota > Viridiplantae > Streptophyta > Magnoliopsida > Solanales > Solanaceae > Anisodus > Anisodus acutangulus. Next base: position 20,862,029 of record CM056507.1, on the reverse strand, counting down.
TATTATATTATATTTTTGGATGATTATTCTAATTTTTATGGACTTTTCTATTAGCGAAACGATCTCACATTTTCCATGTTTTTAAAATTTAGAGCATTCATCCGGACCCACTTCGAACGGAAAATAAAAAATATTCAATGTGATAATGGAAAAGAATATAATAATGGGGTGTTTCGGGAGTTTTCTGCTAATCATGGAATCAATTTTCATTTCTCTTGTCCTCATACATCCTCACAAAATGAAAAAGTCGAACACAAAATTTGTACAATTAATAATATTATCCGAACTTTATTGGTTCATGCTTCTGTACCCCCTTCTTTTTGGAATCCTGCTCTACAAATGACTACATATCTTCTTAACATTCTTTCTACCAAAGGTTTGGCATATTCGTCCCCCCTTCAAATCTTATATAATAAGACTCATTCGTATTCACATCTTAGGATTTTTGGGTGCTTGTGTTATCCGCTATTTCCATCGACTACAATTAACAAACTTCAAGTCTGTTCTACCCCCTGTGTGTTTTTGAGTTATCCATCGAATCATTGTGATTACAAGTGTTTTGATTTGTCATATAATAGAATCATCATTAGTCGACATGTTATTTTCGATGAAACTCAATTTCCTTTTGCCAAGGTAAATAGTCCAGGGCCTAGTTCGAATAATTTTTTAGATGACGGTGTATCCCCATATATTATCCATCATTTATCAGACGTGTCACGCACCTGAAATCCACCAGCGGGCCCGCTGGGCCTACAGTCCCGCCACAATCCATTATTTACAATCCATTTTCAGTCATTGGGCCAGTTGCCTAGCCCAATACCGAGACTGGTCTAGTGATTGCTTTGGCTCTTGTTTCCAGTTTTGGGCCAGCAGGCCCACCGCCTGCTGGACAGTCCGTCACCTATCCCGATATTTCCCAAAATCCACTCAATTCTCTCACGAGTCACAGACCGATCACTCATAGTCAACGGGGTATTTTTAAACCAAAAAAGATATTTTAATTTAAATTCTAATGTTCTTAAATCCCCTCTACCTCGTAACCCTATGTCCGCATTAAATGACTCGAATTGGAAATTGGCTATGACCGATGAATATGATGCTCTTATTGCAAATAAGACATGGGAGTTGGTACCCTGTCCTTCTAGTGTGTTAATATTATTTGGTCTATGTGGATTTTTACTCATAAGGATAATTCTGACGGTTCTTTTGTGAGGCATAAGACTCGTCTTGTAGGTGATGGTAAGACTCAGCAAGTTGGCGTGGATTGTGGTGAGACGTTTAGCCCGATGGTCAAACATGCTACCATTCGCACTGTTCCCAGTCTAACTCTTTCGAAAGCTTGGCACATCCATCAGTTGGATGTGAAGAATGTTTTCTTACATGGTGATCTTAAAGAGACCGTTTATATGCATCAGCCCTTGGGTTTTCGAGACCCTAAATATCCTTATCATGTCTGTTTGCTGAAGAAGCCCTTGTATGGGCTTAAGCAGGCCCCCACGGGCTTGGTATAAGAGATTTGCAAACTATGTTTCGTCGATTGGTTTTTCACACACTAGGTTTGATAATTCATTGTTCATATATCATCGTGGTTCCTCCCTGTCTTATATTTTATTATATGTGGATGATATTATCTTGACTGCCTCTACTGATACTTTGCGCAAGAGTGTCATGACCATGCTCAGTTATGAGTTTGCTATGAAAGACTTGGGGCCCTTGAGTTACTTTTTAGGGATTGTTGTTTCTCATCATGCAGGTGGATTGTTCTTATCCCAATGAAAGTATGCATTTGAGATTATTGAGCGCGCTAGCATGTCCTCGTGCAAGTCTACTTCTACTCCCGTCGATACTAAACCCAAGCTGGGTACTGCGACTGGCTCACCTTACGAGGATCCGACCCGCTATCGCAGTCTTGCAGGGGCTCTTCAGTATCTTACTTTCACGAGACCAGATATTATGTATGTCGTACAACACGTGTGCTTATTTATGCATGATCCAGGGTTGAACATATGAATGCGCTCAAACGCATTATTCGATACATCCAGGGTACACTAGACTATGACTATATCCGTCATCGACTTCTACACTTGTCTCTTGTACAAATGCTGATTGGGGTGGTTGTCCAGTTACCAGACGTTCCACGTCCGGCTATTGTATGTTTCTTGGTAATAACTTGGTCTCGTGGTCTGTGAAGCGTCAGTCTACATTAACACGCTCTAGTGCAAAGGCCGAGTATCGAGGGGTGGCCAATGTGGTCTCTGAATCATGTTGGTTACGTAATCTTCTTTTAGAGTTTCATTGTCCTATTCAGAAAGCTACCTTGGTTTATTGTGATAATGTTAGTGTCATCTACCTTTCTAGTAATCTTGTTCAACACTAGGGCACTAAACACATAGAGATGAATATTCACTTTGTTCGCGAAAAGGTAGCTCGTGGACAAGTACGCGTCTGTCATGTCCCTTCCAAGTAACAAATTGCAGGCATCTTTACAAAGAGTCTTCCCTAGGTCCTTTTTGAAGATTTTAGGGACAATCTCAGTGTACGAAGACCGTCCGCTATGACTACAGTATGTGTTAAATATATACATAAGATATACACGGCATACACGTACCTTGTGTATACCGTGTATATCACGGAATCCCATCACAAGTGGGAATTTGTGATATACACGGTATACACACCGTGTATATCTTATTTTGGTACGTAAATATTTTTTAGTAATTGTATATAATTAGTATTGTATACTTACCATAATTGTAGGGTTCTTGTACAAGTAGAATAAGGTTTTGGGAGTAGAATAGGAATATGATTTTTCTATTATGAAAATTGTAAATTGTATATATACTCTTTCATTAACGAAAATAATCCTGAATTGATGAATCTATTATAATTTCTTGTCATTATAACTATAAAACATAGGAAAAAATAATTTTAAATTAGCAAGATATTTAACTTATATGAGTTAAAATGCTTAACAAATTATCTGTATTGGAACGCAATGATCCAATAATATGTATAAAGTTTGTAAGTCAAGTTTAAATTGATAATCGTATATGAGATATTGTAACAAAAATCACAAATCAAAAGTATACGATCAATTATTATTACATGAATTACCTCAAAACACAAGCAAGTTTTATCTTTGTAGTCATTGACACTATCAATATTTCATATTAAAGAATGCAGAACACTAACATCTTTTATAGAAGTGTTCATCTTTTTATTAGAAAATTAATATGAGTAACACTAATTAGTAAAAGAATTCTAAACCTAAAGTAATTTTAGTTATTGCATCCTAAATCTAATTCTTTGTTGTAGCCTAAGACTATTTTGGTAAAGGGGTCTTAATCCTAAAGCGATGCTCTAAACCTAAACAAAGACGCAATGTATGTCATAGTATAAAAGAATTTTAAACCTAAAGTGAATCCTAAATCTAAACAAACGAAAGTCATATTCAACAAAAGAAAAAACAATAATCAAGGAACATTTTTGGTATTTCCAGAAAAATAAATATGTTATTGTTATTTATAATTACAGTTTTACCAACTTAAAATACACATACGAAGGATAAAAAAGACAAACGACCTAATAAATTTCAGCTTTTAATATAATATAAAATATTTTAGTGATTCAATAATTACAGAATGGAGCTCTCTTTAATTTGCCATCAGATGTCACCTCATATTTAACAATATTTAATAGAGATAGTGCAACTAAATTGGTAATAATATATGGTTAGAAGATACAAAATCAAACTATATTGACTTGACACTCTCATAATATTAAATCAATATACCATAATTATTTACACTCCTATATTTATAAATGTGTTTCCCAATACACACACAAGTACAATGAGAACAGTTTAAAATTAGAAACAAAATAAAAGGATGTAATGCGCATCCAGGGAATCGAACCCTGGTCAGTACCGTGGGAGGGTACTATGATACCACTACACCAGATGCGCTTCTTGTTTGTGCTTGTTAATTCGTATAAACTACTATGCATACGTGCTCGATGTTATCGTAGAGTTAAAACCCTAGCTGTAAACAGAAATTCAGTCTACTAATGGTTTGCTATCAGTTCTAAAAAAATATAGCATTTGGGCACACGCTCTGTTCTATGTAGGTAAGTTGATTGCACTAAGTTGGAATTGAAGTTTTTTTGGTTGATTGATTTTGTTGATACTGATCATATGATTGTTTAAATTACTTCGTTAATGACACCTTTTGAGAGGTCTATCGAAAACAGTCTCTCTAGTAGAAGTAAGGTTTGCGTACATCCTACGCTCCCCAGAGCCCATATAATGAGATTACACTGGGTATGTTGTTGCTGTTAATGATTTTTTTTAATCTTAAGTTTCTGATGACATTACCTTCATGTATGAAGCATTGTTTGACGTTTCTCGACTAGTTCTTTATAAATCTGATGCATCTTAGGGTGTTTTTGGTACGAAGGAAAATGTTTTCTTGAAAAACAAGTGTGTGTTTTACTTATTTTCTAATGTTTCATAATTAATCAAAAAATATTATTCCAAGGGCATTTATCTGTAATCTAGGAAAATATTATGTCGGTGGGTTGGGGTGGGGAGTGAGGGTTTGGGGGTGGGATGGTCAAGGGGTGGTGGTTAGGAGCGTTGGTGGGTGGGAGAGGAGACAATGAGCTTGAAATGTCACTTAAGGAATTCGTTTTCTCAGAGAAAATGTTTTCCAAAATAATTTGACTAACCAAACATGAGAAAATGGGATTCCTCCATACCAAACACACCCTTAATTGTTGATGAGTTAAAAATACTGAATAAGAACAAAGCTCGGGTAGGTGGAATAAGCTGTTCCTTCTCTAATTAAGGTTTCATGTTTCTGCTTTTTCTTTTGTCTGTTCCTTTTATCCTGATCATCATTTGTCATTTCTTTTTTTTTCCTTCGTGCTTAGGCATATATGATGTTTACATCATTTGTGTCTTCTAAATCTTTTGGATTATCAGAAATACTAACACTTACTCTGCTTTGTATTTTGGATTATATCTCTTGAAATTTATACTACAAGTAGGTTTTGCGTTAGTGCTCATTGAATACTAGCTAGACCCCAAAGTAGCAGTTGCATAATGGGTTTAATCAGTTGGCCAAAGCTTAATAGCTCTGTTTTGTTGGAATTTTGTTGAAATATTCTTAATGAAGGAAGACCTTGTAGTCATATTTGGGTATCTTAGATTAGGGCTTACCCTGTACTCAAAAGGGCTCCACAATTAATGTGGGGTAGAGGGAGAGTTAATGTATACCTATTGTACATAGCCTTCCCTTCTACTTCTAGAAATAGGTTATTTCCACACCTCGAATCCGTGACTACAGGTCACCAAAGGAGAAATTATACTGTTGCATCGAGGCTCGCTGCTCGGCCTCGCAGGGGTAACTGAACTAACTTGAGCGGCTTCTGAAATTCTTGAGGGTGGCACACGAGCTAATACTCTAGTGCATACTGAGCACTGAAGACATTTGGAACTATATTTATGTATTTGCATATTATCTTACCTTGTCGTGAGTCGATTCTACACATAATTGTCTCATAGAAAGTAGACGAAGATGTTTGATTATGGGCTAAAAGTTGAATACTAGTATGTAATGAAAATTTCTATCGTTCACATAGGAAATATTACAATGATAGATTAACACTTGCCCTATTTCTTGTTCTTGATACTACAGAAGAAAAATGAGTAATTGGAGGGAGTTCTTACCTGAAAAACTCTAATCTCCGTGTTCCCTCCAGCAAAGTAGCATGTAGATGCATTGACGAATGACATACAGCTTGGCTCTGAGTCTGGTGTCTTTCAAATTCTTAGTTGGTACACTGAATCTAGCATGCCATAGTTAGATAAGGTTGAGGCTTCACTCTTATAGATTGCCTCTGATGTTGTTCCATTGGTATAATTTCTTTTCACTTCATCTTTGAGTTATGTTGGAGAGTTAGTCTCTTTTTTAGAAGTTCCATTGCATAAAAAGGTTCGGATGTCAGTTCCTCTGATTTCTGTTATACATTTTTTGAAACTCTGAAGGGTTCTGCACACTAGACTTCTGTCAGTTAACCAGGGCCGAGTTCCCTGCTTCTTAATGCCACATTGTTTCTGCTGGTGTGACCAGTAAACCTGGTTTTTACGTTAACTGCTTTCTGTAACTGTTGCTTTGGTCTAAGACATTCCCTCACTGACCATGTTTCTCCATTTAAATTCATCTCACGCCACCACTCTAGTTTTCTTCATCAAAATAATTCCCATACCTGGTCACAACATAGCTAGCAAGGTATATTTCGGCCATACAAAAGTGCTCTTGGACTGTTTTCTTCCATTTCTTTCTTCACTTTTTACTTTAATTTCTTAACCCTATTCTCTGGGGTTTCTATGGTCTTCCTTTTTAGTTGGCATGTTGTTTTTTGTGCTTAAAGCTCTGATGATTTTTTTTTCAGTCTTCCCTTCTGCAAGGCATGTTTCTGGCGGTAATCAAGACAAAACAGAAACCATAAACCCTATCTCTCTCTTGCTTGAAAGAAACAATGCCGTCATTTCCTCGACCAGGCGAAGTTACCATCTGCGAAATCAATCGACACCTCATTACTGCAGATGAACTCTCTGATGATGGAGCTAAGGAAACCTACGGCAAGGTTCTTGGAATTTTATTCAGTCCAGTTCATTTTCTATCAGAAAATTTGTCGAGTGCACTGATCTCTGAACAAGGTGCCGACCAAAAGAAGAGTGGCCTACTTTCCGCTGCATTGCAGGCAGTCTCGAGGCACTTTTTTCCTCCCATTGATGTAAAATTGTTACAAGATGTTGATTTTCATGTCCTTGATTGGCACCAGCACAAGCATATATTAGCCTTTATTTCAGGGCTTCATCAGGTGACAATTCGTGATTATGAAGATTCTGAAGGAGAGAGAGAGGGCCCTTGCATTTTGATCAATGAATCCCAAAAAGATGTTACAAGTCTATCATGGCGGCCAAATGGTGGGAGGGCACTTGCTGTGGCTTGCAAGGGTGGGATTTGCATTTGGGCTGCTTCATATCCGGGCAATACAGCTTCAGTAAGATCAGGTGTCACATTGGGCACTCTCTCTAGAGGCTCAGGAACTAAATGGACTCTTGTGGACTTCCTTCGAAGTCCTGAACATGAACAAATTACTGCACTTTCCTGGAGCCCGAATGGAAATTATTTGGCATCAGCTTCATTTGAGAGCTCTTCATTCATGATTTGGGATATTTCTCAAGGAGTGGGAACACCTATTCGACGTGGCTTAGGTGGCATATCTTTGTTGAGATGGTCCCCATCAGGAGACTATTTCTTGTCTGCGAAATTTGATGGGACATTCTATCTCTGGGAAACTAATACATGGACATCAGAACCATGGTCGTCAACAAATGGTTTTGTCATGGGAGCAGCTTGGGATCCTGATGGAAGCAGAATACTCCTTGCTTTCTCTGAATCTTCAACGTTGGGTTCCATTCACTTTGCAACAAGGCCACCGTCTCTAGATGCACATCTTATACCCGTTGAGTTTCCAGAGATACAATCCGTGACTGGCAGTCGAGGAATAGATAAGATAGCATGGGATGGTTCAGGAGAGCGTCTAGCATTGTCTTATCGAGATGGGGATGACATGTACAAGGGTCTTATAGCAATATATGATGTTAGAAGAAGTCCACTCATTTCAGCATCTTTGGTTGGGTTCATTAGGGGTCCTGGAGATAACCCCAAGCCAATAGCGTTTTCATTTCATGACAAGTTTAAGCAGGGACCGTTGCTTTCTGTGTGTTGGAGTAGTGGATTCTGCTGCACCTATCCCCTCATATTTCGCTCACATGTTCTTCCCTAATCAAAGGTACAGCACAAGTTTTACAATCCAACTGTGACGTGAGAAAAACAATTTCATTTTCAACTCCTTTTTCTGTCATTTTGGAGATTGCAGGGCAGTGCATTTGGCAACCAAATCTTTATCTTTAACCAAATAGAAGTTTGGTTTTTAAGTTTACTCTGTTTCTAATGGAGAAGTTCCACATTAAATAAGTTTAGTATAGCAGTTGATACTTAAAAAGAAAGAAGCTCCGATGATGAAGTTGTCAAGATGTTTATATCGTTCCAATTTCTGATGCTTTTGGTCATAACCAGAGCTATATGTGGAACTGAAGGGACAATTGAGGAGCTTGTTTGTTTTATGAAAAGGATAGTAAATCCACTAAAAAGGAGTTTGTTCATTGACATATCATTAACCTCTAGTCTTAAGCATAGTAAAAAACTCATGTCAACTTTTCATTACTACCTTAAAACATGCTGAAAAAGTGGAAAACGGAGATTAGGAAAAAATGAGACATTTGAGAACTTCTTGGTAGTAAATTTGGTTGGAAAACAAAGTGACAAACAAATGAGATAAAGTTTAGAGGGTGACTTTCTTTCACCATAGCCCATAGATAAACCTCCTGTCAATTTTGTAGAAGCATACAACTACTAATCGTCTTGAAGTTGTTTTTCCTACTTGGTAAACAACACTCGAGGCTTGCGCCGAAACACTTTGTTTCTCACACATTTTATTACTACTTAATAGTAAAGTAACAAATATTCACACTTTAGGGTGTTCGGTACGAATGAAAATATTTTCCATGGAAAAAAGTTTCTAGAAAAATAAGTGGATTTTTTACTTATTTTCTTGTTTCATTGTATAAGCAAAAAATATTGGCATATTTATAATTTAGATAAATACTATGGGAGGTGGGGACGTAAGGGATGTGCGATGGTGGGAATATGGGTAGGGGTGAAGATGAGGTGTGTTGGAGGGTGGGGAGGATGAATGACATTTGTGAGACTTGTTTTTTAAAGATTTTGACCAATTGAACCTAAGAAAACATTAGATCTGACAGTATCAACCAAGAGGAATTCGAAACAAGAATCTGCAAATTGCTTGGAATTGCGAGTAGGGAAAAGAGAAAGGAGGAGAAAAGATGATGAAAGAAACATGTAATTAGGATTTTTATTGTGAGCGGTATTTTTGAAATTATAAAATTTATAAGGGACAAGAAGACAAAACACTTGGTCAAACCTAAGATTTCAAACTAAAAATTAATATAATGAGGTTGCTCAATGATTTCATATCATTTCCTTTATGCAATTACTTTTTGAATTTTAATATAGAGAGTAGGGGTTCAGTCCAAAACACCATTAAAAAAAAGAAGAGCAAATTACAATTTTTTAGTTGGATATTAAATTTTAGATCGTGGCCAGCAACTATCAACTTCAGGCCACTGATTTGAATTATGAAATTTAAACTGCTACTAGCTGACATAATTCAAGTAAACACCGTGCTTGAATCGGTATCACAGCCAATAGCTGGCAGGGAATCCCAGTATTGAAGCATATTTAGAAGGGAAAAAAAATTAATCTTTAGAATTTTAAAGATGACTAAAGACTTTAAGCGACCTAGTTGTCTTTTTTCTTTATTTATGAAAATGCAATGTAAGCACCGCGTTTGACTTGGCATCACCCGCCAATTATTTGTAGGAGAAATTCCCATATTTAATTAGCCCCTTGCCATCCAAAAAACGCCCTGTCCATCTCAAATTATTTTTGATGGTTATCAAAAAATAGCCGTCTCAAATTATTTGTCATTTTAGAAGTTTAAGGTGTAACTAATTATAAATTATTCATTTTTCCCTTTGTCATTAAAGAAGATGACAAATAAAATAGAGGAAACATTTAATGTAGAGAGATTATGACTTAGACATAAATAATGATAAAATAGGTCAAATATATCTTCTAATTAATATTTCTTAAGAGACGTATAAATTAAAAAATCACAAATAATTTGAGACGGAGGAAGTAAATATGTGGTCAATGATACACATGCATACTTATAGTGTGTTTGTGTTGTATGAGAGAAGGATTCTTTCATTGCTGCAACAAATTCAAGCAGTATGCCGATGGATCGACAGTTATACACTTATACCTAGCTGCCCAGCAAGGAGAGTTGAAGGTCTTGGATGAAGACAAGAACCAAATTACAACCCAGTTAACTCCTTATAAGAACACCATCCTCCGTGTCGTGGCTCAATTTGCTGATTTATCTTCGTAAACGCCCAGCAATTGGTTGGATTGGTGGGTCCGGACTTGCTTTTCAGCTTGAATTCTAATGGAGATACTTGTATTCATGTGGCAGCTAGGCAAGGCCATTTCAATCTTGTCGAGGCCTTCGTTGGCTACACGAAAAATCAGGGCAGCCAGAAAAATCATCAAGGGCCCGGTTAGTGGCGTCAAATAGGCGAATCGACTCAATTTGGGAGGATTAAAATTGGATGAGTTAATAATTGGGCGGATCATTTTGAATTGAAATGGATTGGACTGAAATTAGCCAAAAAATCAGGTTATAATCTAACCCATTCAACTCTTACAAAGTTTTAATATTTTTGTTTGTTTTTGTAAGATTGTATTAATTTCCCTTGAGTAGCCTTTTTCATTAATACAAATATATGTAGGTGTACAATTTGGAATCCCTATACAACAGGGATCCTAGTTCTACCATAATTACATAACACTAAATATGGTAAATACAATATATGATACATACGTGCTAATACACCCCTCAATCGGAGCGGGAGGAGGCCAGATGCTAAGCTTGTATCTGAAGTCAAGGAAGAGCTGTCTAGGAAGGCCCTTTGTGAATATATTCGCATACTGATATGACGGAGGAACATGCAATACCTTGATATGACCGAGAGCAACCATCTCACGAACAAAATGTATGTCCATCTCAATGTGCTTGGATCGCTGATGCTGAACCGGATTATGAGATACATATATGGCAGATATAGTATCACAATAAACCAAAGATGCCTTACGTAATGGACACTGAAGCTCCAAAGAAGGTTTCGGAGCGAACAGATCTCAGCAACAACATTAGCAACGCCTCTGTATTCTGCTTCTGCACTTGAACGGGATAATGTGGCTTGTCTCTTGGCAGACCAAGAAATAAAATTATCCCCTAAGAACACACAGTAGCCTGAGGTGGAGCGTCGCGTATCCGGACAACCTGCCCAATCAACATCCGTATAGGATAATAACCTGGTTGGTGCTGAGGGGTATAGATGCAAACCATAATTAAGTGTGCCCTTAACATATCGAATGATACATTTAAATGCAGTAAAATGAGGCTCCCTGGGGGCGCATAAATAATCATACCTGCTTAACAACATAAGCAATATCAGGCCTGGTGAAGGTAATGTACTGTAGTGCACCTGCAAGACTCTGGTAGAGAGTGGGATCTGACACTGGATCACCCTCCAAAGCACTCTGCTTTGTTTTAGAGTCAACTGAAGTAGACATAATTTTACAATTTGTCATTTTAGCCCTATACACAATCTCCTCTGCATAGTTACGCTGACAAAGAAATGTAGTATCTGTAGATCTAGTCACTGAGATCCCCAAAAAATAGCTCAACTTCCCCAATTCAGTCATAACAAATTCTGGTTTTGAGCAATGCAATGATCTCATTTTTTAACAGCTCAGATGTGGCAGTAAGCACAATATCATCCACATACAACAATAAATATGCAATACTACTACCTCTATGAAAAATAAATAGAGAATTATCACACTTTCTGCATACAAACCCAATATGCATGATATACTATGCAAAGCGGTCATACCACACTCTAGGGACCTGTTTCAAGCCATAAAGTGACTTACGGAGACTACATACATACTGAGGGGCTGCAGGATGAACAAAACCAGACGACTGGTACATGTAAACAGTTTCTTTTAAATCCACATGTAGAAAAACATTCTTTACATCAAGCTGATGAATTGGCCAGTGCTTACCTATAACAATACTCATAATTGTGCCAATAGTGGCCGGTTTAACAATCGGACTAAATGTCTCACCACAATCAATGCCCTCCTGCTGATTTGTGCCATTAGCCACAAGTCTCGCCTTATACCTCTCTAGCTCACCACTATTCCTGTACTTGACGAAAAATCCACATGCAACGGATCACATTCACCCCCTCCGGTCGGGGAACCAAATCCCAAGTATTTTATTTTGTTAAAGCATTAAACTCTTCACGCATGACCGCATTCCAATTCGGGTCTATTTTTGCTAATTTTGGGCTTTTGGGAATAGGGGAAATAATTTGGGTGGACAAGTTAAATTGGACTTTGGGTTTGAAAATTCCGTATTGGGCACGGGTTTCCATACAGTGTGATGGTGCTGGTTGGGTAAGGGTTTTTGGTGTCGGGTCTATGGTGGTTGGTTGGGTCAAAATTGGGTTTGGTTCAAGTCTTGGGTCTGTTGCAGGGTGTCGTTGTCGCGCCCCATTTTCGACCCGCTCGGATCTCAAAGCGGAGCACGGACGGGTCCGGTGATTCCTGGGTAAATGAATTAAGGAGTCGCCACCTAATTATTTTTACGGTGAATTAGGACACCTAAATATTAAACTAAGTGCTGCAATGTAAACTCCAATTTTAAGGTCTGCGAAACTAGTGAGATTCTAGGTAAGGGTTCTTTATTATCTTAAAGGGAAGGGGTTAGGCATCCTTTAAGATCCGCTAACTTGCGGTTATCCGGTCAAACTCAGGTTAATTATTACTAGAAAAAATGCATGTTTGAAGCATGAAGTTAAAAGATGTTTGCAAATAATTAATGAAAAAAAAGAGCATTTTAAAAGATGGATAAATGTAGAGATTTTTTTTCAAAATATGCATTTGTATGATAATTAAAGAGAAATACATGTAGAGTTGGAAAAATATGTATTTGACAATTGATAGTAAAACAATTTATTTATAATGCCAAAGAAGTAAAATTTTGGGAATCAATGAATTGTAAATTGACAAAAGATAAACTTATTCGGTATGATTAATAAAGCAAATAAAAGATGACAAAAGTCGTTTTGAAAATCTTGAATACGCGTGACGAGCCTAAAATAAATAAACTAGCGAATGATTTCTAAGTTTGAATTCAACCGAACCTACAAATAAATAAGCTAACGACGGGTTTCAAATCTTAAACTACCCTATGAATTAATCCTAAGTTTGCCTATTCTAAGCATTTCAATAGTTACATAAGTGCGATAAATAATATTACAATACAAAGCGGAATAAAAGCTGAATTAAAGAAAGAAATGAAATAAATAAACTCCGAGGAATAATTCACGTTATTTACTTTAATCCCCTCGCAAGTCGCCAAGAACAAACGGTTAGAAACAGTTAAATACAAATAACTTCATATCCGTATTCAAAGCGGTGAATGTTTTGATCACGGAGGGCTCGAACTTAAATTTTGAAATGAGCATTCCAATCACGCCGTGGTCGCAAACATATGACTAATGTGGTTTATTTTGATTGCCTCGCCTACTAAACGCGTTGGTCTCTGGGGTGAAATAGAAAAGATCACTATAATCACGTCGTGGCTGCGAATATATAACTTGTTGGTTATTTTAGTCACCTCGCCTACTAAACATGTTGATCTCGGATGAAATAAAAGGTTTAAGGCTTCATCATTGCCCGTGGTTATATTTCCGTCTTTGCAACTGTGGAGGCCTCAAAATCGACGGATATTTTTCATCGGCCAAGTGTCGTATCGTGTTCAAATCAGCAAAATTTTAAAACAAGGCAGCAAACAAGAAGGTGAAGCGAAGAATCGAAGCGAAAACAGAGAGACAAATTCAAAAGACGCGGTGTTTAGTTTTAAAATAGTAAAACAAGAAACCGTAATATGAAATCGGGAAGGAAGGGAAGATGGACGCAATATTAGTTTGAATCAATAAAGCAACAAAGAGAATGCGGTATTAATTCCATCAATAACATAATAACAATGCCAAAAAACAGAAAGTAGCGACTAAACTAACCGACCAATTCACAAATTTCGTAACCAAAAAGGACTAAGAAGCATTTATAAAAAATAAACAGACCGGATTATGAGCGGTGACCGAATGAAATCAGAAATTCAGATTTTTGATAACCAAAGAATGTATATGAAAATGCAAAAATCGAATTTATCCGACCGGTCGACCCGACCTGAAACGGACTGACCCGAATCGGATTTTTCAACCCGGATCGATTTCTTTCCAAATTTCAGATAACCAACAACAAGATATAAAAATACAAAATTTGAAAATTATCCGAAACCGGGTCGGCCCGTCCCGGAACAGTGACCGACCTGACCCGGTATCCGATTTTTCAAACCGGATCGATTTCTTTCCAAATTTCAAATAACCAACAACAAGATATAAAAATACAAAATCTGGAAATTATCCGAATCGGGTCGACCCGACCCGGAACAAGATCTGACCGACCCGAACAAGATGCGGACCACCTGCATTTTCAACCCGGATCGATTTCTTTCCAAATTTCAGATAACCAACAACCAGATAAAAATGCAAAAAAAAAAAAAAAAAAACTGGAAATTATCCGAACCGGGTCGGGCCGACCCGGAACAGTACCGACCCGACCCGGAATCCGAAAACAGTGAAGAAAAAATAGCAAAATTTCAGATTATTCACTACCAAAATCCCAATAATTTTAACTTACATTTTCGGACTCTTTAAGATGATGAACAACACAAAAAAGAAACAATACCAACCTTAGGAGAATCTTAGATTTTAAATTTCGAATTTCAACACTTGAATTCGATTTTCGGACTTCCAAAATTCAGATTTTTTCCCCTTTCCAGATTTTCCTCCCCAAATCCAGATTTTCCTTCCTTCCAAAAATGAAGAACAAGTGGGATATTTATAGATGGATTTTCCCCCAAGAACGAGTTTGAAATTTGAATTAAAGGCAAAAAAAATCTGAATTTTTGGGGCGTGTTCTTGGGGCATGTGTTGCAGAAAGGTGATGGGGTAGATTGGTGGTGTCAGGCGGCGGTGTAGGTGTGGCAGGGGGTAGGGTGCGGGGGGCGGGGTAGGGTAGGATGCGGCGTGGGGGTTGGGTAGGGTGGCGGCTGCAGGGAGAATTAGGGTGTAGGTTTTTTTTTGATTTTGTTTTTGGGTTTTGGGGTTTGGGAGTTGGATGTAGAATAAAAGGGGTGTGAGAGTTGGGCTTTGGGTTGGTGGATTTGAGTTTTAATTGTTTTGGGTTTTGGTTGTAAGGGAAATAAAAGGGAATGGGTTTGGGGTATTGGCCGATTGGGCCTCGGATGTGGGCTATGGGAGTTAGGGAAATAAAGGGGAAGGGAATAAGGGAATGGGTTTGGGCTTGGGGTTTTGGGTGGGCGAAATAAGGGAAGAGGGAGTTGAATTGTTTTGGGGACTTTGGGCTTGTGGGAATAAAGGGGAAGGGAATAAGGGAATTTAATTGGGAGTTTGGTTTTGGGCTTGGTGAATTTTGTTTGGGTAGAATTTGTATTGGGTTGGAAAAAATGAAAAATGGGTTAGAAATTGTTTTGGGTTAGGAAAATAAAAAATGGGTTATGGATTAAAAATATAAAAGGGGCTTAATATTAGAACATATTTATATATATTTTTTTGTAAAAGATGTGAATTATTTAAAATAACGTAACGATGTGATAATAATAAAAATATAATATTTGCGAAATGTTTAATGCTTAAATAAAAAAATGGGAACGCGATGCAATTTTGCGAAAAATAAAATAACATAGAATTTTCGGATAAAACTTATGATTATGATAAAAAATGCAAATGATATAAAAAAAATGCGAATAATAATAATAATAAGAGGATATACACATATATGCCTATATTTTAAAATTATTTTAAAAGTGTCGAAATATTAAAAATTACGAATAAAATCATAAAAGATGGGACAAAATTGGGTGTCAACAGATGCCCCTCTTTGGCCGGAGACGATGAAAGAGTTTTCGGACAAAGAAGTTGACCCAGTAGCCAATTTTGTCCTGACCCTCGGGCTTTGAACGAGGAGTAGGGGTGCACTGGTAGAAATCGAATCCCGAGGGGGAGAGAAGTTGTAAAAGATGGTGCAGATTCCAGAAATATGCCCAGTGTCGAGTTATGATGACACTGGTTGCAGATGTGAAAACTTAATGGGGAGGAGCGGAACGATATTCGAAGTAGGTCGTTGACCAATTTGCCTCGGTTCGCCGTAAGAGATAGTTCCACATTGTGATGAAGTTCCTGCAAATTAAGACTCCTGCAAGCTAAAGCTTAAGATAAAATTAGTGTATAACTGCTGAGAAAAATTGTAGAGAAAATAACTTGGAAATACCTGCATTAGGAGGTGGGCGCCTGACTAAAATTAAAATACCCTCATTATAAGGTGGGCGCCTGACTGAAATTAAAATACCCTCATTATAAGGTGGGCGCCTGAAATGACGTCGTTGGATCGACGTGTTGTGTTGAAGACGTCATTATAATGTTGTTGACGTCGCTGTTGTATAGACTTTGCTGATGTCGTCGTTGTATAGACGTTGATGATCTCGTCGTTGTATAGACTTTGCTGACGTCGTCGTTGTATAGACGTTGATGATGTCGTCGTTGTATAGACTTTGCTGATGTCGTCGTTGTATAGACGTTGATGATGTCGTCGTTGTATAGACTTTGCTGATGTCGTTGTTGTTGTAAAAAATAGTTGTCGTGCTGCCGTAACGTCGTGGACGTTGTTGTAATGCTATTGAAGATAGTTGATGTGCTGAAGACGTCATTGTAATGCTGTTGACGTCGTTGTAATGCTGTAAAAGATATTTGTTGTGCTGCAGTAATGTCGATGACGTTGTTGTAATGATTTTTGATGTTGCAGATAATTTGTTGTCTTTGAAGGCGTCGTTGTAATCTTTGTTGAAGATAGTTGATGTCTTTGCGATGAACGTCAATAGCGTTGTTGTAATCTTTGTAAAGATAGTCATTGCGTTGAAGACGTCATTGTAATGTTGTTGACGTCGTTGTAATCTCAGAAAAGATATTTGTTGTCTTTGCGATACGCCGATGACGTTGTTGTAATGATGTTTCTTTATTGCGGATAGTTATCTTTGAGGCGTCGTTGTAATCTTTGTTGAAGATAGTTGATTTCTTTGCGATGCGTCAATGACGTTGTTGTAATCTCAGTAAAGATAGTCGCTGCGTTGAAGACGTCATTGTAATGATGTTGACGTCGTTGAGATCGCGGTAAAGATAGTTGTTGTCTTTGCGATACGCCGATGACGTTGTTGTAATGCCGTAAAGATAGTCACGCGTTGAAGACGTCATTGTAATCTTTGTTGGCGTCGTTGAGATGCGGTAAAGATAGTTGCCGCATTGCCGTAAAGATAATCTTTGCTTTGAAGACGTCATTGTAATGTTGTTGACGTCGTTGAGATGTTGTAGAAGATAGTTCTTTGTGTTGTCGTAAAGATAGTTGTCTTACCGAAGACGTCATTGCAATCAGCTGACGCCGTCGTTGAGATGCGGTAAAGATAGTTGTTGTGTTGCCGTAAAGATAGTCGCTGCGTTGAAGACGCCATTGTAATGTTGTTGGCGCCGTTGAGATGTCAGAAAAGATAGTTGTGGTGTTGCCGTAAAGATAGTCGCCGCTGAAGACGCGTCATTGTAATCTTTGTTGGCGTCGTTGAGATCTTGTAGAAGATAGTTGTTGTGTTGTCGTAAAGATAGTCATTGTTTTGAAGACGCGTCATTGTAATCTTTGTTGACGCCGTTGAGATCTTTGTAAAGATAGTTCTTTGCGTTGAAGACATCATTGTAATGCTGTTGACGTCGTTGTAAAGCTGTAAAAATGATTGTCGTGCTTCCATGACGTCGATGCCGATATTGTAATGTTGTCCTGTTGTAAGAGATGTAAGTGACGTCCTTGCCGTCAGTTTGCTGTAATAGGGTTCCACGTTGTGCTGAATCTTCTGCCGATCCAAACTCATGTGAATTGAAATGTCGTCCTAGCAAGGGCGAAAATGTGATGCGACGTCTTTGCCGTCGGGTTTGCCTTGTTGTCGTTCTTTGTGATTCGAAATAACATCTTTGTGCAGATATAATAGTCGGGACCCTGTAGGTCAAGATGATGTCTTCGTATAGATGCAAAATAAGAACGTAATCCTTGTAGTGAGTTGTGGTGCCGAAATTCTTTGGGGAATTGATCATAAGTGATGTGGCTTCCCTGCTTTTTCAACCTGAAGAACCTGTACTTCAAAGAAAATTTGTGAGTTTGGGGAGGGGCGGTTGATTCGCGTTGACTTGGTAGCTTTGGCTCTTGATATCTGCATGTCCTGCTGATTCGGACCTGTAGCCCCTGTCTGGTTCCCAGTCTTGGCTAACCGTTAATGAAAACATTTGTTGAAAATAAGTTGTTTATAAGAAAGTATGCTTATCATTAAAAAGTACTTGTCGAACTCTAATGAAAATATTTGGTGAAAATAAATTGTGTATAAGAAAGTATGCAAAAAATCTTGTCAAACTCTAATGAAAGTATTTGTTGAAAATAAATTGCTTATAAGAAAGTATGCATATTAGTAATAAAAGTCTTGTCAAACTCAAATGAAAATATTTGGTGAAAATAAATTGCGTGTAAGAAAGTATGCATATTAGTAATAAAAAATCTTGTCAAACTCTAATGAAAGTATTTGTTGAAAATAAATTGCTTATAAGAAAGTAGGCATATATGTAAAGAGTTCATTTAACTCTAATGGAAAATATTTGTTAAAAATAAATTGCTTGTAAGAAAGTATGCATATATGTAAATGTCTGTCGAGCAGTGACATGCGGTGAAACAGAGCAAACGTCTTATCCAAAATCCTCTTAGGCTGAAGACTTAGTTTGCCGATGCTTTTCCATGTCTATCGGCATTTTCTTGCAGTGATCCCTTAAAAAAATGCCCCAGTTTCCGATATGTGAGGATGATGAACTTTCGATCGGACAGCCGAGTCTTGTGTGGGTTGATTGCCTATCCTATCAGGGTGATCAGATGGGTGCATTTGTCATATGTGATATAAATGAGAGAATATTTCCTAATGGTGGGACCGAAGCCGATTTAGGCCGCCTACGTATCCCCATGAGGGAATCAGGTCATGACGTAGTTCATTACAAGCAAATGAGATTTGTAAGGGTTTTTCTTTTTTTATGGGACCGAAGCCGATGTGGCCGCCTACGTATCCCGCCGAGGGAATCAGGTCATGACGTAGTTCATGTAAGCAAATGGGATTGTAAGGGTTTTTCTAAACGTGGGACCGAGGCCGATGCGGCCGCCTACGTATCCCGCCGAGGGAATCAGGTCATAACGTAGTTCAGGTTTAAAAAGAAATGTGTTTTTGGGGAAATTTGCAATCTAGAAAACGGAACCCGACCTGGGTTCTTTGCGTATCCCGCCAAGGGAGCGCAACTTTTACAACATAGAAAAAGTATTACATAGAGAATAACTAATCTTAGATATGGTATCTCTTCACTGCATCTGCATAGATGGTTTTTTGGCCATTCTATTCTGATAAGGTTGCCCCGGACAACTGCGTCCATCTGCTTTTCATCAATCAGTCTCTTAGTATATGATTATGTATCTATTTGACTGCGAAAGATATAGCATTGCCCTAGTAGAAGTCCAGATTGTAGTGCAGTTGCCTAAGAGTACAAATGGCAAACGTCCGTGCCGATGCTTGTAACTTATCAACCATCCTGCTGTTTCATCCAAATCTGGCTTTGACTTATTCCAAAAAAATGCCCCAGTTCTTCCGGTTGTGAGTCTTCCTTATATTCTTCGAAGCCTTGCTTGCTTGTTTCAAATGTGTCACACGTTATCGACAGATTAGTTTGCATGATTTAAACAAAACAGATTTTAAAATAGCAAAAGCAATGCAGATTTGTCTTTTTAAGCTTTCAAAAAGTAGAGGCAAAATCCATTAAATGCATATATGTGATTCAGGCCTCAATCTGAATCGCATTATTTCATTAAACATTAACGAAATTAACTAGTTTCTGGGAGAAATAAGGTCGGGGCACAGGTCCAATTTCCCGAATCATCTTCTTGCTCTGCATCCCAAATGGTTGAGTCTCTAGCGTAATCCTCGAAAATCACACTGCATCCTGCTTCTTCTTCAGTAATGAAAAGACTTTTGAATCTCTCAACGAGGTTGGCTGCATCGTCCACCTTTGATTCCTGAGTGGCGCATGCTCTGACGAATGACTGACTCAGAGGTGGAACAAGGCTTTGGCAAAAGAGCATCTCTCTTCCTTCGAGATTGGTTGATAGGGCTTTTCCAAGAAAAGATGGTGACATGACCCGCGACTTTGGAGGAAGTACTTACTACGACGGTGCCCTTAATCGGATCGTAATCATAGGGGTGATAGAGGCCGATGATTTAACCTTTTCCTTTCTCCTGGATCGACACAATAGTCCCTTCCAAGTTGTGTTCTTTATCAACAGAATCATATTCACATTTGCATCGTCATGATCCGCAAAGAGTTATTGTTTTCATTAGAGGCGTGTCCTTTCGGTCGGATAACTCCTTCTTTGATTAATGCCTCGATTCTCGTCTCTGAGGGCATAGCAATTTTCGATGTCGTGTCCAGGGATTCCCGAGTGGTATGCACAACGCTTAGTCTCATCATGCCATTTAGGAACAGGATTGGGGACATTTCCTGGGATGGGCTGGAGTATTCCTGCGGTTTTCAGTCTTTCATATAAATGGGCTCGAGGTTCGGCTAAAGGTGTATAGGTTTTGGCTGGCTTTCTTTCGTATTTTGCGCGGGGTCTGGGTGCATTTGGTGCATGGACTTGTGGATGAGGTAAGTATGCGGGCTGATATTGTGGGGGATTCGGATAGACAGGCGCTCGAGGCAGGCTATATATTGGATGGGTATGGTAGACAGGGTAGGGACCAGGTGGGTATTGATAGTAAGGTTGAGGACTTTGGGCGTATGGGCAATAATAGGAAGGCTGAGGACTTTGGTTGTTTTGATTGTAGTAGGGAGGCTGGGGTGATGGCATTTGGTAGATTGACATTTGATCTGGCCTATGTTTCTGAACTGTCACCACAGAGGACACTCCGTCTCTCTTCCTCTTTACTGCTCCCTCAAATGAGTCCGACTGGATTGTCTTACTCGTTGCTTGCAATGCTATAAAGTTTGTAATTCTTCCTGTTCTGATTCCCTCTTCTATGAAATCTCCCATTCTTATAACTTCAGAGAAACTTCGTCCTATGACGCTTATCATTCTCTCATAGTATGTTACATCTTTCAAAGATTGTACAAAAAGAGTGGTCATCTCACTTTCTTCTATCGGGGGTTGAACTTTTGCTGCTTCTGCCCTCCACTTCATGGCATATTCTCTGAAGGTCTCTGTGGACTTCTTTTCCAACTTCATCAGATAAAATCGGTCCAAGATCGTGTCGTTGTTGAATTTAAATCTGTCCACGAAATCTTGTGCCATCGTGCCCCACTTACGCCATTTTCGCGGGTTTTGGCTCGTGTACCAGTCGAGTGCTTCTCCTGTTAAACTCCTTACGAACAACTTCATTATGATGGCTGGTCTTTACCTACCCCAATCAGTTTGTCACAGTATGATCTTAAATGAGCGTGAGGATTTCCTTTCCCATCAAACAAGCCAAATTTTGGCACCTTATATCCTACAGGCAATTCAATGTCGGGATGCATGCACAAATCTTCGTACTCGAGTCCTTCATGCCCCTTGATGGTTTGGATATTCTTGAATGCTTCTTTTAGGCTATGAATATCTTTCGCCACACTTTCATTGGTTCTGATCATTACCTGCCTGTCCATTTCTTCACACTCGCTGATTTCCTGAAAAGTCATGTTTGGTACTGTGGTAGTAAAAGGTTGAGCTTCCGTTGCATATACTGGTGGCACATGCTGCTCGTTGGGATCAGCGACGTGTGCCATCAATATGTGTTGGGCTGTCTGGTGATTTTGCGTGGAAGAGGTGTTTTGGATGAGTGGGGTAATTTGGGTATGTGGAGTTGTGAAGGATCTTGGGATCATTTTGTGGCGGGCTTTGTTGTGGACTAGCTTGTGATTTAGTGTGTTGTGGATTGGTTTTGTTTAGTGGCGAATTTTCGTGGAGGTTTTGGGAAATGGCGATTCAGGAGATGAAAAAGTTCGCGGTGCGATTGCATTCGTCCCTTGTTCAGGAGTGGGATATTGGCGCTAATGGACAAGTTGATGAGATTTTGAGCCGCTCTATCTCGGCCGCATGGCTGTCATTTGTTGTAAATAAAGGCGATGTATTTTTCTTGGGCGGAAGCATTTCTATTTTCCAAGCTTCGTTCATCACCGAAAGAGCAATAAGTTCCAGGCCAGTCTGTTTGGATGCATCTGAATCAGTCATTTTGCTGAATGATCGGGCCTTTGATCTCGTGAAGTAGGGATGTTCCGCCAGTTTTAGTCAACGCGAATCAACCCTTGGGAAAAATAATCTAGGCAAAATAACCTTTTAAAAATGAAGAAAACCAAGTTAGTATAGGGCGAGTAATTATTGCTTCAAATAATATTCACAGAGTGAAAAAGCAGGAGAAAACAACAAAATGATCAGATGGCAATTAAATGCGCATCCTAAAATGCATGGGGCCTCCTTATGCCGGAGGTGGGCCTAAACGCCAGATATGCGAGATTATGATGATTGATCCAAGTCGCTAAACTGTAATGCTTTTGTCGGAAATGAGACAAAATAAATGTACATTTTCCAATTCGGCATGACATGATTAGGCTTGGATTTGTCTATCATTGTCACGTTACACGTAATATGCTGATTGGTCGTTGGGTTGTGAGACCCGTTGACAATTTTGGTAGATTTCTTAATTGTGGAGTCGATACCCAGGATCGACCCACCTAAGGTGTATGCATGCATGACTTAAAAATAAAGGGTGGTATAGTTCTATCCTAAATTTTCTAAGATTTGGCTGACTAGACTCAAGGTCCCGAGCGGACGGCTCGAGTGAGAAGGCTACGCGGCCAACCGGATGGTCCGGACGCTCCGCGCATATACCGACTCTCCTAAAAATTTGGAACTTTGAAAGAAATTTGCGGGTGCGCAAAACACACCTCGCGTGTAATGTGTGATAGTGTCAATTTTCCAGAGTGGAAGAAATATGAGCGAAATGCCAATTTAAGGAAAACAGTAAGAGAATATAGTAATTAAAGCAGTTATGCATACAAAATTTCAACAGAAAATAATTAAAAATAATAGATCAAATAAGGAGCAATATAAAGCAAAATAATGATTAACCTGAACTTGTTATGGTTAAGAACCTGAATTTCCCAATGAGTCACCATCTTTGTCGCGCTTCATTTTCGACCGCTCGGGTCTCAAAGCGAACACGGACGGTCCGTGATTCCTGAGTAAATGAATTAAGGAGTCGCCACCTAATTATTTTTACGGTGAATTAGGACACCTAAATATTAAACTAAGTCTTTGCAATGTAAACTCCAATTTTAAGGTCTCATAAACTAGTGAGATTCTAGGTAAGGGTTCTTTATTATCTTAAAGAGGCGAGGGTTAGGCATCCTTTAAGATCCGCTAACTTATGGTTATCCGGTCAAACTCAGGTTAATTATTACTAGAAAAATGCATGTTTGAAGCATAAAGTTAAAAGATGTTTGCAAATAATTAATGAAAAAAAAGAGCATTTTAAAAGATGGATAAATGTAGAGATTTTTTTTCAAAATATGCATTTGTATGATAATTAAAGAGAAATACATGTAGAGTTGGAAAAATATGTATTTGACAATTGATAGTAAAACAATTTATTTATAATGCCAAAGAAGTAAAATTTTGGGAATCAATGAATTGTAAATTGACAAAAGATAAACTTATTCGGTATGATTAATAAAGCAAATAAAAGATGACAAAAGTCGTTTTGAAAATCTTGAATACGCGTGACGAGCCTAAAATAAATAAACTAGCGAAGGATTTCTAAGTTTGAATTCAACCGAACCTACAAATAAATAAGCTAACGACGGGTTTCAAATCTTAAACTACCCTATGAATTAATCCTAAGTTTGCCTATTCTAAGCATTTCAATAGTTACATAAGTGCGATAAATAATATTACAATACAAAGCGGAATAAAAGCTGAATTAAAGAAAGAAATGAAATAAATAAACTCCGAGGAATAATTCGCCGTTATTTACTTTAATCCTCGCAAGTCGCCAAGAACAAACGGTTAGAAAGCAGTTAAATACAAATAACTTCATATCCGTATTCAAAAGCAGTGAATGTTTTGATCACGGAGGGCTCGAACTTAAATTTTGAAATGAGCATTCCAATCACGCCGTGGCTGCAAACATATGACTAATGTGGTTTATTTTGATTGCCTCGCCTACTAAACGCTGGTCTCTCGGGTGAAATAGAAAAGATCACTATAATCACGTCGTGGTCGCGAATATATAACTTGTTGGTTATTTTAGTCACCTCGCCTACTAAACATGTTGATCTCGGATGAAATAAAAGGTTTAAGTCTTCATCATTGCCCGAAGTTATATTTCCGTCTTTGCAATCGTGGAGGCCTCAAAATCGACGGATATTTTTCATCGGCCAAGTGTCGATCGTGTTCAAATCAAGAAAATTTTAAAACAAGGCAAAGAAACAAGAAGGTGAAGCAGAATCGTAAAGCAGAAAACAGAGAGACAAATTCAAAAGACGCGGTGTTTAGTTTTAAAATAGTAAAAACAAGAAACCGTAATATGAAATCGGGAAGGAAGGGAAGATGGACGCAATATTAGTTTGAATCAATAAAGCAACAAAGAGAATGCGGTATTAATTCCATCAATAACATAATAACAATGCCAAAAAACAGAAAGTAGCGACTAAACTATCCGACCCGACTCAAATTTCGTAACCAAAAAGGACTAAGAAGCATTTATAAAAATAAACAGACCGGATTATGAGCGGTGACCGGATGAAATCGAAATTCAGATTTTTGATAACCAAAGAATGATATGAAAAACGCAAAAATCTGGGAATTTATCCGAATCGGTCGACCGACCTGCATCAAAGGACTGAATTCGAATCGGATTTTTCAACCCGGATCGATTTCTTTCCAAATTTCGGATAACCAACAACAAGATATAAAAATACAAAATTTGAAAATTATCCGAAACCGGTCGGCCCGACCGAACGATGTTGACCGAATTCGAACGATGGCCAGGCAGGCCAGATCCGATTTTTCAAACCGGATCGATTTCTTTCCAAATTTCAAATAACCAACAACAAGATATAAAAATACAAAATCTGGAAATTATCCGAACCGGTCGACCGACTGAACAAGATCTGACCCGACCGAACAAGATCTGACCGACCCGTAATTTTCAACCCGGATCGATTTCTTTCCAAATTTCAGATAACCAACAACCAGATAAAAATGCAAAAAAAAAAAAAAAGCGGAAATTATCCGAACTGGTCGGGCCGACTTAACAAGACTGACCGACCCTAATCCAAACAAAGGAAAAATAGCAAAATTTCAGATTATTCACTACCAAAATCCCAATAATTTTAACTTACATTTTCGGACTCTTTAAGATGATGAACAACACAAAAAAGAAACAATACCAACCTTAGGAGAATCTTAGATTTTAAATTTCGGATTTCAACACTTGAATTCGATTTTCGGACTTCCAAAATTCAGATTTTTTCCTCCAAATCCAGATTTTTTCCCCTTTCCAGATTTTCCTCCCCAAATCCAGATTTTCCTCCCCAAATCCAGATTTTCCTTCCTTCCAAAAATGAAGAACAAGTGGGATATTTATAGGTGGATTTTCCCCCAAGAACGAGTTTGAAATTTGAATTAAAGGCAAAAAAAATCTGAATTTTTGGGGCGTGTTCTTGGGGCATGTGTTGCAGAAAGGTGATGGGGTAGATTGGTGGTGTCAGGCGGCGGTGTAGGGTGCGGTGTAGATGTGGCAGGGGGTAGGGTGATGCGTGCGGGGTAGGGTAGGATGCGGCGTGGGGGTTGGGTAGGGTGGCGGCTGCAGGGAGAATTAGGGTGTAGGTTTTTTTGATTTTGTTTTTTGGGTTTTGGGGGTTTGGGAGTTGGATGTAGAATAAAAGGGGTGTGAGAGTTGGGCTTTGGGTTGGTGGATTTGAGTTTTAATTGTTTTGGGTTTTGGTTGTAAGGGAAATAAAAGGGAATGGGTTTGGGGTATTGGCCGATTGGGCCTCGGATGTGGGCTATGGGAGTTGGGGGGAAATAAAGGGGAAGGGAATAAGGGGAATGGGTTTGGGCTTGGGGTTTTCGGGTGGGCCGAAATAAGGGAAGAGGGAGTTGAATTGTTTTGGGGACTTTGGGCTTGTGGGAATAAAGGGGAAGGGAATAAGGGAATTTAATTGGGGAGTTTGGTTTTGGGCTTGGTGAATTTTGTTTGGGTAGAATTTGTATTGGGTTGGAAAAAATGAAAAATGGGTTAGAAATTGTTTTGGGTTAGGAAAATAAAAAATGGGTTATGGATTAAAAATATAAAAGGGGCTTAATATTAGAACATATTTATATATATTTTTTTGTAAAAGATGTGAATTATTTAAAATAACGTAACGATGTGATAATAATAAAAATATAATATTTGCGAAATGTTTAATGCTTAAATAAAAAAAATGGGAACGCGATGCAATTTTGCGAAAAATAAAATAACATAGAATTTTCGGATAAAACTTATGATTATGATAAAAAATGCAAATGATATAAAAAAAATGCGAATAATAATAATAATAAGAGGATATACACATATATGCCTATATTTTAAAATTATTTTAAAAGTGTCGAAATATTAAAAATTACGAATAAAATCATAAAAGATGGGACAAAATTGGGTGTCAACAGTCGTTTAAGGGAGGTTGGTTAGGTAATCAGAATAATGTCTGACGGTAGGTGGGGAGTCGATCTGGGATGTTCGAGGTTGTTGTCAGTTTTTGGGTTTGGTATGGTGGTTGTTTTTGGTCTACCGGTACTGGTGGGGGCTGGTAAATTCGGGTAGGGTGTCGCTGGGGGTAGGCTTCCGGTAACATGGTCGGCTTGTTGGTTGCCGGTGATTGGAGTGACGGCGGCTTGGAGGTGAGACTTCGGAGGTGACACATGGACTGGGATGTTTACTGGTGGAGATACAGTGATGGGTGGCCGATTACAGATTGGAGAGGTAGGCGGCTGTGACGGGGTTAGTGACTGGGTGGGGTAGGACAGTACAACGTCAGAGTTCTGCCGGCTGAAAGGAATGAATCGATAGTGGTATTTTGCAGCGATGGAGATGCAGGGACGGTGGTGGCTGTTCGATAGAGTTCGGTGAGTATGACGGGTGAGGTGGCGGACTCGTCTAGAAATATATAGTCTGCGTTTCGAAACTTTTGGATGGTTGCAAAAGGAAAGATTGCTTCATTGAACGTGACATGACGAGACACAATAATTTTGCGGGAAGACACGTCATAGCACAAATAACCCCTATGATTAGGCGGGAAACCTAAGAACACATAAGGAGTGGTGCGGCGTGCAAGTTTATGAGGGGCTGTGGAAGCAAGATTTGGGTAGCACAGGCAGCCAAAAATCCGTAGGTGCTCATAAGTTGGGATCCTACGGAATAAAATTCGGTGGGTGTTTTATTTTGAAGGGTTTAGGTGGGCAAAATATTTAGAATATATTCGGTCATTTTAACAGCATAGACCCAAAAAGCGGTGGGGAAAGGGGCATGAAACATGATCGTACGAACCATGTTATCGATATTGTGAATGATTCGTTCGGTCTTTCCATTCTGGGAGGAGGTGTGGGGACTCGAGAATCGGAAAACCATGCCGTTAGTAAGCAAAAATTATGAAACGCTGAATTATTGAACTCACGACTGTTATCACACTAAAGCGATTTTATGTCTTTTGCGAATTGTGTTTTGACATAGACACTAAATGCAAGAAACTTGGCAAACACTTCAGACTTGAATTTAAGCGGATAGACCCAGACAAAGTGAGAATAGTCATCTATTAAGACGAGATAAAATTTATGACCCAGTGAGCTAGTAATGAGAGATATCCATAAATCTGCATGAACAATGTCAAAGGGAGAATACGTAACACTTGAAGAAGACTGAAAAGGAAGGCGAACATGTTTGCCTAAAGGACAAGAAAGACACTGTGGGTCAAATTTATCATTATTATAACGAATTAAAATATTATTTCTAAAAAAACTAAAAATAGGGGCTCCTAGGTGTCCAAGTCTATTGTGCCAGATTGACAGAGAGATTGTTGCTAAAGCGGTGGAAGGAGTGACATGGGCCGTTAGAGGTGTGAGAGGGTTGACACCAGCAGCAGACGTGGATATGAAAGGATAGAGATCACCCTCACTATTACATCTCGTAAGGAGTTTTCCGGTACGGAGGTCCGTTACGGAGAATCCAAATGGGTCAAAGTTAATTGATACAGAATTATCGGTGGCAAATTTCCTAACGGAGATTAGATTTTTGATAATGTTAAGGGCATATAAGACGTTATTCATGGAGAAATGGGGATGCAGTGGTAGGGTTAGTGTGTGGCCAAACTCTTGAATTGGAATGCGATGACCGCTTCCAACCATAATAGATTGTGGAGTATTTAAACTTCGCAGTTGAGAAAGATTATCAGAATTGTTGGTGAGGTGAGACGTGACGCCCGTATCCATGTACCACGCATTATCGGGCTAACGAGGAGTCATTATAATAGATTGTTTTTGGTGAAAAAAGAAAAAGAAGACACAAAACAAAGAGAACAATTTTGTTCTCCGGCAAAGAACACAAAACAACAAAAAAATATTTCATGAAGGATAAAACAGAAACCGGGGGAGGTCTTCAGTTATACTCCGGCACTTACTATTTCAGAAAACAAAAAAACAAAAGACACAGAGAAGCGTGAAGCAAGGGTTAGGGGCAGATTTCCTCTCGAGCAGTGTGCTGCGCAGAGGAACAACAAAAGGCTGTGGCTGTTTCTCGGACAGTGAGTCGCAGAAAACAGAGGCAAAACAAAAGAGTAAAAGAGATAGTAGGGTTAAAGTTTTGGCTTCTGATACTATGTAAGATTGTATTAATCTCCTTTGAGGAGCCTTTCTCATTAATATAAATTAGACCTGTCCAACAGGTCGGGGACCCGCCTGGCCCGACCCAAAAAATCGAGGGCCAGGATCAGCTTATAGCTGACCTGCGAGCCACCCGACCCAAAAAAGTGGGGACTCGATCTTATGTAGGGTCGGGCCTGGGTCAGAATATTTTACTCGTCTGACCCGACCAGACCCCGACCCGCGTATTTTTTTAATATAATTTATATTATTTTTCCTTCATTAATATTTATTTTGTACTTATATATATTTTTGTCATTAATAAATAATAAGTGATATAATACATATTTTTATAATATATGTATTGCTCTAATCTACATTGAGCTCGACATAAAATAAGATAAAAACGGTAGCTGATTATTAATTATATGTTTATATTATTAGTCGTTCTGTTAATATCACGGAAGCATAATGTAAAGAGAAAGTAGTTGTAAATTGGTGAAACTTTAAATGTTGGTTATCATGAATACATTAAATGTGAGATGCAATACCACTTCCAGAAACAAGCTTAAATAGGGCGACTGTGCAAAGGTAAAATCCAAATAGTTATAGGAAGACAATTCATGTCATATATTATGGACAGTTTGGAGAGAACCAAATTTAAGGTGCTTTTGAGGATGGAGTTCTAAAAAATTTACAAAATTTATACCTTTCGGGTAACAGAAAATTATAGATGGGTTTAGAAGAAGCATTGAAATTCACGGACCGGTTACATGTTTGAAGGACTGTATTCTAATGGTACCTGTTGAGGCTTTGACAGTAACCATGAGGTACTACAAACATGAATTAATATTATTTTGCTTATCAATTATGGAAAATAATATCCAATGATGTTTGGACCAGTACATGGATTTTTGAGAGTTGTTAGGAAGGAAAGAGTAGCAGTTTGTTTGATTGGTCTCTGGATGAATTTTTATATCCTTATGTACCATCTTGGTACTCTTCCAATAAAGCTTTACCTCAGAGAAAAAATATACCTTTTGCTTACCAAAGAAGGAAAAAAGAAAGAGATTTGTAGAAGAAGAAAAATTTAAAAGGAATCTTAACATATGCAAATACAAAGTCATATGAAAATAGAAAGTAGTTATGGTATTCCGTCCCAATCAATTTGTGTTTTTTCCCAAATCGATTTCTAATTTTTTTTTTCTTTAATCAAGATCTTACGATATACAATACATTTCAACATCGAAATTTCATGGTAATGTAGAGGTGAATGCCAATTTTAGTTTTAAAAATTCAATTTAAAAAAAAAAAAATTCCTCGACCCGGCCCTGACCAGCCAAAAAATTCCGACGGGTCAGGGCCAGGGTCGGAAATTATTTTAAAAAATAGGGTCAGGGTCCGGCAAGTAGAAAAAAAAACCTACCCGATCCAGCCCTGACCCGGCCCGACCCAAGCTTTGGACAGGTCTAATACAAATATATATAGGTGTATAAATTGGAATCCCTATACAACATGGATCCTAGTTCTACCATAATTATATAACACTAAATATAATAAATACAATATATGGTACATACGTGCTAATAGTTTTGTTATAATTTATTTAAGTACTTAATAAAAAAATTCCCTTATATTATGGCCATATATAATATATCAAATAAGAAAATATGTTTTTAAAAATACTTAGACAAAATTTCTCATGGATCAATCTGGGCTCCATATCAACCATAGTTTTAAATGAGCTGAATTAAAAATGATCAAAATGAGATGAGCTAACGTAATAAGCAGCTCCTTAACCCGTCCAAACCTAAATAGGTTGGGCGAATCATGATTTAATGAGCTGATATTCCCACCTCTGGGCTCAGGGAATTGGAAGTCGAAGGCGGCATCGAGGCATGCGAGGAGTTGCTAAGGATTACAAATAACGATGGATACATGGGCTTGCACGAAGCCGTAAGACATGAGCATCACAACATTGTGAAACTACTGGTAAGAGAAGATGTTGACTTCTACTATCCGCCTAACAATGCTGGGAAGACTCCACTTTATTTAGCTGTGGAAGAAGGAGATGAAGATTCTGCAAGTTTGATCATGAACAACTCTAATTCATCATCCTATGCTGGGCCTTGAGGAACAACTGCGTTACATGCTGCAGCGATATATAATGCCACAGGTACCTTTATGGACTTGTGTTAATAATGTGGACTTGTGCTAATATTATTTGATGTAAAATAATAACGTCTTAAAAGTAGTTCAACATAATTAACCATTTTACTTTTCAACTTCCTTTATTCAAGTTCTTCTCTTTTATTTATTTTAGACATTTGTTTTACTAAAGCTTATGTTGATAGTCCGCTAACATGTTTCTAATGTCGCAAATAAATGTATCACCCGTTTATGCTATACAATATTTAAACTCCATTAAGCTTCTCATTAATTCTAAAACATAAACTAAGATATATCCCCTCTTTATATTTTATAAATCATTTCTTTTACCTAATTATTCGTACATAAATTAGCGTAACCTTTACTAATTCGGACTACTCTT
This sequence comes from Anisodus acutangulus, assembly GCA_029783415.1. Taxonomy (NCBI): domain Eukaryota; kingdom Viridiplantae; phylum Streptophyta; class Magnoliopsida; order Solanales; family Solanaceae; genus Anisodus; species Anisodus acutangulus. Next base: position 20,830,559 of record CM056507.1, on the reverse strand, counting down.
TGTAGGATGCATGGACATGATATTAAGAAAAGAACCAAGTCTAACAAAGCAAGTAGATGATTTGGGATGGAGTCCTCTCCATTTTGCGGCATACCTCAGGTTTGAACTACTAGTAAGGACACTATTAATGGCAGATAGGCAGATGGCTTATCAAACCACGAAAGAAGGCATTCAAACACCTCTACATTTAGCTGCCATTAATGGTAAATTAGAGGCAATGGAAGAGATTGTTAAACAAAGGTAATATACCTGTGATATACACTGAATATACAACAGTATATATCACAGGTATACAAAGCAGTGGCTCAAAGAAGAAAGCAAAGGCAGCCAAATAGAGTGGCGATGGCCCAAATCAGAGGCCCATCACGGGATTTGGGCGACAAAGCAAAGGCAGATTTGTATATTAAGGAAAGTATATTTTGTGTATATTGTAGTGTATTTGTTACCTAGATTAGGATATACACTTACCATAATTAGGATATACACTTACCATAATTGTATAGTTAGAATTATGGTAGAATAAGGTTTTAGGAATAGGATTCTCCTATTTTGTAACTTGTATATATATCTATTCAATCAATGAAAATAATCAAGGGGATTATTTCTTTCATGGTATCAAGAGACTAGGTTTTACAAAAAAAATTCTCTCCCAAAGTTTTTTGGACCATTCTCGGCCGAGAACCCCCCCCTCGAGTTTCTCTCCCAAATTTCGTCTTCCGCTCTCAAAGACCTTTCTTAAATTTCCACTCCTTCTTTATTCTTTCAATATGTCTAAGAACAATTATCATCCTGCCCTCATGGTTTCCAACATCAAGAACTGTATCCCTATTATCCTTGAGATGGAAAACGTCCAATATGCGACGTGGGCGGAGTTGTTTAAAATTCACGCCCTCTCCTATCAAGTTCTTCATCACATCATTCCTCCCGCTAAACCTCTTCCTGCGGAGGATCCTGAGTTATGGATTACTCTTGATGCTACCGTTCTTCGGTGGATCTACGCCACTATTTCGGTTGACCTTCTACAGACGATTATTGAGCTGGATACCACGGCTATGGCTGCCTGTAATAGATTGCGTGACATATTCCAAGACAACCAACATTCACGTGTCGTCATACTCGAGCAGGAATTCTCTCTAGTTCGAATGGACGAATTTTCGAACGTTTCTACATATAGCAAGAAACTAAAGGAGTTGGCGGATCAACTCCGGAATGTTGGCGCACCGATAACTAATAATCGTCTCGTTCTACAGTTGGTTGCCGGTCTTTCGGAGGCCTATAATGGTGTTGGAACTCTCCTTCGCCAAAGCAACCCTCTTCCCGACTTCTATCAAGCCCGCTCTATGCTTACTTTGGAAGAAGCCGGTTTGGCTAAAAAGATGGCTACCGAAGCAAGCCCCGTCGTCATGGTGGCGTCCTCTCCTAGTTCTTCGGGTTTTGTTAATAATTCGGGACAAAACCATAATCATGGTGGCGGCAAGAATAATCGCAAGAATAATAACAAAAATCGCGGGGGCAAACACGGCGGTTCCGGTGGCGGCTCCGGTGGTCAGCAATCAGGCGGTGGGCCCCATCCAAGGAACAGTTGCTCACTACCCCCCTGGTCCCAACAATGGGGCCCATGGCAGTGGCGCTGGGACAATGGGCCGTGGGCCAGCAGCCCTTCTACTCAGGCATCAACTTCCAGCGGTGGGTCGACCAACAAAGCCCAACACCCAAGAATGGCGCCCATCGCCGCTGGCCCAACAAAGCAGCTACGGCCCAGCTCCATCACGGACAGAAATTCTTGGGCCCCGACCTCCGCAAGCCCATCATGCAGCAGGCCCCACTCAAACCGATATTGAGGCCGCGATACACACGTTGGGGTTGACTCAACCGGACCTAAATTGGTATATGGACACCGGTGCCACTACTCACATGACTTCTGAATCAGGTACTCTCTCATCTTATTCCAATTTGAGCACCTCTCGGGGGATAATTATTGATAATGGCAGTTCTATTCCAATTCTAGGGTATGGTCAGAAAACGTTGTCTCCCCCCAATCCACCCCTTCTCTTGAAAAATACTTTACATGCTCCTAAATTGATTAAAAATTTAGTGTATGTCCGAAAGTTCACTACTGACAATTCTGTTTCCGTTGAATTTGATCCTTTTGGTTTCTCTGTGAAGGATTTCAAGACGGGGAGTCATCTCATGAGGTGTGATAGTAGGGGGGATCTGTATCCTATCATGCCTTGTTTCAGTCCATCGAGTCAAGCCTTGCCATCAGCTTTTGCAGCCATCTCTCCTTCCATGTGGAATGCTCGTCTGGGTCATCCGGGATCTTCTATTTTATCAGTTTTAGATAAAAATAGCTTTATTTCTTGTAAGGGTACGAGTCGTACTCCACTTTGTCAGTCTTGCTCATTAGGGAAAATTGTTAAGTTGTCATTTGTAGACTCCAATTCTCATACTTCAATGCCATTTGATATTATTCATAGCGACTTATGAACGTCTCCTGTTCTTAGTTCATTGGGTCATCGATATTATGTTATCTTTTTAGATGATTATTCTAGATTTTTGTGGACGCTTCCAATTGCGAATAAATCACAAGTGTTTTCTGTCTTCATCAAATTTAGAGCGTTCATTCGTACTCAATTCGAGAGAGAAATAAAAAATATTCAATGTGATAATGGGAAAGAGTATGACAATAGGGAGTTTCGGGAATTTTGTGATAATAATGGGATCAATTTTCATTTTTCGTGTCCTCATACATCTTCACAAAATGGGAAAGCCGAACGCAAAATTCGTTCCATAAATAACATTGTCCGAACTCTCTTAATTCATGCCTCCATACCTCCCTATTTTTGGCATCATGCTCTACAAATGGCCACATATCTTCTTAACATAATTCCTTCTAAAGGTCTGACATATTCTTCCCCCCTCAAAATCCTATATAATAAGAACCCTTCTTATTCTCATCTTCGGATTTTTGGGTGCTTGCGTTATCCGTTATTCCCATCTACCACAATTAACAAACTTCAGGCTCGATCTACCCCGTGTGTATTTTTGGATTATCCGTCGAATCATCGTGGTTATAAATGTTTTGATTTATCCTCCAAGAAAATCATAATTAATCGCCATGTCATTTTTTATGAAACCCAATTTCCTTTTACGAAAGTTCATACTCCCGAGCCTAGGTCGTATAATTTTTTGGATGACCAAATATCCCCGTATATTATTCAGAATTTTTCAGACATATCCCGCACCCAAAATCCTCCAATGCCCATCGCCTGGACCCATCGCAGTGTACTATTCCGATTCTTGGATCGGCCCCAAGAATTGGGCGATCCCACCTCGAACTGGTCCAGATGTTGATTTCGGTTACCGATTTGGGCCAGCAGGCCCACTGCCTGCTGGCCAGTCCGTCCTGAGCCCTGAAAATTTCCAAAATTCCCTCGGTTCTTCCTTGAGTCATAGACCGGTCACTTGTAGTCAGCAAGGTATTTTTACACCTAAAAGACATTTTAATTTACATTCTGATGTCTCTAAATCCCCCTTACCCCGCAATCATGTGTCCGCATTAAATGACCCTAATTGAAAAATTGCTATGTCTGATGAATATAATGCTCTTATTGATAATAAGACGTGGGAGTTGGTGCCCCGTCCATATGGTATTAATGTTATCAGGTCTATGTGGATTTTTGCTCATAAGGAGAATTCAGATGGGTCATTTGCTCGACATAAGACACGACTTGTTGGTGATGGTAAGACTCAACAGGTTGGATAGATTGTGGTGAGACGTTTAGCCCGGTGGTCAAACCGGCTACCATTTGCACTGTGCTTAGCTTGGCTCTTTCCAAGACTTGGCCAATTCATCAGTTGGATGTCAAGAATGCTTTCCTACATGGTGATCTCAAGGAAACAGTCTATATGCATCAACCATTGGGTTTCAGGGATCCAAATCGCCCTCATCATGTATGTTTGTTGAAGAAGTCCTTATATGGGCTTAAGCAGTCTCCAAGGGCCTGGTACACGAGGTTTGCTGACTTTGTTTCAACTATTGGGTTCACTCACATCAGGTCAGATAATTCCTTGTTCATCTACCGTCGTGGTTCGTCCTTGGCCTACATTCTGTTATATGTGGATGATATCATCTTGACTGCCTTTTCCGATGCCTTGCGCTAGTCTATTATGACCATGCTCAGTTCTGAGTTTGCTATGAAAGACTTAGGGCCTTTGAGTTATTTTTTGGGGATTGCCGTCAAACGTCATTCAGGTGGCTTGTTTTTTACTCAACGAAAGTATGCTGTGGAGATCATAGAGAGGGCTGGGATGTCATCTTGTAAGTCCACTTCCACGCCAGTTGATGCAAACCCCAAACTGAGTGTCGCAGCAGGTGCACCACACGAGGACCCGACCCGCTATCGCAGTCTTGCAGGGGCCCTCCAGTATCTTACCTTTACCAGACCGGATATTACGTATGAGGTTCAGCATGTGTGTTTATTCATGCATGATCCCAGAGTTGAGCACATGAATGCAATCAAATACATCATTCGGTATATTCAGGGGACACTGGACTATGGGTTGCACTTGTATCCTTCATCTACATCTACACTTGTCTCTTACACGGATGCTGATTGGGGTGGTTGTCCCGACACCAGACGGTCGACTTCTGGCTACTGTATGTTCCTTGGCAACAACTTGGTGTCCTGGTCGGCAAAGCGTCAGGTAACTCTATCACGCTCCAGTGCAGAGGCAGAATATCGAGGGGTAGCGAATGTGGTTTTCGAATCATGTTGGCTACGTATTTTGCTTTTGGAGCTTCATTGTCCCATTCAGAAGGAAACCTTGGTATATTGCGATAACATTAGTGCCATCTACCTTTCAGGTAACCCAGTTCAACACCAACGCACTAAGCATATCGAAATGGACATTCACTTTGTCCGTGAAAAGGTTGCAAAGGGTCACATTCGCGTATGCCATGTCCCGTCTCGTTATCAAATTGCAGACATCTTTACAAAGGGTCTACCAGCGGTTCTCTTTGAAGATTTTAGGGACAGTCTCAGCGTTCGAAGACCGCCCGCTATGACTGCGGGGGTGTGTTAAACAAAGGTAATATACCTGTGATATACACTGAATATACAACAATATATATCACAGGTATACAAAGCAGTGGCCCAACAGCAAAGCAGTGGGCAGCCCAGCAAAGCAGTGGGCAGCCCAGCAAAGTCGTGGGCTGTGGCCCAAATCGTTGAGGCCCATCACGGGATTTGGGCAGCAAAGCAGTGGGCAGATTTGTATATTAAGGAAAATATATTTTGTGTATATTGTAGTGTATTTGTTACCTAGATTAGGATATACACTTACCATAATTGTATAGTTAGAATTATGGTAGAATAAGGTTTTAGGAATAGAATAGGAATAAGATTCTCCTATTTTGTAACTTGTATATATATCTATTCAATCAATAAAAATAATCAAGGGGATTATTTCTTTCAGAGATTTTAAAGCAGTGTTCCAGATTCATTGGAGGTAGTAACTAGTCAAGGGAAAAATGTTCTTCACCTTGCAATGGAGAATAATAAGCAGAAATCTTTTATGCCAGTCCAGGTTTAGAGGCATCATATTTCAAAAAGATGCTGAAGGGAACACATTCTTTGAAAAGAATCCCTTCAACAAAGAGGTAATAATGTCTCGCGCAAACTTGGCATACTTCTTCAACAAAAAACAAATACCCAAGGTGAGACATTTTTTTTTCTTATATACCATGCAATTTTGTTTGTTTTTATTTCATACGAAAAATCGCAACAGCGGTAAAAGTAGGTTTGATAATAGTAATAATTTGGAGGGACTTTTAAATCACAAGGGAGATAAAAACAATTTTTGTCACTACTCAAAATTCCTAAGATCCATGACTGGCACTCGACAGTCTCCTTGGCGGGCGAAAAAGAGCTATACACCAAATTAAAAAATGTATTGTAAAACAACATAGTTTAAATTAATTAACAAATTATAAGTAATTCAACAATATACTTTCATGTTTTATCAAATTTTAAGAAACAAATAACCGAAATTCACTTTGTAGATAGGTTTAATTTTTTGAAGCAGATTAAGCTACATAATAACTTTAATTGATTCTAGCAAAGAAGATAAAGTGAAATAGGAAAATGACAAAGGAAAGTACATGAGAGTTGGCTTAGTTGCATATACTTGGTAAAGAATGGATCTTGGGCCTAACTCAACCCCAAAAACTAGTTTGTAGGGTAAGGATTGTCCAAGTCCATATAAAGAGTCCATGTTCCCATTCCATATCCGATGTGAGACTCTTAACACTCCCCCGCACGCCCAGATTTTGTTAACTGGAGCGTGAATAATATAATTTGGGGGCCCAACATCGGTGAACAAACAATTGAGTAATATAATTTGGGGGCCCAACATCAGTGGATAAATAATTGGAATGAGTCTGACTCTGATACCATGTAAAGAATTGATCTTGAATCTAAATCAACCCCAAAAGCTAGCTTATAGGATAAAAATTATCCAAGTTCATATAAATAGTTCATGTTTCCATTCCATATTCGATGCGAGACTCTTAACATACTTAACTGCGTTCCACAATAAAAATATGAGCATGCACCGAATAGGAGTCGGAACACTACCTCCCATTCATTTCGAATGATTTGGACCGCCTCTATTTTATTGCTACTAGAACATGCACTGAATTAGTTCTATTGCTATTTTCTCCATTTTAAAGTATAATGTATTACTCCTCCATTCCAATTTATATTAGGGTTAACCAATTTACAAAGTCAAACACCTCTTTTTTTTACTGCCATATTCTCCAATTCTTTTATATATTATAAATTATTAATTATACAAACTTACAGTACTTTATGTTAAGAGTCCCACATTGGATACGGAATGAGAACATGAACTCCTTATATGGACTTGGACAATCATCACCCTACAAGCTAGCTTTTGGAGTTGAGTTAGGCCCAAGATCCATTCTTTACCTGTTATCAAAGTCAGGCCCATTCCAATTCTTTGTTCACCGATGTTGGGCCTCCAAATTATATTATTCACGCTCCAGTTAACAAGGTCTGAGCGTGCGGGGGAGTGTTAAGAGTCCCACATTGGATAGGGAATGGGAACATGGACTCATTATATGGACTTGAACATTCTTCACCCTACAAGCTAGCTTTTGGGGTTGAGTCCCGAGATCCATTCTTTTCACTTTATATGTAGTTTTCAAATATGTAAATTTTATTATAAAATACTCGAAAAATCTATATTTGAAATTGAGTCAAAGAAAGAGTTGTTTGACTCTCAAAACTAGTCAACCCTATATAAATTGGGCCGGTGGCCGGTGGCCGGTGGGAGTAATACAATATAATTTTAACAAATGTGTAAAGAATGGATCTTGGGCATAACTCAACTCCAAAAGCTAGCTTATAGGGTGAGGATTGTCCAAGTCCGTATAAGGAGTCCATGTTCCCATTCTGTATCCGATGTGGGGCTCTTAACACTCCCCGCACGCCCAAAATTTTTTAACAGGAGCGAAATAATATAATTTGGGGGCCCAACATCGGTGAATAAAGAATTAGAATGAGTCTGACTCTGATACCATGTAAAGAATAGATCTTGGGCCTAACTCAACCCAAAAACTAGCTTGTGGAGTGAGGATTGTTCAAGTCCATATAAGGAGTCCATGTTCCCATTCAATATCTGATGTGAGACTCTTAACAAAATGAATTAAACCAAAACTGCTTGATATCATGTTGCTGAGCCCCTCAATGCTCCCTCGTGATAATATGGGAGCAAGCACATATCAAGCTTTTTAATCCTGCGTTTACCATTATCGAGTATTAATGACAAAGTTGCTAGGTGCAGAGTATTATTGAGAAAAAATTGGCTAAACGAAAGAAGGACAATGATGCGGCAAGCTAGGAAGAAAGATCAAACACACATTTGATAGTTGTTATGCTCATAACAACAGTTTCTTTCGTGACTACCTTTACCCTTCCTGGTGGCAACAATGGTGATGACGGTCCAAACAAAGGCATGGCAATCCTATCGAAGAAAATAACCTTGAAAGCATTTGCATTAGCAGATACCATTTGTTGGAAATTTGCCTTTGGCAGGAGTTGCGTCCGACCAACTTTAACGGCTTAAACACTAGTGTTCCACATGTTGGAGAATCCGGTTCTTCACACGTGCATAATCTACTAAGTAATTAGATGACCGTAGGGCCAAGGATCGTCAAATTTCGTTGAGAAATGAAAGAGATATTGGTCCACGAAGTGAGGTGTTTGAAGCATGGAAAAGTGTGGTATTGAGATCAATTCTCCCTCATCGGTGGAGGAAGAAAGAATTGTTTTGTTTATAAGTCTCAAGGTTGGCTTGGGGTTTGGGACCCCAAGGGGTATCCCATATGTTTAAAGGAGGGAGGACCTAGATGTGCTTCGGTTCGAGAAAAGCTCACACGCGCGCCGTCGTCGCCGCCCGTTCGATCCGGGTTCACGGGTCGTGGGCTGTGCTTCTTCTGATATTATCTTTTTGGACCAAAATTCTTTCATATGTACAGTTTGGTCTGTGAAGTTTTAAGAAAGTCAGATTGGGCAGAGAACAGAACGTCAACCAGCACTCAATTCAGCCATTTATTTTGGCTGAATTACTCTTCCTAAATGCCATCCGTTGCACATCAAATTCACCATTTATTTTGGTGAATTACTACCTCCATAATTGCCATTACTTGGCCAGTAATGACACTTATGTGGGCAGTTGGTAAGCCTCTCCTTCAACTATATAAATGATCTTTTGTCACCATTGTTGAGCTACCAAAACAGACACACTTAAACAGAAACGAAATCAGTCTTCCTACTACCTTCCAGCATCATTTCATTAGTCAAAATTCTTCACGGTAACACTTGAGTTTCCTTTGCTCATTTGTTCATTTGTTGTTTTATCTTGGGACATAATTGTACAGGACGTAGAAAGGATACACACGGGGAAATATTGTCTTAAAGACAGAGTGCAAACACTCGACTCAGTATACCAAAAACTATTCCAGTTTATTCTTTAAGTTCCTTGTAATTTCAGTTTATTGATACTTAGCAGTTACTTGTAATTTTCGTTTCCTGCATCTTTGTAACCAACACCATTGCCATGATATCATCTACTATCTACTGTTGTTGTGTTTCTGCATTACCTTGCTACCTATGACCAAGGGACCATAAGTCATTTTCGTTACGTAGGTGCTGGGACACTTATCTTGGTTGCCATGGTTGTAGCATTCATGACTGGCTTGTATACAGTGCTACCTGATTCTGAAGGCATAGCTTTAGTTATCTGTGTAATGTGCTCTTTATCACTTGTCACTTTTATATTTCTTTTGGGTAAGCGTATCTATGATGAATATTACGGCTTTAGAAAGATTGATAAAGAAGAATGATCTTGATAAATCTTGTTATGTTAATCAATTTTAGGTTTGTTCTGAAACGTAATATATTCTTTGTATGGGATAATATTCGTATGTACTAATGGATGAATTATAACATGACATGTGGCGAAGCGGATGAGTCTGATGCAAGTCAGCTTTTAGTATCTCGGAGGTGCCGGAATTGAACCGGAGACATCAAAGAGCCACAGGTACATGAAGGCAGAAGGCTCAGGGATCAATTGGAATCCCAACGGACGACGGTTACTAATACTCCTATGTCTTTACACCTTCCAAGAAAACATTAAAAGCATTTATGGACATACTAATAGTCTGATTATTACATCATTAATATATTGATATTATTAGGAGCATAATTCATGGAATGTGTACCATGAGTCCAAGTATAAATAAGACCAATCACTTCATTGTAAATACATCAGATCCAAGAATTATAATACATATTCATTGTTTACGCTATTTTCTAAGCTCTTCTCTCAACTTAGTACTTTAACATTATTGTCCAAAGCTTGCCTATGAGTCACAATTCAAGGCTTGTACAAGGCTCAGGCTAATCTGATCTTAATTTCTCTTTTAAAGTCCATTTTTAGTTTCAATTGCTAATTATCTTGCTATTTTAGTCACTCAAAACCTACGTGTCCTTGACCATATATATATAAATTTAAATGTAACCGTTTACAGGTAAACATTGTAAATGTCAAGAAAGATTTGTTGGCCTTTGAATGTTTGTGCTAGTACTCTGTGTTGAGAAATTCATGGGCTCAAACTTTAAGAGATGGCAGCAGAAGATGCTGTTCTACTTAACAGTTATGGGCATGGCCCGGTTTCTAACGGAAGATCCTCCACAAGCTGAAGATGAAATGAACTCTTCGCCTAATGAAATGGGTGAAGGGGGCCTTGGTATCGATGTCATTAATGGCATGAAGATGGTTCTTAATGCATGGAATTATAGCGATTTCATGTGTAAGAATTACTTACTGAACTGTTTGGCAGACCCTCTCTACACGGTCTGTTGCACCGTTGGCATTGCCAAAGAGCTTTGGGAAAAACTGCAAAAGAAGTACAACGCACAAGATGCGGGTACTAAGAAGTTCATCGTTGGGAAATTTCTAATATTCCAAATGATGGATAGTAAGACAGTGATGTCCCAAGTCCAGGAATTCCAAATGATTTTACATCACCTGGATTTGGAAGGAATGAAACCAAATGAGCAGTTTTTGGTTGCATCGCTAATTGAAAAGTTACCTCATTCGTGGAATGAGTTTATGAGTTACTTGAAACTCAAGACAAAGGAGATGACTTTTGAAGAGCTTATTATCAAACTCCAAATCCAGGAAGATAATAAGAAGGCATTGCCTAGGGGTAAACAACCTGCTGAGACAAAGGCAAATCTGGCTGAGGCCAAAGGGAACCCAAGCAAGAAGCGGAAGTTCCAGAAAGACGGCAAGGCCTATGCAGCAGAGATGTTCAGAGGTAACTATCACCACTGTGGGAAACCTGGTCATAAGATCAAGGAATGCCGCAAGCTCAAGACTGAGCAACAACTGAAAGCTAAGGCTAAAGGCAAGGCGCATGCTAACGTCGTCAAGGACACGCTCTTGGATGGCATGATTGAGGAGTTCTCGACCGTGGTGCTAGAAGCAAACCTGGTTGAGAATCTGAGGCAGTGGTGGGTGGACACAGGTGCTACCAGACACATCTGTTCCAACAGAGATGCCTTCTCCACGTACACACCGGTCACCGACAAGAAGCTGTTCATGGGCAACAACGCTTCCTCTGACGTGCTGGGGGTAGGAAAGGTGGTCCTGAAGATGACTTCCGAAAAGGAGCTCACTCTGAATAAAGTGATGCACGTCCATGAGATTAGAAGAAATTTAATTTCAGGACCTTTATTGGTTAATGCTGGTTTTAGGCTAGTGTTTGAATCCAATAAGTTTGTACTCACTAAGAATGACACTTTTGTGGGGAGAGGCTTCGTCTGTGAAGGCCTCTTCAAAGTAAATGCCATGTCTGTAATGCGTCCAAGTAATAAAATTGAATCTTCTTCTTATTTGCTTGCGTCTTCTAATTTATGGTATCATAGATTAGGACACGTTAACTACAAGTATATCCAAAGGCTGGTAAAGATGGAGTTGTTGCCGTCTATCGACGTAAACCCTCAACATAAGTGTGAGGTGTGCGTAGAGGCAAAACTCACCAAGCTTCCTTTTCGATCTGTCGAAAGGAATACCGCTCCTCTAGAACTTATTCATACAGATATATGTGATTTGAAGTTCGCACAAACTAGAGGAGGGAACAAGTACTTTGTGACATTCATTGATGATAGCACAAGGTATTGTTACCTTTACTTGTTGAAAAGTAAGGATGAAGCCTTTGAAGCGTTCCGACGTTACAAAGCAGAAGTTGAGAACCAACTAAGCCTGCGGATTAAATCCATTCGTAGCGATAGAGGGGGAGAATATGTAGCGCTATTTGAGGAATATTGTGCCCAAGAAGGCATTGTTCATCAAACGACGGCTCCGTACTCACCTCAATTGAACGGTGTGGCCGAATGTAAGAACCGCACATTGAAGGAAATGATGAATGTCTTGCTCATCAATTCCGGTCTTCCCCAAAACATGTGGAGAGAAGCCGTCCTTACCGCTAATACGATTCTTAACAGAGTCCCACATAAGGGTAAGGACAAAACTCCATATGAATCATGGAAGGGAAAGAAACCCACCTACAAATATTTTAAGGTGTGGGGTTGTTTGGCAAAGGTTGAAGAACCCAAGCCAAAACAGGTTAAGATTGGGCCTAAGACTGTAGATTGCATATTCATTGGATATGCAAATAACAGTAGTGCTTATCGCTTATTAGTGCATAAGTCAGATATTCCAGATATCTACCAGGGTACAATCATGGAATCAAGGAATGCTCTATTCTTTGAAGGTACTTTTCCTAGAAAGGAAAAAGACATAACCTCTCGCAAATGAAGTTATGAACAAAGCTCTCAAGAACCGGGAGTCGTTGACGGTCCGGATCTAGATGGTTCAGACCTAGCGGATCTCGAGGTGGCTGAACATCCGGAATCTAGTGTTCCAGATTCTCAGAACTTGGAGACTCCAGAGATGGATCTAAGGCGAAGTAAAAGGGCCAGGAAGGATAAATCCTTCGGTCCTGACTTTGTAGCTTATATGGTTAATGATGAACCAATGACAATTGCTAAGGCGTTGTCAACTCCAGAAGCACCGCTCTGGAAAGAAGCTATTGGGAGTGAAATAGGCTCCATTCTGCATAACCATACTTGAGAGTTGGTTGATCTTCCTCTGGGAAATAAACCGTTGGGTTGTAAATGGATACTCAAACGGAAATATAAAGTAGATGGGTCTATAGACAAGTACAAGGCCAGGTTGGTAGTCAAGGGCTATCGGCAAACATAAGGTTTTGACTACTTTGACACATACTCCCCGGTATCTCGGATGACATCCATACGGGTATTCATTGCGATCGCAGCTTTGCGAGACCTTGAAATACATCAAACGGATGTCAAGACAGTCTTCCTAAATGGTGATTTAGAAGAAGAAATTTACATGGACCAACCCGAGGGGTATGTGGTTCAAGGGCAAGAGAAGAAAGTCTGTCGGCTTGTCAAATCTCTGTACGGGCTGAAACAAGCCCCGAAGCAATGGCACGAAAAATTTGATAGTACTCTACTATCGAAGGGTTTCGCCATTAATGAGTGTGATAAATGTGTCTACACGAAAGGTAAATCTGACTCATTTGTTATGGTATGCCTGTCTGTAGATGACATGTTGATCACATGAAGTAGTCCTAGGGTAATCCTAAAGACTAAGAACATGTTGAAACAATGCTTCGACATGAAGGATATGGGTATCACATATGTCATCTTAGGGATAAAAATCTCTAAGACGTCTGATGGACTGGTCTTATCTCAGTATCACTACATCGAGGATGTTTTGAGAAAGTTCTAGATGTTAGACAGTTCACCGATAAAGTCACCAATGGATACAAATCAAAAGTTTGATAAAAATCTTGGTGCACCTGTATACCAGGAGCGATATGCACAGGTGATCGGTAGTTTGATGTATATAACAAACTACACCCGACCTGATATTGCTTATGCAGTCAATAAGTTGGCTAGGTTTACCCGTAATCCGAGTGATGATCACTGGAAGGCGTTGAATCGGGTATTACAATACCTGAAATACACGTTAACTTTCGGGTTACATTATTCGAGATATTCAGCTATACTAGAGGGGTACAGTGATGCAAACTGGATATCTGATATAGAGAACACCAAGTCCACCAGTGGGTCTGTATTTACAATTAGTGGTGGGGCTGTGTCTTGGAAATCCTCTAAGCAAACTTGCATCGCCCGATCCACAATGGAATCGGAGTTTATCGCTTTAGACAAAGCAGGAGAAGAAGATGAGTGGCATCATGACTTCTTAGAGGATGTTCCATCTTGGAAAAACCCCGTACCTTCGGTAATGATCCACTGCGACAGCCAGTCGGCTCTAGGAAGGGCACAGAATGCTATGTACAACGGTAAGTCTCGTCATATTCGACGGAGGCATAAGACCTTTAGGCAGCTGATCACCACGGGTATAATATCCATTGATTACATTAAGTCAAAGGATAATATAGCAGACCCATTGACAAAGTGCTTATACAAGGATCAGATGGTTTTCCTGTCTAAGGGAATGAGCTTAAAACCCAAAATATAAGAACCAATACGGTGGTAACCCAACCTTACTAACTGGAGATCCCAGTAATTTGGTTCAATTGGAAAACTAAGCTGTAAAGGTTCAGTTGATCGCTTCAGTGGAAGCATAAGCACTTCGGATAATGATTTCTATAAAGGAACACCCAATCCAAAGCCGTTCCCGCGATAGACGTTAAGTGCTATCTGCAGTATGGGTAAATGTTAAGTTTTCAAAACCTTTAATGATCCTCAACAACTGAGGTTAGGTTTGAGGAAACTTTTAATGGTTCCTAACACTTGTGAAGTGGGGTATAGCAGGATACCTTGTAGGAGGCCACCTATTTAAGTGCGAGGACGGGCCGCCTCAAATGAACGCACTTAAGAATCTAAGAAGTTGTCCATGGCCACAACGGACAAAACATTACGAAGAAGAGAGTAAGGGAATTTGTTGTGTTGGTGCTATTGACTTGGCTTACACTAAACACTGACGGTTCAAGACATCACGTTCACCGCGCAGTAAGTAAGTCCGATGGTATTTGACTATGGAAGGTTCAAAGCTGAAGCTACCTCTCTTTATGCAACATCGGTCCGCTGAAATATTGCTGGAAATGAAAACGCACCATGTGAGTGCGCCAAAATCTCTTTCAAGAGGGGATTGTTGGAAATTTGCCTTTGGCAGGAGTTGCGTCCGACCAACTTTAATGGCTTCAACACTAGTGTTCCGCATATTGGAGAATCCGGTTCTTCACACGTGCATAATCTACTAAGTAAGTAGATTACCGTAGGGCCAAGGATAGTCAAATTTCGTTGAGAAATGAAAGAGATATTGGTCCACGAAGTGAGGTGTTTGAAGCATGGAAAAGTGTGGTATTGAGATCAATTCTCCCTCATCGGTGGAGGAAGAAAGAATTATTTTGTTTATAAGTCTCAAGGTTGGCTTGGGGTTTGGGACCCCAAGGGGTATTCCATGTGTTTAAAGTAGGGAGGACCTAGATGTGCTTTGGTTCGAGAAAAGCCCACACGCGCGCCGACGCCGCCCGCCCGTCCGGTCCGGGTTCACGGGTCGTGGGCTGTGGGCTGTGTGTTGTGCTTCTTCTGATATTATCTTTTTGGACCAGAATTCTTTCATATGTACAGTTTGGTCCGTGAAGTTTCAAGAAAGTCAGATTGGGCAGAGAACAGAACGTCAACCAACACTCAATTCAGCCATTTATTTTGGCTGAATTACTCTTCCTAAATGCCATCTGTTGCACATCAAATTCACCATTTATTTTGGTGAATTACTACCTCCATAATTGTCATTGCTTGGCCAGTAATGACACTTATGTGGGCAGTTGGTAAGCCTCTCCTTTAACTATATAAATGACCCTTTGTCACCATTGTTGAGCTACAAAAACAGACACACGTAAACAGAAATGAAATCAGTCTTCCTACTACCTTCCAGCATCATTTCATTACTCAAAATTCTTCACGGTAACACTTGAGTTTCCTTTGCTCATTTGTTCATTTGTTGTTTTATCTTGGGAGAGAATTGTCCAGGACTGCGTAGCGGTGTAGAGTCCAACTAAGACTTCCTATAGCTAAAGAATCACCACACGAGAAAGAGAAAGGATACATACGGGGAAATATTGTCTTAAAGACAGAGTGCAAACACTCGACTCAGCATACCAAAAACTGTTCCAGTTTATTCTTTAAGTTCCTTGTAATTTCAGTTTATTGTTCAATTGTAATTTCAGTTCTTGATACTTAGCAGTTACTTGTAATTTTCGTTTCCTGCATCTTTATAACCAACACCATTGTCATGATATCATCTACTATCTACTGCTGCTGTGTTTCTGCATTACCTTGCTACCTATGACCAAGGGACCATAAGTCATTTTCGTTACGTAGGTGCTGGGACACTTGTCTTGGTTTCCATGGTAGCAATGGTTGTAGCATTCATGACTAGCTTGTATACAGTGCTACCTAATTCTGAAGGCATAGCTTTAGTTATCTGTGTAATGTGCTCTTTATCACTTGTCACTTTTATATTTCTTTTAGGTAAGCGTATCTATGATGAATATTACGGCTTTAGAAAGATTGAGAAAGAAGAAGGATCTTGATAAATCTTGTTATGTTAATCAATTTTAGGTTTGTTCTGAAACGTAATATATTCTTTGTATGGGATAATATTCGTATGTACTAATGGCTGAATTATAACATGACATGTGGCGAAGCGGATGAGTCTGATGCAAATCAGCTTTTAGTATCTCGGAGGTGCCGGAATTGAACCGGAGACATCAAAGAGTCACAGGTATATGAAGGCAGAAGGCTCAGGGATCAATTGGAATCCCAACGGACGACGATTACTAATACTCCTATGTCTTTACACCTTCCAAGAAAACATTAAAAGCATTTATGGACATACTAATAGTCTGATTATTACATCATTAATATACTGATATTATTAGGAGCATAATTCGTGGAATGTGTACCATGAGTCCAAGCATAAATAAGACCAATCACTTCATTGTAAATACATCAGATCCAAGAATTATAATACATATTCACTGTTTACGCTATTTTCTAAGCTCTTCTCTCAACTTAATACTTTAACATTATTGTCCAAAGCTTGCCTATGAGTCACGATTCAAGGCTTCTACAAGGCTCAGGCTAATCTGATCTTAATTTCTCTTTTAAAGTCCATTTTTAGTTTCAATTGTTAATTATCTTGCTATTTTAGTCACTCAAAACCTACGTATCCTTGACCATATATATATATAAATTTAAATGTAACCGTTTACAGGTAAACATTGTAAATGTCAAGAAAGATTTGTTGGCCTTTGAATGTTTGTGCTAGTACTCTGTGTTGAAAATAAATCTGTAAAGAAAATTTTCCCGCTTAAAATATATATTAGAGTACTATTAAGTATTATCCATATTCAGTGAATCTTAGGTCAACTGTGAAGTGGTCCAAAATTGAGGAAATATCTTTGAAAGACTAGCATTTAATTGATCCCGACGGATACCAGTAGTAGTATTCAATATATAATACTACCAATTTAAAGTTAGGAAGGGTTAGCGTCAAATTAGGAGATCTTTTTTGATGACTTCGGAGGTAAAATACAGGTATAAGCAAATAATAATTACATGATGTTGTGAATCAACCCCAGCCCGCACTAACAGCTATTGGGCCGAGAAAAGCAATAGGGACAAAAGGTTTTCACAAAGGGTTAATTTGGAATCCAAGCTAATTTAGCAACTAATTAAAAGGACGAGAAATTAGAAAAAGAGATTATGCGAGTATTAATCACAAAAGTCGGTTTCTTCTCGTCCCCATTCTTCTATTGTATATCTTCTGTCTTCTCATCCCGCACTTGTCTTTCGTACATAGTTCCCCCAAAATATCTACTAAAAAAATTACATTGACAAACATCGAAGGAACTACGTCAACCACATGTTCTCGCCCCGAATTCTGTTTTCTGCCGTTTTATCGGCTGATCGTATCGGAAGACAAATTGATTCCTTAACTTAAGTGATTTTGGGCTGGAAACGGAACTCTAATTTCCAGCAATGGGTTCCCCAACTACTTCAGAAAGCGTTAGGAATGTGGTATGAGTAAACTAAGAGGTAAGAAACATGAATGCAGCTGAGTACAGTAAAGTAAAGGATAAAGATAGATAAAAATTGAGTTGTGTGATTGATTAGTTGTCTTTGTATATACAAAGAGTGATCCTATTTATATTACAAAAAAGGAAAAAAAATTGTACAACGTGATCCCCCCCCTGTCAGCCATCAAGTAACCCACTAAGTTCAATGGCCGACTATGGGGGAGGTGGTGCCGATTTTCTCGCCCCCTACTCCTCTTGCTCGGATAATGACCATTTCTTTTATTTGTTGTTGGCCGTTACCGCTTCTAGGGGTCCAAAAACCCTTTTGACTTGGTCATTGAGGCGTCTGCATCTGAGTGGGTCCCAGTCGTACCTCTAACTAACAAATCGGCTAAGATGTCTTAGCAGCTGATGAAATTCTGGTAGTCGGGGCTAGGAGTAAATTCGGCTTTGAAACAGTTCGGATGTCACTGAATTCGACTAAACACTTAAATTACTTTTGAGTGTTAACAATTGGCCCCCTACATTAACTCGAGTGTGACTGTTGAGTTGATGGATCCAAAAGTAGTTGTCGTTTCAGTCTGACAGCCGCGCATGTCACTTCAATTGTCTCGTCTCCAGTGCATGCAATGATGATTACTTCTGAATTGTGTTTCCCCCTTTACCGAGGCGTCTCCATTACCACAAATTGATTCTGATAATTTTCGGTCGTGCTTTTACAAATAATAAATTAATCTCAGTCGCGCCTCTGAAAGTTATTTAAGGAAAGGTATCCCCCCATAGGTTTCTCACCTAATCTTTGGCTCTTTTCTTAGTCGGAAACCATGACTTCATCTTTTTCGTCTCGACGATCAGGAAAAATTATTCTAGTAAATAGTAACCTGACCCCTGCCTTGGCCTTCGTTGATGAACTGGTTCTGACTCCGTACGGTGGACAAGAATAAGGTGATTCTCTCTTGTTTCAGTACCTCAGCCCGATAAACCATGACTTTCTTTCTACTTATGACTAGTTCACCGGCAGCCTCTGTTGGGCTAACCTTCGTACTTGGCCGACTAAGGTCGCTTATTATTCGGGTTGGTTGGACAGAGTGAAGTTGGTCACACAAGCCGAATGGAGGCGCATGGGTCCTTTTAATGCCGCCGCACTGTCGGATTTTGATTTCCGCTGTAACACCGAACTCGGGTATAAGAGGTGCCTCTATTTTTGTGCTTGGTTTACTTGGATGTGGGAATCCATATCCCATCCTTTAACTTCAGCATTGCTCTCAGCATTCTTGAGCAAATTTAGAATAAGTCCCGCAGATTTGATGGGCCATTATCTTTGACCACTTGGGATGGCGTTTCTTTGCTTGAGTAGTGCGACCAACCTTACAATACATGCGTGTGAAAGAAATGGCTTTCTCTGTATTTTGTGACCGGGCAGCCGGTCTGTGGCTGTCATTTAGCTACACATCTCCCGTCGGAGGGAATTAACTTATTTTGTACGACTAGAAAGTCGGTCTATGGCTGTCGTTTATTCATGCATGCCCCAAGTCGAATGATAGTACTTTTTTAGATACTTGTCGTTTACATTCCTGTCCATTTCTTCGTCATGCATATTTATTAGTCGATATGCATTGTCGGCGATCCGTTGGCTTACTACGAAAGGTCCTTCCCAATTTGGTGACCATTTGCCGAATTTACGATCTTTCATCCCAATCGTCAAATGGTTTTCCAAACTAAGTCTCCTTTGGCAAACCTCTTAGGCTTAAACATGTTTGTTGTATACTTTAGCCATTTTACGTTTACCGACTTCTATTTTCTCTAGGGCCATCAGTCGATCTTCATCTAGCTGGTCTAACTCCATTAGCATGGCCAGTTGATACTTCTCTAAACTTAGAGAGTTCTGGTTAGCCACCCTTAAGGATTTGACATTAATTTCCAATGGCAACACTGCATCTTTGCCATAGGTTAGCCGATAAGGTGTCATCCCGGTAGCTGTAGATTTAGAATTCCTGATCGCTCAAACGGCTTCATCCAGAGTGAGATGCCACATTCCTGGTTTATCCTCCATGTTCTTACTAATTGTGTTCATATTAAGTTTGTTGGCTGCCTCGGCTTGCCCATTCGCATGTGCGTAATAAGGAGAAGATGTGATCATCTTGATACCGAACTTATCAACAAAGGTTGCCACCTTAGAACCAGTGAATATCGTCCCTTGATCGGTGGTAATCATCTCAGGAATACCATATCTGTATATGATCTGGTGTTGGATAAACTGAATGACATTTGTCTGATGGACCCTCTTCATCGGCTGAGCCTCCACCCATTTAGTGAAGTAATCGGTAGCCATGATAGTGAAATTATGGCCTTTAGTCGATTGTGGGTGAATCTTGCCGATGAGGTCCATAACCCATCCTCTGAAGGGCCAAGGTTTTACGACTGGGTGCAGCAATTCGGCTGGTACCCGTTGGATTGGTCCATTTTTCTGATATTCTCCGCATCCTTTTGCATACTGGAAGCAGTCAGCTGTGATAGTAGGCCAATAATAGCCTTGGCGGTAGATCAACCACTTCATCGATGGCCCCGCTCTGTGTGATCCACATACTCCTTCATGGACCTCTCCCATGACCCCCAAGGCCTCTGCTTTGACAATGCACTTGAGTAGTACTCTATTCATGCTCCTTTTATAGAGGTCATCGTCAATGAGCACATATTTCACGGGTCTTCTTTTAACCTTGAGGTCCTTGCAACTGGAGAGATCTTTTAGGTAGTCAATTAGTAACTGCATCCATGAGTCAATTTGATCAACGGATAACACTTCGGCTGGTAATTCATCGTGCTCTAGGGTGAGTAGAGACTTCGTAAAACCTGAAGCTTCTTGTGCTAAGTCGTTAGCCTCAACATTCATGCCTTTGTGAACATAACTTAACGTGGATGATGCGAACCCACTAAGCAACCTTCTAGCCGTCTTATGATGAGCCAACAAATTTGGTATTTGCAGTCATATTCCCCAGCCAACTGTTTGATCACCAGCTCAGAGTCTCCTCAGATCTCGATGCACCTCGCCTTCATAGAAACTAGGAGTTTGAGTCCCATAATGAGAGCATCGTATTCGGCTTGGTTGTTTGTCAATTCAGGATCTAGCCGATAGGAGAACCTCCACGTTTTATCTCTCGGATTTGTTATCGTGACTCAGGCTCCAATTCCTTTCTGGGTTCTAGACCCATCAAAGGTTAGTACCCATGACACGACGTCTATACATGCAGTAGGAGGGGCGCATGGATCCTCCATGTCTACACAAGGGTGTTCTGCCAAGAAATCGGCTACTGCTTGACCTTTGACGGCCTTGAGTGGCCTATACTCCAGAGAAAACGCGATAAGCTTGATGGCCCATTTCATTAATCGACCTTGCAAGACAGGTCTATTCAGTAAGTACCGGACAATATCAACTTTGCACAAAACGTATATAACGTGAGGCATTAGATAATATTCGAGTTTTGTACAAGCATAGAACAAAGACAAACAAAGCTTCTCCAAATGAGTATATCTAGTTTCAACATCGTTGAGCATTCGGCTAAGATAATAAATCGCTCTTTCAGTTCCATCATCGACCTCCTCTGCTAGCAAACAACCGATAGATAATTCTGCAGCCGAAATATACAATTTCAATGGCTTCCCTGGCACGGGAGGCACCAGTACGGGGAAAGTAGCTAAGGCCTTTTTAATTTAATCAATGGCCTCTTGTTTATCCTGACCCCATACTAGCTCTTCTGACTCTTTAAGTCTGTGCAAATGTGAGAAAGCCTTCATCTTGCCAGCTGAGTTAGATATGAACCTCCTCAAGAAATTGATCTTTCCCAATAAGCTTTGTAACTCCTTCTTTGTCTTGGGTGGTGCGGATCCCATTACTGCCTTGGATTTGTTACGGTCTATATGGATGTCTTTCTTGCGTACCAAAAAGCCAAGGAAGTTGCCAGCCAATATTCCGAACATGCACTTGGCTGGATTCATTTTGAGATTATGAATCCTCATTTTTTTTAATGCTTGTTTAAGATGTCACGACCCAATCCGGAGGGCCACGACGGGCACCCGGAGCCTACCGCCGGACACTACCTCTACCATCCACCCTTAAACATATTTAAACACGGACTGAGCCGTGATAGATAATATACAGTTTCAACCCAAAAAGCCCCAACTTATCCAATTATATACCAAGGCCGGCAAGGCCATACATGACAACTAACCACATGACTCCTATTTACAAGCCTCCAAAGAGTAAACATACCACGACCAGACCGCGACTCCGAAATAAATAGAGCGCTCCAAATACCAGTCGAACCAGCAACCCACTAGGACGAAATGTCACTCTCGCAATATAAACATGCGGGCATAAAATGCAGTGTCCCCCAACAAAAGGGACGTCAGTACGACTCATGTACTGAGTATGTCATGCATAAGAAATAACATAGCAGAGATATATCGTAGTCTGAAATAGAAACAGTTTGAACATCAGTAAATGCCTCTGAGGGCCCTAATACACATGCCTAAATGTTATGCACAATGCAGTATACATATATATCAGCCTCTTCGGGCATCTTTCTTACCATAATAGCCTATGTGGGCATCATACCATATAATAATTAATGAATGTATGCACAATGCAAATGCGGGTGTCCACACAAGAATCCTCTCATAACCGCCTATATGAGCATCAGGTTATATCGTCACACAAGGGCATCACATCATCACATCATCACATCATATTGGCATCTTCGGGCTCTTTCGTGATACTCTGTACCAGCTGCAGGTGGTGTGCGTATATAACGCCTTTTTCTCTTTCCCCAATTCTCATACATATATATATATATATATATATATATATATATATATATAATATAATATTTACCATATAGTAATGTGCATAGCACAAGTGGTCCAGGATAACATATGAATGCAATGCAAATGAAATGCATGAATAATAATAAAACATCCGGAGTGACATAATATCATTTACACCTTTGGTTAACATTGGGAACATCAACATCTTTTCCGGTGTGCCTTGTAAAGGTCTTAGAAACATACTTGGACATTCTTTCAACATAGGAGTCAATGACTTGATCATTCCTAACTACTAAGAGTAGAGTAATTTATGTAACAACACGATGGTTATGTTTCGCACCTAGAATTATGTCAAAAGAAAGAAAGAGCCTTGCATACCTTGTTGTCGAAATTATCTAAGTTCCGCGGATCCTTGTAAGCTCTATGAACGATTATCTACATCACACGAATGATTTAAATCATAATCAAATCAACATACTAGAACAGATTCATTGAAACATTCTAGCGAACACCTTGAACACGTAGAACATATATTCCTTCTATATAGAAATCTATACATGTAGCGAAACACCTAACCCTCTTAATCCTTCTTTTTACTGCTACACTATCCAAAACAGTACAACAATTTCACATGCAACCTCCAATTTCATACAAACAGTCCTGATAACCCCCATTAACTAAGCATTTCAATAATTGTCTTAGAATTAGTAAGAATCATGTTCCATAATTCACCTGAACTTAGGACCAAGAAGAATTACCTCAATTAGAAGTAGCGATGAAAGCCCTCGGAAAACCTTTCGCCCATACCGGATTTCGACAGACAGAACCGGAAGCACTAAAATCGATTGCTAGAGCTTCACCGAGACTCAAAGTCTCGGCTTGGTTTCTGAACCTTCAACCTTTCTCCAAGGTTTCAATTTCACTAGAAATAATGGTCTAGAACATCACTGATTTCTCCCCTTTTTGGTTGTATGCAGGTCTGTGGAAAATCCCCTAAATTCGATCGAGAATTCAGAGAACCCACCAACAGAGATTTCCTCTTCCTGATAGAAGTGTGACCATTATTTCTCCATGGAAGAATTCCTTCAGAACCTTAAGGAGATGAAGGTGTTTTAATGGCTGAAGATGAGAGTCTTGAAGACTTTGAGAAGCTGTCAACAATGCGTACAAGACTTAGTCATTAGGTAAGGTGTAGTACCGTAACACATGGAGTCCCACTATGTATTGTCCCCAATTATACTTAATCCCATAATTAATTAATTATACCCACAATTTAATTCCCGATCACAATTCACTTAAATCCCGGTGACTTATAAAATCTTCTTACACTTAATGTCATAATTTCCTGCAATATGACACTAGTCTATAATCTCTTCGGGGATACACAATTATTATTATTAATCCCCGTTGTCACACTTATTACATCCAAAATTATTTTGGATCACATCCTTTCATATACTATTTTCCTTATTAGTATACGTAAGTACAACATAAACTTCCCGGAGACCGAGTCTACTTACCTATGTTTATGTGTTCAACCGTTACACGAAAATACGGGATGTTACATTGGGCGGCGACGGGCACCCGGACCCTACCCGCCGGGCACCACCTCTACCCTCCACCCTTAAACATACTTAAACACAGACTGAGCCGTGATAGATAATATACATTTTCAACACAAAAATCCCCAGCTTATCCATTTATATACCAAGGCCGGCAAGGCCATACATGATAACTAACCACAGGACTCCTATCTACAAGCCTCTAAAGAGTAAAGATACCACGACTCCGAAATGAATAGAGCACTCCAAATACCAGCCGAACCAGCAACCCACTAGGGCGAACTGTCACTCTCGCAATATAATCCTGCGGGCATAAAAGGCAGCGTACCCCGACAAAAGGGACGTCAGTACGACTGATGTACTGAGTATATCAGGCATAAGAAATAACATAGCAGAGATATATCATAGTCTGAAACAGAAACAGTTTGAACATCATTAAATACCTCTGAGGGCCCTAATACACATGCCTAAATGTTATGCACAATGCAGTATACATATATATCAGCCTCTTCGGGCATTTTCCTTATAATAATAGCCTATGTGAGCATCATACCATATAATGATTAATGAATGTATGCACAATGCAAATGCGGTATGCAAATATCCACACAGAAATCCTCTCATAACCACCTCTGTGGGCATCAGGTTATATCGTCATACAAGGGCATCACATCATATTGGCCTCTTCGGGCTCTTTCGTGATAGTCTGTACCAGCTGCAGGTGTTGCGTATATAACGCCTTTTTTTCCTTTTTCCCAATTCCCATATATATATATATATATATAATATTTACTATATAGTAATGTGCATAGCACAAGTGGTCCATGATAACATATGAATGCAATGCAAATGAAATGCATGAATAATAATAAAACATCTAGAGTGACATAATATCATTTACACCTTTGGTTAACATTGGGACATCAACATATCTTCCGGTGTGCCTTGTTAAGGTCTTAGAAACATATTTGGACATTCTTCCAACATAGGAGTCAATGAATTGATCATTCATAACTACTAGGAGTAGAGTAATTTATGTAACAACACGATGGTTATGTTTCGCACCTAGAATTATGTCAAAAGAAAGAAAGAGCCTTGCATACCTTGTTGTCGAAATTATCTAAGTTTCGCGGGTCCTTGTAAGCTCTATGAATGATTATCTACAACACATGGATGATTTAAATCATAATCTAATAACCATACTAGAACAGATTCATTGAAACATTCTAGCGAACACCTTGAACGCGTAGAACCTATATTCTTTCTATATCGAAATCTATACATGTAGCGAAACACCCAACCCTCTTAATCCTTCTTTTTACTTCTACACTATCCAAAATAGTACAACAATTTCACATGCAACCTCCAATTTCATACAAACAGTCCCGATAACCCCCATTAACTTAGCATTTCAATAATCGTCTTAGAATTAGTAAGAATCATGTTCCATAATTAGCCTGAACTTAGGAATAAGAAGAATTACCTCAATTAGAAGTAGCAACGAAAGCGATCGGAAAACCTTTCGCCTGTACCGGATTTCGACAGACAGAATCGGAAGCACTGAAATCGACTGCTAGAGCTTCGCCGAGACTCAAAGTCTCGGCTTGGTTTCTGAATCTTCAACCTTTCTCCAAGGTTTCAATTTCACTGGAAATAATGGTCTAGAACATCACGGATTTCTCCCCTTTTTGGTTGTACGCAGGTCTGTGGAAAATCCCCAAATTCGACCGAGAATTAGAGAACCCACCAACAGAGATTTCCTCTTCCTGATAGAAGTGTTACCATTATTTCTCCATGGAAGAATTCCTTCAGAACCTTAAGGAGATGAAGGTGTTTTAATAGAAGAAGATGAGAGTCTTGAAGACTGTGAGAAGCTGTCAACAATGCGTACAAGACTTAGTCATTAGGTAAGGCGTAGTACCGTAAAACGTAGCATCCCACTATGTATTGTCCCCAATTTTACTTAATCCCACAATTAATTAATTATACCCACAATTTAATTTCCGATCTCAATTCACTTAAATCCCGGCGACTTATAAAATCGTCTTACATTTAATGTCATAATTTTCTGCAATATGACACTAGTCTATAATCTCTTCGAGGATACACAATTATTATTATTAATCCCCGTCGTCACACCTATTAGATCCAAAATTATTTCGGGATCACATCCTTTCATATACTAATTTCCTTATTAGTATACGTAAGTACAACATAAACTTCCCGGAGACTGGGTCTACTTACCTACGTATGTGTTCAACCGTTACCCGAAAATACGAAATGTTACATCCTCTCCCCCTTAAAAACATTCGTCCTCGAATGTTAGTAAGACGCATCTAATTCTTGTCACAAAAAAATGAACACACAGTTGACCAGTTTCAGTAAAATCAAGAGAGGAGATATCAAATTTGTCAGTTCAATTCAAAGAAAAAAAAAACAGATGAGTCACTCATGGATTAATTCAGATAGTCATTTAAACAGTAAGAAGATACATATTAATCTACGACCCCTTCCAAAGAATAGACTCAAGTTTCATATACAAACTAAAATAAACACATAGTGATACCTTCCAACTTTAGTAACCTTATGTGAAGCAATTTTTATCTAGCTAATTGCTTATATAGAAAGTTAATAGGGTGATGGATTCTTGCCTAGGTCTATAGTATATCTTATACATTCTTTAAATTCAAACAGTAGGTAAAGAAGGTAGAGGGTCCTAACATCTAGTTTAGAGTCCTATATGCCGCATAGTTATTTAAAACAGTTCACAAATCAGTGCAATTAATCACTCTTCAACTATTTTATCATCCCATGACTAATTCAGATCAAGTTCCCAGGTTCCTTCTAACTTCACAGTCTCACTGCTAGTGTTTAAACCAGTTCAGTTGATCATTTGTTTTTTGCACTGGTTTAAGCTAGAGTGCAGCAAACACATCTGCTTATTTTCAACTCTGCCCCTGCCCAGGATTTACAGCAATATCTGCCTCAAAATGAAGGCAGCAACATGTGTTTGAACATGACACAATTCTTACCAAAGTGCAGCAGTGATAATAGTAGCAAGTGACAGCAAAAACAACAACCAAATAGTAGCAACAAGTGATCTCAAACAACAGCCGTAACAACAGCAAGCATGGTAGCTAAATGCCTCAGAAAATAACAAACATATACAGCAATCAGCTCAATATAACAGTGCCAATAACCAGATGTAGTAGCTAATGGAAACAGTTTCAAACCTCCAATACTTTGCCTCAGATCCTAATCTCCAAGTGAACATTAGAATGTCCAGAAATTGCCCTCTTATTTAGCAAGTTTTCAAGCACAGATAAGTCTCAAAGAGGTATAACCACTGGACTATTCAGGACACTAGTCAGGCTTTTCCTTTTCAAAATCAAGGAATCCTAGCTGTGTTGACAGTCACAATACATATGTATTGGTACAAGATGAGGTAGCACACAAGGCTCAGATAGGTAGTGTATCAATTTCATACAAAGTTCAACTCATAAAAGAATCATTCAAGTTCCACATGGTACCTAGACTGAGTGGGATTATAAACAGGTCACACAAAAGCTAAATCAACTACTGGCTTTGGTGTAATAACTCAAGTATGTAAGAATCCAAGTTGTAGTTTAAAATAGTTGACACTAAGTACTCTGAAAAGCCAATGAACTTCAAGCAGGGCACAGGAGCATGGTGGAAAAACCAGATATAGGCTGAACAGACAACCTCCATAAAAATGCATATAAACTCAGGTTCAAGGTCTATCCTTAACTAAGCTATTTAACTGAGTGGTATGATCTTATCAGTTCCAACATGATAAAATATGAAATTGAGCATTCTTGAAAGAGCTAAAATTTGTATATTTTAACTAAGTCCATCAGAGTTTGAGTATATGTATGACCATATGAGTATACTTATAAGGGAAAGACTAAGAAAGTTGAAGCAATAGGCAAACAATAAACTTGGCCAAATAAGTAGATTATGCTGACCATCATATTGTTTTAGCAGTAAAAATAAAATGACAAATATGTGCAGGATAAGGGACAAAACTAGTGTAAACTAGCACCTGAACAACTAGTCAATTTTATCCTCTTATTTTATCTTGGAGAAAAGAAACATTTGATCCATATGTTAAGCTAAACTGGACATACAAACATAACAAGTGAAATTTTTTAAGCTTAGAATGACATTCTTAACTTGTAAGGTTACTTGAATGGTCAACACCAATCATGAACACATATCTAAGCAGCAGACAACTAGATAAATGAAGACACCTTCATAGGGGATACTCATAAACACAAGGCCTTAGTATCCCATGATTTAAAATCTAGAATAAACCAGTTATATATCTTTAAGATTTTAGAACATGCAACAGTACAATGGACAGAGTATTTGGACCAATTTGCACAGTTTAGTATCTCCTATTAGCTTAATTTGTCAAGTTACAGACCTCATATTCACTTATACTTAGGCCCAGGTGGTTGACAAAGTTATTACAGCTCAAATAACAGTAAGGCAGCACTAATATTTTTAATTAGGGCCACAACACCAACAGACAAGAAGGCCAGACTCCAATTCAGATTTTTTTGGATCCTTAGAGCAAAGTCATGGCATAGTTATATGTGACAATGAGATAAACACACATGATCTATACATGAAACAAAACATATATATGCATGGCAGAGCTACCAGCAATGAACAAATATTATCACTTAGCATAGATATTTAGCAGAGGTTATAAGATAGATATGAATGGCTTCCACATACACAACACACATGACTTATGTATGATTTAGATAGGCTTCATGCTACATCAACTTGGGCTCAAATATCAACAAGACAATTACTAGGGTTCAAATCATCAAGCTAGCACAATCCCAAAGGAATTAAGCTAGATCCATACCATGTTTAACTAGGAGATATAGGCATAATACTCCAGCAAGCAGATTAACTGAATACTCAACCAAGTACAAATCTCATGGATTAACAGATACATTTCCTAAGAAAACAAATCATGAACTAAACTTCCTTTTGGACATGTAACAACCCTCTTGGATTAGTGTTAAGCTCATTAAGGTATCAGAACATGTAAGGGGTATCCAAAAATAAACTAACATAAGTCCTCTGGTTTCAATTTTTTTTTCTTTGTCTAGGCAGTTTATACCATGGTATGCATCCATAGATCCATATAAGTAACAAAGTATTAATAGAAAGGGCAGGACATCATGTAGTAATATTTGAAGCTAAACATGTCATTGGAAAACCACATGTAGGCTATATTACTTCAAATCATTGGATATCACATGGAAAGACCAAGAATAGTAAGCCCGCATGCTCTCTTTAGGCATATATTAAGCAAATGTTACTATGGTTATTATGCCTTAGGTTAGATCCGTATCAAGTTGAAATTATCCCTAACAAGCATTAACTACTCCCAAAAAAATAAGTTCAATAAAGGTTATTATTGCCTAACTTATGCATACAACAGTCTTAAAGTCATTTCATGACTTAACTAAAATCACACCAAACTATACAACAACCTTATCAGCCCACATACGAAATTCATATATGACTAAGACAACTTCTCATAATCTCAAAAATTTTACATCATACTGCTGGATATGAATATTAACTAACCGAAGTATTTTTTTTGGTAATTGACATTACCGAAATAGTAACAGGCAGGAGTTAAACTTAAATTCTTAAGACTCAGCTCTACCACACGATCTATGATATGAAAAACAGAGACATTCCTAAATGCCCTGTAGCCTCCTACTTATAAGTGTGGCGCGCAACACACCCATAACCAAGACTCTACTAGACACGGCTTGTAGACTTTCTAAGACAGACATGCTCTGATACCAAGTTTGTCACGACCTAATTCGGAGGGCCGCGACGGGCACCACCTCTACCCTCCACCCTTAAACATACTTAAACATGGACTGAGTCGTGATAGATAATATACAGTTTCAACCCAAAAAGCCCCAGCTTATCCATTTATATACCAAGGCTGGAAAGGCCATACATGATAACTAACCACAAGACTCCTATCTACAAGCTTCTAAAGAGTAAACATACCACGACCAGACCGCGACTCCGAAATGAATAGAGCGCTCCAAATACCAGCCGAAACAGCAACCCACTATGATGAACTGTCACTCTCGTAATATAAACCTGCGGGCATAAACGCAGCGTCCCCCGACAAAAGAGACGTTAGTACGACTCATGTACTGAGTATGTCAGGCATAAGAAATAACATAGCAGAGACATATCATAGTCTGAAATAGAAATAGTTTGAACATCGGTAAATGCCTCTGAGGGCCCTAATACACATGCCTAAATATTATGCACAATGCAGTATACATATATATCAGCCTCTTCGGGCATTTTACTTACCATAATAGCCTCTGTGGGCATCATACCATATAATGATTAATAAATGTATGCACAATGCAAATGCGGTATGCAAATGTCCACACAGGAGTCCTCCCATAACCGCCTATGTGGGCATCAGGTTATATCGCCACACAAGGGCATCACATCATATTGGCATCTTCGGGCTCTTTCGTGATAGTCTGTACCAGCTGCAGGTGGTGTGCGTATATAACGCCTTTTTCTCTTTTCGCCAATTCCCATACATATATATATATATATATATATATATATATATATATATATATATATATATATATATATATATATATATATATAAAATATTTACCATAAAGTAATGTGCATAGCACAAGTGGTCCAGGATAACATATGAATGCAATGCAAATGAAATGCATGAATAATAATAAAACATCCGGAGTGACATAATATCATTTACACCTTTGGTTAACATTGGAAACATCAACATCTTTTCCGATGTGCCTTGTAAAGGTCTTAGAAACATACTTGGACATTCTTTCAACATAGGAGTCAATGACTTGATCATTCCTAACTACTAAGAGTAGAGTAATTTATGTAACAACACGATGGTTATGTTTCGCACCTAGAATTATGTCAAAAGAAAGAAAGAGCCTTGCATACCTTGTTGTCAAAATTATCTAAGTTTTGCGGGTCCTTGTAAGCTCTATGAATGATTATCTACATCACACAGATGATTTAAATCATAATCGAATCAACATACTAGCACATATTTATTAAAACATACTAGCGAACACCTTGAAATCATAGAACATATATTCCTTCTATATCAAAATCTATCCCAAACAGTACAACAATTTCACATGCAACCTCCAGTTTCATACAAACAGTCCCGATAACCCCCATTAACTTAGCATTTCAATAATCGTCTTAGAATTAGTAAGAATCAGGTTCCATAATTCGCCTGAACTTATGAACAAGAAGAATTACATCAATTAGAAGTAGCAACGAAAGCCATCGGGAAAACCTTTCGCCAGTACCGGATTCCGACAGATAGAACCGGAAGCACTGAAATCGATTGCTAGAGCTTCACCGAGACTCAAAGTCTCGACTTGGTTTCTGAACCTTCAACCTTTCTCCAAGGTTTCAATTTCACTAGAAATAATGGTCTAGAACATCACTGATTTCTCCCCTTTTTGGTTGTACGCAGGTCTGTGGAAAATCCCCTAAATTCGATCGAGAATTCAGAGAACCCACCAACAGAGATTTCCTCTTCCTGATAGAAGTGTGACCATTATTTCTCCATGGAAGAATTCCTTCAGAACCTTAAGGAGATGAAGGTGTTTTAATGGTTGAAGATGAGAGTCTTGAAGACTTTGAGAAGCTGTCAACAATGCGTACAAGACTTAGTCATTAGGTAAGGCGTAGTACCGTAACACGTAGCGTCCCACTATGTATTGTCCCCAATTATACTTAATCCCACAATTAATTAATTATATCCACAATTTAATTCCCGATCTCAATTCACTTAAATCCCGGTGACTTATAAAATCTTCTTACACTTAATGTCATAATTTCCTGCAATATGACACTAGTCTATAATCTCTTCGGGGATACACAATTATTATTATTAATCCCCGTTGTCACACTTATTACATCCAAAATTATTTTGGATCACATCCTTTCATATACTATTTTCCTTATTAGTATACGTAAGTACAACATAAACTTCCCGGAGACCGAGTCTACTTACCTATGTTATGTGTTCAACCGTTACCCGAAAATATGAGATGTTACATCAGTTTTTCATGACCTAAACCAGAGGGCTGCCACGGGCACCCGGACCTTACCCACCGGGCACCACATCCACACTTTACCCTTAATCAGTTTTAACACGGACAGAGCCGTGGTAGATTAAATAAAGTTCCAACCCAAAAGCCCCAATTTACATATTTATATACCAGGGTCGACAAGGCTGTACACAACAACTAACCACAGGACACCTATCTACAAGCCTTTTGAGAGAAGAACATACCACGACCAAATCGCGACTCTGAAACAAATAGAGTGCTCTGGACTCCAGCTGAACCAACAACCTACTGGTGTGAACCGTCACCCTCTCAATATGAACCTGCGGGCATAAACCACAGTGTCCCCCGACAAAAGGGACGTCAGTACGACTGATGTACTGAGTATCACAGGCATAAGAATAACATAGCAAAGATATATCATAATCTTAAACAGAAACAACTGAACATCAGTAAATGCCTCTAAGGGCCCTAAAATACATGTCTAAATGTTATGCACAATGCAATATACATATACATCAGCCTCTTCGAGCATCTTCCTTACCATAACAGCCTCTGCGGGCATCATACCATATAATGATTAATGAATGTATGCACAATGCAAATGTGGTTTACTAATGTCCACACATGAATCCTCTCATAACCTCCTCTGTGGACATCAGATTATATCGCCACAAAAGGGCATCACATCATCACATCATGTTGGCCTTTTCGGGCTCTTTTGTGATACTGTGTACCAGTTGCAGGTGGTGTGCATATATAACGCCTTTTTCACTTTCCCCAATTCCCATACATATATATATATAATATTTACCATATAGTAGTGTGCATAGCACAAGTGAACCATGATAACATATGAATGCAATGCAAATGAAATGCATGAATAACAATAAAACATCCGGAGTAACATAATATCCTTTACACCTTTGGTAAACATTGGGAACATCAACATCTTTTCCGGTGTGCCGTATTAAGGTCTTAGAAACATGCTTGGATATTCTTTCAACATAGGAGTTGATGACTTGATCATCTTTAACTACTAAGAGTAGAGTAATTTATGTAGCAATACGATAGCTATGTTTCGCACATAGAATTATGCCAAAAAGAATGAAAGAGCCTTGCATACCTTGTTGTCGAAATTATCTAAGTTCCGCGGGTCCTTGTAAGTTCTATGAATGATTATCTACATCACACGGATGATTTAAATTATAATCGACTCAAAATTCTAGAAACATATTCATTGAGACATTCTAACAAGCACCTTGTACGCGTAGAACCTATATTCCTTCTATATTGAAACGTATGCATGCAGCGAAACACCCAGCCCTATTAATCCTTATTTTACTGCTACAATCTTCAAAACAGTACAACAACTTCACATGCAATCTCAGTACCTTACAATTACGGCAGTCCCGACAACACCCAACCTAAATTTTGTATTTTCGACAATCGTACTAGAACTAGTGGAAAGAATCGAATTCTAAAATTATACAAACTTTAAGAACAAGAAAGATTACCTCTTTTAAGCGTAGTGACGAGCGTCGTCGGAAAATCTTTCACCCCAAACATCTTCCGATAAAAAGAAACAGAACCCCCCCCCCAAATCGACTTGAGCTAAGGCTTCTCGAACTCAATGCATGTGATTGATTCCTGAGCATGCAAGATTGTTTAAGGACTCGAGTTTTGCTGAAATCGAGGTCCAAAACACCATGAATCTCCCCCCTTTGGTTGTGCAAACACTTACGTAACTTCCCCTAATTTGGTTGAGAATTTCAGAGAGTTATCATTGAGAATTCACCCCCTTCTGCTTACTTTGTAACATTTCTTTTCCAAAGAAAGATTTCTACAAATCTTAAGGGATAGAGGTCTTTAAAAATGGAGAAGGGTATATCTGGAGGCTTTTTGAAGCTCTTAGTGTTGCCACCGATCATCTATTAGGCTTAGTCACCCAGAGGTCGATTATAATGTTTCACGTAATGTCTCATTAAGTTTTGTCCCCAATTATAATTAATTAATCCCACAATTAATTAATTATACACACAATTAAATTCCCGATCTCAATTCACTTAAATCCCGATGACTTATAAAATTCTCTTATACCTAATGTCATAATTCCTGTAATATAATACTAGTCTATAATCTCTTCGGGGATACACAATTATTATTATTCTCCGTCGTCACACTTATCAAATCCAAAATTATTTCGGGATCACATCCTTTTATAGACTAATTTTATTATTAGCCTACATAAGTACAACATAAACCTCCTTGAGTTTGGTCTACTTGCCTACATTTATGTGTTCAACAATTATCCGAAAATACGGGATGTTACATCCTCTCCCCCTTAGTAGAATTCGTCCTCGAATGTTGGGATGATAGGTTTAATTCAAATTCTTTTTATTTATATATATATACCAAATGATGGATACAACTCAGGCTATTATTACAGTTTAACACTTAATCTAAATGGAAGTGAAAATTCTAAGTTAACCATAATGCAAATAGTTTAAGCAAGACTAGCTTGATTGTTACTAAAATCATCCTTTAGGGAAGCAAATATGATGTTTTGAATAAATCACAGGAGTACAAGATAACCATGAAGAGAAAAGGAAGATTAATTCACACATATGTTCACACTCCCTATTACCAGATAACTATCCTACCATTATGCTTTCTTTCTATGGTCAGCCTTAGGACTACATCTAGGAAATCTAGTTATTTATCATAAGAGTTTCAAGTTCATTTCATTATTGAAACACATGCCATTCAGGTGATAATTCAACACAGCCTATAGGTCTTAATTAATTTTAAAGCACAATGTAATATAATCATAATATTGTTAGATAGAACAGAAATATTCCTAGTACTTAAAAAGCAAGAAATGAGCAGGAACCAAGTTTTAAGCCTAGGATCATTATCCTTATTTCACAAAGTAAGTAAGAGTAATCATATTTAAGCCTCTTACAACTTTCATTCTAAGTGTGCAGACATGATCTAACTTATTTTCTTTTTAAACAAGACCACAGAACATAGCTTTTAAGCATGGAAACTCAAAATTTTTAGTTTTAACTAAGTAGAGATTAACTAAGGTGATTTAAATAGTAACCTAGTTACCAAAACTCAATCCAGGACTATCTAGCTGATAGTAATAGGTTGACATATGAATTCAATACGTATCATTTTCTGGCCAAACAGTACATACCAGAAAAGATTTGAATCAAGACAAAACAGAAACACATAGACTCAAGTTAATGGGTTGATGGACTTTTGCCTAGGTTTGTAGTATATCTCACTCACTCTTCATACTCAACTAAGAAGCATGTTTAGTTAAAAGCCCTATATGTATCCTAGTTATTTAAAACAGTAAACAAATCAGTATAATTAATCATGTTTCATCTATATTGTCATCCCATGATAGGTTCCTTTGAACAGTTCTATAGCTAGTGTTTGAACCATTTCAGGTGATCATTTTTAAATGAATGAGACATCATGTAACAACATGGCACTGGTTTAAGTTGCTATGCAGAAACTACAAGTTTGTCACAACCTGAGGGCAGCAACATGTGGTTAAACATGGGCACAATCCTTAGCAAGTACAACAGTGATAACAGTAGCTAGTGACAGCAAAAACAGCAGCAGCAAGTAACTTCAAACAACAGCCAGAACATGGTAGCTAAATGCATCAGAAAAATAACAGATATACACAGCAATCAGCTCAATATAACACTGCCAATAACCAATGTAGCATCTAATGGAAAACAGTCATCAGTATTCAGAAAATTGAACACAGACAGCAACAACCAGCCCCCCTCACCAGTAGTAGCCACTCCCCTTTTGAAACAACAACCACATAGACTTAAAGTATAACTAAACAGCCTTAGCAACAACCATAAATGAGCCAGAAATGCAGTAATTATTTGTACTAAAGCACAGTAGATCATCAGCCTATTTAACATAACAGGGCATCTCAACAAGTGCAATATTTGCAGCAAAACCACAGTAGTAAATAACAACCATTTATCTCAAGTTACAGCAACTCAGTGAAACATAGCAACATATAACAGGAATAGTAGTAAAACAACAGCCATAACTCAAAGGGTATAAGATCATTTCTCAAAGTGCAATATTTTGAGGACCTCACAAGTGTATTTATGCATAGCATGGATAACATGTCTTAAAGAAGGTGCTGAAATACACAACCTAGACAAAGTAGCATTTCAACATATAAAAACCTATTCTTATTATGGTTCTTATACAATTATGCATAGATCACACACTTTAATCAACATGTTATCATATTTTAATTTGATAAATATTAGGCCAAACCTAACAGACTCTTTAAACCTAAACTAAGATATGTTAAGACTATATATACTGGAGACATATCCAGAGGCAGGGAAATTAGTTGACATAGCTGGCACATAATGAACACAATCAATCTTTCTATTCAAGTTCACTAGTTATTTAAGTACTTCACAACTCAAATCACATTTCAACACATTTTGTTTCTAGCTTCAGAATCTGATCCAAGCTTATAAACTGGATACAAACACATATTAGGGACTGATTTAGGGGTGACATAATGAGGATGGTCATAAGGTAAGTTGTAAGTTAACTATTTAGCAATTTATAACCCCATACACACCAATAATTTTCAAAAAGACAAGCAAAAACTAGCCAAATGATACATATATATATACTAGACTCATATACACATCAAACCAAGCAACATGTATCATAGTACCTCCTAGCTAATCAATGTTCTAAATCATATCAATATTACCATATCATTGCATACAAGACTACTGAATATCTTAACCAACTAGATTACTTAAACAAATTATTCAAACACCTAACCTAAACATGTTTAGATTAATCAAATGAATGTATGAATTTTGTATGTGAATTGATAAGGTTGTTGTGTAGTTTGGTGTGATTTTAGTTAAGTCATCAAATGGCTTTAAAACTGTTTGTATGTATAAGTTAGGCAATAATAATCTTGATTGAACTGATTTTGGAGTAATTAATGTTTGTTAGAGATAATTTTGACTAAATATGGATCTGTTTTCATGTGACTAAAAAAAAGGGATGGGAAGTATGTTAGTTGAGATTGTATGCAATTCTAGCCACAGGAGCATAGGTATCAAAATAATCTACTCCTTCCCTTTGGCTAA
Organism: Anisodus acutangulus; assembly: GCA_029783415.1. Lineage (NCBI taxonomy): Eukaryota > Viridiplantae > Streptophyta > Magnoliopsida > Solanales > Solanaceae > Anisodus > Anisodus acutangulus. Next base: position 20,793,094 of record CM056507.1, on the reverse strand, counting down.
ATCCTTGTCCAACAAGCTTAGCTTTGAAAACTTTGATTGATTCATTATCCACACTCTTCTTTACCCTGAAAACCCACTTACATCCTATAGCCTTTGAGCCAGAAGGCAAGTCTGACAAAACCCAAGTCTTATTAGCCATTAAAGACTCCATTTTGAAAAGGCTGAATTTCTAGATGCCATTGCTTCTTGAAAAGTCTTTGGGTCATCACATTCATTCTCAATATTGAGAACGATTTGGATTTTATTGGTAACAACTTCTCTATTTCCTTCCACAAGAAAGGAAATTGCTTGGGAATTTATGAAATCTAAATCCAAATTATTCTCCTTTCTAACTCTTACACTCCTTCTAAGTTCACTAGAAGCATTAGGATTTAACCTATCACTGTTAAGAGAAACATTAGAACTTGTTTCTGTTTGAGGTATTTGCAAGGACTCATTAAGACGGTTGGAATCACTCCGTAACTTATTCTCAAAGAACTCTACGTCTCGAGATTCCACAATTACATTTGAGTCTAAGTCTAGCAGCCTATACGCTTTTGAATTTTCTGCATATCCTACAAATACACTTTTCAAACCTCTTGGACCTAATTTAGTTTTCTTAGGATCTGGGACCTTATAATAGGCTAAGCACCCCCAAACTTTAAAATAACTAATGTTAGGTTTTCTTCCTTTCCAAATTTCATATGGTGACAGTTTTATCTTCTTGGAAGGAATTCTATTATGTACATGACATGCAGTTAGTAAAGGTTCACCCCATAAGTTCATAGGTAAGTTTGAGTTAATAATCATGGCATTCACCATATCAACTAGAACTCCATTTTTTCTTTCTGCCACTCCATTTTGTTGAGGTCTATAGGGTGCACTAACTTGATGAACAATCCCATTATCTTCACAAAACGAAGTAAATTCAGTAGGAAAATATTCTCCACCCCTATCACTTCTCAAGATTTTCAGTTTCTTATCTTTTTGTGTTTCTACCATAGATTTGTAAACTTGAAACATGTCAAAAGCTTGATCTTTTGATTTTATTAAATAGACATAGGTAAATTTAGAACAATCATCAATGAAAGTAATAAAATACCTACATCCACCTCTAGTTAAAACAGCAGTTAACTCACAAATATCAGAATGTACAAGTTCTAAAATATTAGATTGTCTATCAACCTTTGGAAAAGGTTTTCTTTTCATTTTCGCTTGAACACAAACTTCACATTTTTCTTTGTGCTCATTGCTATAAGAAATAATTCCGTCTTTGCAGATATATTCCATTGATTGATAATTAACATGTCCCAAACGATTATGCCAAAGATTAAAAGTTGTACTTTCTATATTAAAACTTAAATCAAAAGATTGCACACAAGAATAATTGGAACTTTCATCTTTATTGATACTTAGTTTGAACATTCCATCGGATACATAACCCTTTCCCACAAAGGCACCAGCCTTAGACAGAATGATCTTATCAGACTCTATTACAACTTTGAGTTCTTTCTTACATAGCACAAAACCAGAAACCAGATTCTTCCTAATGGAAGGAACATGCAGTACATTAGTCAACACAACTTTCTTTCCAGAAGTGAACTGGAGTATCACACTTCCTGTTCCAAGAACCTTGCTAGTATGATGGTCTCCCAACAGAATTTCATGACTATCCACTGCCTCAGTGTAATCTTTGAAGAGTGAGCGATTGTTGCAAACATGGGTGGTAGCACCAGAGTCATACCACCAATCATTGCTTGTAGTGATTCTAGCCATGTGCAACTCTTGCACCATTCCAATATGCATCTCAGAAAGCATGGCAATGATCTCATTGGTATTTTGCTCAACAACATTAGCAATCGCCTTCTCTTCAGTGTTTCTTTTCTGGTTTTGATTATGCTCCTTCTTAGGGTTTCTGCAGAAACGTTTGAAATGGCCTTTCTTTCCGCAATTGTAACAAACAATTTCATACATGTTCTTCTTAACCTTGTTATTCGGGTTAGAAGCATTAGAGTAAATATTTGCCTTTCTCTTACCCTTTAGATTCTTCTGAGTAACATAGTTCACTTTAGAACTAGAAGCATCATTCAAATCCTTCTCACGATTTTGAGTTTTCTCTTCAATTCGTAAGTGTTTCTGAATCTGTTCTAAAGTGAACTCCTCAGAAATGTGCAACAACTTCTTCCTGTAATTATTCCAGGAAGGTGGCAATTTGGCAATAATTCCTCCAATAATTAATTTTTCCGGTATGCTTATGTCCGGGTCTTTAAACTTAGAAATAAATATCAGAAATCCATGCACTTGATCAAGTATAGAGGTGCCATCAACCATAGAAAATTCAAAGAATTTAAAAGTAACAAACTTATCTGCCCCTTGTTTTTCTGCATCATATTTGAACTTCAGGGCCTTCCACATCTCCTTTGCAGACTGAATTGGAGTGTAGAGATCATACAAATGATCAGAGAGGGAGTTCAGAATAAACCCTCTGCACATCGTTTCATCTTCGACACGCTTCTTGTGTTCTGCTATCTTTTCTTCAGTGTCATCATCTGCTGGTTCTGCCAAAGCCCCCAAATTTGGATCTAGAATATAGAAGATCTTCAAAGCAGTGAGTAGGAACGACATCTTCTCCTTCCAACGTAGGAAATTGGTTCCATCAAAACGATCTAGTTTCACAGTATCATTACCAAACATCTTCATACTGTTCCCCATAATATTATCCTAAGATTGTTAGATTTTGAGATTTGTATAATAAGAAATGAATTGTAGAAACTAGATTAGGATGAGATGATTCTCTGTCCTTAGGATAATATTAGCCCCCACTATATTGCTGATGGGATTAACTTGCTAATTACCCCCAGGATTCCCTAATCTTAAGAACGAATTTTACAGCAACTTATTCGTTCTTCATGAACATGAATTGCTTGAAAGAAAGAAGGTTTTCTTGGTTGGAAGATATAGATAGCAAGTGATCTTTTAATCATGTGTCATTCCATATTTAAAGGAATCAAGTACCCTTTCATGAACAATTGTAATCTTTCATGAAACAATGTAATCTTTCATGAACAATTATAACTTTTCATGAAATCAACGTTCTTCGAAATAGCCTGAAACAATCGCAGCGCCGCGGGATGGTGCCACGTCGCCGATACTTCAGAGGCTGGAAAGACGCAATACTTGATAACGACAAAAGATTAAATGATATTTAAGCTCGTGTTCGTGCACATGCAAAGTGCTAAGTGCTAGTCTTTGATTAATAATATATTATAAGCACATCCAAGCCCAATGCATGTTTGGCCCAACTAAATGAACTCTTTTCAATTTAATATACCAAGTACAAAAGTACTTATAAACACATCAAACTTTTCTTATTCTTCCAATGTGGGACAAACTCCCATACACATCTTCCTAACAAACACAATTGAAGACTATAATATACAACAATCCCCCACTTAGTCTTCAATTTAACAAAAGTGCTTAGATGAAAGTATCTTGCGATTTGAACTTTCACTTAGTTACAGTTCTTCAAAATCCTAACGAAATTAATGGCGGCTTAAAGCGTTTGAGCCAAAATTCCTTATGCTAGAATCGGAACACTGAACACACAATTATTCTTTTCCATGTTCATATCGAGGTAGCACCATTATGGCCATGTGCTCCACCTGGTTTCATAGACATTTACAAAAGTTCGACCCAAAACTCTTGTTAGAAGCGGCACCACTTCTTATGTCTATATAGGTGAAATTCTTCCATTACCTGAATTTCATTAAGAGTATTAATCACCCGATAAAATATACACTAGAATAATAGTTACACTAGTGTGACCTAATCAGTCATCAACAACTTGTTATTACCACATTGAACCTTTTAACCATAGGTATTCATAGAAAAAGGTTGGGTTTCCATTGTTGCTGATTAATTCAAACTGGTCGCAAGCCATTTCTTGACTTGTTCCATAAATCATTTTTCTTGGAAGTCCTTTAGTAAAAGGATCTGCCAAATTGTTACAAGACCTTACATAAATCACAGTTACAATCCCGTCGGATATTAACTGTCTCACATACGCATGTCTCAAACTGATGTGTCTAGACTTACCATTATAAATCTTATTATCAGCTCTAGACAGAGTTGCCTCACTATCACAGTGCAAAGAAATGGCTGGCATCGGTTGTGGCCACAACTTTATATCCAATAACATATTTCTCAGCCACTCTGCTTCTTTGCCTGCTACCCCCAAAGCTAAAAATTCAGCTTCCATGGTAGAATGTGTGATACATGTCTGTTTCTTTGAGGCCCAAGAAACAGCACCACCACCGAGCATAAAAATCCAACCCTTGTGGATTTATTATCTCCATCACTAGATATCCAACTAGCATCTGTATATCCCTCAAGTACAGCTGGAAAATTTCCATAATGCAAAGAATAAATTTTGGTTCTTTTCAAATAACCAAAAATTCTTCCAATTGCTCGCCAATGTTTTGTACCCGGATTACTAGTAAATCTAGAAAGTTTGCAAACTTGCAAATGCAATATCAGGCCTAGTACAATGTGTAGCATACATCAAGCTACCTATTGCACTAGCATATTCTAGCTGAGCCACAGATCTTCCACTGTTCATACTAAGTTTGCATGATGTTTCATATGGAGTGTTAGCTTCCTTGAAGTTGAAATGTTCAAATTTCTTAAGCATCTTCTCAACATAATGAGACTGACTCAAGGAATAACCCCCACTATTTCTTCTAACTTTGATACCCAATATGGTATGAACCTCATTTAAGTCCTTCATTTTGAAACAGGAACTCAAATAGGCTTTGACTTCATTTATGCCATTTATGTTTGTTCCAAAGATTAACATATCATCTACATAAAGGCGCAAGATTACACCATAATCTTTTGTAAACTTAGAATATATACACCTGTCAGCAGAGTTATGTATAAAACCATTAGACAAAACAGCATAATCAAATTTCTCATGTCATTGCTTCGGAACTTGTTTTAAACCATACAATGATTTAACTAACTTACAAACTTTATGTTCATAACCCGGAAGGATTTGACCTTCAGGTTGTCTCATGTACACCTCTGCATCTAAATCACCATTTAGAAAAGCAGTTTTTACATCCATTTGATGAATATGCAAATCATACAGAGAGGTTAAAGCTATCAATATTCTTATAGATGCAATTCTAGCCACATGAGCATAAGTATCAAAATAATCTACTCCTTCCCTTTGGCTAAATCCTTGTCCAACAAGCCTAGCTTTGAAAACTTTGATTGATTCATTATCCACACTCTTCTTCACCCTGAAAACCCACTTACATCCTATAGCCTTTGAGCCAGAAGGCAAGTCTGACAAAACCCAAGTCTTATTAGCCATTAAAGACTCCATTTCGAAAAGGCTGAATTTCTAGATGCCATTGCTTCTTGAAAAGTCTTTGGGTTATCACATTCATTCTCAACATTGAGAACGATTTGGATTTTATTGGTAACAACTTCTCTATTTCCTTCCACAAGAAAGAAAATTGCTTGGGAATTTATGAAATCTGAATCCAAGTTCTTCTCCTTTCTAACTCTTACACTCCTTTTAAGTTCACTAGAAGCATTAGGATTTAACCTATCACTGTTAAGAGAAGCATTAGAACTTGTTTCTGTTTGAGGTATTTGCAAGGACTCATTAAGACGGTTGGAATCACTCCGTAACTTATTCTCAAAGAACTCTACGTCTCGAGATTCCACAATTACATTTGAGTCTAAGTCTAGCAGCCTATACGCTTTTGAATTTTCTGCATATCCTACAAATACACTTTTCAAACCTCTTGGACCTAATTTAGTTTTCTTAGGATCTGGGACCTTATAATAGGCTAAGCACCCCCAAACTTTAAAATAACTAATGTTAGGTTTTCTTCCTTTCCAAATTTCATATGGTGACAGTTTTATCTTCTTGGAAGGAATTCTATTATGTACATGACATGCAGTTAGTAAAGGTTCACTCCATAAGTTCATAGGTAAGTTTGAGTTAATAATCATGGCATTCACCATATCAACTAGAACTCCATTTTATCTTTCTGCCACTCCATTTTGTTGAGGTCTATAGGTGCACTAACTTGATGAACAATCCCATTATCTTCACAAAACGAAGTAAATTCAGTAGGAAAATATTCTCCACCCCTATCACTTCTCAAGATTTTCAGTTTCTTATCTTTTTGTGTTTCTACCATAGATTTGTAAACTTGAAACATGTCAAAAGCTTGATCTTTTGATTTTATTAAATAGACATAGGTAAATTTAGAACAATCATCAATGAAAGTAATAAAATACCTACATCCACCTCTAGTTAAAACAACAGTTAACTCACAAATATCAGAATGTACAAGTTCTAAAATTTCAAATTGTCTATCAACCTTTGGAAAAGGTTTTCTTTTCATTTTCGCTTGAACACAAACTTCACATTTTTCTTTATGCTCATTGCTATAAGAAATAATTCCGTCTTTGCAGATATATTCCATTGATTGATAATTAACATGTCCCAAATGATTATGCCAAAGATTAAAAGTTGTACTTTCTATATTAAAACTTAAATCAAAAGATTGCACACAAGAATAATTGGAACTTTCATCTTTATTGATACTTAGTTTGAACATTCCATCGGATACATAACCCTTTCCCACAAAGGCACCAGCCTTAGACAGGATGATCTTATCGGACTCTATTACAACTTTGAGTCCTTTCTTACATAACACAAAACCAGAAACCAGATTCTTCCTAATTGAAGGAACATGCAGTACATTAGTCAACACAACTTTCTTTCCAGAAGTGAACTGGAGTATCACACTTCCTGTTCCAAGAACCTTGCTAGTATGATGGTCTCCCAACAGAATTTCATAACCATCCACTGCCTCAGTGTAATATATGAAGAGTGAGCGATTGTTGCAAACATGGGTGGTAGCACCAGAGTCATACCACCAATCATTGCTTGTAGTGATTCCAGCCATGTGCAACTCTTGGACCATTCCAATATGCATCTCAGAAAGCATGGCAATGATCTCATTGGTATTTTGCTCAACAACATTAGCAATCGCCTTCTCTTCAGTGTTCCTTTTCTGGTTTTGATTATGCTCCTTCTTAGGGTTTCTGCAGAAACGTTTGAAATGGCCTTTCTTTCCACAATTGTAACAAACGATTTCAGACGTGTCCTTCTTAACCTTTTTATTCGGGTTAGAAGCATTGGAGTAAATATTTGCCTTTCTCTTACCCTTTAGATTCTTCTGAGTAACATAGTTCACTTTAGAACTAGAAGCATCATGACAATCTCTATGTTCTGAACCCCTGGTCGGAATGGGTTATCATCCGCTGGGACAATTTCTATCTTGTCTCCTTCCCAAAAGATGAGCTTTTGATGTATGGTAGAAGGAAGGCATCGGCTGGTATGAATCTATTCCCTGCCCAGCAGAATGGTGTAGGACGGCTTGCCATCTATTACAAAGAAGGCAGACCTGACCATCTTAGGACCTACAGTGATTTATGATACTAGAATCCCTAATGCTTCAGAAGCTTCTCCCATAAAGTTAGCCATTTTCATGTTAGTTAGGATGAGACCCTCCTTTGTTTTGCTAAGATCCTTCAAGGTAAGCAGCGGCATCACATTCAACACAACTCCATTGTCGACAAAAAACCGACTAATAATTTTGTCCTTAATGTAAGACTTGACGTAAAGGGGTTTGAGATGTTTAACCATATCTTCTGTAGGTGCGTCAAATACGTGCTCAAAGTGTCCCTATATGGGGTATCGACTATTGTTGCCCATTCTACATCTTCTATGCAAACATCACCTTCTAGGTTATCTAGCGCAGAGCGGCTGGCCCAGAACTCACATAGAATTAGGCTGACCATTTCAATGTCTGTCCAAATCTCATCAACCAGGTCATGGATAAATAAATTGAGGATGGAGTCCCCTCATTTATGCAATTCGACTGACCAGAAGCTCATATCTTCCATTTTCTGGAGACAAATGGGAATCGGCTAGGATCCTCTGACTGAATCCTCTGCACGCTCTATGGGATTGCCTCGGTTAGAGGTCCTTCTGGGGCCACATTCTCTTACCAGGGTTCCTCTGTCGGGTTGTCGGTAGGATGTTCATCCAGCTCTGGTTGACCCGACGTCTCTCCTGATTTTCAGCTGCCTTGGTGTTGGAAATTAGATGCAATGTCTGTTGCATCTTATGCAAGGCCTTGCAACGTTACATCCTTCTGAGTCCTGGATGCGACTCTCAGTGGTGCCTCTTTCTTTCTGGGAACCTGATTGAGAATGCGGCTGGTTTAATCATTCTCTAGGGTCTCGTCTGGTCCTTATTTCTCATCGTGATACGTAAGGACGAAACACCCTTATTTACGTTAAACTCGACCACCCTCAGTTTGGTATTAGTGAGTGGTTCTTCATCTATTCTAGGCATGCTTGGCTGCCGGTTGGTTGCATCCGTACTTGCCCTCCATGCCTATGCCTGGCGTCGATAGGGACCCTTATGAACCTCATGGTTTATTCCTGAAGTTATTGTTCAACGTCCCTCGAGTATTTAGGGCGGCCATAAAAACTGCTCCTAGTTGGCTGCCTGTCATCGCAAATGTCATGTAGGCTGCCTAACCGGTTGAACACAGAGCTCCTTGTGGCCTTCTCCTCTTTAGTAGGTTTTTTGAGACCCACACCCTGTTAATCAGCTGTCTCCCTTTTGTATCCCTTGACTCATCGGACTTAGCAAAAGATACCATAGATATTGGTACCGTGGGAAAGGGATCGGTATCAATGGACATTTCAGCCATACTCTTGTCGGCTATCTTGAACCTCCCCTCTTTGATGCCCTTTTGGATCGCTTTTCTGAATACCACACAATTACAAGTAGAGTGGATGTATGAATTATGCCACTTGCAGTACTTCTTATCTTTGAGTTCCTCGGCAGTCGGAATCCTATGACCATCAAGCAGCCGAATCTTCTTATCTTTGAGCAGATGATCAAAGATTTGATCTACCTTTGTGATGTCAAATGAGTAACTGACCCTGTCATCAGATGAACTCATCTCCTTTCCTTTTACGGCTTTCAAGACTGGGCAAGAGTAAATCTTACCCCTAACAATCTCGGCCATCATTGCGTCTACTGCACAATCGGCTTACTCTGAGTCAAACTCATCTACTTCAATGATGGATACCAAGTGGGAGCCTCGATTTTGACTGGCTCTTCTTCGCTCCTTCTCCTGGACGTACTGCTCTATTTGGCTAGCCTTTCTGTCTAACTCGCTCAGGTCAGAGCAAGATTGTCCCACCAACTTCTCTTTTAACTAAGGGTGCATGTTGTTGATTATCATGTGGGCACACTCAGACTCAGGGAAGTGTACGGTGCATTTCCCAACCTTCTTTCTGAATCTCTCGATAAAATCGGCAGCCGATTCATCGACCTGCTACTTGAGATTTGTTAGATCAGTCACGGTAATCTGAGGTTAGGGCCAATAAAACCTATTATGGAAGAAACCCTTTTACGTCAGCCCAGCTCTATACAGAATCAGGAGTCAAAGAGGAGTACTATGCGAAGGTTGTTCCCGTTAGAGATAGAGGAAATAACTATAACTTGTGATACTCATTCTGGCCAGCCTCGCCACATTGGGTAGTAAATCTACCGATGTGCTCGATAGTGGATTTGTCATCCTTGCCAGAGAAGATGGCAAACTCCGGTGTTTTGAAGCCCCTCGGCAAAGGTGCTATCCGATCTACCCAATCGGGGTAAGGTTTCTTATAAATAGGCCTGCCCAAAGGTTTCAATTAGATGTCGAAGTACCTCCGCATGGTATTAGCAATTATTTCTAGGTTTATCAATTGTGATGTCCCCTGTCGATTCTCGACTGGATTCGGCTGGTAGGCGTTCTGTATTGGCGGCCTCCATTCTGCACTTTGTTGGACAGGGTTTTGAAGGTTGTAGGTGGTCTGCTGGCCATTACCAATAGGTGGGGTAATTCCCCAGTGCTGCTGTTGGGTATGGCCACCGAAGCCTGCAACCTCAGCTCCTGGAATGGCTAACGGAGCCCGAGGATTAGGTGGAACAGTATTCCATGGCTGCTCTTCTCAGACGTCGGTCGTTCTTAAAAAATTTACGCTTCCTGAAAGGTATGGATTGGGTATTGGCAATGACTACTGGAATGGTATTCCGCTGTAAACAGTGTCACCAGATAGCCGAGCTAAGTCATAGCCAGGGGCCATCGGCTGCCAATTCGGCTGGCCAATATTGTTCACCTGCATCGTAGGGCCGTCCGTAGAAACATATGGCATAACGGGCGGCAATTCAAAATGTCTTGGAGCCTGAACTGGTCTCCGAGCCATGTTGATCTGCCCATACTGCAGACTCTCTTGGTCAAGTGGCACATTTTGACCCCCAAGGTTTGGCGGCGACCATGCAGTGTGCTAGTTGCCAGGCGATTGGCTTGTGTTCCTAGGTGCGCTACCGGCTGCACCTGAGTAGGCACTAGCTGATGCACATGCGGCTGCGGAACAACACTGGAAGTTATGGTCTCATGCTGAAAAACACCGCTCGTTAGAGGGATGGCAGAACTAGCCGAACATTCTCCTGGGTGCATTCGATTGGTTTCCATCTCCCTCGCTTGCTGAACCTCATTATGTACCATCGATTTCACAATGTCAGCCAACTGTTTAGAAACATGGTACATAATATCATGGATGCCCAAGTCGATATGTTGTCTAATAAAAGACGTGGTCATTACGGTTGGACTTTCAGATTGACTAGATTCTTCCACAGCTTGGGTTGATGGAGGAAGTGGAGAGGTATCAACCGATGTAAGCATACCCTAGGAGGATGCTGGTTCGTTGTTCCTTCTGGTAGGATTTTGTTTAGGATGTGGACTGGACTCGTGTTTCATTTTCTTACCGGACCTTAAGCGCATACGCCAAGAATGATCTTGACCTAGAGAATCAAACTATGCTATTAATTCACCTATGGTCCCACTGGGCGTGCCAAATTTGTTCTCGCCCCGAATTTTGTTCTCTGTCATTTATTGGGAGACAAATTGATTCCTTAACTTAAGCAATTTTGGGCTAGAAACGAAACTCTAATTTCCAACAAGAGGTTAGTAATATGAATGCAGCTGAGTACAGTGAAGTAAATGATAAAGATAGATAAAAATTGAGTTGTTTGATTGATTGGTTGTCTTTGTATATACAAAGAATTATCCTATTTATAGTACAAAAAAGGAAAAAACTGTACAACGTGATCCCCCCCCCCCCGTGTCAGTCATCAAGTAACCCACTAAGTTCAATGGCCGACTATAGGGAGATGGTGCTGATTTTCTCGCCCTCTACTCCTCTTGCTCGGATAATGGCCCTTTCTTTTAGTTGTTATTGGCTGTTACCGCTTCTAGGGGTCCAGAAACCCTTTTGACTTGGTCGTTGAGGCGTCTGCATCTGAGTGGGTCCCAGTCGTACCTCTAACTAACAACTCGGCTAAGATGCTTTAGTAGTCGATGAAGTTCTGGTAGTCGAGGGCTAGGAGTAAATTCGGCTCTGAAACAGTTCGGCTGTCACTGAATTCGGCTAAACACTTAAATTACTTTTGAGTGTTAACACCATCATTCTTCCAAAAGGTTCGTTTTTGCTCCTTCCTTTGCCATCAAGTCTGCCACCTTGTTTAGCGCACGATAAACGTGTCTTACTTGTGGATGCCTTAGTAGTTTTAGTATTTCAAATTCCTGTAGTAGTTTGAGTTGAGTTGTATAATTGTTGAAGCATTCCTCGAAAAAAAAGTAATTGTTGAAGCATTATAAGTGTTTGTGATCTGGTTTGTTACTGATGACTTGACAAGTTTTTTTTTTTAATTAATCCACCTTGAGATGGTGGAGGGTGATGACTTAGCAATAAGTAAACAAAGAATGGCAAATTATATTAATCAATCGAGAGTTTTCAATTTAACTTTTTTTCCTATTCGTATTCTCTTATGATGATCCCAATCAATTGTTTTTTTTATTGGTTTACCAAGTTACTTCTTTGTCAAACTCCCTTTTTTCTTTACGAGTCGAGGCTTTTACTGTCGCAGTACGTAGCATCAAATGTGAATCAGTTTTGAAAAATATTCATGGCCCAATGGTTGTCAAAGCTGTGATGATCTTTTTAATTAACTCCAAAATAATATTTTGATTTATAGATTAAAGGGTTTCAAAAGTGAACTAACACCCTAGTGTCCCATCATAAGAACAAGTCAGAATATTCAACAATTTAAATTCTTTAAACTAAACCAAAGTCTAACAATTCGACCCGACCATTTCATTTTTGGCTCAATCCGTATGCACAATTCATAAGCAAAGACCTTCCCCTTCAACTTTTGTATCACAATTTCATGCCTCTTTTCTTCAACGGATCCTCTTCTTGGTGATTTTTTGTGGTAACAACTGTGAATATTACCATTGATAACAAAAGAAATAACAAACTAAGAGCACCTAGATCCATTAACCACCTTATAGGAAGGGTGTTAATGAACTCTAAGCCTCAAACAAAACTAATTACACTGTAATTGATTGTAAAAAACCTCTACACCTATAAATCTTCCTAGACATTTTCAGTGTGTCTGAGTAACCACTAACTCACTATGTACAGTTGTTCCCTTAAACTGTTTCCAATTGCTGGCTCTCCAGGTGTGGTAAACCATGGCACTCCAAATTGCTGCAATAACTTCCTTCCTAAATTGTGGTCAATGCTTCCCTTTAATCCTTTTCAGGACCATATATACATCTCCTGTCTGCAACTGCTGGTCTAGCCATATCATCAAGGTAGACCTGACTGAAAGTATCCAGGGGCAATCAGTAAATGGATGTTTTCCAGTTTTCAAAGTCTAAGTTGTACATAAGCAGCAGTACTCATCCTCTACTGGAATATGCAACTTCATTAGTCTCTCCTTAGTCAGCAAGCTAAACTATAATTATATGCTTAGGTTGGATAACAACAGTACTCCAAACCAACTCAGCAATGTCATATCTTCTTTGAGTCCCAATAATAGCAATATAACTCTGTGTTATAGAATACTTCCTCATACCATGTCCTCATATTGTCCTTTAGGTCATTCAATTGTTTCCAATATCAACTACAATCCTGTGGTGACTTATGCACCCAAATGTTTGAGTCATTCTTCATATAAATTTCATGAACCCATTTGACCCAAAGTGATTCCCATTTTCCACCAACTGCTATAGCAATTTTCCCACTGAGCTCATGTTCCAGTTTCTACTTCCTTTGATATTCAAACCTCCAGACTTGTTTGAAAAACAAATCTTTTCTTTCAAACATCATATAAGAACTAAATCAGATAATAAAGAATGAAGAGAGTTGGACCTCGTAGGCCTTTCCGATTAAATATGCATGTTGTACAATTCAATCCCCTATTTTGAGCACTTATGTCTTAAAATGTGTCTTGATACTTTCTACATATTGTCTTTTTATCATTAGGGACATCACCGGATGGTTCGGGTGAGTTTTGGACTAAGTTGTAATTTCAATTGCAACTACTGAAACCAAATGTCAGCTGATGCATCGCAATTACAACCAAAGGGTCACATTTGCAAGGATAGGCTTCCGGACAAGCAAAACTCAATCAATGCTGCTGACGTTCCGCAAATACAAGAGTCCAAGTTGCAAAAGCAGCTGGGTTTTTGCAATTGCGATAGACGGGACAGCCGATATAAATATATTGAGATCTGAATCAGCAGTCATTTTTGGCAACTTTGGGGAGCAGAGCTCTCGATTTCGCGTTCGAATTGTTGGAGGTTCATCAAGATATTTTTCGAATGGATTCTGCAGACATGTATTGAGATTATACTACATTTTTGTTGGATTTGAACCATGAATTCATGTGATTTTAGAGACCTAAACTTAAAATTAGAAAATCATTGATTTGACTTAGTAATTGATATCAGAATTCAATTTTGATTATCAAATTGGATTCTATAGCTTATAGGTAACACATCCATGCAATCAATTTCAAATTTTGGATTGTTGATCCGACCGACGAGCTTGAGTAAGCAATGTTGATTTTTACCACGAGGCATCTTAAAATTATGAGATTAGTTTCTCAAAATTATGTGATCAGTCCAGTTTTTAGATGAGCAGAATTAAACGAGTCAAAATGGGATGAGTTATTAAAATAAACAGGTTATTAACCTGCCCAAACCTAAGCAGGTTAGGCGCATCATGATCTTATGAGCAGATTATGCCACCCTCAGACTCAGGGAATTGGAAGTCAAGGCGAAATTGTGGCCAGGAATTGCTAAGGATTACCAATAACGATGGAGATACGGTCTTGCATGAAGCCGTAAGGCATGGGCATCACAACATTGTGAAACTGCTGGTAAAAGAAGATGCTGACTTATTCCATCAGCCTAACGATGCTGGAACAACTCCACTCTATTTAACTGTAGGCGAAGGAGGTAAAGATTCTACAAGATTAATCTTGAACAACACTCTAATTCGTCATCTTATGCTCCTTGTGGGAGAACTATGTCATATATTGCGGTGATATATAACGCTACAGGTAGGGGTGAGCACGGGTACAGGGTACCCAGATACCCGACCGGAACCGACACTAACGGGTAGGTTCCGGGTAGATATATTATAATAACAGGTAGGGTCCGGGTAGTAAAATTAGGAACCGATCAATGTCGGGTTCGGTTCCGGTTCCGGCAAATAGAGACAGGGTACCCGGACCCGGAACCGATACCCGGAACCTATAAAATATTAAATATTTTTACTTTTTTTAGAAACATTTGGACCACTTTTAACTTTCTCCAAAATTATTTGTTGCACGCCTACACATTGATTTTCCCCACCCCAAGACGTAAATATTTTAGTTTTTTCACCCCTTTATTCTAGAATGCTCTTTGTGCCCTAAGAGAAAACACCCAAAACTCTCTCAATAACAATGGCGTTTTAGCTACACCACCGAGCTTCATCGTCGTCGTTGTTGAAGCTTTGTCTCAGGTACTTTCATCGTTGTCGTCATTGAAGCTTCACCTTTGCCTCTTTCTCTCCCTTGGTTGTGTTCACGTCATTCCTAAAATGCATATGGGTTCATATCTAACTCTTCAATTTCTTTTTAATATCATATGCTTCTGTTCTATTTCAGGCGATACTCATCTTCAATTTGTATTACTTTTTTATTTGAAATGTAAATCTATTTTTAAAATTTGTGTATATTTTTGTACTTGTGAAGATGAAATTTAGGGATTTACTAGTATAATAAAACTTTTCTTTTGTATCAAAGAGCTTATGAACACGAAAATAAGTTTAATTCAGATATTTTCAAATTTATTTTGAAATCAACATGTTCAATTAATTGAGTGTCAAATTTGGCTTGCAATTTTAGATTTTGGTTACAGAATTAGCTTTTCTACAATGAATAAGTTTTCTAAAACTTCTTATAAGGGTACTAAAAACTCCGATTGCAGGCTAAAAAACTACTTGATGAAATTATTTTAGGACTCTTTTTTATTCTCATAGGCTTAAAAATTGTTGCTTAATTTGTGTTTTTTATTTACAGGGTACCCGGGAACCTACCCGGACCCTGTCCGGGTAGGTTCCGGGTAATGATTGCTACGGGTAGGTTCCGGGTAGTAAATTTAGGAACCGATCTTTTACCGGGTAGGGTCCGGGTAGTTAAAAAATGTTAGGGTACCCGGACCCGCTCACCCCTAGCTACAGGTACGTGCTTTATTCCTTTACTTTCGCTACAGGTACCCGCCCGATCCCCTCCCTTTTGCAAAAAATATTGCACAACAACCTTTTATATTTTGGCCGTACAGTCATTTTTGGCCTCCCCCAACCCCCTACCCCTTTAATATTTATTTTTAACCCCTAAGTTAATATATTTACACTTTAACTCAATGTTTCAATTATAAATACCTCATTTTCTCTTCATCTTTTTCACAAATCTTCCTACAATCTCTCAATTTATCTCTCTACAAGTCTACATTGTCTACTAAATATTAAATTTTATTTGTTCATTTGTATAACTATATCAAAGTTCAAAAATTGGGAGTGAAGTTGACAACTAGCTTGAGTATCATCCATCGAGCAAAGTTTCTATTTTCAACCTTGATTACACGTCGACATTACGTTGGCGTTTGGTACCTTCGTTTCTTCTTTAAATTATTATTGTTACTTTATTTTAATTAGCGCACTTAATTTCATTATCTTTAATTATTTATTAGCATAATTAAAATAGAAGGAATGAGAGGAATGTTTAAGGGTAAGGGTAATGATGCTTCTTCTAGTAGGGGTAACAAGGGCAGGGGTACTTCTTCTAGTCATCATATTCCTAGACAAGATGATTTGATTGATTACACACATATAGATGAAACATAATTTTTTAATGATATACCATTAGACGATGAGATATTTTCTGCAACTTAACCAGACTTTAATTTAGAAGATAATCTAGATGACACACCAACTAATTTAGATGACACACCCACTAGTGCAACTCAAACTGAAATTGGAACGCCTCTTATTCCCCCTAGTATAAGACGAGGCTCAACACAACGAAAATTAAAATTAGATGCATGAGTTTTCTTTTATAGGGACCAAGAGAATCAAGTAGCTAGATGTCAAATTTGTAAAAATGTTTATAAATTTAAAATGGAAAAAGGTCAGGGTAGGACGGAAAGTTTATTGAGATATGTACAAAACTTTCACAAAGCTAGGTAGGATGAATACGAAGCTACAAAGTTGGGTGCGCCAATGCGTTCTCAGTCGGGACAAGATTCACATATTGTTCCGGACCAAGTACATGGTCAAATTAACCCGATGACGGGGGGAATTGTAGGCCCTAAATACGATAAACATAGAGATAGGGAAGCAATAGCAAAATTAGTTGCGTTGGAGGGTTTTCCTTTTTCATTTTCTTCCTCTCCTGGTTTTATTCATTACATTAGAGATATGTATAATCCTGCTTTTAACGGTTTTCCTAGATCAACTGTTATGAGAGATATTTTTAAATTTGCACATGAATATCAACAGTATTTACGTTATTCATTATATCATTTTCCTGGCAAAGTATCTATCACGTATGATATAGGCCGTAGTACTAACGACCATAATTATTTAACTGTAATATGTCATTGGATAGATTATAAATGGTCTATGCAAAAACGTATTTTAGCATATAGATATATTGATGATAGGCACACTGGAACGTTTATTTCACAAAATATTCATCAAGTTTGCGATTATTATGGAATAACTAATAAAATTATGACTATTACATTAGATAATGCTTCTTCTAATAATTATGCTATTAGACTTTTAAAAGATGTTTTAACTCCATCTTTTCCTAATCATTTTCATATAAAATGTGTGTGCCATATTTATAACTTAGTTGTAAAGGATAGTCTATCACTTTTTGAAGACATTCTTAATAAAATACAATTTGCTATAAACTTTATTTTTAGAAGTAATAGAATACAACGAAAAAAAAATATAAAAAAACTTGTCACGATTGTCGACTACCTTATAGAAAAATTCCCGAAGAAGTAGAGACTAGGGGGAATTCTTTATACGAACAACTACTTGTTGCTTATGATTATAGTAGACCTATAACTTTATTTTTAACGCCCATAATCGAAATTCAACTGATATGGTTGTAGATAACGATTGAGAAAAAATTTCAGAACTTATTGTATTTTTAGAGAAATTTTTTCAAGCAGCAAAAGAATTTTCTGGTTTATATTATCCTACTATTTCAACTATGTTATTTTATATAGCTCTAATATTTTTATTACTTAGTCAATATATGGAAAAACCATCTTATAAGGCACCTATTAAAAAATATTTATCAAATTTAAAAAATATTTTATTCTAATTCCCACTATTTATATTATTGGTGTTGTATTAAATCCGACTATTAAAATAGATGGTTGTAAAGCACTTATTGAAATAATTTATGATTGCATAGCTGTACTTCCACCTCCAACTCCAAAAAATCCAAATGACCAACCACCTAAGGAACCAACTAAAGAAGACGTTTTATCTAGCATACACGATGAATGTAAAAAAGTATACATATATTACCAACAAGAAAGTGCTAGGAACCAACCGGCTACCAAACCATCTTCTTCTTCTTCAATACAACCTCAAAAAAGACATGTTGTTTCTGCGGCAAGTATTGAAAGCCTTAGAAATAGAATGTATAGTGGTACCATTACTAATCAAGTTAGCGAGTTTGATATTTTTGTTTTGCAGGGTGTTGTACCGTACCAAGCAGTTCTCAATGAAGAAGGACGTGAAGACTTGCTGAAATACTAGATGGAGAATAAGAAGACATTTCCGATACTGTCAAAGATGACCCGAGATGTGTTGAACATTCAAGCGTCATCAATAGAGTCTACAAGTACTTTTTCTGTCGAAAGATTTCAAATAGGAGAGCATAGAAACTCATTAGCGGGTGACAGCTTGGAGATTGCAGTATTATTCAGAGATTGAATATGAGTAGAGCGTAGAAGGTGCGGTCAACTGGAGATCAACGAAGAAGACGATGAAAACTACAATGAAATCTTATCCGACGAGGTGAAAGCGACGTCGCAACGAAATCTTATCCGACGGAGGTGGAAGCGACGTCGAGCAATTTGACCAACAAATTACAATTCCAACTGAAGAACCACAAGACATTGTGAAGAAACTAGAAAATGTGTTTTTAAATATGTAATTTTTTTAATTATAATTTTACTATGTTATTTGCAACTTTCAACACCACAAAGTTGCAATTTTGAAATTGTATTACAAAAAAATTATATTTCTATTAAATAATATAAGAGGCACAAAAACAGCCTTGAGATATTTTTATTACACTATCTTGTTCAATTATTGAGTTGTTTATATATGTTATTTTTTAAAATTAAGAGAAGAAAAAAAAATAAAAAAATCCCGTAACCGACCTGACCCCGCCCCGGCCCGATAAGACATGTCCCCTTTTCCGATGGGACGGGACATCGGCGGATCCCGCCAGTCCCGCCGCAGGACCGGTCCTGCCCTCCCCCCGTCCCATCGGGTCTCATCCTGCCCCGTACCCGCCCCGTTGGCCACCCCTAGGTGCAGGTAATCAGCTCGATGAGCCCTCTCGATAGACGAGGTCGGTATTCAGAAGGGGATGACTCCATCTCTTCCAGAGTGCAGCCGAGTCTAGAGGTCGTGTATCAGATTTTGTACAGACTTATGGCTAGCCCGGGGCCCTGTCCCGACCATGTTTGATGTCGGTTATTCTTAGAGGCTTTGTAGACACATGTTCAGTATGGCAGTGGCCTTATTGGACCTCATTTATATTCCTTTTGGGATTGTTCAGTGTGGATACTGATAGTGGTTTTCTCGACATACGTATGTTCTGGTTATGTTCAGCAGTCAGGAGTTATAGAGTGGTTCTCTTCAACCAGTATGACGATGGTTTTCAGTCACGCCTCATCTAGGTTGGGGTGTGACATAATGTTCACTAGGGATTTATGTCGTCCATTACAGTTTCATCTTTTACTATTTTGGTGTTTGTCTACTCCATCTTGCTCAGCATACGATGGGTGCTGTAAAAATGATTGAGGAATTGACTTTCAAATTGCTTTCAACAATAAATTGAATCAAGACTCCCAGTATGTGTACCAATCAAAGGCGTTAACTTTCAAGGAACGAACAAACTATGTGACACAAAAGTTGCCGCGTGTACCAGCATTGCTACAAGTTTCAACAAAATTGGCGATACGTTGACTCTGATTTCCCTTCTCGTTAAATTTGTTTCAACTTTGGTGGATTCTATTCAATTTCATCGCCAAGCCCTCTATTCGCTTAGAGTACGACTTTGAGTAACCTAAGAAGCTTTATATAATCGGGCATATTAAACTCTGACGATGTTTGCCATCATGTCTTGTAATTGTTGGATTGTTAATATGGCCCCCCTAACAATTCCTTGGAACTTTGAGCTTCAACTGACTTGATGGGAGATTTAATATTAACCTTTGCCTGTTGGGTTGGATTGTGACTTGACTATCCAAGTTGTAAGTCTCTAACTTGCTATTAAATTGGACGATTTGAAGATCTTTAGCTTCAATCGATTTCTTCAAGGCCTCACTGGTTTGTGTGGAAAGTTGTTCATCCATGATTGTTGCATCTTTCATCAAAGCGTTAACATTAGTTAATGAATATGAATCTGCTAAATCTTTGAACTCATTAAAGTTGGAGCCAGTTTGAGAGACTGCATCGAAATATGGAAAAAATATGATGTTTCTCTAGAGGTTGCAGTCGTAGTATGATATTTGCTTTTCTTCACCATCTCCAAGAGGATGAAGTACTCTAATATGTTCATTCCATTATCCCTGAACACGTTGTGAGCCATTGAACTAGTGCGGTGATGTTCATCATATGAATAGTGTAAATATTGTTGCATGAATTGTCGTTGTCTACTGGAAAGGCCATCACAAATCTATTTTGAAGTTTGTGAATTTCAATTTGCAGGAGGAAGATATAAGTAAGAGAATTTGTCCCACTGGGCCTGTCAAAATTTGTGGTCTACATAGTATTTTGGAACGGATCCTATGGGACTCTGGAGCATTTTAAAACACTTGAATCTAAATTAGTGGCTTAAAGTTCTTAGAGTTCGCCAAAGTCAAAATTTAGATTAAACAAACTTAGATTCGTGGTTTGAAGATTTCTATAGGTCCGTATGATGATTTTAGACTTGAGTATATGTTCGAATTGAGATCTGAGGGGTTCAAATGAGTTTTGGGGGGATAAAACCATGTTGGAGTTGCACTAAATTTTATTTTTTCTAAGTGCAAAAGGTGATTTTCGCGGTCATTGGGGCCTTGGGTCGCGTTTACGATGAAGGGGGTGTGACCCTTCGCATTTGCGTAGACTTTTCATGGTCGTGCAGAGAGCCTTCTGGACTGCTCTTCATGATAGTGGGCCACCCTGTCGCGATCACATAAAATTTCATATGAAAATTTATTAATTTAAAATACATTTTGGGGATTTCCGAGGTCGACTTTGGGCCATTTTTGAGGGAATTTTCACCATTTGAGTTGCGGTAAGAATTCTAACCTAGAAATTGAATATTTTACTTGACTATCCCACTTAAATTAGATGTTTATGTTGATTACAATGGTTGCAGGAAATGAAAAATAAGTAACTGCTAAGTATTACAACAAAATGAAATTACAACAACTGAAATTTCAATAAACTGAAAACAAGAAACTGAGATTACAAGCACTTTGATTTGCTGGGTCGAGTGATTGCATTCTGTCTTTAAGACAAGATTGCCCCGTATATATATCCTTTCTACGTTCTGGACAATAGTCTCCCAAGATAAAACAGCAACTTAACAAATGAGCAAAGGAAACTCAAGTGTTACTTTGAAGAACTTAGTGTAATGAAATGATGCTTGAAAGTAGTAGGCAGAATTCTATTTTTTCGTTTGTGTGTTGTCTCAACAATTGAACTAAATGCTTCAATATATAGTGCATGGAGGGGACTTGTCAACTTCCCAACTAATTGCTGTTAATGGCCATGTAATGGCAATTAGTGAGGAGTAATTCAGCCAAGTAAATGACTGAATTAATGTGCAGATTAATGGAGGTTAACGTTCCAAAACCAACAGCAAAAGCACAAGTTATCTATCCAATTTTATCATACGGGACCAAACTATAAATATGAAGAAATTTGGGTCCAAAAAGATAATAGCAGAAGCCCAAAGCCCGTGACCCGAGTCCGAACGGGCGCGTGGCGGCGCGCGTGGGCTTAGCCTCGAACCAAAGCACATCTAGGTCCTCCCTCCTTCAAACACATGGGTTATCACTTGGGGTCCCAAACCCTTAGCCAATTTTGAGACTTATAAACTAAACAAATCTTCCTTCCCCCGCCGATGAGGGAGAATTGGTCTATACCACATTTTCATGCTTCAAACACCTCACTTCGTGGATCAATATCTCTTTCATTTCTCAAGGAAATTTGACGATCTTTGGCCCTACGGTCATCTACTCACTTAGTAGATTATGCACGTGTGAAGAATCAAAGTCTCCAACATGCGGAACCCTAGTGTTTAAGTCATTAAAGATGGGTCGACGTAACTTCCACCAAAGGAAAATTTCCAACCGTTTAATCCATGATTAATGAAATTTCTAGCTAAAGGTGTAAAATTATGTTCTCTCTTCGCCACCTTTACACGAGAACAAAAACAAATAACAGCATGCGTAAGCATCCGTGTTAATTGATACTACAAACAAGATCTTTGATTGCTTTTTTGACAAGTATTGGTGAACTTCACAAGTTCACATGTACGTACACGTAGGAGAAATCAACTTCCCCACTAAAGCTCATTTTATGCCTTTTTAACTACAAATCTATACTACCCCTAAGCATACTAAACAACTCAAATCTCAATTCATCTCAAATCAGTCCCGTTTTCCGAAAATATTAACTGCTCTTTAGAAAGAAGATCAAGAAAATCATCCAAGCAACTTTCAGGAAAGGTTGCTGCGAGGCAAAGTTGACCCTTAAACTAGAGATTGTTGTAGTTACATATTTCTCTTCAGCTATCCAATGAGAATATAGAAAATTGTCTTCTAGAAACTCAATGATTTTTTTGTCATTGATGAAAAAATCTAAAAATGCATGTATAAACATCTGTACTAATTACAAATACAAATATGATCTTAATGAAATCCCTTGACAAGTAATAATGAGTGTCCTACCTGTAACGACCAGTCCAGTTGTTTTTAGCTAAAGTTCCTCATTTGGCTAAATTACCTTTCTCGTAGACTCTATGTGGGGTTTATGATGTGCGATGATGGGTGACACGGATTCCGAGGTTCATTTATGCATTTTTTGGATGAAAACCCTAAAATAGGAATCTTAGAGTTGAGTAGTTTGACTCAGAGTTGATTTTTGAGCATATGGGTTCGTTTCTGGGTTCTGTCGCTACTGGTAGTTTCAGAAGGTCATTTATGACTCCGTTGAGTTTTTGTTTCGCTTCCAGAGGCAATCGAATGTACTTTGTGGCCTTATTTGTGAAACTATGATATTTGGTTGTTTTGGACGATTCTTTAGAAAAGTAGCTCTTAGCTCGGTTATATGAGAAATTTAAGGTCGCGAGCAAGTTTGTAGCACTGTTTACCTTAGGGTAGCATGTCTGGTTTGTGTACGGGGTCTCGGGAGTGTTCGGATATTTGGTGGGAGTTTTGGGGAATTCTATAGTTGTTGATGTCTGGTATTTGTACTAGCGGCTGGTTGTCCGCCTCCGTGAGTCCACCTCTATGGAGGTTGGCTTGCAGACGCAGGCCCTGAGGACTTCTTGAGTTTTCGCCCCTGTGAATATTTCCTTGTAGAAGCGAAGGCGCCTTTGCAAATAGTTTTCCGCTTCTGCGCTCGGCGAGGTGTCAAGTGACTACGCCTCAGCAAGCTCCTTTTCGCTGAAGAGAGACCGCGCCTGCGGAGTTGATTCCGCAGGAGCAAAAATTGTTATTTCAGGCAGTTTCTTAAATGCCCTAAGTTGTATTCACTTTCCCAAAACATCTTATCTCGGTATTAGAGTCTGCTAAGGGGAGAATTCTTGAAGTTGTGCTTAAGTTCTTTTTGGGAGGTAAATTCTTCATCCTTTTTTTTTTATTCAATGTTTTTAAGGTTCCTAATCCTAGTTTAATCCTTATTTGGGGTAGGTAAATCCTTAAGCTTCTATGGTATAATAAGGTACTTAAAACCTTGATTTAAGGGTGAAATATGACTTATATTGTCTTGATATTATTAATAAGTATTGGTTAATGCTAGTTGATCATGTCCTAGAGTTTAATTTGTTAATGGAAACCCTTTGCAATTCGGAGAAAAATCTAGGGTTTGTAAATTGGAGCTTTTGCTAAATTATGCAATTAAGGGTTGAATTGAGATCAGATTCCTAATTAATTCTAGGATGTGCCTAATTAGTATATATTGATGCGTTGTGAGTAATAAAATTTGGATTTTGGCATCGTGGACCCGGGGTTAATTTTGGATGTCCTTGGTATGTTTAAGGACTAATTCCTTGTATTATGTATTAGCTAAATATTAATGTATAGTCTAGGCGTGTTAGACTATGAATACTATGAGGCGCTCCGAAAAGGGAAGGCGTGCGCTAAGGGTTGATTGTTCGTGGCTCTTGCTCGCTTTGAGGTAGGATACGGTCTTCTTGTTAGACTTTGATAGAAATACACAATTAATTATAAATATTGAGGGGTATTGGGCATGTTTGGGTGTCATAGCCAAGCGGTTATGATTAACATTTGGGTAGGTACCGGTGTTGAATTGTGATGATATATGATTTGGGGGAATCGGCCTTGAGCTAATTCCGACTGTTGTTGATTGGGTTTGTCGTCATTATATGGGCTCGTCGCCATATTTGATATTATTGTATTTTTTTCATCACACATGCTTTCGATATGATATCCTGATTGTACTTGGACTATTTGTTATTGAATTCTTGAAAGCATATGATATTCATCTCTTATACTTGGTTGCATCTCATTACGTCCTGATTTCTTGTTTTGTATTGTCATTTGCATCATACACTCATGATTCCGTTGATATTGATATGAGAGTGGTATAAAAATGTTGTGGATCCAAGAGACCGGAAAGGTAAGAACACTTATGAGATTATTGGCAACATTGAGATGATGATGATACGCGGGGGAATGGGTTGCATGCCTACAACAGTTATTATTCAGCCAGAGCTGTGCTCCGTTGAAAAATTTCAGAGGAGTATATGGATTTCGCAGGTCCTCCATGCGTGTGTAGTTCATAGAATTTGAACTCTTATATACTGGAGATGAAAGGTACCTGGCATATGCATTACATTCATATCATACATACATCACTTTATTGATTATTTGTTGATATATTAAGTGTTGTATTGGTTATTGATGACTTGGTTGGATTCTTGGATAAAGAAGGGTTGTTAATTAATCATTTGATACTTGAGATATTGTCATTGAACTCTTCTAAAATTGGGGTAACTTGCATGATTATGAAACCTTATATGAACAAAGTGACTTGTTGATTCAGTGAACTATTATGTGGATAATGAGACTTATTTGAATTTAGTGAACTATTTAGTATAAGATTATTTGGTGTCAACTTGATATTTATCTCTAATTACATATCCTTCATCGTTGTTGGTGTTTACACCTAATTTTTACCCTCCAACAAGTTTGTTTATTTTTTCAAAGTTTCCGTGTCACAGACGGAGTAAAATATTCTTTTTACAGGACAAAAAGGATTGTACAAAATTATTTCGAAAGTATTTTGTTATTTAATTTGACAAAATATCATCTAGTATATTTATTGTATAAGAAGGATTAGGATTTCTTTGACTTTTAGATAAAAATTAGGAAAACAGAACTCAAAGTGCAAGTACAATAAAAAAATATCATATCCTATATTTCATAATATTGTGATTATTAATTACAATTTTAAAAGATAATTGTGAAACTAATTGTCTTAGAATTCTCATTTTTAGTGATCCATATTTTGTTCCGTCAAAATTCGGGAAATTATGTAATTGGATAAGATATTTAAAATTACATCTCAATTTTAAATCGCTTTGTTTTAATTTTGCATGTTTAAATAGCCAAATCTCCAAATGATGTCAAAATTAGGTTTAATTTAAAGTTATTGATCCAAATAGGTTATAATTGAATGACGTTTCGTTATGTGTGAATTTAAAACATGACCAATGTGGTCACGACTATAATTTTCATTTTTTAAATACAAATTGGGCCTCTTCAATTCCTTTTTAATTGGTCAAGCAAAAGTCATCCGACCAAGACCCGACCCAATACACCCTCTTAAGCGTAAAGGATGCAAAACCTAGTAGGGGTGAGCACGGATATAGGGTACCCAGATACCCTACCGGAGCCGACACTAACGGGTAGATTCCGGGTAGATATATTATAATAACGGATAGGTTCCGGGTAGTAAAATTAGGAACCGATCAATGTCAGGTTCGGTTTCGGTTCCGATAAATAGAGACCGGGTACCCGGACTCAGAACCGATATCCGGACCCTATGAACCCACCCCCCATTTAAATTATTTAGTTTTGGACTTTTGGGCGTTTAATTTTTTGTCCCAGTCCGATTGATAGGGTCCGACCAACCCCTAAGCCCATTTCTCTTTCTAAACTAAAACACAAATACACAACCGAGTACCGAAAGGAAATTTCATTGTGGATTCTACTTGGCACCTTCTGAAGAAGAAAAAATCAAGTTTTAGATAAATATCATGACTTGGCAAAAAAATATGCCTTTCAGTATGAATTTCATTCTATGAAGGACTGTGAGTAGACCTGTCCAAAGGTCGGGTCAGGGCCGGGTCGTGTGACTTTTCTTTTTCTGCTTGCTCGACCCTGGCCCGACCCTGACCCTATATTTTTTAAAAAGTTTGACCCTGGCCCTGACCCGTCGGGGACCCTACGGGTCACGGGTCGGCCCTGACCCATCGAAATTTTTTGGAGGGCCAGGGTCGGGTCGGGCCGGGTCGAATAATTTTTTATGTTTTAAAAAAATTGAATTTCCAAAACTGAAATTGGCATTCACCCCTACATTACCACAAAATTTCGGGTAAAACGGACATCCGAGCGCAGAGTTATGACCATTTAAAGTTTCACC
Organism: Anisodus acutangulus; assembly: GCA_029783415.1. NCBI lineage: Eukaryota > Viridiplantae > Streptophyta > Magnoliopsida > Solanales > Solanaceae > Anisodus > Anisodus acutangulus. The sequence goes on along the minus strand of CM056507.1, from coordinate 20,766,421 downwards.
AATTTACAACTACTTTCTCTCCCTACATTATGCTTCCGTGATATTAACAGAACGACTAATAATATAAATATATAATTAATAATCAACTATCATTTTTATCTTATTTTATGTCGAGCTCAATGTAGATTAGAGCAATACATATATTATAAAAACATGCATTATATCACTTATTAATGACAAAAATATATATAAGTATAAAATAAATATTAATGAAGGAAAAATAATATAAAGTATATTAAAAAATATGCGTGTCGGGGTCGGGCCGGGTCAGACGGGTAAAATATTCTAACCCTGGCCCGACCCTAACCCTGATCGGGTCCCCGCTTTTTCGGGTCGAGTGGTTCGCGGGTCAGCTATAAGCTGAACCTGGCCCTGGTTTTTTCCGGTCGGGTCGGGCCGGGCAGGTCCTCGACCCGGTGGACAGGTCTAACTGTGAGAGACATAATTCCTACTGATGCTAGAAATGATAAAATGGAAATTGATATACCTTCGAAGTGTCGTTGTTGAAGAATTTCGAAAAAAGAGAACTTGAACATCTACTTTGCGCAAAAAATTATTCCTAAGAAATATGAAAGATCATGTGTGGCCCTATTGGCATCCCTGTACCAACATACCATTGAAGAAACTATGATGAACTGGTGGTAATGGAAAATTAAAATTCCAAGTGTTGTTGTTCATGGTGAAGTGCATCCTACAATGATTGTTTGAGAATTGTGGAGGGTAAAGTGTGGAGCCAAATATGGCAAAGAGAGACATAATATTCAGAGGTTAATTAGTTTTATCTCTACTCGGGTACCGGGAACCTATCCGGAATCGCAAGGTCCGGGTAGGTTCCGGGTAATGATTGCTATGGGAAGGTTTCGGGTAATGATTGCTACGGATAGGTTCCGAATAGTAAATTTAGGAACCGATCTTTTACTGGTCAGAGTTCGAACAATTAAAAAACGTTAGGGTAAGCCGTAACCGCTATAAGATACTTCTTGATTTGGGTTCAAAGAGAACCCTAGCCGTATCGTTGTCTGTTCATTGCCAAGAATGGCAATACAGCAGTGTACGCACTTTGCACCAGTTTTTGGTCCATTCAAATGGAGTAAGGGAATTAATGTCCCTTACCCTTATCCTACCATGTCGTAGTTACCACCACCAACCCCCAGGTGAGGTTACCCCTCCCCCTTGTTGCTTTATCTACTTAAGATTAATGGTTTTTGTTCGATTTTAATTTTGAATTCATAATTTTTGTTGGCCAATCAATTTTATGAGGGAAATTTTCCCCCAACTCCCATATCCCACATCAGATCCTCGATCTTTCTAGGGTATCGATGAGTTTCTATAAATTGAAGACTTGTTCTTCATTTTCAAGAGGCAAAAAAAAGATCTGAAACTCGAATCCTTGGTTTTTATATTCTTAAGCCTTTTTTGAGTTTAAATCCGATTAGTTCTTGCTTAATTGAGATCCAAGCTCTTTGGTGGAACCCGATTTTGTCTTAACTAGTCATTCAAAACTAAACCCTCCCTTTTCGGTGTGTTTGCAAGAATTTGCGGTCTGGAGTTTAAGAAACAAGCCCACCTTCAACCCTAAACTGCCTCCAAATATGGTAAACCCCGTTTCCTTAGTTTCTTTTATTATTAATCAGTTTTATGTGTTTGATGATCACTAACATGTTTAGTTTAGTCTTGTAGGCAACATGTGTCCATAAACCAATTCTGAATAGTTGAACTAGCTTAAATTAATCTATTAAGTCACAATAATCACTTTCAGATGCTATTCATGTTTATTTGGATATGGCATGAAGATCTGAGTATGATATGTAGTCATGAGCATGTTCTATTGCATTCATATTAGTATGATGAATGGATTTAGACCACTTTGAAAACAGTGGGGGCACTTAGTGTGATAACAGTTGAGGCATTTTTAGCATATTATTGATTACAAGCATGTCATGTGGATTTATGGAATATGTTGGTAATCTGTTAATGTTTGTATGCTTATTAACTAGTTTAAGAATGGTGTGGTCTTAGTATAAGCTCTAAAGGAGTCTGTTTTGCCTATGATACATGTGTAAGTGTTTGTATTATTGAGAGCATGAAGTTTGTCTCCCTTGTGTGCTTTTGTGTGCTTAGTTTAGGATAAATTTGGGTCTGATGTGTTTTGTATGGCTATAAAATTATGTAGAAATGAGCCCAAGAGTAATAAATGAACGTTGAGGTAGTTAGATGACTTGTAGGATCTCATGTTAAGCTATTGGGACCTCTAAATGTCATGTAGGATCAATAAAGATATGAACAGGGCAAAGAATGGTTAGAACAATTTGGGTTAATGATTTCTCGCCATGCTTGGTTAAATAAGACCGTATAGGTCAAAAGATGAGCTTGGGAAGTCTGTTTAAGCTACCTTAGCAATTTCATGTTGTTTCCAAACATAAGAGTATGTATAAACTCAGAGTGTTTTGTCCTGTGCCAATATGCTTGTCCTATTTCATAATGTATCCATTTTGTGACTAGAATGGCCCATTTGACCTTGGTATGAGGTACAAAATGCCCTAATATCTGCTTGGTTTCTGTTATAGTTTGACATGTTCATCTCATTTAAGCTTAGACTAGAAATATGGACAAAAATGACATTCATGTCCACTGTCTGAGTTTAAATGTATGAAGAATGAGACTGTAACCTAGGTAACTTTGTCTAATGAGATTTGGAAATTGATTAAGTAATCTCACCACTCTAATTTCCATGCTAATCTATATTTTGTGTGTGGCAAAATGCATGATATGAGGTTTACAACTAGACACATTTATCCTAACAGTTCAGATAAAACTATAAGGATAATGTAGTTCTGCTAGTCATCATGTTTGAATGTTAGGTTTGATTAAATCATGTTCATTAACTGCCATAAGGTATATACCTTTCTCTGGGGATTGTCATCCTTTTCTTCTTGGGATTTGCCTTCAATATGTGTTGATATACACTCGGGTATACTGCCTAAATATCATATATACCTAGTATACATGACATATAAGGCTAGCATATCCTTGTGTATATCATATGGGATTTTTCCAGTGACACTGATCGATTGGGTTTCACAACCCCTTTTAGGGACCGTAGTGGCACCTACACATTCCCACCGGTCGAACCACTCTCAATCATTCACATGATATATGATGAAAGGCGGAAAGATAACCGATATACAATAACTATCTTATGATATAAATGTGGAATAAAGTTTGAGAAATAACAAAACCCCCAAAATTTGATCAATCATACAAGAGCACTAATAATTTGATACAAGTCTTAATATAACACGCAGGCCAAAGCGAAATCGATAACATAAGAATTTGAACATGTCTCTCGATCATAAATAAAAGAAAGATAAGGATAGAGCATCCAAGGCATGCTGGAGATAGCATTTCACCCTGAATACTTAAGTCTGCCCGCTTGGACTCACACTCGAGTTTGCGACTGGTAGTGGGATCAGTATCTGCACCAGAAAAGATGCAGCAAGTGTATTATGAGTACATAACATACCCCTGTAGGCATCATAGGCCGACAATGATGGAATATACGTAAAAAGAGATAAATACCAAATTGACACCAAATAGCCTTATAGTAGCAGTTCAATCACCCATGTATTGTCGTGTTATCCATAAAATGGTTCACAGAGTCAACATATCACCTTGTTCATGTAAGATTTTATAATCACTTAAGTCACCCAGTTCCAAAATAGTTCAATAACATGATTTTCAAGTATCAATGAGGAATTAACAATCCTTCTTTATCCAGAAATTCAATCAAGTTATCAATAACCAATCCAACATTTAATTCAACAATAGATAATCCATGAAATGATATATGCATGATATGAATGCAATACATATGCCAGGTACCTTAATTCTCCAGTATACATGCGCTCAAGTTTTTATTATGAGACATACACTTATGGGGGATCCGTAAAGTCTATATACTCATTTGGAATTTTCCATTAGAGCCCAGCTCTTGGCTGAATAATAATTGTTGCAAGCGTGCAACCCGTCCCCTCGCATATCATCATAATCATCTCAGTGTTGCCATAATCTCAGAAGTATTCTCACATTTTCAATCTCTTGGACCCACAACATTTTCATACCGCTCTCATATCATTATCACAGAACCATGAGTGTATGAATGAGAGTGATAATATAAGGCAAGAAATCATGATGTAATGAGATGAAACAAAATATTGAGATGAATATCACATGCTCCGAATGTATTTTGTGGTCTTATTTGTGAATTTATGAAATTTGATAGTTTTGGACGACTCTTTTGAAAAGTATGTCTTAGCCCGGTTATATGGGAAATTTGAGGGTGCGAGCAATTTTGTAGCATTGTTTACCTTAGGATAGCATGTTTGGTTTATGTCCCGGGGGTCTCGGGAGTGTTTGTGTTTGGTGGTAGTTTGAGTGAAATTTCTTATTGTTGTTGTCTCGTGTCCGCACTAGTGAATAGTTATCCGCCCCTGCGTGTCCGCCTCAATGGAGGTTGGCTCACAGAGGAGAGTTACGCTTCTGCGCTGAGGTGAGGTGTCAAGTGATTGTGCCTCAATGAGCCCCTTTTTTGCTAGAGCGTGACCGCGCGTGCGGAGACAATTCCACAGGAGCAAAAACACTGTATCAGAAAGTTCTCCTAAATGCCTTAGGTCGAGTCACTTTTCCCAAAACCTCATATCTCGGTTCTTGAGTTTGTGGAGGGGAGATTTTCTTGGGAACACTTTTAGATCATCTTCTAAGGTATAATTTCACCTCTTATGATTATTTTGCCTTTTTAAATTCTAGTTTGGACTTTATTTGGGGAAGAAGGGTTGTAGGCTTCCATGGGAGATTAAGAGAGCTAAACCTTTATTTGTGATTGAAATATGGATTAGATGATCATAATTTTATGAATAAGTGTTGATTAATGATAGGTGACCATGTTGTATTAATTAATTTGGAATTTGAAAACTTTTTCTACAATTGGGAAAAATTTAGGGTTTGTAAATTGGGGTTTTCTTAAATCGTGCAATTGAGGGATCAATTGGGGTTTATTTTTCAATTAACTTAAGGATATAACTAGTTAGCATGTTTTAAAGCCTTTTGAGTAGAAAAGTTCAAATTTTGATAACGTGGGTCGGGGTTGATTTTAGGGTCTTGGGTATGTTTGAAGTACTAAGTCCTTGTGTTGTGTAATAGCTTAATATTAACGTATAATCCATGCGTGTTACACTACGACTATTACGAGGCATTTCGGAAGGGCAAGTCTATCGTCGAGCTCGGGACCTCGAGCTTGAGTCCGAGCCGATTGATTACCAGTATCCAGGATGAGGATGCTACCTTCCGGCATGCCTTGGATACTCATATCTCTTATCTTGTCGTTACTTTTACCTCGAGAGACATGCTCCAGACTTCTAGACTTATGTTCCATCCTTTTGGCTGATGTATTTGACAGTTAGACGCTCTTGTATTATTGACTAGATCTATGGGGGTGTATTATGATTCTCAGACTTATTTTCGCTTTTATATCATGATAGACAGATTATCAAGTATTTTGTTAATTTTCGCATTTCAAATCTTATTTTGTATTGTTAAATGGGGATTAGTTCGCCTACGGGTGGAAAGGTGTAGGTGCCACCACGATTCCTAAAAGGGGTCGTGACAAATGAATTTTCAAATCGGGAACAAAATTTGGATTTAAAGCGTTGTTTCAAAAACTGATTTGGGCCGAATTTATCATGTAAAAGATTGCTTTTATGGGCGAAGCCCAACTGAAAGTTTTAAGGAAAATAACCAAAACCTTTCTTGGACTTGAGTTTGGGTTACGGGACTTTGAGTAAAATATAGAGTATAAATTGACTTTAGGGTTATAGCATGAAAAAAAAACTTATTTTATATTCTTTTAAACCCAAAACTTGTCATTCCAAATGGATTACACTTTTGTCAAATTAAAAGATTTTCAAAGTGTAATAAATATTGAAAATTTTATTGGACTAAATATTGGAGTTCTACTCAATTTGATAATTGAGTGTTTGTAGTGTGAAAATAAATTGACTAAATTACCTCTTATGCAAATCATTTTAGGCGGAATTTAACTCTTTTTTCAAAACCTTTGAGTTTGAGATAAATAAATGACATGAAACTTTCTGGGAATTTAAACACTTTAAGCAATTTATAAAGTTCAAACATGTTTAGAATCCGAAGGTCAACCGTATTCTACGGATTTTTAATATCGGGGTGTCTAACACCTTCCCCGGGGATCATCAGAACCTTTACCTTGACTCTGGTTTAGAAAGAATTTTTCACTAATTTTTTAATAAACCCTTTTAACTTGGTTAAATTAGGTGGTGACTCTAAAAATATTATCCGACTTAGAGCACGAACAACCTCTTATTTATTTTTATACCTCAGCGTAAAAGTGAACCATAACAGTCGGCCTATGATGCCTATGGGTACGTTGTGTACTCATGCTACACTTCTTGCATTCTTTTTTGGATGCAGATACAACGCCTTCCTCTAGTTTAGGACCACGTGGCTGAGTCTGAGCCGATGGATTTCGAGACTTCAGGGTGAGGATGTTTTCTTTCGGCACACCCTTGTAGGCTCTTATCTTTCCTCGTCTTTTATTTGATTTCGAGAGACATGTTTATATTTGTAGACTATGTTTCCTTTTCTTTGACTTATGTATTTGATAGTTAGATGCTCTTGTATTATTGACCAGATCTATGGGGGTCGTATTGTGATTATCAGACTTATTAAGTATTTTGTTAATTCCACATTTCTTATCTATATTCGTATTATTTAAATTTAGAGTTGTTGGCCTATTTATGGGAGAAGTGTAGGTGCCATCATAATTCCTAAAAGTGATAGTGACACTACAGGTAGCTTGGCAAGTGTTTTGCACGCATATGTCACCACAATTTTTGCAATCTTTGAACCAAGAAACTTCTAATTGCATATATTCTAAAACTATTTGTTTGCGTTATAAAATAGAAGTTGAAGAACGAAAAGTTACTATTTGTTTACTTATTTAATTTTTCAAAAACGTACATTTACTAGAGTTGTTCAAATTAGAGCATTCATCTTCTATCTCAAACTCTTTAATCTAGACTTATTCACATTCAACTTTTCAAGGGCTAGCATCAGATTAATTCATTTTTTTGTTTAGTACATTCTAGATTCATCAATCTCAGATAGAATGATTTATCCAACTCCGATGAAGAACAAAGTAATGATTTTGGTCGATAATGTTGAAATTGAAAAAGTTAAAAAAAGAAAAAAAATTCTAAAAAAGAAAATCTAAAGCAGTATCCTCAGATATAAAACCTTGTTTGCACTTCTCCATCTTTATATGAGAACAAGAAAAATCGCGTGAGTGATTAACAATTCTTTGATTGTTTTTGGCAAGTATTAGTTAGGGATGGCAATTGGGTTGGGTGGGCCGGGTGCGGGTACCCCCTCCCCCGCACCCGTATCCGCCAAAAAAATTTATACTCGTCACCTACCCGCCACCCGTGGCGGGTACAATTTTCAACATCCATACCCGCCTAGGCGGGTATATTCCTAAATCCACATCCGCTCCACCACCCAAGTGGATATCCGTCACCCGCCTGTACCCGCCTGCCATATTTTGTAATCAATTCATTTGTGATCAATTAGTGATCAACATGATCCCAAAAAATCAAATTCCAAAAATTATCCCAAAATTTTGAGTCAAGAATCAATACTGTCACGGTCTCATTTTCTTTGGGAGAGAGGGAGGAGAATTCCGGATTTTTTCACCATCAGAATTCCCCATTTTTTTCACCTCTTCCCCTTGCACAACAAAGAATCAAGAAAATAAAATTTCCAAGAAAACCCAAAAATTATCCACCCAAATAGCTATATATTACAAATGTAGACAAAATCCATATATTATTTTAGCTATATAAGCTAAAGTTTTTCAACTTTTTCAATTGAACTCCACAAACCCAATAGGTAAAACTTAACAAATGCACAAAATTGACCTCACCAAGACAACCCCAAAGCACAAAGCAAAGACAACAATATTTTTCAATATTTCCCGATCAGCATCTCCTTTAAAGAAAAAGGCAGAGACATCGAGAATGAGAGAGGGAGGAGAGACAGCGTGAAGGGGAACGAGAGAGAGGTAGGCGTGAAGGCGTGAAGGACTGAAGATGCATAGGGTTTTGAGTTTTGTTGGAGAATGAGAGACTTATCGTGACTTATGGACTGAAGGCACGATTTATGGGCTGCTAATATTTTGGGCTTGGGGCGGGTATAAGGCGGGCGGGTATGACTGCAAATCCACCATCTACCCGCCTACCCGTGACGGGTACATTTTCAATACCCATACCCGCCTATCCGTGACGGGTACATTTTCAATACTCATACCCGCCTATCCGTGACGGGTACATTTTCAATACACATACCCGCCTACTACCCGCCAAAGTTATACCATACCCGCTCCAACTGAGGCGGGTGCGGTGCGGAATCCGCAAAATTATACCCACCTGCCATCCCTTGTATTAGTGCACTTCTTAAATTCACATGTATAGATACATCAAATTTCATCATTCCATCTTTGTACGAGAAGAAGAAAAATCGTACTGAAAAGAAGATCAAGAAAATAACGCAAGCAACTTCAAGGAAAGGTTGCATTTGAGACAAAGGTGAACCTTAAAATAGAGGCTATTGCAATTACATATTTCTTTCCAGCTTTCCATTGAGAATATACGAAATCGTCTTCTAGAAACTTAACGTTTTTTTTTTTTATCATTGATAGCAAATCTAAAACATGCCTGTATAAACATTTATACTAATTATAAATGCAAATGCTATCTTTTTAGACGAAAAAGGGTCATATTTGATCGTGTACTTTCAGAAAAAAAGTTATATTTGACATTCGTTTTATCTTTTTAATATATTTGTCATTCTCATCCAACTTTAATGTCATATTTACCCTTGAACCATTAGTTCCCTTGTACCCACCTTTATTCCTAAAGCCTAGGTAGATATTTATTTCTCACAAATTAGATCCGATTCATACATATTAAACCGACTCATCTGCAAAACTGACCCAACTCATGGATCTCGGCGCAACTATGTTGTTCATAATTCGATACAAATTAAATACCAGTTGCATATGTGGTTGGCTAATAATCTGTAAGATACTTTAAATCTGGAAACATTGTGAAAGTCAAGAAAGACATTTATAACCTTATGGTCCACTGTTGCAAATTGCAATGTTAGTTCATAACTATAGATTTTGTAAATGGTGTGCATTTCTATAATTATATGTATTAGCCCTGTAAGCTACTCTGTTTTTTTGTTACAAATTTCTTACTTTGTGATACAAAAAATACCGAAATGATGGAACAGGTTTTAGTTTGACTTGATATAATTTGTGATAAATACAATACAAGAAATATTCTCTTTTTTTTTTGTTAAACATAGCAATATACATGTGATATACACTGCTGATATACACTGAATATACAGCAGTGTATATCACATGTATATTAGTGGACTAAAAGCAGTCAGCAAACAGCAGTGTTGTTGGGCCTCTCGGCAGAGGCCTGTGCAGCCCATCAAGTCAGCATACAACAGTGGTGTTGGGCCTCTCGGCTGAGGACAGGCAGCAGCCCATCACGGGATTGAGGACAGTAAATCAGTGGATAAATATTGTATATTAAGGAAAGTATATTGTGTGTATATTGTAATATATTTATTACCATAATTAGTGTTATACACTTACCATAATTGTATAGTTAGAATTATTGTAGAATAAGGTTTTAGGAATAGATTAAGAAAAGGATTTTCCTATTATGGAAATATGTAACTTGTATATATAGCCTTTCAATTAATGAAAATAATAAAGGGGATTATTTCTTTCATGGTATCAAGAGACTAAGTCTACACAAAAGTTTTCTCTCAACTTTTGCCTTGTGGCCGAGAACCCCCCCCCCCTCGGGTTTTCTCTCCAAAATTTTGTCTTCCGCTCTCAAAAACCTCTCTTAAATTTAACCTCCTTCCTTGTTCTTTCAAATATGCCTAAGAACAATTTTCACCCTGCCCTCACGGTTTCCAATATCAAACTAAGTGTCCCTATTGTCCTTGAGATGGAAAACGTTCAATATGCAACGTGGGCGGAGTTGTTTAAAATTCACGCTATATCTTATCAAGTTCTTCATCACATCATTCCTCCCGCTAGACCTCTTCCTGGGAGGATCCTGAGTTATGAATTACACTTGATGCTACCGTTCTTCGGTGGATTTACGCCACTATTTCAGTGGACCTTCTACAGACGATTATGGAGCCGGATACCACGGCTATGGCTGCATGGAATAGATTGCGTGACATATTCCAAGACAACCAACATTCCCGTGTCGTCACACTCGAGCAGGAATTCTCTCTCGTTCGAATGGACGTATTTCCGAACGTTTCTGCATATTGCAAGAAACTAAAGGAGTTGGCGGATCAACTCCGTAATGTTGGCGCACCAGTAACAAATAATCGTCTAGTTCTACAGTTGGTTGCCGGTCTTTCGGAGGTCTATAATGGTGTTGGAACTCTCCTTCGCCAATGCAACCCTCTTCCCGACTTTCATCAAGCCCGCTCCATGCTGACGTTGGAAGAAGCCGGTTTGGCTAAAAAAGCGGCTACCGGAGCAAGCCCAGTTGTCATGGTAGCATCCTCTCCTAGTTCTTCGGGTTTTGTTAATAATTCGGGCCAAAACCATAATAATGGTGGCGGCAAGAATAATCGCAAAAATAACAAAAACTGCGGGGGCAAACGAGGCGGATCTGGTGGAGGTTTCGGTGATCAACAAGCAGGCGGTGGGTCCCATCCAGGGTACAGTGGGCCACCACCACCGTGGGCCCAGTAGTGGGGCCATTGGCAGTGGAACCCGCACCCTCCAGCAGCAATTTCCGGCGGTGGTCGCCAACAATCCAGCCCAATACCCAAAGATTGGCGCCCATCGCCAGCCGCCCAAAGAATCGGCACTCCACAAAGAAGCATGCCCCGGCCCAAAGACGACCAGGAGTCCTTGGGCCCAGACCTCCGCAAGCCCATCATGCAGCAGGCCCCACCCAGACCGATATCGAGGCCGCGATGCACACGTTGGGATTGACTCAACCGGACCCAAATTGGTACATGGACACCGGGGCCACTACTCACATGACTTCCGAATCAGGTACTCTCTCATCTTATTCCAATTTGAGCACCCCTCGGGGGATAATTGTTGGTAATGGCAGTTCTATTCCAATTCTAGGGTATGGTCAGAAAACATTGTCTCCTCTCAATCCACCACTCCTCTTGAAAAATACTTTACATGCTCCTAAATTGATTAAAAATTTAGTATATGTACGAAAGTTCACAAATGACAATTCTATTTCTGTTGAATTTGATCCTTTCGGTTTCTCTGTGAAGGATTTCAAGACGGGGAGTCATCTCATGAGGTGTGATAGTAGGGGGGATCTATATCCTATCATGCTCAGTTTCAGTCCATCAAGTCCATCCTTGCCATCGGCTTTTGCAGCCATCTCTCCTTCCATGTGGCATGCTCGTCTGGGTTATCCGGGATCTTCTATTTTATCAGTTTTAGATAAAAATAGCTTTATTTCTTGTAAGGGTACGAGTCGTACTCCAATTTGTCAGTCTTGTTCATTAGAAAAAATTGTTAAGTTGCCATTTGTAGACTCCAATTCTCATACTTCTATGCCATTTGACATTATTCATAGCGACTTATGGACATCTCCTGTTCTTAGTTCAATGGGTCATCGATATTATGTTCTCTTTTTAGATGATTATTCTAGATTTTTGTGGACGTTTCCAATTGCGAATAAATCACAAGTGTTTTCCATCTTCATAAAATTTAGAGCGTTCATTCGTACTCAATTCGAAAGAGAAATAAAAAATATTCAATGTGATAATGGGAAAGAGTATGACAATAGGGAGTTTTGAGAATTTTGTGCTACTCATGGGATAAATTTTCGTTTTTCATGTCCTCATACATCTTCACAAAATGGGAAAGCCGAACGCAAAATTCGTTCCATAAATAACATTGTCCGAACTCTCCTACTACATGCCTCCATACCTCCATATTTTTGGCATCATGCTCTACAAATGGTCACTTACCTTCTTAACTTAATTCCGTCTAAAGGTGTGACATATTCTTCCCCCCTCAAAATCCTATATAATAAGAACCCTTCTTATTCTCACCTTCGGATTTTTGGGTGCTTGTGTTATCCGTTATTCCCATCCACCACAATTAACAAACTTCAGGCTCGGTCTACCCCGTGTGTGTTTTTGGGTTATCCGTCAAATCATCGTGGTTATAAGTGTTTTGATTTATCCTCCAAGAAAATCATAATCAATCGACATGTCATTTTTGATGAAACTCAATTCTCATTTACGAAAGTTCATACTCCCGAACCTAAGTCATATAATTTTTTGGATAACCAAATATCCCCGTATATTATTTGGAATTTTTCGGACATCTCCCGTACCCAAAATCCTCCAAATGGGCCCATCGCCTACTGGACCAACAAGATCGCCACACTCAGATCCACCATCGAATAGCTTCCAAGAATCGGGCTCGCCACCCCACCTGAACCGCCTGCATCTGATTCCAGCTTTTATCGATTTGGGCCAAGAGCCCATCGCCGCCGCTACCCGTCCCGAGCCCAGAAAATTTCCAAAATTCCATCAATTCTTCCTCGAGTCATAGACCGGTCACTCGTAGTCAGCGGGGTATTTTTACACCTAAAAGACATTTTAATTTACATTCCGGTGTCTCTAAATCCCCCTTGCCCCGCAATCCTGTGTCCGCATTAAATTATCCTAATTGGAAAATTGCTATGACTGATGAATATAATGCTCTTATTGATAATAAGACGTGGGAGTTGGTGCCCCGTCCATATGGTATTAATATTATCAGGTCTATGTGGATTTTTGCTCATAAAGAGAATTCAGATGGGTCCTTTGCTCGACATAAGGAGCGACTTGTTGGTGATGGTAAGACTCAGCAGGTTGGAATTGATTGTGGTGAGACGTTTAGTCCGGTGGTCAAACCGGCTACCATTCGCACTGTGCTTAGCTTGGCTCTTTCAAAGACTTGCCCAATTCATCAGTTGGATGTCAAGAATGCTTTTCTACATGGTGACCTCAAGGAAATAGTCTGTATGCATCAGCCGTTGGGTTTCAGAGATCCCAACCGCCCTAATCATGTCTGTTTATTGAAGAAATCATTATATGGGCTTAAGCAGTCTCCACGGGCCTGATATACACGATTTGCTGACTTTATTTCGACTATTGGGTTCACTCACAGCAGGTCAGATAATTCCTTGTTCATCTACCGCCGTGGTTCATCATTGGCCTATATTCTGTTGTATGTGGATGATATCATCTTGACTGCCTCCTCCGATGCTTTGCGTCAGTCTATCATGACCATGCTCAGTTCTGAGTTTGCTATGAAAGACTTAGGGTCTTTGAGTTATTTTTTGGGGATTGCCGTCAAGCGTCATTCAGGTGGGTTGTTTCTGTCTCAACGGAAGTATGCTGCTGAGATCATCGAGAGGGCTGGAATGTCATCCTGTAAGTCCACTTCCACGCCAGTTGATGCAAACCCAAAGCTAAGTGTCGTCGCAGGTGCACCATACGAGGACCCGACCCGCTATCGCAGTCTTGCAGGGGCCCTTCAGTATCTTACCTTTACCAGACCAGATATTACATATGCGGTTCAGCAGGTGTGTTTATTCATGCATGATCCCAGAGTTTAGCACATGAATGCAATCAAACGCATCATTCGGTATATTCAGGGGACACTAGACTATGGGTTGCACTTGTATCCGTCATCTACATCTACACTTGTGTCCTACACGGATGCTGATTGGGGTGGTTGTCCCGACACCAGACGGTCGACTTCTGGCTACTGTATGTTCCTTGGCAACAACTTGGTCTCATGGTCGGCAAAGCGTCAAGCAACGCTATCACGATCCAGTGTAGAGGCAGAATATCGAGGGGTAGCGAATGTGGTCTCCGAGTCATGTTGGCTACGGAATTTGCTTTTGGAGCTTCATTGTCCCATTCAGAAGGCCACCTTGGTGTATTGTGATAACATTAGTGCCATCTACCTGTCAGATAACCCAGTTCAACACCAGCGCACCAAGCATATCGAAATGGACATTCACTTTGTCCGTGAAAAGGTTGCAAAGGGTCAAGTTCGTGTATGCCATGTTCCGTCTCGTTATCAAATTGCAGACATCTTTACAAAGGGTCTACCAGCGGTTCTCTTTGAAGATTTTAGGGACGATCTCGGCGTTAAAACCGCCCGCTATAATCATGCGGTGTGTTAAACATAGCAATATACATGTGATATACACCGAATATACAACGATGTATATCACATGTATATTAGTGGACTAAAAGCGATCGACAAGCAGCGGTGTTGTTGGGCCTCTCTACAGAGGCCTGTGCAGCCCATCAAGTCAAGATACAAAGCGGTGGTGTTGGGCCTCTACCGAGGACAGCAAAGCCCATCACGGGATTGAGGACAATAAATCAGTGGATAAATATTGTATATTAAGGAAAGTATATTGTGTGTATATTGTAATATATTTATTACCATAATTAGTGTTATACATTTACCATAATTGTATAGTTAGAATTATGGTAGAATAAGGTTTTAGGAATAGATTAGGAAAAGGATTTTCCTATTATGGAAATATGTAACTTGTATATATAGCCTTTCAATTAATGAAAATAATAAAGGGGATTATTTCTTTCATTTTTTTTAATCACTCCTCCATCGATCTGCATTTTTCAACCGAAGCTTCCACCCGAATGCTTCAATTAAGGCTTGAAATGGTAAGCTTCTTCCCATAGTTTCAGTTGCTTTAGTTTAAGGTTTTGATTCTTTGAAAACGTGGATTAGGATTTTGACTCCTTTAACACACCTACACCTTCATCATATCTCCTTACTCCAGCCATGAACTTACACGTAGAACGACCATACATGGAATTTGCTCACTAATTACTAATACTTCAGCCACCTCGATTTTGCTCGTCCCTTTTATTTCTCTATAAGAATGTGTCGGGTTTTAATTTGACCGGATTTCACTTATGAGAAATTAATGTCCATGTGCGAAAGATAAAGGATAAGGAACTAATTGTTTAGGGGTAAATATGACTCTAAAGTTGGACGAGAAAAGAAAATATATAAAAAATATATAACAAAAGACAAATATAATTTTTTCCTGAAAGTACAAAGTCATATATAACCCTTTCCCTTAATTATCATGACAACTATCAGTGAGCTTCCTACGTACATAAACATGTATCGAAATCAACTACCTCCATCAAAGCTTATTTTGTGATTCCTTAACTATAATTACTACTCATAAGCTATATTGTGTTGGTTACAATGGTGCAGGAAACGAAAATAAGTAACTGCTAAGTATTACAACAAATTGAAATTACAATAAACTTGAATAAGAAACTGGAACAGTTTTGGTATGCTGAGTCGAGTGATTGCACTCTGTCTTTAAGACAAGATTGCCCCGTATGTATCCTTTGTACGTCCTGGACAATTGTCTCCCAAGATAAAACAACAAATGAACAATTGAGCAAAGGAAACTCAAGTGCTACCTTGAAGAATTTTGAGTAATGAAATGATGCTAGAAAATAGTGTAGCAAGAATCTGATTCGTTTCAGTTTTTATGTGTTTCTCAACAATTGTGCAAAGGCTCCTTTATATAGTTGAAGGAGAGGGTTACCAACTGCCCACATAATTGCTGTTACTGGCCAAGTAGTGACAATTATGGAGGTAGTAATTCACCAAAATAAATGGTGAATTGATGTGCAATGGATTGGCCTTTAGGAGAGTAATTCAGCCAAAATAAATGGCTGAATTGAGTGCAAATAAAGGCTGGTTGACGTTCCAATAACCAACAGAAAGTTTTCTGCCCAATTTTGACTTACTTGAAACTTTAGGGACCAAACTGTAAATCTAAAACAATTCTGGGTCCAAAAAGATAATATCAGAAGAAGCACAACCCACAGCCCGTGACCGGATGGGCGGGCGGCGGCGCGCTTGTGGGCTTATCCTCGAACCGATGCACATCTAGGTCCTCTCTCCTTTAAACACACGGAATACCCTTGGGGTCCCAAACTCCAAGCCAACTTTGAGACTTATAAACTAAACAAATCTTTCTTCCCCCACCGATGAGGGAGAATTGGTCTAAATACCACATTTTTCCACGCTTCAAACACCTCACTTCGTGGATCAATATTTCTTTCATTTCTCAACGAAATTTGACGATCCTTGGCCCTACGGTCATCTACTTACTTAGTAGATTATGCACGTGTGAAGAACCGGATTCTCCAACATGCGGAACACTAGTATTTAAGCCATTAAAGTTGATAGGACGCAACTCCCGCCAAAGACAAATTTCCAACATATTGAACAACTCAAATTCAGATTCTCTTTCACAAATAAGTCTTATTTGATGCAATGTAAAATTTGTTCTACAAAACACAAAGTAGCTCGGCACATGTTTCGCACGCATATGTCACACTAATATTTCAAAAATCTTGAAGCAAAAAATTTCTAATTGCATATATTCTTAAACAATTTGTTTTAGTTATAAAATAGAAGTTGAAGAAGAAAAAGTTACTATTTGTTTACCTAATTTTTTTTGTTTAATTTCTTCAAAAATGTACATTTACTAGAGTTGTACAATTTAAAGCATTTATCTTCTATTTAAGGCTCTTTAGTCTGTACTTATCCATATTCATTTTTTAAAGAACTGACGTCAGCATTTACTTCTTTTTTGTTTAATACATTTCAGATTATCCAACTCAATGGAAAGATTTGTCCAGCTTAGATAAAGAAAAATAGTAATTATTTTGGCCGGTAGTATTGAAATTGTTCGCCACCTTTGCATGAGAAAAATAAAATCACCTGCGTAAGCATCCGTGTTAATTGGTACTACAAGCAAGAGCTTTGATTGCTTTTGACAAGTATTAGTGAACTTTACATGTACATACACATAGGAGTAATCAAATACCCATAGTATCTTATTTTTTTTCTTAACTACAAATACATACTACCCCTAAGAATACTAAACAACTCAAAACTAGATTATCTTCTAACTCAGCCCGATGTTATCAAAATGTCACTGCTCTACAGAAAAAAAAAGGCCATAAGCAATTTAATAAAGGTTTCATGCAAGCAAATGTAACATGTAAAATAGAGGTCATTGCCATTACATATTTCTTTCAACTATTCAATGAGAATATAGTGAAACGGTCTTCTCGAAACTCGGCGAGTTTTGATCATTGATGGGGAATCTAAAAAATATATAATGTATAAAAATCTATACTAATTACAAATACAATCGCAATCTTTATTTAAATCTCTTGGAAGGAGAGTGAGCTAATTCCTATATGTAGACACGTATCAAAAATCAAATTTCTCCATCAATGCTTTGTTAGAAATTTACTAATGTGAAATTAAGTATATCCCATTATTTATGACTCAAACAATTGGGGCCCCGCACGTCGGAAACGTCGTTTCCACAATCGTGCACTCGTAGTGCCAAGTATCGCAAATTTCATTAGTGAAAGAGATATTGGTACATATGTAATATGTTTGAAACATAGAATGATGGACGATTATTGGCCAAATGACAAAGTATTCCACGTTGGTAAACGAAGGAAGAAGTGTATGATGAAACGAGTCGAAAATCGCCGCGAAGGGCCGCGGCGCCACACCGTCGGAGCTGAGGTGCCACACCGTCGGACCCGCGACGCCAGAGCGCCACGGCGCCTCCCAGGCAGCACTGCGGCGCTAATTGGTTGGCCAGTCACTGAAGCCGCGGCGCTAATTCACAGATCTGCGGCGCTTCGGAGGCAGAATACTGGACGGAAAGTTGGAAAGTTCGGACCTTTGGGCTGGTTTTGGAGCATTCAATCTCTATTACTTGGCACATGAATTCAGCCATTATTTGGTTGAATGTAACCCCTCTCAATAAGTGTCATTACATGGATATTGAAGACCATTAGTTGGCTAGTTGAAGGGACATCTCACTACACTATAAATTGAGGCCTTTGGCTCAATTGTTGAAGACTACACTACACTTAGAAATATCTACAGAATTTCTGATTTCATCTTCTTCTTCTCTAGCAAGTCTACTACACTCAAAGTTCTTCAAGAGTAACACTTGAGTTTCCTTTTTCTCAATTGTTAAGTTGTTATTGTATCTTGGGAGACTATTGCCCGACAACATAAATGGAGATATACGGGGCAATCTTGTCTTAAAGACAGAGTGTCATCACTCGACTCAGCAAATCATACAAGGAGTTTATTCCATTCTTGATTTTCAGTTTTATTGTAATATTTAGTTTATCCTTTCTAGCAATTGTAATATATACTCACTTTCCGTTTCCTGCAATTATTGTATCCCACATGCTTAATATCTCTATAGCTAAGTATCAATAGTAAATGACCACGTATCAAAACACTCTTGACCAAATCAGCATGTGGATTAGTTCAAGGAATACTACATATTAGGAGGTGAAAAAGGGAAAGATGCAGTGAATTCCACGAACACCAACATTAATGACATATAGTGAATTCAAGCAGAAAAATTCCCAATAAACCCCAACCGCATATCAAAATACTCTTAGCCAAATCAGCATGGATGTTTCTTCCTCAACAACAAATACTATTCATAAATCATATTGAACAGCTCAAAATTTGAATTCTCTTCATAAATGAGTTATTTTTACCAAAGACAAAAATTGTTCAATAAAAAGACTAGTAACTTGGCACGTGTTGCACGTATATGTCACGATAATTTTTATAAAATTTGTACCAAAAAATGTTTAAGTGCATATATATATATATATATATATATATATAAAAGTTACAATTGTTTACTTAATCATTTTTGTTTAATTCTTTTAAAGTGTAAAATTACTATAGTTGTTCAAATAAAAACACCCCATCTTCTTCTAAAGCTCTTTAGTAAATATTTATCCACATTCAACCTTTTTAAGACGGACTCCAGGATTTACTTCATTTTTTTGTTATTTATTCTAGATTATCCAACTCAGATGAAGATTGTGTTGGATATTACAAAGGATTTGCAGGAAACGGAAATTACAAGTAACTGCTTATGTAAGAATTGAAATTACAATTCAACTCTAAAACTGAAAATTACAATATAACAACAAACTGAAATTACTTATTTTGTTGATCAAGAAAACTGGAAAGTTGTTTTTGCTGAGTCGAGTGTGGCACTCTGTCCTTAAGACAATATTGCCCCGTATGTATCCTTTATACGTCCTGGACAATTCGTCTCCCAAGATAAAACAGCAATGAAACTATTGAGCAAAGGAAACTCAAAAGCTACCGTGAAGAATATTGAATAACGAAATGATGCTTGGAAGATTAGGAAGAAACTGCTTGCTTTCTGACTTTCTGAAAACTTCAGGGACCAAACTGTACATCTTGAAACTTCAGGGACCAAACTGTACATCTTGAAACTTTAGGGATCAAACTGCACATCTGAAAGAATTCTGGTCCAAACTGCACATCTGAAACTTCTGGGATCAAACTGTACTTCTGGCAAAGTTTTCTGGCCCAAAAAGATAATATCAGAAGGCCCACAGCCCACGACCCGTGGACCCGTGGACCCGGAACCGGACCGGACGGGCGGGCGGCGGCGGCGCGCGTGTGGTCTTTCCTTGAACCGAAGCACATCTAGGTCCTCCCTCCTTTAAACACATGGGATACCCCTTGGGGTCCCAAACCCCAAACCAATTTCGAGTCTTATATACACAACAATTCTTTCTTCCTCTACCGATGAGGGAGAATTGAACACAACACCACACTTTCCATGCTTCAAACACCTCACTTCGTGAACCAATATCTCTTTCATTTCTCAATGAAATTTGACGATTCTTGGCCCTACGGTTATCTACGTACTTAGTACATCATGCATGTGTGAAGAACCGGATTCTCCAACATACGTAACACTAGTGTTTAAGCCGTTAAAGTTGGTCGGTCGCAACTCCCGCCAAAGGCTAATTTCCAACAATCCCCTCTTGAAAGAGATTTTGGCGCACTCACATGGTGTCTTTTCATTTCCAAAGAATATTTCAGCGGACCGATGTCGCATAAGGAGAGGTAGCATCAGCTTTGAACCTTCCATAGTTGAATACCATCGGACTTACTTACTGCGCGGTGAACGTGATGTCTTGAACCGTCAGTGTTTAGTGTAAGCCAAGTCAATGGTACCAACACAACAAATTCCCTTACTCTCTTCTTCATAATGTTTTGTCCGTTTTGGCCATGGACAACGTCTTGGATTCTTAAGTGCGTTCATTTTGAGGCGGCCCGTCCTCGCACTTAAATAGGTGGTCTCCTACAAGGTATCCTGCTATACCTCACTTCACAAGTGTTAGGAACCATTAAAAGTTTTCCAAGAACCTAACCTCAACTGTTGAGGATCATTACAGGTTTTGAAAACTTAACCTTTACCCATACTGCAGATAGCACTTAAAGTCTATCGCGGGAACGGCTGTGTATTTGGTGTTTCTTTCCAGAAATCACTATCCGAAGTGCTCATACTTCCACCGAAGCGATCAACTGAACCTTTACAACTTAGTTTTCTCATTGAACCAAATTACTGGGATCTCCAGTTAGTAAGGTTGGGTTACCGCTGTATTAGTCCTTATATTTTGGGTTTTAAGCCCATTCCCCTAGACAGGCAAGCCATCTGATCTTTGAGTAAGCCCTTTGTCAAAGGGTCTGCTATATTATCCTTAGACTTGATGTAATCAATGGATATTATACCCGTGGTGATCAGTTGCCTAACGGTCTTATGCCTCCGTCGAATATGACGAGACTTGCCGTTGTACATAGCATTCCGTGCCCTTCCTAGAGCCGACTGACTGTCGCAGTAGATCATTACCGAAGGTATGGGTTTGTTCCAAACAATTCTTTCTTCCTCTATCGATGAGGGAGAATTGAACACAACACCACACTTTCCATGCTTCAAACACCTCACTTCGTGAACCAATATCTCTTTCATTTCTCAATGAAATTTGACGATTCTTGGCCCTACGGTTATCTACGTACTTAGTACATCATGCATGTGTGAAGAACCAGATTCTCCAACATACGTAACACTAGTGTTTAAGCCGTTAAAGTTGGTCGGTCGCAACTCCCGCCAAAGGCTAATTTCCAACATATTGTTTTTCTATATTAGTAGGTAGTGTTGAAGATGGAAAATTCTAAAACAAATCCTAAAATTTAAGAAACTTAAAGAAGTATCTTGAGGTGTAAAACTCTTGTTCGCTTTTTGTCACATTTGCATGAGACCAAAAAAATGTAGAGAAGAATATTCGTATGATAAAGCTTTCCCAACTGGCCTACGATCCTTCCGTGCGCTGATCATGGCTATGAAACTCAGAAGAAGAAGAAAAGATGACACAGATAATTAGCTCAAGGTGACTGACAGAAAATAAGTTATTTTTAAGAGAAAATTAAATCTATCATGAAGAATCCTGGATGACGACATAGATTCACAGTGTAAAAGAGGTAAGAGAGTGTCATTTGCAATGTTAACAGAATCTTTGATAAGTAAAGAAAGCAGACAAAAAATATAAATATATGTTTTCCTTCGTGCAAGAAGAAAAACACTTTTGGGGGCTGACAGTACTTCTTTAGATGGTTTAACGTGACTAGAAGACCGCGTCGTGCTCAATCAAATAATGGACACTAACTACGATTTGGATAGTTTCCTCAGCAGCATATGGGTTGAATCTATTCCATGAGTTAGCAGATGAGAAGCAAAGACTAGTGCTTAGAAATCTGGTTGACATTGAACTTAAACTAGTTGTTGCCATTGAATCAGAAGAGAGCTCCGTGACTTCCGGGCTTAACTCTTTTCTGGTGTAGATGAATAATTCAATATTTTCTCTTTAAGTTGTTGCTCCATAAAAAGAAATTGAATTTTCTTTGGTAGTCTCATAGTTATTATAAAGAATAAGATTCCCGTGAGAGATGGACTGAAAAAGAGGCTCGACCTACTGGGAGAAGGAATTTTTTTTGTTGCATCCCGCCTATCGGCAAGATCCCTAGATGTGTGGGCTGCCATGGAAAGACCACTAAAATATAGTGAATGGCGTTCCATATTCAAGACAACATATCTTACTAATAATAAGAAAGGGTTAAGGACTCCAACGCCTATAAATAGAAGCTTCTTGAAGTCTCTATTTGGTAAAATGAGACGAAGAGGAACTCAGAAGTCGAAAAAAAATGAGGAGGAAGCGAAGTTGTCTACGAAGTTTTCTTCTCCCCCTGTAGTCGTAATAATTGGCTTGTCACTACTTTGATTCAAAAGGTAACCGACAATTCTCAACTTTCTCCATTTTTTTACAACTGATACCACTCGTCATTCCAATCAATTCATCAATAAATCTTCTTTTTATTCGAAATAGCGATATACTCTAAAAAGTAACGGAGAAGCTTCCATCCTAGAAGTGGTAGCTTCATGCCTCTCTCGGGGTGAGCAGTTTCCTTTCCTTTTCTAAAATGATTGACTAGTATGCTCAACAAACTTATAAAGTGGACGGCAATTTGGATGACCTACTTATTCCCATTCTGGATGGGAGGAGACAACAAATAAAGACCACAAAAGATAACGACCACCAAGATATGCATAGTAATTCGATCTTTTAATCACCCATTTTTAAAAAATTATTTTGGGGACTTCCGCCTTACACACGAAAGATTGAATTACTTGACTCACAAGTCCTATATACTGTGTTACGATCACCTCATATTGATGAAAAAGTTCAGAGAATATTTTTTATGAAAATCAAGAAAGAACTTCTGGTCATAAAAATCAAAAGGCATGAATTATGCAAGATGTTATTTCGATTATATCGTCGTGTGACTTAGAGGACACAAGACTTCTCGCTCAAGCCAAAAGGATTTGCCAACCGCTCCTATTCCATCATGTTTGATCCTTTTTATTACCTTAAGAAGAAAGAGAAAGTATGAAACATGAGATCACATGATGCAAAAAATATATGATACAACTGATAACTTTAAGAAGTGGTGGCAACCCTCTTGATTGATCAACGCGAGTGAATTGCGCTTAGACGCTTCATAAAACCACATGATCTACCTGAAGGAGATGATAAATGACTAGAATTTCCTTTTTGTGAAAATAAAATTACATGCGTAAGCATACCTGTTAATTGCTACTACAAGAAAGATCTTTAATTGCTTTTGACAAGTAGTAGTGAACTTTCCAAGTTCACATGTGTACGCAGACACGTAGGAGAAATCAAATTTCACTATTAAATCTAATTTTTTGTCTTCTTAAGTACGAAAATTTATACTACCCTAGGCATACTAAACAACGCAAACCTCAATTCTCCTCCAAATTAGTCCTATTTAAAAAAAAAAAATGTTACACTGGTCTACAGAAACAAACATTAAAAAAAATCATCCAGGAAAGGTTGCATGCGAGGTTCTTAAAATTGAGGCTATTATATTGCAGTTACATATTTCTTTTCAAATATCCAATGAGAACATAGGAAATCGTCTTCTAGAAACTCGGCGGTTTTTTTTATCATTGACGGAAAATCTAAAAAATGCATGTATAAACATTTGTGCTAATTTAAAATACAAATACGATCTTTTAGTCATCACTCTTTACAAGTTTCAATGCGTCTTACGTACATTAACACATTAGAAATCAACTTTTCCTCCGTGATAACTCGTTTTGTGCCTCCTCAACTATAAATATTACTCATAAATCATATTGAACAACTCAAAATTCATATTATCTTCACAAATAAATCTTAATTTTCTAAGATGCAAAATTATTTTACAGAAAATATTAGTAGTTTGACACGTGTATTGCACGCATATGTCATGTCAAATACAAAATTTGTACCAAGAAACTTCTAGGTGCATATATGTATGCTAAAATTATTTTTTTGAGCTATAAAATAGAAATTGAAAAATGAAACTAAATGTTACAATCTTTTTACTTCATCTTTATTGTTTAATTCTTTCAAAAGTGTACATTAACTATAGTAGTTCAAATGGAGTACCCATTTTCTTCTAAAGCTCTTTAGTTAATACTTATCCACATTCAACTTTTTCAAGACTCACGCCAGAATTCATTTCATCTTTTTTGTTTAGTATATTCTAGATTCATCCATCGCAGATGCCAAAAAAATATCTATATTGGTAGGTTGGTATAATTAGGGAACCTAAATACATCATTTCCAGCCTTATTTCGGAAACAGATTGAACCAACTTTCCTGGAAGTTGCCTGGGTGATTTTTTGGTCTTCTTTTCTGCAGAGCAGCGTGACACTTTGGTCTGTACATTTGAACTTGTAAAGTTCACTAATACTTGTAAAAAACAATCAAGGATCTTGCTGGTAGTAGCAGTCAACTGTCACAACCCAAAATCTCATTTGTGTCGTGAGGGCACCTATTCTAACCCGCAGGCGAACCAATAACATTTAAGAACATAATTAATTAAGTAATTATAACTTGTGGAAGAAGTGAAGGAAGTACATAATATAACAATGCTCCTTAAAATGTTTACATCATCTAACCAATTACCACGTTTACTACCCAGAACTTGGTGTCACTCGTACAAGGACTCTAAGATACAAAGTGCGGAAAGAATTAGTAACTATGCCCTGAATGAATAAGGGCGACCTAACTGGATGAAGACCAAGGCTACCGAGAGTGAACGGTATGTCTTAATCTTCTCGTTCTCCAAGCTGCAACCTGAATAGACTGAGTACCTGCATCCATGTAAAACATGCATCAAGCGTAGCATGCGTGTACAACGTACCCCTGTAGGCATCATAGGCCGATAACGACGGAAGTTACGTAACAGATATAAAAATCATGTTGACTCTCAAACAAGTCACATTCTAGACAGTACAAACAATCACATAAATCACCTTATTCACATACGAATTTATAAATTACTCAATACACATAAGAGTCAATCACAATCAAGTACACTTCAATACATGTAGCACACAGGGACATTACTATCGATATCCACTGATCTAAACCTCTGTCCAAGTCATATTCATATTTCACCTACTTACCCTACTTGACACAATCAATAAGCAAGTTGACACTTAGTACACAACATCATTTTAAGAATACTTTTCAAGAATATGATACCAAGGCTAACGTACCACCTTAGCTCTTTTATTAAGTTAGCCTTTAGACTTATTTACTACTCTAGGCGTCCACGGCATAACACAGATTAGTTCATTAACATCTTCATTATATACAAGTAGGAGTCTACGCCTTACACCTAGCATACAAGTCAACAACTACCACAACAACACCTTAACAAGATCTTTGCTAGACACTTTACTAAATAACACTATCAATAATTGAAAACACACAAGCACACATAATTCCCTTGATCTAGATGCTAGTTCTGACAAGTAGGCATTCCGACCATAATAACAGTTTGAAATCGAACACTTAGACTCATAAGTTGTAAACCACACGACCAAATTCACATAGAATAAGCCTAATTACGGTAACCAATCCAATAGGATCACTACAATAATTCAAGTTCAATTAATCATAAGAATCACCCAAGTTCCAAGCAATCATTCCAAATGACATTACTATTCAACAACAAATCAATGTATAAAGTATGGTATGAATGCCAATTCAAATGTCATGTACTTTTCACAATCAGTATTTCTCTTACTAAGAGTCTTAAGATCATGGAGCTTACCATTATTTATCTTTGAGTACATACAATATTAAATACACGCCAACATGTATGAATGGGGTGCAATGCAAATGATATGTATGTATGCAATGGCCATAGGTATCTGGTATACACACGCTCTTGTGGTAGGTGACACGTGACCCATGGGCGACTCATGACGTCATATACCCACCTATCCCATCAGATCCCTGCTTTGTGGCTGTAGTATCATAATCCTCCGGAATTTCCCATCTAATCCCAGCTCTGTGGCTGTAGTTTCATCATCAATCATCACTGTCTTACCATGTACCATATCCAGTAAACCGGTCTTCAAGCCCCTTTATCGATATCTCAACAATTTAATGCCAAATATAATATATATGAATGATATAGATATGAGTACACCATGCAAAAGCTAATTAATACAATTAGTATTATCAATTCCTTTTCAAGTATTTAAACGAGATGTAGAGTGATGAATGCATGACAAAATAAATCACAATAAGCTATCAAGCATAAGGAATGAATATCACAGACTTGCAAAAGTTCCACAACACGTAATTTCATGTACATCAGTTTATCATATCAAAAGTAATGTGATGTTTAAACACACAATACCAATAATGCGACAAGCCCACACAATGACAATAAGCCCAAATAATAGCAGTCGGAATCAACTTAAGGTTGATTCCCTAAATCACCCATCAACACAATTTAACACTGATACCCACACAAGCGTTCTTCACAACCTTTAAGGTGGAATCCCCAAACATGCCAAATACCCCCTCAATATTTATAACCACTACGTACATCTATCGAAGTCTAAAAGAGTTAAACCGTAGCCTACCTCAGTTCCTAGCAGGTACCAGAAACTATCCAGCAAGTGCCTTGTGCTTTTGAAGGGCCTCCGAACATACAAAGTCTACCAAATAAGTATTATATCTTAGCTTACGAACCCAAAAGAAAAGGGAAGAACCCCAAGTAGATATAATAAAACAAATAAAAGGGAATCCGAACCCAAAAGGGATAAAATAGTAACTTTACATCAAAAATATTTTATCCAAAGTTCCTAGGGTCCAAAATATTAATCGTCAACCCAAACTAACATCAATTTCATCAATTTAACCAAAACACTCCAATCTTTATGAGAAAACCCATTTACTAATTCATTTAAGAAACTAGTTTAAAATCCCAACATTCAACTTAATAGTTGTTTCCCATCAACACTACATGATTAGAATAAGAAAGTCATCTAAAAAATTCCATCTTTAATTGAAGAAATCAAGTTATCAAAAATTAGGGTTTAAACGTTTAAACCTCTTCTTCCCCACCAAGTTACCACCATGAAATCATTACATGAGAACTTAAATAATCAAAAGGGAGTTAAATAATCTTACTCTCAAGAAATCCTTGATAAATATCTTCAAAAGCCCTCTCCACCGAGCCTCTTTGCTTAAGAAAATATTTTGGAAAAGTGTGGATCGAAATGGAAAAGTGAGAAATAAAAATATTTTTCTTGTTGTGGTGCATGTCATATTCATGTTTCATACTATATGAACCTATGTGGCAAAAGACGAGTATAAGAGCTATGTAGTTAGAAACAGGTGATGTGTGAGCCTATTGTGTGGTTATACTTAGATACTGTGTGAGCCTGAGTTGTATATGGACCTCGTGAGTCCTCCATGGACATGATTCATTAATATTCGAACGTGTGTGTACTGGTAGGAGAGAGAAAGACCTTGCACGTTATTCATTACATTTCATATCATGTCATTTATATTCTTGATGGGTGCTTAAGTTGTTGATTGCAATTTTATGACTTAATTATGTGAACACTTGATTTGATTGAGGGACTAGATGTTATTATATATGCTTGAACTTCGTAAATGAGTATATCTATAATGTGGTTATTGTGATGGATTATTTGGCAGAAGGTGTAGTGGTAGCACTCGGTAGACTAGCCCTCGTCTCCATTTAGGATAGGGTCGGTCGACGATACTGTTGAGTACACGTTATTTTTCGTACTTACACTACACTTGCTGCACCTTTTTTGTGTGCAGGTCCCCTCCCTAGTACCAGTGAGGCTTGGGGTCACTCTTCCCGTTGAGTAGTTGTTCCTGGACAATTCAGGGTGAGCCACTAGAGATTCATGGCACTAGATCTTCCTCTTATCATTTACTTTCTGTCATTTCATTCATGCATCTTTTATATATTTTCGGGACTTTGTATTTCCATACTTGTACTACTCATCAGTTATTGCTTGTACCGTTACACCCGGTTTTGGGGATTTCATATTTAGTACTTTGGTTATTTTATGGATGTTATTAAAGACTTAAGATTGTTATTCTTTACTACTTTCCGCTTTTACTTTCCTTATTATTTTTTACTAATAATTGGCTTACCGACTGGAAGGAGTTAGTGTCATACCCTCGATTTTGGGTCGTGACACATATATGGACCTAGAAGTTTCTTGGTATGTACAACTTTTACAAAAATTGGCATGGCATATGCGTGCAAAACACGTGTCAAGTACTAGTCTTGTATTTATGTTCCCTAATTATTCCAATATAGAAGAGCCAAAATCCTTACCCAGATCGCTGCAGGTTGAATATATTAGTTAGGGGTGAGCACGGGTACAGGGTACCCAGATACCCGACCGGAACCGACACTAACGGGTAGGTTCCGGGTAGATATATTATAATAACGGGTAGGGTCCGGGTAGTAAAATTAGGAACCGATCAATGTCGGGTCCGGTTCCGGTTCCGGCAAATAGTGACAGGGTACCCGGACCCGGAACCGATACCCGGAACCTATAAAATATTAAATATTTTTACTTTTTTTAGAAACATTTGGACCACTTTTAACTTTCTCCAAAATTGTTTGTTGCACGCCTGCACATTGATTTTCCCCACCCCAAGATGTAAATATTTTAGCTTTTTCACTCCTTTATTCTAGAATGCTCTTTGTGCCCTAAGAGAAAACACCCAAAACTCTCTCAATAACAATGGCGTTTTAGCTACACCACCGAGCTTCATCGTCGTCGTTGTTGAAGCTTTCTCTCAGGTACTTTCATCGTTGTCGTCATTGAAGCTTCACATTTGCCTCTTTCTCTCCCTTGGTTGTGTTCACGTCATTCCTAAAATGCATATGGATTCATATCTAACTCTTCAATTTCTTTTTAATACCATATGCTTCTGTTCTATTTCAGGTGATACTTATCTTCAATTTGTATTACTTTTTTATTTGAAATGTAAATCTATTTTTAAAATTTGTGTATATTTTTGTAGTTGTGAAGATGAAATTTAGGGATTTACTAGTATAATAAAGCTTTTCTTTTGTATCGAAGAGCTTATGAACACGAAAATAAGTTTAATTCAGATGTTTTCAAATTTATTTTGAAATCAACACGTTCAATTAATTGAGTGTCAAATTTGGCTTGCAATTTTAGGTTTTGGTTACAGAACTAGCTTTTCTACAATGAATAAGTTTTCTAAAACTTCTTATAAGGGTACTAAAAACTCCGATTGCAGGCTAAAAAACTACTTGATGAAATTATTTTAGAACTCTTTTTTATTCTCATAGGCTTAAAAATTATTGCTTAATTTGTGTTTTTTATTTACAGGGTACTCGGGAACCTACCCGGACCCTGCCGGGTAGTAAATTTAGGAACCGATCTTTTATCGGGTAGGGTCCGGATAGTTCAAAAATGTTAGGGTACCCGGACCCGCTCACCCCTAATATTAGTTATAGGAGTGGTTACATTAGTTCCAACAAGCTGTACAATTAAGTATATACTTTAAAACAAGTATTACTAATGCTAAATAATATACAACATGCACCATGTGGTAATGAAATTACTGCTAGACCCAAATTGTACCGCTTCTTGTTATTATATAGTTTTGGCGAGACTTTCACACTTTCTCTCTCTATATATGCATATTAGGGGTGTGCATTATTTTGAGTAACCGAGAAATCAAATCGAATCTTAATTTGGATTGGTTTTTTGATTTTTCAGTTGATTTCTGATTGAAAAATTAAAAAAAATATGATTTTTTGGTTTGGTTTCGAATTTTAAAAAATAAAAATCGAAAAACCCAAAAAACTGAATTTATTGTTAAACATATCATTTTTATTTAACACATACCATTTGAGGGAGTTTGATTTTGAACTGTTTTACTACTTCTAGCCTTTCTTACTTAGTGGCTTGTTTGCATTAGAGTATAAAATAACTCATTTTCAATTTTTAGGTTATGGACATAAATTTACATACTTTTAAATATTATATTTTTAATTTTTTACCTTGACTTATATTAAAAAATATATTTACGAGATTTGACATAATTACTTCTCATTCTCTATAATATTTATTCTTTTTCGTCGTTTAAATATAACTTTTTGATTATGTTAATTATTTTATATAACACAATCGGATAACCAAACCGAAAAAGACTGAACCGAAAATAGAAAAACCTAACCAAACCAAACTTATTTTGATTCGGATTGGATAATAATTTTTAGAAGCCAAAGACCGAAAACCAAAATCGAATAATATAAAACTGAAACAAAAATTGAATGCATAACCCTAATTTATATACCCAAATCACACAAACAAAAGAATTGTTCACGAAAAAACATCTTTTTTCAATGTGTTTACCACATTTGACGCCACAAGAGACTACTTATGAAGTACTTAAATAGCAAGGGATTCAACAATGTATTGTAAGATATTTAATACAGTAGAACGATTTTTATAGGAGGCGAAATTTGTTAAGGAGTGTGCAACAATTATACTTGCGAATCAACTCGCCGCGCTCCAAACAACAATTGAATTATGTTTTAATTACTTTTTATGTTCATCAATTTATCATGCTCAAATCAGATATATATAGTTGTTAATAAAGCGAAGGTATGAAGATATATATGAAGACCTCAGAGTTCAACATCAGCAAAGTAAAAAAATAACACTAAGTGATTCATATTCATCTTTTTAAGTTTTGGTGAGCGGATTGTAGACATCGAAATTTTTTAGGACTCTACAAGACGAGTGCAATCCATCTTCAAACTCTAAGGTTTGTTAGGGTTTTTTGGAGGCTACTCTACCTATATAAAGGGGCACATTATCCCTTGAAAATCCATCTCGAAAACCCCACAAATTATGGGATATTCACAAAGAGATCAAGGCATGATAGACATCAAATATTGTCTTTTTTAAAGCCGAAGTGATGATCAAACGCATCACAAACATGTCCAAATCATCCTAAGTTTGAGAAATACGCTACTCACGATCCTCGAATTACGGAGAAAAATAGGAGGGAAGAATCAAGGGAATACACAGATTTGTATTCACAAATATCTTGATAAATAAAATCTCTGTTTTGTCATATTTTATTTGTGATTGCAGTCAAGTTCTATCACTTTAAAATTTGTCTCAAACACGGATAATTACATGGTATTTGTGTTGATGGAATGTAACAAATATCTAATGAATAATTGAGGTGCAAGCAAGCGAGTTCCCACACCACCATAACAAAAGAAAAAGTTATTTTCTTTATCCCATTTTATATGATATATATTTTTTAATCCATCACAAAAGCATGACACTTATTTATATTTGAAACAAATAAACTTTTTAATTTATTCTTAATGATATAATTTTATAATCACACAAATATTTAAAATATATTTTAGATCACCTTTAGACCCTATAGTTTATCAAATACTATCACATAAAAATGTGTAAGTCGTAAGCATGAAAATGAATGAAAACAAAAGTACTGAAAAAGGTGAAAGTGAGCACTAAAAACGAATGCGTATAGGCTTAAACATAAAAAGTAGGGGAAGCATGGGGTTTAGAAGTAGATCATCAGAAGTGAAAAAGAAAAAGTAGCTTCGGTTAAGAGAAGAAGAGGCTCATGCAGATACGATGAGATTAACAACATTTTTTTTTTACTGCTTTTAAAAGTCACGCTGTGGCTGTGGCTGTGGCTGTGGCTCTCTGTAATTTGTGCCGGATGTTTCACACAAATAAAAATATAAAAAGAGTTAATAGCACTTTTAATCCTTTAATTAATGGTGTATTTTAATTTTGATTTTATAATATCTGACTTTGCACATTTAATATTTAATTAATTTAAACATATATTTTTGATCCATTTGTTTATGAATATTTATTAATTGTACCAATACTTTATTACCTACGTGTTATACTAAGCTTGTATTATTACTCACAATCTAGAACATGGATGCGTCACCAAAAAGGGAGAAAAATAATTACTAAGTGGAAATCGATCCCCCATTCTTTAGATAAATAACTTAGCATTAGATCAAGTGCATCACTCAAGACTTTTGTAGCATGGATGTCATTACATAATATTGCATCAATTTTAGAAAATATGTACTACATAAAAATATCTAGCTTTGTAGAAAGACCATGAGTTCACGTGCTTAAAATCTACACACAAATTCGCTTCTGTTGTTATTCTATATTTGACAGTAATATAATTTTAAAAATAGTTCAAATACAATATTCTTATATAAAAGGATTAAAAATATATTTTTTAATTAATTAAAAATTAAATATTCTTTATTAAATATTATAAGGATCAAAATCAGAATATAAATAATTTAGGACCAAAAAATTCTACTATTCCAACATAAAATACAAAAAGAAAAAAAGGAAAAAAGACACGTTTGACAGAGTCATAGAGTGTACATCAGCTGACGGTCAACGGCGGCTTGTAAACCGCTACTTGTCGGCTTGTCGGTTCTTTCCCAACTTAATTTCTTACTCTTTTTTTTTTTCAGATATTCCAATTTCCCAATATTTTGTGTGCACTCTTTCAATTGCACACCAAGAAAGGTATAAACTTGTTCCTCTATTTACTTACTATCTAAAGAAAAAAATTCAATTCAATTTTTGAAAAAGAAAAGAACATTTTTTCCTCTCATGAATGGAGAACTTTACATGATAAGAAAATGATGGTTAGTATATTAACGACATGCATTTGATTGTGTCTAGAAAAGTAATTTACTAAGTGGTGTTAGAGATTATTCAACGAAATTTATTCTTTCACGAATAAATTACTGATATTAAAAAAAAAATTCTAGAAAAGACAAAGGCTTTCTCCAAAAGTTGTTCAAATAGTGTGTTTTAAAAATCATACCAAATCATTTGAAAGTATTTTACTTGCGTTGCACCAAATAGATGTAATAAAATAGCTTCGTTCTTTAAAAGTGTAAATTAGATACAATTTTTTCTAGCGTTATGTTATATAATAACTTGCACAAACTAACAGGTCAGTATTATATTTCTTTATACTAATTATGTAAAGAATATTTTTTTAAGTCTTTTTTATGAGTTGTGTATGGTAGTAGAGAAATACGGTGAATACTTGCATTTGGACAAGTAAATTTGATGCAAAAACTAATTATTTGTGCATCCACGTTACCGAATCGACAACCTTTCCTCAAAAAATAATTGGTGATATTTTAGTTTCCTTTTGGATATTAATTAGTTACTCCTCTTCCCAAATCAGTAAGGTCACTTGTTACATAAATTCTCTACGGAGCTGCTCTTCGTCCATAAATTATATTTTTGCTCAAGTAATATGAATTGCTATAATAAATACCTTAAGTAATACAAATTTAGATTAGAGGTAATTGTCCAGGTCAAAATATGATACTATATAAAAAAATTTGAAAAAAAATAGTACTCCGTATTACATAGAGGAGGAAGGGGGCAGCGGACATTGAAAATAAAAAGGGCAAAATTGACTTTCCTTAGGATAGAGGGAGGAGAATATCATAAATTGTTAATAATTGGACAAAGCATTTGATTTAAAATAAAATTGAGGTGCAAATGATTTTTACCGATCCATTATATGAATGACATATATTTTAAATTACTGCAAGATTTACAAGATATTTTTAATATGTTATATACATGTTTAATTTAAATTTATAATATTCAAAAATCTTATTTATTTTCTTAAATTTTGTATTTGGTCTAACTAAAATACTAAAATGACGGAGGGAGTATTATTTTTAATTTTGTTATTCATCTTGCAATTCTCTTCATATATCTTAACTAAGGCTGGCCAATGGGCCGGGACGGCCCGACCCCGCCCTGACTATGCCCCGACTAGTTTTAAAAAAAAATTGGTAGCGGGACTCGAAATGGGACGGGACAATGTCTAGTCCCGACCCGTCCAGAGCCCGCCTTAGGCCCACCAATTCCGAGCCCGCCCCGATCCCGCCCGTAAACCCCTTTGCAAATATAACCGTTGCACCAACGTCCATTTTAGATTTTGGCCGTTGGGCAACGACCATTTTTGGCCTCCCCCCCACCCTCCCCCAACCCCCTCTACCCCTTAATATTTATTTTTAACC
The DNA here is from genome assembly GCA_029783415.1 of Anisodus acutangulus. Classification (NCBI taxonomy): domain Eukaryota; kingdom Viridiplantae; phylum Streptophyta; class Magnoliopsida; order Solanales; family Solanaceae; genus Anisodus; species Anisodus acutangulus. Next base: position 20,732,235 of record CM056507.1, on the reverse strand, counting down.
CATAAGTTATTATATTTACACTTTAACTCAATTTTCCAACTATAAATAACTCATTTTCTCTTCATCTTTCTCACAAATCTTCCTACAATCTCTCTAATAACTCAATATATCTCTCTACAAGTCTACATTGTTTACTAATTATTCAATTTTATTTATTCATTTGGGAATTGGGAGTGAAGTTGGCAACTAGCTTGAGGATCTTCCATCGAGCAAAGTTTCAATTTTCAACCTCTCGATTACACGTCGACGTTACGCTTGCGCTTGGGTACATTCGTTCCTTCATTAAATTATTATTGTCTGTTTATTTTATTTAGCGCACTTAATTTTATTATTTTTAATTATTTATTATCATAATTAAAATGAAAGGATTAAGAGGTATGTTTAATGGTAATGGTGCTTCTTCTAGTAGGGGCAACAAGGACAAGGGTACTTCTAGTCATCCTATTCCTACACAAGATGATTTTGTTGATACTCAACATTTTCCTACAATACCATTAGATTTAGACGAGGAGCTATTTTATGGAACTCAAGAAGACTTTAATTTAGACGTTGATCTAGATGATACACCCACTAATGTTGATGACAACACACCCACTAGTGCACCTTCAACTGAAATTCCTCCTATTCCCCCTAGTATGAGACGAGGTCCAGCAAACCGACCATTAAAATCAGATGCATGGATATTTTTTGATAGGGACGTAGAGAATCAAGTAGCTAGATGTAAAATTTGTAAAAATGTTTTAAAATTTAAAACTGGAAAAGGTCACGGTGGGACGGGGGTTTAATTAGACACGTAGTAAGTGCTCATCCAGCTAGGTATGCCAAATACCAGGCTTCAAAATCGGGTGCGCAAACGCCCGCTCCATCGGGACAAGGTTCACATACTGATATTGTCCCGAACTAAGTACATGGTCAAATTAACCCTATGACGGGGGGAATTGTAGGCCCTAAATACAATAAACATAGAGATAGAGAAGCAATATCAAAATTAGTTGTTGTGGAGGGTTTGCCTTTTTCATTTCCTTCATCTCCTATTTTTATTCATTACATTAGAGATATATATAATCTTGCTTTTAACGATTTTCCTAGATCAACTGTTAAGAGAGATGTATTTAAATTCGCACATGAATATCAACAATATTTACGTTATTGATTATATCATTTTAATGGCAAAGTATCTATCACGTCTGATATAGGTCGTAGTACTAACGGCCATGATTATTTAACGGTAACTTGTCATTGATAGATTATAAATGGTCTATGCAAAAACGTATCTTAGCGTATAGATATATAGATGATAGGCACACTGGTACTTTTATTGCATATAATATTTATCAAGTGTGCCATTATTACGGAATAACCGATAAAATTATGACTATTACATTAGATAACGCTTCTTCTAACAATACGCAATTACAATTTTAAAAAATAGTTTAACTCCATCTTTTTCAGATCATTTTCATATAAAATGCGTCTGCCATATATATAACTTAATTGTAAAGGATGGTCTATAACTTTTTGAAGACATTCTTAGTAAAATCCAATTTACTATAAACTTTATTTTTAAAAGTAATAAAGTACAACGAATAAAAGAATATAAAAAAATTGTCACGATTGTGGACTATCTTATAGAAAAATTCCACAAGAAGTATCCACTAGGTGGAATTCTTTATACGAGCAACTACTTGTTGCCTATGACTATAAAAAACCTATAACTTTATTTTTTAACTCTCATAATCAAAATCCAGCTGATATGATTGTAGATAGTGATTGGGTAAAAATTTCTGAACTAATTGTATTTTTAGAGAAATTTTTTCAAGCAACAAAAGAATTTTCCGGTATATATTATCATACTATTTCAACTATGTTGTTTTATATAACTCTAATATTTTTATTACTTAGTGAATATATGGAAAAATCAGTTTTTATGGAAGCTATTAAAAAAATATTTATCAAAATAAAAAAATATTTTATTCTTATTCCCACTATTTATATTATTGGTTCTGTATTAAATTCGATTATTAAAATAGACGGTACTAAATCACTAATTGAAACTATTTACGATTGTATAGAAGTACTACCACCTCCAAGTCCCAAAAATCTAAATCACCCACCACCTATTGAACAAACTAAAGAAGAGGTGTTGTCTAGCGTAGAACACCAATGCAAAAACAAATATAGGTTTTATCAACAAGAAAATGCTAGTAACTTACCGTCTTCCATACCATCTTCTTCATCTTCAACACAACCTCACAAAAGACATGTTGTTTCTGCGGCTAGTATTGAAAGCCTCAGAAATATAATGTGCAGTCGTACCTCTACTACTAACCAAATTAGCGAGTTGGATATTTTTGTTTTGCAGGGTTCTGTACCGTACCAAGAAGTTATCAATGAAAATGGACATGAAGACTTGCTGAAATCTTTGGAGGAATGAGAAGACCTTTCCGACACTTTCATTGATGGCCTGAGATGTTTTGAACATTCAAGCGTCATCAACTGCGTCTGAAAGCGCTTTTTCTGCCGACATATATCAAATAGGAGACCACAGACACTCATTAGCCGGAGACAACTTGGAAATTGCAGTATTATTCAGAGATTGGATACGAGCGGAGCAGAGAAGGTGCGGTCAACCGGAGATCAACGAAAAAGACGAAAACTACAATAAAATCTTATCTGAAGGTGGTGGAAGCGACATGGATCAATTTGACCAACAAATACCAATTCCAACCGAAGAACCACAGGAAATTATCAAGCAATTAGAACATGTGTTTTTTTTAGAATGTAATTTTTTTAATTGCAATTTTATTATGTAATTTGCAACTTTTGGACAACACCACAAAGTTGCAATTTAGACAATTGTATTTGTATTACAAAAAAATCATATGTCTATTAAATAATATAAGAGGCACAAAAACAACCTTGGGATATTTTTATTACACTATCTTGTCTTGTTTATTGAGTTTTTCTTATACATATGTTATTTTTTTTTTAAAAACGCGCGGTACCCGCCCCGATCCCGACCCCGACCCCGCCCCGCCCCGACCCGATTCCGACGGGATCGGGATCGGGACAGGACTTCAACAAGTCCCGCCAAACCCGATCCCGCTCGACCCACTTGACCCAGGCCCGCGACCCTTGACCCAGGCCCCACCCCGACCCTTGACCGACCCGCCCCTTCGCCTGCCTCGCCCGACCCGATCCGCTGTACTCGAGCCCTACCTGGCGACTCTAATCTGAACTCAAACTAAAAGCTTTGTAATACATAGCAGCTCGTTTAATAATAATAATAATATTTTCTCTGTCTCAATTTATGTGACATTATTTTACTTGACATGGAGTTTATGAAAGAAAGGCTTTTAAGATATGTGGTCCAAAATAAGTTTTATTAAAATATGTGTAAATCATCTTATAAAATTAAATATAAAAAATAATATATTTTTTTAAATAGATAAAAAAAATATATATCATATATATTGAGAGAGAACCGTTAGAAAGTGGTCCACAAAATTAAGTGTACATCAACCTCAAGTCTGAGTTTCAGGTTGCAGTATGAGGTAACACTTGTCCCATTAATTTTTTTCGTTCCTCTTTCTGGTTTTCCCCCTATTTTGTTGAATTTATTTTTACGTAGAAAACAAGATTCTATAGTAATATTTTATTTTTCTTATAAAATGATTTAGAATGTTTTATATTTTCAAGGTTTAAATTTGGAGAATTCCTTTTGGGGAATTTTTTAGCTGATCGAATTAGTTTTCTGCTTTATTCTTTGGCAGTGAATTCTGAATTGATTTTTTTGTGGTCAATTGGGTTTTGAGTTATAGCAATGAAAATGACAATGACAATAAATTGTCTCCTTCTTTTCTTCGTGTAACAGGAAACTTTCAACCAAATTTTTATCACCATATCATTCACTTGTTTTTGCTATTTTCTAGTGCATTATTAGGGGGCTAATGGAGGATTTTTTTCTTTTAGGGCATGTTGTTGGAAAAGGTGAGAAGGATGAACTTTGTGTTGAAGAGAATGTCTTTAAATTGTTGGTCCAGTTAGTAGTTTTTAATAAAAATGTGTGTGTATATATATATATATATATATTTGGGAAAAAAAAATACAAAGTGTAGTAGAAGAGAAACCAGAACACATTAATGGAGGAATATCTTGACAAGTAAAGTGGGATCAAGTTTGTCCATTTGTCAAAGTAAAGAGATGTCTCACACAAGTATAACTTACAACATGGTAAAAAATTTCATTGGGAATATGACTTTGCCCCTTTGAAAACTGGCCCCACACTCAGCTGAATTTTTTAGTAGTAAGTCTTAAATCTTAATTATGGCGATATATTTAGCCTATTTAGCTTAAATTTAATTATTTTGGAGAAATACTTTTCTGCAGAGGATGGTTTTGTTTATAATTGTAAAGGGAACCATATTAAATTATAGTAATTTATCATTGTTTAAGTTATAAATTAATACGATAATATGTATTCATTCATTATAATTTAACTATATTTCAAGACATGTATCGTTATGTACTTATTGCATTGGTGTAACTATATAGTTGCCGATACGTACCATTTACCTCCCAGAGAAAGATATATAATTGAGCTCTCACAAGTCACATATATAAGTTTTCTGGTTTTAGCACTCTCTTTTCTCATGCGCGTTTGCTTATTTTCCTTTGTAATTCTTTAAGAAGAACGTCACAACAAAATCAAAATGACTCCAATTATAATTTCGAGGCCGGTAATCGCATGTGATCATAGAATTGAACTTCCATACAATAATTGTAATTGTAAGAGAATGTTTTTTATACGTAAAAGATAAGTACAAACAACCATCTATAATAAGTTAGATTAATAGTAACATAGGAAATATGATAAGTTAATTATCTGTTATAACAGGTTAAAATATATTAGTAGTTTAAACAATCAAAATACTCCTTCAGATTTAATTTTACGTGTTTACTTTTCTTCTTAATCTGAATAAAAAAATCTATAATTAGTAAGTTTTTAATTTCAACATTTTTATTTTACCATTACCGATACTCACTTAGTCACTTATAAGAATAATCTTATTTTTTTATTTTTTTATTGTCTGAACATTCAGGAGCTAAGACCATTGTAATGCCCCTTCGTCATGCACAAACTAAATCAATAATTAAGATTGTAATATAGAATAATTTTTCTTAGGGATTTATTTCATTAATCACAATATATATAGTTGTACAGAGAAGGTTCCTAATACAGTAAGAATCCTAACTTACCTTAATCGGTTGATTCCTAATACAATAAGAATCCTAACTTACTTTAAATATACATCTATCATAATTACAAAATATACGGTGAATATTCAAAGAATATTCGCTAATACTCCCCCTCAGACGGAGCGGGAGGAGGTCGAACGCTAAGGCTGGATCGGAAGTCAGTGAAGAGCTGTATCGGTAGTCCCTTTGTGAAAATATCTGCATACTGATAGGAGGAAGGCACATGTAATATTTTGACCTGACCAAGGGCGACCTTCTCTCGTACAAAGTGGATATCCATCTCAATATGCTTAGTCCGCTGATGTTGGACCAGATTGTGAGACATGTAGATGGCGGATATGTTGTCACAAATAGACTATAGACGCCTTGTGCAGGGGACACTGGAGCTCCAAAAGAAGATTTCGGAGCCAACAGATCTCAGCAACGACATTAGCAACTCCGCGATACTCTGCTTCAGCACTCGAACGGGATAGCGTGGCCTGCCGCTTGGCGGACCATGAAATAAGATTATCCCCAAGAAATACACAGTAGCCTGAGGTGGAGTGACGTGTGTCTAGGCATCCTGCCCAATCTGCATCCTTGTAAGAGAGCAACTTGTTTGGGCAGAGGGGTAGAGATGTAGTCCAAAGTCCAGTGTGCCTTTAACGTATCTGATAATACGTTTGAGGGTGGCAAAATGGGACTCTTGGGGGTCGTGCATAAACATACACACCTGCTGAACGGCATATGCAATATTAGGCCTAGTGAATGTAAGATACTGAAGGGCACCTGCAAGACTCCGATATAGAGTGGGATCAGAAACTGGCGCACCATCATTGGCACTGAGCTTGGATTTCGAGTCAACTGGAGCAGGCATAATTTTACAATTTGCCATCTTAGCCCGATATACTATCTCTTCTGCATATTTACGCTGACACAAAAACATAGTAGCTGCAGATCTGGTCACTGATATACCCAAAAAATAACTCAGCTTGCCCAAGTCAGTCATGACAAATTCAGTTTTGAGTAGAGCAGTGATTTCATTCTTCAAACCGTCGGATGAGGCAGTAAGAACAATGTCATCCAACAGTGTTACTTTTTCTCCATTTGATAATGTTCATGTTGATTTGTGGACATCTCCGGTTGTCAGTTCCTTGGGTCACAAATTTTATCTAGTTTTATTAGATGATTTTTCACACTTTGTATGGATCTACCCACTAAATTTCAAATCTGAAGTGTTTTCCAAGTTCCTTGAATTTCAAAAATTCATTAAAATACAGTTTGAAAAATCTATAAAATCTTTTCAATGTGATAATGGACGTGAATTTAATAATTCGATATTTCACAATTTCTGCTCTTAATCGGTTGATTCCTAATACAATAAGAATCCTAACTTACCTTAAATATACATTTATTATAATTACAAAATATTCGGAGAATATTCGCTAATAAAGATGAACACGAAGCTTATATAAATACAGATATATCGATACAAGTTGGTATAAGGTTTGCTATTATTTGTTACTATAGTTTGACTTGCCTATCGTCTTGGATCTCCAAGTTTTTGGAACGCTTCAGATTTGACTTGAGCATCTTTAGTTTTTATTTTTAGCTAGGCATTGAGCTCCACTTTAGGTGTTGAATGGTGTTTTCATTTTTAATCAGAGGTTTCAGATTTGAACATTTAAAATAAAAAAATTATGATATAAAGCACTTTCCTTTTTATAACCTTACTCGACGCAAATTCAAATTAATCGGCGTCGAATACGAACACTACATGGAAAACCAAAAAAATGTTTTAGGAGCACCCAATATAAATCATACTTCATCCAGATCAAAAAGAGTATTCACTTAGTCATTTGCATACCCCTTAAGAAATACTAACTTCAAAGTAAAAATAGATAATTTGACTAATATGCCCCTAATAAAATAAGTATTCGAATTTAGTCACTTAATACTTAATAAGGATAAATTTGAAAAAAATATAGTTAATTCTTTTTTGATTTGCTAAGTAAACATTTTTTTAATAAAAAATAAAGGTTAATTAGACACTCTTTTTTATGATGGAGTATTAAGTATGCAAGGCACTATTAATGGGAAATGACGAAGTAATGGTAGTAGTTTTAATGACACCTTGTAGGGGTTGTAAATTCACTATTACTCCTATTTGGATTGGATTCTACTAATTAATGTTTCGTAATTAATTATTCATTCATCAAGAGGTACAAAGAAACATCATCTTAATTACATATATACACCTAAAGCCCTAATAGACAAAACTTGTGACCATCCACTCTCTCTCTCTCTCTTTAAACAAAGGCAAAAGGCAGAAGAAAGTAAGGCTGGCCAGTGGGCCGGGACGGCCCGACCCCGACCCGACCCCATTCCGAGCCCGCTCCGACCCGCGTAAAAAAAACGGTAGCGGGACTCGAACTCGGGACGGGGCAATATCTCATCCCGCCAGGCCCGAGCCCGCCCCAGGCCCGCCCGCTCCGACCCCGCCCGAGAGCCCCCCATTGCAAATATAATCGTTGCACCAACGGCCATTTTAGATTTTGGCCATTTTTGGCCGTTGGACAACGGCAATTTTTTGACTCCCCCCCTCCCCCAACCCCCTACCCCCTACCCCTTAATATTTAACCCATAAGTTATTATATTTACACTTTAACCCAATTTTTTAACTATAAATAACTCATTTTCTCTTCATCTTTCTCACAAATCTTCCTACAATCTCTCAATATATCTCTCTACAAGTCTACATTGTTTACTAAATATTCAATTTTATTTATTCATTTGGGAATTGGGAGTGAAGTTGGCAACTAGCTTGAAGATCTTCCATCGAGCAAAGTTTCAATTTTCAACCTCTCGATTACATGTCGACGTTATGTCGACGTTTGGTACATTCGTTCCTTCATTAAATTATTATTGTCTGTTTATTTTATTTAGCGCACTTGATTTTATTATCTTTAATTATTTATTATCATAATTAAAATAGAAGGATTAAGAGGTATGTTTAAGGGTAAGGGTAGGGGTAAGGGTGCTTCTTATAGTAGGGGCAACCAGGGAAAATGTACTTCTTCTAGTCATCTTATTCTTACACATGATGATTTTGTTGATACTCAATATTTTCCTACAATACCATTAGATTTAGACGAGGAGCTATTTTCTGAAACTCAAGAAGACTTTAATTTAGACGATGATCTAGATGATACACCCACTAATGTTGATGACAACACACCCACTAGTGGACCTTCAACTGAAATACCTCATATTCCCCCTAGTATGAGACGAGGTCCAGCAAAACGATCATTAAAATCAGATGCATGGATATTTTTTGATAGGGACGTAGAGAATCAAGTAGCTATATGTAAAATTTGTAAAAATGTTTTAAAATTTAAAACTGGAAAAGGTCACGGTGGGACGGGGGGTTTAATTAGACACGTAGTAAGTGCTCATCCAGCTAGATATGCCAAATACCAGGCTTCAAAACCGGGTGCGCAAACGCCCGCTCCATCGGGACAAGGTTCACATACTGATACTGTCCCAGACCAAGTACATGGTCAAATTAACCCTATGACGGGGGGAATTGTAGGCCCTAAATACAATAAACATATAGATAGGGAAGCAATATCAAAATTAGTTGTTGTGGAGGGTTTGCCTTTTTCATTTCCTTCATCTCCTGATTTTATTCATTACATTAGAGATATATGTAATCCTGCTTTTAACGGTTTTCCTAGATCAACTGTTAAGAGAGATGTATTTAAATTTGCGCATGAATATCAACAATATTTACGTTATTCATTATATCATTTTAATGGCAAAGTATCTATCACGTCTGATATAGGTCGTAGTACTAACGGCCATGATTATTTAACTGTAACTTGTCATTGATAGATTATAAATGGTCTATGCAAAAACGTATCTTAGCGTATAGATATATAGATGATAGGCACACTGGTACTTTTATTGCAGATAATATTTATCAAGTGTGCCATTATTACGGAATAACCGATAAAATTATGACTATTACATTAGATAACGCTTCTTCTAACAATACGCAATTACAATTTTAAAAAATAGTTTAACTCCATCTTTTCCAGATCATTTTCATATAAAATGTGTCTGTCATATATATAACTTAATTGTAAAGGATGGTCTATAACTTTTTGAAGACATTCTTAGTAAAATCCAATTTACTATAAACTTTATTTTTAAAAGTAATAAAGTACAACGAATAAAAGAATATAAAAAAATTTGTCACGATTGTGGACTATCTTATAGAAAAATTCCACAAGAAGTATCCACTAGGTAGAATTCTTTATACGAGCAACTACTTGTTGCTTATAACTATAAAAAACCTATAACTATATTTTTTAACTCTCATAATCAAAATTCAGCTGATATGATTGTAGATAGTGATTGGGTAAAAATTTCTGAACTAATTGTATTTTTAGAGAAATTTTTTCAAGCAACAAAAGAATTTTCCGGTATATATTATCATACTATTTCAACTATGTTGTTTTATATAACTCTAATATTTTTATCACTTAGTGAATATATGGAAAAAATAGCTTATATGGAAGCTATTAAAAAATGTTTATCAAAATAAAAAATATTTTATTCCTATTCCCACTATTTATATTATTGGTTTTGTATTAAATCCGACTATTAAAATAGACGATACTAAATCACTAATTGAAACTATTTACGATTGTATAGAAGTACTACCACCTCCAAGTCCCAAAAATCTAAATCACCCACCACCAATTGAACAAACTAAAGAAGAAGTGTTGTCTAGCGTAGAACACCAATGCAAAAAAATATATAAGTTTTATCAACAAGAAAATGCTAGTAACTTACCGGCTTCCATACCATCTTCTTCATCTTCAACACAACCTCACAAAAGACATGTTGTTTCTGCGGCTAGTATTAAAAGCCTCAGAAATAGAATGTGCGGTCGTACCTCTACTACTAACCAAATTAGCGAGTTGGATATTTTTGTTTTGCAGGGGTCTGTACCGTACCAAGAAGTTATCAATGAAGATGGACATGAAGACTTGCTTTGAAATCTTTGGAGGAATGAGAAGACTTTTCCGACACTTTCATTGATGGCCCGAGATGTTTTGAATATTCAAACGTCATCAACTGCGTCTGAAAGCGCTTTTTCTGCCGGCATATATCAAATAGGAGACCACATACACTCATTAGCCGGAGACAGCTTGGAAATTGCAGTATTATTCAGAGATTGGATACGAGCGGAGAAGGTGCGGTCAACCGGAGATCAACGAAGAAGAAGACGAAAACTACAACGAAATCTTATCCGAAGGTGGTGGAAGCGACGTGGATCAATTTGACCAACAAATACCAATTCCAACCGAAGAACCACAGGAAATTATCAAGCAATTAGAACAGGTTTTTTTGAGAATGTAATTTTTTTTAATTGCAATTTTATTATGTAATTTGCAACTTTTGGACAACACCACAAAGTTGCAATTTAGATTTTAGACAATTGTATTTGTATCATAAAAAAATCATATGTATATTAAATAATATAAGAGACACAAAAACAGTTTTGGGATGTTTTTATTACACTATCCCGACCCGCCCCGACCTGATTCTGATGGGATCAGGACGGGACTAGAGCAAGTCCCGCCAAACACGACCCCTTCGCCCGTCCCGCTCCGACCCCGACTCCGCCAGACCCGAGCCCAGCCCACTGGCCACCTCTAGAAGAAAGGCATGCAAATAAAGTTGATGATTGGGAAAGGATCGTACTACCATTGCTGTTGTAAAAATGAGGAAATATCAAACACGTCAGAATTTGCCGGGTTCAGCTACTATGTCCCTAGCTATACACTCCCCACACCCCCGATATCCCCTTACCCCCTATACTACCTCCTACCCCACTACCCCCCTCTCTCTGTCTCCCTCCTATAAAACCCAACCTTTATTCTACGCAAGCCCTAACAACAAATTTCCTCTGAATTCTTGCTCTTAATTTTTGAACCTAGAACTAGAAAAAAAAAGATTTTTAGTTTATTAAATACCCTTTTGAAATCTTGTGAGAATTCACAAAAAAAATGCAGGTAGTGAAGGAATCATCATCAAATATGAGGATAGTCGGAGAATCAAGAATGGAGTCGGTTTACGAGAGGGTCCGGTACTTGGTGTCCTGCAATGCGGTGGTGATTTTCACAATGAGTGGTTGTTGCATGTGCCACGTTGTGAAGCAGCTCCTCTTCGGGCTCGGGGTGGGCCCTACCATCGTGGAGCTCGACCGGGACGCGGCGGGGAGGGAAATTCACGCCTTGCTGTTTCAGCTAGCGGGCGACGGCCAGCAGCAGCCGGTGCCGGCTGTTTTTATTGGTGGGAAATTCTTGGGTGGAATTGAAACAGTTATGGCTTGTCATATAAATGGTACTCTTGTCCCTCTACTCAAAGAAGCCGGAGCGCTCTGGCTCTGAATTCACCCGTTCGAAAACTAATGGTTACAATGTTGGAATTTTATATACTAATAGTAAAGGGAGACAAAAGAGTCAGATAATGTCTAGTATTTCCAGAGGCTCTTTTTTTTTTTGAGTTGGGGAGAGGGAAAATGAAATTAGAGTTTGTTGTATTTTATAATGACTTACTCTAGCTATATTTATCTTGGGTTTCAATAAATCAAGAATCGTTATCATGTATTACATCAATATGTACTCTTGGTTTATTTTTTATCATTGGTGCAATATTTGCAGTTATGAGGTTTACTATAGAGAAGGGAGACGAAAGGGACTGTTTTAATTCCCTTTTTTACCTTGCTGTCGGAAAGAAAGGCAACAGAAAATTTATAAAAAATTAACTATGCATATTTTTCTTGAAATTTGATCGAATATTTTCTTCCTAGCTAATCAGTAGCTTCTCTTCAGTTTGTTTGTCATTTAATTTCTGAAATTGCATGAGAATGCAGAAGGAGATATTAATTCTAACAGAGAAGAAAAAGAAAAAGAAATTATAAAAGAAAAAAATTAATGGTACTTAACGTTTTACGTGATATCATGAAGGAAAGTAAGGGGAGGTACGTCAATTCAAAAAGGAAAGAATGATGATATGTATTTCATATTAATGATGATCATATGATATGAATGCTGGATGAAAGTAGTTGTATTCATGGATCAGCTTGGTTAGGACTTTGGATAATGGAAAAGAGAAGTGAAATGACTAAAAAGTAAAAACTGAATATATTATTCAAAAAATTGTCAAATGAATTTAAAAATCATATCCGTTTACATCTTCATTACTCCCTCCGTCCCAATTTAGAGACAAATGTATGTATGTCCTAGAGACAATTATTATTAGGGACAAATGTACTTGAACACATTCATATTATTAATAAGATTAATATTTATGACATTTGCAATTATTGAATTATTATTTAATTATTTGTAATTATTCATTAATGTGCATCCCTTGAGCTTACATTGTCATTAATAGAGTGAGATATTGATGATAGATCGTAACTCTAAAATAGCCTCGACTAATGATCATCGAGAATGGGATATCGATGATATGTTATAAGTCGACATGTGGTATGCGTCACATTCTTAGAGAATGTAGTATGTCTCAACTGCTACTAGTAATGGTTACTAGTGATGGACACATGTATACTTTTGAAAAGTATTGGTATACCCAGTTGATAAACTATTTATTATACATGTCTAAAGTGTTATCAGCATGTGAGAGATGACGGTCCTTTGACTTGAGGTCAATACACACCTTGTTTACAAAGTAATGTACTTTGACCCTGTCCTAAGCTTAAACTCCTTATAGGATAAGGTACGGCTTGTGTTGGGTGCATTATGATGTAAATTAAGGTGGTAGTTGAGCCAAGAATAGAATTCATTCCTCGATTGGATATTTGAGAGAGCACTCAACTTCTCAGTGATATTAGGTCGACCAAGTCATTGGCCAATGCAAGAGACATATTTAGAATATGATCTAGTTGTCGATTAATATAGATGAGACAAAGTGATCAAGACATTTGGATAGACACATGGCAAATCCTAAACTTGATCGAGTGTTGCAAATGAAAGGAATTTATCATCTCACATAAAGATTATGTTTGTTGGATTCATGTAAACATACTTCATATATTGAGTTCGTCGTACGACGCAGTATAGGAGTTTCGTATTGACCTTAATTGGATTAGTGTCGATATATGAAGGCCTATAGGGTCACACTATGTCGATTGTCTCTTCGATCTAAGGATGTATTGAGAAATTATTAAATATTTGATTTGGAATCGAGATATTCAAATTGATAATAGCTATGAGATAATTTCTATTAGGTGGAAATTATTTAATTAAATCAAAATATATTTTGGATTTAATGTGCTGAATATATATATTAAATGAAAACGGAAAACAAAATTTTACGTAAGGCGCCGCGACTCCGACCCGGCAGTGGGCCCAATCAGATTGGCCCACTGCACCTCAGTTTTGGGACAGGCTTGGATCCCAACCCTAATCCATTTTGTGACCTAAAAATCACTATATATACAACACTAATATCTAGTTATTTACATACTAAGAATACCAATTCTATAAACTAATTCTAGACTTAGAGTCTAGGACGAAACTCTCTCAAACCTCTGCCAAGATTTCCTGGCTTTCTTGACAGAGGAATACACCGTAGCATTGTGCTTGCAGTCGAAAAGGGATTCATATGTCCACCCTTTAGTAAAGACTCCAGATAATACAACATGTAAGTGTTCATGTTTTATGTTACAGGTTTTTATTGTCATATAAAATCATATTAGAAGAAATTGTTGGGGTATAAGAACAAAATTTTAAACTTCCGTTGTGCCTTATTTATGTGTTTTGAACCCAACAAAACCCTACAGTTGTATCAGAGCTCAGGCTGGTTCAATGGTTATATAACAATTGAATAACACAATAATATGAGTTAAACATAAAATTGAATTAAAATGAGGCTTCTTGAAATCCTACATACCTTGACCGAATGGTTAATCTTTTGATATCACCATAAATTATCACCTACGCTAAATCAAGGAAGTCATTCCGTTCTAACTCAGACTAATCCAAGTGCAGATAACTGGTTCATTGCGAACATGGTGCACGACGAAGAACGAGTATGAATGGATGATGGTCGATATGTGCGTTATTGATAATGGTGAGTGAGGATAAAAGATCTGTGATTTGATCTATAAATTGGATTTAGGGCTCGAACGATTTTAGAAAAATCAACACAGAAACATTTTGTCAGGACGTCGGCGCCGCGGCCCTAATGAACCACATAAGCCGAAAGGTTTCTCCCTTGCCAGCGTCGCGGCTCCATAGTGGAGCGTTGCGGCGGCGCCACGGCGCTAATGCATTACAGAAGCAGAATTTCAGCTTCTACCTCACTGGCACCGCGGCTCTAATGATTAGCGTCGCGGCCCCATCGGTTCGGAAAAAAAATGTTTAACCCACGATTATTATTATAAAGTATATTATTTGATAAGTATATTATTTATGTGCTAAATGTCAAATTATTTGTCATTTAAATTACTAGAATAATGTCCGCAAATAACTGTCTGGATAGGCGGCACCCAGTATGTGTTTAAACCGCTTAATATCATGCTTGGGCAGGCGGTACCCAATAAGTGCTTAATAGACTTTGCATGATAATTAAGATGTTATATTTGATATAGCATACTAGAGTTAATCTTGGTTAAAACCCTGAATTAAAATGTTCCCTAAAAGTTTAATACAAGTCTCATTTGAAATGACCGTGTCGTCCGTTATAATTGATTGTAGTGCAAAATCATTTTCAGCGAGATGAGTATTTATGCCACATCATTTGCTCTAAGTCTACGAGGACTCAGACTCCTTCATAGATGCATTTAAATGTAGAAGTGGGTGATAAACCTTCATGAGTATTTATACCACAGTGTTTGCTCTATAAGGGAAAGCTCACTTAGATACATAATTGCAGTCGCATAACAGAGTTGACTTGCTAGGCTGTCTTGGCACCACAGTGTCGGACAAGCCGAGGGACGCAGATTGATTGTTTAGAACATTCGGTCAAACAAGAGTTACAAATTATTTGTAATTGGTTTGGCGACCTACCAGGTTGTACTATCAAAGTTATCAGCCACAGCAAACGCGGAGATAGCATGAACCTGGATTTTGGCCCAGTATGACCATATTTGATATGAGTCTGTATTTTTCTATGGGGTCGAAGAGTATGTTAAAATAGTGGGAGCTAATTAAACTAAATGTCATGTTAATTAGTTAACGAATGTGTTCAATAGAAATTATATTAGAGTTTAATTTCAAGTCTATCTATAACTTTAATTTATACAGAATGTCGAATCTATCATTGAAAATATTAGTCGAGATAAACAAGCTGACTGGAGAAAATTACCCTGACTGGTTAAGAATTCTGCGATTGGTGTTAAGACAAGAAAGAATTGAGTATGTGTTAGACACAATGTTCCCCACAGTCCCTGCTGAAAACTCTGCTGAGTATGCCCTGTTTGACAGGTGGCTTATCAAAAACATCTAGACGATGCTACCTCGGCACAATGTGTAATGTTATCCTCTATGACTGTGGAGTTACAGAGGCAACATGAAAACATGAGCCCCAATAAAATGCTAGAATACTTGAAGAGTCTCTATGACTCACAGTCTCAGACAATGGAGTGTGAACTGTTGAGAGACCTTTTCAAGTGTAAGCTAAACGAAGAGGGTCAAGTGTCAGCACATGTTCTGAAGATGATTGGGCTGATAGAAAGGTTGGCTTTGATTGGAACGAAGCTGCTTATAAATGTCTCTGTCAACCTGATCCTGAATTCACTCCTAGTTCATTTGAGAATTTCATTGTGAACTTCAGTATGAATGGGACCAAGGCAAGTCTTCTAGAGCTTCACAACATGTTGAAAACCTTTGAATTATATACCTCTAAAGGTAAAGTCATTCTCATGGTAGGTTCTTCTAGCAAGTTCAAACCCAAGGGTAAGAACATGCAGAAGAAGAAGGGTAAGACAGTTGCTGCACCTACAATTATGAGACCTAGAGGAGGTGTTCAGAAGAAGGTAAAGGTAGCTTCGGATGTGTGTCTCAACTGCAAGAAGAAGGGGCACTGAAAGAAGGGTTGCACAGCTCCAGGAGGAGGCAAAGCACTAGGTGCTCCTGGCTCTACTGGACAAGGTATGTTTGTCATTGAGATAAATATGTCTATAAATAACTCTCACCGTTGGGTATTAGATACCACATGTGGCTCACACATTTGTAATAAAGTCCAGGGTCTTATTGACAGCAGAAAGGTTGGACCTTAGAAGGTAGACCTGCGAGTTGGAAATGGAGCACGAGTGGATGCTGAACGCGTGGGAACTTATAGACTAGATTTACCTTCAAGCTTTTGTTTAGAACTAAATAATTATTATTTTGTTCCCTCATTAACGAGGAATATCATTTCTATCCCAATGTTAGACATTGAGGGGTTTTCCTCATTTATTGCCAATGACAGTTATATACTGTCTTTTAATGGTTTTGTTTGTTGAAATGCTCCGCTTGTGGATGGTTTGTATGTTCTAAACTATAGTCGTGAAATTTTCAATGTGCAAAATAAACAAGCTAAGATAAGTAATCCAAGAAACCCCACCTACTTATGGCACTGTAGACTTGGTCACATCAATTAATC
Organism: Anisodus acutangulus; assembly: GCA_029783415.1. Taxonomy (NCBI): domain Eukaryota; kingdom Viridiplantae; phylum Streptophyta; class Magnoliopsida; order Solanales; family Solanaceae; genus Anisodus; species Anisodus acutangulus. Next base: position 20,715,312 of record CM056507.1, on the reverse strand, counting down.
AAGAATAGTAAGATTAAGAAAGTTAGACTACCTGTAACCATTTGACTTGGAGTCCTGTAGTAACTGTGAATCTTGTTTGAGAGGAAAGATGACCATCAAGCCACTTTCTGAGAAAGGTGTGCGAGCCAAAGAAGTGCTTGAGTTGGTCCATACTGATGTATGTGGGCCATTATCAACTCAAGCTAAGGGATGTTTCCCTTACTTCATCACTTTTACAGACGATTTCACCAGGTTTAGACATGTGTATCTTATGAAACACAAGTCCGAAGCCTTTGAGAAATTCAAGGAGTACAAGTCAGAAGTAGAGAAGCAACTTGAAACAAGTATCAAGACCCTTCGATCAGATCGATGAGGTGAATACTTGAGTAAAGAATTTATGGATGACTTGAAGCTTCATGGAGTCCAATCACAATGGACACCTCCTGGAACGCCACAGATGAATGATGTTGCTAAAAGGAGAAATTGAACCCTATTAGATATGGTTAGATCCATGATGAGTTTCTCAGATCTACCACCATACCTTTGGAGCTATGCATTGCAAAACTCAATTTATATTCTGAACAGGGTTCCTTCGAAGTCAATAGAGAAAACTCCATATGAGATATGGAATGGCAAGAAGTCAGCACTTAAACACATGCGACCCTGGGGGTGCCCTGCATATGTAAAGAAGATGCTTACTGACAAGTTGGAATCTAAAAGTGAAAAATATTATTTTGTGGGGTATCCAAAAGAAACTAAGGGATATTATTTCTATCTTCCTGGAGAACATAAGGTCATTGTTTCCAGAAATGCAACTTTTCTTGAAGAAGACTATGTCTACAAGGAATGGAGCTGCAATAAGATAGAACTTGAAGAAATTCAAGAACCACAAGATAACACAGAAATTGAACCCTTGTCAAAAGGCCTAGACAAGGATTTAGTGGGAGTATTTGGTGAAGATTGGGTACTTAGAGTACGCCCTTCAGCCAATGGGAGTGTAGTGAGAGATAGTGCAGAAATGCAAAGCTCTCATACACAACTAATGGAAGATGATACAATGGTTATACATCATTCCATTCAGGAAATACATGAAAATGACATTCCTGAAAGCTCTCAAGGTGATGGATTGTCCAGCACATAAAGACCTTCTCACAATCAGAATGCAACAAACACTGAAACATTGAATAATCAACTCCGTAGGACTACTAGGACTCATCGTCCGCCTGAAATACTTAATCTTCTTGTTGAAACACACAATGAGATAGATATTCCTGATGACAATGAACCTACAACCTACAGCGAAGCTATAATAGACATTGATTCACAGAGATGACAATAAGCTATGAAATCTGAGATGGACTCGATGTACATCAATCAAGTTTGGAACTTGGTTGATTTGTCAACAGAGATTAGACCCATAGGATGCAAATGGGTCTTCAAAAAGAAGATTGATGCATATGGAAAGGTACATACTTGTAAGGCAAGATTGGTGGCTAAAGGTTATAATCAATGGCCTGGGGTCGATTATGATGAAAATTTTTCACTTGTTGCAAAAATTAAGTCCATTCGGATTTTGCTTGCAATAGTCGCATACTATGATTATGACATTTGAAAAATGGATGTTAAAACTGCTTTCCTCAATGGTAACCTAATTGAGGAGGTGTATATGATACAACCTGAGGGTTTTATATCCAAGACTAAGCCCAAAGCAGTATGCAAGCTACAGAAGTCCATTTATGGACTTAAGCAAGCCTCAAGGAGTTGGAATATTTTCTTTAACAAAGCAGTCAAATCATTTGACTTTGTTAGAAGCAAAGAAGATCCCTGCATTTATAGTAAGTGAAAGGAAGGGAGTATTGTCTTCATTGTTATATATGTAGATGACATATTAATAATGGGAGATAATAAGACTCACATTCAATCAGTCAAGGAATGGTTATCCAACACCTTCATGATGAAGGACTTGGGTGAAGCCTGCTACATTCTTGGAATTAGGATCTATAGAGATAGGCCTAATAGATTGTTGAGGTTGTCACAGTCCATATACATAGACAAAGTGCTAAGACGATTCTATATGGAAAACTCCAAGAAGGGAAGTCTTCCTATGGGTTAAGGCATCAAGTTATCAAAGAAGGATAGTCCTTCTACTGTTGCAGAACTTGAACGCATGAAAAGAGTCTCATATGCTTCAGCTATATGATCTATCATGTATGTCATGACCTGTACAAGGCCAGATGTGACATATGCACTTAGTATGACTTGCAAATTCCAGCAGAATCCTTGGAAGAACACTGGAAAGTAGTCAAGAGTATTCTTAATTATCTTAGACGAACTAAAGAATATTTCTTAGTCTATGGTGGACAAGAGAAGCTAGTGTGTACTGGGTACACTGATGCTAGCTTCCAGACAGATCTTGATTACTTCAAATCTCAATTTGGATATGCCTTCATTTTCAATAGCGGAGTAGTGAGTTAGAAAAGTTTCAAGCAAGCTACAACTGTTGATTCGACAACTGAAGCCGAGTACATTACTGGATCGGAAGCTGGTAAAGAAGCTGTCGCGATATCTGAGTTCCTGAATGAACTATGGGTTGTTCCAAGTGCCACTAGTCCAATAACGATTTATTGTGATAACACTGGTGCGATTGCTCAAGCTAAAGAACCAAGATCAACAAACAGAAACAAACATGTACCGATGAAATACCGCATACTCAGGGGGATGGTGGAAACTGAAGAAATAAGATTAGACTATGTTCTCACAGATGATAATCAGCTGACCTGTTTACTAAACTATTAAGCTTAGTTACGCATAATGGTCATTTTGAAAACATGGGTATTAGATACATCGGCGATCGGCTCTAGGCCAAGTGGGGGATTGAAAGTATGTATGTTCTAGAGACAATCATTATTAGGGACAAATGTATTTGAACACATTCGTATTATTAATAAGATTAACATTTATGGCATTTGCAATTATTGAATTATTATTTGATTATTTATAATTATTCATTAATGTGCATCCCTTGAGCTTACGTTGTCATTAATAGAGTGAGATATTGATGATAGAGTGTAACTCTAAAATAGCCTCGACTAATGATCATCGAGAATGGAATATCGATGATATGTTATAAGTCGACATGTGGTCTGCGTCACATTCTTAGAGAATGTAGTATGTCTCAACTGCTACTAGTAATGGTTACTAGTGATGGACACATGGATATTTTTGGAAAGTATTGGTATACCCTGCTGATAAACTATTTGCTATATATGTCTAAGGTGTTATCAGCGTGTGGGAGATGAAGGTCTTTTGACTTGAGGTCAATACGCACCTTGTTTACAGAGTAATGTACTTTGACCCTGTCCTAAGCTTAAACTCCTTATAGGATAAGGTACGGCTTGTGTTGGGTGCATTATGATGTAAATTAAGGTGGTAGTTGAGCCAAGAATAGAATTCATTCCTCGATTGGATATTCGAGAGAGCACTCAACTTCTCAGTGATATTAGGTCGACCAAGTCATTGGCCAATGCAAGAGACATATTTAGAATATGATCTAGTTGTCGATTAATATAGATGAGACAAAGTGATCAAGCCATTTGGATAGACACATGGCAAATCCTAAGCTTGATCGAGTATGTCGCGAATGAAAGGACTTTATCATCTCATATAAAGGTTATGTTTGCTGAATTCATGTAAACATACTTCATATATTGAGTTCGTCGTACGGCGTAGTCTAGGAGTTCCGTATGGACCTTAATTGGATTAGTGTCGATATATGAAGGTCTATATGGTCACACTATGTCGATTGTCTCTTCGATCTAAGGGTGTATTGAGAAAATATTAAATATTCGATTTGGAATTGAGATACTTAAATTGATAATAGCTATGGGATAATTTCTATTATATGAAAATTATTTAATTAAATCAAAATTAGATTTTTGGATTTAATGTGCTGAATATTTATATTAAATGAAAATGGGAAACGGAATTTTACGTAAGGCGCCGCGGCGCCGACTCGGCAGTGGGCCCAATCAGACTGACCCACTGCACCTCAGTTTTGGGCCAGGCTTGGAGCCCAACCCTAATCCGTTTTGTGACCTAAAAATCACTATATATACAACACTAATCTCTAGTTATTAACATACTAAGAATACCAATTCTATAAACTAATTCTAGACTTAGAGTCTAGGACGAAACTCTCTCAAACCTCTGTCAAGATTTCCTGGCTTTCTTGATAGAGGAATACACCGTAGCATTGTGCTTGCAGTTGAAAAGGGAATCGCGTGTCCACCCATTTAGTAAAGATTCCAGTTAATACAACCTGTAAGTGTTCATGTTTTATGTTACAGATTTTGATTGTCATATAACCATATCAGAAGAAATTGTTGGGGTAAGTAAGAATAAAATTTTAAACTTCCGATGTGCTTTATTTATGTGTTTTGAACCCAACAAAACCCTACAATTCCGACTATATTAAAGTAGTACCAAAATTATGGTATAGCTAATTCTGAAATCGGTAGAAAAGAAAATTTAACCAAACACGAGATTAAATAACTTTATATTTCTTTAATCTCCTGAGATTATTTTTATTTGTAGGAGCGACTTAATAGTTATACTGCAAGGATGGTCAAGGGAGTGACGCATAAAGTGAAGGACAAAAAAGAAACTGTTTCTGATGCGAACATTGATATAGTATGATAAGAACATGATGTTTGTTGCTTTCAGTTATTTCCTTTCATTTGGACTTGCAGACTTTGACTGGCTTATTTAATTTCTTCATTGTAAAAGGTTAGTAATTTGCAAAAATGATCAAACACTAGTTCTTGCTCTAACAGCACTTGTTTCTTTTTCCCGAAATAAAAGAAAAGGAAGATAATTATTATTAATCATTATGTTACTCTAGTCACTCTAGTCTATATATGATTAGTTATTACTAGACCTGTCCAAAGGTCGGGTCAGGGCCGGGTCGGGTGGCTTTTTTTTTCCTCCTTGTCTGATCCTGGCCCGACCCTGACCCTATATTTTTTTTAAAATTCCGACCCTGGCCCTGACCCTTCGGGGACCCTACGGGTCATGGATCGGCCCTGACCCGATGAATATTTTTGGCGGGCCAGGATCGGGTCGAGCCGGGTTGAGAATTTTTTATTTTTTTAAAAAAATTAAATTTATAAAACTGAAATTGGTATTCACCCCTACATTACCACGAAATTTCGACGTTGAAATATATTGTATATCGTGAGATCTTGACTAAAGAAAAAGAAAATTAGAAATCGATTTGGGGGAAAACACAAATTGATTGGAAAAACGGACGTTTTCTAAAAATTGACTGCGCCAAACCGCCTTACGGGGGTTTTTGACCGGCCCTTTCTCGAAAAAATATGCAAAATAAAAAAAAATTGGGTAAAACGGACATCCGAGCGCAGAGTTATGATCATTTAAAGTTTCACAAATTTACAACTAATTTCTCTCCCTAAATTATGCTTCCGTGATATTAACAAAATGACTAATAATATAAATATATAATTAATAATCAGCTACCAAAATAAAGTACAAAATAAATATAAGTACAAAATAAATATTAATGAAGAAAAAATAATATAAATTATATTTAAAAATTATGCGGGTCGGGGTCGGGTCGGGCCGCAACCCGGTGTACAGGTCTAGTTCTTACAAAGGATATAAGTGGAGCAAGATAATACTTGAGTAAAATACCAAAAGTTACAAATGGTATCTTCACTTTTTTGTCTACTTTTCAATGAAAAACAAATAAGGAAAGTATTTCTAATAGAATTCAAGTTAAGAATAACACAAAGTTTTAGAATTAAAAAGTCTTTTGCCATGTAAGACATATAATAATACCAGAATTATCCTTTTAATTGAATAAGTGGAGATGAAAGTTTCAAATGTCTTCACTTTTTAAGTCATGTCATTAAATTTAAAATGAGAATGCTAAAACTAAATATTTTACAAAAAGAGAAAAATATCATTCTTTTTCGAACAGACTAAAAAGGAAAGTATATTATATATATATATATATATATATATATATATATATGGAGATAGAAAGAGTATAATTATTAAAATTATGGAGAGGTGTCTTTAATTAAGTATAGGAAGATGTAACTGTAATTTCATAGAATACATGTGAAAGTAATAGAGAGGTGCACAAAGGTATCATGAGGAGAAGTGCATGATAGTACTATTATTGAGTTTGTTATAAGGAGTTGGGTTAGTTAGTTGAGTTGGTTAGTTTGTTGAAGAGTTAGTTGTATAATTAATAGATATTTTTGAAGGAATTGTAGTGTGTGTATATATAGCATTTGTAAAGCATTGTAAGGATAACACACATATATGAAAGTTCTTCTTTCTCGGGCAGTACACTGTCTCTGTTTTCTCTGCTTTTCATCAATGGCAGCTTATCCATTTTTGGTTTGATTTCTTCTAAGACCAGTGATGAAGTATAACATGGTATCAGAGCAACCGTCCGGCATAGATCGAGGGAAATTCAGTCACATGCAGTGAGGGATTCGAGGGATCTATGTCTACAATCGAAGAAATCGAACATCGAAAACTTGAATCAAATCGCATTTGAAGAAAAATACTGTGATTATACTTGCAATTGAAGTCTAAAAAATCACAAATTCGACAAAAATGGGAGCAAATGGAGAAGATATGACCAATGTAGCTGTGACAACAACGATGAACATCGATCACAACCATCATTTGTATCTTTTTCCATCTGATGCACCAGGTTCGTTGTCGATTGGAATAATACTAACTGGAATGGATAATTACACTTTATGGAGTATGGCGATGAAATTGGCCCTATTAGGAAAGAATAAAGTAGGATTCATAGATGGTACAGTGAAGAGAGAAACATTCACTAGTGAATTAGCTAGGCTTTGGGATAGTTGTAATGCCATTGTAGTATCATGGCTAATGGGAAATGTGAGCAAAAACTTGCTGACTGGAATGATGTTTGATTCAGATTCTTATATAATATGGGTGCATCTGAAGGATAGGTTTGATAAAATAAACAGTTCGAGGACATTTTAATTGCATAAGGAGATAGTCACATTGAGACAGGGAATACTATCAGTGTCTATGTACTACTCTAAGCTTAAGGACCTTTGGGATGAATATGATTCCATTATACCACCACCATCATGTTGTCCTAAGTCGAAAGAATTTGTAGATCATTTGCACTATCAGAGAATGCTATAATTTTTTATGGGACTTAATGACAGTTATAGTAAAGCTAGAAGTCAAGTGATAATGATATAACAGATACCAAACCTAAATCAGGTTTATGCAATGATCAACCAGGAGGAGAGTTAAAGGATGATGCAGGATACAATGGAGTCGTCAACTATGTTTATAGCAAAAAAAGAAAGTGGAGGTCCAAGGCAAAAGAAACCATATAATGCTAATGTAGTGTGTGATTTTTGTCATGCCAAAGGACACTTGAGAATGAACTGTTTTAAGCTGATGAAATGTGACTTCTGTCATAAAACTGGACACCTACAAGAGGATTGTTACAAACTAAATGAATATCCTGAGAATTTTAAAGGAAAAGTTAAGAAGGAAAATGTAGTGACAGGAGGAAGTTTCCATTTGAAGATACTGGACAAGGAGGTGAAGTCCAAAATTACCATTATATGCAGAATATGCAGTTTGGGAAGACACAACAGCAACATGGAATAATGTTGATGCCAAACTCACAGTCCTACAATCATCCACAAGTACCACACTTTGTACCAAGATACAACTCATATCAGTATTATCAAGGCACATATATGACAGCTGGGCAATTTACACCCATCCAACATCAACAACTTCTCAGCATGCTTAACAACAAAGCTACAGTTGGAGAGACCAGTGCTAGTGCAAACATGGAAGGTATACCTGATCCTAATATAAAATCAGTGTTAAAATGGATTGTGGATACAGGTGCAACCAATCACATGATTGGTAATCAGAAATACTTACAGAACAAAAATATGATAGAAAATGCAGGAAATATGCAGTTGTCTACAGGAGATTCAGCTAGACTCTCACATATTGGTGGCTATCATTTAAGAGGAGGTGATGTTCTTAAGAATGTCTTGTGTGTGCCAACATTCAAGTTTAATCTCATGTATGTTTCTAAGGTGACAAGAGAACTAAATTGCAGTGTTATATTTTTTCTTAAATGTTGTGTGTTTCAGGATCTCTCATTTGGGAATGTGAGGGCGATTGATAATGAGGAAGAAGGATTGTATATACTATTTCTGGACACACAAAATAAGGCATGAGAGGTGACTAAGTGCTTGGCAGCAACTAAGCATGTTGATCCAGTCATATGGCATCACAGGCTGTGACATGTGTCTATGAAGGTCCTGAAGAAGATTCTATGTTTGAAGAATGATAATTCTTTTATTTTAAATAATTGTGAAGTGTGCCCTTTAGCTAGACAAACTAGAGTACCATTTCCTATCAGTACTAGTAGAAGGACAAGATCATTTTAATTGTTACATATGGATGTATGGGGACCTTACAAAGTTGAAACATATAATGGAATGAGGTACTTTTTGACTATTTTAGATGACTACTCTAGATGGACTTGGATTTTTTTAATGAGATTGAAATCAGATGTGGTCACACTGCTTAAAAATTTCTTTACTGAAGTTCATACTCAATTTGATATGAAAATAAAAGGACTAAGATCAGACAATGGGACAGAGTTCTTTAATCACAATTGTAAGGAGTTATTTCAACTGCATGGTGTAGTACATGATATTTCCTGTCCACATACACCACAACAAAATGATATTGTGGAAAGGAAACATAGACATATACTTGAAACAGCTAGAGCCATAAAAATTCAGGCTAACTTGCCAGACAGGTTTTGGGGTTTTTGTGTTGAGGATGATGTATATGTAATGAATAGAATACCTTCTTCAGTTATAGGGAACAAGTGACCTTATGAGATTTTATACAATAAAATTCCATCACTTTCTCACTAAGAGTGATAGGTTGTTTGTGTTTTGCTACTACTTTAACTAGAGAGGATAAGTTTAGTCCTAGAGGTGTGAGAACTGACCTTCTTGGATATGGTTCTGTACAGAAAAGATATAAACTTTATGATATGAAAAAGAGAACAATTTTCATGAGCACGGATGTAGTGTTCATGGAGACAGTTTTTCCTTTCAAAAATGACATATGACAATCCTGGTTTTATGAGATCACATGAGCATTTTTTCTTTGATGATCTAGTTTGTTCACTGAACATAGAAGTTGTGTGTAGCAATCCAGTAATGCAAGATACATGTGCAAATACAGACACTGAGAGTGTCACTGCTGCAATAGATAATCCAGAACAACACACTATAGAGTTGCTGGATGGAACAGTACAATCTAAAACTGATATTAGAAGATCTGCAAGAATTAGTAGACCTCTCATATGGCACAAAGATTATATCAGTAAGCAGGGTTCTAGCTGTATTCCATATCTGATGGAATAGACTACACAGGACTATCATCTATATATCAGAATTTTATGGCACAGGTGTCTGTTGACACTGAACCATAAAGTTGTTCAGAGGATGCAACAGACAAAAGATGGATTGAAGAAATGAAGGCTGAGATTCAGGCACTGGAGGATAATAAGACATGGGAACTGGTACATATTCCAAAAAGGAAAAGGCCATTGGATGTAGGTGGGTGTACAAAATAAAATACAAAACATCAGGAGAAATGGAAATGTTCAAATCTAGACTGGTAGCCAAAGGATACAACCAAAAGGAGGGTCTTTATTATAAAAAAACCTTATCACCTATGGTCAAAATGACCACTGTGAGATCTGTCATATCTATTGCAGCTGCTAGACAGTGGACAATTGATCAGATGGATGTATACAATGCTTTCCTGCAAGGAGATCTTTATGAAGAAGTGTATATGACAGTACCAGAGGGTTTTAATACTGCTGGAGGATAGAAACAAGTTTGTCGATTGTTAAAGTCCTTATATGGCTTAAAACATGCTTCAAGGCAGTGGAACATTAAACTCACCTCAGCATTGACTTCATCTGGTTTTATTCAAAGCCATATGGATTAATCTTTGTTTACTAAACAGAAAGGGGATAACATAGTTGTGGTACTTGTGTATGTTAATGATTTACTTATTACTGGTAATGACAACTCTTATTCAGAACACCAAAGAAACACTTCAGTCAGCATTCAGTATTAAAGATCTAGGAGAGCTTAGATATTTTCTTGGAATAAAGTTTATAAGAAATTCTTAGGGTATTCTTATGCACCAAAGAAAATATATTTTGGAACTTATATCTAATATGGACTTAGCAGGTGATAAGGGTGCCTCCTCACCCGTGAAAATGCACCAGAAGCTCACTACAGTGAAGTTTGATCAATATGTTGCTTCTCAGTCTCTTTCAGATAATCCAGCATCCACTCCTGCACATGACTTGCCATTTCCAGATCCTAGCATTTATAGAAGGCTGATTGGAAGATTACTATATCTCACAAATACCTGACCTGATATAGAATTTGTTGTACAATGCTTGAGTCGATTCATGCAAGCTCCTAAAACTTCACACATGGACGTTGGGATGAGGCTAGTCATATACATCAAACAGGCACCACGGTCAGGTATCCTCATGTCCAGTTCTAGTAGTTCCCAGCTTTATGTGTTTTGTGATGCAGACTGGGGTCATGTGTTAATATCAGAAGATCTATTACTGTTTGCCTGATAATGTTTGGGCCTTCACCTGCATCCTGAAAGTCTAAAAAGCAAGTTACAATTTCAAGGAGCTCAACATAGGCTGAGTATAGAGCCATGACAGCTTCGGTTGCAGAAGTAGTTTGGCTTACTGGTTTATACAAGGAACTTGGCATACAGGTTCAGTTACCCATTTCTGTTTTCACTAACAGCAAATATGCACTTCAGATTGCTGTCAATCCTGTTTTTCATGAACGAACCAAACACATTGACATAGATTATCATTTTATAAGAGAAAGAATCCAAGAAGGTCTCATTCATGCTGCTTATCTGTCGTCTGCTGACCAGTCTGCAGATTTTCTCACCAAAGTCCTCAGCAGCATCCATCATGCTCATTTAATGTCCAAGCTAGGAATGAAGAATATCTTCATATCTCCTAGCTTGAGGGGTGTGTGAAAGTAATAGAGAGGTGCACAAAGGTACCATGAGGAGGAGTGCATGATAGTATTATTATTGAGTTTGTTATAAGGAGTTGAGTTAGTTAGTTGAGTTGGTTAGTTTGTTGAAGAGTTAGTTGTATCATTAATAGATATTTTTGGATGAATTATAGTGTGTATATATATAGCATTTGTAAAGCATTGTAAGGATAACACACATATATGAAAGTTCTTCTTTCTCAGGCAGTACACTATCTCTGTTTTCTCTGCTTTTCATCATTGGCAGCTTAGCCATTTTTGATTTGATTTCTTCTTCTAAGACCAGTGCTAGAGTCTAACAATACATTATGGGAAATTAAAATCCTACTTTCATCAAATTATAAGAAATACAAATTAAGATTGAGAGATACCCAAATAAACAAAGAAAATTAAGCAATAGGTTTAATTGGATCTGGTTTAATTAACTCCTGGCCGCTATACGTACTTCCACAAGATAAAGATCAAAACAGGATTTAATAAAGTGGTAGTTTAAAGAGAATAATAAAGGAGTAATTATAATGTACAAATTCATTGCAAGTCTAGAAGATTTTCAGACTCAAGTCATCATCAACAAGTGACTTATGACATAAGAGGCAGGACAACATGATATATAGGTACAATAATTTCAGTTATCTAATCAACAAAATCGAACTTTGCAGGTGGGAATATTTCGTTTCTCCTTATAATTAGTTGCAAAAATGCAAATCATGCATGAACCAGATTGATCATTTTAATTTGCATGTATTAACATGCAGAAAAGTGTCTAAACATATTGTTGGACATAATTTTTGGAATCAAAGCAGTACGGGAAGTAAATAAATATTACAAGTGTTCGAAAGGATAAACAAACAGCCAAGATTATAATTGATGCAAGCTTGTTGAGCCTTGAATCTTGATAACCTGAAATCAAGAAACACTAAATCTGAATTATTACAACTGTGGCTGAGTCGAGAGATTGTTCTCTGTCTTTAAGACAAGATTGCGTCGTATATTCCTTTTACATTAGCGAAAAATAGTCTCCCAAGATAAAACATCAACTAATCAACACTACAAAGCAAATAGATTGATTCTGACGAAGAAAACAAACATGAAACGACTTGCTGAGGAATGGAAAATTTAGAGGAAAAGGAAGAGTTTCTGTTCTTTTCTTTCTCTCTACTGTTTCTGTCTGCTCTCTTATCTTTCTGCTCTTATTCTTTTTTTCTGTGCTCTTTTCTCCTGCTCCCTCAAATCTGTTTCAAGTCTCAATATATAGTGTTTAGGAGGAGGAGAGGTGTTAAGAGGTCCTTTAAGAGGTGTAATCATGACCAGACACGTTTTGTAGTAAGTGCAAAACGTTTCAGATGGTTAATGCCAGAAAATTGTTGGTTTTCTGGCTGCTGGCAGCATTTCTGAAACATCAAGGACCAAACTGTAAATACAAAATAGTTTGGGGTCCAAAAGATAATATCAGAAGCCCGCGACCCACGACCCGAGCCCTGACCAGCGGGCGGCGGCGGCGCGCGTGTGGGGCTCGCCTCGAACCCAAGCACACCTAGGTCCTCCCTCCTTCAAATACATGGGTTAACCCTTGGGGTCCCAAACCCTTATCCATTTTAGGCTTATAAAAAGAACGATTCTTCATTTTCCCACTGATGTGGTAGATTTTTCACACACCATATTTTCATGCCTCAAACACCTTACTTAGTGGATCAATATCTCTTTCATTTCTTAACGAAATTTGACGATCATTTGCCCTACGGTCATCTACTCACTTAGTAGATTATGCACGTGTAAAGAATCAAAGACTCCAACATGCGAAACCCGAGTGTTTAAGTCATTAAAGATGGGTGAACGCAACCCCCATCAAAGGCAAATTTCCAACACATATCCCACCCAATCTCCTGAATTGTCTAAGATATTATTTTAGAGGCATATTCAGGATTTGCAATTTATAGGTTATTATCATATGCTTTGCCATTATCACATTGAATATATTTGATTTTCTAGTCGAATTGGGTACGGATGAATGCTCTAAATTTTAAGATTGTGGAAAAAACTTGTGATGTTTTCGCTAACGGAAAGGTCCATAAAAATTAGAATAATCATCCAAAAATATAACATATTAACGATGGCCCACAAAACTGAGAACGGGAGAAGTCCATAAATCGCTATGAATAATATTAAAAGGCATTAAAGTACGAGAAGTAGAGGCTACAAATGGTAATCTAACATATTTTCCTAAAAGACAAGAATGACAACTTGGAGTACTACGCGTACCCTCACAAGAAATAAAATTATTTTTATGCAAAGAAGAAACAATGGACGACCCAGGGTGACCCAAACGTACATGCCACAAGGAAGGAGCTAGAGCTGCAAATGTCGATGGCAAGGCTTGACTCTAGAAACTGGTGACGGGCGTGATTAGATAAAAATCTCCCCTACTATTGCATCTCATGAGAGGTATCCCCATTTTGAAATCCTTCACAGAAAACCCAAATGGATCAAAATTAACAGAAACTCAATTATCAGTGACGAATTTACGGACAGACACCAAACTTTTAATTAAGTTAGGGGCATGAAGGGTATTTTTCAAAACAAAAGGTGGTTGGGGAGACAAATTTGTATGACTGGTACCATGAATTGGAATTGAGTTGCCATTACCAACAATAATGCTACGATTACTGCTCAAATTGTAATAAGACGAGAGAGTACCTTGGTCGGACGTCATGTGAGAAGTGGCACCGGTGTCCATGTACCAATTCGCGTCTAGAGGATTTAATTTAAGTGTATGCATACGGCCTCAATATCGGTGGGTGTCGATATCGGATTCGAGCCCACAGCATTGAAGGTATGCGTGGGTCGAGGCCCAAACACATCAGCCTGCTGAACCGACCCGGAACGCTGCTGGTAAGAACCCGAGAGATTGGGCTTGTGATGGGACTGGACCGAGGCCCAAGGTTGTTGGAAATAATTGGAAGGGCAGTAGGCGGGATTGGGCCACTGGCCACTGGTCCAGGCCCACTACCAAGGGCCCAAGGCTGAGACTAGGCGGGCTGGTGCCCAGAACCCCGAGGCCCCCCCGGCGTTGTTACTGTTCCCGCCGGCGTTGCTACTGTTCTGACCACCGTTGTTGTTGCCGCCATGATTCTGGCTATTATTTTTACGATTTTGACCCTTCTTGCCACCACCGTTGTTGCGGTTTTGGCCTGAATTGTCAACAAACTCGTGAGCATCATTGATTGAAGGCATCATTGCCACGGAACTGGCACCGGTAGCTGCCTTTTTTGCCAAGCCGGCTTCTTCTAACGTGAGTATCGAACAGGGTTGATAAAAAAGTGGAAGCTGATTACTTTGACGGAGGAGAGTCCCAACGCCATTATAGGCCTCAGATAGGCATGCAACCATTTGTAGAACAAGACGATTATTGGTAAAAGGTGCTCCAACGTTACGGAGTTAGTCCGCCAATTTCTTGAGCCGTTTACAATAAGTTAAAACATTCAGAAAATCTTTCATACTGACTTGTGAAAATTCTTGCTCAAGGGTGACAACTCGGGAATGTTGGTTATACTTGAATATATCACGCAATCTATTCCAGGTAGCCATAGCCGTAGTGTTTGGTTCAATGATCGTCTGCAAAAGGTCGATAGAAATAGTAGAGTAAATCCACTGAAGGACGGTAGCATCAAGAGTGATCCATAATTGAGGATCCTCCGCGGGTGGAGGGATAGGGGGAGGAATTATGTGATGGATGACTTGATGTGAGATTGCGTGAATTTTGAACAATTCTTCCCACGTCGCATATTGGATGTTCTCCATCTCAAGAACAATAGGGATGTGGTTCTTGATGTTGGAAATAGTAAGCGCATGATGAAACATGTTCTTTGACGTAGACATAACGAAAGAACAATAGGTGAAGGAGGGATTTAGAAGAAAAATTGGGAAGAGATGAGCTAATATTGCACGGTTGTCGAGAATGGACACGAAAACCGAGGCAGCGGAAGGGAGGAAATCGGTAGAAGCACCTAGACTTTTGATACCATGAAAGAAATAATCTCTTGATTATTTTCATTAATGAATGAGTATATATACAATTTACAATTTCCATAATATGGAAAATCCTATTCCTATTCTACTCTCAATCATATTCTATTTGTACAAGAATTCTATAATTATGGTAAGTGTACAAATGATAATTAAATACAATAATATATTACCAAAACTACCTAAATATACACGCCTTGTGTTTCCGTGATATACACGGTATACACAGGGCAGTGTATATACCGTGTATATCACGGATATATTTATCAAATAAATAAATTTATAATTAAATATTTATTGATAATTGATGAAGTTTTGATTTGTCTAGAGAAAAATGACCGACTTCACGTAAATCCATAGATTACACTGATAGATCCACCTCAAATCTTTTTGACATTAAAATTATTTGGGAAGTCCTAAATTTTATTTCTGACGGATGTTTAAATTCTTATGCTAAACCTAGAGAAACTAATTACTCCTAGTTTTTATAATATAGGAATGGAGTGAAATGGACGGTGAGCTAGGACTCATACATGACCGCAATTTGTATGTGTGTTTAATATCTATACTAAATTATGTCACTTATGTATAAAAATAGATCCTATGTTCGGGAACAAGAAAAAACAATGAATACAGAGAGACCTCCAATATTTGTTTTATTGATCTCAAACTATTTTGTGATTATATTAGCAATTGTGCCTCCCCACCAAATTATTGTCAAATCATTTGAAAACCATCCTCTCGTCCCTATAATTTTGCACTTGGATGGTCTCTCTTTTTTTCTTAATAAGTTATTTATTATATATCCAAAAGAGCGGACACCGGCTTTACAACTTAATTTGGAAATATTCTTTTGCAAGAAACATTTTGAATCAAAGTAAATGAAATTTAGCTAAATTATGAGTAACAGAATTGAAATTCCTAAAATATGTACAAAATACGTATACCAAATATCTTTGCAAGTAACATCCACATGCCACAGAGTTTTTATTTTCCTCTTCAACAACTTTTCCATCAGAATAAATGCTTACCAGTTTCCAAGTCTTGAGTCACATAGAAATAGAATGCATTGAAGATCAGACATTGGAATTTGCAGCTTGAGCATATCTTATTTCAAGTATTAATTCATTTTTCAATGAGTAAGATAACTTATAATAATAAAATTTTATAGGTTATAGCTAATTATAATAGTTATTTAAGTATAATATACTTTAAATATATTACCATGTGTAGCTACATCCAAACATATATTAGCTCGTAGCTATATTCGTATTTTTATATTCCATTTCTCTTGTTTTCTCTTTCACTCTCTTCTCTTCCCTCTCTCTCAGATCTTTCACTTACATTCTGTTAAGATCTCCAATCAGATTTCATGTCCCTCGCTTCCGTTATCGTCGTCGCTGCACCTGGCGTAGCATATCTGAAACTGGTTGTTCGAGCATGAGATGACAAAAATCATAGATTCCGACCGGAGATCGATTTTTGAAAAAGGATTTCGGTGGGTGGGTTCACCGGTTTCCGACGTGTTTCCGTTGGAAATTTCAGTCACGGTGAGGGAAATTCGAAAAGGGGTCTTCTTCTTCATCTGTTGTGTTGAGACGGAATAGACATGATCTATCTTCTTCTTCTTGTTGAGTCGTCTAAGCAACTGAGTGAATCAACCCTTCACAACATTGAAGAATGGATGTGGATACCAATTTCTAAGATATGTATTTTCTCAGATTTGAGTCTATTTTATTTGAGTGTATTTTTTATTTTTTGAGTGTAAATATAATTTATGTATTTCGCAGAGATCCAACTGGCTTTAATTGTATTCTTCATTTTTAAATACAGTATATTTTGTATTTTTATCGAAGATTTGATCGAATTTGATTGTATTCTTCATTCTGATATATATATATATATATTTGGATGACTAAAATTTTGAACTGTATTTGAATACACCATAATAAATGCGAAACAGGTAAATCATAGTTATATTTGACTGTATTTTTGAAATTGTGTATTTGAATACACACAAAATAACTATAACATAGCTATGAATTGTAATTAAGAAAATAGTAGCTACAATTGATTTGAAGCCTAGAAACTATAGCTATTTATGTAAGTTACCCTATAATAAATAAAAGTGATATAATAAAATTACCATTTTATTTTTTGCTTCTTAATAGGTGTGCCAAATCAAACATGACAAGTTAACATGGACGGGGGGAGTATATAGGGTCATTCACATAAATGTCCCTATTTCGGGGCGGTCTTTAATTTCTGCACCAAAAATTTGTGGTCTTTAATTTTTGCCGTGCAATATTTTTGGCGTGGCATAATTTAGATTTCGCATGACATTTTACGTTTAACTTTGCATATGTATCATAACATTCACACAAATTACGCCGGAAGAGGCAAAATTTTCAATACTCAACATAATCTGAAAAATGGCATGATTTTAGATTTTGCTCAGCATAGTTTACGTTTAATTTCGATATATTTATCATAACATTCATACAAATTATGTCGGACAAGGTAAAACTTCAGCACTCAACATAATCTGAAAAATAACACAAAACTTATGTCGCATAACTTAATTTCTACATAATTTATGTCGAGTAAGGCAAAAATTCAATTTTCGAAGATAAAAATATATAAATATATGTCTTACAAAATAGATCTGAATATTTATATTAAATATATCAATGGTAAAAATTAAAGACCACATATATGAGTCACAATATTTAAAGACCAGTGAGATTGAAGGAAATCCGTGCAAAAAAAATGGAGTATATCTATTCAAATTGAACTAAAATTGGTAAGAATAAGGAAGTTGGCTCAAATTCTAAAAACTAGTTGGCCAACGGGTATTGGACCGTAAATATCTCACCTTTAAAACTAGAATTACTGGGAAAGGCTCATAAATCTATTGCTAGGCACCTAAGAGAAAAGAAGGTTATGCTCCAATTGAGGCATTTATTAATATGGTTTGATAGTTATACTAAATGTTCATAAATGGGTTTCAAGAATATTTAAAGTATTACTCCTCCCTTCTATTCTATTCCTTATTGATACTTCTTTAAAAACAACTATTTATTAGGTTTGTTTTACTAAATTATTTTTATTAATTATGCTTTTGGAAATCTAAGTTTGACTATGAGGGACTATTAATTAAAATGAAACGGAAGGAGTAAAAGTAGATGGGATGGTATTTGGTTTTGGTTCTGGTTCCGACGAAGGTCAAAAGAAGAAAGAAAAAGACAAGTTAATAAGTGTGCTTATGTTATATGAAGTCTCTCTCTCACGTACCATTTTATATTATGGTATTCTTAGCCACCTAACATTTTATAGCAACTCATATAAAATAAGTAAATCCTGCACTATCAAATTAACTATTTGTGCTATTTTGTGGCATTAATGGTTGTTTTAAATCAAGTTACTCTATCTCTGTTTCATAACACACGTGCACAAATCTTTTGTTTCAAACATTTTTTTTGTAGAAGTGACATTTATCACATTCTAGTTTCAGCATTGTTTTTGACAGAAAGAACACTGTTGTTTGCTCAATACAGAATAAAATAAAAATGCAGCGTCTCTTTTCTTTATTCACTTATCTGAGCATAAATTATACCGTTTGACTGGACACATGATATAAGAAAGAAATCATGACTCTATTGAACTTTTCATTTTAAACGTGCTATGATATTTATTGTCAGAAAATATAATATCAAGAACACAAGATGAAAGTTTGATATTATACAGATTGAAGGCATGAAATACGTGCGAAATATTTTTTTTAAAATGATATTTGCTCTCTCTCATTTGCAAGATTGCTATGGGATTGTGCGCAAATAATTTTAGTGGATATAATAAGCCTTTTGAAAATTTACACTGAGCAAACAGTGAAAAAATTGTCTTAGAAAAGCAAAAACTTTTCTGACATTCAAGTGCAGGATTTTTATAAAAGAGAAAAGAGTTTTGGGAGGAAGAAAGTTACTTTTCAGAAAGAAGAAAAAATTACTTTTCAACGTAATATTGAATTGGTTTTTATAAACAAACATTTTATAACCAACACACCATTTTAATAAAAGACACATCCTTTCACTAAAAGACATCTTTCTTTATAAAATTCTTTGTAAATAATTTATATTTAAATAAAAATTCAAACAATCCCCTACTTATTTAAATATAAATCAAGACTTAAAATCAATTAATATTTATGCATAGAGTAATGTATCTTTCGATTTGAACATTACCTTAGTACAATGTCCCAAGACGAAATCGAAATCACATGTAGCATAATAGCTTTGAACATGCTATTTCTTATGATAACATCGGTGACATTATACACATAAATATTTTATTTCCGTTTTACACTCAACATGCTTAGCACTTTTATGGCCATGTGCTATCCAAAATTCATGAACATTTATGAGAGTAACTCCACCTCTCAATCAAAGCGGCACCACTTCTATGTTCATATAGGTGAAATTATTTCAGTGTCTTTGTCACATTTGAGACATTTGTTCCCAGAACAAAACTTCATCAAGAGTTTAGAACTCAACCCTCTAATCTGTGACAACCAGTACTAATATGTCTCTTATTGAACACATTTCATAGTGTTAGGTAGGGTTTCCATTATCGGTGGACCTAAATTTGGAGTTTTGCTATTTGAAGCTGCTTCACCAACTTCCTTGTATTAGACTTTATAAATATATTAGTCAAACTACTCTTTGACTTCACAAATGTGAATGAGATAAATTCATGTTGATATAATTTTCTCATATAATTAATCTTGTCAAAGACTCACATATCTTTACTTCTCATTATACATGTATTTTTATACGCTTGAGTTAGAATGACTTGACTATCACAAAGTAGAGCTCACACTTTGTAAGTCAATGGAATTTCTACAAAAATTCCATACCAATCAACTCCTTGATACACTTCCGTTAAAGCAATAAATAACGAATGACACTCTTGCAAACTCAATTTGAACCAAAATATTCCATCATTTTTTATTTGCTTATTTATTTGATCTTGGATCAAATAGGATATTACACTCTTGGATGTCTAATTGACTAAATTTATTTAGCACTTTCTTCTCAATGTAATGAGATTAACTCAATACATTACCCCCACTATTTTATTTAATCTTGATACTCAACATAGTATTGATTAGTCCAAGATTCTTTATTTCGAATGTGGAAGAAAGGAAATCTCATCGTTTCTATTTTGTCATATATACCTCTTTGTATCTGTTATACCGTAGAAATCTCTTTATATTTATAAGTTCCTCATAGCATTGCTTACAATAACATAAGAACAAATTAAGTAGCACAAATAATTGGCACATACTTTGGTGTATATTACAACTTTTTATGACAAATCACAATTTTTTAAGTATTCATGAAATTTTTTTTTTAAATGACAACCTTTCATGAAAGAACACAACATTTTTTTTGAAGGCATAAAATTAGTCTAATGTTGACTTCGAATCATAAGTCAAATACCCCACTCTTCAAATAATCATCTTTTATTAAAAAATATGAAAACTCAAAATTATTATACTTCTTTCAAAACATCAAAGTCACAAAAGGTCTTTAACCTTTAAACAAAATAAACAGTAAATATTGTTCATTCTTCAAATATTAATATGATCCTTTTATATAAAGTAATTCATATTATCTCACATACTTGAAATAGTATGATCTTTATACAAAAATAACGTATCACACACATTAAAAATGTTATTCCTAATTATCATGCATATCAAAATCATCACAAAATAAATTATTTATTCTAATATTTGTAAAATCAGATTTCACAAAAAATCAAAAAGAGAATAAGTAAATAATAAGTAACATTAAGAGAGTTGAATCCGATTTATCGCCTTTTTCTCTTTGATTCATCACTGCGCAAAATCCTCTTTGGCCATCTTAATATAGTCTAGCTTTTGGATTCACTCCTTGTCACAAGTTGATGGTGATAGAATTTGGTAGAGTCCAAACACCTTTAATTAATTCCATAAATTCTCAATCTCTGAACCAAACTCCTTCGCTGGATGAATCCTCTCATACACACAATTTTCCCTAGGGTCCTCAACGAATTCATGAAAATCCAGATTCCAGTGCACAAACACTAAATTGGCAAGAAAAATAAATTATTCTACACAAAAAAAGTAAAGAATCATAAATTTATGATCACTAGTTATTAACTCTTTCAAACCACTGACGAGAGCTTTTATCAAATAAAAAACTGACGAAAACACAGTGCTTGGGGAGATAGATAAATATTGTTTTTAGATTGTTGGAAAATATAATACCAACAAAAATTATATGAAGAAGAATACAAAGATAAAGGTTTGACAATATGAACGACGAACACTGATTGAAGGCTTGAAACATGTGCGAAACACTTTCCTAAAAACCATATTTGCTCCCTCTCCAATACGAGATTGCTATGGGATTATGCGCAAATAGTTTTAGCAGATATGACAAACCTTTTGGAAATCTGCACTGAGCAAACGGTGAAACAATTCGTCTTAGGAAAGCAAGATTTTTTCTAATTTTCAAGTGCAGGATTTTTGAAGAAGAGAAAAGAGTTCTGGGAGGAAGAAAATTACTTTTCAGAAAGAAAAAAAATTACTTTTCAACGTAACGTTGAATTGATTTTTATAGACAAACATTTAATAACCAACACCCTTTTAATAAAAGACACATCCTTTCACTAAAAGACACTTTTTTTATATAACTTTTTGTAAATAATTTATATTTAAATAAAAATTCCAACATTTATGTGGCTATAAAAGAGCGTCATTAAGATTGTTCAACCATGATTTCTCACTTGTTCGACAAATGTGACCAAAATCCCAACCTTTGATAGATTTTTGAATACCTGTTCATTCAATTTGAGATTGTTGTTAGATGATATTAATCTCTCTTGGGGAGTCTTTCATTAATATCAAGGTATATATAGAGTACAATATTCATCCCTTATACAAAAGAGGAATCCTAAACCTATACAAAAGAGGAATCCTAGTCTTACCATAATTATATTTACACAATATATGGAAATATTCTAATTATGGGTAGGGAATATATTGTTTCCTATATTTACACGTTTACACACCCTCGCCGGGCGGAGGAGGCCTGACGCGAGACTGGATCTCAAGTCAAGAAATAAGCTATGCAGGAAGTCCTTTGGTAAATATGTTTGCATACCGATAGGATGATAGAACATGTAACACTCGACATGGCCTAACGCAACTTTCTCACGAACGGTGTAGGTCTATCTCAATATGCTTGGTTCGGCCGATGTTGAACCGGATTATGAGAAAGATAGATGGCGTAGATGTTATCACAATACACAATAGATGCCTGACGCAAAGACACCAAGTTTTATCGGTAAATTTCTGAGCCAACAAATCTCGGCTACTACATTTGCAACGCCTCAGACTCGGATCAAAGATCGAGCGAGATAGGGTAGCCTGTCGCCGCGTACTCAAGAAATCAGATTATCCCCTAAGAAAACACAAAAGCCGGAGGTGGAGCATCGCGTGTCCGGACACCCTGCCCAATCTGCATCCGTATATGAAAGCAACATGTCTGGTGCAGAGGGGTATAATGCCCTTAATGTATCGAATGATACGCTTAAGAGCAGTGAAATGAGACTCCGTAGGGGCATGTATGAATAATCACACCTGCTGAACAACATAAGCTATGTCTGGCCTGGTGAATGTGAGATACTGAAGTGCACCTGCAAAGCTCCTATACAGAGTAGGATCAGAGACTGGAGCACCATCCATAGCACTGATCTTAGATTTGGAATCAACTGGAGTAGGCACCTCTTTGCAGTTCGCCATCTAGCCCTGTACACAATCTCTTCTGCATACTTACGCTAACACAAGAATATATGATTGGCAGACTTGGTCACTGATATCCCCAAAAAGTAACTCAACTTCCCCAAATCAGTCATTGCAAATTCGGACTTGAGCAAGACAATAATCTCATTTTTCAATCCGTCGGAGGAGGCAGTAAGAACAATATCATCCACGTAAAGTAATAAGTAAGCAGTGCTACTACCTCGATGAAAAATAAAAAGTGATGTATCACTCTTGCTGCATACAAACTCAATCTGCAAGATATACCTGACAAAGCGATCATACCACGCACGGGGGGCCTGCTTCAGGCCATATAGTGACTTACGGAGACGGCACACATAGTGAGGAATTGCTGGATGGGTGAACCCTGGTGGCTGATGCATGTAGACTGTCTCTCGCAGATCCCCATGTAAGAATGCATTCTTCACGTCAAGCTGATGGATCGGCCAGTGTTTTCCCATGGCTATGCTCAAAACTGTGCGGATGGTAGCCGGTTTGACAACCGGGCTGAAGGTCTCACCACAATCAATGCCCTCCTGTTGATTTGTGCCATTAGCCACAAGACGGGCATTATACCTCTCAAGATCCCCATTGTCTCTGAACTTGTGACGAAATAGCCACATACAACGAATGACATTCACCCCCTCAGGTCTAGGTACTAGATCCCACGTGTGCTGTTTAGTTAAAGCATTAAATTCCTCATACATAGCCGCATTCCAATTAGGGGCTTGTTTGGCCAATTTTGGGTTCTTTAGATATGGAGAGATGGTTTGGGCAGACAAGTTGAAATGGACTTTGGGTTTGAAAATTCCATGCTTTGAACGAGTTTCCATTGGATGGGTAGGGACAGTGGGTGGCGGAGTGGTGTCTGAGACGGGGGGGTAAAGTCAGATAAGGAGAAGGTGGGGGCGAAGCCGTCGGAGGTGCCGCGGCTCCTGGATCGAGAGTCGCGGCGCTAGAAGGTTGACAGGCTTCTACGGTTTGGGCGTGGCTCTCGCCATAGTCTTGCCGCGGCGCTGTCGATGGTGTTTCAAAAGATTGCTCTCTGGAAATTAGGCGCCGCGGCTCTGACGACAGAACAGAAGATGTGAGTTATTCGATTATGAGAGGAGAGATGGCAGACTCGTCAAGAAATGAGTAGTCCTGTTTTTGGAATTTCGGAAGATTCGAAAATGGGAATGTGGTCTCGTCGAATGTGACGTGACGAGATATGTGGATCTGACGAGTCGACAAGTCATAGCACAGATAGCCCCTATGGTTCGGCGGGAATCCTAGAAAGACACATGGAGTGGACCTAGGAGCGAGCTTGTGAGGGGCGGTGGAGCTAAGGTTGGGATAGCACAGACAACCAAAAATTCATAGATGATCATAAGAGGGGATTCTATGGTAGAGGATTTCGGTAGGGGTCATATTGTGAAGAGTGCTAGTAGGGATAATATTTAGAGTGTATTCTGACATTTTAGCAGCATAGACCCAGAAGGGTGGAGGGAGGGAGGCATGAATCAATAGGGTGCGAATCATATTGTTAATGGTGCAGATGATTCTTTCAGCTTTACCGTTTTGTGGTGAGGTGTGAGGGCAGGAGAAGCGAAAGACCATGCCATTATTGGTACAAAAGCGGTGAAACATAGAGTTATTGAATTCATGACCATTATCGCACTGAAATGATTTTATGCCTTTTCCAAATTGTGTTTGAATGAACTTGTGAAACTCAAGAAATTTGACAAACACTTTCGATTTAAATTTAAGAGGGTATAACCAAACGTAGTGTGAAAAATCATCAAGCAACACAAGATAGTATTTATGACCGAGAGAACTAGAGATATGAGATGTCCATAAATCGGCATGTATGATATCAAAAGGAGCAAATGTAACACTAGTAGATGATTTAAACGGAAGACGAATATTGAACTAGAAAGAATCACCACAATTATGATAGCCATAGATCTCTCAAGCAACCATTTTGAAGGTGTCATTCCGAAAACATTAAAGGATCTTGGCTCACTGTGGCTACTCAATTTATCCCGTAACAATCTCAAAGGTGATATTCCAATGGAACTGGAGCAATTGAATATGCTTGAAGCATTAGATCTCTCTTGGAATCGGCTCACTGGAAAGATTCCGCAGGAATTGACAAGGCTAACATTTCTGGAAAAGTTTAACCTCTCTCAAAATCTTCTTTTTGGATGCATTCCTCGAGGTCCACAATTTAACACATTTGAAAATGGCAACCTTAATTTATGTGGTCCTCCTTTATCAAAACAATGTCAAACGAGTGATCCATCGGATGTTCCTCAACCATTGGAGTCCGAAGAAGAAGACGAATCATATTTTGCAAGTGGATTTACCTGGGATCAGTATTCATAGGCTACATTTGTGGACTCATTGTTGGAACTATTGTGTGGAACCTCATGTTTAAAGCTGGTAAGCAAAATGGTTTGTGGAATTTTTTGACGGTATCATTCCCCACAAAAGAAGAAGGCCGAAGAAGAGAGCTCAAAGACGATGGACTTAATGGGAGATTGTAAGAGTAAATTTTTTGTTTCCGTTTTTCTCTTATTAATTTTTGGTTTGTTGTGTGTCTTGATAGCAACTTAATTTTATGTCTTATTTTAGCATTAATTCAACTTAAGTTACTCTGTGTGTGTTCCTTTCCAACTGCTTTTGAGTAAAGAGAACAGTGATACCTAAAGAAATTCCTCATCATTGGTTTTCAATAACTTTGATATGTTTGAAAGAGTTGAGAAGATAGCCACAGAGCTACTATGTAGTTGTTGGCAGAAGTGATCCACAAAGCCACTCTCATTAGCACAACAAAGCAGGAAAATGTATCTGCTTTTAAATTTTCCTGCATAGGGGGGAAATAAATGTTGCTTATACTATTGATTGGATTCGCAAGAATATGGCTACAAGATGATGAAAAAGAGAGTCACAAACTTTTTCAAAGTCAGCATCACTTTCTTACTCTATCGGTAAAAGAAGTAGGTTTCAATATATAAGCAACTCCACACGTTGAATACCGCGACTCAAAGAGATGCACAGATACATATACAATTGCAGTAACACAACGGAAAGAACTTCTATATCTACTATTAACTCAAGGAGTGGATGGAGCTTCTTTTTCAAGTAAACATAAACTTAGTGAAACTCTTAATTTCAAATGTCACAAGCTGCACAAAGAAGAAAGAAAAGCTGAGATTGAAACAACAGGACAACAAAATGACTGCAGAATTTAATCTAGCACAGATTTTTTTAATCGGTTTGTTAACACGGGGAGAGAGTTGAGGAATACACGGATATAAAATACACGGACCGATTTAAGGAAGACACTTATGGAATTATGTTCATCACTATCACCGCTGAAGACTTTATTCATGATTTGCAGATAAATAATGGGTTAAAGGTCAAAAACACGCCTCAAGTATCACCATTTTTTGAGTTTTCTATCTAAACTATCAGGTATGAGAGTTTCCTACCTAAACTACAACCAACTAGTTTGCAAAACACACATCAACTATCAGTTTTTCACTTTTACTACTTGAACTATCACCAACTAGTTTGTAAAACACATCTCATTAAAAGCGAACAATTAATAGTTGAGGTGTGTTTTGCAAATTAGTTGGTGATAGTTTAAGTAAGAAAAGTGAACAACTGATAGTTGATGTGTTTTTTGCAAACTAATTTGTAATAGTTTAGGTATGAAGCTCTCACACCTGATAGTTCATGTAGAACACTCAAAAAAATATAATACCTGAGTTATGTTTTTTACCATTATCATAATTGCAGGATTTGATTTTGCAAATAAAAGAAGCATACTTCTCATGAGCTAATCCTGCAAAAGTACACATAAAGTCAGAAAGAAAAAGGTATTGGTATTGTCCTGTACTTTGATATGAAGTATGTACGGACGATTGCAATATAATTAACCCAGCGTGAAATTGGGGTCGAATCCCACCAAGAATATGAATTAGAGTGGTATTACTTGAGTGTAAACTCAATTCCAAGCCTAGATTGCTATCAGATAGTTTTGGTTTGATTATAAGTAGGGAAAAGAATCAAATATACCCCTGAACTTTATGAAAATATCTACATATACCCCTCGTTTGAAGTTTGGGTCACCTGTAGCCTTACCGTCCAACTTTTCGCTCACTTATACCCTTATGAACATTAAGTGCATTGCTGGATATCCAATTTTTTTTTTAATTGCCACATGGCAATTAAATTATGAGGGTTGTTCGTTTAACCCGACCTTTCCCATACCCGACCCACTAATTCAACCCGAAAACCTCCCTTTTAACCTATCAACCCAAGCACAAAACTCAGAAATCCCAAGTCCTAAACCTAACCTAACGAATCGTCGTTGCTGCTGGGGTTTCATCCGGTGAAGATCTTTGATTTCAAACACAAAATTCCTGCTAGATACTGATTTATTCAGTCAAGGTAAGTCTACTATCTTCAATTTTTTACGCTTTTTAGATAAGGGTTATGTGGAAATTTTGGTCATGTCTGCCAAAAATAGCATGAAAATGTGTAATGTTAAAGTTGCCTTTTTATGACTTTGTATGGTGTGTATTGCTGTATTTGTGGTCCCAAGATGTTGCTAGTCTTTTAGGGTTTTTGTTGTGTCTGACATGATTGAATGGAATCCATTGTTTAATGTTAAAGATTATGTTCTTTAATGCCTTTGTAGGGTCTGTTCTTTTTTGTTTTGGGGTGGTCCCCAGATGATGTTAGTATTTTAGGGTTTTGTTTATGGCATTTTTGTAGCTTTCAATGTGTTTGTTCTGATGTGTTATGTGTATTTACTTTTTCCTTTATGTTATTTTGAAGGATGATTGATGAAGTTGATATTGTGTTCAATTATGGGGGTAGTTGGGTCTTTTCACCTGAGTTGGTATACATTAAGAAACTGGTGCATTTGTGGCTTTCTTTTGACCCTGAATTGCTGAGTCACAAGGATATATATGATGAGTTTACTTCTAAGCTAGGGCTTTCTCAAGTTAAAAAATTGCTAGTGACTGGGCCCTCTGGTAAGTATTATATAGTTGATGGGGATGATGGTATTTGGGCCATCCTTAGCCTAGTGTGTAAGGAATATATAGTCATCAACTTCTTTGTTGTTTTAGAGAGTGAGCTGACAGTCTTTTCCTAACATATCACACACCATACTGAAACTTATTGTGTAGATGTGGAGGTTGGTACAGACTGTGAACACAGACTTGGTTTCGCTGATGAATGGGATCTTTCTAAGGGTGAGGAATATGATTATGAGGGGCTGAAGGCTATTAGCAAGGAAAGGGGAAGCGTAGTAGGTGATAGGTTGGAAAACTACAAGAAATTAGAAGTAGGTATGTCATTTAAAGACATGAAAGAAAGCAGGCAGGTTGTGAACTATTATGCATTAGCTAACAAAAGGGCTTTGACAATCATTAAGGCTGATATTAGTAGAACTAGGTATAGTGTCCCTTTAGGTGTTTGATTTCAAGAGATGGTAATAGTGAAGGGTTCAAGATCAAAAATTTCATTAGTGAGCACACATGTGATGAGGCCTTTGTAAATCCTAGAGCTAATGCAGCCACTTTAGCTCAAGCTCCAAAATAACCCGTAGTACAAAGTCAAAGACATGAGAGGAGAGCTTGAAACTGACTTTAGATTGAATATGTCCCAATCCAAATTGAAAAGGGCTAAGAATATGGTTATTGAGAAGTTGGAGGGTAGTTTTATAGATGACTACAACAAGCTTGAGGCCTATGGGCAAGAGATTAGACAGTCTAATCCAGGAAGTGATGTAGTGATAAATATCTCCAGGAATGCTCTAGAAGAAGGAAAAAAGAAATTCTTGAGGATGTACTTGTGCTTTAATGCTTTAAAGAAAGGCTGAAAATCTGAATTGAGGCCACTAATTGGTCTAGATGGTACATTCTTGAAAGGTAGAGTTAAGGGCATCTTGGTTGGTTGCACTAGGACAAGATTTTATGAACAATTTCTATCCACTAGCTTGGACAATAGTGAACAAAGAAATCAGCAAGACTCTGACTTGGTTCTGTGAGCTATTGAAGAGGTCTTTGGACCTTAAAGATGGTGATGTTATCACATTCATTTCAAATATGCAAAAGGTATGATTCTTAGTCTTTTAGTTTCAGATTCTTTGTGCTTAGTTTCAAAATTCTAAATTCTAATTATATTTTCAGATTCTCATATTATTTGTTCTTTCACTGTTATAGGAATTGGTAGATGTTGTTGACAAAGTATAGCCTGAAGCTCACCACAGGTACTTTGTGAGGCATATTGAGAGTAACTGGTGCAAAAAGTGGAGGAGTGGTCAAATGAGGAAGTTTATGTGGTGGTGTGCATGGAGTTCATATGATGAAGAGTTCAAGGACATGTTGAAGATGTTGGGAAATTTATCAAAAGATGCTGCAAGAGATTTGGTTAAATATCCACCAATGGCATGGTGCAGTGCTTACATGGACACTCAATGTAAGAACGTGATAGTTGATAACAACTTCACTTAGTCATTCAATGCTTGGGTCATTGAGCCTAGAGAAAAGCCAATAATCAGGATGTTAGAGGACATAAGAGTTAAAGTGATAGTGATAATTGTGACCAATGAAAACAAGTTGAGGAGTTGGACTACTGATTTTAGTCCAGATTGCATGAAGTTGTACAGTGACTTTAGGGCTATAGCACATAATTGTAGGGTGGAATTTAATGGAGATTGGGGGTATGAGGTGTCTGTAGGTGAAGATAGACACACTGTCAATCTGCAGCAAAAAAGATGCACCTACAGACTTTGGGATTTATCAAGTATTCCATGTCCTCATGTCATCAAAGCATTGATGCACAAGAAGGTGGATCCTGTAACTGAAATTCATTGGTGGTATAGTAAGGAGGCTTACATGCTAGCCTACTAACACAAGATGCAGGCTGTAAGAGGTCAAAGGTTCTGGAAGGTTGAAGCTGCACATGCAATGTTGCCTCCTGATGTTGTGAAACAAGTTGGCAGACCTAAGATGAAGAGGAACAGAGAACTAGATGAGGCAAGAAAGAGAAAGGGTGAGTGGTCCCAATTCAGAAAGGGCACTCAAATGACATGTAGTAACTGTGGTGAACCAAACCATAATGCAAGTGGTTGTTACAAGGTAAGCAATTAGTCTTATAATTTCAGTTTTTCAGTTTTATTGACGACACTTACTAATTTCAGTTTTTCAATTTTATTAGCAACATACTTATTGACAGCATTTATTTTTTATAGGAGAAGTCTACTGGGAACAGTTCAAACTCAAGGAAAGGAAAAAAGCCAATGACTGGCAGCAGTTCACAATCAAGAACAATTAGGTGTGCAGATGAGAATGAAAATGGTACACAACAGTCCACTGTCCAACCTGTAACACAAGAGTTTGAGCCATATGGTCCTGATGTTGAAAATGAAGAAGACCCACCCCTAAGGCCCGTGGTAATTTCTGAATCACAGTTAAGGAGTGAGAAGTTGAAGAGCAGAAGTGTTCCAACTGGAACAAGACAAATTCAGTTTACTGGAGATCACACTGGTGTTTCAGTTCCAACTAATCTTCCTTACTCTCCAGTCAAGACAACTTGGAGAGGAAAAGAAGCAGTCTCTTCTGGACAAGTGCAGATGAAATCAAAGAAGAGAAAGGCTCAAAATGATGGGAGTTAAGAGCAGAGGAACACCTGTAGCTGATGAAGAATTTCTATGATTGTTTAGAATTTCCTATGTTGGTTTGTGTCTTAATTATCTGATGGTTAATTACATTTGGTTGACAAACAATATGATTTTAACCTTTTTTGGGTTGGTTAAGCACCTGATGATTAAGTTTGGTGAAACTTTCATATGCCTTGGTTTAATGGCATTAACGACGCCTTTTGATTGTGTTTATGTTAAATGTCATGTGGTTGTGCTACTGTTGAATGGCAATGAATGGCCTGTTTTTAGTTGGTTAAATGAATGGCATTTAAAGCTTACTTTGATATGTTAATGTTTATGTTAGTGTTGATATGACCATTGTTAATGTTGATGTTGATATGGAAATGAATGGCCTATTTATGTTAATGTTGATGTTGTTTAGTTTTTAGGGGTGTGAATATATGTGATGTTGAATGGCAATGAATGACATGTTGAATAGCAATGATGTTAGTCCAATTTTTAGGTGGTGTTCACTTAATAATGTGGCAAATGTGAAGCTGAAAACTGGGACATTTTGAAGCTAAAACTACCAAATATTATGTTTACCATCAAAACTAAAACACAAACATTGAGCACATAGTACCAAATATTTCATTTGCATTTATTTCAACTATAAGTAGTTACATATTACTTAACGAGATTACAACTGCCACATTGAAATTGAAAATTAGCAGATCAACCAAAATATGAACTACAATCCAAAGTCATCAACAAGTTACACATATGTTAAAGGTTCTTAAAGGCTTATCACCAGCAGCCTCTTCATTATTGGAAACAACCTCCTCACCCTTGGAAACACTAATTTCATCTTCAGGTTCACATTTTTTTCAATATGATATGCCAAATACCTTTCAAGATCATTCATCCTCGTCTCCAAAGCTTTCTTTTTCACGATGAATACAATCATTTTTCTTCTTTAAATTGTGAAGAGATCAGCAAATTCAACAACAACAACAATCACATACTGTAGGCCGTGAAAATCCATGCTGTAATACCACAATGACATTTCATCCTCGATCCACTTGACACACTGGCTCATTTTTGTTGAAGATTGAACTTGAAAATTAAATCAATGGCGAGCTTTGGTGGCGAGAGAAGGTTTAATTAACAATGGTGGATGGAAGAGGTTTAACAATGGTGGTGGAATTTTGATTTGGGAATTAGGTTGTGGTTCGATGGGTTAATTACTGTATAAATTCTATAAATTAATGCTGGACCACCAAAATTTATTAATTAAAAGAGATATTAATTAATCGATAAATTAATAATTATTAATTTATATATTAATTAATAATTTATCAATTTATAGATAAATTTATAATGAAATGTCCAATTTACAAACACCTTTAATTTTCCACTTCATTATTATTTAATGTACTATATCAAATGAAACTCTTTAATCTCCCACTTCATTATGTTTCTTATGTTCAATGTACTACTTTATGAATATTAAAAAATATTTCTATATAAACACAATATCAAATCATGTTAACACAAATAATGGATGTCGAACATGTTCTGAAGTACCCAGAAAAAAATATAGTTGCACAGTTGTTGACTGATGAAGAAATAATTGAGAGCGTTATGAGAACTGATAAATGTGATGAAATTGATGATGAAAGTTCTACAGTAGAGCCCCTTCGCGAAACGAGGCTATTAACGCGACAATCACATTAAATAATTTCTTGTTGAGCTATGAGAAAAACAACGCCAGAAGTTCTTACAATTATAAGAAAAATTAGAGATTGAGATTCAATGTGACATTGATTTCAACAAAAAAACTAAAGACAATTGAGTCATTTTTCAGGAAGTCTTCATAAATCACTCATGTATTATGTAATATATAAGGAATTATTAATTTATATTTTACATGGGGTCTATATGGGTAATCAAAAATGTATTATCTTATAATTTTAGCGAATTATTAATTTAGCAAGTTATCTCCGAGTCGGGACCAACCAAAAAATCTAAGAAAGTTTATTAAATAATTGAGTATTAATTAATAAAGTTTCTACTGTAAAATGTAAGGGATGGGATGGGTTTAAGTTATGGGTCGGGTGTGGGACGATTTTATGGTTGGGTATGCCATGTGCCAATTAAAATAAAAAAACAAAAATGGAATTCGGATATCCAGCAACGCACTTAACGTTCTTAAGGATATAAGTGAGCGGAAAGTTGGACGGTAAGGCTACACGTGACCCAAACTTTAAATGAGGGGTATACATAGACATTTTCATAAAGTTCAGGAGTATATTTGACACTTTTTCTTTATAACTATTATTACTAAGACAATTTATGGAACACTTCAAAAGCGGTTAAACAAAAGGATGTTCAATGATAAAACGGACCGGGATTGTAGCCTTAATATGATGCAATTAACAAATGAGTGATCCTATCTGTGATCCAATTGTTAATTACCCATTATTAATTCCAATTCTAACAAGCGTATTCCAAATATGTCTTCTACAAAGGAAGGTTATCCGACGTCCCAGCTCGTCGAAGCTATCGCCTATTGATTGAAATTTCCCTCCTCAGCCGGAGGCGGAACCGGCTGTAAAGACAAACTTGAAGAAACGTCTTTAAAATTATCTTTTTTTATAGAGTATGAAGTCCCACTCACCTACTTAATCATGGTGTACTTAGCCACCTAATACTTTTTGTAACTCGTATTAAAAGAAGTGCAAGAATTAAAATCCTGCACCATTTTAACATTGTTCTAGGAACAAGATTCAAGTTAGACAGACAACATGGAATTTATTATATTGACTAGTACAATAGATCTGGACGGTTCCTCTGCTTGGGGTCATGAAATTTGTAGTATCTAGATTAGTTAGAATATAATATTTTGACTTGTAAAGTTGGAATTTATTATTTTGACTTGCAAAAGTGAGGGTAAAGAAGTAGTGGTTGGACAGTGTATATGTACTACTCTTAGTTGTATGCATCATTTATTACACTAAGAAAGTTGGAACCTTTTTGTTATTTTTGTTCATTAACAGTTGGATTTTTTTCTTTCTTCAAGCCAAAATTATGGGTTTTTCTTATGTTTTGCTTCTATTTAGCTCAATAATAGTAACTATACTTGGTGAAGATATTCTCCATCTTGAAGTTTTCAATAGTGTAGATCAATCTTTTCCTCTCCTTCAGTTTACAGATAGTACTGAAAGTCAACCGTATAGAACTGCATATCATTTTCAACCTCCCAACAACTGGATGAATGGTATATACATTCTTAACATGTTCATCCACTTTTCATATTTGTGATTAATTTTGTGTAATCTAATCTAATTTTCCTTTGTTTGGTGGATGGTGTCATTGACTTATAATGCTGGTGAACTGGGCAATACATGACTTGGGATTCACAGATCCTAATGGTAAGTTTTCTTATTCACTTTTTGTTTAGAGGAGATAAGAGTTGCTAAACCAAAAAGATATCTGCAAAAGAAAAAAAAAATTATCAAATCCTAATTGGACAAGTAAGTTTACACTTCTGGGTGGGTGGTTAGTGAGCAATGTGGCTAAAGCTTTTCTTGAAACAATTTATTAGGCTCCATAACTGATATAATAATACTTATCCCTTTAATTTAACCAGACTTCCCTTTACAAATGGATTAAAGCTAATTTTACTATTTCACCCTTCTAACAAGCAAATTATTAAAGTTATTGTTCCAACTCTCTACTCCAAATATATTTTAGTAGTAAGTATAAAGTATTTATTTAAATGGGATGCATCACATTTCTTCTCTCTATCTTCTTTCCTTTTTTTGAAATAAATATGAGATAATGGTCCAAAATACATGTGAACATTTTTTTTTTGCGTATTTCACACCTCAACTATCACATGCTCCATTTTCTTACCTGAACTATTATCATCTGTAATAAAGCACACCTCAACTATCCATTGTTATCTTTTCCTACCTGAACGATGGTGATAGTTCATGTATGAAAAGGAAACAACTGATAGTTGAAGTGTATTTTAAGACATAGATGATGATAGTTTAGATAGGGAAATGGAACAACTGATAGTTGGGGGTATGAAACTAGCGAAAAAACGATAGTTAAATGTGTTTTTTTTTGTCATAAGTATATATTATAACCCACAAATTTAAACGTGCAGGACCAATGATCTATAAGGGAATTTACCATTTATTTTACCAGTACAACCCTGGAAGTGCAGTATGGGGAAACATTACATGGGGTCATGCTACTTCAACTGATCTTGTCAACTGGATTATTCATCCTATTAGTCTTTTTCCTTCAGAACCTTCTTATGACATCAAAGGTTGTTGGTCAGGTTCTGCTACAATTCTACAAGATGGCACACCAGCTATACTCTATACTGGAATCGACTCTAATAATAATCAAGTCCAAAATCTAGCCGTGCCCAAAAATTCATCCGACCCTTATCTAGTCGAATGGATTAAATCGCCTAGTAATCCAATCATGGAACCTAATGCCGTGAACAAAATCAATTCTACTTTGTTTAGGGACCCGACTACGGCTTGGTTAGGCCACGATGGGAAATGGAGAGTCATCGTAGGGAACGAAAGAGAACAAACTACTGGACTCGCTCTTTTGTACACTAGCTCGGATTTTATACACTGGACAGAAGCAGAGCATCCTCTGCATTCGTCCAATGAAACTGGAATGTGGGAATGCCCTGATTTTTTCCGTGTATCAACACACAAGCATGTGCTTAAGGCCAGCGTGTTTCGATCTCTGGTTGAATATTATACGGTTGGAACCTATGATCGTGACACGGATATTTTTGTTCCGGATGCG
The DNA here is from genome assembly GCA_029783415.1 of Anisodus acutangulus. Lineage (NCBI taxonomy): Eukaryota > Viridiplantae > Streptophyta > Magnoliopsida > Solanales > Solanaceae > Anisodus > Anisodus acutangulus. The sequence continues at coordinate 20,679,767 of CM056507.1, read as the reverse complement.
GGATCTGTAGACAATGAATCAGGATTGAGGTTAGATTATGGGAAGTACTATGCTTCAAAGTCTTTCTTTGACGGTGACAAGAACAGGAGGATCTTGCTTTCTTGGATCAATGAGTCTACAAGTGCCAACATTGATATAATGAAAGGATGGTCTGGTCTTCAGGTAATATTATGTTTGATGTCATTTTTTTATATACTTCTTTGGCAGAATTGGTTCACAAAATTAGACTCACTTCTTAAATGAGATGAGGTTAAACGTATAAGTGTGGATTCATATAGCCGATTCAACTTGTTTGAGACTGAGGCGTTGTTATTGTTATCGTATTAAATTCACGTTATATTCATTAGACCATGTGTTTTGCTCGTCCTGTGAATAGATAGCCTAGAGAGAAGTGGTATCTAGTAGTGTGGCCAGTGGCAGAGAGCTAGGGGGACCCAAGGGGTTCATCCTAACCCTTTGGCTGGAAATTACACCGAGGTCAAAATTATTTGTGGGAAAATTACGGCCCAATGCCTTTGGTGATCTAGTTTACAAAATGATCTAGTTTACAAAATAGGTTTTGTATATTTATACATATAATATACATAATCTTCGGCCATATTAGTAAATAAGTTTGGCCGAACCGTACATATTGGTAAGCTTTCCATTATTTTTTATGTATAAATAGTAGATGTTGAATCCATTGGCTTCTTCATGCGTTTAATTCTTTTCATTTTGCATCTCCTTAGTGAAAATTTTAGCTCCGTTACTGAACGCGGCCTAACTGTAATTCAAAGAGTTAAGAAGGTATAGAGAATTTCTTTAATTAATTATAATAACGATTGTTTTCAGGCGTTTCCTAGGAAAATTTGGCTGGACAAATCTGCGAAGCAATTGGTTCAATGGCCAGTAGAAGAAATTGAAAAGCTAAGGACAAACCAAGTTAAGTTACCAATTACAACAGTAAAAGCAGGTTCACTGGTTGAAGTTTTAGGTGTCACTGGTGCACAGGTATAATTCTTTCAACCTAACTTTTGAAAATTTGCTTCAATTGCACAATCTTCCACTGAATTTCTAGAACTTCTACAAAAGTAGTATGCAGCATATTGTGTCCCTTTCAAATTTGCAACCTTTTACCTTATTTGTTTCTTAGTTGTGACATTTTAGGCAAATTCTTCATGGATAAAATAAGAAAAAGATGTTGGATATATAAAGAAACTAGACTTAGACCCTAATGATGTATTTTAAAACCTGGCCTAGTCCCAAAACGGATAACATCACTACTAGACTGGGTTATTACAGTCACTGTGCGAACAACCTTTGAATATAGTGGGGCAAAACTCAACTTCACCTAAGTTAAGGCGAATTCCACATCTTTAAAATGAGGTGGAGCAAACCTTAGCGTCTTAGGCTGGTGTATGTGACACCCTAGGCAAATCACACATCGGGAAAACACGAGAGAAACACTGGATATATAAAGGAAAAAAGTTTTAAACCCTGTGCACGACTGTGTAGACCTAGGTTCAAAACGGACGATATCACTAGTGGACTGAACTGTTACATTAGTCTCGCTTAAAGAGAAATGACAATTGGAGTGGAACAGGGTGTAAGATTCTAGTATCATTTGGAAAATTCTTGTCATAGCTTTTGGAAGTGACATTGATGCATACTAATGTAGTTTTGTACTAATTGTGTTGTTCAGAAATCAGTCCATTAATATAACAAAAAAATAATCTGAAGAGCTACATGGAACTTTTAAAATCAAATGATAAAGGTACTTGTAGTATGGGCAACCATTCTAGTTTTTTTGCGAAAGGATATACATTACTAAAAATAAAATTCGAAATAGGTACAAACATAGTCGTTAATTCGTCGCTAAATCACTTTTAACTAACAATTTTATTTAATAATAATCGGTCAACAAATAGGATTAGCAACAGATTTAACCATTTAGCTATAGAATTTATCCATCGCTAATTCCTATTTTTTTTAGGAGTATATTGGTTCCTCAACTGCTAATTTCTAGTGTTAAATTGTTTCAGGCGGATGTAGAAATCTCCTTCTCAATCCCAATGCTAGAGAAAGAAGAGGTACTTGAATCAAGTTGGACGAATCCCCAAGAAATATGCAGCCGAAGAGGTTCATCAGCCAACGGTGGTGTAGGTCCTTTTGGTTTGCTTGTCATTGCCTCAAGCGACATTCAAGAATTTACTGCAGTCTTCTTTATAGTTTTAAAAAAGAATGACAAGTTTGTTGTGCTAATGTGCAGTGATCAGAAAAGGTATCTCTCTCCCTCGACTCTTTCCTCCCTTTTAGGATACCTGTAGGGTGTAAGTATTAAACCGGATTGTAGGTAACGAAAACAGGGTTAAAGTGTATTCGAAAGGTTAAACAAAGAGAATGCTGAGTCGAGAGATGACTCTCTGTCTTTAAGACAAAATTGTCCCCGTATAAATGTTTTTACGGTATTGGACAATAGTCTCCCAAGATAAAACAACAACTAATCAATTGTACAAAGCAAATACAGTTGATTCTAGCGAAGAAAAAAAATTAGAACAGATTGCTGAAGAACGACTTCTGCTTTTTGTTTCTGGAACAAATTAGAAGAGACTTCTCGTGATCTGCTTCTGTGTGTCGAACAGAACAGAAAGGAAAACTTTGAGTAATTTGTTGTGTGTTCTATATTCCATGTTTCGTGCTCTTTTTCTCTCCTCTGTACTTAGAATTGAAAAGAAACATTCAATTTATAAGAGTGGAAAAAGAAGATAAACAATCATAGGGAGACAAACAGTCATGTCTGTTGGTATGTGTTCTCTTGAACAGTCATGACTGTTGGTGTCTTTAAGAATCATTAAACTTCAGGGACCAAAATATAAATAGTTAACATTTCAGGGACCAAAAAAAAAGTTTCCCAACAACCCACGACCCAAACCCGAGACCGGACTGGCGGCGGGGGTGTGGGGCTTAGTCTCGAACCCAAGCTCACCTAGGTCCTCTCCTTTCTAAACACACGGGTTACCCCTTAGGGTCCCAAACCCTTACTCAAACTTAGAGTTTATATATTGCATAAACTCTCATTCTTTTACCAATGAGGGAGATTTATCATTTTTTGCCAAAGACCCTCCATCTTTTTATGTCTCAAACACCTTACTTTGTGTACCAATAACTCTTTCAATACTTAACGAAATTTGACAATTCTTAGCACTAACATTATCTACTCACTTAGTAGATTAGGTATGTGCGAAGAAACAATATTTTCGACATGCGGGGCCCACGTGTTTAAGTCATTAAAGATGGGATAAACTCAATCCCACATTAGTAAAATTTCCAACAATCCCCTCTTGAAAGAGAATTGGTGCACACAGGGTGCCAAAGTTCAGCAATCTTTCAGCGGAAAAGATATTGCATCAGGAAAGGTAGCTTTCGGCTTTGAACCTTCCTTAGTCGATTACCATCGGATTTACTTACTGCGCGGTGAATGCGATGTCTTGAACCATCAGTGTTTAGTGTAAATTAAGACAATGATATCGACACAATAACTCTTCTTATTCATTTCTTCTTATTGTTTTGCCCGTTGTGGCCGTGGACAACGCTTGGATTCTTAAGTGCGTATGTTTGAAGCGGCATGTCTTCACACTTAAATAGGTGATCTCCTATAATGTATATAGCTCTACCCCACTCGCAAGTGTTAGGAATCATTAAAAGTTTTAGAAACTTATCATTTACCCATTATGCAGTTATCATTTAATGTCTATCGCGGGACGGCTTTGGAGTTATCATTCTTTAAAGAATGATAATCTGAAGTGCTCTTACTTCAAGTGAAGCACTAAACTGAACCTCTATAGTTTAATTTTTCCATTGAACCAAATTCCTGGGATCTCCAGTCAGTAAGGTTGGGTTACCACCATAAAGATTCTTATTGTTTGGGTTTTAAGCCAATTCCCCTAGACAGACAGAATATTTGATCTTTGGGTAGGCCTTTAGTTAAAGGATCTGCTAAGTTATCTTTTGATTTGACGTAATCAATGAAAATGACACCCGTAGTGATCAACTGCCTAATGGTCTTATGTCTCCGACGAATATGTCTAGACTTGACATTGTACATATTACTTCGTGCCCTTTCTAAAGACGATTGGTTTTCACAGTGAATCATCACTGAAGGCACGGGTTTATCCCAATAAGGGATATCCTCTAAGAAGTCGTGAAGCCATTATGCTTCTTCTCATGCTTTGTCCAAAGCGATAAACTCTGATTCCATCGTGGATCGGGCGATGCAAGTTTGCATAGAGGATTTTCAAGATACAGCCCCACCACCAATTGTAAAAATATACCCACTGGTGGATTTGGTGTTCTTTATGTCATATATCCAATTTGCATCACTATATCCTTCCAGTACGACTGGATATCTTGAATATTGTAATATGTAAGTCGGCGAATATTTCAGATATCGTAGTATCCGATTTAATGCTTTCTAGTGATCATTTCCATGATTACGAGTGAACCTAGCCAACTTATTGACTGGATAAGCAATGTCGGATTGGGTGAAGTTTGTAATGTACATTAAATTGTCAATGACCTATGCATATCGCTCCTGGAATACGGGAGCACCACGATTTTTATCAATTCTATGATTCAAATTCATTGGTGACTTCATAAGGGGACTGTCAAATGCATCCAATTTCCTCACAACATCTTCAATGTAATGAGATTGAGATAAGACCAGCCCGTCAGATGTCTTAGAAATCTTAATTCCTAAGATCATATCTGTAATACCCATTTCTTTCATCTGGAAACATTGTTTCAACTTATTCTTGGTTTCCAGGATCAACTTAAGACTACTTCCGGTGATGAGCATGTCATCTACGTAAAGGCATATCATGACAAATAAGTCAGAGTTCCCTTTGATATAGATACATTTATCACAATCATTTATGGAGAAACTTTTTGATAATAAAGTATTATCAAACTTTCATGTCATTGTTTTAGAGCTTGTTTAAGTTCGTACAGAGACTTAACAAGTCGACATACTTTCTTTTCTTGTCATGGAATCTCATACCCCTCGGGTTGTTCCGTGTATATTTCCTCTTCCAAATCTCCGTTTATGAAGGTTGTCTTAACATCCATTTGATGTATCTCAAGGTCACGCAAAACTGCAATGGCTATGAATACTCTTATGGATGTTAATCTACATATAGGGGAGTATGTGTCGAAGTAATCGAGGCCTTTCTTTTGTCTGTAGCCTTTGACTACTAATCTGGCCTTATACTTGTCAATAGTTCCATCTGCTTTGTACTTCCTTTTGAGTATCCACTTACAACCCAAAGGTTTGCTTCCTGGAGGAAGATCAACCATTTCCCAAGTATGGTTTTGCAGGATGGAATCTATTTCGCTTTTTATAACTTCTTTCCAAAGCGGTGCTTCTGGAGTTAACAATGCTTCTTTAATTATCCTCGGTTCATTTTCAACCATATAGGTTAGAAAGTCTGGACCAAAGGTTTTGTCCTTTTTGGCCATTTTGCTCCGTCTTGGTTCCACCTCTGGAACCCCCAAGTTCTGTAGGTCTGAAACATTAAGTTTCGGATAATCAGAAACCCCAGAGTCTTGTAGATCTGGAACGTCTAGTTCCAGATAATCAGAAACTCCCGGGTCTTGCTCGTTTTGAGCATTGTGTTCATAACTTCGTTTGCGCAAAATTATTTCTTTTTCCTTTCTAGGAAAGATCTCTTCAAAGAATTCAGCATTCATTGACTCCATGATCGTACCTTCGTAGATATCAGGTATCACTGACTTATACACTAAGAAGCGATAAGTACTACTGTTATTTGCATATCCAATGAATATGCAATCTACAGTCTTAGGTCCAATTTCTACCTGTTTTGGTTTAGGTACTTCGACCTTTGCCAAACAACCCCACACTTTCAAATATTTGTAAGTGGGTTTCTTTCCTTTCCATGATTCTTAAGGAGTTTTATCCTTATCCTTATGCGGAACTCTATTGAGAATTGTATTAGCGGTAAGAATTGTTTCGCCCCACATGTTTTGGGCTAAACAGGAATTGATACGTAGAGCATTCATCATTTCCTTTAACGTACGGTTTTTGCGCTCGACAATACCGTTAGACTGAGGCGAGTAAGGAGCGGTCGTTTGATGAACACTGTCGAATTGAGCACAATATTCTTCAAACGGTGCTACGTATTTTCCCCCTCTATCACTACGAATTGCCTTAATCCGTAGATTTAGTTGATTTTCAACTTCTACTTTGTAGCGTTTAAATACTTTAAAGGCTTATCTTTACTTTTCAACAAGTAAACATAACAATACCTTGTACTTTCATCAATGAAAGTCACAAAGTACTTGTTCCCCCCTTTAGTTTGTACAAACTTTAAATCACATATGTCTGTGAGAATAAGTTCTAGAGGAGCGGTGTTTCTTTCGACTAAGTGGAAAGATGACTTGGTTAATTTTCCTCTACGCACATCTCACGTTTATGTTGAGGGTTTATGTCGAAGGAAGGCAACAATTCCAACTTTACTAACTTTTGAATGGATTTGTAGTTTACGTGTCCTAATCTATGATGTCATAGATTAGAAGGCTCAAGCAAGTAGGTGGAAGGCTTCGCTTTATTAGATGAACGAATTACAGACATAGCATTCACTTTGAAGAGGTCGTCACACGCGAAGCCTCTTCCTACAAATATACCATTCTTAGTTATTACAAATTGTTGGACTCAAAAACTAGTCTAAAGCCAGCTTTGACCAACAGTGGCCCTGAAACCAAGTTCTTGCGGATGTCAGGGACGTGCATCAATTCCTTTAGAGTGATATCTTTGCCTGAAGTCATTTTGAGGACAATCTTTTCAACCCCTTGCACTTTAGAGGTAGCGTCATTGCCCATGGACAACTTCTTGCCCGTGACTGGGGCGTAAGAGGATAATGCATCCTTGTCAGAGCAGATGTGACATGTTGCACCCGTGTCTATCCACAATTGCCTTGGATTCTCCACCAGATTTGCCTCCAGCACCACTGCCGAGAAATCCACAATCTTGTCGGCAAGATCCGGAGGATTACCCTCGTCTTGTACAACGTTAGCCTCTTCCTTACATTTGTTCTTGGCCTTCAGGTCATTTGTGACCTGGGTATTTTGGCCCACTTTAGTCGTTGTGTTAGACTGAGTGTCCATTGCATCCCCACTAGATGGAGAATCTTCTGTCTGAGATCGTGACAGACTCAACGCAGTAAGATAGAACAACATTTTCAGTCTCCTTCTCTTGTTGTAATTGTTATCCAGAACCTTACCTCGACGTTTTCTTTGGAAACTGTCAGGAGCATGGACAACAATATTTCCTTGAGCAGCGCCAGAGATAACAACATTTCGTTGAGCAGTGGCAGAGACAACAACATTTCCTTGAAGAGAAGCAGTGCCAGAACTAGAAGCATAACTGTTGACAGTAGTAGGACCAGAACCACCAACATAATTGTTAACCGGACTGTCAACAGAACAATTGGCAGAAACAGAGTCAAACCCAGAGTTAGAACCACAATCGGAAACACAACTGTTGACAGACATCTTTCGAACACTTAAAAAATAACAAAATTTTATCTTAAAATTGTAAGTACAAAACTGGATTGTAGGTAACGAAAACATGGTTAAAGTGTATTCAAAAGGTTAAACAAAGAGAACGCTAAGTCGAGAGATGGCTCTTTGTCTTTAAGACAAAATGGTCCCGTATAAATGCTTTTACGGTATTGGACAATAGTCTCCCAAGATAAAACAACAACTAATCAATTGTACAAAGCAAATACAGTTGATTCTAGTGAAGAAAAAAAATAAGAACAGATTGTTGAAAAAGGACTTCTGATTTTTGTTTCTGGAACAAATTAGAAGAGACTTCTTATTTTTTGCTTCTGTGTGTCGAACATAACAGAAAGAAAAACTTTGAGTAATTTGTTGTGTGTTCTATATTCCCTGTTTCATGCTCTTTTTCTCTCATCTATACTTAGAATTGAAAAGAAACATTCAATTTATAAGAGTGGAAAAGGAAGACAAACAGTCACAGGGAGGCAAACAGTCATGTCTGTTGGTATCTGTTCTCTTGAACAGTCATGACTGTTGGTGTCTTCAAGAACCATTAAACTTCAGGGACCAAAATGTAAATAGTTAATATTTCAGGGATCAAAAAGAAAGTTCCCCAACAGCCCCGAACCCGAGACCAGACGGGCGGCGGCGCACGTGTGGGGCTTAGCCTCGAACCCAAGCTCACCTAGGTCCTCTCCCTTCTAAACACATGGGTTACCTCTTGGGGTCCTAAACCCTTACTCAAACTTAGAGTTTATTTATTGCATAAACTCTCATTCTTTTTCCAATGAGGGAGATTTGTCATTTTTGGCCAAAGACCCTCCATTTTTTTATGTCTCAAACACCTTACTTTGTGTACCAATATTTCTTTCATTTCTTAACGAAATTTGAAGATACTTGGCACTAACATTATCTACTCACTTAGTAGATTAGGCATGTGCAAAGAAACAATGTTTTCGACATGCGGAGCTCATGTATTTAAGTCATTAAATATGGGGTAAACTCAATCCCACATTAGTAAAATTTCCAACGTAGGGTACATGATTTGATGCATGAAAGGTCTACTCTTATTACAAGAGTATAAAACGATATTATATGGTTAAGAAACAAATTGTCTTTTGTACATATAGTGTATTAATCTATTATAACTATAGGATACTTCCCTTTCGCGAATTAGTGTATTTATCCGAGTAATCCACAAACCACGAAGATATCTCTTTTTTCTATTCATAACCCGATAAGCAAAACTAAACCTCTTATTTTCTGTTTAGTAAGTTTGAGTAATTATTGAATGAGACCCTTGAAAGCTTGATGCAAGTAAACATATTTTTGTTCTATGTATCCGAGCTATATATTCCCATTTAATTTTGATCATTGAATAAATAAAACTTTGACGAATAACTAATTGATTGTCTTTCTTTTCGTTAATTTTTTTTAAAATTGCTATTCCTTTTATCCAGAGGAATCTTTCTTCCAAGTTACACCATAGAGCCATTTATTAATTTCATCTATGTTATATATTAATTTCTATCTAGATTGGAGTATATATCTATACTATATTAAGTAGATTGTAGATTTTGATATGTATATCTATTAGATCGTGGCTTCATGTATCAAATATTTCAATATTTTTGTATCCGGTATTTTTTATTTGTTTCAACAATATGATGAGAATAGATACAAGAAAAAGACTTTCATTTTCAGTCTCTTATTTATTTCGTTGTTGGGTTAGTCATACACTTCACATGTTTCTAGCGGTTCACTTTTATTTTGTTGTTGTTGTTGAATTTTAGATTTTCTAAAAAGAATAGAAAATACAATCAATCATTTTCCATAAGTCGTGATGACTTTGTATCTTGAAAATGTATATTTATAAGTGTCCGAATTAATTTTCTACTTGTAAATTTAGAAATTCATTATGAACTTTTCTAATGCAGGTCGTCATTGGGTCTTGATTATGACAAACCCACTTATGGAGCAGTTTTGGATGTTGATCCTGTTAAGCAAAACTTGTCATTGAGGACTTTGGTAAGTTTCACCATCAAAAAGCTAATTTCCGAACTTTTGAATATTGTTATGCGATTGTTCTAATTTGTTTACTAAAACTATCCACCGTAACGTGATAGTTTTATCTTAACAACTCATTTTTTAAATTCAACATGATATCCATGCACTCATATGCATCGTAATTGCAGGGAATAATTATAACATGTTCGATTGACAGAGTATTACATAAAATAACCTAATATTATCGGATTTTTACATTATCACTATATATAATCTAAACAATAAAAAATCTTGTGTTAAACTATAATTTTCATACTTACAAATGAAAGCATACAAAATATTCTCTAATAAGTAGGAGCTTGACTCTTTATGCTTTTATTCAGATTTCTTGTTCAAAATTTTTGTTGTATTGCTTTTAAAATAATCATTTTAAATTTATTATAAACTACCTCAACACTTTTTTCGTGAACTGAGTAATATAACAAAAAATTAAAGAATTAGAAACAAAAAACTCATGAATGTAAAACTAGAAAGAGAAACAGAAGAGAGAAATTTTTATTTTTTTTATTTTTCTTTATTAATTGCTTTTAGCATTATATCATGGAATTGAATGCGGAGATTCTTTTTAATGGATATTTATAGCAAATATTTAAAATTAGCAAAAAAAAAAACAAAACCACAGATTTTACATGATATCCAAAAGGTTCTGGAGCTTATATGTTTTTTTTTTAACAGATAGATCATTCCATAGTAGAAAGTTTTGGTGGAGGGGGGAAAACTTGCATTACAGCTAGAGTTTACCCTACTTTGGCCATCAACGATAACGCCCACATATTTATTTTCAACAATGGGTCACAACATGTTGAGATCTCCAATTTGAATGCATGGAGTTTGAAGCAAGCTCAGATCCACTAAAGAAGATGATTAATCATTGATCAATAAGATTATCAGAGATGATTAATTTCGTATTCAATATCAATTAGAAACTCAAATTTTGTCCTTTGGTTTAATATAGTCATGAATTAAATCAAATTAGGAATGTTTCCACCTCACTAGTTACAAGAAATATTAGTATGTTTTTCATTTTCAGTCACCACAAGATTTATAACTAAGTATGAAGAAAGAAAAAGAAAAAAAATTATATTCACATTTTAGCTTAATATTAGGTCAACGTTGACAATATTTCATTTAAATTTTGACTTATCAAGCCCTTCTTGTTCAGTTTTTTTTTTAAAGCAATGATTTTCTTTGATGGGATATCAGAAAACGGCCCAATGAGCCCCAATGTTTTACCAAAATCCAAACTACACATTATATTTTTGCAGAAGTTCTATTACCTCCGGACTAATCTAAAATGAAATATATTACTCCCTAAATGCTGAGGTGACATGAATTGGCAATGAAATTGTAATTCACTCTCCTAAACAGATTGAGTGGTAAAAATAAATTACTAAAACTTTATTTTATTAATATTTTCTATTTAATATTAATTTTTTGATTTTTTAAAATCTTTCTCTTTCTGTTTTTGTTTTCTTTCTCTTCTTTCTTTTTCTCTTCGATACTTTCCTGGATTAAGGTTACCGGAAAACTTTTCATGGACGAACTCCATTTTTTTTCATTTCAATACTACCTTGTTCAAAAGTCAAAACTATCTAAGATCTTGTCAGCTTTTCTATATTAAGTTGGAGCTCATTTTTAATATTACCTAGTACACTTACAAATTTTAAAAAAATAAAAATAAAAAAACCCATTTCAACCAACTTTTTACTTGCAGAAGCTTAAGAATTTGACAAGAAAAATGATTACCCTAATTTCTGTTCATTTATTTGGTAACTTTTTAGGATATTTAGTTTGAGAGTTGTTTTTAATGGAGGAAAATCAGAAACAACAATAATTTTTGGTTTCATCTATATCGGAGCTTTCAAATTCTTCATCTTTGTTGTTTCTGAAAATCGAAGCGGAACCATAGCAGCTGAAAGAAATAATCCCTTGATTATTTTCATTAATGAAAGAGAATATATACAATATATAATTTCCTTAATAGAAAAATCATATTCATATTCTAATACCAAAACTCTATTCTAGTAGTACAAGAATCCTACAACTATGGTAAGTGTATAATACTAATAATTACAATTATTTTACACTAATATATCATTCCTCAACCGTGATATACACCTTATATATGGTAAGTGTATATCACGGTCCAACCTAGTACAAAAGACCCAAAAGACCAGTGATATACACTATGTATACCAAGTGTATATCACGTGTATATACCTTGTTTAACATACCCCCCCCCCCACAGTCATAGCGGACGGTCTTCGTACGCTGAGACTGTCCTTAAAATTTTCAAAAAGGACCGAGGGAAGACCATTTGTAAAGATGTCTGCAATTTGATACTTGGAAGGGACATGACAGACTTGAACTTGTCCACGAGCTACCTTTTCGCAAACAAAGTGAATGTCCATCTCGATGTGTTTAGTCCGCTGGTGCTGAACCGGGTTACCAGAAAGGTAGATGGCACTAACACTATCACAATAAACCAAGATAACTTTCTGAATAGGACAATGAAGCTCTAATAGAAGATTATGTAACCAACAGTATTCAGAGACCATATTGGCTACCCCTCGATACTCAGCCTCTACACTAGAGCGTGATAAAGTCGACTGACGCTTTGCAGACCAGGAGACAAAGTTATTATGAAGAAACATACAATAGCCAGTCGTAGACCGTCTGGTGTCTGGACAGCTACCCCAATCAGTATTTGTATACGAGACGAGTGTAGATGTCGACGAAGGATATAAATGTAAGTCATAGTCAAGTGTCCCCTGGATGTACCGAATTATGCTTTTGAGCGCATTCATGTGCTCAATCCTGGGATCATACATAAACAAACACACATGTTGTATGGCATACGTAATATCTGGTCTCGTGAATGTAAGTTATTGAAGGGCTCTTACAAGACTGCGATTGCGGGTCAGATCCTCATAAGGTGAGCCAGCCGCAGCACCCAACTTGGGTTTAGTATCAACCGGAGTGGAAGTGAACTTACAGGATGACATCCCAGCCCTCTCAATGATCTCAGTTGCATACTTCCTCTCGGATAAGAATAACCCACCTGCATGACGAGTGACAACAATCCACAAAAATAACTCAAGGGCCCTAAGTCTTTCATAGCAAACTCAGAACTGAGCATTGTCATGATAGACCAGCGTAATATATCAGAAGAGGCAGTCAAGATAATATCATCCACATACAATAGTATATGAGCCAAGGACGAACCACGACGGTATATGAACAATGAATTATCAGACCTGCTGTGAGAGAACCCAATAGTCGAAACATAGTCAGCAAACCTCTTATACCAAGCTCGTGGAGACTCTTTAAGCCCATACAAGAACATCTTCAATAAACAGACATGATGGGGATATTTGGGATCCCTAAACCCTAGGGGCTGATGCATATAGACTGTCTCATTGAGATCACTATGTAAGAAAGCATTCTTCACATCTAGCTGATAAATGGGTCATGCTTTCGAAAGAGCCAAGTTGAGCACAGTGTGAATGGTAGCCGGTTTGACCACCGGACTAAATGTCTCTCCACAATCTACACCCACTTGCTGAGTCTTACCATCACCTACAAAACGGGCCTTATACCTTGCAAACGAACCGGAAGCATTGTCCTTATGAGCAAAAATCCACATAGACCGAATAATATTAACACCAGATGAACGGGGCACCAACTCCCACGTCTTATTATCAATAAGAGCATTATATTCGTCGGTCATATCAATTTTCCAATTCGGGTCATTTAAAGCAAACACATGATTACCGGGTAAGGGTGATTTAAGAACATTTGAATTAAAATTAAAATATCTTTTTGGTTTAAAAATATCCCGTTGATTACGAGTGACTGGTCTTTGATTCGGGGAAGAATTTGGCGGATTTTGGGAAATATCTGGACACGAAAGGGACGGACTGCCAGATGGGCTGTTGCTGATGATAGCATGCGATGAGTGACGCCGAAACTAGGACAGTTTCCAAATTGGGCTGAGCCACTGGCGCAATTGTGGAAATTGGAACAGTGGCTGGCCCATGGTCCGAAACTGGAACAGTGGTGGGTGACGTGTTTGGAGGTCCAGCGGGCAGTGGGCTCGCTGGCAGATTTGGGGTGTGGGATGCGTCCGAAAAATGGTGGATAATATACGGGGAGACACCATCATCTAAAAAATTATACGAACTAGGCACGGGACTATTTACCTTAGCAAATGGAAATTGGGATTCATAAAAAATAATATGGCGACTAATGATGATTTTATTAGATGATAAATTAAAGCATTTGTAACCACGATGAGTAAATGGATAACTCAAAAATACACAAGGGGTAGACCGAACCTGATGTTTGTTAATTGTGGTGGACGGAAAAAGTGGATAACACAAGCACCCAAAGACCCTAAGATGTGAATACGAAGGAGTCTTATTATATAAAATTTGAAGAGGAGACGAATATGTCAAACCTTTGGAAGGGAGAATGTTAAGAATATATGTAGCCATTTGTAGAGCATGATGCCAAAAAGAAAGGGGTACGGAAGCATGAATCAATAAAGTGCGGACAATGTTATTAATGATACGAATTTTGCGTTGGCTTTCCCATTTTGTGAAGACGTATGAGGGAAAGAAAACCAAAAATGGATCCCATTATTTGCACAAATTTCCCGAAACACCCCACTGTCATATTCTTTGCCATTATCACATTGAACATTTTTTATTTTCCGTTCAAATTGGGTTTTAATGGATGCTCTAAATTTTAAGAAGGTGGAAAACACTTGAGATTTTTTCGCTATCGGAAAAGTCCATAAAACTTAGAATAAACATCCAAAAAGAGAACATAATACCGATGACCCAAAGAACTAAGAACATGAGACGTCCATAAATCGCTATGAATAATATCAAATGACATTAAAGTATGAGAATTAGAGTCTACAAATGGCAACCCAACATTTTTTTCCTAAAGAACAAGATTGACAATTCAGAGTACTACTCGTACCCTTACATGAAATAAAATTATTTTTATCTAAAGAAGACAAAATAGACGACCCCGGATGACCAAGATGAGCATGCCACAAGGATGGAGCAAAGGCTGCAAAAGTTGACGGCAAGGCTTGACTCGAGAGACCGGAATATGGCGTGATAGGATAAAGATCTCCCTTACAATCACACCTCATGAAAGGACTCCCCGTCTTGAAATCATTCACAGAAAATCCAAACGGATCAAATTCAATAGACATGGAATTATCCATGGTGAATTTACGAACAGACACTAAATTTTTAATCAATTTAGGGGCATGAAGGGTATTTTTCAAGATAAGGGGTGGATGTGGGGGGGACAAGGTTTTATGACCATGACCACAAATTGGAATAGAATTACCATTACTAATAATTATTCCACGAGGATTACTCAAATTGGAATAAGACGAGAGAGTACCTTGATCGGATGTCATGTGGGTAGTGGTTCCGGTGTCCATGTACCAATTCAGGTCCGGTGGCGTTAAACCCAGTGTGTACATAGCGGCTTCAATGTCGGTCTGAGTGGGGCCTGCTGCGTGATGGGTTTGCGGAGGCGGGGGCCCAAGCACACTTACTTGTTACCCCAGCCTAAAAGACGGTCGGAAACCTGTTGGGCCATAATTATTGGGCCAGGCTGCATTGGGCCAGGACTGTTGCTGGGCAGCCCAACTATCTGGCGCTGTAGCTGGAGGAAAATAGAGGTTGTTGGGCTACTGCCCACTGCCCACTGGCCCAGGCCCAAGGCCAGGGAGCCCAAGGCTGGGACCAGTTGGGTTGTGGCCCACTGTCATAGCGACGAGGCCCACTGCCACTATTCCTATTATCGCGTTTTCCCCCGTGATTTTTTCCATTATTTTCCGACCATTTTTGTCGCCCCCGTGAGAATGGTTTTGGTTTGAATTATCAAGGAACCCTTGAGAATTGGTGGAGGACATCATCATGACCACGGGACTAGTACTTGTAGCTGCCTTTTTAGCCTAACCGGCTTCTTTCAAAGTAAGCATGGAGCGGGCTTGATAGAACCTCGGGAGAGGATTACTTTGACGAATGAGAGTTTTAACACCATTATACCCGCATCTCCACTAAAGTTGTGAGTAGCTGGAAGTGGAGCTAAGTCCAGAGGGCCTCGGATAGGTCAACAACCATCTGCAGGACAAGACGATCTTTACTAATGGGGGCACCAACGTTGCGGAGTTGATTCGCCAATTCTTTCAACCTTTTGCAATAGGCTGAAACGTTTGGGAAATTTTCCATATTGACGTGAGAAAATTCCTGCTCAAGGGTAACATCACGAGAATTCCGATTATCTTGAAAAATATCACGTACTCTATTCCACACCGCCATCTCCGTAGCGTTGGGTTCGATAATCGTTTGTAAGAGGTCGGTAGAAATAGTGGAGTAAATCCACTGAAGAACAGTAGCATCAAGTGTTGACTATAACTTAGGATTATCCTCGGGTTTGGGCACCTCCGTATCCTTAGGAGCCACGGGGATAATATGATGGAGGACTTGATGCGAGCGTGCATTAACTTTGAACAGTTTGGCCCACGTCGCGTATTGGACGTTTTCAATTTCAAGAATGATAGGGATGTAATTCTTGATATTTGAAACAACAAGGGCATGATGAAACGTGTTCTTAGCCATAATAGCAACGCAAGACGTGATTCAGGGATTGGGAAGAAAATTTTAGGAAGAGAGAAGAGACTGTCGACATGAATTCCGAGGAAAATGGGCTCGGAAAATTAGGCAGGGTGACGGAAAATATGAAGGAATTTGAGAGAGGATTTTAAGACCTAGACTTCAGATACCATGAAAGAAATAATCCCTTGATTATTTTTCATTAATGAAAGAGAATATATACAATTTCCTTAATAGGAAAATCTTATTCCTATTCTAATACCAAAACTCTATTCTAGTAGTACAAGAATCCTTCAACTATGGTAAGTGTACAATACTAATAATTATAATTATTTTACACTAATATATCATTCCTCAAACGTGATATACATCTTATATATGGTAAGTGTATATCACGGTCCAACCTAGTACAAAAGACCCAAAAGACCTGTGATATACACTATGTATACCAAGTGTATACCACGGGTATATACCTTGTTTAACAGCATCAAATAAAAAAAATTCTACAACCCAAAACCCACGTCACTTTTGACTTGATAATCCTTTAAAACTAGACAAATAACTCTAATCTCTCCTGTTGTTTCATTTCATATCTCTCTAAATTTGACAAAGCAATGACTTAGAGGTATTTTTGGGTTTAAAAATTTGATAACATTTTTACTTTTGGCCATTACAGATCTGCTGGCGGTGGAGAGAAGATAGGTGGCAATAACGACATTGTTGGCGGTGAAACAAATAGAATTTTTCAGATCTATAAAATTGCTAAAAATTCTTTAAAATCCTGAAAATCAAGGATAAAATCCAAGCATGTATTGGTATTCTTTATGTGTACTGAAAAATCAAGTATGTTATTGGTGGATTAGGGCTGAAATTACATTGCAGTGGTCGTGGGTGGTGCTCCTTCCGAAATAGAAGAAAAGACGAGGAAGATAAAGGAAAGAAAAGGAAATTTAAAAATAGAAATAATTCAGAAAAAGGAAAAGAATAAGAAAACAATTTAAAAATAAAGTTTTAATTGTAATTTACACGTGTCAAGCGTGTGTGCTTCATCCGCCAACACATATGTGGGTGTGGCTTTTTAAAAGCGTATATATATTCTACTTTTAAATAATTTAGAGGGATAATAGGACCCCTACAAAAAATAAGGGGTGTATTCAATTAGAATTTTAAAAGACTATTTTGGGATAAATAAGTCTTGTGGTATTCAATTAAGACTTTTAAATAATCTAAACAAGTCTTGTGGTATTTAATCAAGATTATTAGGATTTTTTTAAGAGGGTGTCCAAATCTAGTGGTATTCAATCGAAATTTTAAACAAGTAACAAAAAGTCTTTTGGTATTCAAAAACTTGCTAGTTTCGAAAAAAAAAATTCTCAATTGAATTTGTGTGACTTTTTAGTGGGAGGTATAAATATCAAACCCTGTAAACAATCTCACCCTTGTGGACAAGATTTTTTTCCTCAAGATTGGTTACTTTTTTCTCAAGTGGAGAACCACTGCCACTACATCACTTCAGGCATGTTATGACCAATCAGTTCAGAAATCTATGCATGCAAGATGTTCGCTGAAATATATGTTAGAGAAATTAACATAGAAGTTGTAGATTCATCAGTGAAGAATGATTTAGTAAGGCCTGAACCCCGGGCAACACAGTAACAACCCCAACCCTCCGGCCGCTCCACCACACACTACCATTACTCCAGTCACCACTACCAGTCCCGTCATACACTCACCCGACAACCCTTACTGTACCCGCACCCAAATTGCACCACCGCAACTCCGTTACACTCCCCACACCCACTCACCGTCGCCAACTTCGTCGTCTGGTCACCCACACCCAGTCGACCTGCCCAGATCTCCTCCCCCACCCAACCCAAAATCATCACCCGACACCACACACCCAATCCCTTTTTTCCTGTCATCCCAACAGAACCCCCACATGCAGCAGTCACTGAAAAATCCATGTGGTCCTTTCAAGTCTTTATAAATCTTATGATAAATATTTTAAAATCCAAACGTAAAAAATCTTGATTGTAAAAAAAAAAATTAAAAATATTTTAAGTCATTACATTCCTAAATAGTATTTTAAAATCCACTTGACTTATTTATCTATAAATAGTCTTTTAAAATCTCAATTGAATACACCCCTAAGTATGTAATTAGTAATCTGATTATACGGGGCATTTGGCCATTTTCTCATGGGATATCACCACACAACAAAGTTTCATATGAAAATGAGATCCACAATTAGTTGTGTTAGAAGGTATAAAAACAAAAAAGGGAACATAGAATGTGTTTGGTTTGTTTTAAATTTCTAGAAAATATTTTTCTAAAACTAAAATATTTTTTTACTTAATGTCTGGCAATTTTGCAGGAACAAAAAATTGAAAGTGTGTCGAAAAAGAGCTTTGAACCAAATTTGAACATTTCACGGTCTATTTAGTCAATATATATATAAAAATTGCATTATTGAGAATTTAGTTGCAAACAATTAATGGGAAGCTTCTGAATATATAAACCTGTGGCACTAGGGATGGTAGGTGGGTACAATTTTACGAATTCCGTACCGCACCTGCCCCAGTTGGGCCGGGTAATAGGCGGGTATGGGTGGTTGATGGATTTGCAGTTATACTCGCCTCATACCCGCCCGCCCCAAATCCACCCGCCCGCCTTATACCCATCAACTATAATTTTATTTGTACAACTTTATATTTATCTAAAACCCAAATAATTTGGCACACATAATTTTAGCAGCCCATAAGCCCAATAGTAATAAATTTTGAGGCAAAACCCTCCCTGAGACAAGCGGGTACATATGGGTATTGGCGGGTGACGGATATCCACTTGGGTGGTGAAGCGTGTGTGGATTTAGAAATATACCCGCCTAGGCGAGTACGGATGCGGGGGAGGGGGTACATGCACCCGCCCCGCCTAATTGCCATCCCTACCTGGCACAAATATTGAGGAATAACATGATTTTGAACCAAATTTAAAGATTTCTACCACACAAAAAAAGTTAAAAATAAGATAGACTAATATTATATGTTATCAATCTGTATTCGATAATCACTGTAAAATCTGAAAAAAGAAATATAAAAGGAATAATTCGAGCCCACTGAATTTATAATGTTTTCTTAAGGAAATTATTTCCCTCAATGTACCCGAGGTTATGAAATATATCCTCCCAGAATAGAACGAATTAACTTACCAGCGTAGTGGTACCTCAAACCCCGGTGAACTGCGAACGCAACAGGCGACAACAAATCACATAGAATATATTTGAAGTGCAGAAAAAAGGAAAAAGATAATCAGAATTTTCGTAAGGAAAATCTGAAGAAATGGCCAGTTATTTATTGCCAATAAGGTGTTTGAGGAAAATTAGGTGTGTCTTTTCTGAAAAGGCGTGATTCTTTTCATAAAATAATTACATTTTTGAAAAAGGTACGAGGAATAACATATTCATTTTCCATTCACACCAGAAATACCCAACAATCCCCACAAGAATGAATAATGACAATATGATAAAGAAATGCGGACAAGTGTGTGATTTGCAAGTAAATATTAATTGCATCTGAATAAGTAGGTTTCTCGAACTTTCTGTAGTGAACATATGTCGGATATACTCGGTCAATCGGTAGATTTGATATCGTTGAACAGTTGAGCCTTGGTGTATACCTAGACAACCATATGTCACTCCGTCTTTGGTTCTCACTGTTGTGTTCGTTTCATCCATGAACATCCCCTGGTATCATGAGTGCGTAGAAAATGAGCCTTTACTATCATTCTACTTGAAGCGGCTTACACTTCACACTCACATAGGTGATTCCTAAATGTGTCATCTCGTAGATACGTTATTTAATATACCCTGTATCAAACTTAGAAACCATTAAAAAGCTTCAACGTGTTATCCTTGTTTCTGAACAATGTCTTCATCACGAGAATGGGTTGAGTTATTTGACGATGTTGAACAGTCACTCATAACTTTGTTTGATTTCTTTGAACCTAGCTATTGGGATCTCCGATCTACTAGGTAGGGTTATCACCATGATGACTTGTCCTAGGCCTTAAAGCGATTCTCCTCGACAATCTTTCAACTAACTCTCTAGTTAGGCCTTTTTAAGTGGATCTGACATGCTATCTCTTAAATTTACATAGTCAACGGTGATAACTCCACTAGCCAGTAGTTGTCTAACGGTATTGTGTATCCGTCGTATGTGATTAGATTTTTCTTTATATATAACGCTCCTAGCCCTTTCTATTGCCGCTTGGTTAATATCGCAATGTATGCATATTTGTGCCAATGGTTCGGACTAGAATGGAATATCTTCCAAAAAAATCTGGAGCCATTCAGCTTCTTCATCGACTTTGTCTAGAGCTATGAACTCAGACTTCATTGTAAAGCGAGCGATACAAGTTTGTTTGGATGATTTCCAAGACATTGTTCCTCCACTAATGATAAACACGTATCGGTTTGTGAATTTAGTTTCAGTTGATTCGGTGATCCAATTTGCATCATTATGTCCATCAATAATTACGGAAAACTTATTGTAATGCAAAACAAAACTTAAAGTGACATCATTATACCAATACTCGTATATGGCTGACAACAGTTGTGATGGTTGATAAATTCTGTGTATTAGCCTTATCCTTGAAAAGGATACAACAACAGTGACATGTGAAGGAAGGAAACAAAATAATTAAGGCAGCAACTTAATTTTGCTATTCCCATTCCTATTTTTTTCCGATGAAAATTTTCAGATGCAAACCAATCAAGAAAATCAACCACTCTATTCCACTTTGACTTCATGTTATTTGCCCCATGATGAATTTAATTACGAGAACAGCAACAACAAATTTAATGCCTTTATACATCTAAGTTCAAAGGCATAGTCACTGCAATTACAACGTTGTATTCAGCCAGTAAGTCCAAAATTCAAGGCCCCTTCTAATTTTTAGAAGTTCGCCTTTGAAATGTATTCTCTAATAAATTTGAAATACTTGACAACAAACCCAGAAAATACAACGAACAGTCTTTTTGATTCGTCGTTTTCTCACAGCAAACGGACAATTTCCACTCCAATCTTTCTCTCTTTATCATTCGATAAAATAAATTTCTTGAGATTGCATCTTACTATTTTTTTAACCAGATTTAATAAATGGTGAAATTTTTATATCTGCAAATCGAGTATTAAATTGAAGTAGAAAATCATGCAGATTTTAATCTCCAAACGTAGGAAGTAGAAACCATGAAGGTTCAATCTCTTAAAAGAGTAACTTTCTTCTCTATGAAAAGAGTAACTTTTTTCTCTCTGAAAAGAATAATTTTTTTCTCCGATTTCAAAGATCAAGTTCCATTTGAAAGAGAATAATCCCTTGAATATATTCATTAATGTAAAAGGTATATATACATGATATACAATATTTAATTATGGAAATTAAATCTACATTTTTCTAATACAAGACTACTACCATAATTATACATGTATAAGAATCCTACTATGAATATACACGGGATATACGGTATTCACACGTATATTCTTTCACACCCCCGCAGTCATAGCGGGCGGTTGTCGTACGTTGAGACTGTCCATAAAATCTTCAAACATAACTAAAGGAAGACCCTTTGTAAACATGTCAGTAATTTGGTACCGTGAAGGGACATGCAAGACACGTACTTGTCCACGAGCTACATTTTCGCTAACAAAGTGAATAGCCATTTCCATATGTTTTGTGCGCTGATTTAGACCGGATCCCCAGAGAGATAGACCGCACTAACATTATCGCAGTAGACCATGATAGCTTTCTGAATGAGAAAGTGAAGCTCTAATAGGAGATTCTGCAGCCAACAGGACTCAGACACCACATTGGCTACTCCTCGATACTCGGCCTCCGCACTGGATCGCGATAAAGTAACCTAGCGTTTAGCTGACCACGAGACCAAGTTATCACCTAGAAATATATAATAATCAGATGTCGAGTGTCTGGTATCTGCACATCCACCCTAATCAGCATCTGTATAAGACATGAGAGTAGATACGGAGGATCGATATAAGTGCAAACAATAATCATGAGTGCCATGAATATAATGCACAATGCGTTTGAGAGCGTGCATATGTTATTGCCTTGGATCGTGCATAAATAAACACACATGCTGCACTGCATAAGTAATATCGGGCCTCGTGAATGTAAGATACTGAAGAGCCCCATAAGTCTACGATAATGAGTGGGATCCTCGTAGGGTGTGCTAGAATTAGCACTAAGCTTTGGTTTGGTGTCAACCGGAGTATGAGATGACTTACAGGATGACATGTCAGTCTGCTCAATAATCTCAGCCACATACTTCCTCTGGGATAAAAATAGACCACCTGCACAACGAGTTACAACTATACCCAAGAAATAACTCAAAGGCCCCAAATCTTTCATAGCGAATTCGGAGCTGAGAAGAGACATGATAGACTTGCGCAGTTTATCAGAAGAGGCAGTCAATATAATATCATCCACCTATAACAGAATGTATGCCAGAAAAGTACCACGATGATAGATGAATAGAGAATGATCAGACCTGCTGTGAGAAAATCCAATAGTAGAAACATAATCTACAAACCTTTTGTACCAGGCCCGATGGGCCTGTTTTAGCCCATACAATGACTTCTTCAGCAAACAGACATGGTTAGGATGATCAGGTCCTTGAAATCCAAGGGTTGATGCATGTATACAGTTTTCTTGAGATCACCGTGTAAGAAAGCATTTTTCAAATCCAATTGATGAATGAGCCATGCTTTCAAGAGAGACAGACTGAGAACAGTGTGAATGGTTACAGGTTTGACAACTAGACTAAATTTCTCTCCACAATACACGCCAACTTGTTGAGTTTTTCCATCACCTACAAGACGGCATAAGGGTCTTATGCCTATTAAAACAACCATCAGATTTTTTCTTATGAGTAAAAATCTACATAGAATGAATCATATTGACACCAGGCGGACGGGGCACCAACTCCCACGTGTTATTTTTAATAAGTGCATTATATTTATCATCCATGTCCATTTTCCAATTTGGATCACGAAGGGCAGACACAAGGTTACGTGCTAGGGGGTGATTTAGTGACATTAGAATTGAGATTAAAATGGCATTTTGGTCTAAAAATACTCTGTTGACTACGAGTAACGGGCACTTGACTTGGAATAGAAGTGGGTCAGACCTGGGTCTGTGTGGGGATGTCGTAATTGGCTCGGTTTGGGAGGTGCAAGCTCTAGTTGGGAGGTGGGCCAACAAGCAGTGGGCCTGCTGACCGAGACGCTGGACCAAGTAACGGACTGGATGGGCCATCAGGAAGTGGGCATGCTGGCCGAGAAACTGGATCGGGGTGTTGGTTATTTGGGCTAGTAGACAGTGGGCCTGCTAGCTGGATTTGAACACTGGAAGGGACTGCGCTAGTGGGCATTGAGCAAGCAGATCTCTGTTGGTCCAGATCCCGAGATGGGGGTCGGACCAAATAGTGAACCACATACGATGAGAGCCCATCATCCAGAAAATTATAAGAATTAGACACGAAATTATGCAACTTAGCAAACGAAAATTGAGTTTTATCAAAAATTACATGGCGACTAATGATGATTTTATGAGAGGATAAATCATAGCATTTATACCAACGATGATTAGATGGATAATCCAAAAACACACAAGTGGTAGAGCGAGCTTGTAGTTTGTTTATTGCAGTGGAGGAAAATAGAGGATATCATAAACACCCTAAGATGAAAATAGGTCGCATCTTTGTGATAAAGAATTTTGAGTGGTGATGGTATGCTAATCCTTTTCTAGGGAGCATATTAAGAAGGTAAGTGGGCATTTATAGTGCATGATGCCAAAATGAAGGTGGTAATGAAGCATGGACGAGTAATGTTCGAACAATATTATTAATGATGCGTATTTTTCGCCCGGCTTTCCCATTTTGTGAGGATGTATGTGGACAAAAAAACCGAAAAGAAATACCATTAATGTTACAAAATTCTCTAAATGTCCCATTATCAAATTCTCTTCCATTATCAGATTGAATGGTTTTAATTTCCCGTTCAATTGGGTACGGATGAATGCTCTAAATGATAGGAATGTGGAATAAAATTGAGACTTTTTAGATAGCGGAAAAGTTCACAAAAAATTAGAATAATCATCCAAATATAACACATAATAACGGTGGCCCAAAGAGCTCAAAACGGGAGATGTCCACAAATCACTATGAATAATATCAAATGGCAACAAAGTATTAGAATTGGAGGCAACAAACGGTAATTTAACATATTTCCCAATCGGACATGAAGGACACATATTAGTACTACGCATACTATTACACTCAATAAAATTATTATTTTTAAGAGAGGAAAGAACAGATGCTCCCGGATGACTCAAATGCGCATGCCATAAGGACGGTGCTAAAGCGGCAAACGTTGACGGTGTGGCTTGATTAGTGGTGGTGATGGATGTGGTGATGGGATAGAGGTCGCCCCGACTATTACATCTCATTAGAGGTATCCCCGTCGTGAAATCCTTCACAGAAAATCCAAAAGGGTAAAAGTCAACAGAAACTCAATTATCCATTGTAAATTTCGAACATACACCAAATTTTTAATTACTTGAGAAGCATGAAGGACATTTTTCAAGGATAAAGATGGGTTCGGGGGAGATAAATTTGTGTGACCATAACCACAAATTGGAATTGAATTACCATTACCAACAATAATGTCACGATTTTTGCTCAAATTGAAATAAGACGAGAGATTACATGGAGCGGACGTCATATGAGAAGTGGCACTGGTATCCATATACCAATTTGCATTCGGAGGATTTAATCCAGGTGTGTGCATGACTGCCTCGATATCCGTAGAACTCGGGGCTGCTACTGGACCAGCAACAGTGAAGCCCTGCTGTGGTCGAGGTCCAAGCAGGCCAGGCTGCTACCAGGGCCCATTTTGTCGAGCCCCTGGTTGCTGAAAGTAGTTGGGCATGGCTCAATAATTTGTCGTCCCGACCGCCTGGCTGGATACAAAGGATCGGGCCACTACCCATCGCCCAAATTTCACGACCATTGTGCATCGCCCAAGGTCAGCGCTGGTGCAGCCGCAGCCGCTACTTGCCACTGCCACCCCGTCCTCCGCCACTGCCACCGCTGCGACCACCGCTGGTTTTGGCCGCCATTTTTCCAAATTTGGCCTTTTTTGCCACCACAATTATTACGATTTTGGCTAGAATTTTCTGGAAATGAGTGAGGGTCATCGGTGTCGTGTGATGTGGCCACCATCATGGCAGAATGGGCTCTGATAAACACTTTTTTAGCTAAGCCAACTTCTTCTAAGGTGAGCAGGGAACGTGTTTGGTAGAACGGCGAGAGAGGATTGCTTTGACGACGAAGAGTGACAACTCCATTATAAGCCTCGGAGAGGTCTGCAACCATTTGATGAACAAGACGATCATTAGTGACAGGCGCACCAACGTTCTTGAGTTGATCTGACAACTCCTTGAGCCTTTGACAATAGGCTGAGGCATTTGAAAAATCCTCCATATTTATGTGGGAGAATTCCTGCTCAAGTGTCAAGGCTCGGGAATTTTTTTTGTCTTGAAATATATCACGCAACCTATTCCAAGCTTCCATTGTCGTAGCGACGAGTTCGATAATTGTCTGTAAGAGGTCCGTAGAGATGGTAAAATAAATCCATTCAAGGACCGTCGTATCGAGAGTTGCCCACAACTCAATTTCATCATCCGTGGTAGGCACCTTCTCCTTGGAGGACTCTATTAGACCGTGCATGAATTTTAAATATTTCTGCCCACGTAGCGTATCAGACGTTTTTCATCTCAAGAACAATAGAGATGTTGTTCTTGATATTGGAGTCTGCAAGGGCAGGATGAAAGGTGTTCTTTGTGGTAGACATGATGACATAACAAGAAGATAATTAGGGTTTGGAAGAAGAAAAAAATTGAAGGGAGGGAGTAGGGTTGGCCGTCGACAACCACTGGTAGAGTTCGGGCGGCGGAAGGTGGGAA
Organism: Anisodus acutangulus; assembly: GCA_029783415.1. NCBI lineage: Eukaryota > Viridiplantae > Streptophyta > Magnoliopsida > Solanales > Solanaceae > Anisodus > Anisodus acutangulus. The sequence continues at coordinate 20,653,461 of CM056507.1, read as the reverse complement.
AAATTGGAGAAGGAAAATATTGCCCTAGACTGTTGATATCATGAAAGAGAATAATCCATTGATTATTTTCATTAATGTAAAAGGTATATATATATATGATATACAATATTTAATTATGGAAATCAAATCTACATTTTTTCTAATACAAGACTACTATCATAATTACACATGTACAAGAATCCTACTATGAATATACACGGGATATACGGTATTCACACGTATATTCTTTCACCATTATTCTTTCTTTCTCAATTTCATGTCAATTTAGTAGAACATGGATAATAAAAATATAAGTGGTCTACATTTTTGTTTGTTGTTTATGGATATCACGTAAGAAAATCCAAATTTCTCAAAGTGTAATCCATTTAACATGTTGCCAAATTGCATGAACTTGAAATCACATTATTGATGCCACTTATTTATTTAGAATTCACACAAGAACTCATTTGTTTTCTCTTCCTCTACCACGCGACCTTTTGGATCAGTAGCATATCAACGCCGAACCGTTCACCCCCAATTGCTTCGGTAACCTGATAAGAAAATTATCTTTCTCTTTTTGTTTTCAACAAAGCAGATTACAGAAAAATAATGACAATAAAAAATAATTTTCTTAAGATTGTTATCCGTCTGTATTCGATAATCACTTAAACAGAATTTGAAAAATAAATGTAAAAAGAATAATTCGAGTCCACTGGATTCACGGTGTTTTTTTAAGGAAATCATTCCCCTCAATGTACCCGAGGTTATGGAATATATCCTCCCAGGATATAATAAATTAACTCACCAGCATAGCGGTATCTCAAACCTTGGTAAACGGTGAACGCAACATGCGGCAGTCAATCACAGAGAATATATTTGAAGTGCAGAAAGAATGAAAAAGATAATCAGAATTTTCGTAAGAAGAATCTGAAGAAATGACCAGATATTTATAGCCAACAAAGATGTCGGATAGGAAAAATTAAATGTGTCTTTTCATATAATAATTACCTTTCCGGAAAAAGTGCGAGTAATAAGACCTTCATTTCTCATTCACACCAGAAATACCCAACATTATATTGATATTCACTTATGTATGAAACCATGTTACAATCGGTATTTACAATATAGTGAAGCTATCAAACTAGAAAACTGAATACACTATTGTACATTATTCTAATCTATGAAAGTAAAATCGAATAAGGAATATTCTCTCGCGAAATTTCAACATTCCTCTTCAAGTTGGTATGTAGATATCATCGGCCCAACTTGTTAAGGCATTTCGAGAATATTTGATTTGAGACTGCTAGGTAAGATTGGAATAATTTTCCATAAGGATTCTTTTCATTAATCACAATATATATAGTTGTACAGAGGTTGATTCCTAATATAATAAGAATCCTAACTTACCTTAAATGGTTGATTTTTAATACAATAAGAATCCTAAGTTACCTTAAATATACATCTATCATAATTACAAATATACTATGAATATTCGGAGAATATTCGCTAATACTCCCCCTCAGTCGGAGCGGGAGGAGGTCGAACGCTAAAGCTGGATCGGAAGTCGGTGAAGAGTTGTCTCGGTAGTCCCTTTGCGAAAATATCTGCATACTGATAGGAGGAAGGCATGTGTAGTATTTTGACCTGACCAAGGGCAACCTTCTCTCGTACAAAGTGAATATCCATCTCAATATGCTTAGTCCGCTGATGTTAGACAGGATTGTGAGACATATAGATGGCAGATATGTTGTCACAATAGACTATACACGCCTTTCGCAGTGGACACTAGAGCTCCAAAATTAGATTTCAGAGCCAACAGATCTCAGCAACGACATTAGCAACTCCGCGATACTATGCTTCAGCACTCGAACGGGATAGCGTGGCCTTCCGCTTGGCGGACCATGAAATAAAATTATCCCCAAGAAATACACAGTAGCCTGAGGTGGAGCGATGTGTGTCTGGATATCCTGCCCAATCTGCATCCATGTAGGAGAGTAACTTGGTTGAGGCAGAGGGGTAGAGATGTAGTCCAAAGGCCAGTGTGCCCTTAACGTATCTGATAATACGTTTGAGGGCTGCAAAATGGGACTCTCGAGGGTCGTGCATAAACAGACACACCTGTGCATAAACAGACACACCTGCTGAATGACATATGCAATATCAGGCCTAGTGAATGTAAGATACTGAAGGACACCTGCAAGGCTCCGATATAGAGTGGGATCAGAAACTGATGCACCCTCATTGGCACTTAGCTTGGATTTCGAGTCAACTGGAGTTGGCATAATTTTACAATTAGCCATCTTAGCCCTGTACACTATCTCTTCTGCATATTTGCGCTGACACAAGAACATATTAGCTGCAGATCTGGTCACTGTTATACCTAAGAAATAACTCAGCTTGCCCAAGTCGGTCATAGCAAATTCAGTTTTAAGTAGAGCAATGATTTCATTCTTCAAATCATCAGAGGAGGCAGTAAGAACAATGTCATCCACATATAGTAGCAAGTAAGCAGTGCTGCTACCTCGATGATAAGTGAAGAGAGAGTTATCACACCTGTTACATACAAATTCGATCTGCTTAAGATACCTGGCAAAACGATCATACCAGGCGCGGGGTGCCTGTTTCAAGCCATATAATGATTTCCTGAGACGACATACAAACTGCAGAACTGTCGGATGGACAAATCCAGGGGCTGATGCATGCACACAGTTTTTTTTAAATCCCCATGAAGAAATACATTCTTGACATTAAGCTGATGAATCGGCCAACACATGCCCATAGCAATACTGAGAATAGTCTGAATAGTAGCCGATTTAACAACCGAACTGAATGTTTCACCACAATCAATACCCTCCTGCTGATTAGAGCCATTGGTATCTAGGCTTGCCTTATACCGTTCCAAGTCACCATTGTCTCTGAACTTGTGACGAAATAGCTGCATACATCGAATAACATTCACACCGTCTGGTCTAGGTACCAAATCCCAAGTGTTCTGCTTGGTTAAAGCGTTAAACTCCTCGCACATGGCCGCATTCCAATTAGGGTCCAATTTGGCTAGTTTTGGATTTTTTTGGAATGGGTGATAAGGTTTGTGTGGAGAGGTTGAAGTGAACCTTGGGTTTGAAGATCCCGTATTGGGCACGAGTCTTCATGCGGTGGGTAGGCAGCAGTGGAGGTCTGGATTGGGAGGCAGCAGTGCTGCTGGAGGTGCAGGAGACGTGGCTGGAGTTAGCAAGTGTACTGGGGGGTGTTCGACCAAGAGAAGGGAGTTGTTTGATCGGAGATGGTGCCGGACAGTGGCGGGGACGGAGCTACAGGCTCTGTCGGAGTAGTGGGCTACTGGTGGTACATAGATTGGATAGCCGGGGACAGACTCAGTTCATCGAGAAAGGTGTAGTCGGTGGTCTGAAATTTTTGGAGATTTGAAAAAGAAAAGGTCGTCTCGTCAAAGGTGACGTGATGGGAGACGATTATTTTGTGAGTGGCAATGTTATAGCACAGGTAGCCCCGATGAGTATGAGAGAGACCAACAAAGATACAGGGCAAGGTGCGAGGGGCAAGTTTGTGAGGTGCAGTGGAGGCTATGTTGGGGTAGCATAAGCAGCCGAAAATACGGAGATGGTCATAGGATGGGAACCTACGGTATAAGATTTTGGTAGAGGTCTTGTTTTAGAGGGTGCTAGTTGGTAAAATATTAAGAAGGGATTCTACCATTTTAACAGCATAGACCCAAAAAGGCGGTGGAAGACAGGCATGAAACAGAAGGGTGCGAACTATGTTATTGATGGTATGTATAATTTGTTCAGCCTTTCCATTTTGGGAGAAAGTATAGGGACAGGAAAAACGGAAAACCATGCCTTGTTTAGAGCAGAAATTGTGAAATGCCGAGTTATTAAATTCACGTCCATTATCACATTGGAAAGATTTGATAGATTTTTCAAACTGTATTTTAATGAATTTTTGAAATTCAAGGAATTTGGCAAAAACTTCAGATTTGAATTTCAGTGGGTAAATTCAGATAAAATGTGAAAAATCATCTAAGAATACTAGATAAAATTTGTGACCCAAAGAGCTAACAACCGGAGATGTCCACAAATCAGCATGAACAATATCAAAAGGAGAAAAAGTAACACTGTTTGATGACATAAATGGAAGACGAGTATGCTTGCCGAGCGGGCAAGAAAAATAGTGTTAGGCAAGTTTCCCATTATTACATTGAATACGCTTAGTAGTCCTAAGAAAAGTAAAAACAGGGTCTCCGGGGCGTCCGGGTCTATTATGCCAAGTTGAGGGAGAGATAGCCGCAAGGGATAGAGGTGATTGCGGTCTGACAGCGGAAGATTGAGTGAAGGGGTAGATGTCTCCCACACTATTGCAGCGCGTAAGAATTTTCCCCGTATTGACATCCTTCACGGAAAAACCAAAAGGGTCAAATTCGATAGACACATAATTATTGCGAGTGAATTTTCTAACAAAGATTAAGTTTTTAATGATGTTAGGGGTGTGGAGGACGTGATTTAGGGAGAAAGGCGGGTGAGGATGTTTGGTATGTGTGTTACTGTAACCTTCAATTGGAATGTGATGATCATTGTCGACAGTAATAAATTGAGGATGCTTTAGCCGAAGTAGTTGAGATAAGTTACCTGACGACCGGGTGAGGTGAGATGTGGCTCCAGTGTCCATGTACCAATTTTCATCGGGCTGTTGAAGGTTCACGGTGCTGAAGGCCTAGCCCAAATCGGTGGGGGCCAAGTTGTTGCCTTGTGGGTGCTGCTGGATCGAGACCATGTGGGCCTATTGCTGCTGCGGGTGGGCCTGCCTGTTGGCTGGGGTGGAGCCCAATAGTCCAGGTAACCAAGCAGCCTGCTGGAACTGGGCCTTTGCAGTTGGGTATGGGCATGCAGGTGATGCCCAATTCCCTTGATTGGGCCACATTGATTGTTGTCCAGGCCACGGGAGATAGGCAGTAGGAGTTGGGCATGGCTGCTGGTTGTAGGTGCCTTTGTCGCGGCCCTTCTCTTTATTATTATTACCGCAGCCTCTGCCGCCACGCCCTCCACAGTGGGATTGCTGCTGCTGGTAGTCTTGCGGTGGTGGTTGGGTGGTGTTGGCCGCCGGTGGTGTCATGTTGTCAATGGCTAGTGCCTTATGATTGTGCTCCTCTTGTTTGGCACGTCGGGTCTCTTCTAACAGAAGTTGTGAACGTGCTTTGTTGAAACTTGGGAGGGGGTCGGCCTGTTGAATAATCATTGCGAGTGTATCATATTCACCTTTCGGTAAACCAGTAACTAGTTGAAGCACCATATTGGTTTCTGATATAGAAGTCCCTACGTTGGAAAGTTGGTCGGTTATGAGTTTCAGTTGTTTACAATATTTAGACATGTTGTTAAAATTCTCGAGACATGTACTGTTGAACTGCTCTTCCAAATACACGGCACGAGTATTTTTATTATCCTAAAAGATTTCTTCTAACCGGACCCAAAGTTCACGTGCCGTAGCACCTGTTTTCATGATAGTGCACAACAAGTCTTTAGAGATGGTGCCGTAGATCCATTGTTTGATGATAACGTCAAGGCGACGCCAGATAGAGTTTGCAACATCGGTGGGACGAGGAACAGAATCATCAATATGGTCGAGCACATTGTATGCACATGCATGAATATAGAACATTTCCATCCACATAGAATATTGACATTCTTCTTGGTCAAGAATCATAGGGATAACATTCTTGATGTTGTTAACGGTGAATGCCGGATGAAAATAAGATAACGAACGTTGAGAGGGGTTGTCAAGTGTGCCAGTGGATGAACCGGAATTAGTGAGGGAAGACATGGTGGCAACCTTGTTTCCGCCGATCGAGAGGAAGGGAATTTGGGTGGTGGTCAGCCGAGAGAAAAGAGTAGAGAGGGGTAGGGATTAGGATTTGGCTCTTGATACCATGTAAGATTGGAATAATTTTCCTTAGGGATTCCTTTCATTAATCACAATATATATAGTTATACAGAGGTTGATTCCTAATACAATAAGAATCTTAACTTACCTTAAATGGTTGATTCCTAATACAATAAGAATCATAAGTTACCTTAAATATACATCTATCATAATTACAAATATACTGTGAATATTCGGAGAATATTCGCTAATATTCTTTAGCAATAACATTAGCTAATTAATCTTTAGATTGGATGTTAGGCAACTTTAAAAATATTTTCAACTAATTTTTTATGAAAATTCTATCTACCTCAATATGTTTTATCCGGTCATGTTGCATTGAATTAATCATAGAAAATTCCGAGTGTCATCGAGACTTTGGTTATTGTAGGCGCATTAAGGCTAAGGAGGTTGAGGGGGTTATACGCAAGATAAGTAGGGGTAAAGCAACAGGGCAAGATAAGATTCCGGTGGAATTTTGAAAGAGTGCGGACAGAGCGGATTTGGAGTGGCTAACTAGATTGTTTAATGTCATCTTTAGGACCACAAATATGCTAGAAGAGTGGATGTGGAGTACATTAATGGTTCCATTTTACAAGAACAATGGTGATATTCAAACTGCAATAACTATAGGAGTATCAAGTTAATGAGCCACACTATAAAAGATTGGGAGAGGGTGGTGAAGTTGAGGGTGAGGAAGGAGGTGTCTATTTTTTAGAACCGATTTGGATTCATACGGGGACGATCGACTACAAAGGTTATTCATCTTGTGATGAGATTGGTGGAGCAATACAGGAAAAGAAAGAGGGACTTGCATATGATGTTCATCGACCTAGAGAAGTCATATGATAAAGTCTCGAGAGAAGTCCTATGGAGATATTTGGAGGCTAGAGGTGTCTCGATAGTAACATTAGGGTGATCAAGGATATGTATAATGGATCTAAGACTCGAGTGTGGACTGTGGAGAGGACTCTGGACACTTTTCAGTCATGATGGGGTTGCACCAGGGATCTGCTCTTAGCCTATATTTATTTGTCTTAACGTTGGATGTATTGATGAGTCACATTCAAGAGGAGGTGTCATAGTGCATGTTATTTGCGGATGATATTGTATTGATTGATGAGACGTGACATGGGGTGAATTCTGGGTTGGAGGTTTGGAGACAAACCCTGGAGTCAAAAGGTTTCAGATTGAGTAGGACTAAGACTGAGTATATAGAGTGCAAGTTTAGTGCGGTGGTGAGTGACGCTGACATGGAAGTGACGCTGGACTCATAAGTCATCTCGATAAGAGAGAGTTTCAAGTAACTGGGGGCTTTAATCTAAAGTAATGGGGAGATTGACGAGGATGTCACACACCGTATTGGAGTAGGGTGGTTGATATGGGGGTTCGCTTCTAGTGTCCTGTGTGATATGAAGGTGCCACTAAGACTTAAAGGTAAGTTTTACAGAGTAGTGGTTAGACCAGCGCTATTGTGTGGGGCAGAGTTTTTGCCAATTAAGAACTCCCATGTCTAGAAGATGAAAGTTGGGGAAATAAGGATGTTGAGATGGATGTGTGGGTTGACTAGGAGAGAAATGGTTAGAAATTCGAGATAAAGTGGGGGTGACCTCCGTGGCGGATAAGATGTGGGAGGTGAGGCTGATATGGTTCAGACATATCCAGAGGAGAGGCACAAATGCTCCGGTGAGGAGGTGTTAGAGGCGGACGATGAAGGGTTAGAAGAGAGGTAAAGGTAGGCCGAAGAAGTATTGGGAGAAGTGATCAGGCAGGATATTGCAAGCCTTCAACTTACCGAGGACATGACCCTAGATAGGAAGGTGTGGATGTCGAGGATTATGATAGAAGGCTAGTAGTAGGATTAATATTATTTTTCTTTCTTGTTGGATCCGTATTATTTCCATCATTTTTCTTGTATTTTTACTTTAGTATTCACATATTTCTTATCTTTAGTTTTCTATTACTACTTGTTGTCTCTTCGGCTTAAATTTCCTGGCTATCCTAATGTTGTTTCTGCTTTACTTGAGCTGAGGGTCTTTCGGAAACAATCTTTCTACCTGTCAAGGTAGGGGTAAGGTCTGCGTACACTCTACCCTCCCTGGACCCCATTCATGATATTACACTAAGTATGTTATTATTCTTTATATAATTGGATTAAATGCTTAGACATGTAAGCCAAAATGCAAAAGGAGTTTAAGCCAGAAGGCCTCACAAAGTCCAAGGGCCATACCCTTAAAATCAGCTTTTGCAGTTGATCTTGCTATAATATTGTGGTTTTTACTTAAGTAACATGATTACCTCCTACATATGTGAAGTAACCAAAAGTTGATCGTCTATTATCAATTGATCCAACCCAGTCAACATTTATATAGACATCAATAATATCCTAATAATTAGCATTTGTTGTGAATAATATTTCTCTTCCATGATCATACTTGAAGTACCTCAAAATACGAATGACGCTATTCAAGTGTTGTTTACTAGGATTATGCATAAATTGGCTAATAAAACTCAATGCATAAGCAAGATTTAATCTTGTGTGTGCAAAATACGTTAACCTGTCCATAATCTTTTGGTATCTTCTTTTTATCTATTAGCACTTGGTTTACTTCAATATCCAACTTCAAACCTTCATCTACTTGATATGACTACTCTAAGCATTCTATCATGCTAGTTTTATTGCCATGAGCATCATATCTGTACTAGTTTAACATTATGAAAGTTCATGTGTGTCGGGTCATATGATTTAGCGTATGTATACATATTTGCATATGTGATTCACACTTATATGTGATTTGAACTGATGAGTATATGGCAGGACATGGCTTGAGTGACAACAATTATATTTTTACATTCAAATGTGATTTGAGCTGATGAGTTTTGTGTAATCCATCACTTAGGTGTCAACGGTTATAGAATCAAGTACTCTAGATATGGCGTGTGCATAAGGATCCGTCTCTAGATATGTGCACACAAAATTTTGGCACAGGGAGTGCTTGTGTTGAAGAAAGTTTGAATTTTTATCATGCATAATTGATTTTTGACTCATGTTCATACATTTCATATACATGTTGGGTTGTGCATATCATTATATATGTTGATTTAGTGCATTTGATACATGCATTGAACTTGAATAGTTGAGATAGTGTGCATTCTATTATTTGCTCATCTATTCATATATTTACATGATTTGATTGTGTATATGTATCACTAATGTTAGATATAATAACTGCACTAGTCTAAAGTGTTTATTTTTTATAAACCCTTGCCACTATGTTGCCGGGGCGGTTTTCGATACTCATTGAGTACGTCTTGTACACACACATTTGTTGCACCCTATGTACAGATATGAATAGACCTGTCCAAAGGTCGGGTCGGGTCGGGTCGGGTCGGGACAGAGCCGGGTCGGGTGGCTTTTTTTCCTGCTTGCCCGACCCTGATTTTTTTAAAAAAAATCCGACCCCGGCCCTGACCCTACGGGTCACGGGTCGGCCCTGACCCTACGGGTCACGGGTCGGCCCTGACCTGTTGGAATATTTTGGCGGGCCAGGGTCGGGGCGGGTCGAGGAATTTTTTATTTTAAAAAAATTTAAATTTCCAAAATTGAAATCGGCATTCACCCGTACATTACCACGAAATTTCGACGTTGAAATGTATTGTATATCGTGAGATCTTGACTAAAGAAAAAGAAAATTAGAAACTGATTTGGGAAAAAAACACGAATTAATTGTGAAAACGGACGTTCTTCTAAAAATTGGCTGCGCCAAACCGCCTTATGGCTATTTGACCGGCTCTGTCTCGAAAAACTACGCAAAATCAAAAAAACAATAGGGTAAACGGACATCCGGACGCAGAGTTATGACCATTTAAAGTTTCACGAATTTGCAACTACTTTCTCTCCCTACATTATGCTTCCGTGATATTAACAGAACGACTAATAATATAAATATATAATTAATAATCAGCTACCGTTTGTGTCTTATTTTATGTTGAGCTCAATGTAGATTAGAGTAATACATATATTATAAAAACATGCATTATATCACTTATTAATGGCAAAAATATATATATAATTAAAAAATAAATATTAATGAAGGAAAAATAATATAAATTATATTAAAAAAATATGCGGGTCGGGTCGGGGTCGGGGCGGGTCAGACAGGTAAAATATTCTGACCCTGGCCCGACCCTGACCCAGATCAGGTCCCCGCTTTTTTGGGTCGAGTGGCTCACGGGTCAGCTATAAACTGACTCTGGCCCTGGTTTTTTAGGGTCGGGCCGGGCAGGTCCCCGACCTAGTGGAGAGGTCTAGATATGAATATGAGCTATTATGTAGTTAGAGAGAAATCTTTGGAGATTTACTAATGTTCCAGTGTTGAGTTGTTAGCTAATTCATGGTAGCTTAGAGTCATTTACTTATATTTTGTATTCCAAATAAATGATATATTATTCAATCAAAGTCACATTTCTTATTCCTAATAGCTCATGACTTGTGAGACCAGGTTCTTGGGGTTGTATCAAGTTTTCCGTTGTATTTAAAGTAGTAGTTTCTCATTTACATGATGAGACTCGTAGCGGAGTGAACGCCAAGCTGGAGGTTTGGAGACAGACTTTAGAGTCTAAAGGGTTCATGTTGAGTAGGACCAAGACAGAATATTTGGAGTGCAAGTTCAGCAAAGGGAAGGGCCCTGAGATAGGCGTGGAGGCGAGGCTTGGGACTCAGGTCACTCTAATGAAATAATGCTTCAAGTACTTCGGGTCTATTATTCAAGGGAATGAAGAGATTGATGACAATGTCACACATCGTATTGGGGCAGGGTGGATGAAATGGAGGCTCGCATCAAGAGTCTTGTGCGATAAAAAAATGCCACAAAAACTTAAAGGCAAGTTTTATAGGGCGATGGTTAGACCGACTATGTTGTATGGGGCGGAGTATTGGCCACTCAAGACTCCACACATCTAAAAGATGAAAGTTGCAGAGATAAGGATGCTGAGATGGATGTGTGAGCATACAATGAGAGATATGATTAGAAATTATGATATCCGGGACAGAGTGGGAGTGGTCTCTGTGGAGGATAAGATGCGGAAAGCGACGTTGAGATAGTTCGGGCATGTCCAGAGGAGACACAAATGCCCCAGCGCAGAAGTGTGAGAGGTTGGCTATGAACGGATTCATAAAGGGGTAGAGGTAGGCCGAAGAAGTATTGGGGAGAGGTGATTAGACGGGATATGGCGCAGATGCAACTTACTGAGGACATGACCTTAGATAGGGGGTTGTGGAGGACACGGATTAGGATAGTAGGTAGTCGAGCGTAGTCCTACTTACTCTCACAAAATGATAGTTGTAATGTTATTACTATAGGCCCGATTAGCTCATCACACTTATAGGCGCAGTATTGCTTTATAGTCCCTGTAGTTTGATTTCTGCTGCTATGTGATCCCTAGTGTACTTTGTTTATATTATTTATCTGCGTTAGCTACTGCTTCCTTTTATCAGAATGCGCTACCATGACGTATTCTATTCTGGTATCAGCATGTTCATACAACTTTAATTTTTTGTCTTTGACCGTTTCTCTTGATTTGTAATGCTTGCTTGATTGTGATTATGTTTTGTCTTGAGCCGAGGGTCTCCCAGAAACAGCCGATCTACCTACCAAGGTAAAGGTAAGATCTGTGTACACTCTACCCTTTCCAGACCCCCCATGTTGTGGGATTTCACTAGGTATGTTGTTGTTGTAGTTTCTCATTTACATCATTCCATTAGACTTTATTATGATATGTTGACAGATATCATGTTCATTGTATAACTGATTTGTCTGACGGGTTAGGTAAGGTGTCATCACGACGTAGTGAAATTTGAATCGTGATAAACTTATATGTAGTTTGCAACTAGGTTTAGTATTGTTCATTAATTTCTTTTTGGTGTTATTATTAATTTCTAAATATGATTTTGGTGTTATTATTAATTTCTAAATATGATTTTTCAATTCAATATACTATTATCAATATAAAATTATTGGGTTTTTAAAAAAATGGGTAAAAGAAAAAGAAAGAAAAGAATAAATATCAAAATTCTTGTTTTTTGACATTTTATTCTTAAATTTCTTGTTCTTTTTATGTTTATGTTTTGATATTATTATTATTTAAGGGTTGTATATTTCTAATTGATTTTACCTTTATTAATAAAATTATGTTGTGATTTGTAATTGAATTCATTTTTTTATTAGCTTATCTTTTATGTTGATGTTATTTTAGGTTTTGAATTTTAACGGGGTATGTTGTTATCAGCAAAAGGTGCAAGTAAAGAAAAGAAAAAATGTATAAAAATACACCTAAATTATATTCAAATTTGCTATAAGACACACTAACTTTACAGGGGTGTCTGAATATTTCTTAACTGATATTATTATGTTCTTACGTAGCAAAGAAAGACTTTTCACTGAGCACTAAAAATGTTAAACATTTAGTTTTATAAGCATTATTTAGAATTTACCTGTTTTTTCTTTTTCTTTCTCTTCTTTTCCATTTTTCTTAGTTACACTCTTGCCGGACACCACCAGTCGGCCATCGTCTACCATTAACCACCACAAAACATTGTCGTTCACCTTACCATCTTCACCGACTCTGCACTATAATTTTTTTATTTAAATCAGTGTATATAACTAGCAACCCTATTAAAGAGATAACTCCACAAATAAGGAATATGAACTATTATCCTTACTATCTTCTTCTCTCAACTTTCATATTATTCTCTCACCTATAATGCAATGACTTCCATTGCCAATCATAAAAACTCAAATGGAAAGTAAATCTCTCTCTGCTCTTCTAATATAATTTTTTGTATAGCCATTTGAATTATTTTACCTCATCGGAATACCCCAAAACCCACAAACAATTTTTCAAATTCGCTCCAGATTTGTTGGGGGGGAGAAACAAAACTCATCGGAGAAATTTTTAAAGATGACAGAAAAAATTGGGCTCAATTTGAACCTAGATGCTACTAATGAATCCAAATAATGTATTAGGTAGAAAAAAAGCGAAGAGGACACAACCATAAAGAGGAAAGGGAGTTCCCTACGAAAAGGTATATGATTACCAAAAAGAAGCAGAAGCAAAGGCAAAGAAAAAAAATGTAAAAATGTACACGTGGCGATGTGTGCGCAACACGTTCTGCCAGAAGCTTGTCTGTCAAGTTTTAGAGTTCAAAATCAAATACTCATGCATTCTCTAGTTGCTTACTCATTTCATTATAATTAAGAAAATATGTATCATAACAAATTCGGATATAGTTTAGATGACTGTTTTATGCATTACCTAAAAATATAATAAAAACATTAAATACGAAATAAAAGAGGAAAAATTTTAAAGAAAAAAAATAAGAAATAAGAAAAATTTTAAAAAGTGTAACGTGGCTGTCTCTTTATTAATTTTTAGATCTCACACGCCAAAAGAAGAGTTAAACTGCTGACATTACGCCCTCTAGGAAATTTTAAATATAAAAATTATAATTCGAGGATAATATTAATATTTCAAAATATATTTTCTATTTTTTTCAATATTTGTTAGTCAACATTTTTAGAAACTATTTTGTATAAGAAAATAAATATTTTAAATGAAGAAAATAACTTTTTTAGTGGACGTAAAAAAAAACAAGTTCCATAAATGGAAATTCTCCCATTTCCAACCTCCAACACACTTCATCCCACACCCCTACCCTCCGACTCGGGACCCGATCACCGACTCTGACTCCGACACGAGCCCCAACATTAACTCTGGTCCCAACCCTATCTCATGACTAAACCTTCGGTACGACCCTCACCCGGGATTCGATTCCTGGTTATGACCCGGGATACAACCCCAATCTGAACACAACCCTGACATAGGACTCGATCCTTGACCATGAACCCGACTCTCCGATTCGAGATCCAACTTGGGGGTCGAGTCTTGAATCAAGGTAAAGGTCAAGTCATAGATCGAGTTCAGGATCAGGGTTTAGTCGGGGCCCAAGTCAGGATTGGGTCCGTGGTCGAGGTCGGATCGCGAGTCGGAGTTGGGGGTCGAGTCTCAAGTTGAGGTCTGGTCCGGAGTCGGGGTCGGGGCTCGAGTTGAAGTCGAGGATCGAGAACTAAGTTGGGGTCGACGTTTGAAAGGTCCAGGGTCAGATGTTGGGTCTCTAGCCAAGGTCGAGTCTCGGGTCAGAGTTTGTCTCGAATAGGGTCAGGTCCAGGGTTGTGGTTGGGTCTTGGGTCAGGGTCGAGGTGGATGTTGGTTCCTGAGTCGTGATCGGGTTGAGGTGTCAGATCACGACTAGGTTCGATCATGAGTTTGAGTCGGATCTCAAGTCAGTGTTAGGTCTTAGGTCAGGGTTGGGGATTCGGGTCGTGTTGGAGGTCAAGTCTATTGTTGGGGTCAGATCCTAAGTCAGGGTGGGTTACTGTATTGAATTAAAGTGTTGGAGGTTTAATCTTGGGTCGAGGTTGAGGTTTGGTCTCGAGTTAAGGTCGGATCAAAGTCGAGGGTTGGGTTTCGAGTTGGGGTCGAGGTCGAGTCCAATTATTGGTTTCAGGGTTTAGTCCCGTGCTAAGGTCTCATAGGGGCTGGTTTTTGAGTTAGGGTCGCGACGCCGAAGGCTCGAGTCTCGATAGAGGGCAAGGGAAGGGTGGGCCTTAATGGAGGGTGGTAGTGGGGATGTGCAGGGTGGGGGAAGGCTAAGACCGGGGTGTTAGAGAGAAGGTCCATATCTTGATCGAGTGAGAGGGTGTGGGCCTAAGTGGAGGTTAGTGTGGGCGGAGGGTGGGTAGGGTATGTCAGGTGACGAGATAATAGGTCTAGGGGTTGTGGGTTGAGTGGTGGGGACGGGGGACCTAAGAGGTATGTAAATGGATTAGGGGTGGTAGTGGATTGGGTGAGGGTTGAAAGAGAGTTTTGAAAAATATTTGTTCTACTTTTTAGCAGGGAAGTAATTTTTCTTAGATTGAAGGAAAATATTTTTCTAAACAATTAAGCCAATCAGACATGAAAAAATAAAAAAAATAAAAAAAACATTTTTCTCCATACCAAAAACACAGTTAATATGTGTTCCTTTACTTCTTTTTGTTTCATATGACTCCGCTAATCAAAACCGTTAAACCAACCGCCCATGGCATTTTCCATTTTTCTTCCTTCCTCCCCCCTGAAAAACTCTCTTGGAATTCCCATTTTTCTCTTTTTCTTCCTTCACATTCATCCATTTTCTTAACAACCTGCTTTAACATTCTCTCTCTTTTTTTTCCTCAAATCCGCATGGCGAATCCCGAAATTGATAAGAATAAAAAGAGTTGTATAATTGAATTGCATTGGCTAATTGGTGCTTTAGTTGTTGTATTCTTCGCTCTTTTCCTCAGTTCCACCATATTCCGAACCAATAACACTACTAGCATAAGTTGCCACTGTGCTCAGGTTTTGTTTTCTTAACGATTAATTTCTCTTAGTTTGTTTTCTGCTTTAATTATAATTATTCTGCTGAAACGTTATTGTTATTGATGATTTATACTCCATTCATCCCAATTTATGTGACATTATTTACTTTTTAGTCCGTCTTTACAAAAAACATCTTTTTAAATTTAGTAGTAACTAAAGGAATATGTTCCTTGATTGTATTCATCAATAATGTACCATATATATATATATATAGTAGTACAAGAATATTTAAACTAGTTAACTAATCAACCTAATTACAATAGGAAATATAATTCTACCTAAAATAGGAGACCTAATTACAATAAGAATACAATTCTACCTAAAATAAGAGATATACAAATAATGAAAGAATATTCGAAAAATATTCTATTACACCCCGCAGTCGAAGCGGGAGGTTCACGAACATTGAGACTGACTCGAAAATCATCAAATAGTATGCGTGGAAGTCATTTGGTGAAGATGTTGGCAATCTAATATCTGGAAGGAACACGAAGGACACGAACTTGACCACGAACCACTTTTTCGCGAACAAACTGAATGTCCATCTCAATGTGTTTAGTGCGCAGATGTTGGACGGGATTTGCCGGAAAGATATATCGCACTAATATTATCGCAGTAGACCAATGTTGCCTTTTGAATAGGGCAGTGAAGCTCAAGTAGAAGGTTATGGATTCAACAAGACTCAAAGATGACGTTGGCGACACCTATGTACTCTGCTTCGGCACTGGATTGGGATAGTGTAGGTTGCCTTTTGGAAGACCAAGACAATAGGTTATCTCCGAGGAAAATGCAGTAATCAGACGTAGAGCGTCGGGTGTCAGGACATCCATCTCAGTCAGCATCAGAATAAGTAGTGAGACCAGTTAGCGAGGACCTGTATAGATGTAATCCGAAGTGAAGTGTACCTTGGACTTATCGTAAAATACGTTTGAGGACATGCATGTGTGCTTTTGTCGGATTGTGCATGTGTAGGCAGATTTGTTGTACGGCATAGGATATGTCAGGTCTCGTGAATGTGAGGTACTGCAGGGCCCCAACCAGGCTACGATAGTGAGTCGGGTCTAAATATGGGGGCCGGACTCAGCGCTGAGCTTGGAATTGGTGTCTACTGGCGTGTGGGATGATTTGCAAGATGTCATGCTTGCACAGTCAAGGATCTCTTCGGCGTACTTCTACTGACACAAAAATAGGCCGCCAGAATGTCGAGTGACAGAGATGCCCAAGAAATAACTCAGGGGGCCTAGATCCTTCATAGCAAACTCAGAGGAAATGAGAGACATAATGGACCGGCGGAGAGCATCAGATGATGTGGTGAGGATGATGCCATCAACATATAATAATAGGTAAGCCATGTATGTACCTTTGTTGTAGATGAATAGAGAATGATCGGATTTGCTATGTGAAAACCCGATAGAGGAGACATAATCGGCGAACCGCTGGTACTATGCTCGAGGAGCCTGTTTCAGTCCATATAGCGATTTCCGCAACAGACACACATAATCCGAATGAAGAGGATTCCTGAAACACATAGGCTGATGCATATATACCGTTTCATGAAGATCCCCATGTAAGAAGGCATTCTTGACATCAAGTTGACAAATGGGCCAAGACTTGGATAGAGCAATGCTGAGGATGGTTGCAGGCTTTACGACCGAGCTGAACGTTTCATCACAGTCCACTCCCACCTGTTGAGACCTGCCATCACCTACAAGACGAGCCTTGTACCTCTCAAAAAAACCATCATATTTCTTTTTATATCTAAAAATCCACATAGAACGAATAATGTTAGCATCAGGGGACGGGGTACTAGGTCCCACGTCTTATTATCAATAAGAGCATTATATTGGTCAATCATTGTGGCTTTTCAATTAGGGTCGGACAAGGCATCCTTCGGATTTCGAGGGACATGGAAGGAACAACTGAAACGGATAGGTTAAATAGCTGTTTAGGTTTATGAATTCCGTGCATGACACGGGTTTCCATGGTCCAAGAACGTGTCTCGGGACGAGGGATGGGAGGGGTGTGTGCCATGGGAAGTGGAGGAAGGGCAGGGGTGGCGGGATCGGCTGGCCGATGCTCGGTTTGCCGAGAGGTGGCTGCGGAATCACCCTGAGGCGGGCTGTTCCGGGCCACCGTCAACAGAACCGGATGGGCAGTGTGTCCCGAACTATCCGAGGTGGGGGCGATGATTTATAGCCACACAAATATTAAGGCTAATTTTGAACCACAAGTTCCAAAAGTTTTTTTTTTCATTTTTAAATTTCGTGCCCAGTCAAACACGTTCACATAAATTGGGACGGAGGGAGTATTTTTTAGGATAAAAGAGGGTTATTATCTGAAGCAATGATACTGTTTGAGATTATTTAGGCTACTTGAATTGTGTAGATTAAAGTGAGAATTGATTTCTCAGATGGTCACTCAGCTAATAATTATTATATCATATAGTCACCTTTCTTTGTTGATTGAATTTGGAATCAAGAAGAAAGGTGACTTTATGAGATAATAACTATTAATTGAGTACCATATGAGAAATCAACCTATGATGACCATAGGCGAAGCCAGGATTTGAAGTTTATGAGTTTAGGATTTTAGTTTTTTTAAGTAACTGAATTTTAAATTACTTAATAATTTGTCATATTCAGCGGATTTTTTTAAGACAAATATAGAGTTTTGGACTAAAGCTATTGGGTTTGGCCGAACCCGTAAGTCATACTCTAGCTCCTCCCCTGATGATGACATGAAGTTCTAATTCATGGAATATGAATAACGTAATCTTACAAAAAAAAAGTTATATCCGATTGGAGCAGAATATATAGATGATTCGTGTCGCGTTCTCAGCTAGCTTTGGATTGAGCTGTAGTTGATTGATTGATTGTGTTTCCCTATGTTGGGATGTCATTCTTTGATTTGTATGACTTGCTTATTTTTTCTATTTTTCTGGGAAAAGATAGTTAAAATGGTGATTGATTACTATTTATTTCCTGTTCTAATCCTAGTTCCTAAGCTGAGATTATTATTATTTTTTATTGATTTTTTGGACTGATGGATCATCAATACTACATAAAATTCAGTTTTAAGAGTGATGGTAAGAAGTTCAAAATTTGATTCTTTTTTTAAAATAAGATTTATAGAAGTGGATTTTCTCTGAGTTGGGTTTTGCCACAGTGGAATGTTTGTAGGGGCCTGCTAAGTATAGTGAAGATGTGGAGAAATGTTGCTGTGACTACGAGACCGTGAATCATCTTAACAAGGAAGTACTACATCCAGTACTCCAAGAACTTGTTAAAACACCATTTTTCAGATATTTCAAGGTATGCATCTAATCACATCTCATGGAAATATTTAGTATGCTCATGTACTTAGTCAGTGAGTTAAAACTGTTTGAGCTGTTAGTTTTAAATACTGATATGTTATTATCATGTGGAAATTCTTTACTGGTTGTTACTTCCTGAATCAGACCATCAATAAGTGGTGGTCTCGCTTCTGCTTGGATAGCTTAGTACTGATGATCGTGTACTCTGTGGTTTTCCATATTTGAATTTCTTGATAGTTTTGGTTTGAAAGTACGTTGCACAGTCGTGAAAGATCAGTGTTCTTTTTATCTTGACATCAACAGCATTCAAGTATTTGATAGTCCTTGACTATTACTGGTGAAGTAATAACAAGACGTGGTCGACTTTTTAAGGTTTCAACTAATAACCCTTGATACTGAGTTCACTAACAAGAAGTAATATGTATCAACTTCAAAATTTTCTTGCTCCATCTGAAGGCGTTTGAGCATCCTTATCAAGGAGCTGTCAGCCTTATCAAGGAGAAACCCTTCTCTTAAATTATACAGATGCTTCCTACAACATTTATTCCATGAAAGTCTGAAGTTGCAAGCTACTTTCTTTTTTGGTTTGAACAGGAAGGTTGAAGTGTCTCTTGAATAAGGCAGGAAAAGGGTGCTCATCTCCATGATGTCTCTTTAATGGAATCCTTAGAGTAATAAGAAGAGGCCATTGAGAATCCATCTAAGCGTGGAGCTTTATCCATGGAAAAGATACATAGAAATTGAACTAGTTCATCATCCCCAAAGTTTCTTTGAAGCCATCCCCATCTTGTTTCAAGCTCGTTGGATGAATAATGTTCAATTAAATCTTGTTAAAACTTCTAACTGCTAGCTGGCAGAAATCGGGCTGGGAACACTCCACTTGGTCCACTATGGTTTAAGGCTGCTACATTATTTATTACAGGGGCTCTGTAGTATAAACATTCTAGGGGGTCTGGATGTTCCTGTCATCTTGAATTCACACATTGGGCACTCAGGTGAGATGTGTTGATATGTATCTGATATGGCATTGATCGCTTCAATTTGTTTCATTCTTTAGCCACTGGAAAGACTTGTACTTTGGATATCCTCAGTGTCACTGAATCTGAGCTTTTCTACGCTTCTAGACACTTCTTATGTGGAGTTGGTACATGGAGAGAGGAAGGAGGCAGTATACTTTTGTGCATTTTTGTCTCTGATCATAAGTTTTAAACTTTCGTCTTTCCTCTTATGTACATTTTCTCTAATTATATAAACTTGTTTTTCCTGTGTTTGATTTTTCATTTGCTTTGTTTCTCTGGCTTTCAAATCCATTGTAACCCCTTTAAGATCATATTTGCCACACATTTTTTCCTCTTTAGTAGGGAAAGAATGAAATGTTATAAGGAACTCTTTTTTTTTTTCAGCTTTGAAGGACAGCTTTTATTATTATCATATAGAAGTCTGAGGCGAAAGTACTTTCTAACAAAACAAGTCTGACTAAGAAATAGTTTTTGTAGAATGTGATAACTAGTTACCAACACATGTTTCTGTTTTCTGCTCATTGGAGTTAATTTCTTATTTCTTCGTTCTCGGATCCTCGGATATGGTTTTCTAAACGCCAATTTATTAGTCCTGTCATTTGCTTCTAGATTTCCATATTTATAATTTCTTTTTCTTTCTTAAATAAGGATCGTAATTCTCTTTCAACTTTATGTGTTTGATTCTATTTATAATTCGATGACATAAGATTCAGCGTCAAACAAGAACTAATGCAGCCTACTCTTTGTGCTGTCGTCACTTGCTTCTTTTCTAATTTATACTTTCTCATGATGCACTGCTGATATTTTCAGATGTTCTTACTTGCCACTGCTGATTCAGTTCCACTTCTTTCCTACCATGTTTTATGGTTGCAGGTTAAGTTGTGGTGTGATTGTCCATTCTGGCCAGATGATGGAATGTGCCGTTTACGAGACTGCAGTGTATGTGAATGCCCAGAGAATGAATTTCCTGAGCCATTTAAGGCACAAAGTCATCGACGTTCTTCAAGTAATCTAGTCTGTCTAGAAGAAAACACTGAGGGAGCTGTTGACCGTACAATAGACTCCAAAGCATTCAAAGGCTGGGTGGAAGTGGACAACCCATGGACGAATGATGATGAGACAGATAATGGTTATTCACTTTCTACTGTTATATATATAGTTCCAGTCTTGCCCCACAAAGGGAAAAAAAGAGAGGAAAAGAGACCACCAGAAAAGAAAAAAGATAAAGGAGTATTGAACTACTGATTAACTTCTTGACTCGCTATTGCCGATAATGATTTTGAAAGTAAATACTTTTTATTGAAAATCCATACTGATTAGTTATATATCAAGTTGTATTTTCTTATGTCATTAGGAAAACAAAGTGCGAATTTCCTGAGAAACAAAGTCATAGGCACGTAGGTTCATGGCTAGGCCGACTACTCCAAGAGCACTCATTCATAAGCCAGTTACTGGTACAAATAACATAAAGAACGTTTATTGAAAAAAGCAACCCCAATGGTCAAGCTGCTAGGAAGAAGTGTAACAAATGATAGATCAGTTCCCTTTTTATTTGGGAGTATTGACTACACCCCAATACTGAGCTTCATGTTTAAGATTTTTTCTCATTTTTTCTGCTGCATTGAAGACCACTCCTCTACAAAGTGTGGCAAATTTAATGGCCTCATTACAATTCAATCAGGCAGGGGTCCGGGCCTACTGCTTTGCAGCAGAGTAACCCATTTTTTCTGCCATGCATTTTTTTCCTTCTTAAATATCTCTTTTTGTTTCTTTAACAAATTGAATAGTATCTGCATCAACAGAAATATTAGCGAATATTTTTTATGAAATTGGGCAGGATTGATATTGTTTTTTTACTTTCAGCTGAAATGACATATGTTAATCTCCAATTGAACCCTGAACGCTACACTGGATATAGTGGTTCATCTGCTAGAAGAATATGGGATGCCGTTTACATAGAAAACTGCCCTAAATGTAAGCTGGTTCATTCATTTATCTTTATCTCTTAACTTCTTTCTTTCAGTATGGAACCATTCGCCCTCTCTATCTCCTCTTCTGTTCTTTGCCTTACTTTCTGTCTTTGGGTGGCTATATAGACATCTTATAATGGATATGACGAACATGCATTGGTATGCTAGTACCTATAAGACGGTAGGAGTACTAGTTTCCTTTGTTTTGTATAATGCCGGCACAGTTTCCTGTACTTAGACATATAGTTGTTGCACTTCCTTTTCTCCTGCTATTTTAGATTCTTCAGAATACTTTTATGCAGTAGTCTATGATGAAGAAAGTAAGAAACAAGTAGGTACTCTTTAGTCACCTTTGTACTATAGTTCAGATAGTTTAATTATCGAGAGTACAAGGAGGGGTCTAAAGCATTATGCTTTCTTAGTTAGACTTGCTATGTTACTAGCAATGACTGGAAGAATGTAATGTCTGTGATTGAAATTAGCATAATTGGTTGGTTAGGTATTATAAAGTACTCCGACTAAGTAAAGACCAACTGTACTGCACTCTTTCCTGGTTTGGAGAGACCAAGTTGTATGTCAGTCTATCAAAGGTCAATGATTTTGACATTTCTTATTGCGCCTTCCTGTATGAGTATGCATGTTTATTGGGTGAATATGGTGTACATCCAGTTTAGAGAGATCGACTAAACTTCGTTTACATGGAGATTTACTATTTATAAAATGTCATAACCCAATTACTGTTCTGATACAGTTGTTCTGCTGAAGCAGTTGCTGGTATTGCTGTAAATTAGCGCTTGGTGGTTTTAGGTCGTGCAATTTAATTGTATCAAGCTAATGAAGCACATTGATGCATCTGCACTACTATTTTGTCATGAATTAAAATGAAAAAAAGCAATTAATACAACTACTTATAAAGCTATTTACATTTGCATCTAGTAGAGACATACTAGACACAAAAAGGCAGCCCGGTGCACTAAGCTCCTGCTATGCGCGGGGTTCGGGGAAGGGCCGGACCACAAGGGGGTCTATTGTACGCAACCTTACCTTACATTTCTGCAAGAGGCTGTTTCCACAGCTTGAACCTATACCAGACATGTCTGCAAATAAAGAACATATGGAAGTTCTTATATTTCAATTGAGGTCAAATTTGTTAATTTCGAAGTTCTCTTCATCCTGCAGGAATATATATCTCATCTATTTTCTTTGAATATATTGTAGATAGTTGGCGAATTTAAAGTGTTATGAATTGTTAACCTCTATTTCTGCCTTCGTCCTGCCCCCAGCACGTAATTTGGTACATGCTTCAAGAGGATAAAAGGAGTAGTTATTGAAGAACACTTGCATTGGTACTGTAAATTTAGAGAATTCAGTTATTTGACCAAAAAACGTTTCTGTTGAATTCCTACAACAGTGAGGAATGAATAAGTCTAATTCCTTGCACAAGCCTTGAGTGAAGTAAGGAAAAAAGTATCCAAGGGAGGAGCCTAGCGATCGATGAAGTTGGAATGAAGATCATGGGAGGTGAGGGTTCGGATACAACAGAGGCTAAAAAAGCTTGGTTATTTCTTTTTTAGCTATCTAAGCCTTTGGGACCAGAGTTAGCTGATCCCTGTACTGAATAAAGGATGCAAATAATCGGTGAAACAGTCAAGGTGTGTGCAAACTTGTTCGGGCATCACAGTTATCCAAAGGAAAAAGAAATACGACATTGGATGTAGGTTTCTTTTTTAATAAATTGAGATGCCGGGGATCTGTTGAAACGTTACTTGTGAGATGCTAAAGTCACTACAATGTGTTGTTTTCATTATATTATCCTTTTTACCAAAGAAACTTCGTTGTGAAGCCCTTTTCACTAGCAAGATAAATGAGAGCCATGGTGATTTGACTTTTTAGTTTGCTAAAGCAAGAATAGAAGTGCATGTCCTGTGTGAAGTGTGTATTATAACCTGTGGCAGCCTTCATGTTGAAGGGGAAACTATTGAGTTGTTCAACTGCTCAACTGACCCTTCATGCTGGGGGTGCGTATATAGCAGCATAAGAGCCGACTCATCATTGTTTGCTTTCTTGCAATGGCTAAGATTCATTTTAGAGAAATTCCTGAAACCAATTCACTTAAAAGTCTGTATATGGTAGTTTAATGGTTTGTTCCTCTTGCGTGCCAACTTCTTTTGCTGTCAGCTTTTAGTAGGATTCAAGTTAAGAACCACTCCTTTTCTGAGGATGACACTGCTAGTTTTCACAGTTGTTTTAGTCTTCAGATAAAAATCTAACAAATTACAATGTTTTCTAAGCACGGATATTGCTCAGTCTAGATCAGACATTTTTCCCTTGTGAAGTTAGATGAATCATGTTCATCATGTTGGTTTAAAAAACTTCGTTGCAGTATAAGAATCTGTTAGATCTTCTGTTTGTTACAGACCTACATTACTGTTGTGGCTCTTTATAATAGTGGTCCTTGAGGAAGATTTAGCATTTTGGAAGTAACGGGTGTAAGAATGGTTGTCTTGTAATTCCAGAAAAAACTACTTTTTTACTTTTCATTACTAAGTGCATCTAGAAATGTGACAAGACTGAATGGGCATCCTTGCTCTTTATGGATTTCAGCTTTACCAACATCAAATTCTGATAAAGGTCTCCTAAGTCAGAACTTCTTGCCAGATTCATCTTCGGAATCTACTTCAACAACAAAGGGAAAGTTTTAATGCCTTCAAAAATTTTGGGTGGTTTCATATTCACAAATTTTCAAGCCTGAATAGTTTGCTGCTTCTACATTTTTTTCGACTTGCTTCTTCTACATGATCACGAGAAGATTTCTTATTGTTTTGCATCAGCTTCTGAAGTTTCAAATATCTGTGATTTGTTCTGCAGATCCATCTGGAGAGATTTGCCCAGAGAAAAAAATATTGTATAAATTAATATCTGGCCTCCACTCCTCAATTTCTATTCATATAGCAGCTGAATACTTGCTTGATGAAGCATCAAACACGGTATTATGACCTTGACCCTTCCACTTGCTTTCCGTCATGGCTTTTATATCTAGAAAGTGTAATTATTGTGAAACAACCGTGAGGCAATCTTGTCCAAGAGTTTATTTCTTTTGTGGATATGGAAAATGTTCAATCTGTCGAAGCTATAATTTTTGGGTGGTATTTGATTAGAAGAATTGTGGTTCTGAGGAATGAAAAATCATTAGCTGTAACAACCTCTTCTCTCTTGTTTGTAAATCTACTATCATGAGAAAACCATGCTGAAATTATCTTTACTTTTCTATTTTTCAGTGTTCTTCCTTTTGTCTTGAAAACATGCTTGTGACTGAGTTTCTTGACCCCCCGCCAAAAAAAAAGGAATTCTTGGAAATATGACTAACCATAAGTGCTGGAGTTTTGGCATCATATTTAGAGGAAACTTTTGTTTACCTGGAGTCAAGATAGATTTTTATTGTCTTAAGCACTGTAGAACACATCAGAGCATCCTCTCATATGATTGGCTGTTGAAGAAATGATCAGAAGTCTCTTCACATTTTTATAGTCAATAGTTATTTCTTCTTGAGATTGTACAATAGCAGCATCCTTGTGTAACGATGATGGTCTCTGACACTGTTCCTTATTTTCTTCTGGTTTTGTTATGATTCAGTGGGGACAGAATCTCACTTTGATGTATGACCGCGTCTTACAATTCCCAGACCGTGTTGACAACCTATACTTCACTTTCCTGTTTGTGCTCCGTGTTGTTACCAAAGTGAGTATTTTAATCAACATGCTTGATTTACCCCACCCACCCCCTGATGGGAGAGGAGCAGCAAGAGAAGTGTTGCTCGGACTCTCCAAAATGTTGCCACCCGTGTCAGATCCTCTAAAAATGCACTACTTTTGGAGGATCTGACACGCATCCATCAGCATTTTTGAAGAGTCAGATAACTGATTTAATACTTTTGCAGGCAGCGGACTACTTGGACGAGGCTTCATATGATACTGGAAACCCTGAGGATGACCTGAAAACACAATCCTGGGTGAAGCAATTGGTTTACAATCCCAAATTGAAAGCTGCATGTCCTTTACCTTTTGCTGAGGCACGGTTATGGAAAGGTCAAGGCGAGCCTGACCTGATGCAGCAAATTCAAACGCAGTTCAGAAATATCAGGTCCTCTATCGGTATCCTTGCTGATTGATACTTCTCTAGAATAGAATTCTTCTACTCATGTTTCAAAATCATGCACCTTGAGAAATCCTTTAGGTTTTTTCACTCCCTCCCTTTGGATCTTAATGGTTCTCCTCTTTTATTGCACAAATATTAATGGAAAATACAATGAAGAAAACCCAGTTCTTAATCGTCTTACTTCTTCTCATCTGTTATTGTTGAATTAGTTTAGCTGTTCGTGAACATGATCACACATGTTACTTGATTCAAGTTTGTTGGGAGTGCAGTTTTCCTTCTTAGATACATTAGTTACCTAGATGAGCAATTGTACTAGTATCTTCTGTGAGGACATCTTGGTGTTATACCATCTGTTAACTTATTCTTTGTGGTATCTAACAACCAAACCTGTAGTGCATTGATGGACTGCATTGGATGCGAGAAATGTCGTCTTTGGGGAAAGCTTCAGGTTCTCGGTCTTGGTACTGCATTAAAGATCCTATTCTCTGTCAATGGTCAGAAACGTTTAGGTGAAACGGTAAGTCTTCTGCCGATGAATGACTCTCATTAGCCTTATCTAAAACAACTTCTAGTTTATTCTGTTTGATAGGAATTAATGACCAACAGTTTGTACCTTTCTTATAGATATTTGTCATAATATGGGTACTTTTAGTTTCCATTCATATAGGTTGTTTGTTGTATCTATACATGTAGGTCCCTTGGATTTTTTTTATGTCCAAATTCTTACTTGCTGCTGTGTTTTGAATATTGCTTAATTTTTGGCATGTGTTTCTGCATCTTCCATTTGGCTTTCTTCGTAGTTTGTAACTTGCTGCTTAACCAAATGACTGACGGAGGCCTTCCTTTTCTGTTTGTATATTATTTCAGCTGCATTTGCAACGGAATGAAGTTATTGCATTGATTAACTTACTGAATCGGCTTTCAGAATCCGTTATGCTTGTACATGAAATGGTTCCTTCACTCGAAAATGTAATGGGAAAACAAATTTCTACACCGAGTGACCAGCCATCGATGACGGGGTCATTCTAATGTATAGTTATCACAGCGGAGGCAACTCGGGTTTGCACACAGGTGCTGTTTTTTTTGTTTCTTTTAATGAGGCAAAAATGTAAATTAGGATTAGAAACTTGTAGGTTTCTGTTCTAACTTTGCGACAAAGTTGTCTTACTTATGTCCAAGTTAGAGTTAGAAGTTGGCTTGCAGTATCAACAAGAACAAGTTGTTTGTTGTGTCTAATGGTCGCGACCACATCAGGTTATGAAGCTTCGGAACTGTTTGAGGTACTCTCAAACAATCCCCCTATTTAAAGTGTAGCTTCTTTCTCTTCTTTTTTTTTTTTGTAGCCAGGCTTACAAGCCCCCCCCCCCCCCAATTCTTTTTGTAGATGTGAGAAGTGTGAAGCGCAGTGAAAATAAGAGAGAAATCGGCTTGATTATTTCCTCGAGTTACTGGATTTAAATAATTATGTAATATGTTCTAAAAATGGGAAGTAAATCAAGGAATCTACTATATTTACATATATTCTAGAATATTTATAAAATTGTAACACTCAAGTTGGTGGTGCATAGGAATTATCGATCAATCTTATTACATATATAACTTATTTCGGAATCAATTAGGGACATAGTGATTATGTCTGCAAGCTGAATCAACTGACCCACGAACTTTGTGACGATGTTTTCCGAGAGTTTCTCTCTGACAAAAATGATAATCAATCTCTATGTGTTTGGTCCTCTCGTGAAACACTATATTTGATGCAATGTGAACTGCAATTTCATTATTGCACACGAGTCTAATTTCTTCAATCTCTCCAAATGTCAATACCTTCAGTACTTGCTTAATTCATATAGGTTCATGCCGCAATCATCATAGCTCGATATTCTGTTTTGATCCAGAAATCACATTTAGTTTCTTACTTTTGTCAAAACATTAAATTTCTCCAACTAGAACATAGTATCCAAAAGTGAGTTGTTGTCTGAGGGTGATAATCATAGTCATCATCTGCATATTCAACAATTTTCTCATGATCTCAGTTTTCGTAAAGTAATCCTTTCCTGGAACTGATTTTATGTGTAAAAAATATGTATAATTGTATTTCAGTGATTGTCACAAGGAGAATTTAAGAACAGACGGACTATACTGACCAGAAAGGCAAAAACAAATATCGAAAAAACAAATCCCTTTATATAATCATTGATCAAAAGCTGCAAAAGCTGTCCGAATGTGAGTAGAATTCTCCAATAATGTCATTTTATGAGAGGTGTGACATTATGGGATATGAGCATGTGTTGGCTAGAGGAATTCATGATCAACAAGGTTAAGTGAAGGGAAGATCACCCTTAGTATAGCCCATATATTCTGAATTTTCTGTTTATCTGCGTCTGTCACTCCTCCATAGTAAACGGCACTTTTGTTTAGATTTGCTTGTAAGCCTGATGCAGCTGGGAAGCTGCTGAACATTTTGTGTAGCAAAGCCACAGATGTGGCATCACCTCTTGCAAATAACAAAAGGCCATCTGCAAAACATAAATACATAATGTTAAATTAGCACATTTAGGATAATGTTTGAACTGTTTGAATTCTTTAAGTGTACTTAGAAGTCTGCTTAGGTACTCCATAACAATGGCAAATAGGGAAAGCGACATAGGATCTTCTTGTCTCAATCCTCTTGCTGCATCAAAGGATGGTGTAGGCTCTCCATTGATGATAATGGAATAGTTGATTGTAGTGACACATTTAATTACCCATTTCAGAAACTTTTGACGAAATCCTATATACCTTCCATAAATTGATTCAGCTATCCCCAATTTACAGTGTCATAAGCCTTTCAAATGTCCACCTTGATCGATACATCTTGGTGAGATGTGCTTTCTTGTATAAGATCTCACCAGCTCATGTGCAAGAATGATGTTGTCTGCTACCTTTCTTCCTGGAATAAAGCCAGCTTGAGCATCAGTAATAACAGTAGCAATGACCTGTTGAATTTTCCTGGCAGGATCTTGCCAATGAGTTTGTATAAGACTGTACAATAAGCTATAGGTCTATACTCTTTAATTGTAACATGATTAGCTACTTTGGGGATGAGGGTAACTGGAGTTTTCCTGTTTCAAAAAAAATTCTTACTGCCTCAAGTACCTCTTGTTTGATGATGCTTGATGACTTCTTGAAGAACACTGCATTATAATCATCCACTTTCGGTGCTTTATCATCACCAATAGATAAAAGAGCACCAGTAATCTTCTTGTCCGGGATAGGTGCACATAAGTGCAATTGCTGAGCATGTGTCAGTACAAGACCTTTCCTCATAATCTTCATATTGACTGCAGTTACACTAGACAAGGCTGTTCCCATCAGAGAATTATAAAATTTTGTTACTTCTACTTTAATATCATTTACAACTGAAAAGTAACTAGTGTTGGCATCTCCTAACTTTATCCAAGAGACCCTGGATTTTTGTTGTAAGATATTTTCTTCAATGAGTGTCCATTTCTCCAGCTGTTGTAGGATGAGTCTTTCCTGCATAGAAAGAACAAAGTATTGCAAACTTATGCTAGTTTGAACAACAACTTGATCATTCTTGGCTTGTGCAATTCTGGCAGCAACTCTTTTAAATTCAGTTTCATTCAATGTCTTCAGTTGTGGCCTTAAGAGCTTCAGTTTCATCCATAAATGTTCTTCCTCTTATCTTGACGCACCTCTTGATTCCAGATGTTCCCTACTATTAAGAAGTTCTCATGAGAAGTCCATATGTTGAAATATTTGAATGAGGATGTGACTTTTATGTCATTACTATCAATGATTAGATGCATTGGAGGATGGTCCGAAATATGAGGCAACTTATAATAAGTGACTACATGACCAGATTGCATCATCTAATCTGAATTTCACATTGCTCTGTCAATCCTACTCCACACTCTGTTTTCACTGTGTTGCTTGTTTAACCATGTGTAAAATTCTCCTTACCATGACAATTCGTTAAGCATTTTTTTTTTACAAGTTTTGAAAAGTCTCTTATCTCCATACTTGTGACTACAACACCATCAAGTCTATCTTGTGTAACAACTCTGAGCAATTCTTCTCAATTGTAGCCACAATTGTTTCCTCTGTTTTATAACATTAGATTATAGTCATCTCACAATCAATGTTCAGTTGCCTATTGATCACATTGCAATGAATGAACTGAGCTTCATGATCTAGCAAGTATACGTCACAAACTGAAAGAAATAATCCATTGATTATTTTCATTAATAAATGAATATATATACAATTTACAAATTTCCATAATATGGAAAACCCTGTTCCTATTATATTCCTGAAACCCTATTCTACTTGTACAAAAATTATATAATTATGGTAAGTGTACAATGCTAATTATTACAACAATATTACTTAAAATATAAACCCCAATCCGCGATATACACGGTTTTGTATACCGTGTATATCATGGTTTCAATTATGGAAAAACTTCCTTTTGAAACCGTGATATACATGGTATACAAAATCGTGTATATCACGGTATGTTATTACACCCCCGCAGTCATAGCGGGCGGTCTTCGTACGCTGAGATTATCTCTAAAATCTTCAAAAAGGACCGAGGGAAGATCCTTAGTGAAGATGTCTGCATTTTGATACCTGGATGGGACATGGCAGACGCGTACTTGTCCACGAGCTACCTTTTCGCGAACAAAGTGGATATCCATCTCTATATGTTTAGTGCACTGATGTTGAACCGGATTACCAGAAAGGTAGACGGCACTAATATTATCAC
Organism: Anisodus acutangulus; assembly: GCA_029783415.1. Lineage (NCBI taxonomy): Eukaryota > Viridiplantae > Streptophyta > Magnoliopsida > Solanales > Solanaceae > Anisodus > Anisodus acutangulus. Next base: position 20,622,867 of record CM056507.1, on the reverse strand, counting down.
AATAAACCAAGGTAGCTTTCTGAATAGGACAATGAAGCTTTAAAAGAAGATTACGTAACCAACAGGATTCAGAGACCACATTGGCGACCCCTCGATACACGACCTCTACACTAGAACGTGAAAAAGTAGACTGACGCTTCGCAGACCATGAAACCAAGTTATTACTAAGAAACATACAATAGCCAGACGTGGATCGTCTTGTATCCGGACAGCCACCCCAATCAGCATATATATACGAGACAAGTGTAGACGTCGAGGCCTAAGCACCCCTGCATGTTGCCCCGGCCCAGATCCTGGTCTCGGACTGAACTGCTAGTTGGAAAAATTGGGCTAGTTGGGAAATTGGGCCCAATTTCCCGGGTAGGCCGATTGCGGATAATAGGAGCCAGTGGGCCAAAGGCCATCGGCCCAGTTCTAGGGCTATGGACCCCAGGGCTGTGGCCAGTTGGCTTGTGGCCCATTGCCCCGAGGTCCATCCCCGTTATTTCCATGTCACGACCCAAATCGGAGGGCTGCAACCGGCACCCGGACCCCACCCGTCGGGTACCACTAATCGTGTCAACACCTAGTCATAACTAAATACGGACTAAGCCGAAAAGGATTATGTAAAATCAGGTAACCAACTTATATATATACATACTCATACCAAGGCCGACAAGGTCATACAAGACTACTACGCACATGACACCTATCTACAAGCCTCTAAAGAGTATGTGACATCAAAAGGTCGGGACGGGGCCCGCCATACCATATATACAAGCAAATAAAATCACCGTACCAAGATAGACTGACACTCTGAAACAAGGGGAGTGCTCCAAAAATTCGTTGAGTCAGCAACCTACTAACGTGGATCGTCGTCCGGTCTACGTGAACCTGCGGGCATGAAACGCATCGTCCCTCGACAAAAGGAATGTCAGTACGACTGATGTACTGAGTATGTCAGGCATGAACAATAGCATCACGGGGATTTAACAATAACTGAAATAAAAACAACCGACCAACAGTAAATACCTCTGAGGGCCCTAAGACATATGACTAAATGTTATACACAATGCAAATGCGGTATACATATAAATATTGGCCACACAAGGGCATCTTCATGTCCATAATCGCCTCTGTGGGCATCATGTTATATCGTATTGGCCACACAATGGCATCAATATTGGCCTCTTCGGGCTCTTTCATGATAGTCTGTACCAGCTGCAGGTGGTGTACGTATATAATGTCTTTCCCTTTCCTCATATTCCCTACATATATACAATGTTTACCATATAGTAATGTGCATAGCACCAGTGAGTCTAGGGTAATACATGAATATAATGCAAATGAAAATGCATGAATGATAATAAAATATTTTGAGTGACATAATATTCTTGTACCTTTGGCTAACACTATGAATATCAACATCTTTTCCGTATGCATCAATAAGGATTTAGGAACATATTTAGACATGCTTTTAACATAGGCATCAACAACACGAATATTCTTAACCACTAGGAGTGGAATAATTTATGAAATAATATTACGGCTATATTTTATTACATGGAATATGCCAATATAAGAAATAATTTGCCTTATCATACCTTGAATATTGTCTTTTCAATAATTCTGTATTGAATTCGCTGGAACATTGCTTGAAGCAATATTTGCAAAATGTTTTTGCTTCAAGAACATCGCTGGCCGGTCTCTCATTTTTAAATGAAACCAAGGTTTAAGAGCTCACTGCACTTGCACGATTTTTCTTACCTAATTTCCTAATACTAACGTGAATTGCTATCTAACTACTAACTTTGGATGAAATGCTTCTAAATGGAATGTTTGCTGAACGTCTCATTTTAGCCTACAAAATGAATTCTCAAATTGAAAATGACTTCTCATTATATTGTCTCCCACTAACTAATCTCACGAGCTGCCACCCCATGTGTTTGTTAAGCTTAGTCATTTAGAATCCTTTCTAAAGCTACACGTATTTATCTCCATTAAGCTTGTCCCCTCCACTAAGATTAATTAATCTCACAATTAATCAATCACACACATAATTAATTTTGTGATCTCAATTTACTTAAATCTTAATAACTCATAAGACCTCCATATTCTCAATGTCATAATTTGTGATATGACACTAGCCCATAACCTCTTTGGGGATATACAACTATTATTATTAATCCCCATCATCACACTTGTTACGTCCAAAATTATTTCGGGACTGCATCCTTTTATATACTAATCTCTTTATTAGCATACGTAAATATAACATAAAATTTTCCAACGCTCGGGTCTATTTACACACGCCTAGCGATTTTACATACGCCTAGCGATTCAAACCGTGACCCGAAAGTACGGGATGTTACATCCCACCTCGGTTTCGACCATTATTTTTCCGATTTTTTTGAGTTTTACCATTTTTTCCTACACCGTTGTTGCGATTTTGGCCTGAATTTTCGGAGAAGGACGGAGTAGCGTCGGATGTTGTCATCATGACGACTGGATTTGCACTAGTAGCCGCCTTTTTAGCCAAGCCGACTTCTTCCAACGTAAGCATGGATCGGGCTTGACACAACTATGGGAGAGGATTACTTTGACGAAGGAGAGTGTCAACACCACTATAAGCCTCGGATAGGCCAGCAACCATTTGGAGAACAAGATGATTATTGCTAACGGGCGCACCAACGTTGCGGAGTTGGTCCGCCAACTCTTTCAGCTGTTTGCAATAGGCTGAGACGTTCGGAAAATCCCCCATGTTAACATGAGAAAATTCATGCTCAAGAGTAACAGCACAAGAGTTTTGTTATCTTGGAATATGTCACATAGTCTATTCCAAGTTTCCATCGCCGTAACATCAGGTTCAAGAATTGTTTGCAAGAGGTCCGTAGAGATAGTGGAATAAATCCACTGCAGAACGGTAGCATCAAGAGTAGTCCATAATATCGGGTCAACTTCTGGGGCAGGCTCCGTGCCTGCGGCTGAGGGAATGATATGATGAAGAACCTGATGCGTTCGGGCATGAATCTTGAAAAGCTCCGCCCACGTCGCATATTGGACGTTTTCCATCTCAAGAGCAATAGGGATGTGGTTCTTGATGTTGGAAACTGCAAGGGCATGATGGAACGTGTTATAGTTGGGGAGTTAAATAGTCTTTTTGGGGATAGAGGGACTTGAACCCTCACGATTTTTAAAGTCGAAAACCGTGTATATTACTATCCCATAGCAGTCAAACCCTACAACTTATTGTCTTGCTGTAATTAAATTCTGCCCTCCATGGTGTAATCTTACTCACAATGAGTTCCTTGACTCTTGTCTCCAATAATCCAGCTAGCTTCACTTTATTCTCTCTAAGGTATTTAACTATTTTTCGTTGTTTATACCTTTTATTCAAGTCTCTCGAAGGGAGCCTTGGAGCAACCAATAAAGTTGTTGTTATGTGATCAGGAGTTCATGAATTCAAGCCGTGGAAATAACCTCTTGCATAAATGTAAGACTGCGTACAATAGACCCTTGTGGTCCGATCCTTCCCCGAACCCCACGTATAGCGGGAGCTTAGTGCACCGGACTGCCGTTTTTATACCTTTTATTCAGGCCTCTAACATTTCGGGATAATCAATTCATTAGATATCTATAGAGAAACACCTTCCTAAACTAGAAGGGAGCAAATTTGCTATCACATCACCGCTTAGTTGTGGAATGTCACAGAAAATTTTCATTGGATCACTGGTTTCAGTCTCAGGTGATAGATGCTTTCCCGTTTAGCCACTTCCTGAGGATCTCTATTAGGAGGTGCTATCTGTGTCTCAATATGTTTAGGTGAAGGAATTTGGAGTTGATGTACTAGTTCATGACTAATCTGCTGAACACCAACAGCTGTAGGCGACGGAGCTGGTTTAGCAAACCAAGTTGGCACAAATTCCTTAATGAGGACAAAATTTAAATAACAACCTCAAATGATTTTATTTGTGCAAACCTCCTTAGGGAAACAAATTTGAGAAAAATATTTTGTTTCAATTTGTTTGTCTTAATTTTTTTTAATTCGGTTTTAAAAAAAAGGTCTCTTTAATAATTTTATAACTTTTAAATTTTAACATCTCACATAACATTTTAAATTCACAAGATTAAAAGATATTTAAGTAAATTATATATATTTTAACTAAGATCACAAAATTTAAAATTTTTCTTTACTTTCTTAAATTATGTGTCTAATCAAATTAAGACAAATATAAATTAAAATGGAGGGAGTATTAGCACATGACATTTACACCACACTGATAATAGCAATGTTTTATTATTTAACTATAGTTAAGTATTATAAATTCTCAATTTAATTTATAACTCCAAAATATTATATTATTTAGCTTATTAGTATATATTTTTTGGGTCTGTACTATTCCACCTCACCCTCAAAAGAGATAGTAATATTTCTCAAGACACCATAATTCAACCTGTTTTACCTATTATTCCTGCAAATCCACAGTTGAAACAAAGGTAGAAGCAAGATGGGTTCACAACACCAAAGCTTAAAAAGGAACATCTCCTACAAAACTTATTTCTCATCTCAATTTCAAGAATGGTCCAACTTCAAAACGACTCTTCTCTTCCTTCGGATCCCACACAGGACGTCCCGGTTCCTCCATCAACATCAGATCCGACAACCCCAAAAGCTCAAACTGGGTTTAATCCCAGTAGAAGTAAGTGTAAGATTTGTATAATCTAATTTTTCGTATATTATTTTGATTAATGGTAAAATGGGTCTATTTTGCGGATCTTTAAGCAAACCCAATTCGTTTGTTTTGCCCTTTCTGAATTGCCCTACATATATTATTTTGGTTGTGGCAAAGTGGGTCTGAAGGAACTCATATAGAGGATCTTTTTTTTAATGACCGCAGCCGCTACCCTTTGGGTGTGCATAGGTAAACCCCGCTCTGGTGTAATAGCCCGCAAATCACATAACAAGCCCCGTGCAATGAGCTTCAACCCAGAAGGCAAATCCCCTGCTGTCATTGGCAAGGGGTTTCGAACCTAAGACCTTCATTATGGAAGTTGGCGGGTTTCGAATCTAAGACCTCCATTATGGAAGTTTCATGCTCAACCAATTAAGGCACCCTTGCGGTTCATATAGAGGATCTTTAATTGGGTTTTTTTGGGGGGAGAAGAGCAGTTGATTCCTTCTTCTTCTTTTTTTTCTTAATTACCCTACATATATTTCTGGCCGTCATTCCAAGTGGGTGTTTGGGGGGGGGGGGGGGACTTTTTCCCCATAATCTTTTTAGTTTCGATACGAAATTTGTATGCATAATTCTGAAATTTGATATAGATTATTTTGAATGAACAGGTTCGACTTTGAATAAAGTGTAAATCCGCAAAGTTACTTTGGGGTTGGGATTAGTTGTTTTCTTGATTATTGTGTGTTGTTTCTGAGCTACATTTCGTATATTTCTGCCTGTTCTTCTTACATATAATGTGCAGGATGTCATATTTGTCAACACTAGGGATGAAAGTTTTCGAATTTAGTTTAAAACAATCTGATTTGACGATGTGAGAAAAGGGACGTAATTGGCCATATATTATTTTGATTGTGGTAAAATGGGTCTGTAGGAATGGATATAGAGGATCTTTAAGCAAACCCAATTAGTTTTTTGGGGAGAAGAGCAGATGATTCATTTTTTCCTGAATTACCCTACATATATTTCTGGCCGTCATTCTAAACAGGGGATTATTTTCCCCATAATCTTTTGAGTCTCAATATGAAATTTCTATGTATAATTCTGAAATCTGCTACAGATTATTTAGTATTTGAAATAAAGGGTTCGACTTTGAATAAAGTGAATGATATAAAGGATTTATAATATGCAAAGTTACTTTGGGGTTGGGATTAATTGTTTTCTTGATTCTTTTTTGTTGTTTCTGAGCTACGATTCTTATATTTTTGCCTGTTATCAAGATATAATGTTTAGGATTTCATATTTTTTAACAATAGGGATGAAAGTTTTCAGATTTAGTTTGAAAACAATCTGATTTGGCTGTCATTCTAAACGAGAGTTTTTTTTTCCGTTTTCCTTAATCTTTCTTGTCTCGATTGAAATTTGTAACGAATTATTTAGTATTGGAATGAAAGGGTCAAATAAAGTAAATGATATAAAGGTTTTATATGCAAAGTCAGTTTGGGTTTAAGAGTAGTTTTCTCGATTTTGAGCTGCAATTCATATATATAATGTTTAGGATTTCATATTTGTTAACACTAGGGATGAAAAGTTTCCAGATTTTATTTTGAAAACAATCTGATTTGACGATGGTGAGGAAAGGGTTGTAATTGGTAAGATTTTATGTCTGTTTGCGTCCTCACGTTTGCCAAAATTATGCATTGAGTACTTGCTAATTGTTTCATAGTAATATCTTTAGGAATCACCTGTCATCAAAATTTTCCTGTTATTCAAGGACTATTGTTTAGAATGTCCTGTTTGTTCACATTGGAAATGGAATTTTTAGTTTCGGTTTGAAAATTACCTAATTAGTGTACTGGGATTTGGTTTTCCTTCTGAATGTTTGGCAATTGAGAATAGGGATGTAACCGTATGGTCTCGCTTTTTGGTGCTGTTTTCTAAATATATGCATTATTATCTTTTAACTACAGTAATTTTGTAATTTTATGCAGAAATGTTAGATGTTTCTAATTGTTTGTCTTTTATATGCCATTAGAAAATGTAGAAAACCTATTTTTTATGACATTGGACTGGTATGGGTTGAATGAAGTAACATGGACAGTGAGGATTCATATAGCCGACCCCAGCTTGCTTGATATTGATGCATAGTTGTACCTTTTCTGGCTGTTCTTTTGCTTTTGTTCTCTTTTGTAGCTTAGATACGTTAGGTGGTTTAAAGTCAATATTTCAATCTTTATTTGCACTTTGTTCATATAAGGAATGTCTCTATGGATTTGCTTGAACCTTGAAGGCCAGATAGATTGTTGATATAATAAACTAAAGATTCGGCCGTTTTTTGTTTTCTTTCTATTTGTCCTTTTCTTGGGAGGGTTGGGGGTGGGGTTGGATATATCAAAGAATGAGCATTGCAATAAGGTCTCTTATTGCTTATGTTGGGAAGAGTCACAGTTGAAGGGCCACAAATTCTTGATATAATCGTATCTATAAAAAAAAAAAGAACTTTCTTGTTATGAAGTTAATCCTAAACTTCTACCTTCTTGATATCCGATTATGATGTATGTGAAAATGGAGTCCTTCATTTTCATATTGGTTGGTTTTCATTTTCTTTCTTTTCGCTTCCCATTTATTGTCTCTCACTGGGGTTGTGGTCTTCTCTTTGGCCAACTTGAAATGGTTCTGTAAATAGATTATTTAATTTGTCTCTTGAACACTTATTTTCCAATGAGATATGACAGGCAAATAATAGCACCTGCAAAGAATTCGGTAACTGTGTATTTGTTGATCGAACTGTTTGTGTCCAAAAGATTTTAATTTGTGTTAGCTTGGCATGAAGGAGAACTAGATTTGTTTAATCTAACATGTGGTGTTTCTTCTTGAGTATTACAGTGATTGGTATCATCAGAAGGAAGGCTATGATAAAAGACTTAGCTGCTATATACCATGCAGAGTGCCTTGCATATTGTCAAGAACTTTTGGAACTTCAAAAGAAAGTGGAAGAGGTTAGCAATATCCTGCAACATTTGTTAATTTCACTTGTGTCTTGTGAAATCACATCCTTCCTGGAATAATTGAAACCTATTATTTGTACTGAGTATTTACTTCATGAGATTAATATCTACCGTCAACATATCATGGACGTAACAGCGAGCTTATGCTTGTAACTTTTTTGTCTTTCTCCCACTGAAGACTCTTAGTGGTTTTACTATTTTTTAGCAAGATGGGTAAGTGAATTGTTTGCATGTGCAGACTCTTGTATATGTCGTTGTCCTGGTCCTTTATTGGTCTGTTTTGATTATCAATCTATGATGACAAGACTTACAATTTCTGCTTTTCGCTAGACAGTTTTATTTGCTTGAATTTGCTAGCGGCAGACGTACAATGATGTTCCTGGCTCTACCTTTTTTTTTCTTCTTGTGGTCTTGATTTAAAGATAATCTAGCTCTTATTTATAAATGCGTAGTCTGTTTAGCCTAAAATTTGGTTATTAGGTCAAGCAACTAAATTTGTGAGATTAAGGCCACAAGCAATATCATTAAACTAAATTCAGTTGATTCTTTGAAATGTGAAGATAATGGAAATAACGTAAAGATAATGTAAAGATTATCTAGCTCTTATTTATAAATGCGTAATTTGTTTAGCCTAAAATTTGGTTATTAGGTCAAGCAATTAAATTTGCGAGATTAAGGTCACAAGCAATATAATTAAACTACAGTTGATCCTTTGATAATGTAAAGACAATAGAAATAACGTAATAATGATAAGTGATAACAAAGTAAATAATCAACAGAAATAATGAAGAGAGTGAGGAAGTAATTCTTATTGATTGTTCCGGCCTAGGCTGATTGATAGCAAAAAGTAGTAATGAGCATTAGATGAATAATGATTTGTTGGGCTAAATCAGCCCAAAGATACTCTTAACATGGTGTGGTGTGATATTGTCCGCTTTGGGCCAAGTCGACACGGTTTTCCCCGAAAGGCCTCACATCATTAAGAGTATCCAACACCTTATAAGTAGTTTAATTTTCAGTTATCAATGTGGACTTTGTTCGCACACCTAACAATCTCCCTCTCGAACTAAGTTCCACATGGCTCATTACCACGATTCACGGGTCAAAGATTCAACGTGTCTGTGTGCCACCCACATCGTCAGAGTATTTATGGTCACCGAAGCCCAAAGGCTTGTATGCGTCTTCAAAGCTTTGGGTAAATATCGCAAACCAGCCCATAGACGGGCAAAGGCACTAAGTCGGGTTCCATGCTACTCTCCACCATCTTCATACTCGTCCTGTCAAACCATCGGCTCTGATACCATTATGTTGGGAAGAAATAAGCAATAAACCCTATTGCACGTCAGGATAGCAGCGGAAGAAATATCCAAGCCTAACTTCCCACGTTATTTGAACACGATGAGCAAACTAATTTTAAGCACAAATGGATATAAGGGCAGCCACCAAACAAATAAAATAGCAAGAAAAATAATTAAACAAGAAACACCAAATTTACATGGAAACTCCTTCAATGTGAAGAGGGAAAAAACACGGGACCTCGGCCCACAAAAGCTCCGCTAAAATCAACAAAATTTACAACAACATTCTCCAAATTGGCCACCAAATAATTGCCAAAAAAACGAGCAACAATAGATAAATGATAGCACCAAAACCAAAACTAGTGAAGAAAAGGAGAAAAATTTACCAAAATGCAACTACTGTTTATGTGCCAAAATCTGGGGCTACGGGACTCCAAAGATTAAAATGAGAGGAACAAGTTGTCTTAAAATCAACTCAATCGGACAAGAAACGAAGCGGGAATCGCTATTTGAAGCGGGCTGCTGTGGCTAAAAAATCTGTGCAAAAATCTTTACTCTCTCTCTGTGGCTGCTGAAATTTCACTCGTGTTGTGGATCAGACCTAAAGAGGTCTTTATATATGAATCATGATAGTGGGCTTTATGGAAAACACGGGCTGATCCAAATTGGACTTTTATTTATCCACATAAGAAGGGAGAAAGACACAAAATCCAACATATTGGTATCGGAGCTTGTGGTTATCGTTGATTGTATATTTGAAGGATGGAGGCAAATATGAGTAAGATGGTGTGTTTAAATGACAGTAATTATCACATTTGGAAAGGCAAGATGAAAGATCTTTTATTTGTCAAGAAAAAACATCCACCTATGTTTCTAACAAACCCGAGTCTATGAATGTTGAAGATTGGGAATTTGAGCACTTGCAAGTTTGTGATTATATTAGACAATGGGTTGAAGATAATGTTAGAAATCATATTGTGAATAAGACACATGCTATAAGTTGTTTCTGCTGAAACAATTGATGAATTTAGATACAAAGAGGGAAATCCTATTTCTGATCATATAAATGAGTTTCATGGTGTCCTTGACCCTGTTTAGAATGGGTCTAAAGATTGATGAAGAAATACAGGGACTTTAGTTTCTTAATACTCTGGCAGACTCTTGAGAAGCTCTTCGGGTTTCTTTGACTAATTCTGCTCCCAATGGTGTTGTAATTATGGAATATGCTAAGAGTGGTGTTTTAAATGAAGATATGAGAAGATGTCAAGCTTCGTCTTCTTCAGCTTCACACTCTTGACGTTTTGGTTACTAAAGATGGGGGAGAAACAACTTCAGAGGTGAGGTCAGAATGACAGAGGCAAAAGTAGCTATACACTTTAGATTGAGCACGAGCGGTGTCCTTCTAGTGACGTTGAGAAGGAAGATATGTAGAAAGTTTCTTATGCTTCAGCTGTTGGCAGTTTGACGTAAATTTGGTGCATTAGATTACTTTGCTTGCTATTTTATTTGTTTGGTGGCTGCCCATATATTCATTTGTGCTTAAAATTAGTTTGCTCCTCATGTATAAATAGCGTGGGAAGTTAGAATTGGGTATCTCTTCCGCTGCTACCTTGTCGTGCAATTTTGGTTATTGCCTATTTCTTCCCAACATGATTTTGCCTGAGTTTTTGTATATCCCTGTGTGCATTACAATGGTGGGAAGAGAGATATTTATAGGATAGTGTAGCCCTAACTAACTCCTAGCACCTCTCTCGCACAATTTGGGGATACGATGATAAGATCGTGGTTGTTGGACGTGATAAGATGGAATCCTGGATATTTCACAGTTGGTATTTTTCGTGTACCTTGGACCTTCCGGATGAATCATTTTGCAACATTGCTATCCGGTGTAGGTGAAGCAGACCCGGGGCCAAGTTCTCGGACGTTTAAGAGTTATTTAGTCATTGTCTAAGCTGGCACCGGCTGACTCGGGGTTGACTATGAGTTCTCTCGTGCTTGCCACGTGTTTGGTCAAAGAATCTTCATCCCGGTACATTTATTACCAATACATCATCGAAAACAAAAAATGTATACATACATTGCCGAGAGTATATACCCATCCTCGGAGGAAAATAGGAGTTATAGAATCGTGGTTGAAATTTATAAGAGAAGGATATGGTACTTTATACTCCTGTTTGTCCCAATTTATGTGTCACAGTTTCCTTTTTAGTCTGTCCCAATTTATGTGTCACCGTTTCCTTTTTAGTCTGTCCCAAAAAGAATATCACATTTTGATATTTAGAAATATTTTATCTTTATGGGATGATTTATAGCCACACAAATATCTAAGACTTGTTTTGGACCACGAATTTCAAAAGTCGTCCCTTCTTTCTTAAACTCCGTGCCAAGTCAAATGGTGCCACATAAATTGGAACGGAAGGAGTATGTGTTAATGAGCAGATGTTGTTTCTAATCATTTGATATATAATTGAAAGAGAGGTACAACTGGAGGGGCAAAAAAACATGCAAGTCATAGAAACTTTTTCTGGTAGAAGAAACTAGCTCTAACACTTATTTGATAATTGCAAGTGCACTAGGAGGAGTTTTATATCCAGCATATTGACTGGAGGTTCAGCTGTTATAACAGCATCTTGACCGGAAGTTCAGTTATAACTTATAAGGGTTTAAAACTCTGGGAGTTGCTTGGAAATGATGAATATCAGTTGAGTAAATTACAGAAAAGAATAACCTTAACAGTTGATATTTGTTGTGTGTGCTCTGGTCTCTTTGCTCACTCTGCTTTGCAGGTCTTTGTATGAATATTGCGACAGGTGCTTGTGTCTAAGATGATATGATAAATATTAAACTCCTTAACTCCTAAATAAGGTCTGTCTTTTGTATTCTGTTTAGGCCTTACTTTTGCTTACTCGATAGCTACTCGTTTGTCCCAATTATTCTCTAGACTCGTAGGTGCTACCCCATGCCTTGATGGACATCATTTGACATAATTTTTGCTCAAGTTTTTGAAGTTCTCACTAGAATCTAGTAGTGAAAAGATGGCTATGCAATAAGATGACACTACCAGCTCTTTTCCCTTTTTCTTTAGAACTTTTCAGAATGATATGTTAATTGCTTGTTTAGTACTCCCTCCGTCCCATTTTAAGTGTCTTACTTTGACTAGGCACGGAGTTTAAGAAATAAAGAGTGACTTTTGAATGAGACTTTTGACTCTTGTTGCCCTAAATTAAAGATGTGTATAATGTACTAAAATGTCCTTTAATCTTGTGGTTATAAGCTTGCCATAAAAGAGGCACTCTTTTTGGGACAAACCAAAAAGGAAAGTAAGATCTTACTTAAAATGAGACAGGGGCAGTACTATATTTTATGTATGAAATTTCTACGTGGAAAAGCTCAGATGTGTATTTGTTTTTGTTTTTTTTTCCCTTCCCTTTTTTGATATGTCCATTATCATACTACTAACCTTATTTCCTTCCAAATGCTTGCAGTCATTAATTGACATGAAAACTGCAGAAGATTCAAGGAGAGAAACGATGAGGCCCCCAAAACGTATGAAGAAGGGCCGTTAGCATCTAATGTAAGATATGCTTGTGCTCTCTATGCATTCTTGAAAACTCGTCTCTTGCCTTCTTTAACATTGGCAATCTGAAAACTGAAAGCTAAATGTTTGTTAAATCTATCTTCTTTGTTCTCAAATTGGATCAACTATTTTGATCTGTCTGAAAAAGCTCACACTATCTATTATCACTGCAGATGATGCATTTTTGGAATTGTTTGAGAGCGATAGCTTAGTTCCTGATTCTGCAATGGACTCTATGCATATGCTACAACCGTGCTATGTGGCTGGAATCGCCATGTAGAATCTTCCTGTAATCGTATAGCTTATAGTCATACAGCTACTCTATTTTGAGGCAATAGATTTTGATGGTTGTACAGTTATATTCAGAATGTGAACCTTGTTACTGTATGAGTGGGAAAAAATGTAAAGCATTAACGGGTAATGTTTGGCTGTTAAATGTCTACAGCAAATCCACGTGAAAACTGAAAAGATGGAAAGAGAGAATGCCTATTCTTTTTTATTTAAGATTCCGGTGCCTGAAATTTTACTCGTCTTACTAATCTGAGCTTGCGCCACATAAGGGTGGCCATCGGGATGGGTCGGCCCGGTCCCTACCCCGCTATAAAAAAAATCCGTACCGGGACTCGAACTGAGACCCGGGCCTGGCCCGCCCCAGTCCCGCCCGACCCCTTCCTTTTGCACAAAATAACCATTGCATCAAGGGTCATTTAATATTTTGGCCATTGTGCAACAATCATTTTTGGCCTCCCCCTCCCCCAACCCCCTTACCCCCTTAATATTTATTTTTAACTTCTAAGTTATTATATTTATATTTTAACCTAAATTTTCAACTATAAATATCTTATTTTCTCTTCATCTTTCTCACAAATTTTCTTACAATCTCTCTAATCTTTCAGTCTATCTCTACAAGTCTACATTGTCTATTAAATATTCAATTTTATTTATTTATTTGGGAGTGAAGTGGGCAACTAGCTTGAGGATCTTCCATCGAGTAAAGTTTCAATTTTTAACCTCTCGATTACATATCGACGTTACGTCAGCGTTTGGTACATTCGTTCCTTCATTCAATTATTATTGTTTCTTTCTTTTATTTAGCGCACTTAATTTTATTTACTTTAATTATTTATTTGTATAATTAAAATGGAAGGATTGAAACGTATGATTACGGGTAAGGGTCAGACTTCTTCCAGTAGGGGGTAACAAGGTAAAGGTACTTCTAGTCATCTTACTCCTAGACAGGATGATCTGGTTGATACTAATTTTTTTTCTGAAATACCATTAGATTTAGACGATGATATATTTTCTAGAACTCAACAAGACTTTAATTTAGAAAATGATCTAGATGATACACCCACTAATGTAGATGACACACCCACTAGTGCACCTCCAACTGGAACGCCTCATATTCCCCCTAGTATGAGACAAGGCCCAACAAAACGACCATTAAAATCAGATGCATGGAAATTTTTGATAGGGACGAAGAGAATCAAGTAGTTAGGTGTCAAATTTGTAAAAATATTTTTAAATTTAAAATGGGAAAAGGTCAGGGTGGGACGGGGGGTTTATTGAGACACGTACAAAATTTTCACAAAGCTAGGTGGAACCAACACCTGGCTGAAAAATCGGGTGCGCCAATGCTCTCTCAGTCGGGACAAGGTTCACATACTGTCCCGGACTAAGTACAGGGTCAAATTAACCCTATGCCGGGGGAATTGTAGGCATAAATACGATAAACATAGAGATAGGGAAGCAATAGCAAAATTAGTTGTTGTGAAAGGTTTGCCTTTTTCATTTCCTTCTTCTCCTGGTTTTATTCATTATATTAGAGATATGTATAATCTTGCTTTTAACGGTTTTTCTAGATCAACTGTTAAGAGAGATATATTTAAATTTGCACATGAATATCAACAGTATTTACGTTATTCCTTATATCATTTTCCTGGTAAAGTATCTATCACGTCTGATATAGGCCGTAGTACTAACGGTCATGATTATTTAGCAGTAACCTGTTATTGGATAGATTATAAATGGTCTATGCAAAAACGTATTTTATTATAGATATATAGGCGATAGGCACACTGGTACTTTTATTTCAGAAAATATTTATCAAGTTTGCGATTATTACAGAATAACTGTTAAAATTATGACTATACATTAGATAATGTTTCTTCTAATAATTATGCTATTAGAATTTTAAAAGATCTTTTAACTCCATCTTTTTTAAATAATTTTCATATAAAATGTGTGTGTCATATATATAACTTAGTTGTAAAGGATGGTCTAACACTCTTGGCAGACAGTCTTAATAAAATACAATTTGCTATAACCTTTATTTTTAAAAGTAATAGAATACAACGAAAAAAAGATTATAAAAAAACTTATCACGATTGCGGACGGTTATAAGAAACTTATCATCGGGAATTTTTCGATAAGGTGAATCGTGACAAGTTTTTTTATAATCTTTTTTCGTATTCTATTACTTTTAAAAATAAAGTTTATAGCAAATTGTATTTTATTAAGACTGTCTGCAAAAAGTGTTAGACCATCCTATAACTAAGTTATATATATGGCACGCACATTTTATAACGAAAAATTCCCAGTATATATTATCTTACTATTTCAACTATGTTATTTTATATAGCTCTAATATTATTACTACTTAGTGAATATATGGAAAAACCAGTTTATAAGGCACCAATTACAAAAATATTTTATTCCTATTCCCACTATTTATATTATTGGTGTTGTATTAAATCCGACTATTAAAATATACGATTGTAAAACACTTATTGAAACTATTTATGATTGTATAGCAGTACTACCTCCTCCAACTCCCAAAAATCCAAATGACCCACCCCATATTGAACAAACTAAAGAAGAAGTGTTGTCTAACATACAAGATGAATGCAAAAAAGTATATAGGTATTACAAACAAGAAAGTGCTAGCAATCATCTGGCTTCCATATCATTTTCTTCTTGTTCAACACAACCTCAAAAAATACATGTTTCTGCGACTAGTATTGAAAGCCTTAGAAGTAGAATGTATAGTGATAACACTACTAACCAAGTTAGCGAGTTCAATGTTTTTATTTTGCAGGGTGTTGTACCGTACCAATCAGTTCTCAATGAAGAAGGACATGAAGACTTGCTGAAATATTGGAGGGTGACACTGTCAAAGATGTCCCGAGATGTGTTGAACATTCAAGCGTCATCAACAACGTCTGAAAGTGCTTTTTCTATCGGCAGATTTCAAATAGGAGAGCACAAACACTCATTAGCTGGAGACAACTTGGAGATTGCAGTATTATTCAAAGATTGGATAAGAGCAGAGCGGAGAAGGTGCGGTCAACCGGAGATCAACGAAGAAGAAGACGAAAACTACAACATCTTATTCGACAGAGGTGGAAGCGACGTCGAGTAATTTGACCAACAAATACCAATTCCAACCGAAGAACCACAAGAAATTATAAAGAAATTAGAAAAAGTGTTTTTAAATATGTCATTTTTTTAATTGCAATTTTACTATGTTATTTACAACTTTCAACACCAGAAAGTTGCAATTTTGATAATTGTATTACAAAAAAAAATCATATTTCTATTAAATAATATAAGAGGCACAAAAACAACATTGGGATGTTTTTATTACACTATCTTATTCAATTATTGAGGTGTTTCTATATATATTATTTTTTAAGTGCAAAAAAAAAAATGGAAAACCCGACCCCGTCCTGCCCCGATAAATAAAATGGAAAACCCGACCCCGTCCTGCCCCGATAAAAAAAATGGAAAACCCGCCAGTCCCGCCCGAGTACCGGTCCTCGTCCCTCCGGGACCCGCCCCGAACCTGTCCCGTTGGCCAGCCATAGCGCCACATAAGTCCTTCAAGGGATACAGTATTTTCTGTTGGAAGATTTTTCATTTTCAGAGCTCGTTTCATTGATTGATCCATCCACATTCTTTGTGCGCCAGTTCAGCCCAATAAAAGTCAAGCACAAATAGTATAGGAAAATTCAGTGTATCCATGAGGTGCAATAATTTACCCTAAAATACCCATTGTAAACATATTACATTGTATGCCGATTTGGTGAGCTATTTACAAAATATTTTCCCTTGGAAGTAGACGCAAAACATTTGTAAGTATTTCTTTTTCCCCTTAAAATAAGTAGTGCTAAGATGAAGAAGAGTGAAGACCAAATTTGAGTCGTCAGTGGTTAGTGTATCTCTCTCCCTACTTGTGACTTTCATCTACAAACACTTTCTTGTGGAATTACAATTTTCTGTTAAAAGAATTAAATGAAAATAACTCTCATCAAATTTGGCTGTGGAAGTGTAACTTTGTGCAATTGTCTGCAAAAAGTTTTAATTAAGCTTAAGAGCAACAAGGAGATAAAGGACCAAAGGTTGCCTTAATAGGCTCTTAACTAATACCATTAAATTTACTAAGCAAATTACAATCTTTTTAATTGAACAAATAAATGAAAATATTAGTTGAAAAAAGGGAAGCCTTTCTGGAGAAAATTCCCAAAGAACATAGGTTTCTTCTGTACCTTTACGTTAGTACTAGTATTTTGCAAACAAGTGAGAAACACTTTTCTGTAAAGGGCTGAGACACTAAAAAAAAAAACTCCAACAAAGAAGGTACACCTTTCACTCATTTGGGGTACACCATTCAGAAATTTTGAAAAAACAAATACTATTTCTTGGAACAAAAAAAAAAAAAGCCAACAGTATTTCCTTTCACTTGTTCAGTAATACTCTTTTGGACGAGGCCCTTGAAATATATTTACTAGTGTCAAATTTAATGACAATTATTTTTCTTTCATTTTTCTCAAAATGTTTTGGAAAACAACCTTAAGTTTTAATATTCAAGTTTGAAGCCAAAAATCAATGACCAAACCAAACTTCATTCCATGTAAAAACTTACATTTGCAGATTGCAAAAAAATAGATACAAGAATGGACAATGTTCGGCATGATACTATACTTTCTGTTATTACAAAACCAGACAGTATAAGAGAGGCTAACTCGTAAGATTTAATGTGCATGTGAAACTTGATTACGATCTGCATTGCATCTGTGCTGCTTAATCTTATTATAACCAGCCACAACACGTGAAAGACAAAGATGATGGAAGTCGACCTGTTTGGCGTATGTATTGAACTTGCTCTGTAGTCTTTTCAGCTTGCTGATTTCTTCTAGCTTCAGCTGCAGAGCGCTTTACTTCTGATTTTTGTCTCGCCATTGCTATCTTCTTCACCATCTTCGCTTGTGCTTGTGCTCTCATTTGTTCAAATTGTGCCTGAATAATACATATCATGATGCAAAATCAACATCATGAGAATTTTGCGGTAAATTGAGAACTCAAGTGGTAGCCGATTAATATGATGCTAAATGGCCTCAGTACGAGTACGTGACTCGGGTTTTGATATAGGGTTTTTTTCATTGTTGGCCCGTCGGCCGAAATTAATCATGGCCGCTAGCCAAAATAATACAAAACATATATATTATATGTATATTTATGTATACAAAATGTAAATTATAAAGTATATTTATACTTAATATACAAAACCCATACATTTGTTGGCTATTTCGTAAATTAGCTCCCCAAAAGGCATTGGACTGTAATTATTTCTTTGATATAAAACCATCCATAATCAACTTCAGATCAATTAAACACGTCCGAAATTCTCCGAGAGTGAGGTTTTTATCATGGTAGGAACATAATTTACTATATGGTTAATCAGATGTACCTCTATTTTCCTCAATTCTGCTTCCAGCTTTGCTTTCTCCTGGCTTTCCCAAGCTTGGATTTTTATCTCTTCACGCTTATATCTGGAAGGATCAATGGTCTTTCTGTTAATTCATAATTTAACAGTACAACATACATATAAAACAATTAGGAAAACCTTGCAGTGTGCTTTGACTTTTCCACTTCCTCCCAAGCAGCTGCCCTTTTAGCATATTCCAATCGTTCAGCCTCAGCAGCATCAGCCTCAATTTTATCCTTCTCGTCTTTGCTTGCCCAAGCAGCTATATTCATTTTACCGAGTTGTACACCAAGGGCTACAATCTCTTTTCTCGTCTTCATCTTTAATTCTTCCTCCGACAATTCCCTTTTACTGTTTTCTGTTGAAGTTTGAGAAGCATTGTCAATGAAATTCTCTGTAGGCGTCGGAGCTGGCTCTCCTCTACGAGGTGTAGATGGGATTGAAGAAGTAGGGCTGCGGAGTGGAGTTGTTGCACCAAAAGGTGTAGCAGTTCTTGAAGGCTCTTGACTTGGAATAGGAGTCATTTCTGTTCCCATATCTCTCATTGAGACTGATCTTATTGCAGGGCCAACTGCATTGCAATCAAAAAGTAAACATCAGCACAGTATAAAATCAGTGATCTGTGTATGAGGGAAATCATCAACTTAGTCAGCTTATTGATTTGAAATGTAGCGTATGTGCCAACGGCACAATTTTCAGCACCATGCCTCCATAACACCTAATAACCTCTGTTCTCCTTATAGCAGACTTTAACCAGATTCTGCATTATTTCTTATCGACTGTTTGGTTTGTTGTATTAAAAATAACATGCGTAGCCTTATTAAGAATAGTACTGAATAGGGTGTATAAGTATAAGAATAGTACTGGTATTGTTATTTCCATGGTTTACTATGTATAAGAATAGTACTGAATAGGGTGTATAAGTAATAGCGGGAGCTTAGTGCACCGGGCTGCCCTTTAGGGTGTATAAGTAATATTGGTATTAGTTGTACATATGTGGAATTTGCAACCAAACATTGTACTAAAGTTCTCTACCAGAATTATGCTCTAACGAATACACCCCTACCAAACGACCCCTAAATCATACCATCTGCATACTGCCCAAAAATAGACTGGTCATTGCAATCAATAGCGTGGATGAAACAATAAGTACATGCATTTTTATTTTGGCAAATACACGGAAATAGTTTTCCTAATGTACGAATTCTACTTGGAGGCAGTTTAATTACCGTCATTCTTCGCAACCACCTGAGGTTGTAGGACCGGCACTGTTCTACTGGAATATCCAATGTATCGACCTAATTATACTAGACCCCATACTAAAATGTGACAGCACTTCATGCCTCTAAGAATGCATCAAGATTCTACTTTTAGTTAACGCAGCTAAAATCAACATTTCAAACAAAAGAAGCCATAATATACCTGTTCTATCTTCTGTCACCTCAGTCAAATCCTTACTTTCAGGGCAAAGATCAAGTGACACGGCATTCACCCCATTTCCCTGACTACGAGAACCAGGTTGTTCAAAATCAAACTTCTTGGGAGCTATCTGACATGCGGGTTGACAAAAATCGACCTTTTTAACCGCTAATTTACTCTCATAACTACTAGATTCTGGAGCAACTCTAACCATGCTCGTGGCAGGGCCCCGGTATGCTTGGTTCTGTAATTGAGCTTTCTTGGAATGATTCTCTTGCACATTTTGCCTATTCATTATCCACTTCTCCGCATCGTTCCACTTGGAAGACATGGGCCGTGAAAACGACCTTGCTGTCACGGAATGGTGGTGCATTGATCTCTCTCCTTTATGAAACTCAAAGCTGGAGGTACTATCATAATCAAAACTCTCATCTTCACATACTTTTACTGGATGAACCGAACTAGAATTTCCGCCATCCGTCTTGGAAAATTGCTGCCTTTTCGCACAAGCTGCTTCCCCGTTTTCCTTTGGCAGGCATGAATTTGAATTTCCTGGCAATTTGTTTTCTGTAGCTTCTAAATTGCCATCTGCAAAATAAATGGGCAGTTTCCAGGTAAGTATAATATGTCGCTAAACATATTTCTTCTCCTAGCAGCTCAACACAAATTCAACATGGGTTACTGTGAAAATAGTTTTACACTATCATGTTACCTAATGCTAATTACATTTAACTGCATAAATGTAAATATGGATTAGAACTGAAAAATAAGACAACCAAGAACTGTTTTAAGTAATCTAATAGTTTAAACACTATGTGCATATAACTTTAATCTTAAGAATTAGCCCTTGCAACAACAAAAATATACTATCCTAGACACATACAAACTACAAGTTTCTCAAGTTGCACAAAGCAAAAAGTGGGAGCTGGGGGCAGTTTCGCAGATACAGGATTTTCACTAAAGGGAGTCAAAATATAAAGACACAAAAATTGAGGGTATTTGCAACTTTTTTGGGACCCCTTGGACCACTGGCTTGGGGGGTGGATCCAAAAGTTTACTAAAATGTTCAAATCTACTCAAAATTTCTGTCATCACTATATTTGAATGAAGAAATTGACATACATTCATCCTCAAAATCTCCACTTTGGGTAGCCAACAAACTGTTGTTCACAAACTCAGAATCCTCAAGCCTAGCAGGAGAAGTTCTTGATGAGTTACTATTTGATCCTTCTTTCTTCTTCTGATGGTGAGGTCCTATAAGCTTCATCCTTAGCTTACTTGGAGATATTATACCAGTCTGAATGAAACCAAAGAAAAAAATAGAATCAGAAACCAAACAATTTCAAACAGAATATGATATTCCAAAAGAAAAAAAAACTATAACTAAATCCTTAAAAGAAGCTAAAACCCTAACAAATTGAAACACCACACTGAGTTCAAACATTATTTTTTTGACAATTACCTATAAACCCCAGATCAAGATTTTATTTTTTAGAGCACAAAAGGAAAAGAAAAAAGAAGCTTCCAAGTATTTCACATGAAGAAATGGATTGAAAAAACAATTTTTAAGGAACCCCATTATGCAGGACACAATATTAAACAACTTCAAACAGCACCCAACATAGGATTTTCCAAAAAGATTCAAACTTTATAAACAAATCCTTAAAAGAAGCTAAAACCCCATATAATTAACCAATTGAAAGAACACCACATTGAGTTCTAACTCTGTAATTCTTAACAAAACCTTTAAACCCCAGATAAAGATTTCATTTTTAGAGCACAAAAAAAAGGTTTCCAAGTATTTCAAATGAAGAAATGCATTGAAAAACATTTTTTGAGGAATACCAAATTAAGCAATTTCAAACAGCACCCATCATAGGATTTCCAAAAAGATTCAAATGTTGTAACTAAATCCTTAAAAGTTAAAAGAAGCTAAAACCCCATAAATATAACAAATTGAAAAAAAATCCATAGAGTTCAAACACTGTAATTATTAGCTAAATCTTTAAACCCCAGTTCAAAATATCATTTTTCAGAACAAAAAAAAGAAGGAAATTTCCAATTATATCACATGGAGAAATACATTGAAAAACAATTTGAGGAACCCCATTTTGCAGGACAAGAAAAAAAAGTTCCATGTTTGATGAGAAGTTCCAAAATGGTCACTAATTTGTACCTGCACTTTGTGAATCCTCTCGTACTCCATTAGATCCTATCTTTTAAGCCACTCTGTGTGTGTGTGTGTGTGTGTGTGTGTGTGTGTGTGTGTGTGTGTGTGTGTGTGTGTGTGTGAGAGAGAGAGAGAGAGAGAGTGAGTTTTTCTCTTCTACTCTGCTGTTGAATTTGCTGACTGCTGAGTGTTTTTGTTTTGTAAAGAGGTGATGGGAGTTGTAAAATTAAAAAATATTTGGGGTCGGCGATCTTTTGCCGATTCTTTGACCTTTGACTGTCCCCTCATGTGCTTCGTCTGTCCATTAGTTTTCGTCTTTCCTACTTCCTCCGTTGACTTTCAGTTGACATTTTTTATATTTTATAATTAAAATTAAAATTTTGAATATTATATAAAAAATATTATAAATTATATTTTTTTCATATTAATATAATAAAAATATATATTTTAAAATATTAATTAAAATTCATATATATCAATTTTGGAGAAGTAAAATATGACAAAAAAGTATACAGGAGGAGTACTTACTTTCTTAAATAATAAAATGCTACATTTAAAATAAATTTTACATTTCACACTTGCCTTCAAAAATTGTCAAAGTAACATAGCAGTATATATGATTTAATTATTAAAGAAAAACTAACGATATCAAAACAATATTTGGCATGTTAGCGTTACATGTACTCCTTTCGTCTTAATTTAAGTGATATTTTTACTTTTCGATATTTAAATTAGATAAATCTTGATCAATATCTTAAAATGTATATTTTTTTATCATATTACATAAAAAGAATTATAATTTATAATAATTTTTAAATATTTGAGTATCAACTTCTTATATAGTAAGTTGACCTATTCTGATTTTAGTTTCAAAGATTAATTAAAGTAATTCTCGATGAGCTAAAGGTAAGGTCTCACGTAAACTAAAATAAAACTGAGTAACATAAAGCATGACCGATGAAGTAGAATGAGCACTATGGGATATCAATATTTGAATCTTGTCCGAGATTAAAAAATAAATAATAGTAGGTGATTTCTTCTCATTCACTTAACTTTTGAAAAATAAAATTATTCTATACATATATTAATATGAAGATGCATGTACTCAAAAGAATAATCGAGATGCAAGTAAGTTAGTTGAGATACTATCATATAATTAAAAATATGAAGATTAGTACACAAAGCATTAGTTATAAATTATTATACAAATTTGATGAATATTTCCACGATAATACCACTAGTTAATTACAAAATCTCTGTTCCAAAAGGTACAATTTAATCACCAAAAGATTATAATTTGAATTGTAGTGTCATGATTTCTAATGTACCTTCTAACCATTGATGCCTTTCATATAATTATGTCAAGATAATATAAACGATCAAGTATAAATAAGAGCAAACATTAGGAGAGGTACCTGTTGTTTAACTACTCAAGTATATGTTCTCTTTTCTTTATTACAGAACAGAACTTAAGACAAAACTTAAACGCGTGTTATAGTGTTCTTATTAGACACTTTCGGCTAAAATTTTGAAAACGTTATTGTGTGTATTGTCAAGTTTCCATTTCATAAATAACTTAATCATATAAAATATGACATCTTCTTTAATTACACACATCAACCTCAATTGGAATATGTTTAAGATTATTTGATTTTTTTTTTTTTTTGTTGACGAAGGAACCCGCAGCCGCTATTCTCTCGAGTGCGCACAGGGTAAACCCCGGACTGACGCAATAGCCTGCAAACCACGTCAGCCGATTAACCACACTTGGCAAGCCATGTGTGACAGGCTCAACCAAGAAGGTTTATGCAGGGGATCGAACTCGTGACCTTGCGGTCCCGCGCTCTACTGCTACACCAACTTGGCTACCCTTGCGGGTTAAGATTATTTGATTTGTTTAGACTAATGCGTAGAATGATTGGAGATTACATATTGGTGGATATTGTAAAGCAGTACGGGAAGTAAATAAATATTACAAGTGTTCAAAAGGATAGACAAATAGCCAATATTCAGAACTGCTGCAAGCTTGTTGAATCTTGAATCTTGATAACCTGAAATCAAGATACACTAAATCTGAATTGTTACAACTGTGGCTTAGTCGAGAGATGGCTCTTTGTCTTTAAGACACGATTGCCCCGTATATATGCTTTTACGTTAACGGGCAATAGTCTCCCAAGATAAAACATCAACTAATCAACACTACAAAGCAAATAGGTTGATTCTGACGAATAAAACAAACACGAAACGACATACTGGAGAATGGAAAAGGAAGGAAGAGTTTCTATTTTAGACACTGTTTCTGCTCACGTTTTTTGACAGAATTTGTGTTGTTTCTCTCTTCTGCGTGTATATTGTGTTGTCTCTTTTTTCTGTCCCTCACAATTGAGCCAAAAGGCATCAATATATAGCATAAGGGGAGACTTCTCAACTGCCAAGAAAATGGTTGTTTATGGTCACTGAATGAGGGAGTTAATCAGCCAAGTAATGACTGTTTATGGCCATTGAATGAGGGATTTATGGAGGGAGTTAATCATCCAAGTAATGGCTGGTTAATGTGCAATAACGCTCCAAAAATCAACCCAAACGGAAGGCAGAAACTTTCTGCCATTCTGCCTTCCGTCGTTCCCAATTTCAACTTTTCAGAAATTTCAGGGACCAAACTGTAAATATTATACAATTTATGGGTCTATCAGAAGAAGCCCAAAGCCCACGATCCGTGACCCGAGCCCGGACCGGAAGGGCGCGCGGCGACGGCGCGCGTGTGGGCTTAGCCTCGAACCCAAGCACACCTAGGTCCTCCCTCCTTCAAACACATGGGTTACTCCTTGGGGTCCCAAACCCTTAGCCAATTTCGAAACTTATAAAGAGAGCAATTCTTCCTTTTCCCACCGATGTGGTAGATTTGTCCCACACCATATTTTCATGTCTCAAACACCTTACTTCGTGGACCAATATCTCTTTCATTTCTCAACGAAATTTGACGATTCTTGGCCCTACGGTCATTTACTCACTTAGTAGATTATGCACGTGTGAAGAGACAAAGCATCCAATATGCGGAACCCCAGTGTTTAATTCATTAAATATGGTGGACGCACCTCCCCATCAAAGGCAAATTTTCAACACATATTAATCAATTAACTTATTTACGTAATGGGGCTTAAGAATACATACATAAGCTTTTCCAAAATCTGAGTCAAAAATGTTGAATAGATACTCTCTCATGTGTTCATGTGCTCAATCAGATTAGAACGTAATTTGAATGTCTAATGATATTTATTGATAAATTTAATAGGTTATCAATGTGTTCCATCTATTATTTACTATGATTTAGTGGTATGTATACGTGTAAAGACATGTATCATATATTTGCATGATAATATCCTATAAGTATTTTTTTACTATAGATGATGTGTCTGCTTATCAACAAAGAAAGAGGCATTGATTATATCCAAAAAAAGAAGAAATGAATGCCTCTTGGCTATCACAAAAATATCTATTTTAGAATTTAGAGAACTTTTTGGACTCTTTCTGAAGTATGTCATATTGCCAATGATAACAAATAATTCGTCATGAATGTAAAATATAACAAGAGATAGATTTGTTTTTTGAACCAGAACTAATAATGATGCGCATCTTAACTTTTATCCCATCAAACTAAAGTATTTACCTCCTCTCTAATGGAATCTCTTTCATTTTTTTAGAGTTAAATTATAAATATTTTTACTTGAATGATTTTTGTTTCTCGGTGAAAATGATTCTAATCAAAAAATTAATTAAAATTTTATTTTTATAGAATTTAAATAAGTGGGTTGTATCTGATCCAGAAAACTCCTTAACGAGTCCGGTTAAAATGATAAAAATGAATATAACAAATATATAAGGCAAGAATAAAAAGCTAGTTGTGATTCAAGTAAGAAAATAAGCAAGTAAACAAATGATCTTCACGTATATTCCTTTGAGAGAGAAATAATATTGCTTAGAGAAAAGAATGCTAGGGTTACAAAGTGAGCAAGATTTCCTTCCTTCCCTCCTAAGCTATCCTTATATAAGCCAAGATTGGACTTTTCTAACCCTAAAGTAAAGGTGACGTGACCCATATGACGCACCAACGTTCGTGTGTACTATACTATGGCAGTCTGATCGAGTCTGACATATGTGATCAAGATTGGTGGGAGTGAGGGACAGTTGTAGGGATCTCCCGAATCCTCTGAGTCCTCGAGCACATTAACCCATCCGGGTGCGCTTCATACCCAATACAGATACTCCCCCACTTTTTGGGACCTTCATGTCATGAGCCGGGGAAATGGAAGAGTTTCTTGGTCATTCCTTATCTTATCTTCCTTGTCAAGTCATTTCTTGAACCTTGTGCATCTGATCAAGCGATTCACCTTCTCTAACACGTCGGCTCCTCATTAAATGCTCTGACTCCCCTGTAAAATGCCTTTTTACATGTGTCGCATCCTTAACCAAGTTTTCTTCTTGATTGTTAGACCTCGTAATAATGATGCAATTCCCTTTCTTTTAAGCAAAATTTCCACTATTTCATTCACAACACATTAATACCACCACATAATTGAAGTGTCACTTATTTTTTCAAATACCTAGACTCTATATCTCTCTTCTTTGTTCTCAGAAAACTCTCTGTTGCCTACAGATGCTCGACATGTCTTCAGACTCCTCTGTTCCGGCGGTGCCACCGCCCGAACACAAACGGCTGCTCACAGTGATTCTAATATCTCAATCCACCAAGTTTCGATTGGGGGCCGACGACCACCACCCAGTAAACCCTCAAAGAAGAAGCCCTTTCATCAGTAAGCTAAATCATACATTCTTAAGGAGTGGACGAGCGAGAAGTACCTCGTTGAGTTTGCCATCTATACTAACCCTCATCGTGAACGGGAGTGGCCGGCTAGCATGTTTTAGTCCTCCATTTGTAATCTAAGCCTAGATTAGGTGAAAGAGGATTGTGGTTGGACAAATGTAAAGGTGATCATCCCAAGGGAAGAGGAAACATCACCTCTTACATGCAGGGTTATTCTTTTGTTTACACCTACCCCTTTTCGCTGAGGGTGAGTGAATCATTAACCCTGTTATTCTAGAATTTTACAGAAATTATAACATTTGTCCATCCTAGGTTAGGCCGGCTTTATAGAGAATAATGGCATGTGTTTGATGCCTTTCTTCACAAGTCGGAGAGGGCCCTTTTCCACTCGATTTGCCTTTATGCTCCTAAAATCTTTAGGGCCGGGATCACCCAATTAGCTCATCGTGGCTAAAATTCTTTAATTATACTTTTTGGTCTTCTAATGAGGGATGGTATGTTGTCGTTTCAGCATGACAAACTTCAAAATGAATGCACCTTGTTCTTCATCTCTAAAAAAATTTATAGGCTCGATTATTTTAACTTCCATATCGATAACCAAACCCAAGGTTGGAAAATAATTGGAATGTGATCTAAGGCACTCTATTTTCATCCATGTTTGACATCCTCACCCTCAAATGAACTAGAGTCTTCAAAAATGATTTGATGAACTTTTCTTTGCAACTCTAGTATCATTTCTTCAACATCGGCATCATTCATTAAAGTTCGGTTGGTTGGTTGACATTCCACCATTAGCTCTCCCAAATTGATCTTGACCTCATTTTTTATAGAATCCACTTCAAGAACACTATCATTGAACAATTGTTGTTGAACATTACATGTCTCAATCTCTGCATTCAATTCGACATCCAAGTCCCGAATAGAGTTTCTAAGTAGCTCCAATTCTTGACTTTGCTCAACTTTTATCTTTAAAAATTCTTCCATCATCTGTGAAATATCTTCATGGTGATCCCCGTAGACTTCAAGTTGTTAAGCTTGATTCATTAGCCAATATTGGCTCACAATATCCACTTCGTCAAGTATTCTTTAGTGACGGAGTTCGTTCAAGGCTTGCAATTATCCATTCATGGTGAAATCCATATTTTGGACGATTTCATCATTTTCATGTTGAACCTTTTTCCCACCAATTAGCCAAGAATTTCCCAAAAGCTTCATTCCTCCCGTTATGCTACTCAATATTTTCTCCTTTTGAGAGCTAGAGACTTCTTCTTCATGATTTTGCTCTTCTTTTATTTGAACCACTTCTTCATTTTTATGACTTTCGTCATGGTCATTAAAACAATTGGGCTCATCCATTGGGCTTGAAGTCTTCTACCAATTTATATCGAGGAGTAAACAAATCCATGGCATTTGAGGAGTTGGCTTCCTCAAGGAGCTCATTTGCTCTTTTCAATGCCTCGTCATTTTCCAAGATAGAATGTAGAAGGATTTTTCTCTCCTCCTCCAATCTAGATTCCCGCTCCATGTAGGTTTGGAGAATTGCATGGATGCCTTCAAATCCAGCATTGTGTCATTCATTTGTCATATTGTTTTTCCTATCAAACTCAAAAGTACAACTAGCATTCTCGTTAGAACAACTTGGGGGAGAGGGATCAAAATAATTAGGACAATCACCCAATGTCTATCTAGACCACCATATATATTACAAATATTCCTATCATATGAGTGAGACGGTGTACACATCTCTCTCCCGAAAGCATTTTCACAATCTTGCCAAAAGTTGAGTCCTCCACAATATGGACATGGGTCATCAAAATAAGGGTTGAAATCATAAAAATCATTTTCAATCCATGATATCATGATTAAACAAGTAACAAATGAAAAACTACTAACACAAAGAAACACAAACACATATGCATAAATACTCACAAAATTTGGACAAAGCTTATTTGGTTTAATTCCTAAACTAACTCAATACGTCAATTGTTCCCCGGCAACGGCGCCAAAATTGACAACGTCCAAATCCACTCCTCAAAGAGAAAGTATAAACGGTCGGCCGTAATATAATTTATCCAACTAGGAGTCGGGGTTGATCTCACAAGGAATAATATATTTGGGCAATTAAGCTAATTATGGAATTGTCACCAATCAAGCTAAGCCAAATGATTTTCAATAATTGAATTTTGTTTGAAAAGGAATAAAGATAAAACTAACTAATGGGGAGCACAAATTATGGAAATTCGAGACTTTGGAACATAGTAATTTAATTTAAACTCAATATGATCCAATACAATGCTAGACCACCACTAATTATTATAAATCAAGTGTCCTTAGCCTTGGAATCTCAATTACCCGCTAATGGCTCTCGACTATTTAGCGGGTTTATCTTAGCTTATTCTCTCGAATCAACTAAGAAGCATTAATCACATTCCAATTTTAGGCTACACTAGGGTTTTTTCTATCTAAATGTCAAACCCATTAGATGAGGATTAAAGCCTCAAATCGTGATAATCAATTTATTCCAAACCCTAATTTCCTCTCTCAAGTTTAATTAAGGATATATGGGCAAGTCCTAGGGTTAGCTACTCCCTTCGAAAATATTCAAGAACAAAATTAATTAAAGAAACACATGATTTCTTCATAAACAATGATAAATAAAACATTCATAAGCAACATGAGTTAAATACAAATACTACTCAACAAGTATTTATAACTTTGTTGTCCAAAGTCACCACCCACACTAAATATGACAGTACAATGCAGGAAAGTAAAGAGATGAAGTAAGAATTACTCATTAATAACTTCAAGTCTTCACTTCCAAGATGGTGGATGATCAAATCCTAGCCTCCAAAACTTGTTCTCCCTCTTCTGAGCTCTCAAAATATAATGGAGAATGAGTTGTGTATTGTGAAAATGAATTGGTTGTTCTCACAAAATCCTAGACAAGGCTATATATAGGGACCCAAAATTTCGACTACACTTAATTACAAAAATACCACCACACGCCACTCTATGATCACAGAAGGAGACCGCAGAACATGTATGCAATATGTAAAATAGGATTAGGGTTCACATAGTGAGTCTTGATTGGACTGTCTGGAATTGCGGCTGGATGTATGGTCCGCAAAACTGTACTACGGTCCGCAGAACTGTACTACGGTCCGCAGAACTGTACTACGGTCCGCATAAGTGTTCTGAGACTTTGCAATCTGAGCTAGACTTGATCTGGAGCAGTGGTTCACATATTAGATTGCGGTCCGCAGAATGGGTTGCACATCAGGGCTCTAGAGTCTTCTTCTCACTGTTTATTTCTACGACTTTGGATACCATTCTGCAGTCCGCAGTCTGGTTCTGCGGTCCGCATAAGTGATCTTCTTAGCACTTCATCCTTTTTTAGCACTTTTGTCCATGTTTCAACACATTTCTCCATTTTTGGTGTCCTAATGCAAAAATCCTACAAACACCAAAATAACATAAGAAACTACTACTACAAATGCACAAAGGACAACAATAATACATGAAATTGATATCAAATGTGACGTAATTTCTAGGCACATCACTCGGCTTTTCGGATACGGCAGTATCCCATATTTCCTGGCTCATGCGCCCTTTACTACAAGCAATGCTCCCGGAATTCGATTCATTCGCTCGTTCATCTCCCTTTCAACCTTGAGGATCCCCTCTGTGATTGCATCCACCCATTCTTTTGCACCATCTACCTCCATTTACCTGGTTTTTGGTGATGCCAAAACTTTCACCGCATTCTGATTTGACGTTGGAGTCCTAGCCCTAGAATGGTCAGCTATAGTGGCCACAACCCTATCTATGCGTTGCATCATCTCGTTATGTGCCCTGAGCGCAGCCACAACCACATCATCGTCAAGAAAACTCTTTTTTTACTAAGTCTCGGTCCTTTAGTCTGAGATTTGACTAAACCCTTTCTTTCGAGCATACATCTCTGGGGCCTTTCTACTTTCTCATCACTCGAAACACTTCCCTCCTCTCCTAGCTAGGTTGTCTTCGTGGGAACTCGCCCCTACTGTTCCTATGCTCCCGTACGGATTCTTCGTTATGCTCCGACATCGGTATCTCTACTAGGTCCGCTATGCTTCGCTCATTAGCTGGCACTCGAATATTCTTGAGTCCATGTGATCCGTGAGAGCTGCTGCTTGATTCTGACATGCTCAACTGAGTATCGTGATTATGCTCGATTTTCATAGGAGATCCGTCAAGAATCGGGACAACCCCACAATTGTCTATCCCCATAGACGGTGCCAACGTATTCTCTGGTGAAAATGATTCGAACCAGAAAACTAATTAGAGATTTGTTTTTATAGGGTTTGAAGACAAATGAGTTGTATTCGATACGGAAAACTCTTTAACGAGTCTGGTTAAAGTGATAAAAATGAATATAACTGATAAATAAGGCAAGATAAAAAGCTAGTTGTGATTTAAGTAACAAAATAAGCAAGTAAACAAATGATTTTCGTGTATATTCCTTTGAGAGAGAAATAATATTGCTTAGAGAAAAGAATGCTAGGATTACAAAATGAGCAAGATGTTCTTCCTTCCCTCCTAAGATATCATTATGTAAGCCAAGATTGGACTTTTCTAACCCTAAAGTAAGGGTGACGTGACTCATATGACGCTCCAACGTTCGTGTGTACTATGGCACTCTGATCGAGTATGACAGATGTGACCCGGGTTGATGGAAGTAAAGAACAGCTATAAGGATCTCCCGGATCCTCCAAGTCCCCGGGCACATTAACCCCTCCGGGTGTGTTTCATACCCAATACAATTTTAATAGGAAAAGAACATACATCTTAGTGTTTGGGTTTCACATTTATCTCTCTATATTGTGAAAATTGAATACATGTGGAGGTTAACTTGAAAGAAGAAAGTAAGGAGAAAAGTGATAAAATTGGTCTCTTATCGTTCGTAGTAGGTTTAGAATAATCCCTTAAATATCAATTGAATAGCTTTGGTCTTTTAAATTTGTCAAAAGTAAAAAAATTTAGTCTCTATCAAATATTTACCAAATTCATAAAGTTAAATTTAACTGAAACTGTAGAAAAAAGATTTAACCAGAAACACAAGAAAAATTATTAAAATTTCAGAAATCTCAATATAAAAAAATTCATCTGATACAAAAAATAACAGAAATTACACCTCAAAGAGTTGTAACAAACTCTTGAAATAGATCAAATTAACATAAACTATTAAATATTTTTTATTTTCACATTTTGACTAAATTTAACAATTAAAGCTTGATAAATATCTAACGTAAAGTGATCTCTTTTTACAAATTTAAAAAACCAAAATTATTCAGTTAATACTAAGAAATTACTTTAAACCTACCACAAAAAATAAAGAGACCGTTCTTTTCATTTTCTCAAGTATAGAAAGCTAGATTTTCAATCACATGGTAGGTGAAAAGGTGATTGGGGTACAACCACTCCAACATCGCGGGTTCGAATCCGTGTGATGACAGTTTTTGTTGAAATATTGCAAGGGTTGTTGCTGGGTTCGTGTCCCGTTGGTCCTTTCCCTTGCAGGGGTGTCACTCGCGTATATCTCTCGATTTACATCCCACATAACCAAGAGATCTCTGATACAGATGGGGGGTTTCGCCTTCGAAATTTTTCCGTCACAAAGTAATGTACAAGGACATTTCCTACTGAGGGGATAGTTAACTTGAAGTGAAAAGCTGGTCATTAATCAGATCAATCAAGAGAGATAACTTTTCACTAGGGTTAAGTGTGTGAGTGTGACAGGAAATTCATGAGTCCTATCAGTTTAATAACTTTTCACTAAAGGTTAGTGTATATAGGAAATATTAGACCACTCTTCTGACTTTGTTCTTCACACCTTTATTCTTCATTTCCTCTCTCATATATATCTCTCTCTCTCTCTCTGTTTTTTCTTTTCCGAAAACATCTTTCTTTCTCTTTCTTATTCCAAAAGGTGGAATCTCCCACCCTGTTCCCCCACACCTGGGCCTGACAAGTGCCCAAGGAGGTAAATCATGGTGACTCAATTGATTTCAAAGGTTAGACTAGCATCACGCCAGCACAAGGGGCCCTCCTTTATTTCAAGAAGAAACCCCCACACTGCCGCTGACGGGATTCGATCCTTGGTCTCTTATTCCAAATATCCCCTTGAAACCAATTGAGCTGCCCAAGCGGACTCTTTCTTTCTCTTTCTTATTTTTGTAGGAGATGGCAAAAACCTACAAGGACCAATAACAATCAACTTCTTATTAAGAATTAAATGTTCATTGATGTATTATTATGAAATTATATGGCAAAGATAATTGTAAAAATAAATACGTTTAAGACCACCTGGTACGTTTTGTTCTCTTTCTACTTTAAGAAACATAAATACTATATCCACGTATTTACTACCTTCAGCTCTTGTTATGAAATGGTAACATATTCTTATTTTTTATTTTTTATGATAAATGATAGTAGATTTTGAAAGAAAATAAAAGGTGGTACTATATTTTGCATACTGCACGTTTTTTTAGAATTTAGTAATTTGTCAATGTTAATGTTAATAGTTCAAAACTAACTAATACAAGGGAACAATGAAATTGCGGGATAATCAATCACTTTTAGAGCCATTTGTTTCTCAAACGCTGCATTTTGATTTTTTTGGTATCTTGCTTATATTTTGGGGTTTGTCTAAGAGTTTTGACTACTTTCGGAGTTTATTACAATTAAATCTCTTTATAACAATCTCGTTTTTTTTACCATTATACCGATTGATTATTATACACCTATAATAACATTTAATATTTAGGTCTTATTTTTTTATTGTTATAGAAAAAAGAAAGAAATACAAAAAACTCACTTTTTAAATTTGTAGTGTTATAAGTGATTATAAACTATTTAATTTTAAAATCTCAGATAAAATTCATAATTTATTAATTAAGAATTTGAAGAAAGATAATACAACATTAATAAGGTGGAATGTGCGAAGAAATGGCAGAATACAAAGTTTCCAGCTTCATCTTTAATTTCTCCCATTCTAAATTATCATTTCTGATGTTCCAAATGCCTAATTAAAACTAACAAAATTATATTAAAGTTATGTCTCCAACAGAATATAAATTAATAAATTGTTTTTTTGGTTATTAAGAAATTAATAAATATATATATATATATATATATATATATATATATATATATATATATATATATATATATATATATATTTGAGTAATATTATTATAGATAAGTAATTTTATAAAGAATGTAATGTTAAAATAATAGATAGTAGCCTTATTATAAATAAGAAAAGTTGTTATTATGAGGTAAAATATAATATATAAATTGATTCCAGAGAATATTTGGTTCTTATCATGCTATTGAGGATGGAAGTTCTAGAGAATTCGCAACAAATTGCATTGTCAACCTCATGATTATCTTTTTATTATTTTCCATTACATGTTTGGAATATTTGATTGTATTTGCAAGTTAGATAGTCACTATATATATATCAAGGGTGGCCAGTGGGCCGGGTTGGCTCGATCCCATCCCGATCCCAAAAAAAAACTGGCACGGGACAGGACCTAGGCTCGTCCCATCCCAGGCCCGATCCCGCCTCGACCCCCCCCCCCCCCCCCCCCGCAAAAAACGGTCGTTGCACAACGACTATTTTATATTATGGTCGTTGCACAACAACCATTTTATATTTCGGCCGTTGTGCAACGGTCATTTTTAGCCTCCCCCTCCAAATCCCATACCCCCTTATTATTTATTTTTAACCCCTAACTTAATATATTTACACTTTAACCCAATTTTCAACTATAAATATCTTATTTTCTCTTCATCTTTCTCACAAATCTTCAATCTACCTCTCTAATATCTCAATCTACCTCTCTACAAGTCTACATTGCCTACTAAATATTATATTTTATTTGTTCATTTGTATAATTGTATCGAAGTTCAAAATTTGGGACTGAAGTTGACAACTAGCTTGAGGATCATCCATCGAGTAAAGTTTCGATTTTCAACCTTGATTACACGTCGACGTTACGTCGGCATTTGATACCTTTGTTCATTCTTTAAATTATTATTGTTACTTTATTTTAATTATCACACTTAATTTTATTATCTTTAATTATTTATTAGCATAATTAAAATGAAAGGATTAAGAGGTATGTTTAAGGGTAAGGGTAAGGGTGCTTCTTCTAGTAGGGGTAACAAGGGCAATGTACTTCTTCTAGTCATCCTATTCCTAGACATGATGATTTGATTGATTACACTCATATAGATGAAATTGAATTTTTTAATGATATACCATTAGACGATGAGATATATTCTGCAACTCAACCAGACTTTAATTTAGAAGATAATCTAGATGACACACCCACTAGTGCACCTCAAACTGAAACTGTAATGCCTCTTATTCCTAGACATGATGATTTGATTGATTACACTCATATAGATGAAGCTGAATTTTTTTAATGATATGGTTGTAGATAACGATTGGGAAAAAATTTCAGAACTTATTGTATTTTTAGAGAAATTTTTTCAAGCAACTAAAGAATTTTCTGGTATATTATCCTACTATTTCAACTATGTTATTTTATATAACTCTAATATTTTTGTTACTTAGTGAATTTATGGAAAAATCATCTTATAAGGCACCTATTAAAAATGTTTATCAAATTAAATAAAAATTTCGTATTCCCACTATTTATATTATTGGTGTTGTATTAAATCCGACTATTAAAATAGATGGTTGTAAAGCACTTATTGAAACTATTTATGATTGTATAGCAGTACTTCCACCTCCAACTCCAAAAAATCCAAATGAACAACCACATAAGGAACCAACTAAAGAAGAAGTTTTGTCTAGCATACACGATGAATGCAAAAAAATATACATTACATGCATTACCAACAAGAAAGTGCTAGCAACCAACCGGCTTCCATACATATCTTCTTCTTGTTCTTCAATACAACCTCAAAAAAGACATGTTTCTGCGACTAGTATTGAAAGCCTTAGACATCGAATGTTTAGTGGTACCACTACTAATAAAGTTAGCGAGTTTGATGTTTTGTTTTGTAGGGTGTTGTACCGTACCAAGCAGTTCTCAATGAAGAAGGACGTGAAGACTTGCTGAAATATTGGAGGGAGAACGAGAAGACATTTCCGACACTATCAAAGATGGCCCGAGATGTGTTGAACATTCAAGCGTCATCAACAGCGTCTGAAAGCGTTTTTTCTGCCGGAAGATTTCAAATAGGAGAGCGCATACACTCATTAGCGGGAGACAGCTTAGAGATTGCAGTTTTATTTAGAGATTGGATACGAGCGGAGTGTAGAAGGTCCGGTCAATCGGAGATCAACGAAGAAGACGACGAAAACTATAATAAAATCTTATCCGACGGAGGTGGAAGCGACGTCGAGCAATTTGACCAACAAATTCCAATTCCAACCGAAGAACCACAAGATATTGTGAAGAAACTAGAATTTTTTTTATAAATATGTGATTTTTTAATTGCAATGTTACTATGTTATTTGCAACTTTCAACACCACAAAGTTGCAATATTGAAATTGTATTACAAAAAAATCATATTTCTATTAAATAATATAAGAGACACAAAAACAACATTGGAATGTTTTTATTACACTATCTTGTTCAATTATTGAGGTGTTTATATATATATTATTTTTAAAAGTTAAGTGCAAAAAAATTCGGAAAACCCGATCCCGACCCGACCCTGCCCGATAAGACCGGTCCCCTTTTTCGTCGGGACCGGAAACGGGACGGAACATCGGCGGATCCCGCCAGTCCCGCCGGAGGACCGGTCCCGCCCTCCCCCAGTCCCGTCGGGTCCCGTCCTAAATTTGAAATTCAACTTGAAGTTATAATTTAAATTTAAAAAATAGCTTATAACATGTTCTTCAACCCACCGTTCATTTTTGAAGTTGTATTTAAGTACATTGAAGCATGATCATAACTCTAAATATTTTTTCAAAAAAATATAATAAGAAATAACTACATCTTCAAGTCAGACTTTATAAATTTCAAATTAATAAAGTAAAAAATATTTGAAATTTATTGACCGCCTGCTTAATATTGGTCAATGTACAAATCTAATCTCCGATTTCATAAGTATATAGTAACGACGAGTCGACGACGAATTTATTACATGTCAGCTTTGAGTTGCAAACTTGAGAGCCTAATAGAAAAGTAACGTGAAAAGAAATGGAAGCAGATAAATACTGAGAGGGTAGTTGAATTTCAGAAACGATCAAATAATTGGATTCTCTTCAGTTGGACATATATAGAGTTGTTGGGATCATCTGATCACTATCTGAACTTATGACAGAAGAGTACATATAGATGTTGTTTGATTGCATTTATGCACTTAGATTTTGTTCAGTTTTCAAGATTGTAGAGTAGTACAAACTTTTAAGAAAGTCCATTACAAATTTGGCCAAAGTCCTTAATTGAAGAAATGGTGACCTAAATAGAACTTACTCTTTCAATTTGATAATAAGTGTTGTTTTTAATTTTGATACACTCCTTTAAAAAATTATTTATTCTTAGTAGTCATTTGGACATGCGAAATCTCAAATCATCCAAAAGGGCATGATTTGAAATTCCAAATCATGATTTCAAATTTGTTAAATGTAAAAATTAATCCATAAGTTTATCTTTTGTAAAAATAGATTCATAAGTTGGTAGATTTATTTACTAATCATGTTTATCAATCATTTATATCAAATATTAAAAGATCTATAAGTTGATAGTATATTTATAACAAATTTACTCTTACCAACCATGTGTGATGATTATATTAAAAAACAATTACACTACAACTCATGTTCAGTTTTCCATTTTATTGAACTAAAATTTAATAAATTAATGTTGTATTTTTTAGAAAGACCTTGTAGTGGCGTATTAAGTTTGTTATGAACTATGACTTGCTCATTTGGTAGGATTGTTTAATAATTGGAAAAATTTTGATGTTTTTTACAACTTGTGTGGGGTTTTATGTTTATAAAAAAAAAAAATACAACTTAAAAATTCAAATTGCATATTAAAACAAAACTTCAACTTCAAATCATCATGATTTCAAATCATGTCCAAACGGCTCCCTAGTAAGTAAGAAGTGTTTTATTAACTTACCCTTAATCAAATACCCCAAAAGAAAGTAGTTGTTTAATGATTTATTGGTTAGGTAAAACTCTCCTTATTTAAATAAGGGTAAAATTGAAAGAAAACAATCAATGTTATGATTTTACGAAACACCACTTATTCTGAACCAAAATGAAAAGGTGAATCAACCATTATTATGAAACGGATGGAATAATTATTTATATTTAATTAATTTCTGAATTTACTTATATGCTTGCTTGTTAAATATGTTTTCTTGTTTATTACGCTTTTATCCCAGAAAGTTTAGCTTCGCCTTTATAGGAAGTAGCCCACGAGACTTATTGCTACTTGGTATCTTTCAGGGGTACTTAGCCCGTTTTAGCTTGTCACGTCATGTGACATGTGTTGAGTATGCAGGTAACGAAGCATGTGGCTAGAGACAAACGTTTTAGACTTAGTTGACATACTATATTAATTCAACACATCCTTAGCGGTTCCTTTCCATTTTTTTTTTGTGCTTATTTTAGACATTTCATATTATTTTCGGAAAATGGCCCGTTGATTATGTATTAGATTTTAGTTTTATAGAGGCTTATGATTGTCATGGGTTGTGTTTTAGACGATATTGCATTGAGTTAATATACATTCTTAGTTAATTGGTTTATTGGCCTTTTCATTAAAGGTTGAGTTCAGATGTGATTCTTTGGTCCGTTTAAACATGTTTTAAAATCATGATTTGAAATCAGGTTGATCTTAAGTTGAAATTTTAATTGAATACGCAATTTGAATTTCTTATGTTATATTTTTCTCATAAACATG
The DNA here is from genome assembly GCA_029783415.1 of Anisodus acutangulus. Taxonomy (NCBI): domain Eukaryota; kingdom Viridiplantae; phylum Streptophyta; class Magnoliopsida; order Solanales; family Solanaceae; genus Anisodus; species Anisodus acutangulus. The sequence continues at coordinate 20,584,214 of CM056507.1, read as the reverse complement.
AAAACCCTACAATTTGTGAAAACTATCAGAACTTACCCGACTCATATACAATCTTACTAGATGAACAAATCATAGTTCATAAATAAGGTATTGGCATATCATAAGGCAGATCTTGGAGTCTAAAGGATTCATGTTAAGCAAGACTAAGACGGAGTACCCGGAGTGCAAGTTCAGTGACGTAATTAACGAGGCTGATGTGAAAGTGATGATTGATACTCAAGCCATCTCCAAGAGATGAAGTTTCAAGTATCTCGAGTCTTATAATCCAAGAAAATGGGGAGATTGATGATGATATTATACATCATATTATAGCAGGGTGGATGAAATGGAGGCTCGCATCCGATATTTTGTGTTAGAATGCGCCACCAAGACTTAAAGGTAAGTTCTATAAAGTGGTTGTTAGGCCAGCTATGTTGTATCAGTCAAGAACTTATACATCCAGAAAATGAAAATAGCGAAAATAAGGACCCGAGATAGATGTGTGGAAAAACAAGGAGAGATAAAATTAAAAATGAGAATATTCGGGACATGGTAGGAGTGACCTCTATAGAGGACAACATGAGAGAAATGAGGTTGAGAAGATTCAGACATGTGAAAATGAGATGTCTAGATGCCCCAGTAAAGAGGTGTGAAAGGTTGACTATTGTGGGTCTGAGGAGAGGTAGAGATAAACTGAAAATGTATTGAGGAGATGTAATTAGACATGACATGGCACACTGCAGCTTATCGAAGACATGACCACAGATAGGAGAATTTGAAAGTCGAGGATTAGGGCAACAATTAGTAGGTAGTCGAGCGATATCTAGTTTTCCTTATCGGTATTATTATTATTATTATTACTCTCTTACCATCTTATTTTTTTATTTTAATACTACATGTTGTTTCCCTTGGTTCAGTGATCATTTTGTTATTGTTGCTACTGTGTTTTTCTCTAATATTTTTTACATGGCTTCCTCACTATGTATTTCCCTTTTGTACTGTTTTTTATATGTGTTAATTTGTGCTCTATCGGAAACAACTTCTCTACCCTCATAAGCTATGGGTAAGGCTGTGTACACACTACCTCCTCAGACCCCACTTGTGAGATTACATTGAATATGTTGTTGAACATAGTCTCATTTTACAAAATTTAAAATGATGGGTCTTTTTATACAAAGTATAAACTTATGGGTCAAGTTTTATATTTTTTAAAAAATGAAATCACGACTTGGATTTTGAAATTCTTCTTTTTGGAGAAATTAGAATTCATGATTTGAAATTGAAGTTGAAGCTGAAGTTTTTTGCAGATTTCATAAACAGACACTGATTTGAAATCAAAACTCAAAATTGAGTCTCAAATCCTATGGTCAAACACCTACCTAAATTAGCTAGAACAGGGTTCACGTCTTACCCCTGGTTGGGGCGTGACATAAAATTTCGTACTAACATTATTTTTTTCCACAAGTTGTAACTCTATATAACATTAATAATCTTTTAGCCATATTAAATTATTTGAAATAAAATCTTGCAACTAAATGAAATTTTTCTTCGAATTACGATGATATATCATTTTTCAATCTCAAATTTTATTCGTCAGTTTCCTTTATTTTAAATGGTAAATTGTCGTGTCTGTCCATATATGTATGTATTGCTTTTTTTTGTTTTTGTTTTTGAAATTGATATGTATGTATTACTATAATCATGTCAGACTATATGCCCTCATAGTACTACTATCATCTACGCGTAAAATAAAAAGTAATATAATGTTAAGACCTTGCAAACGTTTTACCAAACAGGAATATTACTAGAATTTAGTCTTTTCACACTTTACCAAAAAAAAAAAACATTTTATAGTCACACACTTAAACGTTGGATTTGAGATTAATTATAAGAATTGTAAGATCTCAATCATCATATTGGTGTGTACCTTCAAAGTCCAATTTTGCGTCGTTAAACATTAATTCAAGCAAACAACAATACTTAATTTGACTTCAAGAATCAGATATTGACAAATGTGCTAAAGAAATAACAAGTATATGTACCGTGAGTCACGCTTCCCTTTTGTCCCTCCCATTCTCCCAAAATTCTTCACTAATTAATATTATAAAAGATAATTAGTACTTTTTATTAATAAAACTACCACTTTCTCCCTCCTATCCTCCTAAATTCTTAATGAGTGAATGGTTAAAAATTGATGATTTAAAGTCGAATTTAAAATAAGAGATATTATATTTATTTATAATTTAATTATTTTTATAATTGTGATGTTGAGATGATGATGTACATTAATTATTCATCAGCTACTTGCTGCCTCACACCACTAGAAACATCGAGTAAAGCTACTAACCATGGCTTAAGTAATATTCTAAATTAAAGAATATTCAAGATTTAGGTAATGTCTTATTCACAAATTTTCATCATCCACTTGTTTCATGCAGTTTGAAGAGTTCAAATTTATTTTGAAGTGAAAAAGTAACTTGGTCCACTATGTAACTCCAAAAGGATTTTTTGAAAGACTTGGTTGTTTCATTATTAATATTGTCATTTCATTTAATTTCTTTTGTCTAAATTTTTGATTAATTTTGACGTAACTCAAATACTAAGAGAGTCAAACATGACATCGACCTTTAAATTCTGTGACTAATCGTACAAAGTATAAGGAGTATATATTAGTCACTCAAATTTGAATTCCTCGCAGAGGTTTTGACGGTTATTTAGATTCACACCAAGCGGTACTTGGAGAAAATTAAAACTATTAAAAAGAATATTAGCGTACATTATGCAAATTAGATAGTAATATTATTCTCTTTAGCAACTGCCAACTATGGTTAGTTTATGAAAGAATATTAAAAGTACAAAACAATAATAATAATAATAGTGTATGTAGACCAGTCAAAGATACTTGATCTGCACCTCCACCAATGCACTCTCTATTATAGGAATTAATTAATGAATGAATTCTGTCAGTGAAAATAAGTGAAATGATAGGTTCTGAATTCTATATTGTGACACCCTATTATACACTCCATAACGCTAACCTATAATCCTATGACACTTATGTATTTGACTATAATGACAAAAATAGCCTTATAATCTTTTTATGTGTTTCAAAATTGAGTATTTTAGTTTATGTTATACTAAAATACACCGCTGATAATTAATTTTTGACAATTTAGCTCATGAGAAGCACATGAATTGTTTAAAGTGAAGAATTTATCAGGATAATCATTTTGCTAATTGCTTCGTGTGTCTTGCCTTTTGATGTCGTTGTTTTCGTTTTATTACTATTTAGATTACATCCTTTGAGCTGATGGTCTATCGGAAAGAAAATTTCTATCCACGGAGTATGGTTTACTTATATCTTATCTCCAAAATTCTACTTGTGAGATTCTTCTTAAGGTGTAAATTGGAGAAAATGAATCCAAAAAATTTCGTTCGGATAGTTTTTCTCAATTTAAATGGTTTGCATGCGTCTCACGAGCAAATTCGGTCAAAGATGCATTATTGCCTCGGCGTTTTAAAACATACGTAGAGACTAATAAAAGTGCTTAGTGTTGAACCTAAAGGACAAATAAAAACGCCAAAGTAAATATTCAAAGACTGTTTGAGTTTGACTAACCACCAAAAATAAGGGATTGTTTTTATCACGTGAAACTTACACAAATGACTATATTTTGAAGTTTTTTTAGGTATATTTATATTTTTTGCTAATTACATTTCATAGCTACAGTAACATGTATTCAGATTTCGTTGTATTCACATTTGGTTGTATTTCGATGTATTCGATTCCGATGTATTCAATTAAGTTGTATTCATTCGTAGCTACTTTTACATTGTATTCAACTTATTGTATTTAAATTTTATTGTATTCAAATAACATAAATGCAAAAAAAACACTTATTCAACTTATGATAATTAAATTCGATTGTATTCAAACAACATAAATGCAAAAAAAATATTGTATTCAACTTATTGTATTTAAAATCGATTGTATTCAAACAACATAGATACAAAAAATACATGATTATTCAGTTGTATTCAAAATTTATTGTATTCGTTTGTATACAAAAAAATCTCCATCGAAATATAAGTGAAAAAATATATAAAAAACACTCTAGTTTACACTAAAATAATAATAAATACACTCAAATACAAATATACTCGAATCTGAAAATTGAACATACAAGAAATAAAAATACACTATGTTGGTTCGCCGGAGTTCAATGTGATTTTTCTGGCGCCGGCCAGATCTAAGCCACCGTTTAGATCTGAGAAAATATACTCAAATCTGAGTCGGCCAACTATTTCCTGATATCCAATTTTTCCGATTTGATTTCGGATTTGGCGGTGGAGAATGGAAATTTCGGCGGAGGGAAAAGTGACTAGTCAACGGAGAGTTTATTAAATTCTTCCATATATATATCTTGAAAAGGTAAAAGACAAATCACTCTCACCATCTTCAAAACTAGCTAAAGCCTAAGGGAAATTTTGGTGAAAGATCTGTTCTTCTTCGCTCCGGAACAATTTTCTTGGGCCTTGCATCTTTTTGTCATCTCTTTTTTCTCCTTCAAGGTGCAGTATATTAGCACGGTGGATAGAGGAATCACGATCCTGCAATCTGAGAACGGAATTATTGGTGGTCGTCGCTGCTCCGTTAGTGGGGCGACCACAGAGAGAGGGACGGAGAGAGAAGAGAAGAGTGAGGTATAAATAAGTCATAAATCTAATATATTTCTGTATAGTTATGGATAGTAATTAACATATAACTTTTAGCTATGAAATGTAACTAAAACAAATTATAGTTACTAAATATAATTAGATACTAATAATTAATCATGTCACTAAAATTTTCCTTTTATCATTTTGTCTGTGTATTTGCATTGATAATAGAATCCTACATGACTCGCAGGTATTTGCACCTAGTTTATGGAATTTTTGTTGGCATGATTTTGGTCAATTTCAACAAGTAGTCTAAATAGTTTGCTTAAATGTGTGTTCACACTATCGATGGATTTATGAAAACGAACTAAATTATTTATTCTCTCTTTCAGAAAGATTCAGAGAATTTAAAATGTTTCAGCCGAAAAAAACAAAACAAAGAATTCCCAGCATGTAAACAAATATGGCATATCTTAAATAAAACGTCTTTCCCCCAACAACTTAAAATTCTTCTATATAAGACTGTTCACCTAATAAAACAGGACATTTCTTTCTTTCACTTAATTCAAACTGTAGAGGGAAGGAAAACTAATAAATATTTATTAAAATATAGGACTTTGGTTAAAGTAGCATTTATGAAAGGATAAATACTTATCCGCAGGGCGGAGCCAGGTGAGACCAACATGTTCATTCGAACTCTCTTATGCGAAAAATTATATTGTATGTGTAAGGTTAATATTTTCTATGCATATATAGTAGATGTGAATCTTCTTGGCTTCTTTATATGTTTACTTCATATTTTGATCCGCTTAGTGAAAATTCTGATTCCGTCATTGTTTACCCGCATTGAAAATTTACACCAAACCAAATATGTTAACCTTGGTAGTTAAAATTAGAGTGACAATAGTCAAATACCCCCCCTCCCCCCTCCCAACGTATAACCGGATTACCAACTATATACTTATTCTACACGGGTTCAATTACCCCATGAACTGTTTAAAAACAGAATATTTACACCCTTAAAAAGTCAAACCCACAGATGTGTTAGCTGGTGCCGCTCACGCGCTTGACACCTGGAAATTTCATCTAATTTTTGATTTTTTTAATTTAGTATTCTATTTTTTAATTTCTCTTATTTTTGTCATCTTCCTCAATTAAAACTCTTTTTCTTCTGCAACACTCCCAAAGTCATAACTGAGAACCTTTTCCTCCTCCATCAACACATACATTCAATTTCATACCCAATCATATATTTCTTTTCAAGAAATCAACCTGTTTTTCCTTTCCGATACAACTTTATTTGTGTTCAAGAAATCTCCATAATCATTCAAAGATTACTAAAATGTGTTCACCAGACATCTGACTTAGCGTGCCGCCCTGCCTTTCGATCGATACTACAATTGATGGTTCAAGACTCTCAGGAACGTCCTCCTTCATCTTCTCTGTCACATCATGTCATCATCCCTCTCCATCTCAATTCTCCTAAAATAATACGAAGCCCTAGATCTCGCCGCCGTTTGCGGCGTCGCTCAGCTCCTTTTCCTTTTCCCAATTGGTTTTGAAAAATCCGTACCTCGGAGACCTTCATCCCTACCCCCTCATAAATATCCTCTGTTCCTTTATTAATGATTTAGAATTCAAAATTGACTTTGAAATACTCAACAAATAATAAATTTGGCATGTGGTAATGATATGAAAGAGCCCGTTGAAGAGATTGATGAATTGGGTCGATCAAATTGAGTGCGTGTTAAGGCTAATGGAACCGCGCAGGTGTTCGTCGTTTAACTAGCGACAGAATTAGGGTGGTGGTAGAAGCTGCAGTGGCGGAGATGGAAGATGTGTCAACCTGATTGGTGGTGTTGCAGGTTATTTATTGGGGATTGTTGTCACTCGTCATGGAGGTGAGTTATTCTTATCACAAAGGAAGTATGCCACTGAGATCATTGAGCGAGTTGGTATGTCTTCGTGCAAGTCCACTTCCACTCCAGTTGATACTAAACCCAAGCTGGTGCTGCGACTAGCTCACCTTACGAGGATCCAACCTACTATCGCAGTCTTGCAGGGGCTCTTCAGTATCTTACTTTCACGAGATCGGATATTACGTATGCCGTACAACATGTGTGTTTGTTTATGCATGATCTTAAGATTGAGCACATGAATGCGCTCAAAGTCTCAAACGCATTATTCGATACATCCATGGAACACTTGACTATATCTTACATTTATAAACATCATCGACATCTGCACTTGTCTTGTATACAAATGCTGATTGGGGTGGTTGTACAGATACCAGACGCTCCACGTCTGGCTATTGTATGTTTCTTGGTAATAACTTGGTCTCATGGTCTGCAAAGCGACAATCTACATTATCACGCTCTAGTGCGGAGGTCGAGTATCGAGGGGTAGCCAATGTGATCTATGAATCATGTTGGTTACGTAATCTTCTCTTAGAACTTCATCGTCCCATTCAGAAAGCTACCTTGGTTTATTGTGATAATGTTAGTGCCGTCTATCTTTCTGGTAATCCGGTTCAACACCAGCGCACTAAACACATCGAGATGAATGATACTTTGTCCGCGAAAAGGTAGCTCGTGGACAAGTACGCGTCTGCCATGTCCCTTTCAGGTATCAAATTGCAGACATCTTTACGAAGGGTCTTCCCTCGGTTCTATTTGAAGATTTTAGGGACAGTCTCAGCGTACGAAGACCGTCCGCTATGACTGCGGGGGTGTGAAAGTATACACGACACAAGGTCACTATCCATGATATACTTACCAAACTGTCTGTGATATACATGGTAAGTATATCACGGTTTAGAGAGTATTTTGTATCATATTATTTGTAATTAATTAGCATTGTACACTTACCATAATTGTAGAATTCTTGTACAAATAGAATATAATTTTGAGAGTAGAATAAGAATAAGATTTTTCATATTATGAAAATTGTAACTTATATATATATATATATTCATTCATTAATAAAAATAATTAAGAGATTATTTCACATGAAAATAATACTTAAACAGTTAAACAAATAAAGTGCCTAGAAAATGACACCAATTATCTTATACTCCTATACATCAAATGGCTCTTAGACTATAGTCTATATTGACAAATAGAAATTTTTTGAAAGTGCACCTATATAAGACCTAGAAAGGCTGAAAAGAGGAGACTAGCCCAAAGCTTTGTTTTAAAAGTAAATTACGTGAGTCATACCCAACAAAAAGAAGGTGCAACGCAAGGGGAATTCTCGGGAACATGGGGATGACATTTTCTTTTCTGTCCTTTTTTTGATTAATTTTACAGAAAAGAAAAGGGTCAAAATGTTCTTAAACTATGTGAAATTAAATAAAATATATTTATTAATATTTTGAAGTAAAGCCTTATAGTAACTGGTAAAGTTGCTGTCATATAACAAGGAGGTCATGTATTCAAGCCGTGTAAATAACATCTTGCAGAAATGTTAGGTAAGACTGCGTACAATAGACCCTTGTGGTCCGGCCCTTCCCCGGATCCTGCCCATATCGGGAGCTTAGTGCACCGGACTGCCATTTTTTTTAATATTTTGGTTAAAAAATATCCACACTGTTAATAGTTTGACTAAAAAATACCCCTTTATTACTTAATTGAGTCAAAATTACCTTTATCCTAATAAATATATTGTTTCTTTTCTTTCAAACGTAGTATTTTTTAGGGGTGAGCACGGGTACAGGGTACCCAGATACCCGACCGGAACCGACACTAACGGGTAGGTTCCGGGTAGATATATTATAATAACGGGTAGGGTCCAGGTAGTAAAATTAGGAACCGATCAATGTCGGGTCCTGGTTAGGATTCAAACAAATAGAGACAGTGGTACCGGATCCTGAACCGATACCGGAACCTATAAAATATTAAATATTTTTTTTTAAACATTTGGACCACTTTTAACTTTCTCCAAAATTATTTGTTGCACTTTGCACATTGATTTTCCCACCCCAAAACTCTCTCAATAACAATGACGCGTTTTAGCTACACCACCGAGCTTCATCGTCGTCGTTGTTGAAGCTTTCTCACAGGTACTTTCATCGTTGTCATCATTGAAGCTTCACCTTTGCCTCTTTCTCTCCTTTGGTTGTGTTCACGTCATTCCTAAAATGCATATGGGTTCATATCTAACTCTTCAATTTCTTTTTAATATCATATGCTTATGTTCTATTTCAGGTGATACTCATCTTCAATTTGTATTATTTTTTTATTTGAAATGTAAATCTATTTTTAAAATTTGTGTATATTTTTGTAGTTGTGAAGATGAAATTTAGGAATTTCCTAGTATAATAAAGCTTTTCTTTTGTATCGAAGAGCTTATGAACACGAAAATAAGTTTAATTCAGATATTTTCAAATTTATTTTGAAATCAACACGTTCAATTAATTGAGTGTCAAATTTGACTTGCAATTTTAGGTTTTGGTAACAGAATTAGCTTTTCTACAATGAATAAGTTTTCTAAAACTTCTTATAAGGGTACTAAAAACTCCGATTGCAGGCTAAAAAACTACTTGATGAAATTATTTTAGAACTCTTTTATTCTCATAGGCTTAAAAATTATTGCTTAATTTGTGTTTTTTATTTACAGGGTACCCCGGAACCTACCCGGACTCATAGGCTTAAAAATTATTGCTTAATTTATGTTTTTTATTTCTGAGGTGCAGGAACCTACAGGACCCAGTCAGAGTAGGTTCCGGGTAATGATTGCTACGAGTAGGTTCCGGGTAGTAAATTTAGGAACCGATCTTTTACCGGGTAGGGTCCGGGTAGTTAAAAAATGTTAGGGTACCCGGACCCGCTCACCCCTAGTACTATTTTTCTAATAAAAATATTATTCTTAAAAACCATTTTGTTGTTTCTTTTCTTTAAAAATCCCTTTAGCTAATAAAAACTTGGGAAGCAATTTTTTTTTCTTGTAAATTTTGTTGTACTTTTTAAACTGATAATATAAGTCATATATATAAGATCATAGTAACTCGATCATTAATTTTAATTTAGATTACGATAAAACTCTTTTCCTAATAAAATAGGAAATAATTTTATTTCTTAATATTTTCCAATTGAAGTAGGATGATAAGCATTTACTAATATATTCACAATAACTACATCAACTGTGTATTAAAAATACACAGTGGTTTGAAACAATGTAATAAATTTTCGTGTTGTATGACATTATAGTTGTTATATCTTATCGATAAAATTAAGAATTATATTAGAAAATGTTTATCCTTCTTCAATTTAGAAAAAAATAAAAAATAAAGTAATTTTCTATTTTATTAGAAGTTTTTAATCATTATCTAAGTAAAAACTAATGATGGGTAATATGATCTTATATATATGACTTATATTTATTAGTTAAAAAAAGTATATGGAATTAATCTATTTTAATTGATAAAATGAGTTAAAAAATTTACTTCCCACTTTTGTATTAGTTAAAGGAATTTTAAAAGAAAAGAAACAACATGTTTATGAGGAAAAAAACATTGTTGATCCAATTAAGTAATAATAGGGGTATCTTTGAGCCAAACTATTAATAGCGGGGACATTTTTGGATCAAACTATTAATGAAGACATTTTTGTTCTTCACATAATTTAAAAGCACTTTTTGTTGGATATTGTAAAGCAGTACGGGAAGTAAATAAATATTACAAGTGTTCGAAAGGATAAACAAATAGGCCAATGTTCAGAACTGCCGCAAGCTTGTTGAGTCTTGAATCTTGATAACTTGAAATCAAGAAACACTAAATCTGGATTGTTACAACTGTGTGTTGAGTTGAGTGATTGTACTATGTCCTTAAGATTGTTACACTAAATCTGAATTGTTACAACTGTGTGTATCAATATACGTCGTTTTTATTGTTGGGGAAGGGGTAGTCCCAATCTTCAAAATTAATAAGACTCTACTTTAGTTAGACTTCTCTATAGTAACTGTCTTCTATAACAACACACTGTTGTAACGGTCAGTTTCTTTGAAATTGAGTTTTCATATTATGTTAAAAATATTCGAACGAATGGCGTTGTTAAGAGAAATATGATTGTACCTCCTGTTCATATGTTATTTGTCATTTGGATAAATAAATAATTCATTCAAAATATTTGGCCTTTCAAAAGAGAATAAGAAACATTTTTTTTATTCAAATTCACTCTGTTTTAGTTAGTACTAGTATTAATGGAGTGTGGCGTTTAAGAGAAAGATAAAATATTATATAATTTAAATAAATACTCTTATAATTGGAGCTATTAAATATTTTTTCTAAGGAGTGTTTTAAAAAAAGAAAGATATACATATTAGAGGTAATACTCCTATATAGTTTTGGAAGATTTATACGTGGTTTTCTGCCTAACTAGTTGCTATGGGCTATGCCATGTCTTTTCCATGCAATATGTAATATGTAATATGCAATATGCAATAATTGGATGCTAGCTTTGGGGGGTTCCATTCATGCCCATGTGATCACATAACCCATTGTTCTACTAATATCATAAAGAGGGTAATAATCAAGTATTAAATCACCACTCAAATCATTCCATTAGGGCTCCAAAGCCAAGAAAATATATCCTTTTAAATCCCTAGCTAGTGTCCTAATCCTCAAAACAAATTTTAATACAATATACATCCATCACAATTACAGTACTCTTTTCGGTCAATAATAAGTAATTTTAAAGAATTTAATACGTCCATAAAAATATTACTCATACGTACTTAATTAGCTAAAATTATTTGATTAAATTACATTTATCTCTTCTAAACATTAATTAAGTAGTACTGAAACGTTCTTTTTAGAAATTTATTCAATTTATTTCTTAGACAAGGTCATATTTGGTTAAAATAAATTAATAATATTTTCTTAGTTTTTCAGAATCACTCATTCTGAACCAAATTTGAAAGATTAGAAAATCACGCACGTATTGTGGACCGAATTAAGTTCTAACTCCATTCATTTTACTTGTCACGTTTCGATTTTTAATAGTTAATTTAACTAATCATCAGAGCTATATTGAAATGATTAATTTAATATTTTAAAATTAAAAATTTAAGTATTAAAAATATATGAAAAATATTATAAATTGTAATTTTTCTTATATTAATATGATAGAAAAATATATCTTAAAATATTGATCTAACTTTATATAATTTGATTCTCAAAAAATGAAACTTAGTAGTAAAATTATAATGAGTATATTTTATACTCAAAGCCCTAGAAAAAAAGTCATTATGAATGAACAACTCTTTTCCTACTACATTTTCATGGGTAGGGTTTGTGGGGTGGGGTTGCTTGTGATTCTCACTTTTAAGCACAGAACTTTGAATTCCTTGTCTTTAATGCTTTTCAGATTAGAAGGAATTAATTAATGGACTCAGTCCAAAACATTCTTTCTAGCAATGACTGGCGTTGTGACTCTTTAAAAGCCTCATTCACATGGTGTGTTTCTTTTCTTTCCCGTAAATTTAGTAGCGGAATTAGAATTTTTAATTTATAAAACTTGAATTATTATTCTTTGAGGTAATTGTCAAAACACATTTAAGCTATCAATTTTTTATGAGTTTTACACTCAACTATCAGTTGTTTTCTTATTTATCTGACCTATCACTGCTATTTTTTTTTATCTGAACTGTCACCATCTATTCAACTAGTTGTGTTTTGATACATAGATGTTGATAGATTATGTAGGAAAGAGAACAACTGATAGTTAAGCATAAAACTCACAAAAAGATAGTTTATGCGTATTTTTTATCATCAGCTCTTATTCAGAACAACTGATAGTTAAGCGTAAAACTCACAAAAAGATAGTTTATGCGTGTTTTTGATCATCAACTCTTATTCTCTTTGTTTTTTGAGTTCTAAATAAATTATTTGTGCATACTAAATAATTTGTTTTGGATTATAAAATTTGAACAAAAATGACTGAATTTTGTCGAAATAGTAACTTGCAGGGTAGCTACGCTCCTCCTGTCATTGGTCCACGACCTTAGTGTGAATATATAGCATGATATGGATGCAATTGTTCTTATTTTGGTTCCTACGTGCCCTTCATTCTAATATATGTACAAGAACTTAACAATCATATTATTGATCATAGATGTGACATGAAAATTCCTCATTGAATATCCGGGCAACTGAACGTTTGACACACAAAATTTGAAATTATTTTATGACACATCGTGTCTCAAATATTATTTAAATATATGTAAAGTGATGATTTGCATAAATTAAATTTAAGTTCAGCCATTGAAAAATATGGAGTTTGGTGAGGAGTTACAAGCAGAAATTAAAAGAATATGTTAGTTGATTTTATTGATGAATGATTTACAATATATAAGGTTACAAGAATATTTATTTTGAAACAAACTATGTAACTAATTAACCTAATTACAAAAGGATTATAATTCTATCTAATATAGGAGATATACAATTAATATAATTAACGAAAGAATATTGAGAAATATTCTATTACACCCCCGCAGTCGAAGCGGTAGGTTCTCGAACACTGAGGCTGGCTAAAAAATTATCAAATAGTATGCGCGGAAGTCCTTTGGTGAAGATGTCAGCAATATGATATCTGGAAGGAGCATGAAGAACATGAACTTGACCACGAGCCACTTTTTCGCGAATGAAATGAATGTCCATCTCAGTGTGTTTAGTGCACTGATGTTGGACAGAATTGCCGAAAAGATATATCGCACTAATATTATCGCAGTAGACCAGCGTTGCCTTTTGAATCGGGCAGTGAAGCTCAAGTAGAAGGTTACAGATCCAACAAGACTCAGAGATGACGTTGGCAACACCTATGTATTCTGCTTCTGCACTGGATCGGGATAGTGTAGGTTGCCTTTTGGAAGACCAAGACAATATGTTATCTCCGAGAAAAATGCAATAACCAGACGTGGAGCGTCGGGTGTTAGGACATCCACCCTAGTCAACATCAGAATAAGCAGCGAGACCAGTGAGCGATGACTTGTATAGATGTAATCTGAAGTGAAATGTACCTTGGACGTATCGTAAAATACGTTTTATGGCATGAATGTGTGCTTCAATCGAATTGTGCATATGCAAGCAGATTTGTTGCACGACATAGGATATGCCTGGCCTCGTAAATGTGAGGTACTGCAGGGCCTCAGCCAGACTACGATAGTGAGTCAGGTATGAATATGAAGGGTCAGAATCAGTTGTGAGCTTGGAATTGATGTTTATAGGCGTATGAGATGGTTTGCAAGATGTCATGCATGCACGGTCAAGGATCTCTTTGGCGTACTTCTGACATAGAAATAGGTCGCTAGAATGCAGAGTGACAGAGATGCTTAAGAAATAACTTAGGAAGCCCAGATCTTTCATAGCAAACTCAGAGGAAAAGAGAGACATAATGGACCCACGGAGAGCATCATATGATGTGGTGAGGATGATGTCATCAACATATTATAATAGATAAGCCATGTTTGTACCCTTATTGTAGATGAACATAGAATGATCATATTTGTTGTGTGAAAAATCGATAGAGGAAACATAATCGGCGAATCACTGGTACCATGCTCGAGGAGCCTGTTTCAGTCCATAGAGCGATTTCCGCAATAGACACACATAATTCGAATGAATAGGATTCCTGAAACCCATAGGCTGATGCATATATACCATTTCATGAAGATCCCCATGTAAGATGTCATTCTTGAAATCAAGCTGATGAATGGGCTAAGACTTGGATATGACAATTCTGAGGACGGTCCGAATGGTTGCGGGCTTTACGACCGGGATGAACGTTTCATCACAGTCAACTCTAACCTGTTGAGACTTGCCATCACCTATAAGACGAGCCTTGTACCTCTTAAAAGAACCATCAAATTTCTTTTTATGTCTAAAAATCCACATAGAATAAATAATGTTAGCATCAGGTGGACGGGATACTAGGTCCCACGTCTTATTATCAATAAGAGCATTACATTCATCAATCATTGCTGCTTTCCAATTAGGGTCGGACAAGGCATCCTTCGGGTTACGAGAGACAAGGGAAGGGACAACTGAAACGAAAAGGTTAAACAACCATTTAGGTTTATGAATTTCGTGCATGGAATGAGTTTCCATGGTCCGAGAGTGTGTCTCGGGATGCGGGACAAGAGGGGGGGGAGGGTTTGCCATGGGAATACCGGGAAGAGGAGAAAGGGAAGGGGTGACGGTATTGGCTGGCCGAACCTCGGTTTGCCTAGAGGTGGATATGAAATCACCTTGAGGCGAGGCTGTTAGAGACCACCGTCGGCCGAGCAGGGGTGGGCGACTAGTTCAGGCCAGAGATGGTGGCGGGTCTTTGGGAGTGCAGGGCGATGAACTATGTAAGTGGTGAATTAGAAAAGGGTTTAGGCCATCATCTAGAAAGTCGTAGGAATGTCGAGGTGGCGAGTGTAGTGAGACGAATGGGGAATTGAGACTCATCATATAAAACATGAAGTGAAATAATAATTTTACGGCTCGATAAGTCATAGCACAAGTAACCACGATGATTGGCAGGTTAACCTAGAAACACACACGGGAAATGTCGGGGTTGGAGTTTGTGAGTGGTTGGATGGAGAGGGTAACAAAGACATCCAAAAGTACACAAGTGTTGGTAGAAGGGGTTCCTACGAAACATAACTTGGGTGGGCGACCGTTGATCTTGACACTTGTTTGGAATTATGTTTAGGAGATATGTGGCCATTGAGAGTGCGTAATGCCAGAATTGAGGGGGAATCGAGGCGTGAGCAAGTAGGGCATGAATGATGTTGTTTATGGTTCGAATTTTCCGTTCGGCTTTACCATTTTGGGAGGATGTGTGAGGGTAGTAAAAACAAAAGGTAAGACCGTTTTTGGACCAAGAATGTTTGAATTGGTTATTATCGAATTCCCTGCCATTGTCATATTAAAAATATTTAATGCACTTTTCAAATTGTGTTTTTACGAAAGCACTAAATGAAGAAAAAATGGGGTAGACCTGAGATTTATTTTCAATTGGAAAAGTCCATAGAAAGTTGGAATAATCATCCAAAAACAACACATAATATCGATGGTTAGTCGTACTCAAAATAGGGATGTCCACAAATCACTATGTATGATATCGAAAGGCATTAAAGTACAATTTGTGGATGCAATAAAAATGGTAATTTGACATGTTTTCCAAAAATGCAAGATTCACATATATGAGTCATAGAAATACGGTTGCAACTAATAAAATTATTTTTTCTAAGAGAGCATAAAACAAAGTCTCTCGGATGTCCTAATCTAAAATGTCATAAGGAAGACGAAAGAGCAGTAAATGTTGAGGGAACTGAGGCTGGATTGTTGACGGCATTTGAAATAGGGTAGAGATCTCCGATGCTATCACATCTCATTATTCGTCTCCTTGTCGTAAAATTCTTTATAGTAAAACCAAAATGATCAAATTCAATGGAAACCCAATTGTCAGTTGTGAAACATCGCACGGAGATTAGATTTTTAATTAGTTTACGGGCATGTAGGACATTTTTTAAGATTAGTGGTGGATGTGGTGGGGATAGAGAGGAATGATCATAACCACAGATGGGAATGCCTTATCCACTACCAACAATAATATTCTGATTTAAATTACTCAAATTGAAATAAGACAAGAGAGTACCTCGTGATGCCGTCATGTGAGATGTAGTGTATGTGTCCATATACCAATTTTGTATGGAGTGTTGAGTGACATTGTGCTCATGGCTGCCTCAATGTCAGTCGGTGCATAAGTAAATAACGGGGGTGAGGGCTGGGGGGCATGTGCTGTGTAGGCCTGTTGTGGATGTGGGCCAAGTATGCCAGGTTGGACATGTCGGTTCTGAGGTGGAGTCCACGAGGATGTCGTATACGGGTAAGGTGGAGTCCACGAGGATGTCGTATTCGGTCGGCGTGGACTGCCCCTTCACGCCGCTGTTGTTGTTGGAATTTCTTCCGCCATGGCCCTTCCGGACTGTCTGCTCCGGCGGTTGTTAAGGGAGGAAGCAGATTGATGCGGGTCCTCTAGTTGATGATTCTGGTTGCCAGACTGGGAGGCCCTACCGTTGGTGGAGGGCCCGATGGTGGTGGTGAGGGCGGCGTTGGCAATGCTGGTCCGAGTTGGGCTGCACTTGATTTTCTGGGTTTCCTCAAGGATGGGCTTTGAATGGGCCTCATAAAACGGAGGTAACGTCGTGCATTGCTAAAGAATGGTGGCAACACCGTCATAGGATTCGTTCAAAACTACGATAAGTTGCATGACCAATCGCTGATTAGTGACTAGTGCGCCGACGTTGGAGAGTTGGTCGGCAAGCATCTTGAGTTCTTGACAATAGGCAGCCACATTTGGGAATCGTCCTGATGAACATCCTTGAACTGATTTTCAAGGTATAACGCTCGTTGAGTTTTGTTGTCGTGGAAAATATTGTCCAAACGTTCCCACATTTGGCGGGCAGTGGCATCGGCCTCAATGATGGTGTGCAACAGATCATTAGATATCGTGCCGTATATCCATTGGAGGACGACTGCGTCCAAACGAGACCAGAATGCATCATCAGAAGTCGAAGCCGATGGTATGTCTGTGGACTTCGGCATGGGATGGTCGATAACTTGTGAACACGACAATGAATCTTAAAAAGCTCCGCCCACGAGGAGTATTGACCCTTTTGCATCTCAAGAGTCACAAGGATGAAGTTTTTAATATTGTGTACGGCAAGTGTCGGATGGAATTTGGGTTTTTCAGCCATGGAGGAGAAAGTTTAGGAGGGAGAATGACCGGGAGCGAGAGAGGTCGGCGGCTAGGGTTCTGACGTGAGCTAGGTGCCGATGTGAAAAAAAGGTGGCGGCCAAGAAGGTGTATCGGCGGCTAGGGTAGAGTTTGTAGTTTTAGGCTACTGATACCATAAAAGAATATGTTCCTTGATTTTATTGATGAATGATTTACCATATATATAAGGTTACAAAAATATTTACTTTGATACAAAATAGGTAACTAATTAACCTAATTACAAAAAAATTATAATTCTATCTAAAATAAGAGATATATAATTAATATAATTAATGAAAGAATATTAAAAAATATTCTATTAGAAATAACAAGAGATCAATAACATGTTGATCCTTTTTAGGGTCCACGAATAAACATATGTTATAAGTTTTTATGACTATTAACTCCCCTCTAAAAATAAAAAAAAAGGATGAAAGTACTTTGGATGAGCTTTCTCGAACGGATGATAAAGAGAAGCATTATAGATCAGTGGAAAATTAAGAAGGATATTCAAGGTGTTACATAATATAATGTTCAACGTAAATATAAATATTTATGAAAGGTGTTCAACTAATGTCACTGATTACTGTAGACATATTTTTCTTTTTTCTCCATAACCGTTTGGTGGCATGCATGGGATTACAAAAGAAACAAAAAGAAGATGTGCATGGTTGATGATATGCTTTTGTAAGGTTTTAATTTCTCACTTTTCTGTTATTAGTCCCTCTTTCTGCTTTTGATTTTTTTTGAATTATTTCGCTTTTTATTTTATAATTATTTCACTAGGAATCACTAAAGCTTGTAACTGGTAAAGTTGTTGCCACGTGACCAGGAGGTCATGGGTTCAAGCCGTGGAAACAATCTCTTGCAGAAATATGAGGTAAAACTGCGTATAATAAACCCTTGTGGTCCGACCCTTTTCCGGATCCCGCGCATAGCGTGAGTTTAGTGCATCAGACTATCTTTTTTTTTTAGGAATCACTGAAACTTGTAATCAAGTACTCCCTCGTCTAAAAACAAGTATCACCTTAGTTTAAAAAAGTTGTCCCAAAATAAGTGTCTTAGAAATTCAATATAAAAATTGTCATGTGCTTCCAATTATGTCCTTAGCATTAAAAAAGTAATTCTCTTTAATATTGCTTAATTCTTAATAAAATATCTAATAAATAGGAATAATTTAATAAACTATACTTTATATTTATTGATTTATAAATAGACGTGATTTTTGCTAAGGTGAGACTTTTTTTTGAAATAGTATCTATAGAGTCTCGTACAACAGGTTTGCATTCAATTCAAATTGTCCCCATTCTCACTCTTCCCTTTCCTGACCTCCCCTTCCCCCTCCTCCCCCATGTGGTAACAAAAATTTAAAATAAAAATCGGGATAATTAAAATCATTTTTTCGTCCTTTAATATTAGTAAACTTTGATTTTGATTATTGTGATATATAAATTAATATATTTAACTTTAAATAAATTAAAGTGTGTGCTTTGATCTCTTTATGTTGGAAATATTTGGATAAGATTTTGAAGAAGTATATTACCCTCAAATATAGAGTAACACAGTACAAATTTAATATAACACTTGGGTTATTACACAACGGAATAATCATTTTGAAAATTTATGAATGTTCATAAATAAAGGGATTACAGGTGCACATTTAAAAACTATGTTAACAAAAATCATTTTTATTCTATCACTACTTTGAAATCCGACCTATTCAAATTCATGTTAGGAAATTTTATTTTAAGGGTAAAATACTCTATAAAGAACGACTACATTTATAAAACTCGAACACAACTCTTATTAAGGACGAGGATTTACCATCTCACAGCAAATCTTTGATGGTTGAAAGAGTAGATCCTAAACACACAATACTCTCAACCAACAAAGAAACTGTCTCAAACATATGATAAAGCAAATTCAGTTAGGTCATTATCGAGAGAGCATCAAGCTTATAATATTGAAAGAAATAATCCCCTTGATTATTTTCATTAATTGAAAGGCTATATATACAAGTTACATATTTCCATAATAGGGAAATCCTTTTCCTATTCTACTTCTAAATCCTTATTCTACCATAATTCTAACTATACAATTATGGTAAGTGTATAACACTAATTAAGGTATCCTTTATATTACAATATACTACAAATATATATACCATATATACAATATCCTAATGTTACTTGGATTTTGCAGATCTGGCCGAAAGCCCACTGCTTAGGCCCAAGTCTGCTGGAACACAACTCTGCTGGGCTGCTGGCCGAAAGCCCACTGTTCTGCTGGAACACAACTCTGCTGGGCTGCTGGCCGAAAGCCCACTGTCACTGGAACACAACTCTGCTGGGCTGCTGGCCGAAAGCCCACTGCCTTAATCCAGTGATATATATGTGATATACACTGCTGTATATTCAGTGTATATCACATGTATATTGCTTTGTTTAACACACCCCCGCAGTCATAGCGGGCGGTTTTCGAACGCTGAGACTGTCCCTAAAATCTTCAAAGAGAACCGCTGGTAGACCCTTTGTAAAGATGTCTGCAATTTGATAACGAGACGGGACATGACATACGCGAACTTGACCCTTTGCAACCTTTTCACGGACAAAGTGAATGTCCATTTCAATATACTTGGTGCGTTGGTGTTGCCTTCTGAATGAGACAATGAAGTTCCAAAAGCAAATTACGTAGCCAACATGATTCGGAGACCACATTTGCTACCCCTCGATATTCTGCCTCGGCACTTGAGCGTGATAGAGCTGCCTGACGTTTTGCTGACCAGGAGACTAAGTTGTTGCCAAGGAACATACAGTAGCCAGAAGTCGACCGTCTGGTGTCGGGACAACCACCCCATTCAACATCCGTATAGGAGACAAGTGTAGATGTAGATGACGGATACAAGTGCAACCCATAGTCTAGTGTCTCATGAATGTACCGAATGATGCGTTTGATTGCATTCATGTGCTCAACTCTGGGATCATGCATGAATAAACACACCTGCTGAACTGCATATGTAATATCCGGTCTGATAAAAGTAAGATACTGGAGGTCCCCTGCAAGACTGCGATAGCGGGTCGGGTCCTCGTATGGTGCACCTGCTGTGGCACTTAGCTTTGGGTTTGCATCAACTGGCGTGGAAGTGGACTTACAGGATGACATCCCAGCCCTCTCGATGATCTCAAAGAAGATACTTCCGCTGGAGACGAAACAACCCACCTGAATGACGCTTGACAGCAATCCCCAAAAAATAACTCAAAGGCCCTAAGTCTTTCATAGCAAACTCAGAACTGAGCATGATCATGATAGACTGGCGTAAGGCATCGGAAGAGGCAGTCAAGATGATATCATCCACATACAACAGAATATAGGCCAATGACGAACCACGGCGGTAGATGAACAAGGAATTATCTGACCTACTGTGAGTGAACCCAATAGTTGAAACAAAGTCAGCAAATCGTGTATACCAGGCCCGTGGAGACTGCTTAAGCCCATATAATGATTTCTTCAATAAACAGACATGATGAGGGCGGTTGGGATCCCTGAATCCCAACGGCTGATGGATATAGACTGTTTCCTTGAGATCACCATGTAGAAAAGCATTCTTGACATCCAACTGATGGATTGACCAAGTCTTTGAAAGAGCCAAGCTAATCACAGTGCGAATGGTAGCCGGTTTGACCACCGAACTAAACGTCTCACCACAATCAATTCCAACCTGCTGAGTCTTACCATCACCAACAAGTCGCGCCTTATGTCGAGCAAATGACCCATCTGAATTCTCCTTATGAGCAAAAATCCACATAGACCTGATAACATTAATACCATATGGACGGGGCACCAACTCCCATGTCTTATTATCAATAAGAGCATTATATTCATCAGTCATAGCAATTTTCCAATTAGGGTCATTTAATGCGGACACAGGATTGCGGGGCAAGGGGGATTTAGAGACATCCGAATGTAAATTAAAATGTCTTTTAGGTGTAAAAATACCCCGCTGACTACGAGTGACCGGTCTATGACTCGAGGAAGAATTGAGGGAATTTTGGGAATTTTCTGGGCTCGGGACGGACTGGCCAGCAGGCAGTGGGCCTGCTGGCCCAAAACGGTAAAAACTGGACTCTGCTTCTGGACCAGTTCCAGAATTGGGCTGGACTGGCCCAATAGCTGGAACTGTTCCAGTGGCTGGAATAGCTGGGCGTGGCGGTACTGTGGGGCTAGTGTCCATGTACCAAATCTCTACATGTGTTGAACCAGTCATATGGGCTTGGACACTTGTTTGTACTTTAGATACTTTTAGGGGTGGCCAGTGGTCAGTCTCCCACCAATGAATATATGTGCTATCCTATTTGAAATCTTTCCGCAGAAAAAAAGCTTTCAGACGTTGTTGATGACGCTTGAATATTCAACATATTTCGGGCCATCTTAGATATAGTCGGAAATGTTTTCTCATTCTCCCTCCAGTATTTTAGCAAGTCTTCATGTCATTCACCATTGACAATTAGTTTGTATGGTACAACACCCTGCAAAACATAAACATCAAATTCGCTAACTTGTGAAGAAGCTGAACCACTAAACATTTTATTTCTAAGGCCTTGAATACTAGCAGCAGAAACTGCATGATTTTTATAAGGTTGCTGCGAAGTAGTAGAAGATGGTACATAAGCCGGTTGATTATTGCACTTTGTTGTTGGTAATACATATATACTTTTTTGCATTCAGTGTGTATGCTAGACGTAACTTCTTCTTTAGTTGGTTCGTGAGTTGGTTCTTCATTTTACATCTAACTACTTGATTCTCTTGGTCCCTATAAAATAATCTCATGCAACTGATTTTAATTTTCGTTGTGTGGGGGCTCGACTCATACTAGGGGGAATAAGAGGCGTTCCAGTTTCAATTTGAGGCTGAGACTCAGTCTGAAGTTGAGGTTGAGGTGCACTAGTGGGTATGTCATCTACATTATCGTCAATATTAAAGTCTGATTCAGATGCAGAATATACCTCATCATCTAATGGTATAGCATTAAAAAATAGTTTTATCTATATGAGTGAAATCAATCAAATCATCGAAACTAGGAATATGATTACTAGAAGAAGTACCCTTACCCTTGCTACTCATACTAAAAGAAACACTCTTACCCTTATCCTTAATCATATGTCCAAGGCGTTCCATTATAATTATGCAAATAAATAATTAAAGTAAATAAAATTAAGTGCGATAATTAAAATTAAGTAACAATAATAATTTAAAGCAGGAATGAAGGTACCAAACGCTGACGTAATGTCGACATGTAATCGAGGTTAAAAATTAAAATTTTGCTCCAAAAAGAAAGACCACCAAAAGATGATCCTTAAGCTAGTTGTCAACTTCACTCCCAATTTTTGAATTTTAATATAAATGAGCAAAAATATATATATAATATTTAGTAGCCAATGTAGAATTGTAGAGAAATAAATTGAGAGATTAGAGAGATGGTAGGAAGATTTGTGAGAAAATGAAGAGGAAAATGAGGTATTTATAGTTGAGAAATAGGGTTAAAGTGTAAATATATTAACTTAGGGGTTAAAAATAAATATTAAGGGGGTATGGGGATTTATGGGGTGGGGGGTAGGGTTGGCTAGTGCCCCCCCCCAAAATGGGCACGGGACCAGAAAGTTGCAATTTTGAAATTGTATTACAAAAAATCATATTTCTATAACATAATATAAGAGGCACAAAAACAACATTGTGATGTTTTTATTACACTATCTTGTTCAATTATTGAGGTGTTTATATATGTTATTTTTAAATTAGTTAAAAAAAATGAAAAAGTCGATCCCGCCCCGCCCCGCCCCTGTAAGACCAGTCCCATTTTTTGACGGGACCGGGAATGGGACGGGACATCGGCGTATCCCGCCAGTCCCGGCCCATCAGTCCCTCCGGAGGACCGATCCAGCCCTCCCCTAGTCCCGTCCCATTGGACACCCCTAGGTGGGGGGTGGGGGGGATGGCCGTTATAGCTGTTGTACAACGGCGAAAATCGAAATTTGGCCGTTGTTGCAAGAGTTATTTTTTAGAAGGGTGAGGAGGGCTGGCGGGGCTGGACGGGATCGAGACGTGGTCGGATTAGGTCGGGTTGAATCGGCTATTGGGATGGGGCGGGCGGGTGTCGGGCCAGAATCGGACCAACTCGGCCCACTGGCCAGCCTTACTTTTACCCCGTCTAGTATTGTACATTTGACGTACTGCATTCTTTTCTTCTAAATTTATATATGGTACCAACTATTTCATCTAAATTTATTCAAGAATCCTTAATCGGAATAGGTTTTATGTGTAGAGTTTTTATAGCAATGGTCTTTTTCTAGTCCCTTTTTTCATTGATAAACTTTACAACAAATTAAAGTTATGTAACTTCTAATTTATATTAATTAGGCATTAGCACGAGCCGGTAGACTAGTTGACATTTTAACCTGCTAAAAATTTCACGGCTGACCTCAATTGGACTTTTCAATTTAACATGTGTCCATTCTTTTTAGAATATTTGCACCGTTTTATATGCCTGAAGTTCAGACAAAAATAACTGAACTTAGCCATATATAATTGAAGTACAGGTAACAATAATTAAACTTCAGCTATATGTCACTACAACAAATTCAATTATCAGTGATGAAATTATTCGTCACCTAAGACTCATATTTCGTCACCAAAAATCTTTCATGACGAAAAACAATTCGTCAATCATTCGTCCCAAAAGTCAGCGTCACTAAATGTATACAAAGACAACTTAGTATTTCGTCGCTAAATTGAGTTGTATTAACTACGAAAATATTTTTCGTCCCCAAATACATAGTATTTATGCATAGAAATTATAAAATTTTATAGGTAATTGTATAGGTGAAATAAACAATAGAATTTTGAGAAATAAAATTAATGAGGAAAAACCTATGAAGTTATGAAATGTACCTTAATAGATAACTTGATAAGGTTCATTGATCACTGTATCATGAAAACGGAACAAAGTTAGGTGCGAAAAAGCTACAATAGAATTTATAATTTAAAGTTATACTACTTCAAACCTTGGCCGCGATAAGCTCATAAAATGTTGCAATCGTTTTAAAATTTCATCTTGGCGTGCCGATACATTAGCTAATTGTGAATTTAATGTTTGAATCTGAGATTGCTGACATTCTACCACAACTTCAGCTGCATTTCATCGTTTCTGTAAGACATGTTGGGCACTAGCAGCTTCCTCTTTTGTCTTTCTAAGTGAGTCTTCTAACTCTGCCGTTCTCCTTTGCGTTGCTCGAGTACAACGTCCGCAATTTCATCAATAGTCATGGGAGACTCTCCTGAAGTATATAAAGCTTTCAGATCGTTCATGTTGTTCTGCAGAAGAATAATATATTATTTAAAGTTATGATAACAACTAATAAATCATATTTGTGAGATTGTATCAATTCCCTTGGGAGACTTTCTCATTAATACAAATATATATAGTGTACAATGTAGAATTCTATTACAATCATAAATCCTCTACTTACCATAATTCTATATACAAAATATATGAGATATATTCTAATTATGATGGTGAGATTGTTTGGAGATTCTATATACATGTTAATACACCCCCTCAGTCGAAGCGGGAGGAGGCCGGACGCTGAGACTGGATCTGAAGTTGGTATGTTGGGGCTGGAGTTGGTGACAGGGTGATTGTTGTGGGTGGTCGTTGATCTGGGTAGTTGTAGGATTGGGGAGATCGATGAAGTGGGATATGGTGTTGATGGTGGTGGGTTGCTGGTAAGCTGGTTTGGTGAAGCGGCGATTGTAGTGTTGGGTGGGCTTCGGATAGGTGGTGGGTGCTGGAACGACGGTGGCGACACAAACATGGGGATAGTGACCGGAGAAGGGACTAGTGACGATGGCCGATCGCCGGAGACTGTGGTAGTCGGCATCGGGAAAGATGGTGAGACGATGGGAGACAGGGAGACCCTAGTGGGGTCAGGGGAGGCGGCAGTAGGTGGCAGACTTTGGTTGACGGTGGTGGGCTGACATAATTCACGAATAATGACGGGAGATGGGTCAGTTTCGTCAAGAAAATTATAGTCAGTTTGTCGAAATTTTTGAATATTCGAAAACGGAAACGTCGTCTCGTCGAAGGTGACGTGACTAGAGATGTGAAGTTGACGGGTGGACAAGTCATAGCATAAATAGCCCCTATGGTTAGACGGAAAGCCTAAGAAGATACATGGAGTGGTTCAGGGTGCTAATTTATGTGGGGCGGTAGAGGAAAAATTAGGATAGCACAGACAACCGAATATCCGGAGGTGATCATAGGAGGGGATCCGCTGGTATAGGATTTCGGTGGAGGTCATATTATGAAGTGTGCTAGTGGGTAGAATATTAAGGACGTATTTCACCATTTTGACTGCATATACCCAAAATGAAGAAGGTAACGAAACATGAAAGAGGAAAGTTCTAACCATGTTATTTATGGTGCGAATAATACGTTGTGCTTTACCATTTTGATGAGAGGTGTGACGACATGAAAAACGAAAAACCATGCCATTATTTTTGCAGAATTTGTGAAACGCAGAATTATTGAATTTACGTCCATTATCACATTGAAAAGATTTTATGGGTCTTTCAAATTGTGTTTTGATAAATTTGCAAAATTCAAGAAATTTGGCAAAGACTTCCGATTTGAATTTGAGTGGATAAATTAAGATGTAGTGAGAATAATCATCTAACAAGACCAGATAGTATTTATGACCCAACGAACTAGGGATGAGAGATATCCACAAATCAACATAAATAATATCAAAAGGGGCAAGCGTAACACTAGTAGATGAATTAAACGGAAAACGAATATGTTTGCCTAATTGACAAGAAGCACAATGTGGAGCAAGTTTTCCGTTACAACTAATAAAATTATTACTTCGAAGAAAATGAAAACAGGAGCCCCTGGATGTCCAAGCCTATTGTGCCAAGTTGACGGAGAGAGAACAGTAAGAGATGTGTGACGACTGGAACTGACAGCGGAGGATGGTGTAAATGGATATAGATCCCCTGTGCTATTACATCTCGTAAGAGGTATCCCCGTACGCAGATCCTTTACAGTAAAACCAAATGGGTCAAAATCAATAGACACAGAATTATGACGAGTAAACTTGCGAATGGAGATTAAGTTTTTGATGATATTTGGGGCATATAGGACATTGTTCATGGAGAAATGTGGGTGTGGTGGCTTGGTGTGGGTGTTACCTTGGCCTTGAATTGGAATACGGTGACCATTTCCAACTGTAATAAATTGAGGAGACTTTAAACGAAGCAATTGAGAGAGATTACCTGCGGACCGGGTGAGATGAGAAGTGGCTCCCGAATCCATGTACAAAATTTCATCGGACTGCTGTAGGTTTAGACTGCTGAAAGCTTGGCCCAAATATGTGGGGGCCATGCCATTTGACTGCTGCGGATAGGAAGACTGCATGAAGTGGGCCTGTGGTTGCTGCTGATGGGCTGATCGGTAACCAGGAGCAGGGCCCAGTACCCCCTGTTAAGGGTAGAGGGATTGGGCCGAAACAGTAGCCGGGTAAGGAGCCCAATTTGCATGCTGAAATGTACCTGCTGGGCCTTTCCAATTGGGAATGTTGGTGGGCTGGCCTATCTGTTGCTGGAATTGCTGAGCCTGCCCGCGATGGCCTTTCCCCCTTCCTTTTCCGCCGCGGCCACTACCGCGGCCCCCGCCACCTCTACCGCCGCGGTTGTTGCGGGGTTGAGTATTTTCCGGTGGAGGTGGTTGGGTGGCGGTGATGTTATTTTGGACAGGCGTTTCAACTGCAAGTGCTTTTTGGGTGTGCTCATCGTACTTTGCACGCCGGGTTTCTTCTAACAAAAGTTGCGAATGTGCTTTGTTAAAATAGGTAGGGGATCGGCTTGCTGTATCATAGTGGCGAGGGTATCATATTCACCATTCGGGAGGCCTGCAACCAACTGTAAGACCATATTTGTTTCAGAGACGGGCGTTCCAACATTGGATAATTGGTCTGCGACCAGTTTCAATTGTTTGCAATATTCAGACATGTTCGAAAATTTTTCAAGACGAGTGTTGTTGAATTGTTCTTCCAAATACATTGCGCGAGTCTGCTTGTTGTCTTGAAAATTTTCTTCCAAGCGTGTCCATAACTCATGAGCGGAGGCACCAGTTTTCATAATGGTGTGAAGTAAGTCCTTAAAGATTGTGCCATAGATCCATTGTTTGACGACAACATCGAGACGACGCCAAGTTATGTCATCAATTTCAGAGGGGCGAGGGATTGAGTCGTCAATATGGTCAAGCACGTGATATACACATGCATGAATTCGAAATAGTTTCACCCATGACCAATATTGGTCATCTTCTTGGTCAAGAATTATAGGAATAAAATTCTTGATATTGGTAACTGCGAGAGCCGGATGGAAAGATGGTGAGGAGGGGGTCATGGGTGGTGTTTGAGTGACGACACCGGAGGAAGCGGAAGCATCGGGGGAAGAGGAATCCATTAAAAACCGAAAGAAGTGGTGGGAGGCTTTTACCGTCGGAAAAAATTAAGTGCAGGGGGGGCGGTAATGCCGAGAAGAAGAAAAAAATGGTTTTAGGTTTTTAGGATTTTGGCTCTTGATACCATGTGAGATTGTATCAATTCCCTTGGGGAGACTTTCTCATTAATACAAATATATTTAGTGTATAATGTAGAATTCTAGTACAATCATGAATCCTCTACTTACCATAATTCTATATACAAAATATATAAGATATATTCTAATTATGGTGGTGAGATTGAATTGAAATTCTATATACACGTTAATAATATTGAATATGCTACTAAAATATTTGCTTTCTCACATAGTTAGTCTCAGCTTCTTGAGATGACCAGCCTTTTTCACTTGAGTAATGGGTGTTTTTTGTATAACTGAATTCTGTCGGGTTCTATCCCTTCATTCTTCCCACTCTAAAAAATAAACAAACAAATAAAGATGAATGTTAGTTTGACAGAACATAGTACCTGTTGCGTGCATGGTTATCTCTGGTTCTCTTGAATGTAAATATCTTCTTTTTTTTGGTTGCTTTTCCTACATAATGTGTAGAGATTCAAAGTGAAGGCTTTCATTTGCTGAGATTATGGCTGCTTTGAAACCACTGCAAAAGTCTATAACCAGTTCACAAGTACCAAAACCGGTGAATAGGGGTCAAGAAAAGAGTCATAAAGAAAACTTGGATGAACCAGCAGCACAAGTTTAGGACAGAAGGGAAATCTGAATTTTATTTTTTATTGGAAATGAATACAGGTCCATATTTGTTCAACCAAAAATTGTAGGAAGACATAAGAGGATATGTCAACAGACATATACTTCACATTGGTTGCATAGGTGGAAATTATAAGAAAAACAAACACTCAACTTTACCTTTTCTTTATAATGAATGGTGCAACAGTCTGAACATCATAACAGTCAAAAGAATATCACAGAAATAGAAAACATATTAGTAAAATCTAACAAAACTATTAACGAGTGGTATGAATGAATCTTTTTTGATAGTTCGATGACATACTTGAGTTTTTTTTCATATTATTAAATTAAATGTTGCCTAAGGGACTCTTTGTACATTATTAGAAGCATGCAATTATATTGTGTACAAATTTTTGTTAAATAGACTTGGCTTACTTGAGAAATCTGTTCTCTTGAATCTTATGGTCATATCATCTTTGGATCATGAATAATTTTCACTATTTTAAAAATAAATACACTAAAGATACACTCAATAATTCAAGTAGTGTAAGCTAAGGAGCTGTTCAAAATCCAATGACCAAAAAAAAGTCGGTGACTTCAAAAAGTAATGAGGTTAATTATAGAAATAATTATTAATATTGGTATTAATAATTATTATCATTGTAATTAAATAGTATCTTGCATATATGGTAGAATGTAAAATATTTATTAGGAAAATTAGCTTTATCTTATCATTATCATTAGGAAGATTAGCAATCTTATCATTATTATTAGGGAGATATTTAGGCATGATCTTCTCCCTATCATAATCTTGTATAGTAGTATATTAACCACATTATTGTGGAAGAATAAGATAAGGAAAATATTGTTCTTTACATGGTATCAAGAGAGTAGGAAAATATCCTAACCTAAAAATACTCCCTCCAATCGGCAGAGATATTTAGGCATGATCTTCTCCCTATCATAATCTTGTATAGTAGTATATTAACCACATTATTGTGGAAGAATAAGATAAGGAAAATATTGTTCTTTACATGGTATCAAGAGAGTAGAAAAAGATCCTAACCTAAAAATACTCCCTCAAAACGGCCACCACCCCCCTGCCAATTTTGTTTTTTCTTGTTCTTCTTTCTTTCACTTCCATTATTGTTCTTCATATTTTTTGGTTCAATTTTGTGTCTTACAATCAACAATGTCCGACTCCAAAAACAATTTCCATGCAGGCCTTACCATTTCAAGCATTAAAACACACATTTCTATCACTCTTGAGATGGAAAATGTCCATTATGCAACTTGGGCAGAACTTTTTAAGATTTGTTGTCGTTCCCACCGGGTTATTCATCATATAATTCCGCCAGAAAATGGCAAAGGAAAGGAGTTAACGACCGGTGATGACAAAGAAGTCTGGGAAACTCTTGATGACATAGTTCTCTCTTGGATTTATGCAATAATTTCTTCGAATTTGTTACACACAATAATGGAACCTGATTCTACAGCCACGGAGGCTTGGAATCGATTGCGGGACATTTTTCAAGACAACAAAAACTCCCGCGCTGTTACTTTAGAACAAGAATTCTCCACCATTGATATGATAGATTTTCCAAATGCGTCGGCATATTGTCAACGTCTTAAAGTCTTGTCGGATCAACTTAAAAATGTTGGTTCGCCGGTTACCAACAATCGATTGATTTTACAAATGGTTGTCGGCCTTACCGACGCTTATAGCGGTCTGGGGACACTCATCCGACAAAGCAATCATCTCCATTTGTTTTATCAAGCACGTTCGATGCTTTTACTTGAAGAGGCAGGATTTGCCAAAAAGACCACCACCATCTATAATTCCATCATGATTGCTACCCCCTCGAATGACGGTACTATCCATTCTGAACCCACACAATAAAATCGAGGACAAAAGGAGAAAATGATAATAAAAATCGGGGTAAAAATCGCTGAAATAATAAAAATGGAGGTCACCGGAATACCGATGGCGGCGGCGGCAACTGCGGCAGAAAAACCACCGGCGGACAACAGCAGTGGTAGCCCCTCGATGGACCAGCCCAGTGGGCCTGACAGTGGCTGTGGGTTGTGCCACCATGCCCCCACCCAACAGGGAAATGGGCCAGGCCCAATTACCGCCCCACTGGAATGGCCACTACCAATCCAAACAATGTTGGGCCTGTCAGTTTTTGGCCCAGGCAGTCTTCCAGCAGCAACAGTAACGGCCCAGGTAGTGTTTGGCCAATGCCAAACCAGTGGCAGGAGGCCCATTCGACTATGACAAGCACAACCGACATTAAGTCCGCCATGCACACTCTTGGACTTAATCCACCCGATGCAAATTGGTATATGGACTCCGAAGCGACGTCTCACATGACGTCCTCCCAAGGTAATCGCTCATCCTATTTTAATTTGAGCAAAAATAATGGTATAATTATCAGAAATGATCATTCTATTCCAATTCGGGGCTATGGTTCTACTAATTTGTCACCACCAAACCCACCACTATCCTTAAAAAATGTCCTTCATGCTCCATGATTAATTAAAAACTTGGTATCTGTTAGAAAGTTTACTACTGACAATTGGGTGTCTGTTGTTTTTTACCCTTTTGGATTTTCTGTGAAGGATTTTCAGACGGGGAAGCTTATCATGAGATGTGATAGCCAAGGCGAACTCTATCCAATAACATCACCTATCCAACAATCCAAGTTACCATTTTCTTTTGCGAAATTAATCTTTTCAGTTTGGCATGAACGGTTGGGTCATCCGGGGGCACCTGTTTTAGCCTCCCTTAAGCAAAATAAATTTATTTCATGTACTCAACAGTTAAATAAATGTCATTCATGTCCACTTGGTAAACAAGTTAAATTGCCATTTGTTTCCTCTAATTCATGCACACTTATGCCATTTGATATTATCCACTGTGATATTTGAACTTCCCCTGTTTTGAGCTCTTCGGGCCATATATATTATTTGCTTCTGTTAGATGATTACTCTAATTTTTTGTGGACATATCCCTTGTCTAAAAAATCACAAGTTTTATCTACTTTTCTAAAATCTAGAGCTTTCATCAAAAACCAATTTGAACAGGAAATCAAGAATATTCAATGTGATAATGGTAGGGAGTTTGATAATAGACAGTTTTGGGATTTTTGTAACTCTCATGATTTAAATTTCTGTCTTTCATGTCCCCACACATCTTCTCAGAATGGGAAGACGGAACACAAAATACGAACCATCAACAATATTGTTCGAACATCCCTTGTCCATGCCACCCTACCCCCTCGTTTTAGCAACATGCACTACAAATGGCCACATATTTATTAAACATACTCCCTCAAAAGAACTTGTCCTACCAAGCTCCACTAAAAATCCTCTACCTATGAGATCATTCTTACTCTTATTTACTGGTATTCGGGTGCTTATGCTATCCTCCTTTTCCATCAACTACAATCACCAAACTTCAACCCCGGTCTACTCTGTGTGTTTTCTTGGGCTATTCGTCAAATCATCGAGGTTACAAATGTTACGACCTATTTTCAAATAAACTAATTATAAGTCGTATTTTTTTATGAAACAAGTTTCCCATTTTCCAAAATACACAAGTATGGACCCCACACCTATGTTTTTCTTGATGATAGCCGGCCCCCGTACTTAACCCTATTTTTTTGCTCTCCCGAGCCCACTATTTCAGGCACCTCAGTTGAATTGGGCCCCGAAGCAGTGGCCCAGCCATATGACAAGTCAATCCAGCGGTCTGGGCCTCCAGTTCCAAGGCCCAGTGCGCTTAATGTGGTAACCCCAATTCCAATTGACATGCCTACTGTCTCAGTACCACAACCTGGCAGTGGCTTGGGCCGAGGCTCATTACTCACCCACCAGCCTGACAGTGCTCTCACCTCGGCCCAAAATTCAGTCCACCGACCCGTAACCCGAAGCCAACACGACATTCTCAAGCCCAACACCAAATATAGCCTACGCACTCAAATCTCAAAATCACCATTACCCCGTAACCCTGTGTCTGCTCTTCATGACCCGAATTGGAAATTGGCTATGGACGATGAATTCAATGCACTTATTAAAAATAGGACGTGGGATTTAGTACCTCGTCCCCCTCATGCTAATATAATTCGGTATATGTGGAATTTTAGTTACAAAGAAAACTCTGATGGTTCTTTTGAGCGGCAAAAAGCCCATCTTGTAGGTGATGAAAAAATACAATGTGTTGGCGTGGATTGCAGTGAGACATTCAGTCCGGTGGTCAAACCGGCAACTATCAGAACAATACTTAGTTTGGCTCTCTCAAAGGGTTGGCAACTTCATCAATTAGATATCAAAAATGCCTTCCTCCACGACGAACTAAATGAGACGGTATACATGTACCAACCGTTGGGGTACAGGGACTCTAAATACCCTAACCATGTGTGGCTCCTCAAAAAATCATTATATGGTCTGAAGCGAGCTCCCAGGGCATGGTACAAGCGGTTTGCGAATTTTATTTCACATATTGGTTTTTCTAACAACCGTTCTGATCACTCTTTGTTTATTTATACACGCCGATATACACTATGTATACGGCTGATATATAATCTCTGCCATTATATACTACAAATATACAACCTTCCTAAGCCGGTATACGCCTTATATATGGTTATGTCTGCCTCATATACGCCTTGTATACATCCCAAACCCCCCTTATTATTTTCTCTCTCCTACCCGATCTCCGGCAACCACCACAGATATAGATGTGGACAGAGGTGTAGCGCTGGCAGTAGTGAGAGAGCTGGGAGTTGGGCTTCCAGCTTGAGCCCAGCAGCCCCCAGACATAGCCTAAAAGTTGCGGCCCAAGTCCCAGAAACTGTGCAGCTCGACCAACTGTTGGGTCAAGGCTATCCGGCCCACCAGCCTTCTGCCCATCAACAGCCTAACAGTCTGGGTTCCCATCCGACGGCCTACAGAAGCCATGCCTAATTTCATGGGGTCCACTTCTTTACTCATGGCCTTTCCCAATCCAGTTTGGGTCAAGCTTTCGGCACATTGACTCCTCGAAAGCCCGATAATGAGTGGTATATAGATACAGACGCCACGTCTCACCTCATCAACAATTCTGGTAATCTTTCTCAAATGCGTAATTTAAATACTCCGCAATCTGTTATGGTCGAAAATAGTCATAGCATTCCAATTCAAAGGTTTGGCCACACATTAACCACACCACCGCATCCCCACTTCTGCCTTAAAAATGTCCTATATGCCCCGAACATTATCAAGAACCTAATCTCCGTTAGAAAATTTACTACCGATAATTCCATTTCAATTAATTTTGACTCATTTGGGTTTTCTGTAACGGACCTCCGTACCAGGAAACTCTTTACAAGGTGCAATAGCGAGGGGGACCTCTATCCTTTCCTATCCACATCTGGTGCTAGTGTCACCCCTCCCACATCTCTAGCTACCCTCGTCACTCCTCCCACCATTTTAACAATAATATCTCCCTCAACGTGGCATAGTAGACTTGGTCATCCGGGTTCTCACATTTTTTATTCCTTTTGAAATTGAAATTTAATCCAATGTAATAAAGGGAACCTTTCACATATTTGTTCCTCGTGTCATCTAGGGAAACACGTTAGACTACCATTTAAGCCTTCTATGAGTATTATTTTATCTCCTTTTGATATTATTCATGCAGATTTATGAACTTCTCTCATAACTAGCAACTTAGGCCACAAATATTATTTGGTATTCTTGGACAATTTCTCTCACTTCCTTTGGGTCTATCCCCTCAAACTCAAATCTCAAGTGTTCTCCAAATTTATTGAATTTCGTACATTGGTTAAAACACAATTTGAAAAAGACATAAGAATATTTCAGTGTGATAATGGTCGTGAGTTCAATAATTCCCTATTTCATAACTTTTGTGCGGCTAATGGCATGATCTTTCATTTCTCGTGTCCACATACCTCCCCTCAAAATGGTGAAGCCGAAAGAATTCTCTGCACTATTAATAATATGATTCGTACCCTACATACGTCTCTCCCCTACTTTTTGAGTATATGCATTAAAATGGTAGAACACATTCTCAACATTTTACCTACCCGTGCGATTCAAAATAGGACACCCACCGAAATTATCTATCGTCGGACCCCTACCTATACCCATCTTAGAATTTTCGATTGTCTGTGTTACCCTAATCTGACATCCACGTCCCCCACAAATTGACACCCAGATCTACTCCGTGCGCATTTCTAGGCTTTTCATCGAACCATAGGGAGTACTTGTGCTATGAACTATCCACCGATAAAATCATAATCTCACACCATGTCACCTTTATCGAGTATGTTTCTCGTTTGACAACAATAAAAAATTCCAAGTCACTAATTATAAATTTCTTGATGATTCGAATATATCACCGCTTGTCCACCAAGCTCTCCATCATGCTACCACTATTTCGGTAGCAGTCAACACTCTATCACCACCACCTCCCGCCACTGCCACTACCGGCGGTCTTTCAAGTAACCCTCCATCCTGTAACGCCACCATTACCTTCGCATCCCCATCTCTGCCACCTACTACTGCAACTTCCGACAGTGTCTAAGCTTCCTTATTACCATCTCCGACCACGTCTCTGATGTCGCCGACTGCTACCACTACCACCGGCTATCGGTATATCATCACCCCATCACGACCAGTCACCGTCTCATCCACCATCTGGCCACCGTCAACGATTTCTCAAGTGTCACCGTCACCCTGTGATGCCATTCCATCCAACCCGATTGTACTCACCACCGACACCACCACTACTCATGTAAATCGACTCAACTCTAGTACATCTACATAGAACTCAATCGACCAACACCATTCATTGTCCCCCGCTCCGTCAGGTCATAGCCCAAACCCACCCGATCAGACCACATCCCTGACCCCAACCAACCAGATCCGACAACTCATCACTACCGGCTCTACCCCATACATTGTCGACCACACCCAACATCCACTCGACACAGCTACTGCCACCGGTACCCCTGACCCGAAATCATCCCCACATAACAGACCCACCACTGCCCCCACACACCATATGAAAACCCGTGCCCAACAGGGGATTTTCAAACCCAAAGTCTAGTTTAACCTATCCGCACAAATCGTATCTCCAATTCCCAAAAGCTCTAAATTAGCTAGAATAAACCCTAATTGGAATGCAGTCATGCATGAGGAATTTAATGCTTTAACGAAATAACACACTTGGGATTTGGTACCTAGACCGGAGGGGGTGAATGTGATCCGTTGCATGTGGATTTTTTGTCACAAATACAGAGACAGTGGTGATCTAGAGAGATATAAGTCGAGACTTGTGGCTAATGGCACAAATCAGCAAAAGGGTATTGATTGTGGTGAGACATTTAGTCCGGTTGTTAAACCGGCTACCATTCGCACAGTCCTGAGTATTGCAATGGGTAAGCATTGGCTAATTCATCAACTTGATGTAAAGAATGTATTTCTACATGGGAATTTGAAGAAAAATGTATACATGCACCAGCCGCCTGGTTTTGTTCATCCAGCAGCCCCTCAGTATGTATGTCATCTCCGTAAGTTACTTTATGGTTTGAAATAGGCCCCTAGAGTGGTATGATCTCTTTGCACAGTACATCGTGAGGATTGGGATTGTATGAAGAAATTGTGATAACTCTATATTTATTTTTCATAAAGGTAGTAGCATTGCTTATTTGTTGTTATATGTGGATGACATCGTGCTTACTGCCTCC
The DNA here is from genome assembly GCA_029783415.1 of Anisodus acutangulus. NCBI lineage: Eukaryota > Viridiplantae > Streptophyta > Magnoliopsida > Solanales > Solanaceae > Anisodus > Anisodus acutangulus. The sequence goes on along the minus strand of CM056507.1, from coordinate 20,547,808 downwards.
TCGAATTTGTTGAAAAATGATATCATTGCATTACTTAAAACCGAATTTGCTATGACTAACTTGGGGAAGTTGAGTTACTTTTTGGGAATATACGTGACTACATCTGCAGATATTATGTTTTTTTGTCAGCGCAAGTATGCAGAGGAGATAGTATACATGGCTAAAATGGCAAACTACAAGATAATATCCACTCTGTTGACTCAAAATTAAAGCTTAGTGTCATTGATGGTGACCCAGTGTTTGATCCTACCCTTTACAGGAGTCTTGCATGTGCACTACAATATCTTAATTTCACCAGGCCTGACATTGCTTATGTTGTTCAACATGTATGCTTATTCATGCATTCCCTAGGGAGCCTCATTTTACTGCCCTTAAGCGTATCATTCTATATGTTAAGGGCACACTTGATTATGGATTGCATATATACCCCTCAGCACCGACCAGGTTGCTATCATATATGGATGCTGATTGGGCAGGCTGTCCGGACACACGACGCTCCACCTCCGGCTACTGTGTGTTCTTAAGGGATAATCTCATTTCTTGGTTTGCCAAGAGACAAGCCACATTATCCCGTTCGAGTGCAGAAACAAGAGTATAGAGGCATTGTAAATGTTGTTGCTGGGATCTGATGGCTCCGCAACCTTCTTTTGGAGCTTCAATGTCCCTTGCGAAAGACGTCTTTGGTTTACTGTGATAACATATCTGCCATATATTTATCTCATAATCTGATTCAGCATCAGCGAACCAAGCACATAGAGATGTATATACACTTTGTTCGTGAGAAGGTTGTTCTCGGTCATGTTAAGGTATTGCATGTGCCTTCTTCATATTAGTATGCGAATATATTCACGAAAGGTCTTCCTAGATAGCTATTCCTCGACTTCAGATCCAGTCTAAGCGTCCGGCCTCCTCCCGCTCTGAATGAGGGGGTGTATTAGTGAATATTATTTAAATATTCACCATATCTCATGTAATTATTAGTGATGTATAATTATAGTAGAAATAGAATCCCTATTGTATTAGGATTCCACATTTTACATACTATATATATTTGTATTAATGAGAAACACTCCTCAAGGGAGATTAATACAATTCTACAATAATAATACAAGTTTTATGAGTATAATACATTTTCTATACATATATAGTAGTGATATATATTCTATACAATAATGATACAGTTACTTTACATATGCTGGAATTAGTTGAAAAATGCTATGAAATGAAATTATTTTTAATAGACTAAAAAATATCTTTTAAGCTTTTTGGGTCATCCGGTTGTCAATAGTTTGGACCGGATGGCTACTTGTGTCTTTTCCCATATTTTTATAACGAGACACAATTCTTAATGAAAAAAATGCATGGTTTTCCCTTCAAACTAGCTGGTCTTTAATTTATGTCCTTCAAATGGGCTGGTCTTAATGAATCTTTTAAGACTAAACTGTCCTCCAACCTAGAAACACAACTCAAGTTTTTTTTAATCATCACCTAGGTTCTGTTGGTTTAGGATTCAGGAAGATAAATGATGAAATGGACTTGAACGTAGCATTCATATAACGATCACATGCCAATTTGACATTAAGACATAATCGATCGAATATACATAAAACTTCTATATATACTTGAATATAGCAGAATGATTCATATAACAAGCACAACTAATTTGACAATATATTGAGTATATATTTAGTATGAGCTTGATTTCGCAACTAGTTTGACATTGAGACATTATTAATCGAGTATATATGTATAAAGTAAATTAATAATCTCCAACGTAGTTCATGAAAAAAAAAGTTAGTCCCAACTCTTCCATATTTTTTTTTTTTTTTTGTGTTTCTCATCTTTTTTTCCCCTTGGTGGGTAGGTGTGGGATTAGTGTAACAGTGACATCGTACTTAAAGGTAGCAGCAGAACTAGAGCAGATGGTGGACAGAATGGTATTCGAAAGCTATGGAGTAGCACAAAGGCAATACGAATCTCATACAGCAGCCACTACATATCTCATCCACCCTACAAAGTACACAGCACCACTGCCGGCAGCAGACGGCAATGAAATTGGAATTGAGGAATAATTTATATTGGTAGAGTTTTGCGTGTCTTACGATAGAGTTTGCTACCTTTAAGGTAAAGTTTGCATGCCTTAAGGTAGAGTTTGAATTCGCAAGGTAGAATTATAAGACAGAGTTTGCCTTAAGGTAATATTTGCAGAGTTTGCCTTATGCCTGAAGACATGCCAAAGGTAAAGTTTGGACTCGCAAGGTAGAATTTGTCTGCAAACTCTACCTTATAAGACAAAGTTTACCTTAAGGTAGAGTTTGGATTCGTAACCGGACAGTATGACAGTATTAAAGAGGCAATCGACTTCTATGATCCCCTACTCGCCAGCTTGATTTGATTTACTAATAACCCTAACAAATGGCAGAACTCTAATTGCAAATCTAGTTTATCTGACAAGAGAGTCTTCTCTTATACAGTCACTAGGTAACACTTGACACTTCCTTCAACACCTGAATGTCGTTTTAGTTATCACAACTTAAAAACTGTTATCAAACCATCAATAGGCTGCTGTTAGAGAGAAGTTGATAGCAAAATTTGAAATCCACCATTGTTGATGCTTGAAGCTCCTGGGTTTGAAATCTAAAAGAGAAGATGAAGTTGGGGAAGAAGACAGACTTGGAGAAGAAATCTAAGCTATGTAGAATGGGAGGGATAGTTTGGTCCACTTATTTTTAACTTAAATTCTTAAGGATAAATATTAAAATAATAAGATAGGAGGGTCAAAAAATAAAGACCAACGCAAAATAAGGATGTTTGTGCCAATGACCCATTCTTTGCTCCAAAAGGTGGAATCTCCCACCCTAGGAGCCCCCATACCCCGGTCCGACAGGTCTGTGAAGGAGATAAATCATGGTGACTCAATTGATTTCAAAGGTTAGACCACTACCACCCATTCTTAATTGAGGATTATTCCAAAATGATATTTAGCAATTGAAGTTGCATATCCTTCTTCTCACTGATAGTTAGATCAATGTGCATATTTACTAGTCTTTACTCAAAGTGGCCCTTTAAATACATGGAAGAAGTGCTCCTAAATTAGAGCTATCAAAACGGGTTGGTCCAACCCAATTTAACTGCTCCCGTGTGAGGACCATGCTAGACTAGCATTATTTCCTGAGTTAAGCCCTGTTTCTCTGTTCTTGAAACTCCCAAAATCAAAGGTCTCAGATTCAGGAAAAGAAATTCCCAGAAAAAGCTTCCTTATCATCATAGTATTCAATATTAAAACAAGCTTTATACTTTCAAGATTAATTAATAAGCTCCTGGACATTTGATTGGTCGATTCAAGGGTCAATGGGTTTTGTAACCTTTTACAAATTTATTTTTAATTTATGTACATTTTACAAGAAATTTGTATTTTCACATAAGAGATGAAAATAACACATGAGATCATTCCAGGGTTATTTCTTTTATTCAAATTATAAAGGGTTGTGTTCGCCCATTTCTTCGTATTCAACTTGATACACGTTGTATTCAAGAAAATGACAAGACTACAAGAACATACAAGTAAAATATGATGAACATTGATATCAATGTTACATCGTGTCCCAGCTAGTTGCCTCTGGGATAATACCGACAACTGATACAACTATCCTTGTACTAATACAGGTAAGAATCTCAGGTGTGATCCATCACTATTTAGTATATAGTCTACCTGCAATAACAGATCAAAAGGAAGCTATCAGAGCCTTTAGTCAGTCTTTGGGCATTCTCTTTTGTCCTTAGAGCAATATCATCTGATTGAGATTATGAGTTTGCCAGTATAATATGAAATGTTATGTATGTAAATATTTTTTACAAAAACAAACTATTTCATCAATAATTTTGGACATAAAAGGTAGTAACTTTTGAAGTTGTGAAAGTGCAGGTAGATATGGTGAATAGCAATTGATAATAGTTGCGAGTAGAAAAAACTGATACAACACTAAACAGTTGGAGGTAGCAAGTTGAAAAGCTAGAGAAACAATTTTTCATCCTAAAACGTCATTGGTACTAGTTTAGATCACTTTACTCAAGAAAAGATTCTTTTTCATAAGAAAACACTTTATGTCATACCAAACAAAGCAATCTTTGACCAAACAAATTTCATCTAGAATAGTGTATGTAATAACAAGGCGGAAAAAGCTTCTACATCAAGGACCTGTAATTTGACATTCCGTGAAAGACACTATCAATGTTGTGCTTGTCCTTTTTTATCATGTGACTAGTTGTTTAATCAGTGGTCACTGAAGGTCATAAAAATAAAAAAGCATGGTTGAGAAATACTATTGATGATTAGCATTTTCAAATGATGTCAAAGATCAATTAGTCTCAGAGTGCATAGAATGCTAAGATTGTTGCTAAGATCCGTAACACCATTGAAGAGCTAATTTGTATATAAAAATCATTGAGAACTTACATGCTTCTTGGTAAACGGTCATCTATTATGAGTTCTAATATGCTCTAATGAAAGATAATTTATGGAGGTTCTTTCATGGAAGATGTGTCTGAGGTATTATAGTACCTTATAAGTTAAAAGGGACCCTCAATCCATCATGTGCAAGTTGAACTGCTATACCTTCTCTGCAAGCAAATAATCGTGTAAAGCTCCAGACAAGCTGCTAATCGTGAAATTCCCCCCCCCCCCCCCCCTTTGAAGAACCATTAAGAGCATACCTTCTCGACCATTCCTCGAGGAATTCATTGTCTTTGTGGTGGTCGAATTCATGTGTCATTCCAATTAGTAGAGCTCTCTTTGGGCAGAGCATCTTCAATGCCTCGAGAGTCTGGACAATAAAATACTTTCAGATGTTAAAATAGGGCATGAACAACACAAAGTTCAAACAGAGAATTCCTCTAAAGTAAGCACACCTGAGTAAGGCAAAGGTGAACCTTGTGGGAACCATCCTGCACATATTGAAGACAAAATGGTATAGTATATAAGAATATAAATCAAGTAAAAGGAAGATTAACACTTAACTAGCTTAATAAAAACAAATCCCCATTTACAGTGGCATATCTTGTATATAAAAATCCTAGATGTGGGACAGCGGTTGCGGGTCCTTTGTCATTAAAAAAATTCTAGATGTGAAAATATACAGAAAAAAGGGAGAGAAAGAATAAAAGTAGAAAAGCAATTTTGAAATTGTTGCATGAGCTGAGGTTTATAAGGGTCCAGAGAACATATATAGTCTGGTGCCTCAGAGAGAAAACAAGCATGTACTTTCTTAAAGGGATAAAGTACATAAATGCCTCCATCAACTTGTCAACTACAGTGAAGATATTTTTGATAAGAAGCTCTCCCCTCCACTTTTTTGGTGGCTGGTCGACCTTGATATATTAGGAAAGAAGGAAGTGAAGCGGGGGAAGGGAAAAAAAAGGTGGGTGGGTGGGTGGGTTGGGGGGAGGGGATAAAGGACATGCGGCAGTGTGCTTATAAACCACACATCTTCTCATCCGGTTATGGTTATATAGAGTGGCAGAGCCACATGTACTCGAGGGGTGTACAGTGTAACTAGATTTAAAAAAATGTATATACATTACATATCGACACCCCTTGGTTACTTTGTGAGTTACTTCTTTTTATTTTGAATCCCTTAGTGAAAATCCTAGCTCCGACACTAGTTATAATATATACCTCTCAGGATGGCAGGAGATGCAGTTCAAATAATGACGAGAGGTAATAGCCTAATAGGTCCCACTAAAATTTAAAGTGTAGTTGGAACTTCAGACCAATTTGAAAGGAATACTTATGTATTATCCCTTCCAAACTACACTGTTAAGAAAACTCCACCCCATGCAACACTTTCAACTTTCCCTTAATTTGTTCCACCCATGAATAGCACCTCATATGGAATTCCTCATTTCTAGTTTCCAATATCCCAAACATATTTTGTTAACCAATTGAAGCTTGGTGCGTAACATTTATTCATAGCATGAGTAGTGATTGGTTGGTAGATCGCAAATGGCTAGTAGGAGTTCTGTTATATTCTGAATAGATGGGGTATTAATGGGTAGGCTGGAGCTCAATGGGTAATCCATTTTACCCAATTTTCCTCCTCGAGAGTCCAGGCTTGTGATTTAATGGATGATTGCATAATCAAGGCTTCTAAATTTATTGATAATGGATGATCGTATGCGAAATGACAGGGGCAGAGCTAGAATAGGGCTTACGGGTTCGGCATAACCCAGTAGCTTTGGTCCAAATCATGTATTTGTCTGAAAATTCATTGAATATGTGTTAAACAAAAGTAATATACCTGTGATATACACTGAATATACAACAGTATATATCACAGGTATACAAAGCAGTGGACTGGGCAGCAACAAAGCAATGGGCCTCTTGAGCCTCGGCAGTAGGCCTCTCGGCCAGCAGCCACAGATGCAAAGCAGTGGGCCTCTTGGGCCTCGGCAGTAGGCCTCTCTGCCAGCACCCACAGATTGTTGACAAATACAATCTTGTATATATGGTATATATATTTGTAGTATATTGTAGTGTAAAGATTACCTTAATTAGTGTTATACGCTTACCATAATTGTTTAGTTAGAATTATGGTAGAATAAGGATTTAGAAATAGAATAGGAATAGGATTATCCTATTATGGAAATATGTAACTTGTATATATAGCCTTTCAATTAATGAAAATAATCAAGGGGATTATTTCTTTCATGGTATCAAGAGACTAGGTTTTACAAAAAAATTTCTCTCCCAAAGTTTTTTGACCTCTCTCGGCCGAGAACCCCCCCCCCCGAGTTTTATCTTCCAAATTTCGTCTTCCGCTCTCAAAAACCTTTCTTAAATTTCCCCTCCTTCTTTGTTTTTTCAATATGTCTAAGAACAATTATCATCTTGCCCTCATGATTTCCAACATCAAGAACTGTATCCCTATTGTCCTTGAGATGGAAACCGTCTAATATACGACGTGGGCGGAGTTGTTTAAAATTCACGCTATCTCTTATCAAGTTCTTCATCACATCATTCCTCCCGCTAGACCCCTTCCTGCGGAGGATCCTGAGTTATGAATTACCCTTGATGCTACCGTTCTCCGGTGGATCTACGCCACTATTTCGATGGAACTTCTACAGACGATTATTGAGCCGGATACCACGGCTATGGCTGCATGGAATAGATTGCGTGACATATTCCAAGACAACCAACATTCACGTGTCGTCACACTCGAGCAGGAATTCTTTCTAGTTCGAATGGACGAATTTCCAAACGTTTCTGCATATTGCAAGAAACTCAAGGATTTGGCAGATCAACTCCGTAATGTTGGCGCACCGATAACTAATAATCGTCTCGTTCTACAGTTGGTTGCCGGTCTTTCGGAGGCCTATAATGGTGTTGGAACTCTCATTCGCCAAAGCAACCCTCTTCCCGACTTCTATCAAGCCCGCTCCATGCTTACTTTGGAAGAAGCTGGTTTGGCTAAAAAAGCGACTACCGGAGCAAGCCCCGTCGTTATGGTGGCGTCCTCTCCTAGTTCTTCGGGTTTTGTTAATAATTCGGGCCAGAACCATAATCATGGTGGCGGCAAGAATAATCGCAAGAATAATAACAAAAAACGCGGGAGCAAACGCGGCGGTTCCGGTGGTCAGCTAGCAGGCGGTGGGCCCCATCCAGGGAACAGTGGCCCACCACCCCCTGGTCCCAAAGAATGGGGCCCATGGCGATGGCTGGGGCGGTGGGTCGTGGGCGGCGGCCACTACACAGTGACAAATTCCGGCCGATGGTCGCCAACGATTCGCACCAACACCCGGTGGCGGCCAATCGGCGATGGCCCAACAAAGCGACTCCAGCTACGGCCCGGCTCCATCACGGACGAAATTCTTGGTCCACGACCTCCACCACCATCATGCGGCGAGCCCCACTCAGACCGATATCGAGGCCGCGATGCACACGTTGGGGTTGACTCAACCGGACCCAAATTGGTACATGGACACCGGGGCCACTACTCACATGACTTTCGAATCAGGTACTCTCTCCTCTTATTCCAATTTGAGCACCCCTCGGGGTATAATTGTTGGTAATGGTAACTCTATTCCAATTCAGGGTTATGGTCAGAAAACGTTGTCTCCCCCCCAATCCACCCCTTCTCTTGAAAAATACTTTACATGCTCCTAAATTGATTAAAAATTTAGTGTCTGTCCGAAAGTTCACTATTGACAATTCTGTTTCTGTTGAATTTGATCCTTTTGGTTTCTCTGTGAAGGATTTCAAGATGGGGAGTCATCTCATGAGGTGTGGTAGTAGGGGGGATCTGTATCCTATCATGTCTGGTTTCAGTCCATCGAGTCAAGCTTTGCCTTCAGCATTTGCATCCATCTCTCCTTCCATGTGGTATGCTCGTCTAGGTCATCCAGGGTCTTCTATTTTATCAGTTTTAGATAAAAATAGCTTTATTTCATGTAAGAGTACAAGTCGTACTCCACTTTGTCAGTCTTGTTCATTAGGGAAAAGTGTTAAGTTGCCATTTGTAGACTCCAATTCTCATACTTCAATGCCATTTGATATTATTCATAGCGACTTATGGACGTCTCCTGTTCTTAGTTCATTGGGTCATCGATATTATGTTCTCTTTTTAGATGATTATTCTAGATTTTTGTGGACGTTTCCAATTGCGAATAAATCACAAGTGTTTTCCGTCTTCATCAAATTTAGAGCGTTCATTCGAACTCAATTCGAAAGAGAAATAAAAAATATTCAATGTGATAATGGGAAAGAGTATGACAATAGGGAGTTTCGAGAATTCTGTGCTCATAATGGGATCAATTTTCGGTTTTCGTGTCCTCATACATCTTCACAAAATGGAAAGGCCGAACACAAAATTCGTTCCATAAATAACATTGTCCGAACTCTCTTAATTCATGCCTCCATACCTCCATATTTTTGGCATCATGCTCTACAAATAGCCACATATCTTCTTAACATAATTCCGTCTAAAGGTCTGACATATTCTTCCCCCCTCAAAATCCTATATAATAAGAACCCTTCTTATTCTCACCTTAGGATTTTTGGATGCTTGTGTTATCCGTTATTCCCATCCACCACAATTAACAAACTTCAGGCTCGGTCTACCCCGTGTGTATTTTTGGGTTATCCATCAAATCATCGTGGTTATAAATGCTTTGACTTATCCTCCAAGAAAATCATAATTAATCGTCATGTCATTTTTGATGAAACCCAATTTCCGTTTACAAAAGTTCATACTCCCAAGCCTAAGTTATATAATTTTTTAGATGACCAAATACCCCCGTATATTATTCAGAATTTTTCGGACATCTCCCGCACCCAAAATTCTCCAATGGGTCCATCGCCTACGCCCCACAGCCTGCGTGCCCGCCAAACTAAATCGTTTCCAAAGAATTGGGCCAGCCACCACTCGAACCGGGTCCGACGATTTAATTTCACTATCGATTTGGGCCAAGAAAGCCCATCGCCACGCTACCCGTCCCGAGCCCAGAAAATTCCCAAAATTCCCTCAATTCTTCCTCGAGTCATAGGCCGATCACTCGTAGCCAGTGGGGTATTTTTACATCTAAAAGACATTTTAATTTACATTCTGATGTCTCTAAATCCCCCTTGCCCCGCAATCCTGTGTCCGCATTAAATGACCCTTATTGAAAAATTGCTATGACTGATGAATATAATGCTCTTATTGATAATAAGACGTGGGAGTTGGTGCCCCGTCCATATGGTATTAATGTTATCAGGTCTATGTGAATTTTTGCTTATAAGGAGAATTCAGATGGGTCATTTGCTCGACATAAGGCGCGACTTGTTGGTGATGGTAAGACTCAGCAGGTTGGGATAGATTGTGGGGAGACGTTTAGCCCGGTAGTCAAGCCGGCTACTATTCGCACTGTGCTTAGCTTGGCTCTTTCAAAGACTTGGCCTATTCATCAGTTGGATGTCAAGAATGCTTTCTTACATGGTGATCTCAAGGAAACAATCTATATGCATCAGCCGTTGGGTTTCAGGGATCCCAACCATCCTCATCATATTTGTTTGTTGAAGAAGTCATTTTATGGACTTAAGCTGTCTCCACGGGCCTGGTATACGAGATTTGCTGACTTTGTTTCGACTATTGGGTTCACTCACAGCAGGTCAAATAATTCCTTGTTCATCTACCGCAGTGGTTCGTCCTTGGCCTACATTCTGTTGTATGTGGATGATATCATCTTGACTACCTCTTCCGATGCCTTGCGCCAGTCTATCATGACCATGCTCAGTTCTGAGTTCGCTATGAAAGACTTAGCGCCTTTGAGTTATTTTTTGGGGATTGCCGTCAAGCGTCATTCAGGTGGCTTATTTTTGTCTCAACGAAAGTATGCTGCCGAGATCATAGAGAGGGCTGGGATGTCATCCTGTAAGTCCACTTCCACGCCAGTTGATGCAAACCCCAAGCTGAGTGCCGCAGCAGGTGCACCATACGTGGACCCGACCCGCTATCGCAGTCTTGCAGGGGCCCCCCAATATCTTACCTTTACCAGACCGGATATTACATATGCGGTTCAGCAGGTGTGTTTATTCATGCATGATCCCAGAGTTGAGCACATGAATGCAATCAAACGTATCATTCGGTATATTCAGGGGACACTGGACTATGGGTTGCACTTGTATCCTTCATCTACATCCACACTTGTCTCTTACGGATCTTGATTGGGGTGGTTGTCCCGACACCGCACGGTCGACTTCAGCTCTTGTATGTTCCTTGGCAACAACTTGGTCTCCTGGTCGGCAAAGCGTCAGGCAACTCTATCACGCTCAAGTGTAGAGGCAGAATATCGAGGGGTAGCAAATGTGGTTTCCGAATCATGTTAGCTACGTAATTTGCTTTTGGAGCTTCATTGTCCCATTCAGAAGGCAACATTGGTATATTGCGATAACATTAGTGCCATCTACCTTTCCGGTAACCCAGTTCAACACCAACGCACTAAGCATATCGAAATGGACATTCACTTTGTCCGTGAAAAGGTTGCAAAGGGTCACGTTCTCGTATGCCATATACCGTCTCGTTATCAAATTGCAGACATTTTTACAATGGGTCTCCCAGCGGTTTTCTTTGAAGATTTTAGGAAAAGTCTCAGCGTTCGAAGACCGCCCGCTATGACTGCGGGGGTGTGTTAAACAAAGGTAATATACCTGTGATATACACTGAATATACAGCAGTATATATCACATGTATACAAAGCAGTGGACTGGGCAGCAGCAAAGCAGTGGGCCTCTTGGACCTCGGCCAGCAGCCACAGATGCAAAGCAGTGGGCCTCTTGGGCCTCGGCAGTGGGCCTCTCGGCCAGCAGCCACAGATTGTTGACAAATACAATCTTGTATATATGGTATATATATTTGTAGTATATTGTAGTGTAAAGGTTACCTTAATTAGTGTTATACACTTACCATAATTGTGTAGTTAGAATTATGGTAGAATAAGGATTTAGAAATAGAATAGGAATAGGATTCTCCTATTATGGAAATATGTAACTTGTATATATAGGATTCTCCTATTATGTAAAATAATCAAGGGGATTATTTCTTTTAATATGTACACATTATCTTCAAAGGACTAGAATTCCGAACCCATAAGCTTCAAATTCGACTCTGCCTCTCCGAAATGGTACTGCATACTTTGAACACTAATCAACAATGTTAAAGTTTAATGACTGCAGCAAAGCAGAGAACTCAAGCTGTGAGAATTGACAAGAGCAGAACTTCCCTTGATTTGCTTGTGTGTAGGAAGAGTTGAGAGGAGCATATTGCAGGGGGGATTTTGCTTGGACAGGAAGAGTTAAATGGAAAGGGAATAAGTGGAAAAAGGGATTAGAAAGAAATGTTAAACATAAGAAGGAAAGGAGGAGGACAAAGGAAGCATAAGACAATCTTTTGTTGTTTAAGTAAGGGTAATTTTATTAGAGCAAGTACCGACAAGGTACTACAGAAAATACAAAAGAGTATTACAGAGACTCCACTAACACAGAAGACAATGTTAAAGATTTATTTACAGCATCTCTCCAAGGGCAACAAAGTGTTATCCTTTCAATTCCTTTTAAGAAACTGACCAACCCAATAATTTGAGCACCGGGAACATTCTGAGGGATGTATGTGGAGTGACAAGGCCACAGCCAGACTTTTTAAATAGAGGACCAGTTCATATATGCATACTGCAAAAAAATCATTCTTTTTATTTATTAAATGCAAAAGTTAAAACTTTAGTAGCAGAATACTATCTATATGATAATATTTGTGTTTTAAATGTAAATAACAACACTGAAAAAAGTTTAAACCAACATACTCAAAGATGGCGAACAGATTATTAGTTTATAATCTTTTGACTTTTCATGTTAAGGCTCCAAAATACAATCATGCACTAATACAAATTTTAAAGAAAGAGAAAGAAAGTAAAGAAATCTAAATATACTAAAAGAGTTTCCAAATTGTTTTTTTTTTAAATATCTGAGCCATGTATCCAATCATAGTTTATCACATGCAGTGCACAAATCCGAAGTATGAATATTAACATTAGATACACATACATTTAGACCGTAAAATGAGAGAGTGTGTGTTTTCTTTTCTCCTTTTTTTTGTGCGGGTCAACTCGCACAGACTTGACCTCATCGGGTAAATTACTATACTTGCGTACACTTAACTAATTCATCGGGTAAATTACTACGGTTTACAAGCCAAACACAAGTGTCATATAAACCTACTCACCAAAGGAGCAATGGGCTAACATTGAGTGTTGTAGCTAGGAATCAAAACGGGCTCTCCAAGTTATTACTCTCTATGCATCAACCACTCAATCTATCCCCTTAAGACTACATTTCATTTTTCTAAATTGAAAGTTAGCTTTTTGATTGCGATCTCTAAGTTGGTACTTCATGTTTTGAGGATCACTTGAGAAAAACTAAACTACATCTAACACCCAAGGATGTGGTTTAGTGACCAATGGAGCAGGAGTGGACCATGGGATACCGAGGTTCAAATTCCAGAAGAAGCAAAACAGGCCAAGTGATTCTTTTCCAATCTGTTTTAATTTTAGTGGACAGAGTCATCCAGTATGCTGAGTAGATTAGTCAAGGTATGCATAAATTATCCCAAACACCATTGTTATCCAAAAACAACTAAAATATATCTATAGTACAACATATATGCAAATGGACTTCCTCGTAATCTTGTTCTCTTTTTCTTTCTTTCTTTTATCGGGGCAGGGGGTTTCCACTCATGGTGACAATCACTGAGTTGGTATAAAAGGGACATTTAGTAACTATGCTATTAAAGAGAGATCCGGAAGAATAACCAACAATAACATGAGATCCGTGTTTGGGAAAGGGTCGTGAAGATGAGGGTGAGAAGAGGCGTGTCTATTTTCGAGAACCAATTTGGATTCATGTCGGGGCATTCGACTACAGAAGTCATTCATCTTATTAGGAGGTTGGTGGAGCAGTATAGGGAGAGGAAGAGAGACTTACATATGATTTTTATCGACCTCGAGAAGGCATACGACAAAGTCCCTAACGAGATTCTTTCACTTGTTTTTTCTATTTAGTGAGCGAATCAAAAGTTGAATTGCTTTATTTATCAAAATTATTTTTTTGATTACTAAGACTACTAATATTTATACAAGTATAAAATAGTAACTCAGCTGCTTTATTTAAACAAAGTTATCTCAAGTGGGAGGGATATCTGTAAGATGACGAATAAGAAATCGACAAGTGGAATGGTTTTTAGCCAAACAAATTTTGGTATTAATTAATGTTGGAAAATAAGAAACTGTCGTTTTTGTGAAGATGAGTTGTCGACCAAGAAAGACATTGATGGCATGAATAGTGTTTCATACTTCCATCACGGTTAATCATAGTTTTCGAGTTTTAATAGCAGTTTGAACATGTTTTGAAGTTTAAGTTTTATTGAGATATGCAATTTTAATTTTTTAAGTTGTATATTTTCTCATTGATATAAAAATTTCACAAGTTATGAAAATCATCAAAACTTTCTTAATTCTTATGCAATCTTATCAAATGAGCAAGTCATAGTTCATAACAAAATTAATACGCAACTCGAATACTTTTCTAAAAAATTATCAAATTATTGATAGTAATTAATTGTGAAAACAAATGACTGGTTGAAGGAGTTTGATCTTCAGTTGTATATTTTTAAGTCATGTCATAGTCATACCTTTGTGAATTAGATTAATGTTATATGTTTACTTAAGAGTTTTGGTGATTAATTTAGTTCAGCAATAGCTCTGGATGTAGCACTGTTCATTTTCTCACTTAGAAATATTGTATATAGTCTTCAATTGTGTTTGTTAGGAAGATGTGTATGGGCGTTTGTCCCACATTGGAAGAATAAGAAAAGCTTGATGTGTTTATAAGTACTTTTGTACTTGATATATTAAATTGAAAAGAGTTCATTTAGTTGGGCCAAACATGCATTGGGCTTGGATGTGCTTATAATTGGATTAATAATATGCTAATATATTATTAATCAAAGACTAGCACTTAGCACTTTGCACGAACACAAGCTTAAATATCATTTAATCTTTTGCCGTTAACAAGTTGTTGATGACTGATTAGGTCACACTAGTGTAACTATTGTTCTAGTGTATGTTTTATAGGGTGAGTAATATGCTCTTAATGAAATTCAGGTAATGGAAGAATTTCACCTATATAGACATAAGAAGTGGTGCCGTTTCTAACAAGAGTTTTGGGTTGAAACCAGGTGGAGCACATGGCCATAATGGAGCTACCTCGATATGAACATGGAAAAGAATAATTGTGTGTTCAGTCTTCCGATTCTAGCATAAGGAATTTTGGCTCAAACGCTTTAAGCCGCCATTAATTTCGTTAGGATTTTGAAGAACTGTAACTAAGTGAAAGTTCAAATCGCAAGATACTTTCATCCAAGCACTTTAGTTAAATTGAAGACTAAGTGGGGGATTGTTGTATATAGTCTTCAATTGTGTTTGTTAGGAAGATGTGTATGGGAGTTTGTCCCACATTGGAAGAATAAGAAAAGCTTGATGTGTTTATAAGTACTTTTGTACTTGATATATTAAATTGAAAAGAGTTCATTTAGTTGGGCCAAACATGCATTGGGCTTGGATGTGCTTATAATTGGATTAATAATATGCTAATATATTATTAATCAAAGACTAGCACTTAGCACTTTGCACGAACACGAGCTTAAATATCATTTAATCCTTTGTCGTTATCAAGTATTGCGTCTTTCCAGCCTCTGAAGTATCGGCGAAGATGTCAATTTCCTAGATCGTTTTAATGGAACCAATTTCCTACGTTGGAAGGAGAAGATGTCATTCCTACTCACTACTTTGAAGATCTTCTATATTCTAGATCCGAATTTGGGGGCTTTGGCAGAACCAGCAGACGATGACACTGAAGAAAAGATAGCAGAACGCAAGAAGCGTGTCGAAGATGAAACGCTGTGCAAAGGGTTTATTCTGAACTCCCTCTCTGATCGTCTGTATGATCTCTACACTCCAATTCAGTCTGCAAAGGAGATGTGGAAGGCCCTGGAGTTCAAATATGATGCAGAAAAACAAGGGGCAGATAAGTTTGTTACTTTTAAGTTCTTTGAATTTTCTATGGTTGATGGCACCTCTATACTTGATCAAGTGCATGAATTTCTGATATTGATTTCTAAGTTTAAAGACCTGGACATAACCATACCGGAAAAGTTAATTGTTGGAGGAATTATTGCCAAATTGCCACATTCCTGGAATAATTACAGGAAGAAGTTGTTGCACACTTCTGAGGACTTCACTTTTGAACAAATTCAGAAACACTTACGAATTGAAGAGGAAACTCGAAATCGTGAGAAGGTTTTGAATGATGCTTCTAGTTCTAAAGTGAACTATGTTACTCAGAAGAATCTAAAGGGTAAGATAAAGGCAAATATTTACTCCAATGCTTCTAACCCAAATAAAAAGGTTATGAAGGACATGTCTGAAATCGTTTGTTAAAATTGTGGAAAGAAAGGCCATTTCAAACGTTTCTGCAGAAACCCTAAGAAGGAGCATAATCAAAACCAGAAAAGGAACACTGAAGAGAAGGCGATTGCTAATGTTGTTGAGCAAAATACCAATGAGATCATTGCCATGCTTTCTGAGATGCATATTGGAATGGTCCAAGAGTTGCACATGGCTGGAATCACTACAAGCAATGATTGGTGGTATGACTCTGGTGCTACCACCCATGTTTGCAACAATCGCTCACTCTTCAAAGATTACACTGAGGCAGTGGATGGTCATGAAATTCTGTTGGGAGACCATCATACTAGCAAGGTTCTTGGAACAGGAAGTGTGATACTCGGCCACTTTTGGAAAGAAAGTTGTGTTGACTAATGTACTGCATGTTCCTTCCATTAGGAAGAATCTGGTTTCTGGTTTTGTGCTATGTAAGAAAGGACTCAAAGTTGTAATAAAGTCCGATAAGATCATTCTGTCTAAGGCTGGTGCCTTTGTGGGAAAGGGTTATGTATCCGATGGAATGTTCAAACTAAGTATCAATAAAGATGAAAGTTCCAATTATTCTTGTGTGCAATCTTTTGATATAAGTTTTAATATAGAAAGTACAACTTTTAATCTTTGGCATAATCGTTTGGGACATGTTAATTATCAAACAATGGAATATATGTGCAAAGACGGAATTATTTCTTATAGCAATGAGCATAAAGAAAAATGTGAAGTTTGTGTTCAAGCGAAAATGAAAAGAAAACCTTTTCCAAAGGTTGATAGACAATCTGAAATTTTAGAACTTGTACATTCTGATATTTGTGAGTTAACTGCTGTTTTAACTAGAGGTGGATGTAGGTATTTTATTACTTTCATTGATGATTGTTCTAAATTTACCTATGTCTATTTAATAAAATCAAAAGATCAAGCTTTTGACATGTTTCAAGTTTACAAATCTATGGTAGAAACACAAAAAGATAAGAAACTGAAAATCTTGAGAAGTGATAGGGGTGGAGAATATTTCCCTACTGAATTTACTTAGTTTTGTGAAGATAATGGGATTGTTCATCAAGTTAGTGCACCCTATAGACCTCAACAAAATGGAGTGGCAGAAAGAAAAAATGGAGTTCTAGTTGATAAGGTGAATGCCATGATTATTAACTCAAACTTACCTATGAACTTATGGGGTGAAGCTTTGCTAAATGCATGTCATGTACATAATAGAATTCCTTCCAAGAAGATAAAACTCACCATATGAAATTTGGAAAGGAAGAAAACCTAACATTAGTTATTTTAAAGTTTGGGGGTGCTTAGCCTATTATAAGGTCCCAGATCCTAAGAAAACTAAATTAGGTCTAAGAACTTTGAAAAGTGTATTTGTAGGATATGCAGAAAATTCAAAAGCATATAGGCTGCTAGACTTAGACTCAAATGTAATTGTGGAATCTCGAGACGTAGAGTTCTTTGAGAATAAGTTACGGGAGTGATTCCAACCGTGTTAATGAGTCCTTGCAAATACCTCAAACAGAAACAAGTTCTAATGCTTCTCTTAACAGTGATAGGTTAAATCCTAATGCTTCTAGTGAACTTAGAAGGAGTGTAAGAGTTAGAAAGGAGAAGAATTTGGATTCAGATTTCATAAACTCTCAAGCAATTTCCTTTCTTGTGGAAGGAAATAGAGAAGTTGTTACCAATAAAATCCAAATCGTTCTCAATGTTGAGAATGAATGTGATGACCCAAAGACTTTTCAAGAAGCAATGGCATCTAGAAATTCAGCCTTTTCGAAAGAAGCAATAGATGACGAGATGGAGTCTTTAATGGCTAATAAGACTTGGGTTTTGTCAGACTTGCCTTCTGGCTCAAATGTTGTAGGATGTAAGTGGGTTTTCAGGGTAAAGAAGAGTGTGGATAATGAATCAATCAAAGTTTTCAAAGCTAGGCTTGTTGGACAAGGATTTAGCCAAAGGGAAGGAGTAGATTATTTTGATACTTATGCTCATGTGGCTAGAATTGCATCTATAAGAATATTGATAGCTTTAGCCTCTCTGTATGATTTGCATATTCATCAAATGGATGTAAAAACTGCTTTTCTAAATGGTGATTTAGATGAAGAGGTGTACATGAGACAACCTGAAGGTTTTGTCCTTCCGGGTTATGAACATAAAATTTGTAAGTTAGTTAAATCATTGTATGGTTTAAAACAAGCTCCGAAGCAATGACATGAGAAATTTGATTATGCTGTTTTGTCTAATGGTTTTATACATAACTCTGCTGACAGGTGTATATATTCTAAGTTTACAAAAGATTATGGTGTAATCTTGTGCCTTTATGTAGATGATATGTTAATCTTTGGAACAAACATAAATGGCATAAATGAAGTCAAAGCCTATTTGAGTTCCTGTTTCAAAATGAAGGACTTAAATGAGGTTGATACCATATTGGGTATCAAAGTTAGAAGAAATAGTGGGGGTTATTCCTTGAGTCAGTCTCATTATGTTGAGAAGATGCTTAAGAATTTTGAACATTTGAACTTCAAGGAAGCTAACACTCCATATGAAATATCATGCAAACTTAGTATGAACAGTGGAAGATCTGTGGCTCAGCTAGAATATGCTAGTGCAATAGGTAGCTTGATGTATGCTACACATTGTACTAGGCCTGATATTGCATTTGCAAGTTTGCAAACTTTCTAGATTTACTAGTAATCCGGGTACAGAACATTGGCGAGCAATTGGAGGAATTTTTGGTTATTTGAAAAGAACCAAAATTTATGCTTTGCATTATGGAAATTTTCCAGTTGTACTTGAGGGATATACAGATGCTAGTTGGATATCTAGTGATGGAGATAATAAATCCACAAGTGGTTGGATTTTTATGCTCGGTGGTGGTGCTGTTTCTTGGGCCTCAAAGAAACAGACATGTATCACACATTCTACCATGGAAGCTGAATTTTTAGCTTTGGGGGCAGCAGGCAAAGAAGCAGAGTGGCTGAGAAATATGTTATTGGATATAAAGTTGTGGCCACAACCGATGCCAGCCATTTCTTTGCACTGTGATAGTGAGTCAACTATGTCTAGAGCTTATAATAAGATTTATAGTGGAAAGTCTAGACACATCAGTTTGAGACATGCGTATGTGAGACAGTTAATATCCGACGGGATTGTAACTGTGATTTATGTAAGGTCTTGTAACAATTTGGCAGATCCTTTTACTAAAGGACTTCCAAGAGAAATGATTTATGGAACAAGTCAAGAAATGGGCTTGCGGCCAGTTTGAATTAATCAGCAACAATGGAAACCCAACCTTTTTCTATGAATACCCATGGTTAAAAGGTTCAATGTGGTAATAACAAGTTGTTGATGACTGATTAGGTCACACTTGTGGAACTATTGTTCTAGTGTATGTTTTATAGGGTGAGTAATATACTCTTAATGAAATTCAGGAAATGGAAGAATTTCACCTATATAGACATAAGAAGTGGTGCCGCTTCTAACAAGAGTTTTGGGTCGAACTTTTGTAAATGTCTATGAAACCAGGTGGAGCACATGGCCATAATGGTGCTACCTCGATATGAACATGGAAAAGAATAATTGTGTGTTCAGTCTTTCGATTCTAGGATAAGGAATTTTGGCTCAAAAGCTTTAAGTCGCCATTAATTTCGTTAGGATTTTGAAGAACTGTAACTAAGTGAAAGTTCAAATCGCAAGATACTTTCATCCAAGCACTTTAGTTAAATTGAAGACTAAGTGGGGGATTGTTGTATATAGTCTTCAATTGTGTTTGTTAGGAAGATGTGTATGGGAGTTTGTCCCACATTGGAAGAATAAGAAAAGCTTGATGTGTTTATAAGTACTTTTGTACTTGGTATATTAAATTGAAAAGAGTTCATTTAGTTGGGACAAACATGCATTGGGCTTGGATGTGCTTATAATTGAATTAATAATATGCTAATATATTATTAATCAAAGACTAGCACTTAGCACTTTGCACGAACACAAGCTTAAATATTATTTAATCTTTTGCCGTTATCAAGTATTGCGTCTTTCCGGCCTCTGAAGTATCGGCGACGTGGCACCCTCCCGCGGCGCTACGACAGTTTCAGGCTATTTCGAAGAACGTTGATTTCATGAAAAGTCACAATTGTTCATGAAAGATTACATTGTTTCATGAAAGATTACAATTGTTCATGAAAGGGTACTTGATTCCTTTAAATATGGAATGGCACATGATTAAAAGATCACTTGTTATCTATATCTTCCAACCAAGAAAACCTTCTTTCTTTCAAGCAATTCATGTTCATGAAGAACGAATAAGTTGCTGTAAAATTCGTTCTTAAGATTAGGGAATCCTGTGGGTAATTAGCAAGTTAATCCCATCAGCAATATAGTGACAGCTAATATTATCCTAAGGACAGAGAATCATCTCGTCCTAATCTAGTTTCTACAATTCATTTCTTATCATACAGATCTCAAAATCTAACAATATTAGGATAATATTATGGAGAACACTATGAAAATGTTTGGTAATGATACTGTGAAACTAGATCGTTTTGATGGAACCAATTTCCTACGTTGGAAGGAGAAGATGTCGTTCCTACTCACTGCTTTGAAGATCTTCTATATTCTAGATCCGAATTTGGGGGCTTTGGCAGAACCAGCAGACGATGACACGAAAGAAAAGATAGCAGAACGCAAGAAGCGTGTCGAAGATGAAACGCTGTGCAGAGGGTTTATTCTGAACTCCCTCTCTGATCGTCTGTATGATCTCTACACTCCAATTCAGTCTGCAAAGGAGATGTGGAAGGCCCTGGAGTTCAAATGTGATGCAGAAATATAAGGGGCAGATAAGTTTGTTACTTTTAAGTTCTTTGAATTTTCTATGGTTGATGGCACCTCTATACTTGATCAAGTGCATAAATTTCTGATATTGATTTCTAAGTTTAAAGACCTGGACATAACCATTCCGGAAAAGTTAATTGTTGGAGGAATTATTGCCAAATTGCCACCTTCCTGGAATAATTACAGGAAGAAGTTGTTGCACACTTCTGAGGACTTCACTTTTGAACAAATTCAGAAACACTTACGAATTGAAGAGGAAACTCGAAATCGTGAGAAGGTTTTGAATGATGCTTTTAGTTCTAAAGTGAACTATGTTACTCAGAAGAATCTAAAGGGTAAGATAAAGGCAAATATTTACTCTAATGCTTCTAACCCGAATAAAAAGGTTATGAAGGACATGTCTGAAATCGTTTGTTACAATTGTGGAAAGAAAGGCCATTTCAAACGTTTCTGCAGAAACCCTAAGAAGGAGCATAATCAAAACCAGAAAAGGAACACTGAAGAGAAGGCGATTGCTAATGTTGTTGAGCAAAATACCAATGAGATCATTGCCATGCTTTCTGAGATGCATATTGGAATGGTCCAAGAGTTGCACATGGATGGAATCACTACAAGTAATGATTGGTGGTATGACTATGGTGCTACCACCCATGTTTGCAACAATCGCTCACTCTTCAAAGATTATACTGAGGCAGTGGATGGTCATGAAATTCTGTTGGGAGACCATCATACTAGCAAGGTTCTTGGAACAGGAAGTGTGATACTCCAGTTCACTTTTGGAAAGAAAGTTGTGTTGACTAATGTACTGCATGTTCCTTCCATTAGGAAGAATCTGGTTTCTGGTTTTGTGCTATGTAAGAAAGGACTCAAAGTTGTAATAAAGTCCGATAAGATCATTACATCTAAAATTTGGTGCCTTTGTGGGAAAGGGTTATGTATCCGATGGAATGTTCAAACTAAGTATCAATAAAGATGAAAGTTCCAATTATTCTTATGTGCAATCTTTTGATATAAGTTTTAATATAGAAAGTACAACTTTTAATCTTTGGCATAATCGTTTGGGACATGTTAATTATCAAACAATGGAATATATGTGCAAAGACGGAATTATTTCTTATAGCAATGAGCATAAAGAAAAATGTGAAGTTTGTGTTCAAGCGAAAATGAAAAGAAAACCTTTTCCAAAGGTTGATAGACAATCTGAAATTTTAGAACTTGTACATTCTGATATTTGTGAGTTAACTGCTTTAACTAGAGGTGGATGTAGGTATTTTATTACTTTCATTGATGATTGTTCTAAATTTACCTATGTCTATTTAATAAAATCAAAAGATCAAGCTTTTGACATGTTTCAAGTTTACAAATCTATGGTAGAAACACAAAAAGATAAGAAACTGAAAATCTTGAGAAGTGATAGGGGTGGAGAATATTTCCCTACTGAATTTACTTAGTTTTGTGAAGATAATGGGATTGTTCATCAAGTTAGTGCACCCTATAGACCTCAACAAAATGGAGTGGCAGAAAGAAAAAATGGAGTTCTAGTTGATAAGGTGAATGCCATGATTATTAACTCAAACTTACCTATGAACTTATGGGGTGAAGCTTTGCTAAATGCATGTCATGTACATAATAGAATTCCTTCCAAGAAGATAAAACTCACCATATGAAATTTGGAAAGGAAGAAAACCTAACATTAGTTATTTTAAAGTTTGGGGGTGCTTAGCCTATTATAAGGTCCCAGATCCTAAGAAAACTAAATTAGGTCTAAGAACTTTGAAAAGTGTATTTGTAGGATATGCAGAAAATTCAAAAGCATATAGGCTGCTAGACTTAGACTCAAATGTAATTGTGGAATCTCGAGACGTAGAGTTCTTTGAGAATAAGTTACGGGAGTGATTCCAACCGTGTTAATGAGTCCTTGCAAATACCTCAAACAGAAACAAGTTCTAATGCTTCTCTTAACAGTGATAGGTTAAATCCTAATGCTTCTAGTGAACTTAGAAGGAGTGTAAGAGTTAGAAAGGAGAAGAATTTGGATTCAGATTTCATAAACTCTCAAGCAATTTCCTTTCTTGTGGAAGGAAATAGAGAAGTTGTTACCAATAAAATCCAAATCGTTCTCAATGTTGAGAATGAATGTGATGACCCAAAGACTTTTCAAGAAGCAATGGCATCTAGAAATTCAGCCTTTTCGAAAGAAGCAATAGATGACGAGATGGAGTCTTTAATGGCTAATAAGACTTGGGTTTTGTCAGACTTGCCTTCTGGCTCAAATGTTGTAGGATGTAAGTGGGTTTTCAGGGTAAAGAAGAGTGTGGATAATGAATCAATCAAAGTTTTCAAAGCTAGGCTTGTTAGACAAGGATTTAGCCAAAGGGAAGGAGTAGATTATTTTGATACTTATGCTCATGTGGCTAGAATTGCATCTATAAGAATATTGATAGCTTTAGCCTCTCTGTATGATTTGCATATTCATCAAATGGATGTAAAAACTGCTTTTCTAAATGGTGATTTAGATGAAGAGGTGTACATGAGACAACCTGAAGGTTTTGTCCTTCCGGGTTATGAACATAAAATTTGTAAGTTAGTTAAATCATTGTATGGTTTAAAACAAGCTCCGAAGCAATGACATGAGAAATTTGATTATGCTGTTTTGTCTAATGGTTTTATACATAACTCTGTGACAGTGTATATATTCTAAGTTTACAAAAGATTATGGTGTAATCTTGTGCCTTTATGTAGATGATATGTTAATCTTTGGAACAAACATAAATGGCATAAATGAAGTCAAAGCCTATTTGAGTTCCTGTTTCAAAATGAAGGACTTAAATGAGGTTGATACCATATTGGGTATCAAAGTTAGAAGAAATAGTGGGGGTTATTCCTTGAGTCAGTCTCATTATGTTGAGAAGATGCTTAAGAATTTTGAACATTTGAACTTCAAGGAAGCTAACACTCCATATGAAATATCATGCAAACTTAGTATGAACAGTGGAAAATCTGTGGCTCAGCTAGAATATGCTAGTGCAATAGGTAGCTTGATGTATGCTACACATTGTACTAGGCCTGATATTGCATTTGCAAGTTTGCAATCTTTCTAGATTTACTAGTAATCCGGGTACAGAACATTGGCGAGCAATTGGAGGAATTTTTGGTTATTTGAAAAGAACCAAAATTTATGCTTTGCATTATGGAAATTTTCCAGTTGTACTTGAGGGATATACAGATGCTAGTTGGATATCTAGTGATGGAGATAATAAATCCACAAGTGGTTGGATTTTTATGCTCGGTGGTGGTGCTGTTTCTTGGGCCTCAAAGAAACAGACATGTATCACACATTCTACCATGGAAGCTGAATTTTTAGCTTTGGGGCGTGAGCAAGAAGCAGAGTGGCTGAGAAATATGTTATTGGATATAAAGTTGTGGCCACAACCGATGCCAGCCATTTCTTTGCACTGTGATAGTGAGTCAACTATGTCTAGAGCTTATAATAAGATTTATAATGGTAAGTCTAGACACATCAGTTTGAGACATGCGTATGTGAGACAGTTAATATCCGACGAGAGTGTGACTGTGATTTATGTAAGGTCTTGTAACAATTTGGCAGATCCTTTTACTAAAGGACTTCCAAGAGAAACGATTTATGGAACAAGTCAAGAAATGGGCTTGCGACCAGTTTGAATTAATCAGCAACAATGGAAACCCAACCTTTTTCTATGAATATCCATGGTTAAAAGGTTCAATGTGGTAATAACAAGTTGTTGATGACTGATTAGGTCACACTAGTGTAACTATTGTTCTAGTGTATGTTTTATAGGGCGAGTAATATACTCTTAATGAAATTCAGGTAATGGAAGAATTTCACCTATATAGACATAAGAAGTGGTGCCGCTTCTAACAAGAGTTTTGGGTTCAAACCAGGTGGAGCACATGGCCATAATGGTGCTACCTCGATATGAACATGGAAAAGAATAATTGTGTGTTCAGTCTTCCGATTCTAGCATAAGGAATTTTGGCTCAAACGCTTTAAGTCGCCATTAATTTTGTTAGGATTTTGAAGAACTGTAACTAAGTGAAAGTTCAAATCGCAAGATACTTTCATCCAAGCACTTTAGTTAAATTGAAGACTAAGTGGGGGATTGTTGTATATAGTCTTCAATTGTGTTTGTTAGGAAGATGTGTATGGGAGTTTGTCCCACATTGGAAGAATAAGAAAAGCTTGATGTGTTTATAAGTACTTTTGTACTTGGTATATTAAATTGAAAAGAGTTCATTTAGTTGGGACAAACATGCATTGGGCTTGGATGTGCTTATAATTGGATTATTAATATGCTAATATATTATTAATCAAAGACTAGCACTTAGCACTTTGCACGAACACAAGCTTAAATATCATTTAATCTTTTATCGTTATCAAGTATTGCGTCTTTCCAGCCTCTGAAGTATCGGCGACGTGGCACCCTCCCGCGGCGCTGCGACGGTTTCAGGCTATTTCGAAGAACGTTGATTTCATGAAAAGTCACAATTGTTCATGAAAGATTACATTGTTTCATGAAAGATTACAATTGTTCATGAAAGGGTACTTGATTCCTTTAAATATGGAATGACACATGATTAAAAGATTACTTGCTATCTATATCTTCCAACCAAGAAAACCTTCTTTCTTTCAAGCAATTCATGTTCATGAAGAACGAATAAATTGCCGTAAAATTCGTTCTTAAGATTAGGGAATCCTGGGGGTAATTAGCAAGTTAATCTCATCAGCAATATAATGGGGGCTAATATTATCCTAAGGACAGAGAATCATCTCGTCCTAATCTAGTTTGTACAATTCATTTCTTATCATACAGATCTCAAAATCTAACAAGAAATCCTCTACATAATTCAGGAAGTTTTGATGTCTATCAATTCTGTCAGAATGCTTCTTTATTTACCCTACTTTGTTTTTTCATTTTCTGCAATTTAGACCCTCTTGATGTGCATTTAAGCATATATCATCGTCTTACTAGTTTCATAGTTTCCCTGTCAATAAGCCAAAGATGCAAAGCGCTTAAAAGAATCTGAATATACTTACTCTCTACACTTCCCACAAGATGCAGAAATAGCTACATCTTCCTCTGTTTTTAGCTCTAGATAACATACCATCCTTGATGTCTCATAATTCAATACCTAGAATGCTGATAACCAGTTACGTAAGGCCCAAACACCACCTTTCAGATTTCCCATCGTCATTATTTGTTTGATTCAGACTGATGATACACCATACCTGTCATATCACAAAGCGAGTTTTGTTTGAAAAGTTTTATCAGCTGAATCAATCTCTATATCAGCTTTTTTCGCCCCTAGCTTGGAAATGCTGAAGCTCATTTTTATTAAGAAGTTATTTAGTTACAACTCCAAAGTGAAAGAGCAGCATACTCTGAATTTTTCTCATATCACAGGTTTTGAGATAAAACCGTAAGTATCTATACTCTCATCAAGTAACTTATGATGCCTTCTCTTTTAGCAAGGTAAAAGTGATACACTTCGCCATTTGAGACTTGGCAAACTCATTATGAGCTACATAGTCTGCTAAACAAGCATTATTGATATAACAGAAACTCTACCCAGAACAGTCCGGAAAAAAATGGGAAATTGTGTTTACAGTTAAATACCCAAAAAAAAAACACCTAGCATCTCGTTGCCTTAAGATATGAACTTCCTGTGTTAGGGAAACTAAACTTAACCAGTAGTGCACTTATGGTGTTAATGTAATGTGTCTTTTGGACATTAATGTACAAGATTTTGGGTAATGAGTAGTGTTGTCAAAGGCGCGCTTAAGCCCTGAAGCGTGCCTCAAAGCATGTTGAGCGCTTCGCGTTGCCGTATGTGCGCTTTAGTGTCATCATCAAGGCTCTAAGACATACTCTTCCATGCCAATGAACCTCTCTTGAAGAGGTGACACTAGATATATGATCTTTCATTTTATCGTAATGTTTTTACAATTCCTTTGTCCATATATTTGTTATTCATGCTTATTATTATTATTAGTCTTGGTCTAAACATATATATATTTGTATTTTTGCACTATTGCGCCTTTTTTCATTAAAGCCCACGCTTTATTTGCATTTGCGCTTAAAACCCCAACTGACCTTAGAGCTTTTTTGCGTTTTTCGCTTTTGACAACACGGGTAACAAGTAGACCTGTCACGACCCAAATCGGAGGGCCGCGACGGGCACCCGGATCCCACCCGCCGGGTACCGCCATTCCTTACAGTCAACACCTATTCATAATTAAACACGGGCCAAGCCGGAAAAGGACTATATAAAGTCGGATAACCATCTTATATATATACATACCCACACAAGACCACTATCCACAGGACACCTGTCTACAAGCCTCTAAGAGTAGCAACATCAAAGGTCAGGACAGGGCCCCGTCATACCCATACATATAAGCAAAAATGTACCGTACCAAACTTAGACCAACACTCCGAACAAGGGGAGTGCTCCAAAAATCCTCTGGATTCGCAATCAACTAACGTGAACCGTCACCTTCCTTAATTGAACCTGTGGGCATGAAACGCAGCGTTCACCGACAAAAGAGACGTCAGTACGACTGATGTACTGAGTATGTCAGGCATGAACAATAGTATAACAGGGATATAACAATAATTGAAACAGAAACAACTGACCAATAGTACATATCTCTGAGGATCCTAATACATATGCCTAAATGTCATGCACAATGCGGTATACATATACATCGGCTCCATTGGGCATCTTCTTTACCATAATAACCTCTGTGGGCATCATTTCATGTCGGCCTCTGTGGGCATAATATGTCTAAATGTCATGCATAATGCGGTAAATACATATATACTGACCACACAAGGGCATCTTCCTCCCCACATCATATATATATATATATTGGCCGTTAATCAGGCATCTTTCTCCATTAAGCCACACATGCTAGCCACACAGGCTTTATCATTATCATATCTCAGCTGATCAGGTGGTCTGCGTTTTCCGTTTTCCGTCCCCAATATACGGTCTTGGGTAAAACGTGAATGCAATGCAAATGAAAATGCATGAATCACAATAAAATATCCTGTATGACATAATTTCCTTGTACCTTCGGTTAACGCCGTAAATATTAACATCTTTTCCGTATGCCTTAATAAGGACTTAGGAACATATTTAGACATGCTTTTAACATAGGAATCAATAATATGAATATTCTTAACTACTAGGAGTAGAATAAATTATGGAGCAATATCACAGTTATATTTCGTTACATGGAACATGCCAAAAGAAAGAAATAATTTGTCTTAACATACCTCGATTACCAACTCTTCAAATAATTTCTCAATTGAAAACATGAACTCCAACAGTTTGCTACACGTTTTTTGCTAATCTTTGCTGCCCATGTTAACTACAAATTACGGCCATTAATTTTCAAGGCATTACACATCGAATTTGAAATAATAAAAAGGGACAATTTGTTTTCTAAGTGACCGAAAATGAAGGGACTGCTTCTTTGGTTTTACACCAACGAATTGAAGGCTCACAATTGAAATGTTACAAGTTTGCTGAAAGTTTCCATGTTGCTTCTTTGCCAAAGTAGATTCTCTTTTAAATGATGCCACTTAATGATGGCTCATCATGATGTCTTCCACCAGCCTAATCTTGGCGGTGGAGAGGCCTTAATCAATGCCACATTGTCTTCACATGCACAGGTTACTTAATTTAATTAAGTGACCTGCCTCCGATAAATTTATCAATCACACACATAATTAATTATGTGATCCCAATTCACTTAAATTTTGGTGATTTATAAAACCTTCATATCCTCAATGTCATAATTTGTGTGATGTGATACTAGTCCATAACCTCTTCATGCACACACCAAAATTATTTTCGATCCCCGTCGTCACACTTGTTACGTCCAAAATTATTTCGGGATTTTATCCTTTTATATACTAATCTCTTTATTAGCATACGTAAATAAAACCTAAATTTTCCCAACGCTCGGATCTATTTACATACGCCTAGCGATTTTATAAACGCTTGTGATCCGAAAGTACGGGATGTTATAAGACCTTTGACCCATTAACGATTATTCTGGACAGTACAGAAACTAGAGGATATTTAAAGATTGAATTTCAAGTGAGGTTATACAGAAGTTAATAGTGCCACACCATTCTTGTGCTTAGTCCTATCGAAAAAATATTGGGAAATACGCAAGACACGATAATGAAATGTGTAAGCAATATTTCCCTTCTTTCTTGAAGGCAATGTTGAATCTTAATCAATAATTCCCTTCTTTTTTGAAGGCAATGTTGAATCGTAATCAATAATTGAAGACAGATGAAACACTGATCAAAAGAAAAATTGAAGATAGATGAAAATGTGATTCCTCCAAATTGCCAACGTTAGATATATATTAACATCTAAGAAATGAACGATGAGTGAGAAGTAATATATAGATAAACATGTTTTGCATATGAAAAATGACTTACCATTTCTGAAAGATCCTAAAAATAAACATATTATCCATATTCTTTACATGCATTATTGTTTCATAGTTACAGATAAGAAGCAAATCAATGCTAAGGCATGTAATAGAAACACGTGCTGCAGAAGGAGAGAGAAAGCACAATCAAGGCAAAAGAACAAACAAAAATCATATACCTAGAAACACCATCTTATAGCTTTCAAACGATACATAGGTATAGGTAAGTTAAGCTTGGCAATAAGAGCACCACCACACAAACAAATTTCTAATTCTGCACAGTTCTGCATTTGTTTCACACAATTACGTAATAGCATGTAAATCTAAGTTGTATCCACAAGCCAGATGGTTCAAGTTATTCCTCAGATTAACTTTATAATGCATATTTGACAATTTTCTCATTAACCGTGTAACACAGCCTCAATCTACTAGTAATGCTACTGAAAAAGTAAGTTAATAACTTCAAATGAACTCACAGAATCAACTTGAGGAATTCTATAATGAGAGAACCACCGAAGTACTTGCTCTCTAAATATTATGTACTTGTGCGCACCATTGTCCTTACAATAATCAATAAGTAGAGATGTATTACACCTGCAGGCCATTACACAACTGTTATTACCAGCCAAAACCTCACAAGTCTAAGCTCAATTAAAAAAATTCTCAGAGTGCACAAGTGTACTCATCATCAACCATATTGCCAAAAGTTGTTAATAAGCGGATATTTGTCTAAAATGTTGCAGGCCTAGTATAAGAATTAAAATTTCCCTTTCTCTAACAGCTTAGACTGGTATATATCCAATTCTTCTTATCTTTATAGTAATAGTACTGATAAAAAAATGAGCAATTCTAGTAAGATCCGTAGTATGAGACAGTCACCTGATTCAATATGGTACCACATCAAATAGAGGTTCCGGGTTCGAGTCTCACCAACACCCATCAATAATAGTACAAGTAATGCCAAGAAATATAAGTAAATAAATGTATTCTAACAACTTGAACTTTTATATGAGATCTCACAGAATTCAGCATAAACAACGGTCAAAAGACTTCTACTGTAATAATTAAATGTACAATGAAAAGCATGAATATGTACTTGCTTACTGAGCTTCTTCTCAGTTTCCACTATCAATCAATCAATCTGTATTTTCTCTCACCACTTTTCTTACAGTAATCAATTCGCATTGGTTTATCATAAGCCACTACTCCATATAACTCGATAAGCTGCAATTAAACAGCTCTCAATACTGAAAATGTAACAATTATCAAACACATTGCTCAACAATTCAACTAAACTGTACCTAAATCAGAACAAACAAATTATCACTGCCTGGAAAACAAATAAAATTTTGCAACAATAAAAAAAAGCATTACAATGCAGTGAAATTGAAAAGCGATTTATGGAGAAAATGACCTGTAATTACGGTTTTCTTCAGGTGGAACGGTGAGCGACTGGGAACAGACAGTACAAGGAGGATCGGAGGGCCGGATCAGGCACAATGCATTGGGAACGGCACTGGAACAACCGGTACCGAGGAAGATCAACGCTGATTGCGGCTGTATGCTGCCGTTCTCGGCGGCGGCCATTTCGATCTATAGTGTGATTGGGAGAGGAGATGTGCGTCGTGTAATTCGAGTGAGGGAAATGTGCCCGGTGAAGTATATATTCGAATTGGAGACATGGGGGGTTGCCCGGTGGGAAGGAAATGTAGCGGTTTCGTCGGTTGGTCTAATTTTTATTCTTTTTTTTTTGGTTGAAGTGTTTTTTCTTTCTGGTATTTTTTTAATCCATCCTGGATTCTCACGGAAAATAGTTTCTTAGCAAGGGTACGTGGAAGAGATGGCAAGGTCTGAGCTCTCACGGTGCACGTTAGCATAACATGCGCCTCACTATGTGTAGGGAGCTAAACCTTCGATTCCGACGGCAATTGCATCAGTGAATCTTCGTAGATAGATTCCGACATAGAGGGACTTGAATTTTGGTACAATTATGGCACAGAAGAAAGATACGAAGAGAACAAATCAAATTGCTGAGAAGGGGAGACAAGCTGCTTTTGTTTGTCAGACGTCAGTTACCGAAAGTACTGGGATGAATGTGACGAAGATGGGTGATGTTATTACAGAGAGTGCGTTATGAAGGCCCGTTCGACTTCAGGCTGAGAATTTTGCTAATACGAGTGCGACAGTAACTGTATCTCCAGCAGTGAATCCAATTCGTATTCAAAGTCCTTCGGCAAAGGATAAATTAGTGGAATGGAATCACCTGGTTCATGGATCATAGGCAGATGAGGTGGAGAATTCAGAGGCAATTGATGGTAAGATTACTGAATCTGAGACTGAAATTGGTAGGGAATCTAGAGCATCTGTATGAGACAATTTCGACATATCAAAAATCACCAATGCTGGTTTTAAATTAGAGTATGTTGCCCCAGTTACTAAGGGTGATAAACTCATAGTGGAAATTGATGAAGAGGACATAAGTACAGAGGTAGAATTCTGGAAGAACTCCATTAATTGTTATGTTTTAGGAGCACACCCTCCTTTTTCTGTTTTGAATGGATTCATACAGAGACTGCGGAAAAATTGGGCATTAATATAATAGTAATGATGAAGAATGGTATAGTATTGGTGAGATTTGAATCTAGGGAGGGTATGGATGAAGTGTTGCAAGGTGGGATCTACCACTTTGATAACAAATCATTAATTGTGAAGGCATGGAATCCAGATATGAAATTCTCAAGGGAGGAATTATTCTGTTACTATTTGGGTAAAGTTGTCGGACCTAGATTTCAAGTATTGGAGTACTAAGGGATTAAGTAAAATTAGCAGCCTCATTGGAAAACCTTTAATGGTGGACAGAAGAACTGAGAAGAAGATGAGCTTGAATTTTGCAAGGTTATTAGTTGAGGTGAGAATCGGGGTTCCATTACCTGAGCTAGTATATTTCATGAATGAAAAGGGGCACTTAATGGAGCAGAAAGTGGCATATGATTGGAAGCCTTCTATATGCAAGACTTGTCAAAAGTACATCCATGCAGAAGATATATGTAGGAAGAATAAGGCAAACTCCACAGAGGAAGGAAAGCAAGATCAGATGAGTAATGAAAGAGGAAAGGCAAGGCAAGAGGAAGACAAGAAAGAAGTTGAGAGGGATAAAGCAACTGTACCAATTGCTGTTGTGAAGGAGAATCAACTGCTAAGGGTAGAACTCAAGGCCAAGGAAATGAGAAGAAGGGAGTACAGGATACTAGTTGGTGTCAACCACAAAGGCCAATAGTATACAACCAGCCTAGTACAAGTCAAGACTGCAAATGTGTTTCAACCACCGGACAAGGAGAATAATGTTAATTGTCACAATGTTGTGAGGCATGGGAAAAAGAATGATAACCTTAACCCCCCCCCCCTCCCTTCAGGGGATGGTTAAAATTCTAAGTTGGAATGTGAGAGGCCTTAATCGTGTCAATAAGCAGAAGGGTGTCAAACTCTTCTGCAATGAGTTAGATGTAGGATTGATAGGGTTGTTGGAAACTAAGGTGAACAGAATAAATGAGGTAGCAAATAGTATGTTTGGAGGTTGAGAATCTAGAACTAACCATGCTTCCCACTATAATGGAAGGATATGGGTAGTATGCAGAGCTGACTGGTATGATGTGGATGTTAAGAGTGAATGCACACTTGTCATGTTGGGTTCATTCCTTTACAATTGCAGTTTTATGTTACTTTTGTATATACTTTCAATATAAAGGAGGAAAGGAAAGAGTTATGGGATTATTTGACTCAAATACGATTGAGATGTACTGAATTATGGATCATTATGGGTGATTTCAACTCTGTGCTTCATCCTGATGACAGAATTGGGGGGAATCCTGTTTCCTTCGCTGAGGTAACTGATTTTCAAAAATGTGTGGATGATTGTGTACTTGAGGAGATGCCAAACACTGGTTATCAGGTCACATAGAATGACAAGCATGGGGGTAGTAGAATTTCTCAAAAATTGATTGGGTTTTGGCTAATGGTGAATGGTTTGATAACATGGCCTAATGTGTGGTTGATGTGCTTCCTGAGGGGGTGAGTGATCATTGCCCTCTTGTGGTTAAATTGGTGGAGGATAGACTTAAGAAGAAGGGTGATTTCAAGTACTGCAACATTCGGAGTACTCATCCTCATTTCATGCATATTGTAGAAGACATGGGCTAAGGAGATAAATGGATGCAAGATATATAAAATAGTGAAGAGGTTAAAGCAGCTTAAAAGTAGATTGAAAGAGTTGCACAAGAGGGAGTTTAGTAATGTCCTCAATCAGACAAATATGGACAGAACTGAACTGCATAGACTTCATGAATTATTGATTATTGCAGCAGTCCCCTAAAGATGTAGCTTTACAACATGAGAAAAGGGTGATGAGTGCAAAGTTTAAAGAATCCTCATATTTGGTTGAATCCTTGTTAATGCAGAAGAGTAAAGCCATTTGGATTAGGATGGGGGATGACAATACCAAGTATTTTTTTTCTCTATACTTAAACAGAAGAAGCTATTGCAATCAATTGCTCAGATTAAAGATGAGCACAACCAGTGACAACATAGGCCTGAGCAGATAGCTAATGTGTTTGTTACATATTACCAAAAGTTGCTTGGGGAGGATGGGATCTAGAATGAAGGCATATGATGGTATTTTTTCTCAAGAGCCACAGTTATCAGTGGAGCAACAGATTGATTTGTTAAAGCCCTTCACTGCAAGTGATATCAAGAAAGCTATGTTCAGCATAAATGTAAGCAAAAGCCCAGGTCATGATGGCTATGGAAGTGATTTTTATAAAGCTGCCTGGAGTGTTATTGGAAATGATGTTTGTGATGTTGTACTGGAGTTTATGCAGAATGGTCAGATATTAAAATAACTCAATGCTATTATGATTTCCCTTATTACAAAGGTGGGCAGACCTGAGTAGGCAAGCCAGTTCAGGCCAATTTCCTGTTGTAATGTGTTATTTAAATGCATATCAAAGATACTTTGTGTCAGATTTACTGCAATTTTGCCAAGCATTGTTAATGATACACAGGCTGCATTTGTGAAAGACATGTCTCTAATTTACAATGTGTCATGACATCCTCAGACATTATAATATAAAGAATGCTCCTTCTAGATGCCTAATGAAGATAGACTTGAGTAAGGCTTATGACATGGTCAAGTAGGACTTTGTTCAAGAGATGCTTGTAGGGTATGGGTTCCTTGATAAATTCATAGACTGATTATGATGTGTGTGACTACTACAAGGTTCTCAATTAAGGTGAATGGGGAAGCTTGTGGTTATTTTAAAGGGAAGAGGGGATTAAGGCAATGGGGCCCTATTTTACCTTTACTCTTTGTACTGGTCATGGAGTATTTGTCTAGAGTGCTAAGGAAGATGAGTCATTTACTGACTTCAGATACCATCCTATGTGCAAGGAGCAACAGTTAACTCACCTCAAGGCAGATGATCTAATAATTTTCTATAAAGGAAATAAAAAGTCTGTGAGAAGAGTGATGGAAGCATTGCAACATTTTTCTAAGACAACTAGTCTGGAAGCTAACAATGAAAAATCTAGTCTTTTTGTAGCTGGTGTGACTGAATCTTATTGGTACTCTATTGTACTTTATAAAGCAGTACGGGAAGTAAATAACTATTACAAGTGTTCAAAAGGATAAACAAATATTCAATATTCAGAAATTGAATCTTGTTGAACAAATAGGCCAATCTTCAAAACTGCCGCAAGCTTGTTGTGTCTTGAATCTTGATAACCTGAAATCAAGAAACAACTAAATCTGGATGGTTACAACGTTGTGTGTTGAGTCGAGTGAATGCCCTCTGTCCTTAAGACAAGATTGCCCCGTACATATGCTTTTACGTTAGCGGGCAATAGTCTCCCAAGATAAAACAACACTTTAATCTCAACGCTACAAAGCCAATAGGTTGAGCCTGACGAAGAAAACAAATATGAATCTACTTGCTGAAGTTATGGAAAAGGAAGAAAGAGTTTCTGTTTTCTCTTCTGTTTTGTCTCTGTGTATGTAGTGTGTCTCTTTAGTGTATATCTTGTGTATATGAGGGTGTTTGCTCACTGTTTTTGCAGTGTTTTTCACTGACTGTTTGCTCACTGTTTTGAGCTGTGTTTTGTGCTATTTTCTGTCTGTTTGCTCACTGTTTTGTGCTGAATTTCAGTCACGTATGTCTCCACAATTGAGCCAAAATAGCTCAATATATAGCATCACAAGAGGGTTGTTCAACTGCCCAAAACACTGCTGTAAATAGTCATTAGGATGGTTGTTAATGGCTGGTTTAAGGCCATTAGTGTGGCATGTTAAAGGCTATAAGTGAGGTTGTTCATGGCCATTGAAGGAGGGTGTTTATGGAGGAGTTAATCAGGCAAGTAATGACTGGTTAATGCTCCAAAAAACAGTCCAACGGGTAGACAGAAAGTTTTCTGCCTTCCGTCACCCCAAAATAACCTTTCTAGAAACTCTAAGGACCAAACTGTAAATATTAAGCAATTTGGGGTCCAAAAAGATAATATCAGAAAGTCCCCACAGCCCACGACCGAGACCAGACGGGATGGGACGGGCGGGCGGCGGCTGCGCGCGTGTGGGCTTAGCCTTGAACCTAAGCACATCTAGGTCCTCCCTCCTTTAAACACATGGGATACCCCTTGGGGTCCCAAACCCTTTACCACATTAGAGACTTATATAGAGAGCAATTCTTCTTATTCCCACCGATGTGGTAGATTTGTCTCACACCATATTTCCATGCCTCAAACACCTTACTTCATGGACCAATATCTCTTTCATTTCTTAATGAAATTTGACGATTTTTGGCCCTACGGCCATCTACTCACTTAGTAGATTATGCATGTGTGAAGAGACAAAGCCTCCAACATGCGGAATACTAGTGTTTAATTCATTAAACATGGGTGGACGCACCTCCCCGCCAAAGGCAAATTTCCAACAAATCTACGAGGTTGAGATTGTTAGGGATTACTGAATTCTCTGTGGGGGCCTTCCCTATGAAGTACCTAGGACTTTCTTTATCCCTTAAGAAATGAAATAAGCTTGATTGTTAACAACTTTGCTTGAAGATTACTGAGAGGATAAGATCCATCTCAGCTAGACATCTGTCTTATACTGTGAGGTTACAAGTGATTAACTCCATTCTATTTTCCATGCATGACTTTTCAGGTGCAGTGTTCATTCTACCCCAAAGTGTTGTGAATGAAGTGGACATGAGATGCAGGGCCGTCCTATGGGGTAGTACGGAGGAGGAGGAAGATAGCTCTAGTAGAATGGGACAAGGTTTGCCAACCAAAAAGAAAAGGGGAACTTAATATAAAGTGCTACAAGTTTTAGCGAAATTATATTTATGTCCTAGAGAAAATCTGTATTAAGATAAATGTACTTTATACACATTCATATTATTATTAATGGAGATTAATATTTTGGCATTTGCAATTATTAAATTATTAATTAATTATTTATAATATTCTGTAATATGCATCCCTGGAGGTTACGCTATTATTAATAGTGTGAGATATTAATATTATAACGTAACTCTTAAAATAGCATCGGCTAATGATCATCGAGAATGGGATATCGATGATATGTGATAAATCAACATGTGGTCTGCATCACATCCTTAGAGGATGTAGTATGTCTCACCTGCTACGAGTAATGGCTACTCGTGATGGACATATCGATACTTTGGAAGTATTGGTATACCCTGCTGATATACTATTTTTTATACTTGTCTAAAGTATGATCAGCGTGTGGGAGATAGAAGTCCTTAGACTTGAGGTCAATACGCGTCTTGCCTACAAAGTAATGTACTTTGATCCCGTCCTAAGCTCAAATTCCTTATAGGTTGAGATACGGCTTGTATTGGGTACATTACGATGTGAATTAAAGGTGGTAGTTGAGCCAAGATTAGGATTCATTCCTCGAATGTATATTCGAGAGAACACTCGGATTCTCAGTGATATTAGGTTGACTAAGTCGTTGGCCAACGCAATAGACGTATTTAGAATATGGTCTAGTTGTCAACTAATATAGATGAGATACAATGATTAAGCCATTTGGATAGACACTTGACAAATCCTAAGCTTGATTGGGTGTGTCGTGAATGAAAGGATTTTATCTTACCACATAAAGGTTAAGTTTACTGGAGTCACGTAAACGTACTTCACGTATTGAGTTCGTCTTCCGACGCAGTCTAGGAGTTCCGAGTAGACCTTAATTTGATTAATATCGATATGAGAAGGCATGTAGGGTCACACTATGTCGATTGTCCTTTCGATCTAAGGATGTATTGAGAGAGTAATTAAACTTTCGATTTAGAATCGAGATATTTAAATGAATAATGATTATTTTAATTAAGTCAAAATTAGATTTTGGATTTAATTAAGAATGCGCGGAAAATAAATTGAGACAATGCATGAGCACGTTGAACGCCGCGGCGCCTCTGCCTCGATTTTTAGGCCAGGACCATCCGGTTTGACCTTATTTTCACCTATAAATAGTGGCATTCTCTTCATTATTTAATACACAAATTTTCAGATTATAATTCTAAGCCTTAGAGTCTTAGAATTAAAATACTCTCTCAAACCTCTGTCGGATTTCCTAGCTTTCCGAAAGAGAAATACATTGAAGCTTGGAGCTTGCAATCGGAAGGGCAACCGCGTGTCAACCTTATAGTAGATAAAGTTTCCAGATACTATAACCTGTAAGTATTATGCTTTATGTTACAGGTTTGATTGTTGTATAACCATACCAGAAAACTTGTTGGGGTAAGTAAGAAATAAAATCTTTAAACTTCCGCTCTGATATCACTGAAGGGTTTTGTTGGTTCAAAACACATACCGCGGTCCCGACGGTCGAATTTTTTTATTTTTTTTGTTTAGAATGTATACAGTATATTTGATAAGTATACTATTTATGTGCTAAATGTCAAATTGTTTGTCATTTAAATTACTAGAATATCATCCGCTATAACTGTCTGGGCAGGCGGCGCCCAGTATTTGATTAAACCATCTTATATCATACATATTGGGTTGACGGTTCCCAACTATATGTGTCATTAGTTTTGCATGATGTTAAGATGTCATATTGGATATGGCATAAAAGAGTTGATCTTGGTTAAAACCCTGAATTAAAATGTTTCCCAAAATTTTAAATACAAGTCTAAATTAAAACGCGTCATCCATTATAATTGTTAGAGTGCAAAATCCTTTTCGGCGATACGAGTATTTATGCCAAAGCATTTGCTCTAAGCCTACGAGGACCCAAACTCTTTCATAGATGTGTTTTAATATCAAGGTAAACGATAAATTTTTTTGGGTATTTACACCAAAGTGTTTGCTCACAAAGATAAAATTTGCTTAGATACATAAACGCAGTCGTATAATGAAGTTAACTTGCTTAGACAAATCTTGGCGCCAAAGTATCGGACTAATCTAAGGACTCAAGATTAAATGTAATATTTGATCAACCAAGAGTTACAAATAAGTTTTGCGATTGGTTTAGAACCTACCAAGATGTGTTATTGAAGTTATCAGCCAAAGCAAACACGGAGATAGAATAGGCTTGGATCTTGCCCCATTATGACCTCAATTAAAATATGTCTGTATTTTACCATGGGGTCGTAGAAGTATGTTAAAATAGTGGGAGCTAATTAAAAAAAAGGCCATGTTTATTAGCCTAAACGAATGTGTATAATAGGAAATAGATTTTGAGTTTGATTTCCAGTCTATCTAATTCTTCAGATTATTAAAGATGTCGAGCTTATCGTTGAAAATATTGATTGAGATGAACAAACTTACTAGACCGAACTACCTTAACTGGCTAAGGAATTTGTGAATAGTGCCGAGACAAGAGAAAATAGAATACGTGTTGGACACGGTGTTCCCAACAGTCCCTGCGACAGACTCTGCTGAATATGCCTCATTTGATAAAGAAGCTTACCAAAAACACCTAGATGATATCACTTCAGCGCAGTGCGTGTTGTTGTCTTCCATGTCTATGGAACTTCAGAGACAACATGAGAACATGGAGCCCAATGAGATGCTCGAACACTTAAAGAGTCTCTATGACTTACAATCCCAGACTATGGAATATGAGTTACTAATAGAACTGTTTAAGTGTAAGCTCAATGAAGGAGGACAGGTCTCGCAGCATGTGTTGAAGATGATAGGGCTGATAGAGAGGCTTGTTTCAATTGGAACGAATCTTGAAAAGAATGTCGCTACCACCCTCATCCTGAACTCTCTCCCTCGTTCTTTTGAGAACTTCATAGTGAATTTCAATATGAATAGTTGAATGATTGCTTCTATGTACCCTCGTTAACGAGGAATATCGTTTTTATCCCAGTTTTGGACATGGAGGGTTTTTCCTTGTATATTTATAATGGCAGTCAAGTACTGTCTTTTGATAATATTATATATGGAACTGCACCTCTTGTAGATGGATTATATACACTAAACTGTAGTCGAGAGATATTCAATGTACAAAATAAACGAGCCAAGATAAGTAATAGAAACTCTACCTACCTATGGCACTGCAGACTTGGTCATATCAACGAATCAAGGATAGCAAGGTTGAGAAAATTAGACTACCTCGAACCATTTGACTTGGAGTCTTATGGTAACTGCGAATCTTGCTTAAGAGGAAAGATGACTAATAACTACTTTTTGGGAAAGGTGTGCGAGCCAAGGAGGTGCTTGAGTTGGTCCATACTGATGTATGTGGGCCATTCTCGACTTAAGCTAAAGGAGGCTTCCCATACTTCATCACTTTTACTGACGACTTCACAATGGATATGTGTATCTTATGAGACACAAATCCGAGGCTTTTGAGAAGTTCAAGGAGTACAAGTCGAAAGTAGATAAGCAACTTACAACAAGTATCAAGACCCTTCGATTGGATCGAGGAGGTGAATACTTGAGCAATGATTTTCTAGATTACTTAAAGCTACATAGAGTCCAGTCAGAATGGACACCTCTTGGAACACCACATATGAATGGTGTTGCCGAAAGGAGAAACCGAACCTTATTGGATATGGTTCGATCCATGATGAGCTCTTCAGCTCTACCCACATACCTTTGGGGACATGCTATACAAACCTCTATATATGTTCTGAACAGGGTTCCTTCCAAGTCAGTAGAAAAGACACCCTATGAGATATAGTGTGTCAAGAAGCCAGCTCTTAAACATATGAGACCCTGAGGGTGCCCTGCATATGTTAAGAAGATGTTCACTAATAAGTTGGAATCTAAAAGTGAGAAATGTTACTTCGTAGGGTATCGAAAGGAAACTAAGGGATACTACTTCTATCTTTCTGGAGAACATAAGGTCATTGTTTCCAGGAACGTAACTTTTCTTGAAGAAGAATATGTCTACAAGGAACATAGCTGCATAGAGATAGAACTTGAAGAAATTCAAGAACCATAAGATAACACAGAAGTTGAACCCTTGTCAAATGACCTAAACAAGGATTCAGTGAGAGTATCTGGTGAAGATTGGGTACTTAGAGTATGCCCTTCAGCCAGTGGGAGTGATGTGAGAGATAGTGCCGAAATGCAAGACTCTCATACACAACCAATGGAAGATGATACAATTGTTGTACATCATTCCATTCAGGAAATACATGAAAATAACATTCCTGAAAGCTCTCAAAGTGATGGATTGTCCAACACACAATGACCTTCTCACAATCAGAATGCAACAAACACTGAAACGCAGAATAATCAACTCCGTAAGACCACTAGGACTAATCGTCCGCCTGAAAGACTTAATCTCCTTGTTGAAACACACAATGAGATAGATATTCCTGATGATGATGAACATACAACCTACAACAAATCTATGTTAGACATTGATTCGCAGAGATAGCAAGAAGCCATGAAATCTGAGATGGACTCGATGTACATAAATTAAGTTTGGAACTTGGTTGATTTGCCAACAGGGGTTAGACCCATAGGATGCAAATGGGTCTTCAAGAATAAAGAAGATTGGTGGCTAAATGTTATAATCAACGGCCTGGGGTCGATTATGATGAAACTTTTTCACCTGTTGCTAAGATTAAGTCCATTCGGATTTTGCTTGCAATAGCTGCATCTTATGACTATGACATTTGGCAGATGGACGTCAAAACTGCTTTCCTCAATGGTAATCTAGTTGAGGAGGTGCATATGAAACAACCTGAGGGTTTTTCACTTGAGTCCAAACCAAATATTGTATGCAAGCTGCAAAAGTCCATTTATGGGCTTAAGCAAGCCTCGATGAGTTGGAACATTTGCTTTGACAAGGCTATCAAGTCATTTGATTTTGTCAGAAGCAAAGAGGATTCATGTGTTTATAGTAAATGCAAGGATGAGAGTATTGCCTTCATTATCATATATGTAGATGACATATTAATAATGTGAGACAATAAGACTCTACTGCAGTCAGTCAAGGAGTGGTTGTCAAGTACCTTCATGATGAAAGATTTAGGTGAAGCCTGCTACATTCTAGGGATTAGGATCTATAGAGATAGACCTAGATTATTGGGGCTATCATAGTCAGTCTACATAGAGAAAGTGCTTAGATGTTTTTCTATGGAAAATTCCTAGAAAGGCGGTCTACCTATGGGACAAGGCATCAAGTTATCTAAGAAGGATAGTCCTTCTAATACTATAGAACTTGAACGCATGAAAAGGATCTCATATGCTTCGGCTATAGGATCGATCATGTATGTCATGACCTGTACTAGGCCAGATGTGGCCTTTGCACTTAGTATGACTTGCAAATTCCAGCAGAATCCTGGAGAAGAACACTGGAAGGCAGTCAAGAGTATTCTTAAGTATCTTAGACGAACTAAAGATTACTTCTTAGTCTATGGTGGGGAAGAAAAGCTAGCTGCTACTGGGTACACTGATGCTAGCTTCCAGACGGATGTTGATGACTACAAATCTCAATCTGGGTAAATGTTCATTTTCAATGGTGGAGCAGGAAGCTGGAAAAGTTCCAAATAAGCTACAACTGCTGATTCGACAACAGAAATTGAGTACATTGCTGGATCGAAAGCTAGTAAAGACGTTGTCGCGATATCTGAGTTCGTGAAGGAACTAGGGGTTGTTCCAAGTGTCACTTGTCCAATAACGGTTTATCGTGACAACACTGGTACGATTGCTCAAGCTAAGGAACCAAGATCAACCAGCAGAAATAAACATGTACCAAGGAAGTATCACATACTCAGGGAGATGGTGGAGACTGAAGAGATTAGATTAGACTATGTTCCTACAGACGATAATCTAGCTGACCTATTCACTAAACCATTAAGCTTAGTCAAGCATAATGGTCATTTTGAGAATATGGGCATTAGATATGTTGGAGATTGGCTCTAGGCCAAGTGGGAGATTGAAAATATATTTATGTCCTAGAGACAATCTGTATTAGGACAAATGTACTTTATACACATTCGTATTATTATTAATGGAGATTAATATTTTGGCATTTGCAATTATTGAATTATTAATTGATTATTTATAATATTCTGTAATATGCATCCCTGGAGGTTACGCTATTATTAATAGTGTGAGATATTAATATTATAACGTAACTCTTAAAATAGCCTTGGCTAATGATCATCGAGAATGGGATATCGGTGATATGTGATAAGTCAATATGTGGTTTGCATCACATCCTTAGAGGATGTAGTATGTCTCACCTGCTACGAGTAATGGCTACTTGTGATGGACACATCGATACTTTGGAAGTATTGGTATACCCTGCTGATATACTGTTTGTTATACTTGTCTAAAGTATGATCATCGTGTGGGGGATAGAAGTCCTTAGACTTGAGGTCAATACACGCCTTGTCTACAAAGTAATGTACTTTGATCCCATCCTAAGCTCAAATGTCTTATAGGTTGAGATACGGCTTGTATTGGGTACATTACGATGTGAATTAAAGGTGGTAGTTGAGCCAAGATTAGGATTCATTCCTCGAATGTATATTCGAGAGAACACTCGGATTCTCAGGGATATTAGGTTGGCTAAGTCGTTGGCCAACGCAATAGACGTATTTAGAATATGGTCTAGTTGTCAACTAATATAGATGAGATACAATGATTTATAGAAATGACATTTTGTTTATT
Organism: Anisodus acutangulus; assembly: GCA_029783415.1. Classification (NCBI taxonomy): domain Eukaryota; kingdom Viridiplantae; phylum Streptophyta; class Magnoliopsida; order Solanales; family Solanaceae; genus Anisodus; species Anisodus acutangulus. The sequence continues at coordinate 20,504,310 of CM056507.1, read as the reverse complement.
TAAATTACGCTTAGAGGGAACAGGAAAGCTAGAAAATGTGTGGGTTTAATTGCGAGACTTTGTAACTAGTTAATTTTTTCATTTGAGGCTTGGTAGTATCAACACCCTTTTTAGAAATGACATTTTGTTTATTTAAATTACGATTAGAGGGAACAGGAAAGCTAGAAAATGTGTGGATTTAATTGCGAGACTTTGTAACTAGTTAATTTTTTCATTTGAGGCTTGGTAGTATCAACACCCTTTTTAGAAGTGACATTTTGTTTATTTAAATTACGCTTAGAGGGAACAGGAAAGCTAGAAAATGTGTGGGTTTAATTGCGAGACTTTGTAACTAGTTAATTTTTTCATTTGAGGCTTGGTAGTATCAACACCCTTTTTAGAAATGACATTTTGTTTATTTAAATTACGATTAGAGGGAACAGGAAAGCTAGAAAATGTGTGGATTTAATTGCGAGACTTTGTAACTAGTTAATTTTTTCATTTGAGGCTTGGTAGTATCAACACCCTTTTTAGAAATGACATTTTGTTTATTTAAATTACGTTTAGAGGGAACATGAAAGCTAGAAAATGTGTGGGTTTAATTGCGAGACTTTGTAACTAGTTAATTTTTTCATTTGAGGCTTGGTAGTATCAACACCCTTTTTAGAAATGACATTTTGTTTATTTAAATTACGCTTTGAGGGAACAGAAAAGCTAGAAAATGTGTGGGTTTAATTGCGAGACTTTGTAACTAGTTAATTTTTTCATTATCGTTATACTCCACAATAAAATCTTCTTATTTTTAGTTTATTCGTGTAGATCTACTAGCAATAACTTTTCTTATTCAGTGTGCTAATAAGTTATTTAATCCAAAATCTATTAAAATATGTCTTTTTTTGGTATACTCGATTACTTTCTATTATATGTTAACGAAGTACAGGAATTTGTCATCTGGTGTTACAAGTAGTAGAACTAATACTAGTACTAGTTGTAGCAGGATTACAAAAAGACAAAGGCATATGTAAGGCCGAACATGAAGAGTTAGTAGTAACATAAGGTGAGCTAGAGCTAGCAATATGTTTAAAGCTGCCATCCCCTACTTCTTTCAGGTGCTGAAGCACGAAGGGGGGTGGTGTTGCCAAAAAAGTGATAGAGCTTCCTGTAATTACTGCACCAAAACGAGCAAGACCGTCTGCTATCATATTATACTCCATGTATGTGTGCCTAATGGGTGGGTCGTGGAGCTGGTAGAGGAGGGAGATACATTCATTTATAATGTGTGAACTCACAAGAGATGTATTGTGCAAAAGCGTAATCATAGTTGAAGCATCAACAATTATTTGAAGGTTAGAAAATTTATGAACTACAGCCAGTTGCAATTCACGTAATAAATTCGTAAATTCCTGCATGATTGTGTGTGATAAAGGATGATATACACGGAAAAACGTGTATATCATATGTAACATCCCGTACTTTAGGGTCACGGTTTGAATCGCTAGGCATGTGTAAATAGACCCTAGCATTGGGAAAATTTTGGATCATATTTACATATGCTAATAAAGAGTTTAGCCTATAAAAGGATAAAATTCCGAAAAAATTTTGGACGTAACAAGTGTGATAACGGGGATCGGAAATATATTTGGTGTGTGCGTAAAGAGGTGATGGACTAGTGTTATATCACAAAATTATGACATTGAAGATATGAAGGTTTTATAAGTTATTAAGATTTAAGTGAATTGGGATCACAAAATTAATTGTGGGATTGATTAATTATTAATTAGGGGGAGACAATGTTTAGTGGGGGATTACGGGTGGCACACGAGTAAGCCTCTAAAATGACTAAGGAATGTAGTGCACTTGGTGGTAGGGGTGAGCACGGGTACAGGGTACCCAGATACCTGACCGGAACCGATACTATCGAGTAGGTTCCGGGTAGATATATTATAATAACGGGTAGGTTTCGGGTATTAAAATTAGGAACCGATCAATATCGATGCAGTTAGGTTCCAGAATATAAACCGGTACCGGACCCGGAACCGATACCCGGACCCTATGAACCTACCCCCATTTAAATTATTTAGTTTTGGGCTTTGGGGCGTTTAAATTTTTGGCCCAGTCCGGTTATTTGGCCCAGTCCGGTTAAAAGGAATTATACAGAAATTAATTGGCATTTCAGTTTCACTACTTCACAAGTTCGCCCTAATTTCCAAAATCTTCACTTCGCACGCAGCTTACACTCACAGTTCACTTCGCACTTCACACTCACAGTTCACTTTGCACTTCGCACTCGCCATCGCCATCAGCCCATCACCATCGCCATCGCCATCGCCATCGCCATCGCCAGTCTCCTCTCTCACTCCAGAATCTTGACAAAGGTTGTTGTATTGTGCTTGAATTCCTCTCGGTTTTGTTAAAGGTAAAGATTTTTGCATTTCTTGGGTTGATTTCTTGGGTTGATTTCTGTATTGGGTTGATTTCTTGGGTTGATTTCTGTATTGGGTTGATTTCTTGGGTTGATTTCAGTATTGGATTGATTTCTTGGGTTGATTTATGTATTATAATGTTACTGTTTTTTATTTCTGTATTATAATGTTACTATTTTTTATTTTTTATTGTTTATTGTTAGTATTTGGGTTGATTTCTGTTAGAAAAGCTAGTATTTGGGTTGATATTTCCCTTTTATTGTTTGTTGTTAACTTGTTATGCTCAATTTATTGGAATTGTTGTTTTGTTTTATTTTATTTTGATACTTTTTTTTGGTAGATGACTGAGGCTAGCACGGCATCCACAACTTGTGCACCATCGAAAAAGAAGGCAACAAAATCTGAGGTTTGGGAGCATTTTGGTAAAGCAATAGATGAGAAAACTGGTAATGTTGTTTCTATTTGTAACTATTGCAATGGAGGCTTAACTTATAGTGTTAGCAATGGTACCTCATCCATGTGGAAACATTTGAGAAGTTGCAAAAAGTATCCTCACAATATTGACAAGAAGCAAAAATTGCTTGGTGGTCATTTTAAAGGTAGTATAAATTGGGATAATGAGCATATGCTTAGCACTTGGAAATATGATAAAGAGTTTTGTAGGCACATGTTGGCTAGGATGATTATTATTGATGAGCAACCATTTAGAACGGTTGAACGTGAAGGTTTTAGGGGTTTTGTTTCGGCATTACAACCTTTATTTAAGCATATTTCAAGATTCACAATTGCTAGGGATTGCATGAAACTTTATGTTTGTGAAAACTCATGCTTAAAAGATAAGTTGTCATCTCTTAAATCTAGGATTGCTAACACCACTGACATTTGGACTTCCATTCAAAATTTGAGTTACTTATGTCTTACCGCTCACTTTATTGATGAAAATTGGAATTTGCATAAGCGATTGCTAAACTTTGTTGTTATGCCTAGCCATAAAGGTAGGGATATTGATAAGATGGTAGAAAAATGTATAATTGAGTGGGGAATTAGAGATCGTATATCAACAATTACAGTTGATAATGCGAGCTCTAATGATGTGGCAATTGCTTATTTGAAGGACAAGTTAAGAAATACCCTTGTTTTGGGGGGTGAGTTTTTCATATGAGATGTGCAGCTCATATATTGAATTTGATTGTGAAAGATGGGTTGAGTGAGGTTCGTGAATCAATTAGTCGAATTCGAGCTGCAGTTAAGTATGTTAGGAGTTCCCCAAGTAGAGCACAACAATTCCAAAGTTGTATAACTGAAGAGGGCATAACTTATAAGGGCTCTGTTTGTCTTGATATTAGTACGAGGTGGAATTCTACATATCTTATGTTAGAAAGTGCTAGTAAGTTCAAACAAGCATTTGTAAGACTTGAAGATGATGATATGTCTTTTGTGACTGAGCTTGATTGTGGTGTCCCGAAAGATGAGGATTGGGAAAATGCATCCTTGTTGTCTTTATTTCTGAGAAATTTCTATGAGGCTACTATTAGGATGTCAGGAAGTCTCTATGTGATAACTAACCATTATTTTCATGAAGTTATTAGCATGTTTTCAACATTAACTGAATGTAAAAGCCAAAATAATAATGAAAACCTTAAGGTAGTGGCTACAAAAATGAGAGCCAAATTTGACAAGTATTATGGGAGTATTGAGAAAACAAACATGATGGTGTTGATAGCCGTAGTACTAGATCCTCGATATAAGTTGAGATTTCTGAATTGGAGTTGTAGAAGGATTGGTGTTGATGATGCTAAATAGAATTGATCGTTAGTAAGGTAATGAATGTATTGGAACGACTTTTTGCATTCTATGACAAAAATCATTCTTCTATGCTTGATTCTAGTGTATTGGATGAGTCTCAAGGCTCTATTGACAGTGTTGGTGGAGAAAATTTTGGTTTTGTTGATCCAGCTTCACTTGTCAAAGATTGGTACCAGGATGACCAAGATGAACTTAGTGGGGATTTAAGATCTGAATTGGAAAGGTACCTTAGTAGTCCTCGTGAGCCCAAAAATGAAACATTTGATTTATTGATGTGGTGAAATGCTGCTAAGTCGACTTACAAGGTTCTCGCTTGATGGCTAGAGACATCTTAGCCATCCCAGTATCCACTGTAGCCTCGGAATCGGCTTTTAGCACATCCGTCGAGTGCTTGATCAATTTCGCAGCTCTCTAACTCCTAAATTTGTGGAAGCTTTGATTTGTTGCCAAGATTGGTTGCGCTTATCTTCAAAATCAATTAGTGTTGAGCAATATATGGAAGATGCAGAAAAATATGAGGAAGGTAAGTCACTACTCACTAGGTCTTTCTTTATTTTTGTTTTATGGATTTGGGTTATTTAGAATTTTTATTTTTGTGTATTATCTTTTGTCTTGGAATCTCACAATAGTTTTATTTTATTTTTGTAGAGCTTACTTGTGTCACGGAAGACATAATGGTGGATTAGTATACAAGTGGACGTGCTGTTGTATCTGCTTCATTGCAGATGTTAATGCAAAGAAATAGGATGTCAATCTGGCAGCGGTAATGCAGATGTCAATGCAAAGAAGAATGCAGATGTCAATGCAACAACAACAATGCAGATGTGTTGAAGCCTCACAATGCAGATGTTAAAGCCTCACAATGCACTGGATTATGCAGTGTAATTTTGCAATCGGATTATGCAGATGTTAAAGCCTCACAAAGACCTAGACTAACAATTTCTCTCAATTAATAAATCGATGATCGATATTTCGTTAAATGTCACCGGACTATGCGATGTAATTTTGCAATGTTTTCTTCATTTAGTCATTGTGAATTGTGATTGTGTTGTAGTCATTTAAAAGGTTGGGTTGCGATATATCTCTCAGTATATCTAGTCTCCTCGCTATTTTGGGTATAAGCCGCCTATCCATTTCCTACATACACTTTCATTGTATCTGCCACAAATCAGTCTATATGTGATATATCGGTCTTTGTTGTATCTGCTTCATTGCGGATGTTAATGCAAAGAATAGGATGTCAATGCAAAGAAGAAGAATGCAGATGTCAATGCAAAGAAGAAGAAGAATGTAGATGTCAATGCAAAGAAGAAGAAGAATGCAGATGTCAATGCAAAGAAGAATAATGCAGATGTCAATGCAACAACAACAATGCAGATGTGTTGAAGCCTCACAATGCAGATGTTAAAGCCTCACAATGCACTGGATTATGCAGTGTAATTTTGCACTGGATTACGCAGATGTTAAAGCCTCACAGCACCTAGACTAACAATTTCTCTGAATTAATAAATCGATGATCGATATTTCGTTAAATGTCACCGATTATGCAAAGGTAATTTTGCAATGTTTTCTTCATTTAGTCATTGTGAATTGTGATTGTGTTGTAGTCATTTAAAAGGTCGGGTTGCGATATATCTTTATATATCTAGTCTCCTGCTATTTTAGGTATAAGCTGTCTATCCATTTCCTACATACACTTTCGCTGTATCCGCCACAAATCAGTCTATATGTGATATATCGTCTTTGTTGTATCTCGCTTCATTGCGGATGTTAATGCAAAGAATAGGATGTCAATGCAAAGAAGAAGAATGCAGATGTCAATGCAAAGAAGAAGAAGAATGTAGATGTCAATGCAAAGAAGCGAAGAATGCAGATGTCAATGCAAAGAAGAATAATGCAGATGTCAATGCAAAGAAGAATAATGCAGATGTGTTGAAGCCTCACAATGCAGATGTTAAAGCCTCACAATGCACTGGATTATGCAGTGTAATTTTGCACTGGATTATGCAGATGTTAAAGCCTCACAGCACCTAGACTAACAATTTCTCTGAATTAATAAATCAGTGACTGATATTTCTGTTAAATGTCACTGGATTATGCAGTGTAATTTTGCAATGTTTTCTTCATTTAGTCATTGTGAATTGTGATTGTGTTGTAGTCATTTAAAAGGTCGGGTTGCGATATATCTTTATATATCTAGTCTCCTGCTATTTTAGGTATAAGCTGTCTATCCATTTCCTACATACACTTTCTGTTGTATCTGCTCACAAATCAATCTATGTGTGATATATCAGTGCTGCTGTATCTGCTTTATTTCTAGCCCTCCATATGTGATATATCAATGCTGCTGTATCTGCTTCATTTCTGTTGTATCTGCTTCATTTCTGTTGTATCTGCTTCAGTAGTATACTATTTATGACAAATGTTTTACAGGGTACCCGGGAACCTACCCGGAACCGCAGGGTCCGGGTATGTTCCGGGTAATGATTGTTATGGGTAGGTTCCGGGTAACAGATTTAGGAACCGATCGTTTACTAGGTAGGGTCCGGGTAGTTTAAAAAAGTTAGGGTGCCCGGACCCGCTCACCCCTACTTGGTGGCAGCAATTGAAGAAGTCTAAAATAGCTAATGGGAGACCACATCATGAACTCCATTTAATGCTAATATTAGCAATTCATTGCTTTAGTAATCAGGAACCAAAGAATTGGTCCCTTCACTTCGTCCACTTTAGAAAAACATTACATTATTTTCAAGAAATCCTTAAGACCCAAAAGAAGCAAGTCAGTAACTTGCATTTCATTTTCGTGAGCAGTGAAGTTGGGTCTTCATTTTGGATTTTCATATGAAATTGGCCAGCAACGTTATTTGGCATTTCTTGGCAAGCTACAATATTTTCGTTCTGTTTTAGCGAAACGAAGGTGTGTTAAGGCAAATTATTTCTTTTTTTTGGCATGTTCCATATAACGAAATATAACTGTGATATTGCTCCATAATTTATTCTACTCCTAGCAGTTAAGAATATTCATGTTATTGATTCCTATGCTAGAAGCATGTCTAAATATGTTTCTAAGTCCTTATTGAGGTATATGGAAAAGATGTTTGATATTCACAGTGTTAGCCAAAGGTACAAGGATACTGTGTCACCCAGGATGTGCTATTGTCATTCATGCATTTTCATTTGCATTTTATTCATGTCTTATCATGGACCATATATTGGGGATGATAAATGGGATACACAAACCACCTGATCAGCTGGGATATGATAATGATTACGCCCGCAGAGGCCGAAATGATATGATGCCCATAGAGGCTGTTATGAAAAGAAAGATGCCTGATGAATATATATATGTTATGGGGAGGAAGATGCCCAATGAGGCCAATTTTTATATGTATATCGCATTTGCATTGTGCATAGCATTTAGACATATGTATTAGGGCCTTCAGAGGCATTTACTGCTTGTCGGCTGTTTCTGTTTCAGTTATTGTTATATCCCTGTTATACTATTGTTCATGCCTGACATACTCAGTACATCAGTCGTACTGACGTCCCTTTTATCGGGGGACGTTGTGTTTCATGCCTGAAAGTTCACGTAGACAGAACGACGATCCACGTTAGTAGGTTGCTGACTCAGCGGGAGTGTTTGTCTTATTTTGATACGGTATATTTTTGCATGTGTATATGGGTATGGAGGGGCCCTGTCCTGACCTTTTGATGTCGTATACTCTTTAGAGGCTTGTAGACATGTGCCTTATGTGTGTAGTAGGCTTGTATGGCTTTGTAGGCCTTTGGGATATATATATATATATATATATATATATAAGTTGGTTATCTGATTTTACATAGTCCTTTTTTGGCTTAGTCCGTATTTAATTATGATTAGGTGTTGACTGTACGAGTGGTGGTACTCGGCGGGTGGGATCCGGGTGTCTGTCGCGGCCCTTCGGTTTGGGTCGTGACATCATCATATGGCGGTTGTTGTATATTATTTTACCATATTTATGTAATCTTTGTAGAAAGTGTAATTATGGTATTAGTCTTGTATTAGAAAAAGCTATTAGAATTATAGTAGGAAAATGTGGAGTTATTTTCTATATTTAGGAATTGTATATTTGTATATACAGACCTCTTCAGTAATGAAAATAATCAAGGAATTATTCTATTTCATGATATCAGAAGTCTAGGACTAATATTTTCCTTCTCCCCGCAATTCTGCAGCCCTCTCTGACCGACGGCCACCCTTCATTTTTTTCTTCCAAAATGTTTTTCTCTGAATCCCTAATTCTTCTCTTATTCTTTCATTATGTCTACCTCAAAGAACACGTTTCATCCTATCCTTACTGTCTCCAATATCAAGAACCACATCCCTATTGTTCTTGAGATGGAAAACATCCAATACTTAACGTGGGTGGAATTATTTAAGGTACACGCACGCTCGCATCAAGTCCTTCATCACATCATCCCCTCAGTAACAGGCAATGAGAAGGTGCCTACCCCCGAGGAGACCCTACGTTATGGACAATCCTTGATGCTACCTTTCTCCAGTGGATTTATTCCACTATCTCTACAGATCTCTTGCAGACGTTTATTGAACCCGACGCAACGGTGATGGAAACTTTGAAAAACTCTCGTGTTGTTACTCTTGAACAGTAATTTTCCCATGTCAACATGGAAGATTTTCCGAATGTCTTAGCCTATTGTAAAAGGCTGAAGGAATTGGCGATGTTGGTGCGCCCGTCACCAATGATTGTCTTGTTCTTCAGATGGTTACAGGCTTATCTGAGGCCTATAATGGCATTGCGACGCTTCTTCGTCAAAGTAATCCTCTCCCACTGTTATACTAGACCCGTTCTATGCTCACTTTAGAAGTGGCCGGCTGGGCTAAAAAGCCGCTATCGGAACAACTTCCGTCATGATGATGGCCACGTCAAATGACTCACTCGTTCTCGAACAATTATAGCCAAAATCGTAACAACGGTGGCGGCAAAAAGGGTCAACATAGGAAAAATTGTGGCAAGAACTGCGGCGGTGGCTGCGGTAGTGGCGGTGGTTGGAACAGTGGTGATAGTGGCAGACGTGGTGGCAGTGGGCCAGTTGGACTACAGAACCACTGGCCACAGCCTTGGACCAACTGCCTATAGGGCTGGGCCAGTGGCCCAACTTGCCTTACACGTCGACTGTTCCAGCTCCTTGGGCCTAGTTCTAGAATCCTTCCAGGCCCAACTTTCCGATCCAGTTCCAGGATGAAACAACATGACCTGCTGGGCCATGGCAGCAAGCTGGCCTGCTTGGGCCTCAGCCTTAGCAGGCCTTCACTGTTGCAGGCTCATCGGTAGTTCTGACACCCACGGATATCGAGGCCGCGATGCATACACTTAGATTAAATCTCCCAGATGCAAATTGGTATATGGACAATGGTGCCACGTCTCACATGACATCCGCACCAGGTAATCTCTCATCTTATTTCAATTTGAGCAACAATCGTGGTATAACTGTTGGTAATGGTCATTCAATTCTAATTTGTGGTTATTGTCACACAAATTTGTCTCCCCTACATCCACCTCTAGTCTTAAACAATGTTCTTCATGCCCCTCACTTAATTAAAAATTAGTGTCTGTCCGAAAATTCACAATTTATAATTGGGTCTCTGTTAGTTTTGACCCTTTTGGATATTCTGTGAAGGATTTGAAGACGGGGATATCTCTAATGAGATATAATAGTAGGAGAGAGCTTTATCCAATCACCACCACCGCCATTTCCATGAGTCAAGCCACACCTTCAACGTTTTCCGCTTTTGCTCCTTCTTTTTGGCATGCACGTTTGGGTCATCTATTATTTCTTCTATGCAAAAGAATAATTTTACTGATTGTAAGGGTACACGTAGTACTCCAATATGTCCTTCTATTCCATTAGGGAAACATGTTAGATTACCTTTTGTAGCTTTTACTTCTAGTACGTCGATGCCTTTTGACATTATTCATAGTGATTTATGGACATCTCCTGTTTTGAGTTCATTGGGCCATCGTTATTATGTTTTATTCTTGTATGATTATTCTAAATTTTTGTGGACTTTTCCTTTGGCTAAAAAATCTCAAGTTTTTCCCACATTCTTAAAATTTAGAGCTTTCATCTGTACCCAATTTGAACGGAAAATTTAAAATATTCAATGTGATAATGGTCGGAAATATGATAATGGGCCATTTCGGGAATTTTGTAACACTCAATGCATATCTTTTCGATCTTCATGTCTTCATACGTTCTCCCAGAATGGGAAGGCCGAAAGAAAAATGCATACCATTAATAATATTGTCAGTACCTTACTAGCCCATGTTTCCTTACCTCCGTCTTTTTGGCATCATGTGTTACAAATGGCTACCTACCTCCTTAGCATATTCCCTAATAAAGGCGCATATCAATCCCCACTTAAAATTCTTTACAATAAAGATCTCTTGTATTCTCATCTTAGGGTGTTTGGGTGTTTATGCTATCCGATTTTCCTGTCTAATACAATTAACAAACTTCAAGCCTGTTATACCGCTTGTGTATTTTTTGGGTTATCCGTCTAATCATCGTGGTTACAAATGTTTTGATTTATCATCTAACAAAATCATAATTAGTCGTCATGTTATTTTTAATGAAACCCAATTTCTGTTTGTTAAATTGTATAGTTCCGTGTCTAGTTCGTATAATTTTTTGGATGATGGGCTCTCACCATATATTTTCCACTATTTATCTGAGTTGTCCTGTGACCCAAATCCGCCAGCAGGCCCACTGCCTGCTGGCCCAACTTCTCCCACTGACCCAACAACATCTCAGGCCAGTCTCGGTCCACAGATTCTCAGTATTGTTCCCAGTCTCGGTCCAATTTCTGGTTCTAATTCTTGGTCCAGTCCCGACCCAATTTCTGGCCCAAATATTTTCCCCCCTTTCCAGTTTTTCAGCCAAACATTATTGGGCCAGCAGGCCCACAGACCGCTGTCAACCCGAGAGTTAGCCAAATCCCGTCCAATTCTATTTTGAGTCAAGGGCCCATTACTCGTAGCCAATTAGGTATTTTAAAACCAAAAAGACATTATAATTTTAATTCTAATGTCACTAAATCACCCCTTCCACGTAACCCATTGTCTGCCCTTCATGACCCGAATTGAAAAATTGCTATGGATGACGAATATAATGCTCTTATTGAAAATAAGACATGAGAGTTGGTGCTCCGTCCGCCTAGTTTCAACATTATTCGTTCCATGTGGATTTTTACTCATAAAGAAAACTCTGACGGTTCTTTTGAGAGGCATAATGCCGTCTTGTAGGTGATGGTAAAACACAATAGGTTGGCGTCGGTTGTGGAGAGACATTTAGTCCAGTGGTCAAACCGGAAACCATTCGCACTGTGCTTAGTCATGCCCTCTCGAAAGCATGGCTCATTCATCAGTTGGATGTGAAAAATGTTTTCTTACACGATGATCTTATGGAGACAGTGTACATGCATCAACCCTTGGGTTTTAAGGATGCCAATTATCCTCACCATGTCTGTTTGCTGAAGAAGTCCTTGTATGGGCTTAAGAAAGCCCCACGTGTTTGGTATAAGAGGTTTGCCAATTATGTGTCTACTATTGGGTTTTCTCACAGCAAGGTCTGATCATTCTCTATTCACATATCATCGTGGTACTTCTCTAGAATACATTATGTTATATGTGGATGATATCATTTTGATTGCCTCCTATAATAGCTTGTGCAAGTCTATCATGTCCCTTCTCAGTTTAGAATTTGCTATGAAACACTTGGGGCCCTTGAGTTATTTTTTCGGTATAACTGTCACTCGTCATGCAGATGCTCTATTTTTATCACAGAGGAAGTATACGGCTGAGATTATTGAGAGAGTTGGCATGTCATCTTGTAAGTCCTCTTCTACTCCGGTTGATACCAAGCCGAAGCTGAGTGCTACTAAGCAATATCGGGCCTAGTGAAGGTAAGATACTGAAGTGCACCAGCTACACTCCTATAAAGAGAAAGATTAAGCACCAGATTCCTGTCATCGGCGCTAAGCTTCGACTTTAAGTCGACATGATCTTATAGTTTGTCATTTTAGCACTGTAAAAAATCTCTTCGACATATTTATGCTGACACAAGAATATTCCATTCTTAGATCTAGTCACTGAAATCCCAAGAAATAACTCAACTTACCCAAGTCTGTCATGGCAAATTCTTATTTGAGCATGGTGAAAATCTCATTTTTCAACACATATGAGGAGGCAGTCAAGACAATGTCATCCACATAGAGCAGTAGGTATGCAGTGTCATTACCTCGATAAAAAATAAAATGTGAGTTATCACATTTGCTGCACATGAACTCAATCTACAAGATGTAAGTGGTAAAACAATCATACCAAGACACGGGGGCTTGTTTTAAGGCATAAAATGACTTTCGAAGCTGGCAGACATATTGAGGAGACGAAAGATGCACAAAGCTAGGTGGTCGATGCATGTATACGGTTTATTTCAAATCCCTATGTAAGAACACATTTTCATATCAAGCTGATGAATCGACCAATTATTTCTCATAGTAATGCTCAAAACAGTGCGGATTGTGGCTGGTTTAACTACTGGACTGAAGGTCTCACCACAATTAATTCCATCTTTTTGCCTTGTGTCATTTGCCACAAGTATCGTCTTATAGCGTTCAAGCTCACCACTGCCCCTGAATTTGTGACGATATCGCTACATACAATGAATCACATTGACCCCCTCTGATTTTGGGATAAGATCCTAAGTTTGATGTGTAGTGAGCGCATCAAACTCCTCACGCATGGCTGCATTCCAATTAGGATCAAGCTTGGCTAATTTTGGGTTCTTGGGTATAGGTGAGATGGCTTGAGTGGATAGGTTCAAGTGGACTTTCGGTTTGAAAATCCCGTGTTGGGCATGAGTTTCCATGTGGTATGTTGGAATGGGGACTGTTTGGGTGTTTTATGGCGGGTGAGGACTCGGGCAGTGGAGCGGTGATGGGATGATGGGGCTTGGGTAGTGGGGTTGTGAGTAGGCAATGGGACTTGCGGGCAGGGGGTTGGTCGACCGAGGCGGGGGGGTTGGTGATGGTATCGGGTGGCAGTGGGGTTGTCATGGGATTAGTGGGTAGGTCGGGGGAGATTGCGGGTGGTAGTGAGGAAGTGGGGTTGTCATGGGTGGCAGTGGGGCAGTGGGAGGTAACATGAGCAGTGGGTGTCGGGGGAGATGACTGAGGCAGTGGGTGCCGGGGGAGATGACTGAGGCAGTGGGTTTCGAGTTGATCTACTAGCTCCATGGATCATATTATTAAACAGGAGAAAGTGTCTGAATCATCAAGAAATCCATAGTCAGTGACTTAAAATTTTCAGATGTTTGTAAAAGGGAAGATGTGCTCCTCAAACGTAAATGGCGAGAGATAAAGACTTTATTTGTGGACAAATCATAGCATATGTACCCCCTATGATTTGACAAAACCCCCAAGAAGATGCAAGGAGTAGTCCTAAGTGTTAATTTATAAGGAGCCATGGAGGCGAGATTATGGTAGCATAGACAACCGAAGATTCGGAGGTGACCATAGGAAGGGACCCGACGGAATAAAATTTATTCGGTGGGAGTTTTATTTTGAAGGGTACGGGTAGGTAATATATTAAGAATTTGTGACGCATAGACCCAAAAGGGAGGGGGGAGAAACATGAAATAACATGGTACATATCATATTATTAATGGTGCGAAGAATTATTTCGGCTTTACCATTTTGAGGTGAGGTATGGGGGAAAGAGAATTGAAACACCGTGCCATTGTCCGTACAAAATTTATGAAAGGGTGAATTGTTAAACTCATGACCATAGTCACATTGAAACGATTTAATGTTCTTTTCAAATTGCGTTTTAACGTAGGCTCGAAATTCAAGAAATGTGGAGTAGACTTGAGACTTATATTTGAGCGGATAGACCTAAAGAAATCATCTAATAGTACCAAATAATATTTATGACCCAATTTGCTAGTAATGGGAGATGTCCATAAATCTGCATGAATGATATCAAATGGAGAGAAAGTAACACTCAAAGACAATTTAAAAGGAAATTTAACATATTTTCCTAGTGGACAAGAATAGCAGTTGTGGGTAAATTTCCCTTTATTACATTGAATCAAATTGTGACTTCTAAGAAAGTTAAAAACTGGTGCTCCTGGGTGTCCAAGTCGACTGTGCCAGGTTGAAGGAGAGATTACAGCTAGAGATGTATATGGATTGACACTTGCAGCGGAATTGGAAGAGAAATGATATATGTCCCCCACACTATTGCATCTCGTAAGAGTTATCCCCGTACGTAGGTCATTCACAGAAAAACCAAAAGGGTCAAACTCAATAGATACGGAATTGTCACTAGCAAATTTCCTAACATGGATTAAATTTTTAATAATGTTAGGAGCATATAGGACGTTTTTTTAGGGAAAATAGAGGGTTAGGTGGTGGAGTTTGAGTGGTACTATAGCCTTGAATTGGAATGTGATTGCCATTTTTGACCAAAATAAATTGAGGATTGTTCAAATTAAACAGTTGAGGAAGATTACCTGAGTTACGAGTGAGGTGGGATGTGACGCCCGTATCCATATACTAGGCATCGTCGGGCTGCAATAAATTCATGGTGTTGTAGGCCTGGCTTAGTTCGATAGGGGTAAGGAGGTCATACGGTTATTGTTGATGTTAGGCCGCTGAAAAGTGGGCCTATTATGGATGGGTCGTCAGACGTTGGCCTGGAGGAGGGCCTAGAACATTGGGTTGCTGCCACTGGGCAGTGCCTTGGGCTGAGACATTCGGGTAGGAATATGGGGGCGAGGCCCAGGTTCCAGAAATAGGCCAAGGTAGTGTGACGACCCACTGAGATGGGTATTGGGCCTACTGTGGTTAGCCGCCGAAACTGGACTGTTCCCCGCATTCTTTTTCCTTACCACTACGGCCGTTATCGCGACCTCTGCCCCCACCCACGACCTAGATGTGCTTCCGTCCGGTTCGGTTCGGTTCGATTCGATTCGATTCAGGTTCGGGTTAAATGGTGTGGTCGTGGGTGGTAAATGGTAATTTGTGGTGTGGGCCCGATATTATCTTTGGGCGAAGAACTTTTCCGTAAATGCAGTTTGATCCCGAAGCTTCGATGTACAGCTTTGGATCGTAATTCTTTCAGATGTACGCTTTGGTCCCTGAAGTTTCAAGATGTACTTTGGTCCCTGGTTTCGTAAATTGAAATTTTGGTAGACAGAATGTAAACGTCCAAAGACTTAATTCAACCATTTATTTTGGCTGAATTACTCCTCCTATAATGGCCAAATCCGTTGGTCTTTCACCCTTTAATTTGGTGGCTTTACTACATCCATAATGGTCATTATTTGGCCAATAATGGCTGTTATGGAGGCAGTCAAACAGTCCCTTCATCACCTATATAAACACCCCTTACACCATTGTTGAGACACACTTGATATACAACCAGAAAATCAGTTGTTCCATTGCTGTTTTATCTTGGGAGACGAATTGTCCGGGACGTATAAATGATACATACAGGGCAATATTGTCTTAAGGACAGAGTGCCACACTCGACTCAGCAATAATCAAAGCAGTTTCCGGTCTTCTTGTTCAACAAATATTGTAATTTCAGTTTTGTTGTTATATTGTAATTTTCAATTTTCTAGTTGAATTGTAATTTCAATTCTTACATAAGCAGTTACTTGTAATTTCCGTTTCTTGCAAATTCTTGTAAACCCAACAATATTGTCATGGAGTCAGTTTTTACAACTCAAAATCTAAGACAATGTTATGAAGTTCACACAAGAAATTCTATGTATTAAGCTACAACCGTGTCCGTAATATTGAAACGACATAATATTCTTGAGGTATTATGAGTAGAATATTATTAAAGAGTTGTATTATTAGATACAAAGAGTGAGATTAGTATCAAAAATAAAATAATGTATCTCATAATAAAATATATAAATACTTCAAGTATATAAGTAAAATAACATTAAATTATTATTTTACTAATAGTACCTATTGATAATATATATAAGTTCAAACTTTATGGCAGTTCGAATTCCCCTGGACGTTTACTGTTAGATTGAAAAGCAAGATTTATTTCAAACTTGAAGATTTTTATTGTGTGTTAAGAGTTTCACTCACAGAAGTTGGAATTTCAAAGTATTGTCCTGAAGTTTAAAAATGCAAAACTAGATGAAAAAACAGGCCTCTGCCACTTTTTAAAATTTGGAATAAGTTTTCTCAATTATCATTTTCATGTTAAAAATTGGCTACATTTGGGTTAATCTTAAACTGTACTCTCTTTGATCCATTTTACTTGTCGTGTTCTTTTAAGCACGTTTCTTACAAAAATATTAACTAGAAGGGTAATTTAATTAAATTATCCTTGTGTACTCTTTGATCTCCAATAATAATACCATCTTTTTCACCATATTTACGGAATAAGAATAAAGATGAGAATCAATAGATACTTATATCTTGATTTTATGAAATGAGTAACTATTTTGAACCGTCTATTTTTTATAAGGATGATAAATAAGTTAGTTTATTTTCAAATAGCAATGCTATTCCTCTTGGGCAATTCACACGGTTGACCCTATTCTGGGATGGTTTTTGATTCTTGCTCCTTAAATTGATAATTTTTAATTTTTGCCTTTCACCTAAAAAAGTGATCGAAAATACATTTGAGGTTCTGGGTTCGAAGCCCAGCAGAGTAAAAGAAAAATCGCAAGACAACATTTCATAGCAAACTATGTTTATTCGAGCAAAAGTTATTCCTTAACTTTTGTGAAATCTTTTGCATTGCATAACTTTTGTCTTAAGACATAACTTAGAACTACGGAGTTATGCCTTAATACATCATTTTTGTAAAATCTTTACCTTGGGATTTTTTTTTTTTAACCGTATAACTTTTGCAAAATGTCTACCTTATGATTTTTCTTTTCTTTAACTGAACTGAGGTTCGAAATCAAATTTTTATTAAATAAAAAGTAGGCTACCATTTTCACTCTACGTATGGGATGCCCCAGCCCATTCAAATCTCTCTGAAACTGTAAACTGTAAACTGTAAACTGTAAAGCCAGAAGGAGAAGTTAGAAGTAAGGTATTTTGGAACTCGTTTCAAGTTTCTTATTGTATAGAAAAAATGCGTTAGATTCTGAGTAAGTTCATTTAAGATGGTGTTGTTGAAATCGAATATCTACGCTAGAATTACAGAAACATTGCCTAGGCACAGAAATCTTTGGTTTGGTTCATGTAATAATCTTGTTTATGTTGAATTTGCTGGAAAAATCGGAACTTCTGAATCGGGAATCCATTTTAGTAGAGACCCATTTGCTTATAATGGAGTAATTACTGCATTATTTTCTTCATGGACATCTAGCCCTAGATTTAATCTGAACCCTAAATTATACTCGCAAAATGTTGTAAAAGAAGAATTGGGTTCTAAAGATAGTAAAGTTGTGAGCTTTTCTGATACTTTTTATGAAGGAAGAGGAAAAAATTGCAGCTATAAAGATAATGCTAGTAGTTGTAGGTTTGACGATGTCAATGAGTTTGAAGAGTCAGAAAATGAAGATGGAGGAGGTGATTTGGACTGTATTGATGATGATGATTTTAAGGTATTGGAATCATTTGGTAAAAGTGAAAAACAAGTCAAGAAGGCAGAAAATGTCGACTTTTCTGGAAGAATTGAGGTGGTTGAAGATGAAATGAGACACCCCTTGGTTAAGGAAACATGTAGATTAATTGAACGTCAGTCGGCTTGGACTCCGAAGCTTGAAATAGAATTAAGACGTTTGCTAAGAAGTATGAAGCCTCAGCAAATTTGTGCCGTGTTAAAGTCTCAATCAGATGAAAGAGTTGCTTTGAAATTCTTTTATTGGGCAGACCAGCAATGGCGGTACCGACATGACCCTATTGTTTATTATGTTATGCTTCAGCTTTTAAGCAGGACAAAGTTGTGCCAGGGAGCTAAGCGCATTCTTAAGCTGATGGCACGTAGAAGAATCCCACTGAGACCTGAAGATTTCGGTTGTGTGATGGTTGCTTTTAGTCGAGCTGGACATTTAAGGAAAGCAATGCAGATCCTGACTGTGATGCAAAGAGCGGGCATTGAACCCGATTTGTCTATATGCAACACTGCGATTTATGTGTTGGTGAAGGGGGATAAAATTGAGAAATCATTGAGGTTTCTTGAACGGATGCAACTAGTTGGGATAACACCGAATGTTGTTACATACAATTGCTTGATCAAAGGTTATTGCGATGTGCATCGAGTTGAAGATGCATTAGAGTTGATCTCTGAAATGCCGTATAAGGGTTGTTATCCGGATAAAGTTAGTTATTATACTTTGATCGCATTCTTTTGCAAGCAGAAACGAATTGATGAAGTGAGAGAGTTGGTGGAGAAAATGGCTAAAGATAGTAACTTATTGCCTGACCAGGTTACTTATAACACTATTATACATATGCTTTCAAAGCACGGCCATGCTGATGAAGCGTTGGATTTCTTAAGGGAAGCTGATGAAAGAGGATTCCGAGTGGATAAAGTGGGCTATAGCGCTATAGTGGACTCCTTCTGTAAAGAAGGAAGAATAGATAAGGCGAAGGAACTAGTCAATGAAATGATTGCCAAAGGATGTCTTCCTGATGTGGTTACTTACACTGCAGTTCTAAATGGGTTTTGTCTTGCAGGGAGAATTGATCAAGCAAAAAAGTTACTCCAACATATGTACAAACATGGTTGCAAGCCGAACACTGTAACATACACTGCCCTGTTAAACGGGCTTTGCCAGAGTGGAAGGTCGACCGAGGCAAGAGAGATGATGAACATGTGTGAGGAGTCGTGGTGGAGACCGAATGCTATTACATTTAGTGTAGTAATGCATGGGTATCGTAGAGAAGGAAAACTCTCTGAAGCTTGTGATGTAGGTAGGGAAATGATTGGAAAGGGCTTTTTCCTTTCTCCCGTTGAAATTAACCTAATAATTCGATCTCTTTGCCAAGAGGGTAGAGCAGATGAAGCAAAGAGGTTTATGGTAGAATGTCTGAAGAAAGGATGCGCTATTAATGTGGTGAATTTCACCACAGTAATTCACGGTTTCTGTCAAAAGAATGAGTTGGATGCTGCTCTCTCTGTCCTTGATGACATGTATTTAATCAACAAACACCCTGATGCTGTCACATATACAACACTAATAGACGGATTGGGAAAACAAGGAAGGATGGAAGAGGCTATTGATCTGGCCAATAAAATGCTTCATAGGGGTGTGGTCCCCACTGCTGTGACGTATCGTACAGTCATCCATCGATTTTGTCAGCAACATAAGGTGGACGATCTGTTAAAATTACTGGAGAAGATGCTTTCGAGACAAGCGTGCAAGACTGTTTATAATCAGGTTATTGAAAAACTTTGTGGTTTAGGATATCCTGATGAGGCTTATAATAAGCTATTGGGGAAGGTCCTCAGGACAGCTTCAAGAGTTGATGCAAATACCTGCCACATTCTTATAGAGAGCTATTTAAAGGAAGGGAACCCTCTTTCATCATATAAGGTGGCTTGTCGAATGTTCAACCGAAATCTGATTCCTGATTTAAAGCTCTGTGACAAGGTGAGGGATAGATTGATGCAAGATGGCAGAGTAGAAGAGGCGGACAAGCTCATGTTGCGCTTTGTCGAGCGTGGCCGTAGCTTGCCTCAGCTTCAGAGGGCTTGAATTTTTACCGGATAAGCACAGAGAAGTATATGAAGGATGAACAAAAAGTGCACCCTTCTGAATCTCAGCTTTATTCAGGGATAACTTCAATCCCCTGGATTGTCAAGCCTCTATGGGGCCTTCTCACTGATGCTGTTCCTATTTTGGGGTATTGTCGCAGACCTTATTTCTTGTTTGCGGGTAAAATATGCAATGCCATAGTTTTTTTTTTAGTTTTACTGCTGATTTTAGAACCTTTTTTGATTGTCTGTTAGTTTAACTGTTAGTTAATGTTGCGTCAAGGCTGATAGCTAGTTGGAATCTGTCCATATAGTATTGTAGTGCTTACTAAAGCTGGAAAATCCCCATTTTATAAGTGGACTTATCAATAAAAAAGAAAACTTAGTTGACTTAGCTAAAGGATAAGATCCTGATGTGATATATTTTCCAGAATTATAGCTAAACTTATCTGCTCTTAGCCTCAGCTGTCTGAAAAAAAATGAGTTATAGAATATGTTACTGGCACATAATTATCTCTTTATCTAAAGAAAGCTTTTATCAGTAAAGTTCAAAGCTAGAGCCACAGCTTGCCTCAGTTTCAGAGCGTGGACAAGCTTGCCTCGACATATTTGAATTTTGAATCATGCGCCTAAACCAAAAAAGTTTAAATCTGAACTGATTGATATCTATAACCGGTGATCACCTTAAATTTAGAAGCCTTCACCTTTGCCCTTTTGTGTTAAAGAAAAAATTACATGGTTGAAATTGGTAATATCAGTGAAAAAGATATGGCAGTTCTCATGTGAAAGTTTCAGTTTGTTTTGGTCGTTTTGTAGAATTACATGATTTTATTGTGCTAAATGCAGTTTAACAATCTTTAGTGCCTGAGTTTGGGTTCTTTTTAGTCCTCGACTCTCCCTCGGTTCGTTCCGAAATCATGGTAGTCTTTTCATGGAGGAAATGGGAATGGAAATGTGCCTGGGGTTAAGAACAACTATAAAACTGCCTTTGGTGAGTATCTGGTAGATAATTGTACTAGACTTACGCACTGCTGCACTGAAGTGTCCGATAATAGGCTTCAATCATCTGACCTTTTTCCCCTTCAGTCTTTTGAATGGTGTTCTAATGAAAAAATGTGTTTGAACTTTGAGATAAAGTTAAGGGATGGTTGCTGCAGTAAAAGGGCCGATCCCTATTTTGTTCAAAGCTTCTATCTTTGCTCTCTAATTTCTCTTAAACAAACATGTATGTTGTTGCAGATAGACCTTTTCTTTGAAACATATAATTCAAATCTTCTTTAGCGCATAGCGGGAGCTTAGTGCACCGGGCTGCCCTTTTTTTATATAATTCAAATCTTCTTTAGCACTCACTGTGTCATGAAAAATAAAGCAAAAAGTTCAGTCTTTCCTGATAGGGTCTTCAATATCAGTTGAGGAGCGTCTAATGCTAGAACTAATGGGTGTTACTATTTGAAAGAATGTAACTATGGTCACCTCATCCTTTCTTGCACGTCACATATAGACAGGAATTAGCAAAGAGTGTTGATGGAGAATCAATTGTAAGTACACCCAAGGGAAAACAACCGAAACTTATGAAAAAAAGCGGGTTGAACTTATAACCAACTTTAGTTTATGAAGGAAAACCAATATGTTAAGCTGCTAGAGTATCTTCTTTCCAATCTGATAGCTACATAACTTTCTCTAGCAACCTAACAATCACCTTCTGTAGCTTGATACTGGAGGCCTTCCAGAGAAATTTCTAAAGTTAGTCTGCACGTGAGGGTTGGTTAACCAAGATGTTACCTACCTTTGTGGGGGTTTTCCAAGTGTTTAATAATCAATCCGAAGATTTCCAAACCAACCTTGAACACTTTGATGTGGCTTGTGCCAACACACAGTCCTATAGTCGAAGCTGTTTTTACGAATTATTCAACAATTTTCATGTCATTTATTAAGTATGTTGCATTTCCTTGTTTTTGAAATATTATGGTTTATCTATTTGGTTTATAAGTGCCTGTCCATACTGCAGTTGAAAGGGTGGCTGTTTCCACCATCAAGCTGGAAATTCTTAAAAGTTAAAACTTAACGCTACCTTAGAGCAGCTGGACTACCCTGGAATTTGCAGCATTCTACCGAGTTCATCAGATCTTGAGACATTTGTCTTTGACTGGAATAATTACAAACCAAGAGTTTCTTTAACCCTTTATACTCATAAGTGCATGTTATCAATATCAAACAACTATTACTGGAAGACGAAGATGATATATCAATATATTTCTGATCGTAAGTACTTTAGAAAAAAATTCATAAAACTTTCTTTTTGTTTTTTTCTTTTGAATTTAAACTACCTTACTGGTGTATTCATAGACAATGATAAAAGTTACAAAGAGGGGACTTGACGGCCTTATCTCTTCAAAAAGGGGGTAGAATTGAGCCGGTATAATCCTCAAGTAAAGAGAAGATTGAGAAGGTTCAATCTTTTGCAAAATTTTAGGAGATAAGCCTGTAAGCAAAAATAGTGTTTCTGGATAGGAGGAGGACTAATCTTTGGACACAAATGAGGATGAACAGAGCAGCAGGTTTGAGGCACTTAATTTTAACTGCTCATTGCTACATCTAAAGACCATCAAGTTCATTAATTTTTATGGACAGCTAAGTGAAAATAAGTTTGTACTACCATTGGTAAAATATTTGCTCAAGAATGCAACAGTGCTGAAGAAGTTTGTCCTTGCTGGCAAATTCAAAGGGAGTGATGTGTCTCGGAATTATGTTAAGATGGAACAGTAGTTCCTAAGCTTTCCAAGATCCTCTCTGCATGCTTTAGTTGTCTTTTGTTATTGATAATCTTATGCCCCTCTCTTTTGTCGTGATCGCAGCATACTTAACAACCTTTTACTTTATGTTTGAAACTGGTTCGTAGTTGATATTCTATTTATCAGTATCCAAGTAGTTGTTAGTAGTTCTTCATGTCTAAGCACAATGTGTGTATTCTCGGATTATCATGTAACAAAGCTTGCTTTAAGGTTGAATGTCATTTTGTGAAAATAATATTTCTAGATTCATTACGACTCAATGGGCTTGTTTCCGTCGGCATGTGTTTTTCTATTGGTGGAAAATTTGAACTTTAAATGTTATAGTTAAACTCTACCACTACCCTTTCACAGAATATAGAATAGTTGCTTTCTCCCACTTTATTTTTTTCTAATGTAGGACAGGGCCTATCTATTTCTTGTAAACTATGTGGCTTTCACCATTATTCCCTGTAATACATCATTCATCACTTGATGTTGTGAATAATATATCAGAATGCTGGTAAATGTTATTAGATTTTGACAAAACATGTACTTGTATATTTTTTTTCTGCTGCACATTCAAAGGGTAATAGAGGATACATTACCCATTCTCAGAATGTCAGGATTGTTAAGTACTAAAATTCACTCTTTAACAGTTTTCAAGGTTCTCTCCAAAAGCCTTTCCCTTTTTTTCCCTTATTAACCCAAACATAAGAAAAGGCAGAACTTTGGGATTTTTTTTGTAAATGATCTTACTGAGATAGGCTTGTTTATATAGTCTATGACTAGTATTTCAAGTAAGGTGAGTTGGATGCCAAGAATTGCAGCCACTTGAAGATCCTGCATTGGCAACAGCTTATAGAATTAAGACACGGCTAACTATCGATAACTATATTGGGTCGGATATGATGATGAGAAATCCATTAAGAAAAGCTCCGGTTTGCCAAGGATATGGGTATTGAGCATATCTTCTGACAAGAATTTAGGCAAAATTACCATCAGGTGATGCTGAAATGAGATGGTCTTGACAAATTGTGCATGTGTCTATGTTACATTCAGCTAAGGCTCTCGTTAAAATGGAACTCTTTACATGTCCTCATCAGTGAGTCATTCTTATCTTTATTTCAGCTTGCAAATGTGCAATGTCTTCGTGACATTCACGGTTAACATATGGTAAAGATAGCTAAAAGGAGTTGATTTAGGCTGCACTTTGTCTATGTTATTTTGGCTAGTTGCTTATTAAGTATCCAATCTTTGTTTGTTATACAGGCGTCAACGCGGGTTATCTGCTCTCTGCTATCAATGCCCGTACCTCATGGTCAGCCCCATGAACAGAGGGATGAACCTAGCAATTACACCACTGTTCCAAATTATTCAGAGCAAGGTATAGCCTTTATGGATCTGTCTGACTTATTTATTGCATATCGCTTGTTAGAAGATTTATTTTTTCTTCATTAACTTATTTATAGCTGAAGTCAAGCTTCTATATATGGCATCTCTAAGAAATTTTCCTGGAAATTTATTTGGTGTTCCGGTATTATCCACAAACATTTGGAAATGCCTGTATCAGCTTCCTCATTTGTCTGTTGACTCTTTTTGAGAATGATAACAAATATTATATAAAAACAGCACAAAATTTGTGCTGAAACCCCCTGTATTGTTCCAGCAAGCTAATAGCTACACAACAGACCTTGGCATGGCCCATTTGATACTTTTCATGTTTAAGAGAAAATTCTATAGCTGGATGTTGACTCCTCCTCACACAAAAATCATCTATCTGTTGAAAATACTAGGTTCGGTTGAATCCATATGAATTACACTCTATCCACCTCTGCTGTTCGAGTGGCATCCCAGATGTGTAGCACCATGGACAAGGTACAAGATGATTTACTAGTTATTATGACACAGAGCTTTTGCGTGGATATTTGGATGCGACCAAAGTTCATTACTAAAATAGTGTGAGTCAGTGACTTCTTTTTGTTTCATAGCCTAAATTAATAAGAAAATAGCACTAGTCATAGGAGATTTTTATAAAAGCAACCTCTCCCCGTCCCTCTCAAATCCCCTATCCATATGATAAAATCTCACTAGTTAGGAAAGTTGATGCTTATTCAGCAATACTATATGCATATGGAGCATGGGCCCCTGTGATAATTTTATGAATAGATATAAAAACATGCAGCATTAACAGATAAAAAGTGGTGTATTTGATACATAGTAGCTTAAATGGAAGGCGACAAGAAATATAATACAAACCCAAATTTATATTAGTCGTCATCCCCCTATTCGTATAAGTACCTTTTTATAGGCACGAATATAAATCATGCACCATTGATTTTAGTGTTTAAAAGTTGTTATTCGTGTTGAGAGGTCTTGATCAACAAATTAAAGCCATGCAAAAAATAAAGATCAGATGCTTTTTACTCAGACAACTCTTGGGCATAAAAGCTAAATATCGATCTTATTCTCTTGGAGTGCTAGTGGGGGTATAAACATAAAGCTTCTATCTCCAACTATTTCACCATCATGGCTTCTTAGTGCTGTACCCTATGATCCCATCAATCATCCCATTTATATATTTGTTCTCTTCTCTGCAATAACAAAGAAACAACCACCTCCCTCTTTGACAACAAAATATAATTCACTTGGGAACTATTCTCAATATATGGCTCCTCAGAAAGTTATGATCCTTGTTGTATTCTTCCTTACCATCTCCAGCTTTTGTCAAGGGACTATAAATGACCAGTCTCAGTTCTTTGCTCTTTTGAAGAAGTCTGTCAGTACAGGGAACTCCTCCTTGTCTGATTGGGATGGAAAGCCTATTTGCAACTATAGTGGAATTGGTTGTGATGATCAGGGGAATGTTACCAAGATTGATCTTTCTGGATGGTCACTATCTGGCCTGTTTCCTCATGATGTGTGTTCTTTCCTGCCAGGGTTGCGTATTCTGCGTCTTGGTCACAACAACTTCCAGGGTACCTTCCCTAGCAGCATTTCTAATTGTTCTCTCTTGGAAGAGCTGAATATGGTTTCCACATCCTTTACGGGACCACTCCCAGACTTTTCACCGTTGCAATCTTTGAGGTTACTTAACCTTTCAAATAACCACTTCACAGGTGAATTTCCTTTGTCAATTATCAACCTCACAAATCTAGAGTTGCTGGACTTCAATGAGAACCGCGATTTCAACCCATGGCAACTGCCAGAAAACATTTCAAGGCTGACTAAACTCCGGTGGATGATTTTAACAGCTTGCAAGTTACTAGGAGGAATCCCGGCATCAATAGGAAATATGACATCTCTCGTAGATCTTGAATTAAGCGAGAATCGCTTAACTGGTCGGATACCAAGAGAGCTGGGCCGGCTGAAGAAGTTGAAAATGCTTGAACTTTACTACAACCAACTTGAGGGTGAAATACCTGAGGAGCTTGGAAATCTGACTGAACTCGTGGATTTGGATATGTCAGTCAACAGATTGACAGGCAAAGTTCCAGAATCTATATGCTTCCTACCAAAGCTGCAAGTATTGCAGATAAATAACAACACTCTTTCAGGAGACTTTCCTGCCTCCCTTGCGCAAACTCAACAACCTTAACCATTCTATCACTTCATGATAATTACTTGACAGGGGAAATCCCACAAAATTTTGGTGTTTCATCAGCTTTGCTAGCATTGGACTTGTCAGAAAATGAATTATCTGGACAACTACCAGCTCAGTTGTGTCACGGAGGTAAGTTGATGTATATTCTTTTACTCCAAACATTTTCTCTGGAGAAAGCTATGCAAAATGTGAGACTCTACTCCGCTTCCGAGTTAGTTACAATCTTTTGGAGGGAAGAATACCAGAAATGCTTCTTGCTCTTCCACATGCTTCAATTTATTGACCTGAGCTACAACAATCTAACTGGTTCAATCCCCACAACGATCGGAAACACTAAGAACTTGTCGGAGCTTTTCATGCAGAGTAACATGCTCTCTGGCACACTTCCTCCTGAAATTTCAACAACTTCCAATCTAGTGAAGATTGATCTCAGCAATAACCTCTTGTCTGGACCCATTCCTTCAGAAATTGGTAACCTCAAAAAACTAAACTTGTTTTTCTTACAAGGTAACAAATTAACTTCTTACATTCCTAAGACTCTTTCTTCACTTAACTCTCTCAATTATCTTGACTGTCAAACAATTTTTTGACGGGGAAGATTCCTGAAAGCCTTGGTGAACTGCTACCAAATTCCATGAACTTGTCAAACAATGTGCTTTCTGGTTCTGTACCTCCCTTATTTATAAAGGGAGGTGACCTGGAAAGTCTTTCGCGCAATCCAGGACTCTGTGTTCCCTCTTTTCTGAGTTCATCTGGCAAAGATTTTCCTCTATGTCCACAAAGTTATGACCGGAAGAAAAGAAACCTTATTTGGGTTATTGCGATATCATTAGGACTTGTAATTCTAGGACTTGTGCTGTTCCTCAAGCGATGGTTTCGTAACAAAAGGAGGGCTATGGAAAATGAAGATTCCTTGTCATCATCATTTGTCACCTATGATGTTAAGAGTTTCCATCGCTTAAGTTTTGATGAACGTGAAATTTTTGAAGCCATGATTGAGAAAAACATTGTTGGATACGGAGGGTCTGGAGTTGGACAGTTTTGGACAAGTTTTGGACAAGGAACTCAAAACAGAGGTTGAAACTCTCGGAAACATAAGGCACAACAACATTGTGAAGTTATACTGCTATTTCTCTAGTTTGGACTGTAGTTTGTTGGTTTACCAGAACATGCCAAATGGGAATCTTGGGGATGCTCTTCATGGAGGGAAAATCCTCTTGGATTGGCCTATTCATCATCGGATTGCACTGGGCATAGCTCAAGGGTTGGCCTATCTTCACCATGATCTTTTGCCACCAATAATTCACAGAGACATCAAAACAACCAACATCCTCCTGGACGTCGATTACCAGCCAAAGGTTGCAGATTTCGGAATGGCCAAAGTTTTGCAAGCCACAGGAGGGAAAGATTGCACTACCACAGTTATTGCAGGTACATATGGTTACTTGGCTCCAGGTAATTTCCTCAATTCAATTTCCTTAATTAAAATCATGGTTGTGATTGCACAAATTCATTTAAGTCTTTCTTGTGTCAATATATGTGTTAAACAGAATATGCATATTCTTCCAAGGAAACGACAAAATGTGATGTGTATAGTTTTGGGAGTAGTTTTAATGGAACTGATCACAGTGAAGAAGCCAGTTGAGGCAGAATTTTGAGAGAACAAGAACATTGTTTACTGGGTATCAACCAAGGTGGACACAAAGGAAGGAGCATTTGAGGTGTTAGACAAAAGGGTGTCAGGATCATTCAAGGAAGAGATGATTAAGGTTCTTCGAATTGCAATACGTTGCACATATAGTTCACCAGCCTACCGTCCTACCATGAATGAAGTTGTTCAACTGCTAACTGAGGCACAACCTTGCACATACTACCATTCTTGTAAATAAGCTAAACTGTATGGTCTAAGAGAAGCAGTCTCTCTTCTTCTAACAAAAAAGTAGCATAGGTTCTCTTTATCTTTTTCTTTCCTTTATATTATTGTCTTGTTTGCTTTTTATTTTTGGCCTGTTATAAGTATTTCATACTTTATGAATATATACTACTGCTTTATGACAACACGTAGCAAATGGATTTTCCGATGACCTGCGTACGGAAATAATTATCTTACCTTTTAAGAAATTTGCTTTCTTCTTCAGAGATGCAATAAAAGAGGTTTCAGTACTCAGAGAGAAGATGTGGATGAGGAAGTTATATGCATGACAGTGGATTTCTGATTGCAAATTCAAGAATACATATATATGAGAATGCATGATTTATTCATTGAGGAGGTTGGTCCCTCAAGTGGATAAATGGAATAAGGTTTAGTTGGATGTTTAAGTGAAAGGTCGTGTCCACCTCAGGGCTTCCGATGGTTTCTGCCTTGTCTATTCCATTAAAAAGAAAAAGGGTCTGATTGGATTGATGAGGCGTCCATCTCTGTCTCCATTTTAACAAGGGGCCCCAAATGAATAGCATATAGCTTCATCTTTTTATCTATTCTTCCACCTTTTTCTTAGTTGAGCTATACTGTTTCTTGGAATATATATGTGTAATGCAAAGTTATAAAAGAACCAAGCTTGTTTATACTAAGCATGGTATTCCACCAATCTCTCCACTTGCAAATTCTTTTATTCTTTCTTCACCTAAAAGAATTCTGAATGAGACATAGGATTCTTTCTGATCAAGTTTAGTAACAAGGATTAGTGATGTCCAATTGGATAACAATGGCAAATTAAGCTAAGCTAATGTGATTCAAATTTGTGAGACTATGGTTTGCATAGAGAATATATGTAAGGTAATTATTTTATGTACATATATATATTTTGAACCCTTTAAACACAAGATTAGAGGTTGACTCAGTGGTTAAAGGCCCTTAGTGAAAATTCTGAATTCTACACTGTCTGAGGCTATTTCAATGAAGAAGTCTTTCCAATCATATAGCAAACTAATACTATAAATTTTAGCTACTTGTGTAATGAGCACAAAAAATAACTAAGGAACTTTCGAAAATTAAGGATGTTGAAGGATCAGTTTCAATGAAGCTTTGAAGTATTTTTTTTTGTTTGCGTGTACCATTTGCTAAGAACTTGACACGCTACTTTAATATAAGAATTTGTCAGTTTTTTTAACAGTTCACAATGAATTCCTGGGATTGTTCCTGCAAGACCGTCTGTTAAGTTGCACAAATGAGGATGAACAGAGCAGGAGGTTTGAGACACAATCTAAAGACCATCAAGATCCTTAATTTTTATGGACTAAGTGAAAAATATGTTTGCGGTGGTATTGGTAAAAATATTTGCTCAAGCATGCAACCGTGCTCAAGGAAGTGTGATGTGTCTAATTATGTTGGAGCTCATGAACTTTCCAAGGAACTGATTGCAACATTTGTTACTTTACAGTTGAAACTATAGACAAGGTTAGGATTGTACTTGTCAGTATCCAAGTGGTTGTTAGTAGTTCTTCATATGTTCCTTCAATCCAAGTCGTAATAATTGACTTTTTTTATCTTACAATCATTTTCTTTTGGGGCTTTTAGGCTCTTTCATAATTTGCTTCCGATTTTTGAGCTATTTGACTTTTCGGGATCACTAGTTCCGGCATGCTTTAAATTTAGTTTGATATAGTCCGAAACTGAGATATTTTATTGTGTTGGAATTTTTAACTTCGTTTCGAATTTTGTAAAATATGCTACTCATTTTATATGACTTCCACATTTCTTTGTCCGATGCGTATCTCACTGCAATACCCCAAAAGTTGCAATTTTTTAATATGTGGGGCAAATATTTCCAGCCAAAGGGCATGATTGTCATTTTTCATACTCTTCTATGATCAATTCTCTCAGCTTCACATTGCTGATCTCCAAACTAAGAATGCCATAAATTATACTTAGTTCCAAGCACGCCAAATTACGGCAACCAGATAATACCTTTTCCATGACACCATCTGTCAATATCAGGGACCCAATTGAAAGAGAAACAAGACTACTCCAATTAACACTACCAAAAGGGATCAGTATACAGTTCTTTAAAACCAAATTCTTCAACATAGGTATCTTAAATGTTGTTAGAATCTGTGAAAATTTTCATGTAATTAGAAATTGATTTATATTGATTTTCTTTCTTTTTTTAGGACATATGAACTTAACTATTTAAATTCCAATAGCTTGAGGGAATAATCAAGCTGAGTTCCTCTCATTTTCTCTTCCAATTCGCATGGTATCAGAACCTGGTTAAGCCCAGCGGCATAAGAAGAGAAAATTTTCAACTCAGATTTTTTTCCCACTTGATTCCGGCGAGGTTCAAGCGATCATATCATTTTTTTCAGCAAATTTCTTGGTTGTCCGACCCTATCCATTCAATTTCCGCCTGATCCCGGCGACTGCACTATTCGTCACTTTCCAGCGAATTTTTTTCCCACAAATTCCGACCAGATTCCGATACAACAATTCATTTTATTCACTGTTTCATGCAAGATCTGGTTTATTCCGCACTTCAGATTTGTTATAGTTTCTTGTAATAGTTTCTTATTTTTATCTTTGAAGTTATTTAACCTAGTGTGTGAGAAAAATGTCACTCGGATCAGATATCTTTACTAAACCTATGGTTTCTAGCAACCCGAACCACCCCATCACCACTAAACCCTTGATTGGTAATGCGAACTACTTATCTTGATCTTCATCTGTTCAGTTATGGTACAAGGGACAAGGTGTTCAGGACCACTTAGTTAAACATGCCAAGGATATTGCTGAAAAAGATAGGGTCGAATGGAAAATGATTGATGCTTATTTGTGTAGTCTTTTGTAGAAATCTATTAACTTAAAGTTGATGCCCTTGTTTCGACCATTCCAAACTTGCTTCTTAGTTTGGAAAAAGGCTCGTGGACTATATACAAATGACATCTCCCGCTTTTATAATGTGATTTCTCGGTTGACTAACCTTAAAAAGCAGGATTTGGCTATGTCTGCCTATCTTGGATAGGTTCAGGCAGTTATAGAAGAATTCAATGAGTTGATTCCCGCTACATCAAGTGTTGAAAAACAATTGGAGCAACGTCAGAAGATGTTTTTAATTGTTACACTTGCTAGACTTCAATCCGATCTTGACTCTGTGCGTGATCAAATTTTGGCTAGCCCCAATGTTTCTGCTATGGATGACATGTTCGCTCGATTATTATGACTGGTTTCACCACCTAAGTCCTCTAGTCATTCGGTGACACATGCAGACTCTTCTGTTCTAGCATCTCAGATTGGAAATCGACATGGAGGTCGCTCTGGTAAATCTCGGTCAAGGTGTGGGTATTGTAGAAAATTAGGCCATGCTCAGAATGTGTGCCTCTCTCTCCATGGTAATCCAAATAATGCTCATGTTGCTCAGACAGAATCCACTGATAATCCAATCTATCAACTGTTCTCTTTATCTGAGGAACAATACATACTATTTTCAGTATCAAACGAGTAAGCAGACATCTTCATCAATAGCTTCCGTTGCTTAGATTGGTAATCCTATTGCTTGTATCTCACAGTCCACCATGCTTGGCCCTTGGGTCATGGACTCAGGCGCTCCTGACCACATTTCTAGTAACAAATCTTTATTGTCTAATATTACTTTTTCTAGATCCCTTTCCACTGTTACCTTAGCTAATGGTTCTCAGACCATGGCAACTGGAGTTAGTCAAGTCAATCCTTTACCTTTTTTGACTCTGAATAATGTTCTTGTTGTCCTTGCTTGTCCCTTTAGCCTTCTATCAATCAATCATCTGGCTAAGGCTTTAAATTATTTCATCTCATTCTGTAGTGACTTCTTTGTTATATAAGCGCGAGATGTAGATGGACTTTATTATCTCAATTCTCCCACCTCCACTACAGTTTGTTTGGTCACTAACTCTCCAGATCTAATCCACAGACGGCTGGGTCACTCTAGTTTATCAAAACTTCAAAAGATGGTACCTAGCTTATCCAAATTGTCTAAATTATATTGTGAGTTGTGTCAATTGGGGAATCACACCCGAGCTACCTTACGTAGTCCTAATAACCGTGCAAAATATCTTTTTCATTTAGTTCATTTTGATTTTTGATGTCCTAGTAGAGTTAGTTCTACATTAGGTTTTAAGTATTTTGCTACTTTCATTAATGATTACTCAAGGTGTACTTGGATTTTCTTAATGAAAGATCGTTCTGAATTATTCTCCATATTTCAAACTTTTTTTACTAAAATACAAAGTCAGTTTGGTGTTTTTATTCATACTTTTCATAGTGATAATGCACATGAATATTTATCATCTCAATTTCAACAATTTATGTCTTCCCATGGAATTCTTCATCAAACATCTTGTCCTTACATTGCACAACAAAATGGGATCGTAGAGAGGAAAAACAGGCATATTGTTGAAACTGCCCGCACCCTTCTCATACAAGCAAATGTTCCATTGCGTTTTTGGGGGATGTAGTGCTCACCTCTTGTTATCTAATTAACCGCATGTCTTCCTATGCTATTCAAAATCAGGTTCCGCACTGTATTTTGTTTCCCCAGTCAACCCGATTTTCCCTTCCACCACGTATCTTTGGGAGCAAATATTTTATCCATATTCTCACTCCAGGAAAAGACAAATTGGCTCCTCGTGCTCTTAAATGTGTCTCTCTCAATTATTCAAGGGTATAGAAGGGATATCGATGCTTCTCACCTGACCTCCAACGATACCTTATGTCCGCTGATATTACTTTCTTTGAAAATCAGTCCTACTTTACATCTTCTACTGAACAGTTAAGCATTTCTGAGGTTCTACCAGTTCCATCCTTTGGGGATCCCGCCATAGTCTACCCTTTCACATCATCTCATGCAACTCCATCTTCCTCAGCTGCACCTTCACCACTATTGACTTATCATCGTCGTCCGTTTCCAGATAACTCATCCCCTCCACCAGAATTCTTACCTGCTGAGGACTTGTCTACACAGAGTCCCCCCCCTCTATTGCCACTTGCAAAGGTAATCGCTCTACTCGTAACCCTTATCCTATCTATACTTGTTTGAGCTATCACCGTTTGTCACTGACCCATTCTGCCTTTGTATCATCACTATCATCTGTGCCTATTTCTAAGACTATAGGTGAAGCTCTTTCTCATCCAGGCTGGCAACAAGCTATGATTGAGGAGATGTCTGTCTTACACTTTAGTGGTACTTGAGAGCTCGTTCTTCTGCCTCCAGATAAGTCTACAGTTGGTTGTCATTGGGTATATACAATGAAGGTTGGCCCCGATGAATAGATTGATTGTCTGAAGGCTCGACTAGTTGCCAAGGGTTATACACAGATTTTTTGTCTTAAATATGGTGATACCTTCTCTCCTGTGGCTAAGATTGCTTCAGTCCGTCTCTTTTTATCTATGGTTATTGTTCTCCATTGGCCTCTTTACCAGTTGGATATCAAAAATGTCTTTCTTCACAGGGATCTCAAAGATGAGGTATATATATAGCAACCACCTGGTTTTATTGCTCAAGGGGAGTAGTGTGCAGATTACGATGAGCACTTTATGGCCTGAAGCAGTCTCCTCGAATATGGTTTGGCAAGTTTAGCATGGTTATTCAGGAATTTGGCATGATATGAAGTGAAGTTGATCATTCGGTGTTTTATCGTCATTCTGCTCCAGGTTTGTGCATTGATTTAGTGGTGTTCATTGATGACATATTCATCACAGGTAATGATGATGAGGGAATTACCAAATTGAAACATCACCTTTTCCAGCATTTTCAGACTAAGGATCTTGGTCGATTGAGGTACTTCTTGGGCATTGAGGTTGCTCAATCCAAAACAAGAATTGTCATTTCACAGAGGAAGTATGCACTTGATATTCTTTAGGAGACAGGGATGACAGATTGTAGGCCTATTGATTCTCCAATGGATCCAAATGTTAAACTCCTACCAGGTCAGGATGAGCCTCTTAGCGAACCTGGAAGATATAGAAGGCTGGTAGGAAAGTTGAATTATCTTACAGTGATTCGACCTGATATTACCTTCCTGATTAGTGTTGTGAGTTAGTTTTTGAGTTCTCCATGTGACCGTCATTGGAATGTAGTTATTCGCATCCTTCGATACATAAAATCTGCTCCAGGGAAAGGACTACTCTATGAAGATCGAGGACATGAGAAAATTATTGGCTATTTAGATGCAAACTACGCAGGGTCACCCTCTGACAGGCGATCTCCTTCTGGATATTGTGTTTTAGTTGGGGGAAATTTAGTGTCTTGGAAAAGTAAGAAGCAACATGTGGTTGCTAGATCTAGTGCAAAAGCAAAATATTGGGCTATGCCAGTAGCAACATGTGAACTCATATGGATCAAGCAACTAATGAAGGAGTTGAAATTTAGAGAAATTAAAGAAATGAAACTTGTGTGCGATAATGAAGTTGCACTTCACATTGTATCGAATCCAGTGTTCCACGAGAGGACCAAACACAGAGATTGATTGTCATTTTGTCATAGAGAAGATACTCTTAGGAGACATCGTCACAAGGTTTGTGCAGTCAAATGATCAACTTGCAGACATATTCATCAAGTCCCTAGCCGGTCCCAGAACGAATTACTTATGTAGCAAGCTTGGTACATATAATTTGCATGCACCAGCTTGATGGGGAGTGTTAAAATCTGTGAAGAAGATTCTAACAATATATGTAAATATAATATTCTGTAATTAAGATAGAATATCATGTAATTAGGAATTGATTTATATTGATTTCCTTTCCTTTTTTAGGACATGTAAACTTAGTTATTTAAATCCCAATAACTTGAGGAAATAATTAAGCTGAGTTTCTCTCATTTTCTCTTCTGATTCACAAATACAAACGGAGGAAACTCATATTTTTCCGGGTTACCCAACATGAAAAACTCAAGGCTAAAAGTTTTAACATTAGCATCCTTAGTTGCAAAATGTATCCACAAATCAATATCTTTAAGACAATGCTTCTTGTAACTAAAGAAACTGACCCTAAATGTTCGAATTCTCTGGAAGCCAAATAAAGATTGTCCTTTTCGGTGAGATAACCGGAACACTTGATCTCTAGTGATACCGGAACAGTCTTCCAAAGAAACCTCCATTGTTTAGATAATACGCCGGTCCTCACAACTTCTTTTCTATCCGGCAACATAGAGAGGATGTGTAGTAGAATTGACTCTAGCAAATCGCTCAGTCGATCTCCTTCTGTCATGATTTTCCTATGCATTTCCATGGAGTACAACCTTCTATTGCAATTTGGTAAAATTGATGGAGCTCCTGTGGAGTCTGAAATTTGAAACCTAACACTCTGTTTGGATGGTCGGTACCCAGGGTTAGGGGTGTCAATGGTTCGGTTCGGTCCGTTATTTAGAAAAATTTGTACCATACCAATTTTTTGGTTAATCTACTATATATAACTAAAATCAAACTTTTTGAAATTGTCCCAATCAGTCTGTTTTTCTTGGGTTCGGTTAATTTTGGATATTTTTAAAAAATTGCCTAATGCAATCTAAGAAAATAAATACTACACTATGAAATAAATACTCAACAGTCAACACACACTCACTTGTACGATCACACACAACACACAATTATATAATACTCATGCATTTGGACGAACTGAAACAGAACATACAGAGGGAATATAGAGATAAAAAAAAAGAAGAGAAAACACACGAACATAGCATTAACAAATGACAAAAACGTAGAGAATACATGAATGAAGGAACTTCCATACGGACCCTCCAAATACACAAAACATGTTGGAAATTCCAGAACCCAATTACCATGCAACCAAATCCGACATAGCACAAACTGAATACTTGCGAGAAAAGAAAAAGTGGATAGTGAGATACAAAAAGAAAAATGAAAGAAAATTTTTAAGATATCTGTACTTCACTTTCTTTCTGCTAAAATTACACATCACACTTAACACCAAGTACCTCTGAAACGCCAAAATAGAATCACCAAGAGCTTAGTTGAAAATTTATTAAAAACGAGAACTATATAAATTAATAAAGTTGGAATTGATCTTGTAGGTAGCAAGGCAGCAAGCCAAGAACGACATCAAAACATAAGAATTGGTGTTTAAGGAATGTTCTTATCATAAAAAATTATTAAAAACTATAACTATATTAATAAGATTAAAACTGATATTCCAAGGAGCCAGGCAGCAAGGTAACGTTCAAGACACAAGAACTGTCAAAAGCACCATGTAATCTTTTATCTGTACAAAAACAGAAAATTAAGTTGTCATTATTTTATCCAAAAAAACTTTTTGAAGAAAAATTAAATACTGTAGTTGTCTTACCGGGGATAGTACGGGATCTAAATTATTTATCACGATCAGCAATGATAGTTGAAGATGAATTTAGACAATCTGTAAAGAAAGTGTTCCCGTCCGAAATGTTTGTCGTTTTATCGGCAGACAAAATCGAATGGCAAATTAATTCCTTAGCTAAGCGATGTGGGCTGAAAGCGGAACTCTAACTTCCACCAATGGGTTCCCCAACTATTCCAGAAAGCGTTAGGATGGTGATTGAGTAAACTAAGTGGTAAGAAACATAAATACAGCTAGAGTGCAATAAAGATAGAATGATCATATGTAAAAATCAGTTTTTTGATTGATTGTGTGGTCTTTATTCTGTACAAGTGATCTTACATTTATACTACAAGAAATAAGACGTGATCCCCCTATGTTAGCCACTAAATTACCCACTAAATCCACTAGCCAACTATGAGGAGTTGGTGCCGATGTTTGCTCCTTGTTTTCCTCTTGCACGATCGACGACACTTCCTTCTAGCTGTTGATGGTTTGTTTTTGTTTCTTGGGGTCTAGAAGGTGCTTTGATTTGGTCTTCGAGGTGTCCAAATATGTGTGGGTCCCAGTTATTCCTTGGACTTGTGATTCGGACAGGTTACCGAAATAGCCGATGGATTTTTTCTTACCGAGGGCTAAGACTAATAGATTCAGCTACGAGTCAGTTCGGTTATCGGCTTAGAATTCTGTTGCCTGCTTATTTTGAGATTTCCACCTTCAGCTGCCACTTGATTCGGCTAAACACTAAAAGTATTTTTGAGTGTTAACAATTGCCCCCTTACATTAACTCGAGTGCAGCTGTTGAGTTGATGTATTCAAAAATTGCCATCATTTCGTGTGGCAGCCGCGGGTGTCATTTCAATCACTTTTTCCCTAAATGCGTGAAATGATGAATTTCTCTGAATTCTTTTAAACCGAGGCATCTCGGCTACCACAAATAAATTTTGACGCATGTTTGAAAGAAAGGAGTCCTAATACGTGTCAGCCACATCTTCCAAAAGGAAATGGGATATTTAAGGGGAGACGTCTTCCCAGAGGTTTCTCACTTAGCCATCAGCCGTTCCCAAATTCCTCTGCGCCTCTAAAAAACCCTATTTTTCTCAATCATAGAACCATGTCTTCATCTTCTTCTCTATCTCAGGGATCAGATAACGCTGATTTGGCTACTGGTGACCTAACCCCTATATTTTCCTTTATCGATGAATAGTTGGTTCTTGCCCTTTATGGTACATCTGAATAGGGCGACCTCCTTCTTTCTCGGCATCTTAGCCCAACAAACTATGATCTTCCTATTACATGTGATTGGTTCACCGGTGACCGTTGTCTGGCTAGACTGCGTACCTGGTCGGCCAAGATTGCCAACTATTCTGGTTGGTTGGAACGAGTGAAGTCGGCCAGAGAGGCCGAATGGAGACGCAAAGGTCTTTATGATGACATTGCGCTATCGGGGTTTGACCTCCCCTGTAACATTGGTCTTGTATACGCTTTCCTTGGTTATTGGTCGACCACTGCCAACGCCTTTATTTTTCCTTGGGGTATGATGACCCCCACACTACTTGACGTGACGGCGATACTTGGCCTTCCGATACAAGGAGCTGAAGCGCATGTCTTAGGCGATATAGATATTGCCGACTTAGGCATCAAGGTTTCAAAGACTTCTTTCGGCTATGGCCACTTCATGGCCAACAACAGCCGAGTATCGCCTCTCCTAGTCGACGATGCTGAGCATTATGCTTTCCTTCATTTTTGGTTCAGCCGATATTTTATCTGCACATGATCTTGTGCAGTCGTGAAGGAATTGGAAATTTGTGTGGCGTTAGCTATTTTTGGGGAAGATGTCATGAGCATATCACTTCCTGACTTATCTATATGGCTCTTGGCGATGCCCAAGCAAGGTTAAGGGACTCCAAAAATCTGGATACCTTAGCCGGTCCCCTATGGTTCCTTCAGCTGTGGATCACCCTATATTTTCCAGAGTTTATTCCTGATGGTTTTGATGACCGCCGTTTTCCATTAAACACGCCGGTGCTAGCCGATACTCTTTGGAAAACACCTTTAGTGTCTCAGGACGTTTTCGAGACCATTATACATATTGACAACCGATATTTGAAAGATGGGCCACCCCCGATTGAGTCTGTCAAGTAGCCGATGACAACCTTACATTCTCCAGCTGAGAATTATGACCCACACATGGGGGCATATTCTTATGGCTAGGGATCTTTTTGGTGGCTTGAATCCCACTTCTAGGAATAATAAGTTGACCACGGAGCCCTATCGGCCAAATTTTATGGCAAGGCAATTTGGTCTTACTCAGCACGTACCATGGCCCCACCATAATAGTATTTTTCAACCCAACGCTGCATTCTTGATGCAAAACAGGTGAAGGAGATAGCCGATCACAATCTTGAGAGGCTCGCCCTATTTGACTGGCAGCTGTTTCCCCCGAGAGGAAATACTACTGTTGCTTTTGACGATTGGTGGAACACGACCAAGGAGAAATTCTTCCAGTCTCCTTTAGATGTCTATTGTGATCGGCTGGTCTTGTCAAAGAAGAAAAAGACCAAAGAAACTTCTAAATCGCGGGTGAAAGAGGCCCCTTTGAAAACTACTCCCTTTAAATAGGCTAGACCTGCTGGCTCAAGGTCTTCCATCAGGTTGCGGAAAACTAAGAGAAAAGGTAAATTGTTTTCTACCTATGTGTCGGCCAGATTATTCTTGTGAATTTTTGGCTAACATCTTTCATGTGTCTTTCAGCAACTTAATCCCCCCAGCGCTTGTCGATTTGGATATCACTTCCAACAACGAATCCTCGTTACCCAGGATATCTGTTCCCAAGCAACCCAGACGAAGCGGAGGGGTTGTTATCTGAGATCATAGTGAGGAAGGCCTCCATAGAACCAGAGTTCCTATTTCAGCCGAAGATGAGGAGGAAATTGAGGTATATCCATTGTCTAGCTCAAATACCTCTGTATCAGCTATCTTTCAGTATTCATGTTTTATATTTTCCCTCCAGGGACCACAACTCATAAGACGCCAACGGTCGCAGACAGCGTTCGGTGCCCCTCTTCATATTAGATCGTTCTCCTCGACCCATGCTCCCACGCATCCGCAGGATCCATTATCGGCTGTCCCCAAGGCCAATATTTCTCTTATCGAGGCAACTGAAGATTTTTATGTTGATGCATCCATAGAGGTATATCCTTTCTCTTATGCTTGGTCCTTCACGATTTCCAAACCCTTGCCTTTATTCTAAACCTGCCCTTTTCGTACAGGAGATGGCTGGAGATGATCCCCCGACTTAAGGTAATCCAGCTGATGACTCAGAAGTGCCAGTCGAGATCGTCTCTGAAGACGCTTCTGTAATATTTTGGATTAGTCGATATTGCACCTGCACCATCTTCGTCTGTTGGCCTTCATCGGGAGTGAGTCGAAGAGTCTTTTGCCAAAGGGATTCAGTAAAGAAAAGTTCCATGCTTTGAGGGCTTTTTTTGTTCTGACTGTCAAAAGAAATAAAGGATTCTCCCATTTTGGCAACCGCCTATAATGACATGGCCTTGGATCTAAATGACTTATTTACTTTACATAAAATGGCCAAAGATAACCATGATGAGGTGGTCGCTGCTCTAAAACGTTTGGGGTCTCTTCGGCAAGAGAAGAAACACATTCAGACTTCTTTCAATGAGGTGAATGCAGAAAGGCATCAGAATGTCAACCGAATGAATGAATTGCAGAAGCAATTATCAAAACTGCAAGCCGAGTTGGAGAGGGTCCATGTGGAGATAAAGGCTATTACTCCAGCTATAGGTGCCTTGGAGTCGACTATTAAGGCCCAAGATTCTTTCCGCTCTTCTTTGTTTCGGCAGGGCATTAATTTGGATGACAAGATTCGGGAACTTGGTAACTAATAGGTAATTTGGGAATTGGATCAGAAAGCGGGCAATGAATGACTGGACCAACTGGAGAATGAGTGGACTGTGTGGAAAAATAGACTCGCTCAAGAAACACCAACACTGCCTGCTAGTTTTTCCAAAGTAGCATCCGAGGGAACTTAGTCTTCAGTTATGGCTACTTCTTTACCGGTTGATTCCGTTGCTCAGTTGTCAGCCGACATCCTTATGGACTTGCAGTCCGAAGGCATTGCTGCTTCTGTTACTCAAGAAGTATTGCTAGCAATCGAACATCAGCAAGAAGACATTCTAACTGCCGACATTCAAGCTTTTTTTGAGATCCCATCAGTGGTGGTGGCTGAGCCTTTGTTTGATACAGAAAAGGGGTTTCCTGAAGCAGTAGGAGCATATGAGGTAGTAGCCATTGGTGCGGCTGATAAAGAGACTATGGCTATCCAGGGTTACCAAGCATCGGTAGATTCGACTATTCCTGAGACCCCTATGACTGATGATGTAGCGCAACCCCTAGCTGGTGACTTGTCAACCAACTTGCCTTTCTA
Source organism: Anisodus acutangulus (assembly GCA_029783415.1). NCBI lineage: Eukaryota > Viridiplantae > Streptophyta > Magnoliopsida > Solanales > Solanaceae > Anisodus > Anisodus acutangulus. The sequence goes on along the minus strand of CM056507.1, from coordinate 20,463,258 downwards.
GTTTTATTGACCCCAAATCGAATGGTCTATTTTTTGTGACCAAGCAGTGGTGGATTCGGCTAAGCCTGAGATTTCTATAACTGATAATGTAGAGCAACCCCCAGCTAGCGAAATGCCAACCAACTTGTCTTTCTAGTTTTATTGACCCCAAATTGAAGGGTCTATTTTTATGACCAAGCAGTCGGTCTGTGGCTGTCGTTTACTCTTGTATTCCCCAAATTGAAGGGAAGTACTTCTAATCTTTTTATGTAATTGTGACCAGGTTGCCGGCTTGTGGCTATCACACATTCATGTATTCCTTAAATCGAAGGGAATTAGTTTCTTTTGTGTGGATAGGCAGACAGTCTGTCACTGTTGCTTACTCATGCATACCCAAAATTGAAGGGTGATACTTTTTTAAGTACTTGCTATTTACGTTTCTGTCAAGCTCCTCATCATGCATGTCTATTAGTCGGTACGCATTGCCAGCAATCCGTTGGCTTACTACGAAGGGTCCTTCCTAATTTGGCGACCATTTGTCAAATTTACGATCTTTCATTCCAAGCGGCAATACAGTTTTCCAAACCAAGTCTCCTTCAACGAGCCTCTTGGGCTTAACATGCTTGTTGTATGCTTTAGCCATTTTCCGTTTACTGGCTTCGATTCTTTCCAGGGCCATCAGTTGATCTTCATTTAGATGATCTAACTCAATTAGCATGGCCTGCTGATATTATTCCAAGCTTAAATAATTCTGTTTGGTCACCCGTAATGACTTAACATTAATTTCCAGGGGTAACATTGCATCTTGGCCATAGGTTAGCCGATAAGGTATTGTCCCCTTAGCAGTAGACTTAGAGTTTCTGATTGCCCAAATAGCTTCATCCAAAGTGAGATGCCACAATGTCGGTCTATCCTCCACATTTTTACTAATTATGTCCACAATAAGCTTGTTAGCTGCCTCGTCTTGTCCGTTCGCCTGTGCATAATAAGGTGAAGATGTGATCATCTTGATCCCAAACTTCTCAACAAAGGCTGCCACCTTAGAACTAGTGAACACCATCCCTTGATCGGTTGTAATCATCTTAGGAGTACCATATCTATATATGATCTGGTGTTGGATAAACTGAATAACATCTATTTGATGAACCCTCTTCATCGGTTGTGCCTCTACCCATTTAGTGAAGTAATCAGTAGCCATAATAATAAAATTATATCCTTTAGCTGATTGTGGGTGAATATTACCGATGAGGTCTATAGCCCATCCTTTGAAAGGCGAGGGCTTCACGATCGGGTGCAACAACTCGGCTGGTACCCGTTGGATTAGTTCATGTCTCGGACACTTTTTACAACATTTTTTGCGTATTGAAAGCAATCGGCCATGATGGTAGGCCAATAATAGCCATGACGATAAATCAACCATTTCATCGTTGGCCCGGCTCTATGTGATCCACAAATTCCTTTATGAACTTCTCCCATGACTCTTATGGCCTATGTCTCATCAATGCACTTGAGTAGCACTCCATTTATGCCTCTTTTGTAAAAATCATCATCAATAAGCACATACTTCAAGGCTCTCCTCTTAACCTTAAGGTCCTTGCAAGTGGAATGATCTTTTAAGTAGCCGATTAACACCTTCTTCCATGAGTCGATCTGGTCCATGGCTAACACCTCGGCTGGCAGCTCATCATACTCTAGAGTGAGTAGAGACTTCCTAAAGCCAGAAGCTTCTTATGCTAAGTCGTTAGCCTTAACATTCATGCCCCTGGGAGCATAACTTAACGTAGATGATGCAAACCTACTAAGTAACCTGCTAGCCATTTCATAACGGGCCAATAAATTTGGATCTTTGTAGTCATATTCCCCAGCCAGCTGTTTGATAACCAACTGATAGTCTCCATGAATCTTGATGCACTTTGCTTTCATGGAAACTAGGAGTTTGAGTCCTATGATGAGAGCATCGTATTCAGCTTGGTTATTGTCAAGTCAGAATCTAACCAATAAGAGAACCTCTATATTTCATCTCTAGGATCGGTTATCGTTATTCCAGCTCTAACTCCCTTTTAGGTTCTTGACCCATCAAAAGTTAGCGTCCAGGAGATGACGTCCATACATGCAGTAGAGGAGGTGCATGGGTCCTCCGCATCTATACAAGGGTGGTTTGCCAAGAAATCGGCTAGCGCCTGACCTTTGACAGCCCTGAGTGTCCTGTACTCGAGAGAGAACACAGTGAGGTTGATTGTCCATTTCATTAGTCATCCTTGCAAAATAGGTCTATTCAATAAGTATCAGACGATGTCAATTTTTGCACAAAATGTGAACCACATGTGGCATTAAATAATGTTTAAGTTTTGTACAAGCATAGAATAAGTACAAACAAAGCTTCTCTATAGGGGTATATCTGGTTTTGCCTCATTGAGCATTCGGATAAGGTAGTAAACTTCCCTTTCGGTTCCATTATTGGCATCCTGTGCTAACATGCAACTGATAGACAAATCTGCAGCCGAGATGTACAACTTCAACGATTTCCCTGGCATGGGAGACACCAACACATGAGGAGTTGCTAAGGCCTTTTTAATTTGATCGAATGCCTCTTGTTGTTCCGGACACCATACTAGCTCTTCCGAGTCTTTAAGCTTAAGCAAATGTGAGAAAGCCTTCATTTTGCCAGCTGAATTAGATATGAACCTCCTTAGGAAGTTGATCTTCTCTAACAGGCTTTGTAGCTCCTTATTTGTTCTGTGTGGTGCAGATTCCATTACTGCCCGGGCTTTGTTATGATCTATCTCAATACCTTTCTTATATACCAAGAAGCCCAGGAAGTTGCCAGTCGATACTCCAAACATGCATTTGGCTGGATTCATTTTAATATTATGAATCCTCATTCTTTTAGTGCTTGTTCGAGATTGGCTAAATGATCTTTGAAGTCTTTAGATCTCACCACCAGATCATCAATATAGACCTCCACAGTCTTTCTGATCAAATTATGGAAAATGGTGTTCATTTCCCTTTGATAAGTAGCCCCAGCATTCTTTAGACCAAACGGCATAACTACCCACTCGTAAATGCCCAAGGCTCCTGGACACCTAAAATTAGCCTTGTGAATGCCCTCTTCGGCAACTGCTATCTGATTATAGCCAGAGTATCCATCCATAAATGTCAACACACCATTAGCGGCTGCCGAATCGACTAGCATATTGGCTATAGACATGACATATTCATCTTTGGGAGTGGCTAGATTTAGGTTCCTGTAGTCAATACATACCCGAACCTTTCCATTCTTCTTCTTGACTTGTAAAATATTTGCCAACCATTTCACATACCTAGCCATTATGATGAACCCTGCCTTCAGTAGCCATTCAATCTCAGCTTTAATTTGAGGCATCAGCTGAGGGTGATATCTTCTGGGCGGTTGTTTATCAGGTGTGAAACCCTCTTTGATTGGCAGTCTATGCTCTACCAAAGTACGTGCCAGCCCGGGAATCTCATGATAATCCCATGCGAAACAGTCCTTATACCGCAGTAGATGAGCCATTATGAGGGACTTCCTCAATACCCAAGTTGATATCTTCCATGGGATCCTGAGATTCAAAACTAGGCATAGGCCTTCTTATGGGTGATTCAAGTTCCATCGGCAAATCAATGTCATCGGCTGCCAGTGTTGGTTCTTTGTCGTAGTCCCCTACCGGTGATGCCTCGGCTATCCTGGCTTCAGAGCTTAGAGTAGTCATCCAACGCCACATATCACGTATGATTTGGGTCTCCTCAATTATCTAACTCTTCCAAAGTAAGCCGTGGTTAGGCTAATTATTTTATTTCAAAACCTCGTGGAGTAAGATTGCAGTATTCCCAAGATCCTTCTTCATATTGCTCTGCGACAACTATGTGAACCACATAGGGTGTTCTTAACCCCTGCTTGAAATGGGTTATCGTCGACTGGGATGATTTTTATCTTGTCTCCTTCCTAGAAAATGAGCTTTTGATGCATCGTGGAAGAAAGGCATCGACTGGTGTGAATCCAGTAACTGCCCAATAGGATGGCGTATGACATCTTACCGTCTATCACAAAGAAGGCAGAACTTACCGTCTTAGGATCTACGGTGATTTCTGCTACTAAGATTCCCAAAGCTTTAGAGGCCTATCCCATAAAGCTAGATATTTTTATGTTAGTTTGGATGAGATCCTCCTTGGTTTTTTTGAGGTTTTCAAAGTAATAAGCGGTATCACATTCAACACAACCCCATTATCGACGAACACTCGGCTGAAAGCTTTGCCGTTAATGTAGGCCTTAACATAGATGGTTTGAGGTATTTAACCATCTCTTTCGTAGGTGCACCGAATACAGTGCTCAAAGAGTCCCTAGCTGAGGTATCGGCTAATGTCACCCATTCAGTGTCTTCCACATACATATTGACTTCTAGGCTATCCAGCTTAGAGCAATCAAGCTGACTATTTCAATGGCTGCCCAAATCTCATCGACTGAATCATGCTTAAATAAATCAAAGATGAAGTCTCCTACCGCATTCAATTCGTTTGATGAGAAACTAGTATCTTCCATCTCCTGGAGGCATATATGAATCGGCTGGGGTTCTAATGCATGGATCCTTTGTGCGACCTGTGGAACCACCTCGACTAGGGATTCCTTAAGAATATTAGTCTCCCATCCAAGTTCCTCTGTCGGGTCATTATCAGGCTGTATATTCAGTTCTGGTTGGTCTAAAGCTTCTCTTTCATGTAGCACTGTCTCTGAAGAGGTTGAGCAAAATGTTCGCTCGGTAGCCTCAGCTACGGTAGACTTAGGAATTTCCTGTTTATCGGTTGCCTCAGTGCTGGATATCATGTGCAACGTTAGCTTCATCTTGCGCAAGGCTTTGGCACGCTGCATCCTTTTTTTCTGTGTCCTGGACATGACACCCGGCGGTGCCTCTTTATTTCCAGAAGCCTGATTAACGAACCACTTTCCTTCCTCTATATTGGCGGTTTGTTTAATCATCCTATGGGGTCTCATCTGACCTTCATCCCTTACTGTGATACGCAAGGAAGAAACAAATTCCTTCATGTTGAACTCAGCCATCATCTGTTTAGCCATAGGTAGTGGTTTCTCATCTATCCGGGGCACGCTCGGCTTCTCATCGATTGGAAAACATGCTTGCCCTCAAGCCTGCTGGGTCCCTTTTGAATACCGAGTACTATTTGTGAGGTTCCCGAGCAATGTGCTCTGGTTTATAAGAGCGGCCACAAAAATTGCTTCTAGCTGGCTGCCTGTCCGTGTCCTCATATATGTCACGTAAGCTGCCTACCCGATCAAATACAGAGGTCTTGGTGACCCCCTCCTTACCAGTGGGCTTCTTTGGAACCCATATAGTTTTCATCGGCTGTTTCCCCTTGACGCTCTTTGATTGATCTGGCTTGGCAAATGATACCATAGATATCCGTATTGCGGGGAAGGGGTCAGTATCAACAGATATTTCAGCTATGCTTTTATCGGCTAGCTTGAACCTGCCCTCCTTGATGCCCTTTTGAATTGCCTTCCTGAAGACCACACAATTAGAAGTAGCGTGGCTATATGAATTATGCCACTTACAATACTTTTTATCCTTGAGTTCTTTGGTAGACGAAATCCTATGGCCATCCAGTAGCCGAATCTGTTTATCTTTAAGCAGATGATCAAAGATCTGATCTGCCTTTGTAATGTCAAAAGAGTAACCGATCCTGTCATCAGTCAAACTCGTCTCCTTTCCCTTCGTAGCTTTCAGGGCTGGACAAGAGTAAACCTTACCCCAGACAATCTCGGCTACCATTGCGTCTGCCGTGTAATCGATTGACTCTGAGTCAAACTCATCTGCCTCAATAATGGATACCAAATGGGAACCTCGGTTTCAGTTAGCTTTTCTTTGTTTTTTCTCCTAGATATACTGCTCTATTTAGCTAGCCTTCTCGGCTAACTGACTTAAGTCAGATCAGGATTGTCCCACTAATTTCTTCTTTAGCGAAGGATGCATGTTGTTGATTTTCATGTGGGCGCATTTTGATTCACGGAAGTGTATAGTGTATTTCCTAACCTTCCTTCTGAATCTCTTGATATAATTAGTAGCCGTCTCATCGACCTGTTGCTTGAGATTCGTCAGGTCGGTTACAGTAACCTGAGGTTGGAGCCAATAAATTCTATCATGGAAACAACGCTCCATGTCTGCCCAGCTCTGTATGGAGTCGGGGGTCAAGGATGAGTACCAGGAAAATGTTGTTCCAGTTAGAGAAATGGGGAATAACTGCAGCTTGTGATACTCGTTCTGGCAAACTTCGCCACATTTGGCGGTAAATCTATTGATGTGCTCAATGGTAGATTTTTCGTCATCACCCAAGAAAGTGGCAAAATTAGGCATTTTGAAGCCTCTCGGTAATGGTGCTATCCGATCTACCCAATCGGGGTAGGGCTTCCTGTAAACAGGCATGTCCAAGGGCTTTAGTTGGATGCCAAAGTACCTCTTCATGGTATTCGCAATAGCTTCAGGGTTCATCTGCTGTGAAGTCCTCTGCCGATTCTCAACTGGAACTAGCTGGTAGGCATTTTGAACCGGAGTTCTCTATTCTGCACCTTTTTGAATAGGGTTTTGAAAGTTGTAGGTATTCTATTGGCCATGACCAATAGGTGGGGTATATCCCCATTGCTGTTGTCGGGCATAGCCACCAAAACTTGCAACCCGAACTCCTAGAACAACTGATGGAACTTAAGTATAAGGTGGAAAAGTGTTCCATGTCTGCTCTTCCCCGACATCAGTCGTTCCTAGAAAGTTTGCGCTTCCTGGATGGTATGGATTGGGTACCGGTTGTGACTGCTGGAATGGTGTCCTATTGTAGAAAGCGTCACCAGATAGCCTAGCATGGTCATAGTCGGGAGCCATCGGCTGCCAATTCGGCTGGACAATATTAGTCGTATGTATAGTAAGGCCGTTTGCATGAGCGTACGACATAACGGGAGCCAAACCAAAGTGTCTGGATGCCTGAACTGGTCTCCGAGTCATATTGATCTCTCCATACTGCAGATTAGCTTGGTCGAGTGGCACAGTGTGCCCCCCAGCGTTTGGTGGCAACCATACAATAGATTGGTTGCCAAGTTACTGGGCTTGTGCTCCTAGGTGTGTTATCGGCTATACCTGAGTAGGTACTGACCGATACAAATTCGGTTGAGGAACAGCACCTGGAGTCATAGTTGCATGTTGCACAGTGCCACTCATCAGAGGGATGACAGAGCTAGCCAAACCTTCTCCTGGATGCAGTCAATTGACTTCCAGTTCCCTCGCCTGATGAACCTCATTATGCACCATTGGCTCAACAATGTCGGCCAACGTTTTGTAAACTTGGTACATATTGTCGTGGATGCCTATGTCAATCTAATTCTAATGAATGATGTGGTCATGACAGTTGGACCTTTAGGTTGACTGAGTTCACCCATAGCTTGGGTTGATGGAGGAAGTGGAGGGGTACCAACCGATGTAGGCATACCTGAAGAAAGTGGTGGCTCGTTGTTCCTTCTGGGAGGATTCTGTATAGGATGTGAACTGGGCTCTGGGTTCATTTTCTTACCTGACCTTAGGCGCATATGCCAAGCGTGATCCTGACCTGGAGAATCAAACTTCACTATGAGACCACCTATGGTCCCACAGGGCGTGCCAAATTTGTTCCCATCCGAAATGTTTGCCGTTTTATCGGCTGACGAAATCGGATGACAAATTGATTCCTTAACTAAGCGATTTGGGCTGGAAGCGGAACTCTAACTTCCAGTAATGGGTTCCTCAACTACTCCAAAAAGCATTAGGATGGTGATTGAGTAAACTAAGTGGTAAGAAACATAAATACAGCTAGAGTGCAATAAAGGCGATAAAAATATGTAAAAATTAGTTTTTTTATTGATTGTTTGGTCTTTATTCTGTACAAGTAATCTTACATTTATACTACAAGAAATAAGACGTGACCCCCCTATGTTAGCCACTAAATTACCCACTAAATCCACCAGCCAACTATGAGGAGGTGGTGCCAATTTTTGCTCTTTATTTTCCTCTTGCATGACCGACGATACTTCCTTCTAGCTGTTGATGGTTTGTTTATGTTTCTTTGGGTCTAGAAGGTGCTTTGACTTGGTCTTCGAGGCGTTCAAATATGTGTGGGTCCCAGTTATTCCTTGGACTTGTGATTCGGCCAGGTTACCGAAATAGCCGATGGAGCTTTTCTAGCCGAGGGCTAAGACTAATAGATTCGGCTACGAGTCAGTTCGGTTATCAACTTAGAATTCTGTTGCCTGCTTATTTTGAGATTTTCACCTTCGGTTGCCACTTGATTCGGCTAAACACAAAGTATTTTTGAGTCTTAACATAAAGACACAATAAAAATTGATGTAATAAATCTTGTAATATTCACATGAATAAAAAAGATTTAAAAATGTATGTCAAGATCTTATTACCTTCTTCAATCTCCTCAAGCTTTTCAATATTATCTAACTATTCACGCAAATCAATAGTAGTAGATTGCAACCAATTTTGTGCACAAATAAGAGCTTCCAATGTTTTAAGAGTTAGAGAACTCCTAAATGAATCTTTACACGGCCACCGGTTCTAAAAGCTTGTTCACTAGATACAGTCGACACCGGAATAGCTAGAACATCCTTAGCCATCTTCGAGAGAATAGGGAATCTCGTTCTATTTCTTTTCCACCATGCCAAGAGATCAAATTCGATTTTCTTTTCTATCAACTCGTCATTCAAGTATTTGGCTATTTCCGTTGCATTTTCTTTTTTCTTTAGAGATTCCATGCGCTTTGCGAATTGAGAATCAAGAAAGTCTAAACTTTTATCACATTCATCAATATCCATGGCACGAGAAACTTCATTAGATGTTGAATCTTCAATTTTATCTTGTTCACATATATATAATCTCTTATATTCTTGATATAACTCATCCAAAGATTCAACAACACTAGCAGTTCTTGATTTTCTTAAGAGACGGACTATCGCAACCATACATTTCACAAAAGCAGAACTCAACATAATCTAGCTTGAAACGTGGATCCAGAACAATCGCAACATACAACAAGTAATTGATCCTACTACTAATATACCAATACTTATCAAATTTATTCATCATTCTTAAGGCCATGCTTTTCATGTCATCATCCTCGTGGCCATGCTTTTCATGTCATCATCCTCGTGAACAGAAAGTGATCCAATTGCAGAATGAATAGCAACCAATTCACGAAAGAAAATATTAGTATATAATGACCCAGAAAACTTCAATGTCACGCTATAAAATAACTTTAAAAACTTTGCAAAGCACCTTGCATCTTGAAAATCTTCATGCTTATGAGGACCAATAATTTGTTGGAAATTTGCCTTTGGTGGGGAGGTGCGTCCACCGTATTTAATGACTTAAACACTAGGGTTCTTTATGTTGGAGGCTTTGTCTCTTCACACATGCATAATCTACTAAGTGAGTAGATGACCGTATGGCCAAATATCGTCAAATTTTGTTAAGAAATGAAAGAGATATTGGTCCACGAAGTAAGGTGTTTGAGGCATGGAAATATGGTGTGGGACAAATCTACCATATCGGTGGAAAAATGAAGAATTGTTCTCTTTATAAGTCTCAAAATTGGTTAAGGGTTTGAGAACCCAAGGGGTAACCCATGTGTTTGAAGGAGGGAGGACCTAGATGTGCTTGGGTTCAAGGCTAAGCCCATACGCGCGCCGCCGCCGCTCGGCCATCTCGTCCGGGATCGGGTCGTGGGCTTTGGTCTTTGGGATTCTTCTAATAGACCCACAAATTGTTTAATATTTATAGTTTGGTCCCTGGAGTTTCTGGAAAGATGAAATTGGGAACAACGGAAGGCAGAAAGTTTCTGCCTACCGTTTGGGTTGGCTTTTGGAACGTTGTAACAATCCAGATTTAGTGTTTCTTGATTTCAGGTTATCAAGATTCAAGACTCAACAAGCTTGCGACAGTTCTGAACATTGGCTTGTTTGTTTATCCTTTCGAACACTTGTAATATTTATTTACTTCCCGTACTGCTTTACATATCCAACACAATTTTCTTATCTCTTTTTTCTTATTCACAGGCTTCTTCCTCCCATTTTTCATTTCGTCAGAAAAATTACCACCATCATTGATCTTAGAACATTCAGTAATTTTCTGATCTTTTTGTTTCTTATTTCTTACCTCTTTCCTTTCATCTCCTGCTCCATTATAACCTCTATCAACGTATTTATCTTTTATAGTTTTGGTAATCTAATTCTATTCTCACAAAAGCTTTCTCAAACTTTTCAACATGTTCTAACATTTTGTATGTGGAATTCCATATAGTATCGAGATCAAGACAAACAAAATGGTTACAAGAGATCTTCTATTTCTCTACACATTTTTTGAACAAATCATACTTGGCAGTATAAAGAATGGATCTTGGGTCTAACTCAACCCCAAAAGATAGCTTGTATGGTGAGGATTGTCCAAGTCCATATAAGGAGTCCATGTTCCTATTCCATATCCGATGTGTGACTCTTAACACTCCCCCGCACGCCCAGACCTTGTTAACTGGAGTGTGGATAATATAATTTGGGGGCCCAATATCGGTGAACAAAGAATTGGAATGGGTCTGGCTCTGATACCATGTAAAGAATGGATCTTGGACCTAACTCAACCCCAAAGCTTTTGGGGTTGAGTTAGGCCCAAGATCCATTCTTTATATGGATAATATAATTTGGGGCTCCAATATCGGTGAACAAAGAATTGGAATGAGCCTGACTCTGATACCATGTAAAGAATGGATCTTGGGCCTAACTCAACCCCAACTTTTGGGGTTGAGTTAGGCCCAAGATCTATTCTTACATGGTATCAGAAATCAAAACCTAAACTCTATTTCTTCATTTACCCGAGAACCAAAGTTGTTTGTCTTCCTCTTCGCCTACTTTGTCAGAAAACAAAATGTTTTGTAGAAAACATAACTTTGTGTCAGTTTTTTTCTCTGCAACACACTGTGTCAGTTTTTTTCTTTCTTTACCCATTAACCAAAGTTGTTTGTCTTCCTTTTCACCCAATTAGTCAGAAAACAAAACGTTTTGCAGAAAATAAAACTTTGTGTCAGCGTTTTTCTCTCTTTACTCGAGAACAACTTTTTGTCTTCCTTTTCTCCCTTCAGCAAGAATAATCCGCTATAATGATTCCTCAACAGCCCGATATTTAGGGTTCGTCGACCTCAACAAGTCTCGATCTACCCACATCGGTGACACAACCCCACCCATCGTCAAACCCAGATATTAACCACTCAGCCGCTGTACCCAGTTAACAGACCGATCCGACCCCATACAAGAACCCGAATCAAACACCATACTGGAACTCGGATCCATCCACACACAGTGACCTCGACCCGACAACCAGCAAACATACCCAGCCCATCTCATCGCACCGTATGGAAACCCGTGCTCAACATAGGATTTTCAAATCGAAAATCCAATTTAACCTATATACACAAACCATATCCCACATTCCCAAAAACCCAAATTAGCAAAATTAGACCTTAATTGGAATGCGGTCATGTGTGAGGAGTTTAATGCTTTAATAAAACACTACACTTGAGATTTGGTTCCTCGACCGAAGGGGGTGAATGTGATCTGATGCATGTGACTTTTTTGTCACAAGTACAGAGACAGTGGTGATCTAGAGATGTATAAGGCGAGACTTGTGGCTAATGGCACAAATCAGCAGGAAGGTATTGATTGTGGTGAGACATCCAGTCCGGTTGTTAAATCGGCTACTATTCGCACAGTTTTGAGTATAGTCATGGGCAGGAACTAGCATATTCATCAACTTGATGTGAAAAATACATTTATACATGGGAATTTGAAAGAAACGGTTTATATGCATCAACCGCCTGATTTTGTCCATCTAGTAGCCCCCCAATATGTATGTTGTCTCTGTAAGTCACTCTATGGCTTAAAACAGGCCCCTAGAGCGTGGTATGATCACTTTGCACAGTATATCATGCAGATTGAATTTGTGTGCAGCAAGTGTGATAATTTTCTATTTATTTTTCATAGAGGTAGTAGCATTGCATATTTATTATTGTATGTTGATAATATTGTGCTCATTGCCTCCTCTGATTTGTTGAAAAATGAGCTCATTACGCTGCTCAAAACAGAATTTGCTATGCCTGACTTGGGGAAGTTGAACTATTTTTTTAGAGATTTCTGTGACTAGATCTGCAAATACTATGTTTCTTTGTCAGCGTAAGTATGCAGAACAGATTTTATACAGGGCTAAAATGGTGAATTGCAAGATCATGGCTACTCCAGTTGACTCAAGATCAAATCTTAGTGCTTTAGATGGTGATCCAGTGTCAGATCCCACTCTTTATAGGAGTCTTGCAGGTGCACTGCAGTACCTCACTTTCACCAGGCCAGATATTGCTTATGTTGTTCAGTAGGTATGCTTATTTATGCATGCCCCCAGGGAGCCTCACTTTACTTCCCTCAAACGTATCATTCGATATGTTAAGGGCACACTTGATTATGGTTTGCATCTATAGACCTCCGTACCGAACATGTTGTTGTCATATACAGATGCCGATGTGGGACTCTTAACAGGCAGGAGAAGACCGTACATATTTAATTGCATTTCGAATTCTAATTATAGCTTTATCTTGTTCCGCTAAGCCTTCTTTCACAATTAATTAACAATGTGGGCAGCACATCTCACATTATTGTCTAAAATTGAATCTTTCCACTTTACGCACTTCATCAAGTAATCAAGGCAAGTATCATTTGAACTTGCATTGTCTACCGTCACTGTAAATACACTTTCAATTCCCCAATTAAGCAAACATTCCTCAATGGAATTTCCAATTATCCTTCCTGCATGACTCTCAACGATTTGGAAGTTTAAAATCCTCTTTTGGTATAACCAATCATCGTCAATCCAATGTGCTGTAAGACACATATAATTAAGACTTTGAATTGACGTCCAAGTATCTGTGGTAAGACATAATCGATGATTTTTAATTCGTTTTGCCAATTTGAGTTTCTCTTTAACATAAAGCTCTAAACAATCTCTTACCACAATATTTCTCGAAGGGATTATAAATCTTGGTTCAAGCACCCTGCTAAACCTTTTAAAACCTTCCCCTTCTACAATTTAAAAGGTAATTCATTAATAATAATCATGGCAGCCAATGCATTTCTAACTTCCTCTACATTAAGTGGCCTTAGTTTGTCAATTTCTTTTCCATCACCTTTCTCACCTTTGATGGTAAAATCAGTTATTGATTTTTGACTTTTCTCTCTTTTGTAGGCATACAACTTACACCGATCCATATGGTTCCACATACTTGAAGTGCCATTCCGCCCTGGAACAGTAAGTTCCGTCTTACAATAATTACATGTAGCCTCACTTCAACTCTAATAACACAAGATATTTACGTGGAAAACTCCTTGCTCAAGGGATTAAAAACCACGATCCACCACTGTAGGATTTTCAAAAACTCTACTATGACTGAGCAAATTTTAGATTACAAACTATTTGCAACCTAGGAATTAAACTCTTAATCTCTCACCCCTTACAATAACTCTATTGCAAAGATACACCTTGACTAACTCTAGCCAAGTGAACTGTTAACCTCTCTTACTCACAATAACTATTGCAAGAACTTTACAATAACTCTATTGTAAATACACACCTTGACTAACTCTAGCCAAGAGAACTCGTTAACCTCTCTTACTCACAATAACTCTATTGCAAAGACATACCTTGACTAGCTCTAGTCAACAACAAACCAACTCAGCAGTTTTAAAAGCCAAAACACCTACAACATGCTTCTTAAGAGAAGATAGAGACATTATGCTTCTTAAGGTTTATTGTGAACCGATCCATATGCTTCTACGATTTATTGTCACTTGTTCTGATCTGAAACTCCTGAACGAAAAAGAAGATAGAGACATTATGCTGGGAGACCTGGAGCAATCTGTTGGGTACCGGGATTTTGGGTATTGTAGAAGCATTAATGTTCAGGAGGTTAATGGTGTTGTTCGTAGGATGCGCAGGGGACAAGCGACCGGGCCCAATGAGATCCTAGTTGAATTTTGGAAGAGCGCAGGCAGGACAGGTTTGGAGTGGCTAACGAGTTGTTTAAAGTCATTTTTAAGATGACGAGAATGCCCGAAGAATGGAGGTGGAGTACAATGATTCCTTTGTACAAGAACAAAGGTGATATCGAGAGTTGCAACAACTATAGGTGTATCAAGCTGCTAAGGCACACTATAAAAGTTTTGGAAAGAGTCGTGGAGATGAGGGTGAAAGAGGCGTGTCTATTTCCGAGAACCAGTTTGGATTTATACCGGGGCGTTCGACTATAGAAGCCATCCATCTTATTAGGAGGTTGGTGGAGCAGTATAGGGAGAGGAAGATAGACTTAAATATTGTTTTCATCGACCTCGAGAAGGCATATGACAAAGTCCCTAGGGAGGTTCTATGGAGATGTTTGAAGGCTATAGGCGTACACTAGGGTGATCAAGGATATGTATGGAGCTAAGACCTGGGTACGGACATCAGGAGGAGACTCGGAGCACTTTCCAGTGACAAGGGGCTGCAACAGGGTTCAACTCTTAGACCATTCCTATTTGCCTTGGTGATGGATAAACTGACATGACAAATTAAAGGGGAGGTGCCATGGTGTATGTTATTCGCAGATGCTATAGTCCTAATTGATGAGATTCGCATCGGTGAATGCTAAGTTAGAGGTTTGGAGATAGACTCTGAAGTCTAAAGGGTTCAGGCTGAGTAGGACTAACACAGAATACTTGGAGAGCAAGTTCAGTAACGGGAGCGACCTTGAGACAGGCATGGAGGTGAGGCTTGGTACTCAGGTCATTCTGAAGAAAGGAAGCTTCAAGTAGCTCAGGTCTATTATCCAAGGGAATTGATAGATTGATGATGATGTCACACATCGTATTGGGGCAGGGTGGATGAAATAGAGGCTCGCATCTGGAGTCTTGTGCGATAAAAATGTGCCACCAAAACTTAAAGGCAAGTTCTATAGGGTGGTGGTTATATCTATTATGTTGTATGGGGCGGAGTGTTGGCCAGTCAAGACGTCGCATATCCAAAAGATGAGAGTAGCGGAGATGAGGATGCTGAGATGGATGTGTGGGCATACAAGGAGGGATATAATTAGAAATGATGATATCCGTGACAGAGTGGGAGTGGCTTCGGTGGAGGATAAGATGCGATAAGCGAGGTTGAGATGGTTTGGGTATGTACAGAGGAGAAACACGAATGCTCTAGTGCAGAGGTGTGAGAGGTTAGCTATGGATGGGTTTAAGAGGGGTAGAGGTAGGCCGAAGAAATATTATGCAGAGGTGATTAGATGGGATATGGCGTAGGCGCAACTTACTGAGGACATAACCTTAGATAGGGGGTTGTGGAGGGCATGGATTAGGGTAGAAGGGTAGTAGGTAGTCGAGTGTAGTCCTACTTACATTTAGAAACTAGTTGTTGTAGTGGTATTACTGTAGGCTCGATTATCATATCATACGAACAGGCGCAGTAGTGCTTTATAGTCCACTGTAGTGTGACTTCTGCTGCTATGTGTTCTTTAGTGTACTTTATTTATCTTATTTACCTGCGTTAGTTAATGCTTCATTTTTAGGATGTGCTATCATGGCGTATTCGCTTTTGATACCAGCATTTTCATATTGCTTTAAATTTCTTGATCGGATCTGACTGTTTCTCCTTCTTTGTTTATGCTTATGCCTTGTCGTGTCTTAAGCCGAGGGTTTCTCAAAAACAGCCACTCTGACTACCAAGGTAGATGTAAGGTCTGTGTACACTCTACCCTACCCAGACCCCACGTTGTGGAATTTCACTGGGTATGTTGTTGTTGTTATTCTGATCTGAAACTCGATGACCTTGACGGCTTGTAGGCACAAGCAAGAGCAATTTTAATTTGTGCAAGGTTAGGTTTTCATTTCCCAACATGATGTATATATATGAGGGATGTGAGAAAGTGATCAATCTTAAACCTTAGACTAATAGCATGCGCACAACAACTCTGCAGCAATGCTGCGACACTACTATTATGTCAGCAGCTTTACAGCGGTAGAGTTGACTTGCATCGGGCGAAACTGGTAATAGAACTTGTACTCTCGTTACATGTTTGTCAAATCATCAAAACAATGCAAAACATACATGAGAACATATTATTAATTTCTCCCTTTTTGATGATGACAAACTCCAACATGCAAACTCCAACCACGTTCCCTCTGCGACTCAGATTCCACCCAACCAACCATGTTCCCCCTGCGACTCAGCAAAAATAGACCCCAAAAAGAGCCCAAAACAAACTTCCCCCTTTTGGCATCATAAAAAAGAGAAAAGCAGTAACATGAGGAAGATGCTTGAAGACAATGGTAACTCATTACCACGGGGGACAACAATAATATTAGCAGAAATAAAACTGGCGGAGATAAACACTGTTGCACAATATATAAAATATTTCCCAAGTTAATACACAAAAAAAATATAATCATAAGTACCAACAAATATAAAAACAAACAAGTGGTGCCATCGTTAAATTACAACCTAAATAAGGAAACTGGATAGGGAGTGAGAAGGACGGGGAGAAAGACATAAGGGAAATGGAGAAAGCTAGAATGGAGACTGCTCATAGCCCGGCGAGGAGTGCAACAGTCAGGTTCTTCACCTGTGACCTTAGATCAGCGACTTCAACTTGAAGTTGAGCATTTTCATTCTTTATTGCCTCTGAGGTAGGGGAGGGCATTCGGTATTCGATTCAGTATTTTCAAAGTTCGAGTTCGATAATCGGTAATTGAAAGTAGATACCAAATACCAAATTTTCAAACTTTGGTTCGCTAATTTGATAATCAGTAAATCAATCGGTACGGTATTCAATAAATACCATATTAAACTTGAAGAATTAAAGGCAAAGATCGAGGGACTGTCGGACTGTGCAATTAGAGCATTGAAAATCTTCCATCATATAACAAAGCAAGCTGAACATTTCTTCCTTATTATTCTTTTCAAACAATAGTCCATCCAGTTATATGCTTGGAGCAACCACTGTCCATAAACCATTTTTGATTGCTTCCTCTCATTCCAGCCTCTTTGTCATCATCATATCTAGCCATGAGTGCAAACGTTGACTTATGTGTTGAAGATACATCATCAATCGCCATCATGGATGTTTCTTCTTGATCACCTTCATCTTATGATTCACTAAAGGAGTCTCCCCATGCAGTCAGAGCTTGCTTCACCACGTGGTCAAATTGATTTCTTCTTTTGAAATCGTCAGGAACCTGATTCCTCTTTGCATTTTTCTCCGAGTTAATTCTGTAGTAGTCCTGCTTGTGAAGAGAACACTCTTTGATAAAGTGTTCAGGCTTTCCGCACTTATGACAACAGTCATTTCCTCTAAAAATTTTGCTCGTGCTTTCCTTCATTGGGAACTCTCCACTCTTTCTGACCATCTTTTGAAATCTCCAAGTGAGACAAAACATGTCAGACTCATCAATGCTTGACTCATTCTTGATTGTCTTGAGGACAAGGCTCTTTTCTTTCATGGGTTCCTTTCTCTCATCATCCTTTTATTTTTTCAACTCATAAGTTTTGAGATTTCCAATGAGCTCATCAATTAATTTTTTCAAATCCTTGGCTTTTGAGATGACGTTAACTTTGCTTTCCCAGGAGGTAGGCAAAACACTAAGCAGTTTATGAACTAACTTGTTGGTTTTGATAACCTCACCAAGAGAATGAAGTTTATTAATGATAGAGGTGAACATGGTGTGCATATCCTGAATAGATTCACCATCATTCATCTTGAAGAGTTCATATTCAGTGGTAAGTATATCTATTTTGGACTGCTTGACTTGATTGGTCCCCTTATGAGCATTTTGGGGAGCTTCCTAGATTTCCTTTGCACTTTGACATGCTGAGATACGATTGTACTCATCTGGGCCG
This sequence comes from Anisodus acutangulus, assembly GCA_029783415.1. NCBI lineage: Eukaryota > Viridiplantae > Streptophyta > Magnoliopsida > Solanales > Solanaceae > Anisodus > Anisodus acutangulus. The sequence continues at coordinate 20,445,274 of CM056507.1, read as the reverse complement.
ATGCCGCACACAATGATCTTTTTAGTCTTGAATTTCTTTTCAACAACCTTTCTGTCTACATCATCGTATTACTTCCTGGATTTTGGAGTAGTGGAAAGCCAACTAGATCTGTGTTCATAGGAACATGAGGACCATAAAAGATAATGTCCCATAACTCTGAATCCTCAACCATAATAAAGTCATGCATTCTAGTCTTTCACCATCCATAATATTTTCTATTGAAACTTAGTGATCTTTGGTCGATTGTCTTTCCTCTAGATCTGGTGGAGTAGCCATAGAAGAGATCATTTTCTAAGTGTTAACCTTTTATAAAGAACTTGCTCTGATACCAATTGATGAAATATATGATTCCATCAAATACAGTGGAGAACCAGGTTCTCTGCTATTCCGTTGAGTAAAGACAGAAGGTAAATAACACAAGATATTTACGTGGAAAATTCCTTGCTCAAGGGATTAAAAATCATGACCAACCATTGTACGATTTTCAAAAACTCCACTATGACTGAGCAAAGTTTAGATTACCAACTATTGCAACCTAGGAATTAAACTCTTAATCCCTCACCCCTTACAATAACTCTATTGCAAAGACACACTTTGACTAACTCTAGCCAAGAGAACCCTTTAACCTCTCTTATCACAATAACTCTATTGCAAGAACTTTACAATAACTCTATTTCAAAAACACACCTTGAATAACTCTAGCCAAGAGAATCCGTTAACCTCTCATACTCACAATAACTCTGTTGCAAGAAGTTTACAATAATTCTATTGCAAAGACATACCTTGACTAGCTCTAGTCAACAACAAACCAACTCAGCAGTTTTAAAAGCCAAAACACCTACAACATGCTTCGTAAGAGAAGAGTAGGTTTAGAAGTTTAAGAACTACAAAACAAGGACTCAACAAACCAAGGACTTAGACATCTTCACTTGTTAGAGAACTGGTCCATGATTTTTTATCGCTTGTTCAGATCTGAAGATCTGATGACCTTGACGACTTGTAGGCACAAGCAAGAGCAATTTTGATTTGTGCAAGGTTATTTTTCCATTCCCCAACATGATGTATATATATGAGGGATGTGAGAAAGTGACCAACATTAAAATTTGGACCAATAGCATGCCCGTAGCAACTTTGCAGTAATGCTGCGACACTGCCACTATGTCAGCAGCTTTACAGCTGTAGAGTTGACTTGCATCGGGCCGAATTGATACTCCTGTTACATGTTTGTCAAATCATCAAAATAATGCAAAACATACATGAGAACATATTATCAGTCATGATCAAGTACAACGTGTTGAACACTCCGAATATCATCTGCAGTATTAGATTGCTCCATCGATACAACCTATTATAACAAACAAAAACAAAAACTATTAGTAACCAAAAGAAATAACACTTTCGTAATTTACTTTGAATAGAATATCCTAAACTTGAATAATTCTTCAAAGGAACTATTAAATATACACAATATACATGTGTATATTTTGTATATTGGGCTCTCGGTTTCGGTAATGTACCGTGTACATAGGACATAATTTAGGTAAGATTTTAGTCTCCTAGTTTAGGTAATGTTGTGGTGTAATTAGTATTGTACACTTACCATAATATTTGTATTACCATAATTGTATAGTTAGTATCCAAGTAGAATAAGGTTTTATGAGTAGAATAGGAATAGGATTATTCTATTATGAAAATATGTAAATTGTATATAAACTCTTTCAATCAATGAAAATAATAAAGGGATTATTTCTTTCATGGTATCAGAAGTGTAGATCTTAAATTCCTCTCTAAAAAATCCTCCCAATTTCCATCCACCAACATCTATTTTCGAGCCTCTCCTCATCGGAATTTGTGCCGACGGTTTATCCTCTCTTCCCAAAATTTTCTTCCAAATCCCTCAATCACATATTGTTCTATCAATATGTCTACATCACAGAACACGTTTCATCCCACCCTTACAGTTTCTAACATCAAGAATAGCATCCCTCTTGTTCTTGAAATAGAAAACGTCCAATATGCGACGTGGGCCGAACTGTTCAAAATTCATGCACGCTCGCATCAAGTCATCCATCACATAATCCCCGCAGATCCTGAGGATATGGAGGTGCCAAAACACGAGGATGATCCTAAGTTGTGGACGACTCTTGATGCTACCGTCCTTCAGTGGATATATTCCACAATTTCTACCGACCTTTTGCAAATGATTCTTGAACCTGACGCTACGGTGCAGGTGACTTGGAATAGACTACGTGATATATTCCAAAATAATCAGAATTCTAGAGCTATTACTCTTGAGCAAAATTTCTCCCACATCAATATAGAAGATTTCCCTAACGTTTCGGCCTATTACAAAAGATTGAAGGAATTGGCGGACCAACTCCGCAATGTTGGTGCGCTAGTTTCGAATGACCGTTTGGTCCTCCAAATGGTTTCAGGCCTCTCCGAGGCATATAGTGGTGTTGGTACGCTTCTTCGTCAAAACAATCCAGTTCCGCAATTTTATCAAGCTCATTCTATGCTTACACTCGAAGAAGCGGGCATGGCTAAAAAGGCGGCTACCGGTACTAGTCCTGTGGTTATGATGACCGAATCCACTGTCCATCCTCCCGGTTCCAACAACTTAGGCCAAAACTGCAACAACGGTGGCGGCAAAAAGGGAGGAAATAAGAAAAATAATGGCAAGAACTATGGCGGCAACAATGGCGGCAACCGGCATAATGATGGTGTTGGCGGTGGCCCTCGCGGTGGTCAGCAGCAGCAGCAGTTTTGAGCCCCACAGTGGGCCCCTATGCAGTGGCAGTGGGTCCCACAGTCATAGTTTGGGCCAAGCAATTTTTTGCCCCACTGGCAGTGGGCTGTCCAGCAGCAATCCAGGCCCACCACACCCTGGCCCACTTACAGTCAGTCTTCTGGGCTGAGGCAGCAAGCAGGGGTTCTTGGGCGTCGGCCCCCGCAGCGGTACCCACTCCTACCGACATTGAAGCCGCAATGCACACACTTGGTTTAAATCCTCCGGACCTAAATTGGTATATGGATACCAGTGCCACTACCCACATGATATCCGATTCAGGTACGCTCTCATCTTATTCCAATTTGAGTAACCATCGCGGCATAATTATTGGAAATGGTAATTCTATTCCAATTCGTGGTTATGGTCATAAAACTTTGTCTCCCCCCTCATCCACCTCTTATCTTGAAAAACACCCTACATGCCCCCAAATTGATTAAAAACTTAGTGTCTGTCCGTAAATTCACTACTGATAATTCTGTTTCTATTGAATTTGATCCATTTGGTTTCCCTGTGAAGGATTTCAAGACGGGGAGTCCCCTCATGAGGTGTGATAGTAGGGGAGATCTTTATCCTGTCACACCCAGTTCCGGTCCATCGAGTCAAGCCCTATCATCCGCATTTGCAACCATTTCTCCTTCCTTGTGGCATGCTCGCCTTTGTCATTCGGGCTCATCTATTTTGTTGTCATTAGATAAAAATAATTTTATTTCATGTAAGGGTACGCGTAGTACTCCAAATTGTCAGTCTTGTTCTTTAGGGAAAATTGTTAGGTTGCCATTTGTAGACTCCAATTCTCATACTTTAATGCCATTTGATATTATTCATAGCGACTTATGGACGTCTCCTGTTCTTAGTTCTTTGGGTCATCGGTATTATGTTCTCTTTTTGGATGATTATTCTAATTTTTTATGGACTTTTCCAATAGCGAAAAAATCTCAAGTTTTTTCCATCTTCATAAAATTTAGAGCATTCATTAGAACCCAGTTCGAACGGGAAATAAAAAATATTCAGTGTGATAATGGCAAAGAATATGACAATGAGGTGTTTCGTGAATTCTGTGCTAATAATGAGATCAATTTTCATTTTTCTTATCGTCATACGTCTTCACAAAATGGGAAAGCCGAACACAAAATTCGTACCTTAAATAACATTGTCCAAACTTTATTGATTCATGCTTCCGTACCCCCATCTTTTTGGCATCATGCTCTACAAATGGCTACATATCTCCTTAATATAATTCCTTCCAAAGGTTTGACATATTCTTCCCCCCTTCAAATTTTATATAATAAGACTCCTTCGTATTCACATCTTCGGGTTTTTGGTGTTTGTGTTATCCGTTATTTCCATCCACCACGATTAACAAACTTCAGGCCCGGTCTACTCCGTGTGCGTTTTTGGGTTTTTTGTCTAATCATCGTGGTTACAAATGCTTTGATTTATCCTCTAATAAAATCATCATTAGTCACTATGTCATTTTTTTATGAATCCCAATTTCTGTTTGCTAAGGTGAGTAATCCCGCGCCTTGTTCGTATATTTTTTTGGATGATGGTATATCCCCGTATATTATTCACCATTTTTCGGACATGTCTCACACCCAAAATTCTCCACCGGGCCCACTGCACGCTGGCCCCACTAGTCCATCACACTACCGTCACTGGGTCGTTCGGCAATTGGGCGATCCCAGCCTGGCCTGAACTCGTCCAGCCTGGCCGCTTGCCGTGTTGGGCCAATGTGCCCACCGCTCACGCCAGTCCGTCTCGAGTCCAAGAAATTCCCAAAATCCGCCCAATTCTTTCTCAAGTCATAAATCGATCACTCGTAGTCAGCGGGGTGTTTTTAAACCAAAGAGACATTTTAATTTAAATTCTAATGTTCTTAAATCACCCTTACCCCATACTCCTGTGTCTGCGTTAAATGATCCGAATTGGAAAATTGCTATGACCGATAAATATAATGCTCTTATTGATAATAAGATGTGGGAGTTGGTGCCCCATCCATCGGGTATTAATATTATTAGGTCTATGTGGATTTTTGCTCATAAGAATAATTCAGATGGTTCATTTACACGACATAAGGCGCGGCTTGTCGGTGATGGTAAGACTCAGCAGGTTGGTGTGGATTGTGGTGAGATGTTTAGTCCGATGGTAAAGCCGGCTACCATTCGCACTGTGCTCAGCTTGGCTCTTTCGAAAGCATGGTCTATTCATCAGTTAGATGTAAAGAAGCTTTCCTACATGGTGATCTCAAGGAAACAATCTATATGTATCAGCCTTTGGGATTTAGGGATCCCAAACATCCTCATCATGTCTGTTTGTTGAAGAAGTCCTTATATGGGCTTAAGCAGTCTCCACGGGCCTGGTATACACGGTTTGCCAACTATGTTTCGACTATTGGGTTCACTCACAACAGGTCGGATAATTCATTGTGCATCTATCATCGTGGTTCGTCCTTGTCCTATATTCTGTTGTATGTGGATGATATTATTATGACTGCCTTTTCCGATTCCTTACGCCAGTCTATCATGACAATGCTCAGCTCTGATTTTGCTATGAAAGACTTGGGGCCCTTGAGTTATCTTTTGGGGATTGTTGTCACTCGTCATACAGGTGGGTTGTTTTTATCTCAAAGGAAGTATGCAACTGAGATCATTGAGAGGGCTGGGATGTCATCATGTAAGTACACTTCCACTCCAGTTGATATTAAGCCCAAGCTTAGTGCTACGGCCGACGTACCATACGAGGATCCGACCCGCTATCGCAGTCTTGCAGGGGCCCTTCAGTATCTTACATTCATGAGACCAGATATTACGTATGCTATCCAGTAGGTGTGTTTATTTATGCATAATCCCAGAGTTGAGCACATGAATGCACTCAAACGCATATTCGGTATATTCAGGGTACATTTGACTATGGTTTGCATTTATATCCTTCCTCAACGTCCACACGTGTCTCATATACGGATGCTGATTGGGGTGGCTGTCCGGACACCAGACGATCTACGTCTGGTTATTGTATGTTTCTTGGTAATAACCTGGTCTTATAGTCGGCAAAACGTCAGTCGACATTGTCCCGATCCAGTGCCGAGGCCAAGTATCGAGGGGTAGCTAATGTGGTCTCAGAATCATGTAGGTTACGTAATTTGCTTTTGGAGCTTCATTGTCCCATTCAGAAAGCAACCTTGGTTTATTGTGATAATGTTAGTTCCATCTACATTTCTGGTAATCCGATTCAGCACCAGCGCACTAAGCATATCGAGATGGACTTTCACTTTGTCCGCGAAAAGGTTGCTCGTGGTTAGGTACGCGTCTGCCATATCCCGTCAAGATATCAAATTGCCGACATCTTTACAAAGGGTCTTCCCTCGGCCCTTTTTGAAGATTTTAGGAACATTCTCAGCGTTCGAAGACCGCCCGCTATGACTTGCGAGGGTGTGTTAAATATACAAAATATACACACAATATACATGTGTATATTGGGCTCTCGGTTTCGGTAATGTACCGTGTACATAGGACATAATTTAGGTAAGATTTTAATCTCCTAGTTTAGGTAATGTTGTGGTGTAATTAGCATTGTACACTTACCATAATATTTGTATTACCATAATTGTATAGTTAGTATCCAAGTAGAATAAGGTTTTAGGAGTAGAATAGGAATAAGATTCTCCTATTATGGAAATATGTAAATTGTATATAAACTCTTTCCATCAATGAAAATAATCAAGAGATTATTTCTTTCAGAAACACACTATGACTTTTTCAGATATTGTCTATTGAGTTAATTTCTTACAATATATCTACTTGAACTAAAAGTATCTTTTTTATTACTAGCACATAAAATCATAGAACGGGTTCAACTACATAAATAGCAACAATATTGGGATCTAGTTGAACATTGCAGCGTGAATAAGAAAAAGAGTTTGGTTGAAATTTAGGGATACACCCTTTTGTCCCTGTCATAAATATACGAAGATGATCTTTGACAACTTAAATATGAAGGATACTGCCAAATTGCCATTGTTAATAAGCATACAAGTAATTACAAATTAGATCATGTATTCAATGAGAAAACAAACAAACCTTGTAGCTTCTACAGTGCAGCAACTGTACAAGTACAAGTGATTAATGAAGATTGAAACTTTTGTCTTTTGTTTTAATAAAGTAAAACAATAGAGGCGTAAAGTAGGTTTTTAGCCTTTAGGTTTTAGTTGATTCATATAAATTCATCCCAACTGATATTTCTTACCATATAAAAGAATCGTATTAATAGATTAGGAAATAAAAAATGGTTTAGTAAATTTGATTGTAAAAGTGGATTTTGACAAATAAAACTAACAAATGAATCAAAATATTTAACGGCCTTCAGTGCCCCCTCAAAGACACAACGAATGAAATGTATTACCCTTTGGATTAAAGAATGCACCATAAATATTTCAAAGAATTAATAGATATAAACATAGAAATAAATATACAAATAGATTAGAAGGTCTACAACAACAATTATGGATGTTTACAGAACAATATGGATGAAAATAAATTAATAGAACTTCAAATAATAGCTGAAAAACCGTTTACATATAATATAGATATAAACCAACATATAATAAGTTGTAAAATGAGTATAGATCTTATAAAGTATATAGATCAACGTCTACAAGAATATTCCTAACAAGTAAGTGAGCAAGAAAATACTATTACAACTTTAAGAAACATGATAGCCCTAGAAGAAGAAAGATTAAGACAAAAACAGGAAAAAAATATGAAACTAAGAGAAGAAAAATTATGAGAAATAATCAGAAAAGATAATGAATTAAAAGACTTACAAGATGTTATAGAAGAACAGTATAAGTACATCAACGTATTAAAATATGGATAACGGAAAAGAGATAGTAAAAGATTCTAAAGAAACATATTACCAAATGAATATGTATGAAGGAGGAATAACACAAACATTAAGCTTTAAACCAAAAATATATCAAAAAATACAAGATGAAAAAGAAGAACTATCTATTAAGAAAATATTTAAAACAAAATGGTTTGAAAGAAATAAAGAAAGAAGATATATAGCACAAAAGCATGAAAATATAATAGACACAACTAGTGTAAAATGGAAGAACAAAGATAAACTTGATAACATATGAAGTGATAAAAAGAGAATTAGCAAAACTCTCTACTAAAGAAACTAAAAAATATTGAAACATTTACTTTGGAGGAGTAGAGTTTACTATAAAAGCATACTTTCAGAAAAACATAGATACGCCTATACAAATATACATATTAGATGACAGAATATTAGGAAATCTACAAGATGCTTCAATATCAGTAATAAAAAGAAATTTAATATACCAAAAACAAAAATTTACAATATAACAAGATTTTAGTATATCATTAAAAGATGAACACAAAGACTTAGCTTTAACACTATATTACAAACTAGATGGAATAACTGTCACCAGGAAGTAAAGTTATAAGTATAGAAACAAAAATGATATATTCCCTAACCGGAAATCACCATGTGAAAAAACAACATGAAATGAATATTTTAATACCAAAAATGTACCAAGAAATATTAGAACAAATAGAACATAAAGAAAATTCTAAGATAACCATACCAGAAGAAATATTTATGGATTTTAGTACTGGAACTCTAACACCATCAAAAAGATTAATACCAAATAGAAGGATCTAGACTAAGTATCACAAAAGAACCAATGATATCGAGACAGGATAGCTTAAGAATCATACAACCTAGAATATTAGATCTAATAAATATACCCTGTAATAGATTAATGATTAAGGTAATAATATTCAATGGTATGATAACAACAGATTGTATAGCTGAGATAAATACATGAGCTATTAAAAGTTTTATATATATAAGTAAAATTAACGAAAACTATTATAATATAATAGAACCACAAATTTATAATTATCCTGAAAATGAAAGAGAAATAATAATTACCAAAAGTATTAATTTAAAATTCAAAATACAAGATCTAGAATATAAAATAAATATAGGAGTAATAGAATATGATAGTTTTAATGAATTATTATTAGGAAGTGACTTTTTAACTATGATAGATTATAAAATTAACAACGAAGGAATTGAAGTAAATGACCAAGGAAAAACAAGATTTATAAATAAGATATGAATATACAAAGAAAAATAATAAAAAAAAAACTAAAAGCAATAAAAACAGCTTTATCAGAAGAAATATTTTCTCAACTTATATACCTACAATACAGTGCAAAACAAATAAAATTAGAAAATGCTATAAAACAATTGGAACAACAATGTGATAAAATATGGATAGATATGGGAAATAGATGGAAGAAAAGAATAAATAATCCTGACTAACCCTAACGAAAAAATTAATGCGTTATGGGAAGAAATAATAGTAAAAGAACAAATGAAAAATACACTAGTAATGATGGATGAAATAAAGGAAAATCAAACGCAAATGCAAGAGAAGAGTTGACAAAACTATGGAATACATTTGAGATACCAACATTTAAAATAATATTAGCTAAACTTAACATATTAGTAGGAGATATGAATAAAGGTAAAGAAGTAATAGAAGGAAATGAACCTAGTACAAGTCAAATAGGAAAAGTAGCTAGTACCACAACTAAACAATCAGAAATTGTACCAATAGATGTTTGAAGAAGAAGTAAAGAACATATATTGGTAGATTATAAGCTAAATAAAATGAAAGTTATCAGAATCAGTAGGAAAAATATTAGATAGTCTAGCAATATTAAATAAAAAGGGACACTTTTGATGGAAAATCAAGAACATAGTGTAATAACATTTCTAAAAAATAATGAAAAAGATATAATAGAAAAAGAAAGATACAAATATGAACCTATAAAGAAGAAATACCTTAAAACTACACCAAATAAAAGTAATAGCAATTCAAAAGGTGAAAACATCTACTTAAATGATACAGAAAAAACCATCGAGTATTTATACCTGAGATTAGATAAACAGGACCAACAAATATGTGAACTAAGGACATAAAATGTTAAATTAAAATCACATAACAATGAAGAATGGTTAAGTAAATATAAGAAATATAAACATAAGTTTAATGACAGAAAGAAAATACCAAAGGAAACAAAAATAGAGTTAAAACAAACAAAAGAAGAACTAAATGAAGTGAAACAAGAATTGAAAGAATTAAGAGAAGAATTACATATCATTAGAGAACAAATGACAAGGTTAAAAGAAAAAAAGAAAGTAAGAAGAATTATTAGAACAAGTGATGAAAGTACAACTAGTAATGAAAAAACTGATAGTGACACAGACAAAGATAGCAATATTGAATTAACTAACCAAGGAATACAAGTAGCAGAATTCATATAAGAAGTAGAAGAAGAAAGCTCAGAAATAGCAAAAGAAAATAATGAGATAATAAAAGCTTTACAAAAAATGAAAAATGTAAATGCAGTTATAGAAGAAGAACTTGAAAGCGATGTAGAAGATGAATTTAGCAGACATATAGAAACAAAAATAGAAATAGACGATATAATAAATGAAGATGCTAATGATTATCCTGAAGAAGAATTAGTAGACCCTAATTTAGAAATGATAACAAGAAAATGAACCAGATTACCAGAACGAACATATACCAGTAGGACAACAAGCTGAATTTAAAGAATTTGTAGAATCAATGTCACAAGATATAAACTTTAATGGATATTTCCTAGATTTAGACAATGTTTATGATGAACAGGAAATACAAAGAAGAATAAATGATTGAAATCTTGGAATGTATATAGCATTAATGAACTCTACACATACTGACAACCTAGATTACATTTATGACTTGATATCTAAAATATTAATTGGAAAAGTAGCATATTGGATGGAATCTATAGCATACCAATTAAGAGCAAAAGTATTTAGTCATGCAAGAGATTGAAAATTTATGGTAAGATATTTGATATTGTACTAAAAAGAGAATTTTTAGGAGAAAAATGGTTAGTAGCAAGAGAAAACGTATTTGCAGAAAGAAAAATGGAAATAATAATGAATCTAAATATCATGAAATGTTGTAAGATTAATAAATTAACAGAATATACGATAAGTTTTAGCAAATTCTTTTATGAAGCAAGATTCTTACCACAAGAAGGTTTAATAAATCAACAACTTTATTATAATCACTTACCAACACCATATAATACCGATATATCAAAAGAATATACCCAACTAGAACCAAAAGGAAAACACATTAGGAGAAAGAATAAGAGTACTAAGAGAATACTTAATGTGAAAATGTGAAGAATATAGAATGCATCAAAATTTTTAAAAAGATAAAAAATTAAGATTAAGAGAAATATGTGGATTTACGGAAAGAAGACTAGTATTTGGATGTGATGATAAAAGGAAAGAAAAGAAATACAAGAAAAGTCATAAAAATAAAAGATATCTAATAAAGAGACATAAAAATATAATAATTACAATAAACAACATCATAATCCCTATTATAAACCTTATGGGAGAAAGAGATTTAAAAAATATAGAAATATCCCCGAAACCAGGAAAAAATTTAAATATAAGAGAAAATTTAGGAAAAGAAAATATATAAAACCATTAGAAGAGGAAAAATTCAAAGAATGTAAATGCTGAAATTGTAATGAAAAAGGACATTATGCTAATAAATGCCCAAATCTAAAAAAAAGGTGTAAAATATATAAATACAACACAATTTATAATGAGTCTACAATAGATAAAGGAAGATAATGATAGATGGTATGAATATGAAGACTTTTATGTCAGTCAAACTGATAAAGAAAGTGAATCAGAATTAAAAAATGTTAATTTTATTAACCAAAACTCAGAAAGTGAAAGTAGTTCTGAATAAATGGAATTACAAGAAGAAAAAAGAAAATTATTAGAGGAAAGAAATTAATGGATACAATATGAAAGGCATGTTCGCTATAAGCTTATTACAACTGCGACTACTAGTGAAATAGAAAATAAATACTATCATGATAGATATAAAAAGGTTACTACAAACCTTAATAAAATAAGATAAAGACTAAGTGATATAAGATGGCAAGAAATACTAGAAGAAGTAAGAGAAATAGAACAAGATGAAGATATTCAACGAAGATTAAGAGAAATGGATATATAACAAAATAGTAATATCTAATTAAATGGTAGCAATTTACATAGAAGCTCATATAGAATATAAACCTAATAAAATGATAAAACAAAAAATCTTTATAGATAGTGGAGCAGATTTATGTCTAGCAAAGGAAGAGGTATTAGAATCACACAGATGGAAGAGATCTAAAACACATAGAACAAGAGTATCAGGCTTTAACGAACAAATAAAAGAGTTGGATATAATAGCAGAAAATATGAGAATAGTATTAGGAAAAACAATATTTAGACTACCAGTAATATACCAACTAAATCATATGAAACAACAAGTATTGTTAGGAAATAATTTCCTAGACTACTTTTAAACACAAGTTATAAATAATAATACTTTTAGATTACAAACGCCTTGTAATAGGTGGATAATACCAAAGAGAGTACTACCAATACACACATTAAGAATATGTAACATAAGATCAGATATGAATAATAACCTACAGTTATTGAGAGAAAAATATCTCAATTTATTAAAAATAAATTTTGGAGAAAATCCAATGCAACTATGGGAGAAAGAAAAGATATATGCTAAATAAAGTTAATAAATCCCAATTAAATAGTTAGATCTAAACCTATTAGATATAGCCCAACAGATCAGAAAGAATTTAAAACTCAGATAAAAGAATTATTAGAATTAAAAATGATACAAGAAAGAAAAAGTCTGCATAGTAGCCCAACCTTTTGTAAGAAAATACAGTGAACAAAAAAGAGGAAAAGTCAGAATGGTAATTGATTATAGAGAGTTAAACAAAAAGATGATATTTGACGGATATTTCTTACCATATAAAAGAAACCTTATTAATTGATTAGAAAATAAAAAATGGTTTAGTAAATTTGATTGTAAAAGTAGATTTTGTGCAAATAAAACTAACAAATGAATCAAAATCTTAAACAGCCTTCAGTGCCCCTCAAGGACACTACGAATGGAATGTATTACCATTTGGATTAAAGAATGCACCATAGATATTTCAAAGAAGAATGAACCAAGTGTTTAGAAAATTAATAGAATTTTGTATAGTATATGTCGATGACATATTAATATATAGTGATAATATAGAAGACCATATAAAACATCTAGAAGAATTTATAAAAACTGTAAGACAACATGGAATATTATTATCTAAAAAGAAATATGAAATTTTTAAGAATAATATTGAATATTTAGGATACATTATAGATAATGAAGGATTACAATTACAAGAACACATTATAACAAAAATAGAGAATTTCAAAGATAAATTATAAAGTAAAAAAGAAGTACAACAATTTCTAGGAGTAGTAAATTATGCTTCAGACCATATAAAAGATTTACCACTCTTAAGAAAACCAGTGCAAGAATTAACTAAAAAAATATAACCTTTGAATGGAAAGGAAGAACATACTAAAGCTATAAATGAGATCAAGAAAAAAGTAAAAGCTTTGCCAAATCATAGAATACCAACGGAAGTAGATCAACTAGAACTTTTTACTGATGCTAGTGATGTAGGATGGGGAGCAGTCCTCATAGCTTATGATAAAAATGATATAGATAAAGAAAAACCATTGATTTGTGGATATGGAGGTGGAACATGGAAGCCAAACGAGAAAAATTATCATATTAATGAAAAAGAACTATTAGCAATAAAATTTGGGATAAAAAAATTTCATTATCACTTATTACCAGTAAAATTGTTAGGACTGATAACACGTAGGTAAAAGTCTTTATTACAAACAAAATAGACCATTTACCAGAACTAACAAAAGAAGAAAGTGACAATCATTATTTTGTTGTTACGATTTTATTGTCAAAAATATATTTGAAACTTAGAATATTCTAGCTAATTTTCTTAGTAGGTACAACGATGACAATCGACAGTGAAAAATTTGAAGAATACATTACCAATGTTACAAAAATCATCAAACAAAATCATGAAACCATTACAACTAAAATGCAAGAAAATGCACATCTAGTAGACCAGCTGACAGAAGCCTTTCGACACTTTAAAAACCTACAAGACCTAAAAACCCCTCAATCTACTATAGAAAAACCAAAAACTTTTACGTCCAAACTTGCAACCATGCCATCCACTATACCATCTCTCATAACAACCTCATCTTCTCAAATGCCAACAACAGTATCAATGAGTGACAAACTGAAATTTACACCTGAATATATTACAGCTTACGAACAAATAAATAAATTTTATAATTATAAATCTAACCCTCATATTTTACGAAGTGCAAAACTTAGTAAATACCCAAGATTTTTATGTAGTGAAAAATCTAACCCTGATATAGTTTCAAAACTATTTACTTATGGTTTTATAGATAAAATAATAGTAAATGAAACTTTGTACAATATTTCTAAACTACCTCTTGTTATAATAGATTCTGTTAAAGCAATGATGAAATCATTCGGAAAATGTATCTATGGTATACAACTATTTGATGCCTCAATCGATTTAACTAGGAAACCTATTATAATATGTCAATTGTTTAAAACTGAAAAAAATAGCAACATCAGTGGAGATGATGAAGATCTCAAGATGAAAATACCATGTACCCTGGAAAAATTCCAAGAATGACTGAGTGCCAAACGAGCCATTAGACTATTAACACTAAAGTAAAAAATAAAAGACATGTTAAAAACAAAAAAAACATGCATCATTGGAACCTCCAAAGGTGGAGAAGTTGAAGAAATCATTACCCTATTCTAGAACAACGACATACTATCCCGGAATACTATACAACTTACAAACATGTATGACCGTATTATCGATATGAAACACAACCATTCGAGTGCAACTATGGAGCAATACAACTTTTTAACAAGTCAAAGAAAAAGTCATGTTATCAACATAAAAAATGATGCCAATATTACTCATACTACTATGAAAAAAGAAGGATCCTCTAATCCTTTCGCATGAAACGACCCAATGTTGTATAACTACAGAAAGCCACAATATAACAACTTGATACGACCCAATGTAGTCTAACTACAACAAGCCCATATACTATCATATACCTTTCCTATTCTATAGGAGTATCTACTGAAAAAATTGAAATGATACCGTTCCTATTCTATAGGAGTATCGAATGCTTCAAATAAAATTTTGAAGAAGAAAAAAATTATCTTATTAGGCAAAGAAGACAGCTTGCAAGATATTGTGGAAGAAAGAAACATGCCTTAATAAATTGCAAAAACCGCCGTACCCACAAAAAATCAATGACAAGGATGATAGCTGACAACTTTGAAAAAATGGCAACAAGGACAAACAACTTTGAAGAAGAATCTGTAAATTACTATTCACTTTTAGACTTTTGTAACCAACTACTATTTTCTTTTAGACTTTTGCAGCATATCAATAATGTAAGCAATCGAAGATGTTATCTATATAAAGAGCCTCATTGTAACTTCCGAAGAAAACAACTTCAAATCTTTGAAATATTTTATCTTATATCTAGCTAAACCCCCTTTTAGTCTATAATCCGTATCAATAACAATATCATAATACTAGAGAAATAATACTTTGAAAGTTTATACTTAGAACCATACTAGTCCATAAAACACCATCTCTTAAAGAAATTTTAAGAAAAGTCTGTCGAGCAACTCCCAGCACCTAGGCCATTTATCCCTTTGAATTCAGTGAGGAAAAAGGGAGGCAGAGCCAGGGTGGGTTGAGTATCTCCGGTGATCTTGAAAATTCTTCTAAGAGGTATGTTTTTTCAGACAATGTGTTTCTAATTATGATCTTAATAAGTATAGGTCTCTGCAATTATGATGTTAAATATTGATAGAAGCTTATATATTCTTTTATTTAAAATTGAATTTTGAGTTGATATTAAATGCTTCCATACTACATGCTTGTTATTTGAAAAACTTAGATAGAACTTAGTATACCAACTATATTCCTACCCTCATCGGGGTTGTTAGATGATGAAAAGATCCGCCCTTAAATATGATAGGTTTTTAGCCTTTAGGTTTTAGTTGAGTCATCTAAATTCATCCCACGGCTAAGGATCAAGGTTAAAAAACTAATGCTATATATTTAAATTTAACATATAAAATATATTATCTACATATATATTATTTGGTTCGGTTCATTTTTTTTTCATTTTTTATAACATAAAAAACCTATCCTAATTTTTGGTACGATTATATACTCATATCAAAATCTTCAGTTTTATTAAAAAAAAAACTAAAAATCTATTCGGTACGATTCGGTTCGGTCGGTTTTAAAAAAAACCACTGACACTCCTATCCATGGTTTCACAATGTACAATATGATATTTTATAGTATCATATTATATTGTGTTGTACTGTATTAAAATACAATGCTTGATAGACGGTGTCGTTTGTTGTGATTTAATAATATTTTATTATTTGATTTGACTGTATGGTACTGTATAGTAATACACAAGTTACTAAAAATACCCTTAACGCTTCATTACAAACTAGTTTATATATATATATATATATATATATATATATATATATATATATATATATATATAAATAAAATTAGAGTAAAAGATAAAATAGAAAATATTAAAAAATAAGTAGGTGGTGGTGGGGTGGTGGAGGGTTAGGGGGTAATGAGTGGTGGTTGGGTGGGTGGAGAAGGGTGGAGGTGCGGTGTGTAGGGGTTGGGGTTATAGTGGGTAAATGAAATAAGAAACCACGCAAAAACCACCAAATCTGTGGTTATAAAAATTGGGTATTTTCATTGTTATATAACCACGTAATTACAATGAGTTTACAACACCATACAATATTTTCACCTTGTAGAGCTCGCACCTGGACCCGTCTCCACTGTCGTGTACTCGTCGATGAAGACAACGCCGCCGACATTGATTAGGGTTTTCATTAGTCGATGGTTAGAGAATTCGCGCTTTAGGGTTACATATGAGATAAACTTCACAAAATAAAGAGATAATATCAAACTCTGTAGCAAAATCATCACTTCTATGGTCGTTTGATACAGATCTGGCCGGAAAAACTTTTCTGGCAGTCTTTATTTTTTCTCCGATAATCCTTGCATATGTAAATAGTGTCTAATATGTGTATCATTAGTGTGTATACATTATTACACACACTATACGTTGATTATATAGGTATGGCGGGGTCCTGTCTATGTGAACCTGCGGGCATGAAACGCAGCATCCCCCGACAAAAGGGACGTCAGTACGACTGATGTACTGAGTATGTCAGGCATGAATAATTGCATAACAGGTATAGCAACAATTGAAACAGAAACAACTGACCAGCAGTAAATGCATCTAAGGGCCCTAATACATATGCCTAAATGTTATGCACAATGCAAATGCGGTATACATATAAATATTGGCCACACAAGGACATCTTCCTTCCGATAACATACATATATATAGATTGGCCCTTCATCAGGTGTCTTCCTTTTCATAACAGCCTCTTTGGGCATCATATCATTTCCATATCCCAACTGAATTCAGGTGGTCTGCGTATCCCATTTCTTATCTCCAATATATGGTCCACGGTAAAACATGAATGTAATGCAAATGCAAGAATGATAACAAAACATTCCGAACTTATCGGATGACATAATATCCTTGTACCTTCGACTAACATTGGGAATATCAACATGTACCTTCGGCTATCATTGGGAATATCAACATCTTTCTCATATACCTCAATAAGGATTTAGAAACACATTTAGACATGCTTTTAGCATAGAAATCAATAACATGAATATTCTTAACTACTAGGAGTATAATAAATTATGGAGCAATATCAAAGTTATATTTCGTTGCATGGAACATGCCAAAAGGAAGAAATAATTTACCTTAACATACCTCGAATATTGTCTTTTCAATAATTCTGTATTGAATTCGCTATAACGTTGCTGGACGATCTCTCCTTTTTAAATGGAACCAAGAAATTATTCACTAACAACCCAAGCCGACGAAATGGTCCATGTATAAATTCCAAAGAGTCCACACTAGACAACACAGGGTAAATGGAGAATTGCATCTGCAATTGGGTGTTCTAATTTGCGAAACGAAGAGAACACTTGATATGTGCTTTGGGTAAAAGAATTCGTGTACGCAGCCAACCGATTTATCTTCATCCTACTTTAAATACTAAATACTAGACAACACTAAGGAATGAATTGAAATGCTTCTAAGTGGAATGGTACTGTTTATTTTGATCTCACGAGCCCTCTTCATTCTCTATAGGGTTCCAAACCTTTCTTCAACATAGGTGACAATGAGGAAAGATATAATTCCCAAGGTGAACACAAAGTGGACTATAATCATCATGTCCTCCACTTAGCCAATCTTGGTCGTGGAGAACTCAATTTAACGCCACATTGAATCAACATGCACGGTCACTTAATTAATTAAGTGACCTGCCTCTGCATAATTTATCAATCACATACATAATTAATTTTGTGATTTCAATTCACTTAAAATCTTAATAACTTATAAGACCTTCATATACTTAATGTCATAACCTTGTGATATGACACTAGTCCATAACCTATTTGTGCATGCACCAAATTTATTTTCGCTCCCCGTCGTCACACTTGTTACGTCCAAAATTATTTCGGGGTTTAATCCCTTTTATATACTAATCTCTTTATTAGCATACAGAAATATAACATAAATTTTTCCAACGCTCGAGTCTATTTACAAACGCTTAGCGATTTTACATAGACCTAGCGATTTAAATCGTGACCCGAAAGTACGGGATGTTACAAATACCACTTATCACCAAGAAATATAATTGTCTCCAAAGGTTTCAGACATTGGACTACGATAATACAAGAACACCATAAGAGCCAAACCACTCCTTTGGGTAACTCCTACATCATACAGTATATCTTGCTCTGAAGGTTCATACACATTGCTTGATAACATAACAGCCTACAAGGCTGGGAAAAAGCCAATTCAGTAACCATTGTCTATTTTCCAAAGTGGTTAGCATTAGCGAAATTGAAAAACAGTTCATTAGGAGGTGTAATCACGAAAACAAAGTAAAATGTTTTATTATTCACACGTAATAGCATTTCCCAATAAAGGATCTATTTTCTATATTTGGCCAGAGCTCCAAGCTCCAATGGTATGACCACTACACTACTCAACTACGGCAAGTACTTTTTAAAATTAACAGAGCCCTTTTATCACTACTTTAGACATTTATTTGAAAAAACCTTCAGCCTTTATTCTTAACAAATCCTCCTCCTCAAAGATCGCCCTTCCATCAAGAAGAATGCTCAGATACTTGTAAATGTTGCTTTGAATCATCAGCTTGATATCTTGAACTTCTTCAGTAGTAAACTTGTTCCCGTACAAAAGTTTCACCTGCTCAACATGGTTGTGGAATAGAAGAAAATTATAGAAAGCAAAAAAAGTTTAGTCAAGCACTTAAATGACTATGGAAAGTCAATATTAACCAATGCATTTCAAGTCACCAGAAAAATGCAATATGAGAAGAGGAAGTGAAATCACACAAACAAGTAAATATGCGACAAAGAACTCATTTCGTCTCAAACTTGGATCTTCAGCTTTTTTCCTTGTTCGATCCAACAGAATGTCCAGATACATTTAAAAACTGCTGGGTTCTATTTCGTAATATACCAATAAAATTCCTGGATTTTAATTCATTTTGGGTTGCCTGTGGAGGAACTTCTTTCGGGCGCCCAAAGATAGGTTTTCAGAAAACTGTCATATTGAGATTGAAGCTACAAAGTGGGAATATAAGACCAATGCCAAACATGTTGGAACACAACTTGTAATGTTCTTGACAGTACCTACTTGGAAACATATTTGCATGACATGGAAGGACTTCAGTAATAATACAAGAATCCGAGTAGGGAATGGGGAGCAAATTCATGTTAGCATTCAAACCTTTGATGTAAAAAGGATCTCTTTGAGCACATCCAAATTCCTCAAATTACCTACTTCTAAGGGGGTTAGGGCATTATTACACAAAAATCCACTGAAATAGTTATGGTTTGGTCCTTAGCAGTATCCAAACCTACTTTTAGCGAAAGAGCAGGCGGCTATATCAATGTCATCCAAAAAGCTATGGAAGTAACTTCGCCATGAAAATACATGCATTAAATAGTTCGCATTCTCAGAAAAAATATATATATAGTGGCTTCCAACTTTTATGGTGATATCAACAAAGCATTTGACCCTAGAAGGAATTCATTACCTTCTTCCCAGATTCCCGACTCAAAATGCAGCCAGCAGTTTCAAATTAAGAGTAGCAATATCACAGTAAGAATGAGGAACCACTTTATAGTTCAACTAGTTTTAATTAGACGACGATAACAGATACAAAACATAAGGCATATTTGGTAGCGAAAGAGGAGATAGTTCTGGAATATTGCAGCACCCCAGCTAGCTGATGTACTGACAAAGTTTTTATCAAAAGAGTTCGGTTATTTTAGAGGATTGCTTGATGTCTGTGACTTTGAATCAAGGGGGACTGTTGTGAACTGATTCAAAGTTCGACTGAGTATTATGCTTGTTAGAGTTTGTTCCTTTTTTTAGCTAGTATAATTGAGAGCTAGTTAAAAGTAGTTGCTAATAAATAGCCAGTAGTGGAGGAGTAAGCCACTTTAACAGCTTTTTCTATTTGATGTAAGCCTATATAAAGTCACTTCAAATAAATAATTCCTCGATTATTTTCATTAATGAAAGAATATATATACAATTTACAATTTCCATAATATGAAAAATCTTATTCCTATTCTACTCCCAAAACCCTATTCTAATTGTACAAGAATCTTACAATTATGGTAGGTGTATAATGCTAATTATATACAAATAATACAAAATAATTTGTTATCAAAATAGGGATATACACGGTGTGGATACCGTGTATATCACGGTTTCCCACTTGTGATGGGTTTCCGTGATATACACGGTATACACAAGGTATTGTATACCGTGTATATCACGGAAACCCATCACAAGTGGGAAACCGTGATATACACGGTATCCACACCGTGTATATCCCTATTTTGATAACAAATTATATTGTATACCGTGTATATCCTTGTATATTTTTACACCCCCACAGTCATAGCGGGTGGTCTTTCGTACGCTGAGACTGTTCCTAAATTCTTCAAATAGGACCGAGGGAAGACCCTTAGTGAAGATGTCTGCAATTTCATACCTGGAAGGAACATGTAGGACGTGTACTTGTCCACGAGCTACCTTTTCGCGAACAAAATGGATATCCATCTCAATATGTTTAGTGCACTGGTGTTGAATTTTCAGAAAGATAAACGACACTAATATTATCACAATATACCAAGGTAGATTTTCGAATGGGTAAGTGTATAATGCTAATTATATACAAATACTACAAAATAATTTGTTACTAAAATAGGGATATACACGGTGTGTATACTGTGTATATCACGGTTTCCCACTTGTGATGGATTTCCGTGATATACACGGTATACACAAGGTATTGTATACCGTGTATATCCTTGTATATTTTCAGCACTCCATGTTGGTTTTTAACATATACTGTTTAGAAACAATAAAGCAGTCCATCAGAGCCTTATTTCCTTCTTTGTTAAATCTCTGTTATCCTATTTTTTCCCAACAACTGCAAGAGGTACCTCTATCTTTAGTATTTGACCTGATAGTATACAGAAGAAATATACTTGACTATGCAATTATGCGAATATGTATAACATATCAAAATATCCTCCTAAAATCTTATTATTATAAATATTTTATGTCTAATGTATAAGAGAGTGTCATTAAGTGTAAAATAGAAGATAAGAATTAAATAGTTTCCAATATAAAAAAGGTGCCGATCTTTTTCACTCAACCAAAAAGAAAAGGGTGTAATATAAAATTAAACGGAGGGAGCATATTTTATTGATTTTGAAACTAAGTTAAAGATCCTAGCACAAAAAATTATCACAGTTTCAGACTATATCAAACTAAATTTAGAGAACATGCCAAGAACTAGTCAACCCGAAAAGTCAAATATCTCAAAAAATCCAAAGCAAATTATGAAAAGAGCCCAAAAACCCCAAAAGAAAATTATTGCAGAATAAAAGAAGACTATTCAAGTTTACCGGAAAAATCTAGAAGTCAATTATCTTGAATGAGAACAGAAGCAAACGACTCATTCCATAATCGAAATAACATGCAGAAATGAGACAAAGAAGATGTTAATTCAGTCAATTATTTTGCATAAGAGCAGAAGCAAACGACTCATTCAGTAATCAAATTAACGTGCAGAAATGATATAAAGAAGATGTTCTTGAATTAACATCTTGTATATATAGACAAGTGAATTAACAGAAAGCTAACAAATTTACCAAAAACTGATTTTGAAAGAAATAATCCCCTTGATTATTTTCATTGATTTAATAGATATATATACAAGTTAAAATAGGAGAATCCTATTCCTAATCTATTCCTAAAACCTTGTTATACCATAATTCTAACTATAGAATTATGGTAAGTGTATAACACTAATTTATGGTAATGAATATCCTACAATATACACACAATATTCTTTTCTTAATATACAATATTTGTAACTGATTTTCTGCCCTAACTATGTGCAGTGGTGGGACGAGAGGCCAGTTGGGCCACAGCGATCTTGAGGCTGCTGCTGTACTCTTTGGGTCATTGGATCGCTTCTTCTTTGTCATTGAGGTCTTGCTGCGTATCTTCTTTGATTTGGGCCTTCTTGTTGCTTTTCTTCTAGCAATATACATGTGATATACACTCCTGTATATTCAGTGTATATCATATGTATATTGCTCTATTTAACACACCCCCGCAGTCATAGCGGGCGGTTTCCGAATGCTGAGACTGTCCCTAAAGTCTTCAAAGAGAACTGCTGGTAGACCCTTTGTAAAGATGTCTGCAATTTGATAACGAGACGGGACATGACATACACGAACTTGACCCTTTGCAACCTTTTCACGGACAAAATGAATGTCCATTTCGATATGCTTAGTGCGTTGGTGCTGAACCGGATTCCCTGACAGGTAGATGGCACTAATGTTATCGCAGTATACCAAGGTTGCCTTTTGAATGGGACAATGAAGCTCCAAAAGCAAATTACGTAGCCAACATGATTCGTGAGACCACATTCGCTACCCTCGATATTCTCGCCTCTGCACTTGAAAGCGTGATAGAGTTGCCTGACGTTTGGTGACCAGGAGACCAAGTTGTTGCCAAGGAACATACAGATGGCGGAAGTCGATCGTCTGGTGTCGGGACACCCACCCCAATCAAAGATCCGTAAGAGACAAGTGTGGATGTAGATGATGGATACAAGTGCAACCCATAGTCTAGTGTCCCCGAATATACCGGATGATGCGTTTGATTGCATTCATGTGCTCAACTCGGGATCATGCATGAATAAACACACCTGTTGAACCGCATATGTAATATCCGGCCTGGTAAAGGTAAGATCTTTGGAGGGCCCCCTGCAAGAAGGCTGCGATAGCGGGTCGGGTCCTCGTATGGTGCAACCGGGCGCGCTTAGCTTTGGGTTTGCATCAATCGGGCGTGGAGGTGGACTTACAGGATGACATCCCAGCCTCTCTCGATGATCTCACCGCATACTGCTGGAGACAAACAAACCACCTGAATGACGTTTGACGGCAATCCCCAAAAATAACTCAACGGTCCTAAGTCCTTCATAGCAAATTCGTAATCGAGCATGGCCATGATAGACTGACGCAAAGCATCGGAGGAGGCAATAAGATGATATCATCCACATATAATGTAATATAGGCTAATGACGAACCACGGCGGTAGATGAACAAAGAATTGTCGACCTGCGTGTGTGAACCCAATAGTCGAAACAAAATCAAGAAATCGTGTATACCAGGCACGTGGAGACCGCTTAAGCCCATATAATGACTTCTTCAACAAACAGACGTGATGAGGGCGGTTGGGATCCTGAAACCCAACGGCTGATGCATATAGATCAAGCTTTCCTTGAGATCACCATGTAGAAAGGCATTCTTGACATCCAACTGATGGATTGGCCAAGTCTTTGAAAGAGCCAAGCTAAGCACGGTCACGAATGGTAGCGGTTTGACCACCGGACTAAACGTCTCACCACAATCAATTCCAACTCTTTGAGTCTTACCATCACCAACAAGTCGCGCCTTATGTCGAGCAAATGACCCATCCGAATTCTCCTTATGAGCAAAAATCCACATAGACCTGATAATATTAATACCATATGGACGGGAACCAACTCCCATGTCTTATTATCAATAAGAGCATTATATTCATCACCATAGCAATTTTCCAATTAGGGTCATTTAATGCGGACACGCGATTGCGGGCAAAGGGATCTAGAGACATCGTAATGTAAATTAAAATATCTTTTAGGTGTAAAAATACCCACGACTACGAGTGACCTGGTCTATGACTCGAGGAAGAATTAATGGAATTTTGGGAATTTTACGGGCTCGGGACGGGTGGCGACAAGCGATGGGCTCTTGGCCCAAAACGAAATGGTGGACTCGGTTTACGGACCAGTTCGAGGCTGGACCGGCCAATTCTTTGGAACTGCTCGATGGGTGGAATAATGGGTGTGGCGGCAGCGATCTTGTTGGGCCAGTGGGCGATGGGCCCATGGAGGATTTTGGGTACGGAGATGTCCGAAAAATTCGAATAATATACGGGATATTTGGTCATCCAAAAAATTATATGACTTAGGTTCGGGAGTATGAACTTTCGTAAATGGAAATTGAGTTTCATCGAAAATGACATGGCGATTGATTATGATTTTCTTGGAGGATAAATCAAAACACTTATAACCACGATGATTTGATGGATAACCCAAAAATACACACGGAGTAGACCGAGCCTGAAGTTTGTTAATTGTGGTGGATGGGAATAACGGATAACACAAGCACCCAAAAATCCGAAGATGAGAATAAGATGGGTTCTTATTATATAGTATTTTTAGGGGGGAAGAATATGTCAGACCCTTAGAAGGAATTATGTTAAGAAGATATGTGGCCATTTGTAGAGCATGATGCCAAAAATATGGAGGTATGGAGGCATGTATTAGGAGAGTTCTGACAATGTTATTTATGGAACGAATTTTATGCGTTCGGCTTTCCCATTTTGTGAAGATGTATGAGGACATGAAAAATGAAAATTTATCCCATGAGTAGCACAAAACTCTCGAAACTCCCTATTGTCATATTCTTTCCCATTATCACATTGAATATTTTTTATTTCTCTTTCGAATTGAGTACGAATGAACGCTCTAAATTTTATGAAGACGGAAAACACTTGTGATTTATTCGCAATTGGAAACGCCCACAAAAATCTAGAATAATCATCTAAAAAGAGAACATAATAACGATGACCCATTGAACTAAGAACAGGAGATGTCCATAAGTCGCTATGAATAATGTCAAATGGCATAGAAGTATGAGAATTGGAGTCTACAAATGGCAACTTAACAATTTTTCCTAATGAACAAGACTGACAAATTGGAGTACGATTTGTACCCTTACATGAAATAAAGCTATTTTTATCTAAAGCTGATAAAATAGAAGATCCCTGATGACCCAGGCGAGCATGCCACATGGAAGGAGAGATGGTCGCAAAGGCGATGGCAAGGCCGGACTCGATGGGATCAAACCGCATGATAGGATATAGATCCCCTACTATCACACCTCATGAGATGACTCCGCCTTGAAATCCTTCACAGAGAAACCGAAAGGATCAAATTCAATGTAAATGTAATTGTCATTTGTGAACTTTCGGACAGACACTAAATTTTTAATCAATTTAGGAGCATGTAAAGTATTTTTCAAGAGAAGTGGTGGATTGGGAGGAGACAACGTTTTCTGACCATACCCTAGAATTGGAATTGAACTGCCATTACCAACAATTATTCCCCGAGGGGTGCTCAAATTGTAATAAGATGAGAGAGTACCTGATTCGGAAGTCATGTGAGTAGTGGCCCCGGTGTCCATGTACCAATTTGGGTCCGGTTGAGTTAATCCCAACGTGTGCATCGCGGCCTCGATATCAGTCTGAGTGGGGCCTGCTGCATGATGGGCTTGCGGAGGACGGGGCCCAAGGACTCCTGGCCGTGCTGGAACTGGGCTGTTACCGCTGTGGGGGCCGTTCTTTGGGCCATCGCGATGGCCGCCAATGCCGGGTATTGGGCTCTTTGGATCGCCACCACTAGCCGGGCAGAATCGCCGGAGGTGCCATCGCCATCGCCCCACTTTGGGCCCACGGTGGTGGCCCATCGCACTCTCGACCCACCGCCGCTTGTTGCTCTCGGAACCGCCACCGTAACCACCTCGTTTGCCCCCGCGTTTTTGTTATTTTTGCGATTATTCTTGCCGCCACCATTATTATGGTTTTGGCCCGACTATTAACAAAACCCGAAGGACTAGGAGAGGATGCCACCATGACAAGTGGGCTTGCTCCGGTAGTCGCCTTTTTAGCCAAACCGGCTTCTTCCAATGTCAGCATGGAGCGGGCTTGATGAAAGTCGGGAAGAGGGTTGCTTTGGCGAAGGAGAGTTCCAACACCATTATAGGCCTCCAAAGCCCGCAACCAACCGTAGAACTAGACGATTATTTGTCACCGTGCGCCAACATTACGGAGTTGATCCGCCAATTCCTTTAGTTTCTTGCAATATGCGTAAACGTTTGAATACGTCCATTCAACGAGAGAGAATTCCTGCCGAGTGTGACGATACGGAATGTTGGTTGTCTTGGAATATGTCACGCAATCTATTCCATGCAGCCATAAGCCGTGGTATCGGGCTCCATAATCGTCTGTAGAAGGTCCACTGAAATAGTGGCGTATATCCACCGAAGAACGGTAGCATCAAGTGTAATCCATACCTCATTATCCTCCGCAGAAGGGTCTAGCGGGAGGAATTATGTGATGAAGAACTTGGTAAGAGATAGCGTGAATTTTAAATAACTCCGCCCACAATGCATATTGAACGCTTTTCCATCTCAAGGACAATTGGGACGCCGAGCTTGATATTGGAAACCGTGAGGCGAGTGGTGAAAATTGTTCTTAGACATATTTGAAAGAACAATGAAGGAGGATAAATTTAAGAGAGGTTTCTTTGAGAGCGGAAGACGAGATATTTGGAGAGAAAAACCCGAGGGAGGGGGGGGGGGGTTCTCGGCCAATAGAGGAGGCAAAAGTTTGAGAGAAGAAAACTTTTGTTTAGACCTAGTCTCTTGATACCATGAAAGAAATAATCCCCTTGATTATTTTCATTGATTTAATAGATATATATACAAGTTAAAATAGGAGAATCCTATTCCTAATCTATTCCTAAAACCTTGTTATACCATAATTCTAACTATAGAATTATGGTAAGTGGATAACACTAATTTATGGTAATGAATATCCTACAATATACACACAATATTCTTTTCTTAATATACAATATTTGTAACTGATTTTCTGCCCTAACTATGCGGTGGGTTTGGGCGAGAGGCCCAGTTGGGCCACAGCGATCTTGGGCTGCATTTGTACTTTGAGGCTCTTTGGACTGCACTACTGTTGCTTTTCTTCTAGCAATATACATGTGATATACACTCCTGTATATTCAGTGTATATCATATGTATATTGCTCTATTTAACAGATTTAAAAGAAATATAGACGAAGCGAAAGAGAGAGAAGCTTACAAGGGCGCTTTGAGTCCACAATGTCCAGTTATGCTGACAGAAAATCTAGAAAAGATATCCACCATAAGTGCTCTTGACTTCCTGAAAAACACTTAAGCTTAATAGGGTGTGCCTTGATCTTGTCTTTTTACTGTTTCCGAGAAAAAAAATCAGTTTATCTCTCTAGAGGATAGTCATAGAAAGGAATGTATCATAGACTTGCAGTAAATTCATTTTCAACAAAAGATTTTAAACCTTAAACTTTGATAGTATGAAAATATGATCAGGATCCAGCAATATGAATGGAAATCACAAAACATATAGAGCAATACTTCTCGATGATGATCATAGAAATACATTGTTACTTCGAAATGAAGAACTACTAACAACCCCTTGGATACTGACAAGTACAATCCTAACCTTATATATAAGCTACAAACCAGTTTCACCATAAAGTAACCGATGTTAAGTCTGTTGCAATCAATACATATGTTAGGGGCCAAGGATTATCAATAAGAAAAGATAAATGAAGTGTGTAGAGAGGATCTCGGTAAGCTTGGGAACTCCATGTCCATTTTAACGTAATCCTGAAACGTAACAGTCCCTTTGTATCTGGCAGCAATGACGAACTTTTCTAGCACGGTTGCATGCTTGAGCAAATATTTTACCGACGACAGTACTTGCCTTATTTTCTCTTAGTGGTCCAAAAAAGTTGATGAACTTGATGGTATTCAAATGTAGCAATGAGCAGTTATAATTATGTGTCTCAAACCTCCTGCTTCGTTCATCCTCATTTGTGTACTTTGATAGCAGGTCCTACAGGGAAGAATCTGCTATATTAATCAGTTATTCTCCTTAGATGAAAGTAGAAAGCCAAGAAGTTGATTGTGGATAAAATGAACTTTATGATTCAAGGAACATATCAAGTACTTAGCAAATGTTACAAAGTGGTACATACAAAAACAAAAAAAAATGTTTCAAAACTTCACTGAAGTTGATCCTTTGTTTCCTGGCATGAAGTTGAGTACTATGAAATCTAATTTGAAGTTATATATCAAATTTGAGAAACAATTTATAACTCGTTTTCCAACTCACTTTTGAAGTTGTATTTATGTACATTCAAGCGTGAACATTATTTCAAATATTTGATTCATTGAGAAAAGGATACAAATGGTCATTCAGGTAATAATATTGACACCCGATGAACCAAGAATCTTAAAGTATCATTTTTAGCCTTTTCAAAATAATTTCATTTCCTAACCATTTTTCTAACTAATTCCAGCATATGTATATAAACTGTATCATTGTTGTATATGTATGACTACTGTATATATATATATATATATGTAGAAAATGCATTCCTATAGTATATGTATAGAAAAAGTATATGTCGGTCTAACTTTGCTACGGTACATTTTTGCTTGTATATATGGGTATGGCGGGGTCCTGTCCCATTCTTACGATGTCATGTATTCTTTAGAGGCTTGTAGACAAGTGTCTTGTGTGTAGTAGACTTGTATGGCCTTGTCGACCTTGGTATAGGTATGTATATATATAAGTTGGTTTTCTGGATAAAGATTTCACATACTTGTCTTTCGACTTAATCCGTATTTAATTATGATTAAGTATTGAAAGTACGATTGATGGTACCCAACGGGTGGGATCTGGGTGCCCGTCTCAGCCCTACGGTTTGGATCATGACAATATTAAAGTATCTTCTTAGTTTTAAGATGTTGTGAATTCTCCTGGGTTACTCTAGTTTGACGCGTAATACTGATGAGCATCTTTTTCTCCATTGCAAATTTTCTAGAGAATGTTGGGTGTCATTCTTAAATCTTCGTGGTATTAAAAGGTTTGCTGGAAGGTTGGCATCAACTGGCAATACCAAAAGAGATAAAGCAGATATGGAGAACCATTCCATTGTGCATCTTATGGACATTATGGCTGGAAAGGAACAAAGCTTGCTTTGAAGGGTAGAGAACTAATATTTAGAGACTTAAGGATAGATGTTTACAAAATTTGTAGTTTTGGTGTAAAAGTAGCTTGATGGGTAGTTGGAACCAATATATGAATTTCTTGGATATGCTAGGAAGAAGAGTGTAGTAGGGTGTTTCTTGTTTCTTTTCCAGTACCATCTTGGTACCATTTAATAAAATCTCTACCTTTTCAAAAAATAAATCATTTTGCATGCATGTCACCTCATGATGATTAAAATATATCTGCAAAATCTTGTGAAGTTGTCACGACCCCTACATATATATATATATATATATATTTCATATCATATAGTAGTGTATATAACACAAGTGGGTCTAGGGTAATATATGAATATAATGTATGAATAAAAATAAAACATTTTTAAACTTATCGGATGACATAATATCCTTATACGTTCGGCTAACATTGGGAATATTAACATATTTCCCATATACCTCAATAAGGACTTAGAAACATATTTAGATATGTTTTTAACATATGAATCAACAACATGAATATTCTTAACTACTAGGAGTAGAATAATTTATGGAACAATATCACAATTACGTTTTGTTACATGGAACATGCCAAAAAAAAGAAATAATTTGCCTTAGCATACCTTTAATTTAACCTTTGCATGACTACGGAAATTTGAGAAGGAACACAACGCTGAGTTCCCAAAGTAAAAAGAATGAATTCTCCAAAGTACAAAAATAGTTGCTGGTATGTTCTGTTACGTTTTAAAAATGGAAAGGTCTAAAATTGAAAATGAAATTTGTTGAATGCTTGGTTATGTGTGACAGTGGACAAGCTTGTTAAGACTAGGAGTGGTCAGTGGGCCGGGCTCGGGTCTGGCGGGGTCGGGGCGGGACGAGCTAAGGGGTCGGGGTCTGGCGGGACTTGCTCCAGTCCCGTCCCGATCCCGATTCCGTCGGTATCGGGTCGGGTTGGGGTCGGGGTCGGGGCGGGGTCCGGCGGGTTTTCATTTTTTTTTTAAATATCATATGTATAAAAAAAACTCAATAAACAAGATAAGATAGTGTAATAAAAACATCACAAGGCTGTTTTTGTGCCTCTTATATTAATGGACATGATTTTTTTTTGTAATACAAATACAATTGTCTAAAATCTAATTGCAACTTTGTGGTGTTGTCCAAAAGTTGCAAATTACATAATAAAATTTCAATTAAAAAAATTACATTCTCAAAAAAATCTGTTCTAATTGCTTGATGATTTCTTGTGGTTCTTCGGTTGGAATTGGTATTTGTTGGTCAAATTGATCCACGTCGCTTCCACTACCTTAGGTTAAGATTTCGTTGTAGTTTTCATCTTCTTCTTCGTTGATCTCCGGTTGACCGCACCTTCTCCACTCCGCTCGTATCCAATCTCTGAATAATACTGCAATTTCCAAGCTGTCTCCGGCTAATGAGTGTATGTGGTCTCCTATTTGATATCTGCCTACAGAAAAAGCGCTTTCAGACGCAGTTGATGACGCTTGAATGTTCAAAACATCTCGAGTCATCAATGAAAGTGTCGGAAAGGTCTTCTCATTCCCCCTCCAGTATTTCAGCAAGTCTTCATGTCCATCTTCATTGATAACTTCTTGATACGGTACAGAACCCTGCAAAACAAAAATATCCAACTCGCTAATTTGGTTAGTAGTAGAGGTACGGCCGCACATTCTATTTCTGAGGCTTTCAATACTAGCCGCAGAAACAACATGTCTTTTGTGAGGTTGTGTTGAAGATGAAGAAGATGGTATGGAAGCCGGTAAGTTACTAGCATTTTCTTGTTGATAAAATCTATATATTTTTTTTGCATTGGTGTTCTACGCTAGACAACACTTCTTATTTAGTTTGACTTTGTTCAATAGGTGGTGGGTGATTTAGATTTTTGGGACTTGGAGGAGGTAGTACTTCTATACAATCGTAAATAGTTTCAATTAGTGATTTAGTACCGTCTATTTTAATAGTAGGATTTAATACAGAACCAATAATATAAATAGTGGGAATAGGAATAAAATATTTTTTTATTTTGACAAATATTTTTTTAATAGCTGCCTTATAAGCTGGTTTTTCCATATATTCACTAAGTAATAAAAATATTAGAGTTATATAAAACAACATAGTTGAAATAGTAGGATAATATATACCGGAAAATTCTTTTGTTGCTTGAAATTTTTTTTCTAAAAATACAATAAGTTCGGAAATTTTTACCCAATCACTATCTAAAATCATATCAGCTGGATTTTTATCATGAGAGTTAAAAAATAAAGTTATAGGTATTCTATAGTCATAAGCAACAAGTAGTTGCTCGTATAAAGAATTCCACCTAGTGGATACTTCTTGTGGAATTTTTCTATAAGGTAGTCCATAATCGTGACAAGTTTTTTTATATTCTTTTCTATGTTGTACTTTATTACTTTTAAAAATAAAGTTTATAGCAAATTGTATTTTACTAAGAATGTCTTCAAAAAGTGATAGACCATCATTTACAATTAAGTTATATATATGGCACGCGCATTTTATATGAAAATGATCTGAAAAAGATGGAGTTAAACTATTTTTTAAAATTGTAATTGCGTAATTGTTAGAAGAAGCGTTATCTAATGTAATAGTCATAATTTTATCGGTTATTCCGTAATAATGGCACACTTGATAAATATTATCTGCAATAAAGTACCAGTGTGCCTATCATCTATATATCTATACGCTAAAATACGCTTTTGCATAGACCATTTATAATCTATCCAATGACAAGTTACAGTTAAATAATCATGGCCGTTAGTACTACGACCTATATCAGTCTTGATAGATACTTTGCCATTAAAATGATATAATGAAAAACGTAAATATTGTTGATATTCATGTGCGAATTTAAATACATCTCTCTTAACAGTTGATTTAGGAAAACCGTTAAAAGCAGGATTATATATATCTCTAATGTAATGAATAAAACCGGAAGATGAAGGAAATGAAAAAGGCAAACCCTCCACAGCAACTAATTTTGATATTGCTTCCCTATCTCTATGTTTATTGTATTTAGAGCCTACAATTCCCCCCGTCATAGGGTTAATTTGACCACAGATTTCTTGGTTAGACAGTATCAATATGTGAACCTTGTCCCGATGGAGCGGGCGTTTGCGCACCCGATTTTGAAGCCTGGTATTGGGCATACCTAGCTGGATGAGCACTTACTACGTGTCTAATTAAACCCCCCGTCCCACCGTGACCTTTTCCAGTTTTAAATTTTAAAACATTTTTACAAATTTTACATATAGCTACTTGATTCTCTACGTCTCTATCAAAAAATGTCCATACATATGATTTTAATGGCCGTTTTGCTGGACCTCGTCTCATACTAGGGGGAATAGGAGGTATTTCAGTTGAAGGAGCACTGGTGGGTGTGTTGTCATCAACATTAGTGGGTGTATCATCTAGATCATCGTCTAAATTAAAGTCTTCTTGAGTTCCAGAAAATAGTTCCTCGTCTAAATCTAATGGTATTGTAGGAAAATATTGAGTATCAACAAAATCATCTTGTGTAGGAATAAGATGACTAGAAGAAGTACCATTGCCCTGGTTGCCCCTACTAGAAGAATTCTTACCCTTAACCCTTAAACATACCTCTAATTCCTTCCATTTTAATTATATGCTAACAAATAATTAAAGTAAATGAAATTAAGTGCGCTAAATAAAATAAACAGACAATAATAATTTAATGAAGGAACGAATGTACCAAACGTCGACGTAACGTCGACGTGTAATCGAGAGGTTGAAAATTGAAACTTTGCTCGATGGAAGATCCTCAAGCTAGTTGCCAACTTCACTCCCAATTTCCAAATGAATAAATAAAATTGAATATTTAGCAAACAATGTAGACTTGTAGAGAGATATATTGAGAGATTAGAGAGATTGTAGGAAGATTTGTGAGAAAGATGAAGAGAAAATGAGTTATTTATAGTTGGGAAATTGGGTTAAAGTGTAAATATAATAACTTATGGGTTAAAAATAAATATTAAGGGGTAGGGGGGTTGAGGGAGGGGGGGAGGCCTAAAATGGCCGTTGGCCAACGGCCAAAATCTAAAATGGTCGTTGGTGCAACGGTCATATTTGCAAAGGGGGGACAAAGGGCGGGGTCGGGACGAGCTCGGGGCGGGGTCGGGGCGGGGCCTGGGGCGGGCGGGCTCGGATCTGACGGGACGAGACATTGTCCCGTTCCGAGTTCGAGTCCCGCTCCCATTTTTTTTTTTTTGAGCGGGGTCGGGGCGGGCTCGGGACGGGGTCGGGCCATCCCGGCCCACTGGCCACCCCTAGTTAAGACTAGAAATGAAAGGGTAATGAATTAAAAGAATGAACTTGCAGCATCCTTATAGGCTTTACACGTGTGGCCCTTGTACAATACCTCTTACTTCAACACCTTTTCCTTTGTCAAAAGAAAATGACTATTCACCCTTTAAAATAATCTCCTTTCAATAGTCATGTACTAGTCTTTAACTTTCTGCCATGATTTAGAACAATAATATGTCGTGTGTTGCTGCTAATTATACCTAACATAAGTGGTAACCACGTGTAACTCAATACACATATCCCTTGTCCACTTAATTAATTAATTACATACATAACTAATTTCTTAATCCCAATTCACTTAAATTTTAATAATTTATAAAGCCTCTATACATTCAATGTCATAATCGTGCAATATAGCATTAGTCTTTAACCTCTTTCGGACATGCAACTATTATTTTCAATTCCCATCGTCACACTTGTTACGTCCAAAATTATTTCGAGGTTTTATCCTTTTTTATAATAAGTTATTTATTTACATACGTGAATATGACATAAATTTCTCAACGCTCGGGTCTATTTGCATATGCCTAGCGACGCAAACCATGTCCCGAAAGTATGGGATGTTACATTCTTCCCCCTTAGAAACATCCGTCCTCAAATGTTAGGGTGACATATGTAATTCCCGTCGCATAGTCAGAAAACACATCCCCCGCTTCACGTGCCATATAATATAACATTTATCCTTATGTTGGATCTCACATGGTCATCAAGCATTAATGATAATAGTGTGAAATAGAACTCACCTTATGCTTTTCTCGGAGCCTCGGCGTTGGTCTGAATTAGGTAAGGATATTTGTGCTTCATCTCCTTTTCCGCCTCCCATGTCATTTCTTTTACATTCTTATTCCGCCATAGAACTTTCACGGAGGCTACTTCTTAACCATCAACTTGCGAACTTGTCGATCTAAGTTAGCAATAGGAACCTCTTCATATGATAGGTTCTCTATAACATTCACATCGTTAATTGGCGCAATCCGGAAAGAATCTCCAATACACGCTTTTAACATTAAAACATGGGGAACCAAATGAATAACCTCCAACTCCAAAGGCAAGTCTAACTCGTAAGCTACTTGGCCGATTCATCGAATTATGCAATATGGCTCAATGTACTTTGAACTGAGCTTTCTCTTTTTGCCTAAATCTCATTACATTCTTCATAGGAGAAATTCTTCAAGAAGATCCAATCATCCACTTGGAACTCTAAGTCCCGCTGTCGCACATCAGAATACGACTTCTAACGACTCTGAGCGGTTAACAACTGTTCCTGGATAAACTTCACCTTCCCTATGGCTTGGTGCACTAGGTCAGGTCCAAATAATTCTGATTCGCCTACTTCGAACCATCCGATAGGAGATTTACATTTCTGTACTTGTTCTTTTTCTTCTTCTGGTCTGTAGTGTTCCCTTTAGTTTTTTTTTTAACTTCTCTCTTGACTCTCAGATCCATCACTCTCTTTTTGTTGACTGCTTTCCACTTCATTACATTCTTTGTATCCTTGTTCCTCTAGTTTCAATTGTTTAATGTTGATGATTCTTCCTTTCCTCTTCATTCTCCTCGCCCTTTTCTTTTTCATTTTTTTGCGTTGTACCAGAGAATATCCCAAAATTCTGCCATGTATGCAAAATTTAGGGACACTTTCATATTTGATCTTCTGATAATACCCCTTGCGTGGACATAATTTCTCTTCAGATCCCATAAAAGTAGAGGTTATCTTGGTTGCGTAAGATCTACCTCTACCTCAACTTTAGTCGTGCTAGGTGTAGTTATATGCTCAGTCATCGCATCCAAAATTACCAAGTTCCAATCTGACCAACAATTTTTCACACATAATACCATTTATTCAAGTTAAAAGGTAATTTTAACAACAAAACCCAAACTAGTGTTACAGGAGAATCCTCGTCTGGTTTGAATTTCGGTATCCATTTTTCTAACCACATCACCTGCCCTTCTATCTTTACTGATCATTTGTACCACATAGTTTTTTACAGTCATTCTCATTAGAGAAATCTAACAAAAAAATATGGTGGTCATACACACCAATTGTAACATTACCTCGAATGGAGACTTTCTCAACAAATCTCGCTCATAGTTTCTCGATTTGAGGATGGGTCCTTATGAATTTTTTGACTAGCATATACTTGCATTCATTAGCCATCACTCTATAGTACTATCTAGTTTTGAATAAAACAGTCAGGACTCGATTGTGATTGGTGTATTTCGCTTTAGCATTAGGATCCCCCAAATCGAATTTTGTTAGGGTTCATCACAGCTATGGCTTGAATTGCACGATACATCTTGTAATTCTACGTTTCATCGCTTTGTCGGTTGTTACCAGCATTCCCATTCATCAATTTTCTCATGAACATTCCCTATCTATTCTCTAAAAATGAGATCTTTATCAAGACGTTCCTTTTCTTCCCGTAGGAGGGATGACCCTGCTGTATTATAAGTTATAGAGCTATCGAACTCCCACTTAACTAACTGATGTGTTTCTTTAGGTCAACTTCCCTCATTCGTCCTCACATTCATCACTCCACTTGTGGTGAATAATTCTATTGTCAACTTAGCTTTGGTTTACTAACTGCTGCACTGAAGACTCTTATATTTCTAGTATCTCAACCGTGAACACTTTACAGACAATGTTATCAAATCTAAAGTGTGTGTATCATCATGATTAACTCTCATTCATGTCTTGAAATGAATTTGTACTTTCTCATTACTCGTAATTATAAACAACTCCCTTCCTCTACTACTTGTCCACTCATTTTCCCTACTTGTCGTACTCCTCCTGGTTCTAAAATATTCGAGTATACATATATACTTTCAAATATTGCTCATGATTCCTATCCTTGACATTACTACTCCTTAAAAGATGAGTTGTTAACTTTTTCCCGCATGCAGTACGTGGAAGATTCTGAAGACTTTGCATTACATGATGTTTACCTACTCTATCTACATTTGGTCATTAGACTTAGACTTGAATTCCTCCACTTTCCTCATAACTAAGACTTTCCATCAGTGGCGCTTTTAAGAAAAGATACTCTTGATCTCTTTAAGCTGTAAAATCCATTTACTTTATCTATCCCGTAGAACCTTTGGCCAGTTCATAAATGCTCATAGACATCAGTATTTGCTTGACATTTTTTCTTCATTATAATGTCATTATCTCTTGACATATATCCTTAATGTCCACCTGGTGTCCATATGCGTCATTTGCCCATTTTCATATGTTTAGGTGCTAATCTCGAGCTTTACTCGCTGTTACTTTCATTTACCTACGTTCTGAGATGTATGACTGCATATGTTTTGGAATCAATGCTTCGTATGTTTAGATTCAATTTACAGTGTTACATGATCCTATGACTTGTCAAGCTTCCTTATCTTATCATTATTAGATCTCCCATAGACCGAGTGCTCATTCATTTTACCTTTACCTTTCCCTTACAAAGTACCTTTGGGAAAATCTCTTATCACGCCTCTCTATAAACAGCCAATGTTGAGTTGTCATCATCTTCCTTAAAAATCCATCTATTAGGCTATTATAAGACATGCATGTTGGAAGATTGAGACCTCCTGCCACAATATCTTTAAGCAAATCTTTTTTCTCTGATGTTTTGCCAACTTTAGACACACCACTGATTATGGTATTGAACGTGTAGTCAGTAGGGGAAATACTTAAAGAGGACATTTGGTTAAACATGTTCCTAGCTTTATCAGCGTCACCTTTTCCAAAATACCCGTCAATCAAAATGATATATGTTACAACATTAGCTTTTAATTGCCTTTCTGGCAACTGAGAGAACAAATCCAATACTTTGTCCATATTCCCATTTCTGCAATTTCCAAGAATCACATTGTTGTACGAAGTTATAGTAGATAAAACTCCATTATCAACTATCTTATCCCATACTTTTTTAGCTTCATCCATTCGACCCTTCTTAGAAAACCAGGCTATTATGCTATTGTAAACGAAAACATTGGTCGTCCCTAAATTTATTGTCTCATCAAACACATTCATTGCTTCATCTAACAAGTTAACACTCAAATATCCATTTATTAACGAATTTTCAACAAAAGCATTAGACTTAATACCTACAAGTTTCATCTTCCTGTAAACTTCTACTGCATTTTCAACATTCCCATTTTTACCGCAACCTTCCATTACAACCACATACACCACCTTGTTCGGAGCAAGTCCATACTCGATAAATTTATCAAACAAATCCAAAGCACTTTGATAAATATCCCTGCTAATCTTAATGCTACTGAAAGAAAACATTGTTGTAATCATAAACACGATAAGGTCTACAGAAAGAATCCTTACAATCTTCTGCGTTGAAGTTCTTAGTACTTTATTTACTTTACTAAACATTTTGCTTTCCAGGGTTGTATTATCTCTTCCATATTCCATATATGAGTGAGACAACTTCTCATAATTTTGATTTTAACAATAATACTGCCCTTCTGGCGTATTAATTATCTTGGTAGAAATCGCTCATTTACCGGCTACGAATATGAACTAACCAAAGTCTTTTTTGGGGACCGTCATTACTGAAATGGTATAAGGCACGAGTTAAACTTAAATTCTTAAGACTCAGCTCTACTACACGATCTATGATATGAAAGAATGAAAATCATCCCTAAATGCCTTGCAACCTCATGTTTATAAGTGTGGCGCGCTACACACACATAAACAAGACTTTACTAGACATGGCGTGTAGACTCCCTAAGACAGACCTGCTCTGATACCAAGTTGTCACGACCCAAACCGGAGGGTCGCAATGAACACCCAGACCCCACTCGCCGGGTACCACTAGCCATACATATAACATCAACCTGTAATTATCCGCGGCCACAAGGGCCGTCACTCAGTACTATGCTGACATATATAAGTATAGAAACAGTAAACCAGAAACCCAACTTAATAAATATACACTAAGGTCAGCGAGGCCGTACATGACTACTACATACCGGACACCTATCTACAAGCCTCTAGAGAGTATGTGTATCACGACCCAAATCGGAGGGTCCAGACCCTATACATATAATATTTACCATATAATAGCGTGCATAGCACCAGTGGGTCCAGGGTAATATATGAATGCAATAAAAATGAAAATGCATGAGTATCAGTGAAACATTTCCTAAATTTATCAGATGACAATAATATCCTTGCCCCTTTGACTAACACGGTGAATGTCAACACCTTTTCTGTATGTCTCAATAAGGACTTAGGAACATATTTAGACAAGTTTTTAGCATAGGAATCAATAACATGAATATTCTTAACTACTAGGAGTAGAATAAATTATGGAGCAATATCATCGTTTTATTTTGTTACGTGGAATATGCCAAAAGAAAGAAATAATTTGCCTTAACATACCTTAGTCATTTTGTGTCCACAAAATTATCATTTATGCTATCAACTACTTTCTCTAGCATGGATAAGAAATTTGCTTCCTATTTGGCCCAGATACATTTCTTGCTATTACTAAATTATTCGGTTTTTTCCTCTTATAGAATCCTTCATAGATTTAGACTATGATTGTGTTTGCCAGTGAGGTGAAGTAATTGTCAATAAGCTAAAAGGTAGAATTTATAGACATCTATCACAGACATTTTGTTTTTTATGTTCAAAGAGAGTAGAAAGTGTAATTCAAGGAAAGTTGAATAGTTGAAAGAAAGATTATAATGTGAATGTGGTTTCACTCTCATTTCCAAAGGTTCTTCCTATATTCTATAAACAGTTTGTGCCAACTAGAGATGTTCTCTCTTGCCATGTGTCAATCATGCACATTAGGTGCCTTTGACTCATCCATTAATTTGTTGACAATTTAATGCTACCTTGGGCTAACTTCAACCACGTGGAATACAAGGTGCTTCTACTTTATCCATCAATTAATTTTTTATCTCCGTCGTCATACTTGTTACGTTCAAAATTATTTCGGGGTCTAATCTCTCTTTTATATACTAATTTCTTTATTATCATACATAAATATAACATAAAATTTTCCAACGCTCAGACCTATTTACACACGCTTAGCGATTTTATATACGCTTAGAGATTTAAACCATAACCTGAAATACGAGACGTTACATCTTTCCCCCTTAGAAACATTCATCCTCGAATGTTGGGGTAATATATCTAATCCCCGTTACGTAGCCCGAATATACAATCATTAAACATCATGACAGGAATTGGAATTTACCTTAGGCTTCTCTTGAAATCTCGACATTAGTCTAGAATATGTGTGGATATTTGTGCGTTATTTCCTCTTCAGCTTCCCATGTCATCTCTTCCACGTTCCTATTTCGCCACATCACTTTTACAGAAGCTACTTCCTTAGGCCTCAGCTTGCGGACTTGTCGATCTAGGATAGCAACCGGAATTTCTTCATATGATAGATCCTCTGTAATATGCACATCCTCAATTGGTACAATCCGAGAAGGATCTCCAATACAGGCTCTCAACATGGAAACATGGAAGACCGGATGAACAAACTCCAATTCAGAAGGTAGGTCCAATTCATATGCTACATGACTGATTCTTCAGATTATACGATATGGCCCAATATACCTTGGACTAAGCTTTAATTTCTTCCCTAATCTCATTACACCCTTTATCGGTGAAATCTTCAAAAATACCCAATCGTCCACGTGAAACTCTAAGTCTCGCGGTCGCATATCTGCATATGACTTCTGACGACTCTGAGCTGTTAACAACCGTTCTTTGATAAGCTTTACCTTTTCTATGGCTTGGTGTACCAAGTTAGGTCCAAATAACTCTGATTCGCCTACCTCAAAATATCCAATAGGAGATCTACATCTTCGTCCGTACAAGGCCTCATATGGAGCCATTTTAATACTGGCGTAATAGCTGTTATTGTACGCGAACTCAATAAGGGGTAAGTGATCATCCCAACTTCCCTTAAAGTCCAACAAACAAGCTCGTAACATGTCCTCGAGCGTTTGAATCATTCGCTCAGCTTGACCGTCTGTCTGAGGATGGAAAGCCGTACTTAAATTAACTCGGGTGCTTAACCCTTTCTGAAATGATTTCCAGAAGTTAGCTGTAAACTGAGAACCTCGGTCAGATATAATAGATATAGGCACACCATAAAGTTGAACGATCTCCTTAATATACAACTTCACATAATCTTCGGTAGTGTAGGTAGTTTTCACCGGCAAGAAATAAGCTGATTTGGTCAGTCTATCAACAATTACCCAAATAGAATCAAATTTCTGATAGGAACGAGGTAATCCCGTAATGAAGTCCATATTAATCATTTTTCATTTCCGTATTGGAGTCTCGATGTTCTGAGTCAAGCCACCAGGCTTTTGGTGTTCTATTTTTACATGTTGACAATTGGGGCACTGAGCTACAAACTCTACCACACTCTTCTTCTTGTCATTCCACCAATAAATATTCTTGAGATCATGATACATTTTAGTTGATCCTGGATGAATAGAGTACCGTAAATAATGAATCTCCATCATAATTATATCCCATAATCCTGCTACATTCGGAACACTAGACGACCCTGGTGCCTGAGAGTTCCATATTTGTCAATCTTAAAGGTCGTGGTCTTCTTCTGTTGAATGCTCTCTCTTATATTCTTCAAACTAGGATCTTCCCATTGACATTCCTTAATTTCTGATATAAGGGACGATTTTGACACATTCTGGACCACAAACCCACCATCCTCTGAATCCACTAGTCGGACTCCCAAACTAGCTAACTAATGAAGCTCTCTTTCTAATTCCTTCCTTTTGACTTGCACTGCCATCGAACTGACCATTGACTTACGGCTGAGCGCGTCTGCTACAAAATTAGCTTTGACAGGGTGATATAAAATGTCCACATCATAATCCTTCAACAATTCAAGCCATCTTCTTTGTCTTAAATTCAGCTCCTTTTGTTTGAATATGTATTGCACTCTTGTGATCCGTAAAAATGTCTACATGAACACCATATAAATAGTGCCGCCAAATCTTCAATGCATAGACTACTGCGGCCAACTCTAAATCATGTGTCGGATAGTTCTTCTCATGTTTCCTCAATTGCCTTGAAGCATAGGCAATCACTTTACCATGTTGCATTAGCACATATCCTAAACCTGCTCCCGAAGCATCACAATACACAACATAACCTTCTGGACCCTCTAGGAGAGTGAGGACTGGTTCCGATGTTAATCTATCATTTAACTCCTGGAAACTCCGCTCACAAGCATCGGACCATTGAATTTTATATCCTTTTATGTTAACTTCGTTAGTGGTGTTGATATGGTAGAAAATCCTTCTACAAACCTTCTATAATAGCTGGCTAAGCCCAAAAATCTGCGAACCTCTGTTGGAGTCGTAGGCCTCGGCCAATTCTTCACTGCTTCAATCTTCTGAGTGTCAACTCTTATACCCTTGTCTGACACTATATGACCAAGAAAAGCCACTGACTTCAGCCAAAACTCACATTTGGATAGCTTTGCATACAACTTATGGTTCCGGAGCGTTTGTAGTATTATCCGCAAGTGATCCACATGCTCTATTTCTGAGTGAGAGTAAACCAGAATATCATCTATAAATACTATCATAAATACGTCCAGGAATTGGCGGAACACGCTGTTCATTAGATCCATAAATGATGCTAGTGCATTTGTAAGTCAAAATGACATTACTAGGAACTCGAAGTGCCCATACCTTGTCCTGAAGGCCGTCTTCAGAATATTCTTCTCCTTAACCTTTAGCTGATGGTACCCCGACCTTAGGTCAATTTTTTAGAAACATCTCGCACCTTGTAACTGATCAAACAAATCGTCAATTCGGGGAAGATGGTACTTGTTCTTGATAGTAACTTTATTTAGCTGTTGATAGTCAATACACATCTGTAATAAGCCATCTTTCTTTCGTACAAACAATACTGGCATGCCCCAAGGAGATATGCTAGGCCTAATAAAGCCTTTCTCAAGCAAATCCTTTAATTGCTCCTTCAATTCGTTCAATTCAGCTGGAGCCATCCTATAAGGAGGAATATATATCGGTTGAGTGTCTGGCAACACACTTATACCGAACTCAACTTCCCTTTCAGGAGGAAGGCCTGGAAGTTCGTCTGGGAATACATCAAGAAATTCATTGACCACCGAAATTGATTGAGGACTAGGTGGTTCAGCATCGACATCTCTTGCCCGTACAAGATGGTATATATACTATTTGGAGATCATCTTTCTTGCCTTAAGGTACGAAATAAAACTACCTTTTGGCGTGCGGTATTACCTTTCCATTCAAGGACTGGCTCGCCTGGAAATTGGAATCTAACAATCTTTGTTCGGCAGTCAACATTAGCGTAGCATGACGCTAACCAATCCATGCCCATAATAACATCGAAGGCAACCATTTCTAATTCCACTAAATCTTCTAGGGTCTGATGACTACAAGCTAATACTGCACAATTTCGATAGACCCGTCTAGCGGTTACCAATTCACTAACCGGTGTGGATACCACAAATGGATCCCTTATCAACTCAGGATCCATACCAAATTTACAGGCAACGAAATGAGTAATATATGATAAATTTAAGCCGGATCTAACAACGCGTACACATTATGTGAAAGGACCGATAGCGTACCTGTAATGACATCAGGTGAGGATTCCTTATCTTATCGTCCCATCAGTGCATAAGTACAGTTCTGGCCCCTTCCTCTGCCTCGACCAGATAACGTCTACTGACCTTTCCCTAATGGGCGTACTGATTGGGATGAAGCTGTTGCACATCCTACCGGCTGGGCTCTATCACAATCACTTTTTATCGGACAATCTCACGCTATATGGCCATGCACCCCGCAAAAATAACATACTCTTCCCTCTTGTTGGCATGGCCCTGCATGGGTCCCACCACACTGCCCACATCGAGCCAATGGCGGCCTCATCTACGTAGAATTTCCTCTATAATACGATCCTGGTGCTCGTGAACCCTGGCCTGGTCCCGTTTGAATATAACGATCAGCCCTCGATCCTGAAGATGGCAATGATGCGCCGGCTGTTGAGTAAGCTGGTCGTCTCTAAGGCTGTGGCCTGGGCCCGCCTCCGAAGTCCCTTATGCCACTTACAGACCGAGCCCATTTATGCTGGCCCCTATCACGCTCTCGATCGATCTGTTGTTGCCTCTTGCGATCCTCCAATTTTTGTGCATAAGCCTGGATGCGAGCAATATCCATATTCGGATTCAAAGAAACCGTAGTACACTTGTTGACCAAGTGTGGCCCCAAGCTAGTAACGAATATGTGTACCCGATCACTCATTTCACCTATAATTGTAGGAGCATATCGAGATAAGGAATTAAACTGCAAGATATATTCTCGAACGCTCATGCTACCCTGTTCAAGACGTAGGACATGTCCTGTCTGGCCCGTCGAAGCTCGACTAGTAGAAAATACTGTAAGAAAGTCTCTGAAAACTCCCCCCACCCTGCTGGCACAGCACGAGG
The DNA here is from genome assembly GCA_029783415.1 of Anisodus acutangulus. NCBI lineage: Eukaryota > Viridiplantae > Streptophyta > Magnoliopsida > Solanales > Solanaceae > Anisodus > Anisodus acutangulus. The sequence continues at coordinate 20,400,878 of CM056507.1, read as the reverse complement.
TCCCCTAGATTTCTTCCATATATCAAACCATGTTACTGTGACATCCCGCAGTCTATAAGAAGCAAACTTTACAAACTCGATATCAGTAGCATCCATCACCCGCAAAGTGCATTATACCTGATCCAGAAAATTCTGCGGGTCCGCGTTCAAGTCTGTTCCTGTGAATATCGAAGGGTTGGTCTAGATTGATGAAATCCCAAGCTCTTGCGCTAGCAGCTCTATCAGAAGGACTGGGAACCTGACATTGGGCCTGAGCGGCCTCCAATCATGTCAATTACTGAACCGCACTCCACATATCAAGATCCACATATGGAGTATCATGTGGAGGAACTAGAGGTGCTGCAACTCTACTAATCTCCTCTGATGGTGATATACTGGGAGAACCATACAAAGGAGTCGTACCGAGGGTCTCACTCTGGCCCTCACTAACGGGTGGCAATCGGCTGGTACATTCGCCTGCAGCCGTATTCTACTCCCTCATACTCTTGGACTTCATCCTTGCGGTAGGCATTGCTGGAATCATAAGCACGAAATGGATTAGGAGTGAAATACTTATAACTCAGTTTTATAGCACGATCTATGAAATGAAAGAACGTAAACCACCCCTAAATGTCAGGCAACCCCTTGCTTATAAGTATGCTGCACAATATACGCATAAACAAAACTCTACTAGACACGGCTTGTAGACTTCCTAGGACAGACATGCTCTGATACTAAGTTTGTCATGACCCAAATCGGAGGGCCGCGACGGGCACCCGAACCCCACCCGCTGGGTACCGCTAATCGTACATTTACCACCTAATCATCATTAATTACAGACTAAGCCGAAAGCAAATCACAAAAAACCAGGTAACTATCTTATATATATACATATACCAAGGCTGACAAAGCCAAAAAAGACTACTACACACAGGACACCTGTCTACAAGCCTCTAGGGGAGTACACAACATCAACAGGTCAGGAAAAGGCCCCACCATACCCATATAGACACGCAAAACTGTATCATACCAAAATTAGACCGACACTCCGGAAAGAGATGAGTGCTTCCAAAACTCCGCTGAAATCTACAACTTATTCTCGTGGGTCATCGCCTTGTCTATGCGAACCTGCAGGCATGAAACGCAGCGTCCCCCGACAAAAAGGACGTCAGTACAACTGATGTACTGGGTATGTCAGGCATAAATAAAAGCATAACAAGAATATACCAATAACTGAAACATAAATAACTGACCAACAGTAAATGCCTCTGAGGGCCCTAATACACTTGCCTACATGTTATGCACAATGCAGTGTCCATATTCATTGGCCTCATCGGGCAATTTCTGTACCATGATAGCCTCTGTGGGCATCATACCCTGTAATGGTTAACGAATATATGCATGATGCAAGTGCGGTATATATATGTTAGTGTTACGGATCGTGCAACCCGTCCCAATATATGTTAGTGTTGCGGATCATGCAACCCATCCCAATAAGCCATACATGCATCGCATCATCACATCATATTGGCCTCTTCGGGCTCTTTTGTGATAGTATGTACCAGCTGCAGGTGGTGTGCGTATATAACGCCTTTCCCCATATCCCCTATATATATAATATTTATCATATAGTAGTGTGCATAGCACCAGTGGGTCCAGGGTAATATATGAATGCAATGCAAATGAAAATGCATGAATATCAGTGAAACATTTCCTGAATTTATTGGATGACAATAATATCCTTGCCCCTTTGGCTAACACGGTGAATGTCAACACCTTTTCCGTATGTCTCAATAAGGACTTAGGAATATATTTAGACATATTTTTAGCATATGAATCAATAACATAAATATTCTTAACTACTAGGAGTAGAATAAATTATGGAGCAATAGCACCATTTTATTTTGTTACGTGGAACATGCCAAAAGAAAGAAATAATTTTCCTTAACATACCTTAGTCATTTTGTGTCCACAAAATTATCATTTATGCTATCAACTACTTTCTCTAGCATGGATAAGAAATTTGCTTCCTATTTGGCCCAGATACATTTCTTGGTATTACTAAATTATTCGGTTCTTTCCTCTTATAGAATCCTTCATAGATTTAGACTATGAATTGTGTTTGCCAGTGAGGTAAAGTAATTGTCAATAAGCTAAAAGGTAGCATGTATAGACATCTATCACAGAAATTTTGTTTTTTTATGTTCAAAGAGAGTAGAAAGTGTAATTCAAGGAAAGTTGAATAGTTGAAAGAAAGATTATAATGTGAATGTGGTTGCACTCTCATTTTCAAAGGTTCTTCCTTAATTCTATAAACAGTTTGTGCCAACTAGAGACGTTCCACTTGCCATATGCCAATCATGCACATAGGTGCCTTTGACTCATCCATTAATTTGTTGACAATTTAATGCTACCTTGGGCTAACTTCAACCACATGGAAAACAAGGTGCTTCTACTTTATCCATCAATTAATTTTTGATCCCCGTCGTCATACTCGTTACGTTCAAAATTATTTCGGGGTCTATTCTCTTTTATATACTAATCTCTTTATTAGCATACATAAATATAATATAAAATTTTCCAACGCTCAGACCTATTTACACACACCTAGCTCAGACCAGTTAGTAAACAAAGCTCTGTCAACTTCTCTCCTTAGTCATCACATTAGTCAAGCCGCTTTTGGGTCAATGATCCTATTGTCAACTTAGCTTTGTTTACTAACTGGTGTGCTGAAAAATCTTATATTTGTAGTATCTCAATCGTGAACACTTTATGGACAATGTCATTCGAATATGAAGTGCGCTTATCATCGCAGTTAACTCGCATTCATGATCTGAAAGGAATCTCTCTTTCTTTTTTTTGTACTTTCTCACTATTCGTAATTATAAACAACTTCCTTTCTTTACCTCTATTGATACTTATTCACTCATTTTCTTACTTGTCGTACTCTTATTAGTTCTAAAATATTCAGATATACATATGTAATCTCAAACATTGCTCCTGATTCCAATTCTTGGCGTTACTACCCCTTAAAGGATGAGTTGTTAACTTCTTCCCCTATTCTGTATGTGGAAGATTCTGGAGAATTTGCATTACATGACATTGGCCTACTATATCCAAACCTGGTCATATACTTAGATTTGAATCCTTCACTTGCCTCATGGCCAAGACTTTCTATCAATGGCGCTTTGGAAAATGATTTCCTTGATCTTGTTAAGTTGTAAACCCATTACTTTATCTATCACGTGGAACCTTTGGTCAGTTCAAAAATGCTCATAGACATCTGTATTTTCCTGACATTTTATCTTCATTATAATATCCTTATCTCTTGACATATATCTTTAATGTACCTTGTATCGATATGCGTCATTGGCACCTTTTCACTTGTTTAAGTGCTGATCTCGAGCTTTACTCACTGTTACTTATGTTTACATACTTTCTGAGACGTATGACTGCATATGTTGTGGAACCGATGCTTCATATGTTTAGATCCAATTTACGGTGTTACATGATCCCATGACTTATCAAGTTTTCTTGTCTTATCATTATTAGATCTCCCATCGATCGAGTGCTCATTCGTCTTACCTTTACATTTCCATTTCAAGTTTTCTTGGGAGGTCTCTTATCTCAAAGTATTTCACATATTATCTTCCTGAACACCAGAGGTTCGTCACCTTTGGCCGAAGAGTTCTTACTGTCCCTCCTCTACCATTGGTCCTTACGTTGTTCTAGAGTAATCATACCTTTGTGAAACCTGCATAACTATAATCTCATTCACCTTTATCCTTCTTATCGTAATCCTTCTTTCTACTCGTCATTAAATGAAAAACATTTATGCCTTGCTACTTGATCATACCATTCCATTCATACTTATTAACTGTCTTCAAAAAATTTACAACCATTCTTCGATTGTTCCATAGTTCTCATCCTCAATTGCCCCTAACAAGCTATTGATGTCCAAAGGGAAATGGTAACATGCTGCACAATGAAGCCGAAGACCTCACCAGTCCGGTAAGGCCGACAAGACCATACACGACTCCTATACATAGGACAACTGTCTACAAGCCTCTAAATAATACGTGACATCATGAGATCGGGACAGGGCCCCGCCATACCTCTATGCATATCAAAAATATCATACCACAACTAGACTGCAACTCTGGAACAAGTAGAGTGCTCTAATATCAGCTGAACTATCAACCTACTAGTGCGAACCGTCACCATGTCTACTTGAGCCTGCGGGCATGAAACACAGCGTCCTCCGATAAAATAGACGTCAGTACGACTGATGTACCGAGTATGTCAGGCATGAAGAACAACATAATAGAAACCTGAAAGTAAACTGAGCCAAGAAACAACCAACCAGTAGTGAATGTCTATAAGGGCCCTAATATGCTTAAGTGTCATGAACAATGTGGTCATATATATATATGTGCGTATATAACATTGTATCCCATCATATCATTTTGGCCTCTGTGGACATAATCATTATGATATACCAGCTGATCAGGTGGTGGTGCGTATATAACGACGTATCTCTTTTCCCATCCCCTACATATATATAATGCATACCATATAGTAGTGTATATAACACATGTGGGTCAAGGGTAATACATGAATATAATCCATGAATGATAATAAATCATTCTGAGTTTATCGGAGTGACGTAATGTCGCTTCACCTCCGATTAACATTATGAATACTAACATATTTTCCATGTACCTCAATAAGGATTTAGGAACATATTTAGACACGCTTTGAACATAGGAATGAATAACATGAACATCCTTAACTACTAAGAGTAGAATCATTTATGGGATAATATTATGTTTATGTTTCGTACTTAGAACATGCCAAAAGAAGGAAGAATTTGCCTTAACATACCTTAATTGGTCTTCTTAACAACTTAATCAATGTAATTCATCTAGCATCTCAACTTTATTTGCCAAGAACCCCTCTTCTTCCACCTTACTTACTTTAAAGAAAGTTTCGAATTCAACAACGTGACAAAAATGGAACAACGAGATCGAAGTACCCGAATATTGTTTCTTGAGAGAAATTATACTTTCTTCTGTAAAATACCAAATCACGTTGCTGCAATTCCTTTGTTAAATAATTCTCCAAGTAAAGTGAGAAATTTCCATACACGTTTGCTTGAGCAAATTTCAAAATATGAAATTGCTACTTTTCGCATATATATCTCACGAAAAATAGTTGTTGCACATCTATCTTTATTTTTTTCCACTAAAGTGGACTCCATATAAATCCTTTTCTATTGGGTGGTGGGGTACACTTATTCACATGCTATTCATGATCGATTTCCACCTAAAGTTGCGACAAATCACGTAATTCACTTAGTTATAAGATAGTCATTTCCATGTTTGCCACGTGGAAAGGATAATTGTTACTGAACTTTATCCAATAAGTGACTATTTTATTCGGTAGTCCCACTATAATCCAACATTTAAACTACACACATAATTAATTTTTTGATCTCAGTTCACTTAAATAGTAATCATTTTTGGCACATCTTATATATTCCTTATCATGATCATGCAATATGATACCAGTCCGTAAGCTCTTTTGGCACACACCAAATATTATTTCTAATCACCGTCATCGCACTTTTTAATTCTGAATCATTTCGGGACTTCATCTTCTTATACGACGAGCCCTTTATTTACATGCTTGAATATGACCAAAATTCTTCAGGGCTCGGGTCCACTTTCATACGTCTCGCTGCTCATACCATCGCCTGAAAGTACGGAGTGTTACAGTACTCTTCAACACCCAACCTCATGCTCAGGGATGGACATCTGGTGCCTGGTCAATTTAATATCAGGTAAAAAATGAATTGGGATGAGTCTGAATTTGATACCATGTAAATAATGGATCTTGGGCCTAACTCAGCCCATAGTTTTTGAGTTGAGTTAGGCCCAAGATCCATTCTTTACCGTACTTAACTGGTTCAGTAAGGGAAATCCAGGGAAGAGGTCCTTACTTAGTCCAATCCTGTAAAACAAAATGATATTAGAATGATCACTTGTGGGAAAGTTTTTGGAGTTTTTGCTTTTATAATAATTCATGTAAAAGTCACTTGAATTTTTTTTGTATTTGTACACCCTTCAATTTTCCTTGAGATTCCGGTGTCTCGTATTTTAGGGAAACATGAACAGTTTGTATGGATTGTTCAAACATGCTGAAAACTTGCTAGAAAATTGATCCTTTTATACCTATATACTCATCAGAAATAATCTACTAGCTAGGGTACATAATCTAATCAAGTTTTAATAGGTTAGGACAAATAATTGTAACTACGTTGATGGTTCTTGAAAATCATATGTGCTATATATGAGTTATCGTTTCTTCATGTGACATCACTTAGGTACATGCTTTTATGTCCTTCTTGACTGAAGAAATATGTTGCTTGATTTTATTCGTCAATAATGTACAATACATATAGTAGTACAAGAATATCTAAACTAGGTAACTAATCAACCTAATACAATAGGAGATACAATTCTACCTAAAATAGGAAACATAATTACAATATGAATAAAATTCTACATAAAATAAGAGATACAATTAATGAAAGAATATTCGGAAAATATTCTATTACACCCCGCAATCAAAGCGGGAGGTTCACGAACACTGAGACTGGCTCGAAAATTATCAAATAGTATGCGCGGAAGTCCTTTGGTGAAGATGTCGAAAATCTGATATCTGATATCTGGAAGGAACATGAAGGACACAAACTTGACCACGAACCACTTTTTCGCGAATGAAATTAATGTCCATCTCAATGTGTTTAGTGCGCTAATGTTAGATGAGATTGCCAGAAATATATATCGCACTAATATTATCGCAGTAGACCAGTGTTGCCTTTTGAATCGGGAAGTAAAGCTCAAGTAGAAGGTTACAGATCCAACAAGACTCAGAGACGATGTTAGCGACACCTCTGTACTCTACTTCGACACTGGATCGAGACAATGTAGGTTGCCTTTTGGAAGACCAAGACAATAAGTTATCTCCGAGGAAAATGAAGTAACCAGATGTAGAGCGTCGGGTGTCAGGACATCCACCCCAATCAGCATCAGAATAAGCAGTGAGACCAGTGAGTGAGCACTTGTATAGATGTAATCTGAAGTGAAGTGTACCTTGGATGTATCGTAAAATATGTTTGAGGGCATGCATGTGTGCTTCCATCGGATAGTGCATATGTAAGCAGATTTGTTGCATGACATAGTATATGTCAGGTCTCATGAATGTGACGTACTGCAGGGCCCCAGCTAGACTGCGATAGTGAGTCGGGTCTGAATATGGAGGGTCGGAATCAGCGCTAAGCTTGGAATTGGTGCCTACTGGCGTGTGGGATAGTTTGCAAGATGTCATGTCTGCATGATCAATGATCTCTTTGGCGTACTTCTTTTGATATAGAAATAGGCCACCAGAATGTCGAGTGACAGAGATTCCCAAGAAATAACTCAGGGGGCCCAGATCCTTCATAGCAAACTCTAAGGAAATGAGAGACATAATGGACCGATGAAGAGCATCAGATGATGTGGTGAGGATGATGTCATCGACATATAATAATAGGTAAGCCATGTCTGTACCCTTGTTGTAGTTGAACATAGAATGATCGGATCTACTGTGTGAAAAACTGATAGAGGAGACATAATCGGTGAACCACTGGTACTATGCTTGAGGAGCCTGTTTCAGTCCATAGAGCAATTTCAGCAATAGACACACATAATTCGGATGAGTAGGATCCCTGAAACTCATATGTTGATGCATATATACCATTTCATGAAGATCTCCATGTATAAAGGTATTCTTGACATCAAGCTGATGAATGGGTCAAGACTTGGATAGGACAGTGCTGAGGACGGTTTATATGGTAGCGGACTTTACGACTAGGCTTATCGTTTCACAGTCACTCCCACCTGTTGAGACCTGCCATCACCTACAAGACGAGCATTGTACCTCTCAAAAGAACCATCAGATTTCTTTTTATGTCTAAAACTCCACATAGAACAATAATGTTAGCATCAAGTTGACGGGGTACTAGGTCCCATGTCTTATTAACAATAAGAACATTATATTCGTCAATCATTGCGCTTTTCCAATTAGAATCGGACAAGGCATCCATCGAATTTCGAGGGACAGGGGAAGGGACAACTGAAACGGATAGGTTAAACAGCCATTTAGGTTTATGAATTCTGTGTATGGCACTCGAGTTTCCATTGTCCGAGAGCGTGTCTCGGGACGCGGGATAGGAGGGGGGGTATGCCACGGGACTGCAGAAAATAGGAAGAAGGGCAGGGGTGGCGGGACTGGTTAGCCGATGTTTGGTTTTCTGAAAGGTGGCTGCGGAATCACTCTAAGGCGGACTATTCCAGGCCACCGTCGGTAGAACCGGGTGGGCAGTGTATCCCGGACTGTCCGAAGGAGGGGCGAGTGTCGGGGTCTGGGACGACAGACTATGTAAATGATGAATTAGATGAGGGTTCAGGCCATCATCTAGGAAGTCGTAGGAATGCCGAGGTGGCGAGTTTATGGAGGCAAATAGGAATTGAGACTCATCAAATAGGATATGACATTAAATAATACTTTTACGACTTGACTTGTCATAGCACGAGTAACCACGATGATTGGCGGGTTAACCCATAAACACACACGGGGAAGACCAAGGTTGGATTTTGTGAGTGGTCGGATGGAAAATATAACAGAGACATCCAAAGATTCACAAGTGTTGGTAGGAGGAGTTCCTACGAAACAGAACTTGAGTGGGCGATCGTTGAGCTAGAGACTTGTTTGGTATTATGTTTAGGAGATAGGTGGCCATGAAGAGTGCGTAATGCCATAATTGATTGGGAATTGAGGCGTGAGCAAGTAGGGCACAAATTAGGTTTTTTATGGTTCGGATTTTCCGTTCGGCCTTACTATTTTGGGAGGAGGTGTGAGGGCAGAAAAAATGAAAGGTAAGACCGTTATTGGGGAAAAACTATTAGAATTGATTATTATTGAATTCCATGTCATTGTCACATTGAAAATATTTAATGCTCTTTTCAAATTATGTTTTTACAAGAGCACTAAATGAGGAAAAAAATGGGGTAGACCTGGAATTTATTGCCAATTGGAAAAGTCCATAGAAAGTTAGAATAATCGTCCAAAAACAACACATAATATCGATGGTCAGCCGTACTTAAAATAGGATACATCCACAAATCACTATGTATAATATCAAAAGGTAGTAAAGTATAATTTGTGGATGTAGAAAATGGTAATTTAACATGTTACCCAAAAACGCAGGATTCACATATAAGAGTCCTAGAAATACGATTGCAATTAATAAAATTATTTTTCCTAAGGCAGCGTAAATAGAATCTCCCGGATGTCCTAATCTAGAATGCCATAAGGAATACGAAATAGCAGCAAAGGTTGTTGGAACTGAGGCTGGATTGTTGACAACTTTTGAAATAGGGTAGAGATCTCCGGTGCTGTCACATATCATTATTCGTCTCCCTGCCGTAAAATCTTTCACAGAAAAATCAAAAGGATCAAAGTGAAGGGAAATATTATTATCAGTTGTGAAACGTTGCATAAAGATTAGATTCTTAATGAGTTTAGGGGCATGGAAGACATTTTTTAAGATTAGTGGTGGATGTGGTGGGGATTATGATGAATGACCAAAATCACGAATGAGAATGCCTTGTCCACTACTAATAATAATATTTTGATTTAAATTACACAAATTGGAATAAGATGAGAGAATACCTTGTGATGTCGTCGTGTGAGATGTGGCGTATGTGTCCATATACTAATGTTCGTCTGGAGCGTTGAGTTACATCGTGTTCATAGCTCCATCAATGTCAGTCGGAGCATAAGTTGAGGGCAGGAGGCCTGGCTATGTAGGCCTATTGTGCACGTGGGCCGAGTATGCCAGGGTGGGCCTGTCAGTTCGATGGTGTAGTCTACGAGGATGTTAAAATACGGGAAATAATGAGATGTTCATGATGGTGGGGCCCACGCAGCCTACGGCAAAGGCTGCTTCCACTGTCGCAGTCGTTGTTTGTTATTTCCTGTTGGTGGGGACTGCCCCTTCCCACCGCCATTATTGTCGGAATTCCATCCGCCAAGGCCCTTTTCGGACTGCTTGCTCTAGAGGGTAGATGCAGACTGCTACGGGTCCTCGGCCCAGCGGTTTTGGTTGCTGGAGTATGAGGCCCTGTCGTCAGCGGAGGACCCGATGGTGGTGGTGAGAGCGGTGTCGGCAATGTTGGCCCGAGTGGTGTTGCGTTTGATTTTCCGGGTTGTCTCAAGAATAAGCTTCTAACGGGCCTCATAAAACTAAGGTATCGGTGTGCATTGTTGAAGGATGGTGGCAACGCCGTCATAGGATTCGTTCAATCCTATAATAAGTTGCATGACCAATAGCTGATTAGTGACTGGTGTGCCGACGTTGGAGAGTTGGTCGGCAAGCATCTTGTGTTCTTGACAGTATGCAGACACATTTGGGAAATCATCCTGATGGACATCCTTGAACTGATTTTCAAGGTATAACATTCGTTGAGTTTTGTTGTCGTGGAAAATACTTTCCAAATGTTCCCACGTTTGGCGGGCAATGACATCAGTCTCAATGATGGTGTGCAACAGATCATAGATCGTGTCGTATATCCTCTGAAGGGCGACTGTGTCCAAACGAGACTAGAGTGCATTATCAGAATTCGAATACCTGCCGAGGGTAGGTCTGTGGACTTCGATGTAGGAGGGATGATATAGTCGATAACTTCGTAAACACGACAATGGTTCTTAAAAAGCTCCGTCCACGAGGAGTATTGACTCTTTTCCATCTCAAGAGTCACTGTGATGAAGTTTTTAATGTTGTTGACAGCAAGTGCATGATGAAATTTGGTTTTGTCAGCCATGAAAAAGGAAATTTAGGAGGAAGAATAGCCGAAAAAACTAGGGTTTCGTCGTGGGGAAAAGGAGGCGGCCGAGAAAAGAGGTCGGCGGCTAGGGTGGGATATTTAGGGTTAGGCTTCTGATACTATGAAGAAATATGTTGCTTGAATTTATTCATCAATAATGTACAATATATATAATAGTACAAGAATATTTAAACTAGGTAATTAATCAACCTAATTACAATAGAAAATACAATTCTATCTAAAATAGGATAACTAATTACAATAGTAATATAATTCTACCTAAAATAAGAGATATACAATTAATTAAAGAATATTAGGGAAATATTCTATTATTTACCGGTACCAACTAATCAGAGTTAATCCTAACAGAATCAACGAAGGATGCAAGTCATTGAAGATGTATTTGCTGTAGTATTTTTTGTAGCTCTGAGTGACTATTATCAGATGTGACTTGTTCTAGAGGACAGCGGTAGTGGTACATATCGAAGAACACTCTGAGTCTGAAATAATGGTTAGACATCCCTGTTTCAAAGAAAGCCCCCATTTTTTTTTATGTCGAAAAAGTATGATTTGTTTGAGGAGAAGGTCGTTTCGTGTATGATTAAACTCTTGCGAGTGGCTCAGCAATTTCAGTCCAGTGTGGGCTCACGACTCACCATTATAACCAGTCGCTAGCAAGCCATTAAAAGTTAAGAGTGGCTTGGGATCCATATTCCTATCATCTTTTTGTATGATATCTGTTGTAAAAGAAATAGTGGTTTTTACTTTTTAGTAACATGAGCAGGTGTGATATTCCTTTGCTGTTCTCTTCCCTTTCTAAGCCTCAGAAATGTATTCTCAAGATGAGCTTGCGTATCAAAAAAGGATGTAAAGCATTAGACAACTTGAAAGTGAGGGAACTCAACAATCCAATTCAATTATCCATTGTCACAACAACAAATGGCCAATGTTTTTATGAGATTCACTCCGAGCAAACATGTATGCATAACCTACAAAATTAAGGGTTTATAGTGTATATAAATCTGTGTACATGGAAAATGAGTTATTTATTAATATATATTCTTGATTTAGGTGACTTGGCACTCATTAAAGTCAAGAAACTTATTCATCTTTTCTTTTTTCCTTTTTCCTTTATTTTTCAGCTTAACATTACCTAAAAATTGACTTATTAATGCATTGAGCCTTTTTAGTTACCTATCTTATTATTACTTATAGCTTGTTTGACCAAGCTTTTGAGATGTCAAAAATATTTATTTTTCTGAAAATTACTTATTTCAACAAAAATGAGGTGGTTGCCAAACTTTTAGAAGAAAACAAGTTATTTTGGAGAGTAGCAGAAGTTGTTTTTCAGAAACTAAAAAAATATATTTTTTCTAAAAATACTTTTTTGAGAAATACTTTTGAGAAAATATACTTAGAAGCACCTTGAAAAGCTTGATCAAACAAACTAATTGATGTTCAAAATACTTTTTAATTAATTAATCAAACACAAATTATTTTTCACCTAAAGTATTTTTTAAAATAAGCTAATTTTACAAGCTTGATCAAACATGTTATTATTCTCTTGCTTATCTACCATTACTATTGAAAATATAGAGACAACTTAGAAAAGTCTGATTTGAACAAAGTGAGGTATTTGAATACTTTAACAAAATTTTATTTTCCTGTCATACTTTATTTCCTTTGGTACTCTCATTTTTCTCTCTCCCACGTGCCCTTTCTTTTCCAATTCCTTTTTCAACCTTTTCCAAAATAGTACATTACTCCACTTATTTACTCTTTTTCAGTTCTTGCTTTTAACCAAAGAATAAGAAGACGCTGAAAGTATATGTATATCCTAAAGACAATCTATATTAGAATAAATGTACTTTATATACGTTCGTATTATTATTAATGGATATTAATATTTTGATATTTATAATTATTAAATTATTAGTTGATTATTTGTAATATTCTATAATATGTATCCCTAGAGGTTATATTGTTATTAATAGTGTGAGTTATTAATATTATAACGTAACTCTTAAAATAGCCTCGACTAATGATCATCAAGAATGGGATATCGATGATATGTGATAAGTCGACATGTGGTCTGCATCACATCCTTAGAGGATGTAGCATGTCTCACCGCTACGAGTAATGGCTACTCGTGATGGACACATGGATACTTTGAAAGTATTGGTATACCCTGTTGATATACAGTTTGTTATACATGTCTATAGTATCATCAGCGTGTGGGAGATAGAAGTCCTTAGACTTGAGGTCAATACACACCTTGTCTATAGAGTAGTATACTTTGATCATGTTCTAAGCTCAAATGCCTTATAGGTTGAGATACGGCTTGTATTGGGTACATTACGATGTGGATTAAAGGTGGTAGTTGAGACAAGATTAAGATTTATTCGCCGAGTGTATATTCGCGAGAACACTCAGCTTCTCAGTGATATTGGGTTGACTAAGTCGTTGGCCAACGCAATAGACATATCTAGAATAGGTCTTGTTGTCAACCAATATAGATGAGATATAATGATCAAGCCATTTGGATAGACACTTGGCAAATCCAATCTTGATCGAGTGCATCAAGAATGAAAGGATTTTATCTTACAGCGCCGTCTAGGAGTTCCGTGTAGACCCTAATATGATTAGTGTCGATATGTGAAGACCTGTAGGGTAACACTATGTCAATTGTTTCTTCGATATAAAAGTGTATTGAGAAAATGTTAAATATTCGATTTGGAATTGAGATATTTAAATTAATAATAACTATGGGATAATTTCTATTTGATGGAAATTATTTAATTAAGTCAAGATTAGATTTTGGATTTAATTAAAATGTGCTGAAAATATTTTGTGAAAAGGGCGAGGCACCGCGGCGCCCAATGGGCAGAGCCGCGTCGCTAATTGGATAGTAGGCCCAATCAGATTGGCCTGATGCAGTTCGTTTTGGGCCAGGCTTTGAGCCCAACCCAAAATCTGAATTTTGCCCTAATTTCACCTATATATAGAGCACCTCCGCATTCATCATTAGACATATTACTCATATATTTCACCTTTTCAGCGATACGAATATTTATGTCAAAGCATTTGCTCTAAGTCTACGAGGACTCAGACTCTTTCATAGATGTGTTTTGAATGTAAAGGTAGATGATAAACTTTTATGAGTATTTACACCAAAGTGTTTGCTCATAAAGGCCAAATTTACTTAGATACATAAACGCAATCGTGTAATGGGGTTGACTTGCTTAGAAAAATCTTGGCGCCAAAGTGTCGGACTAATCTAAGGACGCAAGATTAAATATAATATTTAATCATCCAAGAGTTACAAATAAGTTTTGCAATTGATTTAGAACCTACCAAGATGTGTTATTGAAGTTATCAGCCAAAGCAAATGCGGAGATAGCATAGGCTTGGATCTTGGCCCATTATGACCTTAAATTAATTTAGGTATTCTACCATGGGGTAGTAGAAGTATGTTAAAATAGTGGGAGCTAATTAAATAAAAGTTCATGTTGATTAGCCTAAACGAATGTTTTTAATAGGAAATAAATTTGAGTTTAATTTTCTGTCTATCTAACTCTTCAGATTATCAAAATGTCGAGCCTATCATTGAAAATGTTGATGGAAATGAACAAACTTATTGGACCCAACTATCTAGACTGACTAAGGAATCTGAGAATTGTTCGAAGGCAAGAAAAGATAGATACGTATTGGACAAAGTATTCCCCACAGTCCCTGCCGAGGATTTAGTAGAATATGCCACATTTGATAAGGTAACCTACCAGAAGAACCTAGACGATCCCACTTCAGCACAGTTTGTGATGTTGTCTTCCATGTCAGTGGAGCTTCAGAGACAACACAAAAATATGAGCCCTAACGAAATGCTCGAACACTTGAAAAGTCTCTATGACTCTCAGTCCCAAACTATAGAATATGAGTTGTTGATAGAACCATTCAAGTGTAAGATAAATGAAGGGGGCCAAGTGTCTCAGCATGTGTTGAAGATGATAGGGCTGATAGAAAGGTTAGCCCCGATTGGTATAAAGCTGCAGAAAAACGTCACTTCCACCCTCATCCTGAACTCTCTCCCTCGTTCGTTCGAGAATTTTATTGTAAACTACAATATGAACTAAATGAAGGCGAGTCTGCAGGAGCTACATAACATGCTCAAGACCTTTGAATATTCAACTACCAAAGGCAAAGTTGTGCTCATGGTGAGCTCTACTAGCCGGCTCAAGCCAAATGAAAGGAATGGCAGAAGAAGAAGGGCAAAGCATTCGATGCGCCCTCAGCTACGAAGCCTAAAGGAGGTGTGAAAAGAAGAAGGTGAATCCGGCTAAGGATGTATGCCTCAACTGTAACAAGAAGGGGCATTGGAAGAAGGAATGCACTACACCAGGAAGATGAAAAGCACCATGTGCTTCTACCTCTAGTGGACAAGGTATGTACGTCATTGAAATAAATATATCTATAAATAACTCTCATTCCTAGGTATTGGATACCGCTTGTGGCTCACACATTTGTACCAATGTGCAGGGGCTAACTGACAACATGAAGGTTAGACCAAGAGAGGTGGACCTAAGCATTGGAAATGGAGCACGAGTGGATGTTGAGCGCGTAGGAACTTATAGATTAAATTTGTCTTCTGGCTATTGTCTAGTGTTAAATTATTGTTATTATGTACCCTTGTTAATGAGGAATATCATTTCTATCCATGTTTCTTACATGGAGGGTTTTTCCTCATATATTTATAATGGCAGTCATGTACTGTCCTTTGATAATGTTATATATGGAACTGCTCCTCTTGTGGATGGATTATATACACTAAACTGTAGTCGAGAAATATTCAATGTACAAAATAAACGAGCTAACATAAGTAATAGAAACTATACCTACATATGGCATTGTCGACTAGGCCATATCAATGAAACAAGGATAGCAAGGTTAAGAAAGCTTGACTACCTCGAACCATCTGACTTGGAGTCTTATGATAACTGTGAATCCTGTTTGAAAGGTAAGATGACCAAAAAGTCACTTTCTGGGAAGGGTGTGCGAGCCAAGAAGGTGCTTGAGTTGGTACATACTGATGTATGTGGACCATTCTCGACTCAAGCTAATGGAGGTTTCCCTTACTTGATTACTTTTACTGACGACTTCACAAGGTATGGATATATGTATCTTATGAAACACAAATCCAAGGCCTTCGAAAAGTTCAAGGAGTACAAGTCTGAAATAGAAAAACAAATCACAACGAGTATCAAGACCCTTCGATCTGATCGAGGAGGGGAATACTTGATCAAGGAGTTTCTAGATTACTTAAAGCTACATGTAGTCCAATAAGAATGAACACTTCCTGGAACACCACAGATGAATGGTGTTGCTGAAAGGAGAAACCGAACCTTATTAGATATGGTTCGATCCATGATGAGCTTCTCCACTCTACCGACATACCTTTTGGTACATGCTATACAAACCTCAATATATGTTCTGAACATGGGTCCTTTCAAGTCAGTAGAAAAGACACTATATGAGATATGGTATGGTAAGATGCCAGCTCTTAAACATATGAGACCCTGGGGATGCCCTGTATATGTTAAGAAGATGCTCACTGACAAGTTGGAATCCAAAATTGAGAAATGTTACTTCGTGGAGTATCTAAAGGAAACTAAGGGATACTACTTCTATCTTCCTGGAGAACATAAGGTCATTGTTTACAGGAATGTAACTTTCCTTGAAGAAGAATATGTCTACAAGGAACATAGTTGCACAGAGATAGAACTTGAAGAAATTCAAGAACCGCGAGATAACATAAAGGTTGAATCCTTGTCGAATGACCAAGGTAAGAATTCAGTGGGAGTATTTGGAGAAGATTGGGTACTTCAAGTACGCCCTTCGGCCAGTGGGAGTGTTACGAGGAATAATGCAGAAATACAAGATCCTCCTATACAGCCTTTGGGAGTAGATGCAATGGTTGCACCTCCTCCCATTCAGGAAATACATGAAAATGATATTTCTGAAAGCTCTCAAGTTAGTGAATTATCCAACACACAAGAACCCTCTCACATTCAGAACGTACCAAGCACTGAACTGCAAAACAATCAACTCCGTAGGTCCATTAGGACTCATCTTCCTCCTGAAAAACTAAATCTACTTGTGGAAACACACAATGAGATAGATGTTCCTGATAACGATGAGCCTACAACGTATAGCGAAGCAATGTTGGACATTAATTCGAAGAGATGGCAAGAAGCCATGAAATCCGAGATGGAATCTATGTACATCAATCAAGTGTGGAACTTGATTGATTTTCCAGCTGGGGTCAAACCCATAGGATGCAAATGGGTCTTCAAGAAAAAGATCAATGCATTTGGCAAGGTACTGACGTATAAAGCAAGGTTGGTGGTTAAAGGTTATAATCAATGGTCTGGGGTCGATTATGATGAAACCTTTTCACATGTTGCTAAGATTAAGTCCATTCAGATTTTCATGCAATAGATGTATATTATGACTATGACATTTGGTAGATGGATGTCAAAATTGATTTCCTCAATGGTAATCTAGTTGAGGAAGTGTATATGAAACAACTTGAGGGTTTTTCATCTAAGTCCAGACCAAATGTTGTATGCAAGATACATAAGTCTATTTATGGGCTTAAGCAAGCCTCGATGAGTTGGAACATTTTCTTTAACAAGGCTATCAAGTCATTTGATTTTGTCAGAAGCAAAGAGGATCACTGTGTTTACAGTAAATGCAAGGATGGGAGTATTGCCTTCATTATTATATATGTAGATGATATATTGATAATGGGAGACAATAAGACTCTCTTGCAGTCAATCAAGGAGTAGTTGTACAGTACCTTCATGATGAAGGATTTAGGTGAAGCCTGCTACATTTTGGGAATTAGGATATATAGAGATAGACCTAATAGATTGTTGGGGCTGTCATAGTCAGTCTACATAGACAAAGTGCTTAGAGTTTTTCTATGGAAAATTCCAAAAAAGGCGATCTACCTATGGGTCAAGGCATCAAGTTATCTAAGAAGGACAGTCCTTCTAATGCTATAGAACTTGAGCGCATGAAGAGGATCCCATCTTCTTCGGCTATAGGATCGATTATGTATGTCATGACATGTACTAGGCCAGATGTGGCCTTAGCACTTAGTGTGACTTGCAAATTCCAACAGAATCTTGGGGAAGAACACTGGAAAGCAGTCAAGAGTATTATTAAGTATCTTAGACGAACTAAAGATTACTTCTTAGTCTATGGTGTGGAAGAAAAGCTAGCTGCTACTGGGTGCACTGATGCTAGATTTCAGACGGATCTTGATGACTTCAAATCTCAGTCAGGGTACACGTTCATTTTCAATGGTGGAGAAGTGAGATGGAAAAGTTCCAAACAAGCTACAACTGTTGATTCGACAACAGAAGTTAAGTACATTACTGGATTGGAAGCTGGTAAAGAAGTTGTCGCGATTTCTGAGTTCCTGAAGGAACTAAGGGTAGTTCCGAGTGCTAGTTGTCTAATAACTATTTATTGTGACAACACTAGTGCGATTGCACAGGCTAAGGAACCAAGATCAACAAACAGAAACAAGCATGTACCAAGGAAGTACCACATACTCAGGGAGATGGTGGAGATTGAAGAGATTAGATTAGACTATGTTCCCATAGACGATAATCTAGCTGACCCGTTTACTAGACCATTAAGCTTTGTCAAGCATAATGGTCATTTTGAGAATATGGGCATTAGATATGTTAAAGATTGGCTCTAGGACAAGTGGGAGATTGAAAGTATATGTATGTCCTAGAGATAATCTATATTAGGACAAATGCACTTTATACACGTTCGTATTATTATTAATGGAGATTAATATTTTGGTATTTGCAATTATTGAATTATTAGTTGATTGTTTGTAATATTCTATAATATGTATCTCTAGAGGTTACGTTGTTATTAATAGTGTGAGATATTAATATTATAATGTAACTCTTAAAATAGCCTCGACTAATGATCATCGAGAATGGAATATCGAGTATATGTGATAAGTCGACATGTGGTCTGCATCACATCCTTAGAGGATGTAACATGTCTCACCGCTACGAGTAATGGCTACTCCTAATGGACACATGTATACTTTGGAAGTGTTGGTATATCCTGCTGATATACTGTTTATTATACATGTCTAAAGTATGATCAGCGTGTGGGAGATAGAAGTCCTTAGACTTGAGGTCAATACACACCATGTCTACAAAGTAGTATACTTTGATCCTGTCCTAATCTCAAATGCCTTATAGGTTAAGATATGACTTGTATTGGGTACATTACGATGTGGATTAAAGGTGGTAGTTGAGCCAAGATTAGAATTCATTCCTCGAGTGTATATTCGAGAGAACACTAAGCTTCTCAGTGATATTGGGTTGACTAAGTCGTTGGCCAATGCAATAGACATATCTAGCATATGGTCTTGTTGTCAACCAATATAGATGAGATATAATGATCAAGCCATTTGGATAGACACTTGGTAAATCCAAGCTTGATCGAGTGCGTCGAGAATTAAAGAATTTTATCTTCCCACATAGAGGCTCTGTTTACTGGATTTGTGTAAATATACTTTACATATTGAGTTCGTCTTACAGCGCCGTCTAGGAGTTCCGTGTAGACCCTAATATGATTAGTGTCGATATGTGAAGACCTGTAGGGTAACACTATGTCAATTATTTCTTCGATCTAAGCGTGTATTGAGAAAGTGTTAAATATTCGATTTGGAATCGAGATATTTAAATTAATAATAACTATGGGATAATTTCTATTTAATGGAAATTATTTAATTAAGTCAAGATTAGATTTTGGATTTAATTAAAATGTGCTGAAAATATTTTGTGAAAAGGGCGAGGCACCGCGGCGCCCAATGGGCAGAGCCGCATCGCTAATTGGGTAGTAGGCCAAATCAGATTGGCCTAATGCAGTTCGTTTTGGGCCAGGCTTTGAGCCCAACCCAAAATCTGAATTTTGCCCTAATTTTACCTATATATAGAGCACCTCATCATTCATTATTAGACACATTATTCATATATTATTCTAAGTCTTAGAGACCTAGAATAAAACTTTCTCTTGAACCCCTGCCGAATTTCCTAGCTGTTTGAAGGAGGTATACATCGAAGTTCTTGGAAGTTGTCGAGGATCAATTGTGTGCGCACCCTCGGAAATTACTAAAAGACTCCAGAGTTTTCAAATCGTAAGTATTCTATCAAAGTATTACGGTTATATACATGTTATGTACTGACGTGTTTTATATTACTGTATAATCATCCTACAGTTCGACGCTTGTTGGGTTTGAAACACAAACTTTTTCAAATTCCGCTGCGTACACGATTCCAACAAAAACTTACAGACGTTGGCTCTCTAAACAACTCCTTTTAACAATTTACTAAGCTCAATACTGAGTTAAGAGGAAATCTTTCTTTGCACCTTTAAATCAAAAAGCTGAATTGAAATTGGAAGTATATAGAGAGAGAACGAAGAGTAAAATGAAGCAAAATGAAACAATGGATGGTGGTGTACAAACCGATATATGATGGTGTTTGAGAGGTATTTTTGAGTCCCCAATGAAATACATTATTTATACATAGTTATATAATATTTATATATTATTATACAAAACATATACATTATTTATACAATATTTATAGTGTATATGAATGAATATATAATATATATGTAATGTATCATAGTATATAAGGATGTATATATAAATTTACAAAAGAAGTTGAGTAATTTATATATAGTTATACAGAATAGATACATTATTTCTACACTGATGATACAATGGGCTAAATCAGCTGCAAATTAGATGTGTGGCTCTCTGTCGCAATAGAAATCGAGAATGGAAGTGACTTCACTACACTTGTTTATAGTTGGAAATTCAAACTTGAAGGCCATAGTAATCAGGGGCGGACCTACCCTTAAAGTTGAGGGGTTCCGTTCCCTCGGTAACCTAAAAAAATAGTATGTATATATGTGTTAAATATCTTAAATATGAGATTTATATTTTGATGTGCACTCTCAATAACAAATATCTTGTAGCTTAATTGGTTTATAAAGGGTGCACAAATTGTCCTTAAGTGTTACACTTGAGTTTTAATCCCATTGTAGTCTCTATTAAAAAAATTTACTTATATTTTTGTAGCCACCCAAACGAGAAGGTATTCTCTCAATTCTTTTGTCATTTCGATTCGCTAGATCGATACAAATTTGGCCGAATTTGAGTTTTCTGGTGATAACAGACATTTTTCGGTGAACCACTACTGATGTGTTGATCGTTTGGCCACTCCCGCCCACTATTCCTCGGCAGCATCCTCCACACCGGCCGCCACTACTTCATCGACAACTTTTTTTCGGCAGTCTCCGGCGGTCCTTCCTTTTTTTCCCTTTTTTTTTCTTCTCTTGCTATATTTTGCAGGTACCACCAGATCTGTCATGACGTACATCCGGGCTCTATTCCTCCGTTCTTTCGCCTATCATCCGGGTACAAAATTTTTCCAGCAACGAACATTGGTTTCCGGTAGGTAACAATTATTTTAAGCAATGGACATTGTTTTTCGGCATGTGAACAATGATTTTTGGCGTGTGCTATCAGCCTGGAGTTGGTACCTCCAGTTTCCCGTACTCAATATTTGTTTTTATCCTTTATTTTTCTTGTCTTTTGTTTTATCATTCTGGTCTGTAGTAGCCTGACTTACCTCTAGAGTTTTGCTAACTTGTGCTTTAGTATTGGTTCCCATATGTATTAGCGTTAATCTTTGACTAGTATATTTTTTGCTCTAGTGGCTTTGGTGAATGATGGTAGACTAGGGTCATATTCTCGGTCGGAGATGGGGGCGAAGGTTAGGGGTAAGTGGGATAAGGGAGATGCTAGGCTGAGAATATGGTCTTGAAACATTGAGACTTTAATGGGAAAGTTTATAGAGCTAGTTAAGATTCTTAAAAATATGAGGATTAATATAGCCTGTGTTCAAAAGACCAAATGGGTAGGACCTAAGCCTAAAGATGTAGACGGGTATAAGTTATGGTTCTCGGGTAGGTCAAAGATAGGAATGAGGTAGGCATTTTGGTAGACAACGAGCTAAGGAATCAGGTGGTAAATGTTAGGAGGGTCAATGACAGGATGATAACGATTAAGTTGGTAGTTGGAGGGTTCACTATGAAACTTATTAGTGCGTACGTGTCGCAGACGAGCTTGGTTGAAAAGGAGAAGAGGTGATTTTTGGAGGATTTGGACGAAGTGGTGGGAGGTATACCACCCACTGAGAAGTTATTTGTAAGAGGGAATTTCAATGGACATATCGGGTCACTTCTGGGGGTTATTACGACGTGCATGGAGGCTTTGGCCTCGGGGACAGGAACGGGGGAGGCATCTCACTTTTGGAGTTCGCTAGAGATTTAGGGATGGTGATAGCCAATTCGAGGTTCCTGAAGAAGGATGAGCACTTGGTGACTTTCCGTAGTTCGGTGGCTAAGACTCAGATAGACTTTTTGCTCCTTAGGAAGGTTGACAACGGTCTTTGTAAAGACTGTAATGTTATTCTGAGAGAGTATCTTACAACCCGACATAAGCTTTTGGTGATGGATTTGGAAATTAAGATGGAGAAGACGAGGAGGGTTGTGGATGACAGGTTAAGAATCAAATGGGGGAGTTTGACCATGGCTAGTACAAAGGAGATGGAGGAGAGGTTGGTGGCCAAGGGGGCTTGGGGGAGTAGTTGGGATGTGACCGGTATGTGGGACATGACAACTAATTGCATTCGGGAGGTATCTAGAGAAGTGCTAGGGGTCTCACGAGGTAGCCATGGTGGGCATCGAGGGGACTGGTGGTGAAATGGGAAAGTTCAAGGGAAGGTGGAAGCGAAAAAAATGGTGTATGCGAAATTGGTAGAAAGCAGGGATGAGGTGGAGAAGTGGACGAATAAAGAATTGTATAAGATGGCGAAAAATGAGGCAAAGCTAGCGGTTATGGCGGCGAAAATGATGACTTTTGAATGCATGTATGTAGAATTAGAGGAAAATGGCGAGGATAAAAAGTTGTATAGATTAGCCAAGGCGAAGGAGAGGAGGGCCCGTGACTTGGATCACGTGAGGTGCATCAAGGACGATGACGGAAAAATACTGGTGGAGGATGCGCATATTAGGCGGAGGTGACAATCTTACTTCCATAAACTATTGAACAAAAAAGGGGATAGAAACATTGTACTGGGAGATCTGGAGCAATCTGGTAGGTACCAGGATTTTGGGTATTGTAGAAGCATTAAGGTTGAGGAGTCTAAGGGTGTTTTTCGCAGGATGCGCATGGGACGAGCGACCGAGCTTGATGAGATCCTAGTTGAATTTTGAAAGAGCGCAGGCATGACAGGTTTGGAGTGGCTGACTGAGTTGTTTAACGTCATTTTTAAGACGGTGAGAATGCTAGAAGAATGGAGGTGGAGTACAATGATTCCTTTGTACCAGAACAAAGATGATATCCAAAGTTGCAACAACTATAGAGGTATCAAGTTGTTAAGGCACACTATGAAAGTTTGGGAAAGGGTCGTGGAGGTGAGGGTGAGAAGAGGCATGTCTATTTTTGAGAACTAATTTGGATTTATGTCGGTGCGTTCCACTATAGAAGACATTCATTTTATTAGGAGGTTGGTGGAGCAGTATAGGGAGAGGAAGAAATACTTACACGATTTTGACTACATGAATAGTATTCTTATGACAAAACAATTGTGCAAATACATGAATTATTATAGCTTCAATTGTAAATTTATTAAAATTACTATATGATTTTCATCGACCTCGAGAAGGCATACGCAAAGTCGCTAGGGAGGTTCTATGGAGATGTTTGGAGGTTAGAGGTGTACATGTGGCGTACACTAGGGCGATCAATGATATGTATGATGGAGACAAGACCAGGGTACGGATAGTAGGAGGAGACTCGGAGCACTTTCCAGTGATGATGGGGTTGCACCAGGGATCAGCTCTTATCCCATTCTTATTTTCCTTGGTGATGGATGGACTGACGTGACAAATGCAAGGGGAGGTGTCATGGTATATGTTACTCGCATATCACATAGTCCTGATTGATGAGACTCGCAGCGGAGTGAACGCTAATCTGGAGGTTTGGAGACAGAATCTGGAGTCTAAAGGGTTCAGGCTGAGTAGGACCAAGACAGAATACTTGGAGTGCAAGTTCAGTAATGGGAGCGATCTTGATACATGTATGGAGGTGAGGCTTGTTACTCAGGTCATTCCAAATAAAGGAAGCTTCAAGTACCTCGGGTCTATTATCCAAGAGAATTGAGAGATTGATGACGATGTCACACATCGTATTGGGGCAGGGTGGATGAAACAGAGGCTCGCATCTGGAGTCTTGTGCGATAACAAGGTGCCACCAAAACTTAAAGGCAAGTTCTATAAGGTGGTGGTTAGACCGACTATGTTTTATGGGGTGGAGTGTTGGCCGGTCAAGACTTCGCACACACAAAAGATGAAAGTTAAGGAGATGAGGATGTTGAGATGGATGTGTGGGCATACAAGGAGGGATATAATTAGAAATGATGATATTTGGGATAGAGTGGGAGTGGCCTCGGTGGAGGATAAGATGCGGGAAGTGAGGTTGAGATGGTTCGGGCACGTGCAGAGGAGAGACACAAATATCCCAGTGCGGAGGTGTGAGAGGTTGGCTATGGACGGGTTCAGGAGGGGTAGAGGTAGGTCGAAGAAGTATTGGGGAGAGGTGATTAGACGGGATATAGCGCAGGTGCTACTTACTGAGGACATGACCTTAGATAGGGGGTTATGGAGGACACAGATTAGGTAGAAGGGTAGTAGTTAGTCCAGCGTAATCGTACTTACGCTTACAAACTGGTAGTTGTAGTGTTATTATTGTAGGCCCGCATAGTCTATAATTGGAATAGTCTCCAATCGCGTCCCTCAATTTGACGGATGGTACCTTGGAAAAGGTTTTGTCGGGTTGCCCTAACTTGGAACTGGAAAATGTTATCGTCAGGAGGAGTGTAGATATTTAAAACAACTTCTTCATAGTGTTTCCCATGTGGAGGAGTCCCTGGTGCATTGAGGTTATTCATACTCTTCATTATCCAATTCCGATTTTATTTTTTCGTTTTGTGACTTTTTATTATTCTTTTGAATTCATGAGTTTAATAACACCTGTAGTGCCATTACTTAGGATAATCTGATAACTAAGTTTGTTACTACTAAAGAATTACATTCTCATGACCAATTTGGTTTTTAGTGGCAGGTGATTGAAATAAGATATTTTGAACAAAAGTTTGGACGTTAAATTACGAGAATAAAACATTTGCAACGGACAGAACAACCTGTAAAATTTGGATATGTAAGTAACATTTTCTAAGCATTTGACATGTTCCTTGAATCTAAATATTCATCACTTTCCTTTTTTTAACCACAATCATCTCCTTGACTTTCTACTTCCATCTAAGGAACATAACTAGTTAATATGGAGAATTCTTTCTTGTAGAATCTGTTATGAAGGTACAGAAACGAGGATGAACAAAGCAGGAGGTTTGAGACACATAAGCTTAACTGCTCATTGCGACATTTGAAGATCATCGAGTTCATTGACTTTCATATGCCACTAAGCAGATATGAGTTTCTACTGCCATTTGTAAAATATCTGCTCAAGAATGCAACAATGCCAGAAAAGTTCGTCATTGTTGCCGAATCTGAAGGGAGTGATGTGTCTCAAGATTATGTTAAAATGACACAGGAGTTCCAAAGCTTTCCAAGATCCTCCACGCAGGCTTCAGTTGTCTTTTCTTATTGATAATTTTTCACACCTATCGATTGCGTTGATCACAGCATATTTTGACAGATTTTATTTTGTGTTTGAAACTGGTTTATATATATAGCTGATAGACAAGGCTTGGATTGCAGTTGTCAGTATCCAAGGAGTTGTTAGTAATTTTTCGTGTCTAAGTAACAGTGTGTTCATTCTCTAATCATCATGTAAGAAAGCTTGTTCTAAATGTTCTGTGATTTCAGTTCATATTGCTGAATCTTGATCATGCTTTTATACTAAGAAAATTTAAGTTTGAAAATCATTCCGCCTACATAGTACTTCAAGATTCATTACTTGTCCAAGGACTTGTTTCTTTGGCCTATGTTATTTTTAGTTGGTGGAAAAGAAACTCCAAAATATTTGAACTCATCATTTAATAGTACATTTGGAAGCTATCTCTTTGGAATGAGCCTTGTTGGTTGCATATTCTCCAGTTTCCCGCCTTCTTTCCCCCTTTCATTGATCTAGGTGAAAAATCTGCTTGTCTGGCAATCTGCTGAAAGTTATGTGTTGTAGATTTATCATCCTGCTACTCTGACCTGTCCCCCAATTTTGTTGTTCAACACATATTTTGCATCTTTTACTTTAGCACCATTATGAGAAATAATATCATGTCGTATATTATTTAAAGACTGCCTAGAAGGACTTGCCTCCCTCTGACTCCTTCCATCTTCAGTACTTGTGTACTTGGAATAACATGTACTGCTTGCCTTTGAAGAACAATATCATGAAGCTTGTTTCCTCCTTGATTGTATCTCCTCTAAATGAATATCTCTTGCATGTGTAGTATCATTATCAATATGTTATTCCTCTGCTTTGGAACTATTACAACTCACTTTTTCAATCTCTTCTTCAATAGTATTCTTCTGTTCACCTAAATTCTGTATTTTCATCTCAAAATTACTAGCAATGAAGATCCTGATATGATTGATTGGAGGTAACTAGCCTGTTATGAATTTGTCTTACATTAACCTTGTCTTGTGCTTCTTTGGAACTTCTTATGCCACCTTACTATCCAATTGTTTACCAAAAGAGGCTTTGTTGTTTCCTTGGTTTGATTGTGCTTTGTTGTAGTTGTCTGCCCTTGTTTGTGTTCAGCATTCTTGTGTTCCTTGTGTCCTTCACCCCTGAACTACTATATTTGTTAGTAGTCTCGTCATTGACTTTTTCCTGATCCTCCTCAACATTTCTTAATGCTGCAAAAGGGATAATTACAGCTATGGGTGGCCAGTGGACCGGGTTCGGGGCGGGTCCCGGTGGGAGGGGGAGGGCGGGATCGGTCCTCCGGTGGGACTGGCGGGATCCGCCGATGTCCCGTCCCGTTCCCATTCCCGTTGGAAAAGAGGACCGGTCTTACCCGGGGGTATCGGGTTTTCCATTTTTTTTTTGCACTTAATTTTAAAAAATAACATATATAAACACCTCAAAAATTGAACAAGATAGTGTAATAAAAACATACCAAAGTTTTTTTTGCTCCACTTATATTATTTAATAGAAATATGATTTTTTTGTAATACAATTTCAAAATTCCTACTTTGTTTCGTTGTTCAAAAGTTGCAAATAACATAGTAAAATTGCAATTAAAAAATCACATATTTATAAACAACTTTTCTAGTTTCTTCACAATGGCTTGTGGTTCTTCGGTTAGAATTAGAACTTGTTGGTCAAATTGCTCGACGTCGTTTCCACCTCCGTCGGATAAGATTTCGTTGTAGTTTTCGTCGTCTTCTTCGTTGATCTCAGGTGGACCGCACCTTCTATGCTCCACTCGTATCCAATCTCTGAATAAAACTACAATCTCTAAGCTATCTCCCGCTAATGAGTGTTTGTGCTCTCCTATTTGAAATCTTCCGGCAGAAAAAACGCTTTCAGACGCTGTTGATGACGCTTGAATGTTCAACACATCTCGGGCCATCTAGGATAGTGTGGAAATGTCTTCTCATTCTCCCTCCAGTATTTCAGCAAATCTTCACGTCCTTCTTCATTGAGAACTGCTTGGTACGGTACAACACCCTGCAAAACAAAAATATCAAACTCGCTAACTTGATTAGTAGTGGTATCACTAAACATTCTATGTCTAAGGCTTTCAATACTAGCCGCAGAAACAACATGTCTTTTTTGAGGTTGTATTGAAGAAGAAAAAGAAGAAGATGGTATGAAAGTCGGTTGGTTTCTAAGACTTTCTTATTGATAATGCGTATATACTTCTTTGCATTGATCGTGTATGCCAGACAAAACTTCTTCTTTAGTTGGTTCCTTATGTGGTTGTTCATTTGGATTTTTTGGAGGTGGAGGTGGAAGTACTGCTATACAATCATAAATAGTTTCAATAAGTGTTTTCCAAAAGTCTATTTTAATAGTCGGATTTAATACATCACCAATAATATAAATAGTGAGAATAGGAAAAAAATATTTTTTTAATTTGATAAACATTTTTAATAGGTGTCTTATAAGATGGTTTTCCATATATTCATTAAGCAACAAAAATATTAGAGCTATATAAAATAACATAGTTGAAATAGTATGATAATATATACCAGAAAATTCTTTAGTTGCTTGAAAAAATTTCTCTAAAAATACAATAAGTTCTAAAAAAAATTTCCAATCGTTATCTACAACCATATCAGTTG
This sequence comes from Anisodus acutangulus, assembly GCA_029783415.1. Taxonomy (NCBI): domain Eukaryota; kingdom Viridiplantae; phylum Streptophyta; class Magnoliopsida; order Solanales; family Solanaceae; genus Anisodus; species Anisodus acutangulus. The sequence goes on along the minus strand of CM056507.1, from coordinate 20,372,484 downwards.
GATTTCGATTATGGGCGCTAAAAATAAAGTTATAGGTCTTCTATAATCTTAAGTAACAAGTAGTTGTTCATATAAAGAATTCCACCTAGTCGCTACTTCTTCTAGATTTTTCTATAAGGTAGTCCACAATTGTGACAAATTTTTTTATATTCTTTTTTTCTTTGTATTCTATTACTTCTAAACATAAAGTTTATAACAAATTGTACTTTATTAAGAATGTCTTCAAAAGTGATAGACCATCATTTACAACTAAGTTATAAATATGGCACACATATTTTATATGAAAATGATTAGGAAAAGATAGAGTTAAAAGATCTTTTAAAAGTCTAATAACATAATTTGTAACGTCCCGTACTTTCGTGTTACGGTTTAAATCGCTAAGTGTGTGCAAGAAGACCCGAACTTTGGAATTTATGTTATTTATGTATGCTAATAATGAGATTAGTATATAAAAGAATTAGACCTCGAAATAATTTTGGACACAACAAGTGTGACGACGGGGATCGGAAATAATTTGGCACGTGCATAAAGAGGTTATGGACTAATGTCATGTCACAAATTATGACATTAATTATATGAAGGTCCTATAAGTTATCAAGATTTAAGTGAATTTGAATCACGAATTTAATTATGTGTGTAATTCATTAATTATTGGGTTAATGAATTAATAGGGGGACAGTTGGAGTTGAAGCAGTGCACGTGTAACTCTTAAGTAATCACATAAGTGACTAACTTAAGAGTCCTGATATGTGGTAGCCGTGAATGCCAATGAGTTGGGGGGGGGGGGGTTAGTGTTATATGGGGGAGTAAATCGTGTACATTTACATTAACTCCTCCCAATTCCTTTGGTTGCTTCTGTAACAAAAAACGTGCAATTGGTTTGGTTTGGAAAAAAAAAGAGAAGAGAAAGGAAGAGAGTACGAATTAATGGTAGGACTAGGATAGAAAAGCAGCAGTTTTGCTTGGAAAAAAATAAAAGGTGCTGGTTCCGTTATTATTCAAGGTATGTTAAGGCAAATTATTTCTTCCTTTTGGCATGTTCCATATAATGAAATATAGTCGTGATATTGCTCCATAATTTATTCTACTCCTAGTAGTTAAGAATATTCATGTTATTGATTCATATGCTGAAAGCATGTCTAAATATATTTCTAAGTCATATGTTGATATTCCCAGTGTTAGCCAAAGGGATAAGGATATTATGTCACTCGGGGGTATTTTATTGTCATTCATGTATATTCATTTGCATTGCATTCATATATTACCCTGGACCCACTTGTGCTATGCACACTACTATATGGTAAATATTATATATATGTAGGGGATATGGGAGAAGAGGGAAAGGCGTTATATACACACACCACCTGTAGCTGGTACAGACTACACAAAAGAGCCCGAAGAGGCCAATATGATGTGATGATGTGATGTGATTCCTATATGGCTTATTGGGACGGGTTGCACGATCTGCAACACTAACATATATTGGGACGGGTTGCACGATCCGCAATACTGACATATATATATATATATATATATATATATATATATATATATATATATATATACCGCACTTGCATCATGCATATGTTAATTAACCATTACATGATATGATGCCCACATAGGCTGTCATGGTAAGGAAATTACCCGATGAGGCCAATAAATATGGACACTGCATTGTACATAACATGTAGGCAAGTGTATTAGGGCCCCAGAGGCAGTCATGTTGGTCAGTTGTTTATGTTTCAGTTATTGGTATATTCCTATTATGCTGTTATATGTGCCTGACATACTCAGTACATCAGTTGTACTGACGTCCCTTTTGTCGGGGAACTCTGCGTTTCATTCTCGCAAGTTTGCATAGGCAAGGCGACGACCTACATGAATAGATTGCAGTTTTCAGCGGACTTTGGAAGCACTCCTCTCTTTCTGGGGTGTCAGTCTAACTTTGGTATGATACCGTTTGTGTGTCTATATGGGTATGGCGGGGCCTTGTCCCGACCTTTGATGTTGCTACTCTTAGAGGCTTGTAGATAGGTGTTCTGTGCATAGTAGACTTGTACGGCCTTGTCGGCCTTGGTACATGTATATATATGAGTTGGTTACCTGGTGGTTCATAATTTTCTTTCCGCTTAGTCCGTAATTAATTGTGATTAAATGTTCATGGTAAGAATGGCGGTACTCGGTGGGTGGGATCCGGGTTCCCGTCGCGGCCCTCCGATTTTGGTCATGACATAATTATTAGAAGAAGCATTATCTAATGTAATAGTCATAATTTTATCATTTATTCCCTAATAATCACAAATTTCATTAATATTTAGTGCAATAAAACTTCAGTGTGCCTATCATCAATATATCTATATGCTAAAATACGTTTTGCATAGACTATTTATAATCTATTCAATGACATGTTACAGTTAAATAATCATGGTCGTTAGTACTACGGCCTATATCAGACGTAATAGATATTTTGTCAGGAAAATGATATAATGAATAACGTAAATATTACTGATATTCATGTGCAAATTTAAAAACGTCTCTCCTAACAGTTGATCTAGGAAAATCGTTAAAAGCAAGATTATACATATCTCTAATGTAATGAATAAAACTAGGAGATGAAGGAAATGAAAAAGGCAAACCCTCCACCGCAACTAATTTTGCTATTGTTGTTCTATCTCTATGGTTATCGTATTTAGGGCCTACAATTCCCCCTATCATCGAGTTAATTTGACCCTGTACTTGGTCTGGGACACTATGTGAACCTTGTCCCGACTGAGAGCGCATTGGCACACCCGACTTTGTAGCCTTGTATTCATCCCACCTAGCTTTGTGAAAACTGTGTACATGTCTCAATAAACCTTTAGTCCCACCCTGACTTTTTCCCATTTTAAATTTATAAACATTTTTACAAATTTGACATCTAACTACTTGATTCTCTTGGTCCCTATCAAAAAAATCGCATGCAATAGATTTTAATTTTCGTTGTATGGGGCCTCGTCTCATGCTAGGGGGAATATGAGGCATTCCAATTTCAGTTTGAAGTGCACTAGTGGGTGTGTCATCTAGATTAGTGAGTGTGTCATCTAGATTATCTTCTAAACTAAAGTCTGGTTGAGTTGCAGAATATATCTCATCGTCTAATGGTATATCATTAAAAAAATCAGTTTCATCTATATGAGTATAATCAATCAAATCATCCTGTCTAGGAATATGATGACTAGAAAAAGTACCTCTGCCCTTGTTACCCCTACTAGAAGAAGCACTCTTACCCTTAAACATACCTCTTATTCCTTCCATTTTAATTATGCAAATAAATAGTTAAAGATAATGAAATTAAGTGTGATAATTAAGATAAAGAAATAATAATAATTTAAAGAAGGAACGAAGGTACCAAACGCCGAAGTAACGTCGACTTGTAATCGAGGTTGAAAATGAAACTTTGCTCGATGGATGATCCTCAAGCTAGTTGTCAACTTCACTCCCAAATTTTGAACTTTGATACAGTTATACAAATGAACAAATAAAATATAATATGTAGTAGGCAATGTAGACTTGTAGAGAGATAGATTGAGAGATAAGAGAGATTGTAGAAGATTTGTGAGAAAGATGAAGAGAAAATGAGGTATTTATAGTTGCGAAATTGTGTTAAAGTGTAAATATATTAACTTAGGAGTTAAAAATAAATATTAAGGGGGTAGGGGGTTGGGGAGAGGCAAAAAATGGTCATTGCACAACAGCTAAAATATAAAATGGATGTTGTGCAACAGGCATTTTTTGCAAAGGGGAGGAGGGCGGGCGGAACCTGGACGGGTCGGGTGGGATCGGGCCTAGGGCGGGACGAGCCCAGGTCCCGTCCCGGGTTCGAGTCCCTTGCCCGTTTATTTTTTTTTAGGGGGATCGGGTAGGGTCGGGGCAGGGCTGACCCGGCTCACTAGCTAGCCCTAATTGCAGCTCAATACCTCTGGGTGATCTAGTTTACAAAATAGCAAGCAAATGTATAGGTTTTGTATATTTATACTTATATACACATGTTATACGTATAATATACATATTCTGAAGGGAAGCCTTGACGTAACTGGTAAAGTTGATGCTATGTAACCAAGAGGTCATGAGTTCAAGCCGTTGAACAGCCTCTTGCAGAAATACAGGGTAAGACTGAGTACAATAGTGGGATCTTAGTGCACCGGACTGCCTTTTTTATATAATATATATTTTATACGTATAATATACATGTACTATACATATACTATACATATAATATATAGGTTTGTATTTTCCGGTAATTAAGATTGACCGAAGGGACCATAAACGAAAGATCCCTTACTAACTCTTGTTCAATTTATTGGAGTTATCTCCTTCCCTGTAGAGTCCTTTCATTTTCCTTCCATTTGCATGATTTCTCCACTTCCATTTGCATGATTTTTACCTTGAAGTCTTCTATCCTGGACTATATTCCACCTTTGTGTATCATTTCGATTGACCACAACTTTTCCTAATTTCAGTATCTTAGGAGAAGATTGTTTAATACTAACCTTATCATCTTTTCTTCAGAATTAGGAGCTCTATAAAGTATAGGATGAATTTCCCAACAGCCTTTCTCATTCATGTCCCTGCAGTCTACAATGCTTACAATACAATGAAAGATAATTGTATTTGATTTCTTGCCATTTGAATTGAGTATTCCCATTCTCATCCAAACAGCTGAGATGAATTCTCTTAGGCAAATCTGCTAGCAGGTCCACTTCAATTTTAATTCGCGCACGACTAGGTCTAGTTTTCTATGAATCTATGATTTTCCTACTGCCGAGGCTAAAGAATAAAGAGATCCTTCAGCAAAAAAAGGAGTCAATCCAGGCCAATGCAATGGAAGTTTCTTCTTATGGTATGAACCACTTGATGATTCTCAATGGATATATACGATTATTGTAGGTTATGTTCTCGCTGTGGACATGAGTGCAACATAATCTTCAATGAGAGACAACCTAATCAGTATATATTGATCCTCTAACCATCCTATGTTACAAGGACCTTTTATCTCCAATTAAAAGTAGGGAAAATCGTCTTTCAATATCTTCAAATCAGGCCTAACATAGATTATTTTTTTTTGCCGTAACAGTGTATTGCAAATACTCTTTCCCCACCAGTTGGTCAACTTCTGAAGCCTTCCGCTGTATCGCTGGTTTGTCATGTAAGTACTTAACTTCTTTGATCAAACCATGCTGCATGGAGGCTCTCTTTTGTTGATGTAAAGTATTTCATCTTTTTCGAGTCGTTTATCCTTAGATTGTATAGTGATACTACAGACACTACCCACTGGATTGATGGCTTTTTTTTCTTTCTGATTTTTGCTCTTTATTTTTCTTAAATAAACTATTTATACTAGCTGTGGAAGTAGGAAAGATTATAATTCATCTGTTGATCACTTGATCCTAACTAGCCCAGTTAGGGCTGGGCATGTATCATGCCATTCTTGTTACTGCATTGCACAATGATCAGTTGCAAAAGGCGTATGTTATTTGTTTCATCACCTTCTACTCTTTTGTCTACCTTCTTTCAGTATTTGGAAAGTTTAAAATTAAATTATTTCCAAAAATAAATGTGCATTCTTTTTAAAACAAACTAAAAACCAAATCGTGTCACTTAAGGAAAAAGAAAAAGAGGAAACAACTTCAAGCGAGCAAAATCGTCTTCATTTGTCCCAAAAATAGATTGTTCCCTATTTTCTTCTCTTCCTTTCCCTACTTTCAAAAGAAAGAAGAAAGCCAGCCATTGTCAATACAGGGAACACGCTGACTTGAGGTCATAAGAAAGAGAACAAGTACATCTAGACACTGAGAATGGACAATTATTTTTATAATGCAAATAAACACAAACTTATTTTGTATCGAATTGGATTACAATTTCTCAAAACCGAAAATAAAAAATCCATATAATACAAAACTGAACGGAGTTCCCACACCTAGTCGATAGCCATTTCAACCTTATGTATCAAAGGATACATCCACTTAGTTTCAACTGGATAACCTTGTACAACATCAATGTGTGTCACATTTACTCGACAGAATTGTTTCTAGTACAGAAGGAAAAAAACGAGACTTTACCCAAATAATTACAACAACAACAAAAAACCCAGTGTAATCCCACAAGTGGGGTCTAGGGAGTGTAGTGTGTATGCAGATCTGAAGGTAAGGAGGTTGTTTCCAATAGACCCTCGGCTCAAATAATTATTGGATGAGAAAAATCATAAATTATCTATCTAGAAGAAAATCATGATGTAAAGTTAAGGTATGCTGTCCCTAGAAATACAGGATTTTGTGTGGAGTTGAAAACAAAATTTCCTATACTAATCGAATGTGTGCCCGCACCTGATAGATTCCCTTAATTCCCTCTATTTCGTTTGTGTGATGACTCTGTAAGTAAGTTCTACAAGTGCCCGTCTTGATCTCTGAACTTCCTCGTCATCGGTCTCTGGAAGAGAGTCAATTGCCGCTGAGGCAAGGCTAGCATGCTTTCTTGCAAGTTCTCTGCATCCCTCTGCTCTTCCCAAGGTAGTCCAGAGCCTGCAATTTCCATGGTAGATTTTGGTTCAGTGTTCACAACTAAATTTCACACATTATATGAGAAAACCAATAGTAATCAGGACACAGAATGTAAATGGATGAGGCAGCGACACATTTACAACATGATAGTCATCATCAAAAACTAGTAATAGAAGTCGGATCCAGATATCCAGAAGATCTGAGCATTAAACTAACAGAGGACATCACTTCCGACATTTTTAAAAGTTGAGAACCAGAAATATGTACACCAGAATTGGCATTGCTAAGACTCAAATCCCAAAGCAGGAATAGACTTGGAACAGACGGTTGTATCACAAATTAGTCCAACATTGGACTTTGAAAGGACAGTCTCGGAAAAACCAATTTCACTCAACCATTGCATCCTTCTTAATGGGGAACACTTAATTTAGAATAGAAACAAGTGAAAATGAGGAATTCATACAGAACTAAATCTATAGACTTGATAGAAAACCGTGACATATTTAAAGGGTAAAAGCACCTCTATAACTTGGATAAATAAATCGTTATCATCATTTTCATTAAACCGTTCCTAATTAAGAGGCATAAGCACATTCAACCACAAAGTTTATAAGAACACATGCTAGGAGAAAATGAACGCAAAAATGCTTATGATCTCCACATTGACAGGATCATCAAATCCTCGGTCCACCAGCGTATGCAGTTGAGGAAATTCCTCCATGGCATACAATATTGGGGCAGTTACAATCCCCTACAAACACAAAAGTACTCCAGATAAACTCAATACTTATGGAAAAGAGATTGTGAATGCCTTCTTAAGACATGACTCTTGAATTTGTGAATGAGAACATTTCATCGTATGACATCTGGAAGCATTAAGTCTGAGAAACTAAGAACGGCACAGAGATGAAAAATTTAATTGAAAATAAGATGAAAAAATCACTTGAACACTCATCATTGTAGGAACTAAAACAAAAGAAAGGAAGCCTTAGAAGAGTACAAAGGAAGTATATACCTCGCTCCTAACTACAGATTTCAAATAATCTAGTAGAAAGATCCAAGATCTCAATTTTTCACTTGCAGTAGTTGAATTCTAATTACCATATAATAACAACAGCAGTAGAGCAGTTGTCTTGATGGAGGTAGTCGTAGTAGTGGTAGTGGTAGAGTAGCAGTAATAGTATTAGTATAGTAACAACAACAAAAATAATGGGTAATAAGATTTTAAAACCATGGAGTGACAGTTGCTTGCTAATTCTTTTAACTTATAAGCATCTTCATCAAAAAAAAATTGAACTTATAAACATATATCTGATCATGCTGTGAAATCCAAAGCGACAATGAGTAAATCTGCCAGTAAGCTAAAGCTCCGTACATCCTAAACTGAAGCCACTCTTTTATGTCAACTAAATTGAGTTAAAGAATGTGAGAAACAAATAGAAAGGCCAGAAAATTTACATGACGAATATCAGACAATGAACCCTTGCCAAGGGTTGCAGATGTGCCCGTGAAATCAAGAACATCATCTATTAATTGAAATGCCAATCCCTGCATGAACAGACATAGAAAGCAAGAACTCAGAACTAGGGAAAACTCTCGTGGTAAACTCTACTTAAACAGGTCTTTATTTGTACAATCACAAGGAAATCGTGTATCCGCCGAAACTGAAATTTCTACTAATGGTCATGTTATAAGATGCATATCAGCAACTTATGAGTATTTATACACTATATTTCCAGTTTTCCACCCAGATAGCAACAAAGAAGAAAAGGTCGGAACATAGAACTATTTTCACTATGTTTTACTGAACCCATTATAACCTAAATGTGAATATATTAAGTCAAGTAGGACTTTCATCAGAAGACTATACAGACCAAATTTTTTCCATAGTCAAAAGCCAATATGGAGACTTCAGCAGTATGCCCAGCAAGTAGTGCGATTGTTTTGCAACTATTTGAAAGCAATGATCCAGTCTTGTAATATGTTTTCTGCATATAATGCTCCATGCTGCAAAAAGATGACTAAGAACATTAATTTCAGACAGAGGTTGGTCAAAAAGCCTAACATAGACCAGATTGTAAGCAACCTTTAGCGCAACCCATACATGACTTACTTTACAAGTCATCAAGGCATGTATTTACTGATCAAACTACATAAACAGCAGAAGTGCTAACTACTTTATGTATGCCCCCCCCCCTCCCCCCTCCCCCCTCTTCCTAATCATACTATACCAAAAGTGGGAAGGTCCTAAGTCTAAGCTTGAAAGACGAAAATATCCCTAAAGTATTTGATGGACATTTATATTTATATCTTCTTAAAATATATTAACCACTGAATATTTAGAAATATATAAAAGCATAAATAAGTTCAGGTCAGTGATGTCCCTTATTTTTCTATTTCTAATCTAGATTAGTGTACAACAGTCATGTTGTCCGTTTCATATTGAAAAGTTTCTTCCACATTAGATTTTACGAAAAGCTCTTAAATTCAGTAACTTGTAAGTGGACGGTTCATTTCCCATTCTCCATATAAAGTCTATACATATCCAACTTATACAACAACCCCACCACCATACCGTAAATATAGACCAAGAATCAATCAGTTCTTCCATCCTTCTTTTCTTTACCTATATCAATATAATTATTCAACGCAGATTTCTGTAGAATAAGCTCTACTCCATAGTGTCCTTGATAAAAGATTGAAATTGTCAGTCACCTTTTGCTGGTAACATGTAAAATTATGAGTTTTTCAAGAGTACGTCTGAAACATCTCACTCATATTTAGATATATCTTAGGAAAGATTCATCCTTTTCAATAGTTTAGACCAACAATACTGTGCAGTGGTGGCGTGACTTTTTAGAGGCGAAGGTGAACATTAGGGATTGGGAAAAAATGGGTTCTTGACGGGGGCTCTAGGAATTTTCTGTACTGTGAATGTGAACATTAAGTTTATTTGTGATTGATGGAACTATGTGATGTGTGTTAAGTTAGAGTGAGGCGTGAGTGAACTCTCTGCGTATTGTGAGTATAAATTGTGTTGGGCAGAGAGTTTAACTGAGCCTATGCGAGTGAATTTATCGTGTGAATCTAGATGAGCTTGTCCTCGTGCGTGTGAGTGTATTTAATTGAGTGCACAGTGTGAGTGGTGAGATGTAAAGTGTAGAAATTGTGCATGTAAAGGAAATTTTGTGTTGGATAAAATTTAATTTGTTTTGAAATTCTATCCAATTGAGCTAGGGTGCCATGATTTCATTTGTTTATTCTTAAGCTAATAACATAAGAACTCAAAACTTCTGCTGTTATTATAATGTTTTAAAATACTCAAAATTTGATCTTTTTATGTTCAATTTTCTCAAAAAATGAAACTTATCGAAATGCAAACTTAAAAAGTATAGCGATAAGCACCAAGAATGCATATGTGAATGTCAAAATGAAATTTAAAGGGAGGGGCGAAATTAAGTGTCGACAATGGTGCATAATTCATTTGTAGTTTGGAGGATTAAAAGCATAACTCTTGCTTTTCAATTGGTTACTCGCGTATTTTTCCATCTATATATAGCAATTCATTATGTCATCAAAAATTAAACAATAATCCTCCAAAGTGAGTATGTACTGTTGTTTTGACTTTTAAGGTAAATACAAAATCAATATATCGAAATTACAATAAAACAGTAGAGGACAGAGGGCTTTTGCTGGACAGGCCTCTTCATTGAGTTAAATAATAGGATGAATGATCATCATTTTAGGGAGCTTATATATTTTAACTAAGTTTTATTTGATAACTCAGATACATTTTTAACAATATTTGCAAAAAAAAATCTATTTTATACTTATAGTATGGGGTTCACGCGCAACGCGCGTGTCCAGAAACTAGTCTTAAAAGTACACCAACAGGGATGTTTCATATGACATGAGGTGCTACTTTAAGAAAGCTTATACTCAGTCGTCATCCTTTTCACCAAAATTAGACATCTCAAGTTCCGACAATCCTCCATCTCAAATTGAAGTGTATTGCAACTATTTGGAGACAAATGAGCAAAAAAACTGGTGTCCTAAAACAGAGAGGATACGGCTAAAGTTAGTCTATACGATCTCCAGTTAAGGTATCAGTTGAAAAAGCTAGGCAAAAGTGCATGTTTAGAATGCATAAGCTAACATGAGATTTCCCATTTATTAGAGACAACACCTACCACCCTAAAAGTTAAACGCAATGTTGTGTCCTTAAATGAGATATAAGCTCGGTCTTATTTCCTCCAACTGCAAGCATCCTTTCGCTCATAGTATTAGCACGCTTTACTCATCAAACAAAATCATTATGTTCGCAGCATCTTCTTTGTTGAGTTGATTCACAGGCTTAACATGACGAAAAGAGGTGTTGTTCCTAAAGAAATGTGGTTCAAATATACCCCATCCTCTGATCCAACGTTCTGTTATGTAGCCACAATCTTTAACCCGGATCCCCTTCTTCTACTAAACCGATACAACAAATTTAATAAACGAAATAGAAAAAGAAAAATAAAGAATTCTTTTTATTTTATAAGGTAAAAAATTTATTAATAAAAAGTACCAAGAAGGTACATAGAAGTACAGAAACAAATCCCTACAATCAGATCTAGAATTCTACAAAAGATGGTGAAAACTGAAGAGAGAAGGAAAAAATTTTATTCATTAATTTGGCACATCTTTAACCACTTAACCTTCTTGATTTCTTCTATTTTACTATGTTTTGTTAATATTATCAGCAAGTTTATTAGGCTAGCGTTTGGTCATAGATTTTGGACCAGATTTTGAAAATTTATCTTCAAATATCTGTTTTGGAGCAGATTTTGAAAATCTGTCTTCAAAAAAATTTCAAGTCCCAAAAACTGGTCTGCAACTTCCACTCACAAAAATTCAAATTCTTTCAAAGTAAAATGCAAGTTCCAAAATCACAACTTCAAAAACTCAAATTTCAAGTTTCAACTTCAAAATCTATGGCCAAACGAGAGCTAGAAAAGTGTTTTCAGACTTTCAGGAGGTCAAATATGGGATACATGGAGTTTTAGAGAAGTGGGACTCACAGTGGGAAAGAAGATCAGAACCGCTTGCACATTGTAGCCAATTTTCGTCTAATGACTTGTTTTTGATAATTTTCGCCTAATGACTACATAGAGAATAAATGGCTAAGGTGGATTGTACTTAATGTGTCCGGAGAAAGACGCTAATGTAGCTCATAAAAAACATATTATGACTACCTTCTATTAGTTACTCTTTGATAATTGAGTACTTTCTGTCATTATCACTGACTTTATTTATTCTTATCTTCCAGTTAAAGTAAGGTCTAATCTATAGTTATATAGTTTTATCTTTTAGTTAAATGTAGAATTCTACAGACTTGGCTAAAGATAGGGCACAATGGAGGAAAACAAATCCAGATAGGTGATATCTACTAGTTGGGAACAGGTTCCTCGTCTTAGTAGTATATGAGTCTCTTCCTATCTGGTGCGGCATCTGCACTGTGTCACTACCTTGCGAAAGAAGTTAAGTAAACAGGCACTGATAGAATTTATATGATTAAATCTGGGAAGACGTAACTCAAGAAGTTTTTTAATATCTCGGGATATAGATATATTTTAGTTGACAGAATTTCAATCAGGATCCATAAAAAACTAATCTGCACTCTACCAGCATACCTACAACGTTCATCAGAAGACGTCGTAATTTGCATTGTCTCTCCACTAACAAGATGTTTCACAGCAGTTGCCATAAGGGATACAACCTACAAGATCAGAGTGACAGAGCTGAAGAGAGGATGACAAGAGGTATAACTAAAAATAAAGCAACAGAAGTGTTAACTAATATCAACCTTCTAGCTAAAATCCTTGCCCTGTTTGCTGGTATTGCCATTTTTCTTCTACTTTCTTCTTTTTAATGGAGGAGAGGCAAAAAATATGCATAAATGCAAAAGATAGGAAATTAAGTGTGGCTTTTTCTTTAATAGGAAGGAAAAGAACTATATAGAGTTGCACGGCTGGAAGTAAAACAAGAGCGGTTTATTTGAGATACAATGTCTAAATTACAAAAGAATCACCAACCATAAGAGATTAATTTGCATGAAACTACACTTGTTAATTAGTTAAAGGCGGGTAAAAACCATAATCCTGGACAAATTAAAATTCTTTAATGTTGATCATCAAGAAATTTATAGAAAGAAAGCATGTACAATGATTATACATCCTAAGAAAAGAAGACTTAGGATAAGTAGGAATAGAACATAACAGGCCTTAATAATAAGAGTATAATGAACAGTGTGGTTCCACTCTTTTTAATTGTGCAAAAATATTTAACGGTTACTAGAGCCAAGAGGAAAAGACAAAGTATACCTCTGTGTTCTTCAAAGAGGCAAGTGCCACACATGCTCGGGAAAGAAGAAAGTCTCCAGTTAGTACAGCTATCTGCATCAAAGAAGTGATAATAGGGTCAGCAGATAGCAAGGTCGCATAATTTAACAACCCACTTTACAAATAGTTAATTTGGTAATATAACCAACAGGTGAAAATTGCTCTTCCACTCATTCATTTCAAAAACAAAAAAAATCCATTTCAAATTAATTGCTCTTCCACTCAAAAGGAGAGCATGAGTCCTGACAGCCCCCCCCCCCTCCCCCTCACTCGGCCTGCTCTAAATTCTAAAAATGACTTCTTTAATAATATTATAATTAAAAAGTAGTACCGCTTATCTGTAGTAAGCTATGTTGCTCGGGTGCGGGTGTTAGATACGGGTAAGGATCTAGAGGTCGGGTTTGTAATGATCTCAATTTTAAGATTCGTGGGTATGGATCCAAGTACAGATACAGGTGCGGGGATTCGGCAAAAAATAACTTAAAATTCTAAAAATAGAGTTATAAAACCTAAATTATGGGATATTATGTGGAAAACTTGAGGAGAAAATATTGATCAAGAGGAGAATCTCGGAAGGAGATATAAGGAAAAGGAGTGACATAGAAAGTTCTATATACAAGTTATTCCATTTTCTTCAATTGCACCATAGCTTTTGTTTTGATTACATAAATCATTGAATTTGTCCGGAATTTCTCCATTGATTTTGGTCAAAGTACCCAAAATCGGTTGACCAGATCGGGTATGGATCCCACACCCATGTCGTGTTGACACGAGTACGGTACCGAAAGTGAAGAGTCCGAGCAACACAGGTAGTAAGCATGTCATATATTCTACTTTGTGATATAAGATACTCCCTCATTTTTATATACGACTTCACAAGTTTCATGAATTAGAATTCATTTAACTACGTATAGTTTAAACTTTCATATGATATTTTCTCTATAACACTAACTTTTCATCATTACTTTTATATTTTCTTCCACTACCATTAAAATAAGATACAAGTCTAATAGCATCTTAAACTCCTTGGAAATGGAGAAATTGCTGGTAGTGAGCACTTCTCCCGTAATGGCCCTACCTGGTGAATTTGAATTAGTCGAGCAGTGAGTTCCGGATATTAGATGGTTAGTAAAAAAATACTATGAACAACAGAAATCCATCTCACTACTGCAACACACTAACGGGGAATAACATATATATTTCAGAAAAGGAAAGCAAAGTACTACGTACCTTATTTCCCATCACGAAGTTTAAAGAACCTATGCCACGTCTTGTGTCAGCATCATCCAGTACATCATCATGAAGTAGGCTGGCAACCTATCGAAGGGTGAAAAAGAAACTTGATTAGAAAGTTGTAAGTAAATGGCATTCTAAGACCAATTAATAAACCAATGTGAATTAGACGAGAGAATATGAAACATCAACTATGTGGCCATGCTGGTTTTTATAATCTGCGTCAACCATGCCAAGATGTTGGCTCATTGAGCATAATGGATGAAGGAATACAGGATACATTAAGGGAAAAAAACCTAAAAAAGATGAGAGAAACCTATCGGAATAAAGAGACAGAATAGTTACATGGATCATCCTAGTGATCTCAGCTATACTCTGCTGCCTTGTACGCAAATCCCTGGACAAGGTGCAGATCTAGGAATCGGTACGTTCAATGCAGTTGCCATCAACAGCAGAATCTACAACAAAGTGCACCGTTGTATTTACTTTTTCAAAGGAGAATCTATGAAACCATGAGTTGAAAAATGAATGCTACATTGACATGATACAAACTTGAAAAAATCTACATTATGATGGATCTGGTCAAGACACTGCACTCAATAACCTTTTAAAGAAAATAAGAAGCTCCACCAAAGTAAAATATTTCAAGAGGGTACTATCTGTATCGACACCACAATGGTACTTATGTTGGACTTACAAAGACGTCAACCAATACAAAGACTTCAATTCATATCCCTTAAAAGAGCACCATTGCTCATTAGATAATAAATATATTGGATAATTGCATATCTAATACAATAGTTTTTTTTATGAAGACCTAATAAAATAAAATAAAATCCTCTAAGTGTTGTTTATATGTAGCATGAAACTTTTTTTTGATAACCGTGGTATCCAGGGCCGTCTTGCGCGCACCTCGACTAATGCCATGAAACTTTTATATTCCACTAAAATGCAAAATAAAATTAAAAAAGAGATCCAAGTTGTTGAAAGTTGATAGGATTCAGTTCAGTTTTGGTTTGTGAACTTTTTCTGTTTCTTTAGTCTTTTCATGTTTCTCCCTGTTCTACTCACATTCTTTGTTTTGCTTTCACTCACCTCTCCTGGAGAATCAAGCTCGAACCTACTACAAATGCAATTACGGGTGTGTTCAGTATGAAGGAAATGTTTTTTCAATTTTCTCATGTTCGGTTGGTCAAAAATTTAACAATTTCTTAAAAATGAGAAAAATGATTTCCCTAGCGGAAGTAGGGAAAACAAGTTCTACAAGTGGCATTCCACATTAATTGTATCCTTCCCACCCTCCAACACACCTCATCTTCACCCCCACCCCCATAGCCCCCATCCGCTCCACCCCACTCCTACCCCACCCCCTATAGTATTTATCTAGATTATATACAAATGTTTTTACGATAATATTTTTTGCTTATGTACCGAACATAAGAAAATAAGTAAGAAACCCACTTATTTTCTGGAAAAAATTTCCTTCATACCGAACACACCCTAAGAGATATTCTTTTTCTTCCTTAGTTTTTAGGAAAACATGTTTTAAGCCTTTCTAAATAAATGTACATCTCTACTATTTCAAACCCGAATGTTTTAACTCTTCACTAAGCAGCAAGCACTTAGTTTTCCTTAGTTTCTTGAAAGAAACTCAGTAATTAAAAGAATCATGACTTTTTTGGAAGCTATGCAGCCCCCATCAAAGGAAATGTGCATTTTGCTTTTCCAACAATTACTTGAAGACTGTGATAGTTTCTCTTTGGACTATCCACAAAAGCATGTGCACCAAACTAAAGATAAATATATAGTACACATAAAAATTCAGCTTTGGAGTAACAAATCATACTGTGGGTCGAAACCTCTTTCCTTCTACTCCCATTTTGAAGAAATACTCAGCAGCTGAAGCCAGCTTTGGGACCTGTATAAAAATGAAACAGGCTGTCATCTAGCATCACAAATGTTGCAACTGCCAAACCACATAACTAGTTATATACCTTAGCAACTACCATTGATCTCAGCCTGTTTGTCACAAGGGATAATTCAGCCGCAACAAGGGAAAATGGATCCACTTGTTCCTGAGAAAAAGAAAACAGGAAACAGTGTGAGAAACATCACCTTTCTGCAATTATATAAAGCAAAGGGATATAAAAAGAAAGCCCGAGGAAGAACAAGATAAGAAAATAAAAGACTTGATGATTTGCATCAGAAAGAAACTCGAACTACTCAGAGAAGACCTTAAAGAGGCAGCTCAACAATAATGACACTGACAAGAGTCATTCCCAATCTCAAGAAAATTCATCCACTTGCTCGAAGCTTTAAGTATTTTGAATTTGATTTGTCTATCCAGACAAAAACAACTGGAAAGGAATAAAGAGAAAGGCCCTTCATGCCCACATACTCTTGATTGGAATATGGAGAAGCAACTGTTAATATTTTTGTAATCGCCTAGACAGTATAATCAGTTTATTCTTCTTGAAATACTTTTTTTATCTTTACAAGATCATTTTATTAGTAAATAACAGCTCTGATTAGGTGCTGTGGTGTTTCTTCTTGAAATACTTGATCACAACATATCACACGAAATATAAACCATAAGATCCAACAGTGAGGAAGCTAACTGAGAATAATGACATTGAAATATGATGGTAGCAAAAGACAGGACATAACAGCCCCGTGATTTAAGAAATAAAACGATATACAAACCTCTACTACAGCAGTGCTTTGATGATGAATTTGTTGCCCGATACCACTAAGAGCATTAAAACCCCGTGAATGAATTACTCTGCAACCCAAAACCTTATAATCACCAAAAACAATGACAATAAAGCATGAAAAGTCACAAATTAGCAATAACAGCAAAATATTGAGCAATTAAAGTATGCAATCCTAACTAATTTGGGATTGACGCGTCGCTGATTGATCGGCAAGAAACTGTAAACTTGAACCCAACATGTCCTGCATCATTATAAAAATCACATAATCCTATAATGATCTGGATCCGAAATCAGGGGCGGAGCCAGGTGGTGGCAAAGGGGTTCACCCGAACTCCCTTTGGCGAAGAATTACATGGTATGTACAAGGTTAAAATTATTGTTTTATGTACATATAGTAGATGTTGAATTCCCTTGTGTGTTTACTTCTTTACATTTTTTAAAACAATCCTGGCTCCGCCACTGTTCGAAATAGGGAAAGAAGGGCATACAAGTGAGGCGACGTCATTTAGGAGGAAGCCTAACTACCACTTAACGGTATTTTAATGAGGGAGCATTAAGAAATGGACGGTCATGATTAGATACAACCAAGAGCCAGGATCTATCCATCCGGGGTATAAAAGGATCCAATGTCGATGTGGGAGGCATGTGATTTTGGGTATGTTCTCTCTCGCTCTTCTCTCGCTCTCTTAATCTCTTCCCTCTCACATCTCTTCTTCTTCAATCTCTAAGGGTGTGTTTGGTAATGATGAAAAATATTTTCCTATTTTCTCTTATTTGGTTGCACTAAATATCTTGGAAAATGTTTTCCTCAATATAGGAGAAAATATTTTCCTTAAAAATTTGACAAAAAACATTTTTTGGATCAATAAAAACACACCAACGCATCCCCAACCCTCTCCTGCACTATCCATCCACACCCCCTACCTACCCACCTCCACCCCACCCCACCTCCACCCCGCCTACCCCCACATCAGAAGTTGCACTCTAAATTCAAAAACCTAATAGTGTTTTGCTTTGAATATATGCAAATGCTCTTAAAATAACATTTTTCGACTGGGTACCACACACGAAAATGAGTAGGATTCCGAGAAAACATTTTCCATCATATCGAGCACGCACTAAATCTCATCTCTTATCCTTTCTGTTTCTATCTGGAATTACGAGCTATTGCGAGTGTATTGAGCTTTCCTTATTTCCAATTCAGGTATGTTGAGCTGAATATTACCTAAGGACTGATTTGGGAGCTCGAATTGAGCTTAGACTGATTTGTTTATAGGCTATAATGAATTCCATTTCCATTTTTATGTTTCTTGAGTTGTACTGGTGGTAATTAATTACATTTTCAGCTCAGATCTTGTAATCGATTGGCGTAACTGGTAAAGTTGTTCTCATGTGACCAGGATGTCATGGGTTCGAGCAGTGGAAACAGCCTCTTGCAAAAATGCAGGTTAAGGTTGCGTACAACAAACCTTTGTGGTCTGGCCTCTTATTCAGACCCCCGCACAGTGAGAGCTTAGTACACCGGGCTGCTTTTTTTTTTTTTTTTGTATTGAGTTCATTACAAATCCCCAGTAAAAGCTTCAGATCTAATATCAACTTTGTGAGCAAAAAGATGTAGCATAAACTAAAAAAATAGAAAACAGAGACAAGAAAGAAAAAAACAATAATACTTATTTCACCTTTTGATAAGCATGGATGTGATTGGAATGTTGTAATTGTTGATGGGGATGTAATGAAAACAGGCATCGGCATCTACTGAAATGATTTCTGGAAATCTGAGATAACATTTTCTATGTGTTTTGACTTAGGATGAGTATCTTTAGTCTTTTCTACTTTTGGTGTAAACAAAATCTATTGGGGGATTTGATAGGCAAATTATAATGATACAGTTTATTGCTCTTGACACAAGCATTTTGAGGATGGATAGTGCAGGAGAGGGTTAGGGATGCGTTGGTGTGTTTTACAATATTTCACGTAGGATGAAATCTTTAAAACTAAAGGTTGCCCATGTGTCATATTGGAATGAATAAATATGTGATCAGGTTTGAAGATCGGATAATTTTATAGGACATATTTATCGAAATGAGTTATTCCTTCAACTTATTAAAAGGTAAAAATATTACTAAACTATTTAAAATAGGTCAATTTTATTCTCTATTATGTTCTTTGCTCAAAAATCCACTTGCCGTTAGTCACTAGCTCAAATCGCCCTCCAACTAGCCAAATAGCTTAAAAATACTCTTGTTACTGATTGCTCTAAAACAAGAAAAAAGGGCCAATTTGCCTATGTATCATATACCGATTAATCTATGATCCAAGGTACGTAGGCGATGTAGTGCAGGGCCTGCAGGCCAATAATTCATAGATATGTCAATGATGTAAATGCTGTTGCAGTGTTATAATTTGAAAATGTAAATGAGATAAAGCAATTATCTACTTTTGATTGTAATGCACCAATATTGTTTTTTTTTAAATGTATTGCGGCAAAGGTTGAGGTGAGGTCTGCGTATATCTTATCCTCCAAAGACCACACTTGTGGATTACATTGCGTATCTCGTGTTAGTTAATTTGTATTCTGTGTGGTTTTTAATGTGTCGGGAGGAAGAAGATATGATATGATTTGATTTATCTTTGCTATGATTTGATTTATCTTTGCACTTTAATATGACCACTATCACTAAGAGCCCATAGGTGTAGGTGCTAGCTTGAAACTCCAATCTCGTAAAGATACATTTTCAAGCCTATATATCATGTTCATCGATCATCAGTTTTAGGATCAACCAACCTACCAATCAATCCGTCATAGGTCTCATTATTATCCAGTTGGTGGCAACTCAGACAAAAGTCAACTTTGAGAAAGAAAATGGGCACCCTAGCTGCAACAAACAAATAACGCTAACGAGCAAGAGAAGCTATAGATAGGGCTTAGTTATTGAAATCTCTAGACGATTAGAATGAGAGATTACTGGTAAGTCAGATGTTTCACAAACCATATTCAACTTTAAAAATCTATCTAGATTAAGGGGAATTTTCAGTAGTAGTGACCTTTTCACACTAATACATGAAATTGAATACTTGAAATTCAACAAAATCCTCTATTTACTTTTTGAGAAATAACTGAAATGATAGAATGTTATCGAAGGAGCATGGAGATGTATAGGAAAATGTTCCCTTTAGCTCTACAAATGACTAACAAGGCAGGATTCAAGCGGAAGATGTTCCAGTGACATTAACTCAAGGAAGAGTTGAGGGAGCCTTTTGTGCATCATAACACTAACTTGACTATCTTTTTTGTAAAGAGCTACTGCGCAACAGGAGGACTGGGCAACCATCCTAGTACTGCTCGCTCAAACATGTTCAATTTCTATGCTCTATTTGATCCAGTGCATTTAGTATTGATGCTGGGATGGTCGCATCATTCATCATAATTCTACCATGATGATCAGGTAAACAAGTGTTGTTCCTTGCCCCAAAGCATCATTACACTTCTTCATGACATTTGCTTTTACAATTCATTATGTGTTCATGTCAAAAAAGTACTACAAGCTAATTGTATTTTTCGAAAGTTGTTCTATAGTTGTATATATTTTATCTACTTATCCAGAGAAAAAGAAAAGAAATAGTGTAGGTTATGTATCAGTATCACTTGTCGTTCCATCACTGATACCTTCTGTCAGTATATAAAGTTTAAGTTCAAATTTTAAAATACGTCATTTTTTTTAGAATAAACTAAGAAATAAATAGTGTTACGTACGATGAAACAGCAAGAGTGGAAAAGAATTTCAAGCAAGCAAAATTCATTTCACTGAGTCCCCGAAAGATAAGATATAGATTTTCCCTTTTGGAGGAGATCACCTAGATATTTTAAAGGAAAATTTACAGTGTAAATAACATTTAAGAGGTATTCTATGTAAATAATTATTTATCATAGCTATATTATATATTTAAAAAAGATACTGAGTAACTGATAAAGTTGATGCCATGTAACCAGGAGATCATGGATTCAAGCTGTGGAAACTGCTTCTTGCAGAAATGGGCTACCTTTCTTTACTACATTAGAGAAAAAAATACATTGAAAAAACAAAAAAGCAGTCTACTTTCTCCACCAAATCTGACTCGATGGCTTTGGATTTACTGGTTATTTTTTTGCTGCTCCGATGACTCATCGAAGGTGAGCTCCACCACCACTATCGACAGATAGGGTCGACGATGGTGGTGTTGTTGGTGTGGGAGTGACGAAGAGGAGAGGAGAAGTAGTGGTAGTGGTGTTGTTGTGGCGGATGGCGACGGAGATACATCGAGATGGGAGGAAGAAAACGAGGGTTGGTGGTGGGAGTGACGATGGCTCGAATCTGGTCGGCGCCCCCACCTAGTGGCGAAGATATATCGAGATGGGAGGAAGAGGATGAGGGTTGTTGGTGGTGGGAGTGACGGTGGCTTGGATCTGGTCGGTGCCTTCACCTGGCGGCGAAGATACATCGAAATGGGAGGAAGAGGACGAAGGTTATTAGTGGCGGTGGTGGGAGTGACAATGGCTCAGATCTAGCCGGCGCCTTCACCTCTTCCTCCTCCATGCCACTGGTGTTAGGAGTGACGGTGGCGTTATCGATCTGGCCAGCGCCTCCACCTCTTCTTCCTCCACGCCGCCGGTGATGGGAGAGACGGTGGTGTGATTGACCTGGCCGGCGCCTCCACGTTGCCAGCACTTCTACATCAATTGGTTCGCCGGGGTTCAATGTGGTTTTTCCGACGCTCTTCGTCGTTACTGCTACTGTCATGGATCTGGCCGGCTCAGATCTGAGTGTAATTTATTTCTTCTATCTCATTCGAGAGTATTTTATTTTTTATATCTTACATCTGATTGTATTTGTTATTCTTTTAGTGTAAATATAGTGTTTCTTTTTGTATTTTTTGCATTTATATTATTTGAATACAATCGAATTTAAATACAATAAGTTGAATACAATATAAAAGTAGCTATGAATGACTATAGCCGAATTGAATACAGCGAAATACAATCAAATTTGAATACATGTTAATGTAACTACGAAGTGAAATTAGTAAAAGTGTAGCTATGCCTAAAAAAAATCCAAAGTCTAGTCATTTGTGAAAATTTTCGTATTTTAAAAGAGCAATTTTACAATCTAATAGTAACAACTTTTTATTCTTTGTGGATCCAAACAAGGGAGTATCATTTTCTATTTTCTTTCCCTACTTTAAAAAAAGGTCGCAGAAAGCCAGCCATTGTCGATAATAGTGAAGAGAATAAACGCTAACATGAGATCATAAGAAAGAGAACAAGTACATTTAGACACTGAATAAACAAAGTATTTTGTAATGCCAGTAAACACAAACTTACTTTGTATCGGATTGGATTACAATTTCTCAAACCGCAAACAAAAACAACCCAAATCCAAATAATACAAAACCGAAGTGAACGTGCACACCTAGTCAATAGCCATTTCAACCATGTGTATCAAAGGATAAATCCACTTAGTTCAACCGGATAACCTTGTACAACATCAACGTGTATTACATTTACTCTACAGAACTGTTTCCAATACAGTAGGGGGGGAAACAAAGGTTTTACCAAATAATTATTGGATGAGAAGAATCATATATTATCTATCAAGAAGAAAATAACCATGTAAAGTTAGGGTATGTTGTCCCTAGAAATACAGGATTTTGTGTTGAGTTGAAAACAAATTTTTCGTACACTAATCAAATATGTGGCTGCACCTGTATATTCCCTTTATTACCCCTATTTCGTTCTTGTGATGACTCTGTGAGTAAGTTCTACAAGTGCCCTTCTTGATCTTTGAACTTCCTCGTCATCGCTCTCTGGAAGAGAGTCAATTGCCGCTGACGCAAGGCTAGCATGCTTACTTGCAAGTTCTCTTGTTCTCTGTATACCTCTGCTCTTCCCAAGGTAGTCCAGAGCCTGCATTTTTCATGTTAGATTTTGGTTGAGTGATCAGAACTAAATTCCAAACATTACATGAGAACTAATAATTAATCAGGACGTGGAGTGTAAATGGATGTGGCAGCGACACATTTACAGCATGATAGTCATCATCAGAAACTAGTCAGTAATAGAAGTCAAATCCAGATATCCAGAAGATCCGAGCATTAATCTAAAAGAGGACATCACTTTCAACATTTTTAAAAGTTGAGAACCAGAAATATGTCCACCACAATAATAGGCTTAGAACAGATGGTTGTATCACAAATTAGTCCAACATTGAACTTTGAAAGAACGGTCTTGGAAAAACCAATTTCACTCAAGCATTGCATCCTTCTTGACGGGGAACACTTAATTTAGAATAGAAACAAATGAAAATGAGGAATTCATACAGAACTAAAGCTATAGACTTGATAGAAAATCGTCGCATATAGAGGGTAAGAGCACCTCTATCATTTGGATAAATAAATCATTATCATCATTTTCATTAAAGCGTGCTAAATTAAGAGGTATAAGGACATTCAACCACAAAGTTTGTAAGAATAGGAGGTGATTATGGACATGCTAGGAGAAAATGAACACAAAAATTCTTACGATCTCCACATTGACAGGATCGTCAAAACCTCGGTCCACCAGTGAACACAGTTGAGGAAATTCCTCCATGGCATACAATATTGGGGCAGTTACAATCCCCTACAAACACAAAAGCATTTTAGAGAAACTCAAAACTTAAGCAAAAGAGATTGAGAATGCCCTCCTAAGACATGACTCTTTCAATTTGTGAATGAGCACATCATGTAAAGGATTTTCTAAAGAGTATGAATCTACTTTTCATCATATGACATGACATCTGGAAGCAATAGTCTGTGAGAAACATAGGACGGCACACAAATGAAAATTTTAATTGGAAATATAAAGATGAACAAATCACTTAACACTCGGTCATTATTGGAACTAAAATAAAATAAAGAAATCTTAGAAGAGTATACAGGAAGTATATACCTCATTTCTACACTAAAAAAAAGGGCAGCCCGGTGCACTAAGCTCCCGCTATGCCAGGGGTCCGGGGAAGGGCCGGACCACAAGGGTCTATTGTATGCAACCTAACGAGAACAATTCTACACTAACGAGAACAATTCTACAGACTTGACATATTCTAGGCAAAAGATCCAAGCTCTAAACTTTTCACTTGCAGTAGATGAATTCAATTATCATATAATACCAACTGCAGTAGGGCAGTTGTCTTGACGGTGGTAGCAGTGGTGCTGGTAGTAATAGTAGTGGTAGTAGCAGTAATAGTAGTGTAGCAACAACAACGAAAATAATGGGTAATAAGATTTTAAAACCATGGATTGACAATTGCTTGCTATTCTCAACTTATAAGCATCTTCATCAAAAAATTCTTAACTTATAAGCATATATCTGACCATGCTGTGAAACCCAAAGAAAAAATGAGTACATCTGCCAGTAAGACAAAGCTCCCTACATCCTAAACTGCATAGCCACTCTTTTACGTCAACTAAATTAAGCTAGAAAGAAAATGAGAAACAACTGACAAGGCCAGAGAAGTTACATGACGAATATCAGACAATGAACCCTTGCCAAGGGTTGCAGATGTGCCCGTGAAATCAAGAACATCATCTATTAATTGAAATGCCAGTCCCTGCATGAACAGACATAGAAAGCAAGAACTCAGAACTAGGGAAAACTCTTGCGGTAAACTACTTAAACAAAAAGGTCTTTTATTTGTACAATCACAAGGAAATCGCATATCCGCCAAACTGAAATTTCTACCTAAGATGCATATCAGCAACTTATGAGTATTTCTACGCTATATTTCCACCCAGATAACAACAATGGAGAAAAGGTCGGAACATAGAACTATTTTTACTATGTCTACTGAACCCATAATAACCTAATAGTGAATTTATCAAGTCAAGTAGGACTCTCATCAGAAGACTATACAGACCAAATTTTTTCCATAGTCAAAAGCCAACATGGAGACTTCAGCAGTATGCCCAGCAAGTAGTGCGATTGATTTGCAACTATTTGAAATCAATGATGCAGTCTTGTAATATGTTTTCTGCATATAATATTCCATGCTGCAAAAGATGACTAAGAACATTAAATTCAGAGAAAGGTTGGTCAAAAAGCCTAATAAACAAATAGATGCAGATAATAAACCAAATTATAAGCAACCTTTAGCGCAACACATACATGATTTATTTTTCAAGTCATCAAGGCATGTATTTACTGATCAAACTACATAAACGGCAGAAGCTAATCTTAAAATACACCAACTAACATCGATGTTTCATATGACATGAGGTGCTACTTTAAGAAAGCTTATATCCCTTTTTCATCCTTTTCACCAAGATTAGACATTTCAAGTTCCCACAACCCACCATCTCAAATTGATTGCTATTGCAACTCTTTGGGGACAAATGAGTAAAAAACATGGTGTCCTAAACCAGAGAGGATACGACCAAAGTTAGTATATACTCTCGCCAGCTAAGGTATTAGGTGAGCAAGCTAGGCAAAGTACATGTTTAGTATGATGTATAAGCTGGCATGAGATTCCCCAATTATTGGAGACATAACACCTAACACCCTAAAAGCTAAACTCAATTTTGTGTCCTTGAAATATATATCTGCAAGCATCTTTTGCTAATAGTATTAGCAAGCTTTACTTGTCAAACAAAATCATTATGATTCAGTAGTTCATTCATATTTATCTGTTGGCAGCATCTTCTTTATTAAGTTGATTCACAGGCTTAACATGTCGAAAAGAGGTGCAGTTCCTAAAGAAATGTTGTTCAAATATATCCCATCCTCTGTTCCAATGTTCTAATGTTGTTATGCAGCCATAATTTTAACCTGGATCCCCTTCTACTAAACTGATACAACAAATTAAATAAACGAAATAGAAAAAGAAAAATCTATAATTCTATAAAAGATGGTGAAGACACTCAAGAGAGAAGGAAAAAAAAATTGTTCATTAATTTTCTACTTTCCACATCTTTAACCACTTAACCTCTTCTTGATTTCTTCTATTTTACTCTGTTTTTCTCATATTATCAGAAGTTTATAAGAAATTGTTTCGAGCCTTTCAGGAGGTCAAATATGGGATACATAGAGTTGTAGAGAAATGGACACATATTGGGAAAGAAGACCACAACCACTTGCACGCTGTAGCTAATTTTCGTCTAAGTACATAGAGAATAAATTGCTAAGGTGGATTATACTCAATGTGCCAGGAGAAACAAGCTAATGTAGCTCATAAAAAATATGTTATAACTACAGTCTATCATTCTCTCTATAATTGACTACTTTCTGTCATAATCACCAACTTTATTTATTCTTATCTTCTAGTTAAAATAAGGTCTAATCTATAATTACATAGTTTTATCTTTTAGTTAAATATAGAGTTCTGCAGACTTGGCTAAAGATAGGGCACAATGGAGGAAACAAATCATGTAGGTGATATCTACTAGTTGGGAACAGGTTCTAGTCTTGTTAGTACACGAGTCTCTTCCTATCTGCTGCGGCATCTGCACTATGCCGCTACCTTTCAAAAGAAGTTAAGTAATCAGGCACTGACCTAATTTATATGATTAAATCTGGGAAGACATAATATCTAGTTAAGAACTCACGAAGTTTTTTAATATCTCAAGATATAAATATGTTTCAGATGACTTAATTTCAATCAGGGTCCATAAAACACTAATCCACACTCTACCAGCATACCTACAACGTTCATCAGAAGAAGTCGACATTTGCATTGTCTCTCCAGTAACAAGATGTTCCACAACAGTTGCCAGAAGGGATACAACCTACAAGATCAGAGTGATAGAGCTGAAGAGAGGATGACAAGAGGTATAACTAAAAATAACGCAACAGAAGTATTAGCTAATGTCAACCTTTCTAGCTAGAATCCTATCCATGTTTGCTGGTATTGCCATTTTCGTCTACTTTTTTCTTTTTAATGGAGAGGAAATATACATGCATGAATGGAACAGGCAGGAAATTAAGTGTGGTTTTTCTCTTTAGTAGGAGGGGAAAAAACTATATAGAGTTGCACGGCTGGAAGTAAAACAAGAGCAAAAACCTAAGTTTTCTGATACAATGTATAAGTTACAAAAGAGTCACCAACCATAAGAGATTAATTTGCATGAAACTACACTCGTTAATTAGTTAAAGGCGGGTAAAAACCATAATCCTGGACAAATTAAAATTCTTTAATGTTGACCATCAAGAAATTTATAGAAAGAAAGAATGTACAATGATTATACATCCTAAGAAAAGACGACTTAGGATAAGTAGGAATAGAACATTACAAGCCTTAATAATAAGAGTATAATTAACAGTATGGTTCCACTATTGTTAATTGTGCAAAAATATTTATCGTCTACAAGAGCCAAGAGGAAAAGACAAAATATACCTCTGTGTTCTTCAGAGAGGCAAGTGCCACACATGCTCGGGAAAGCAGAAAGTCTCCAGCTAGTACAGCTAGCTGCATCAAATAGGAGAAGTGATAATAGGGTCAGTAGATAGCATGGTCACATAATTTAACCACCCAGAAAATTGCTCTTCCACCCATCCATTTCAAAATAATTGCTCTTCCACTCAAGAGGAGAGCATGATTCCTGACCCCCTATCACTCGGCCTGGGCTAATTTTAAGAATGATTGCTTCAATATAATCTTATAATTACAAAGTAGTACCGCTATCTGCAGTAAGCATGTCATATGCAACTAATATCTTACTCACTATTTAGATCTTTTCTCTCTTTAGCCTGAAGCTCTCGGCATGTTATGGTAACGTGCTCCAACGGGAGGACAGCCATGGCTAAGCGAGGACGACCTAAAAAACAACATAGCGTAACAGTGGGTAGCTCAGTAAGTGCGAGAGTATTAGCAGAAACACTCAAACAAGGGAATGAACAGAGTGTGGTGACCCCAGTTAGATCACAATTTCAGATGAGTTCGATGAGCATGGGGTCCCAGATCTCGACAATTGGTGCGGCGAAGAAATTGATTTTGAGCCCTAATTTGCAAAGCGAACATGCAAGTGCTCCTAATCAGGCAAGCGCCTCTGCTAATACAAGTGCTTCAACTCATAAGGGAAAATTGAATGAAACAGTAGCACCGGCCATATTCACAGAGCTGCGTAGATTTGCCGGCGCCGGATAAGGGGAAAGCAGCTGATATCCCATGCACAAACTTGTTTGCGGATAATCGCATTGCTGAAAATGGTATGGCACTATCTTATATCACTCCGGAAATTGTTGATGGTAACTTATTAGTAGTTCATCTAGATACATCTGAGGTGGAACTAGAAGCAGCAAAGTGAATATGTGCTCTTATAGTCTGTTCTTGGTGAGGTGCCGGGCTATACTTATATGCAACGATATGTGGCCCAAAAATGGAACAACATAGCCGAACCAGAGTTGTTTTTACACGGTCAGGGGTACCATATTGTTAGATCCCCAAGTATTATGGATCTGCACACAATATTTTATGGAGATCCACATACCATTAACAGTAGGCCGATGCTATTGAAGCAGTGGACACCGGATATCGATTTTAATGCAGAATTCATGACTGAAATCCCTCTATGGGTGATATTCCCAAAATTGCCAATGACATGTTGGAGATGTGGTTCTCTAAGTATACTGGAAAGCACTATAGGCAATCCATTATTTGCGGATGAATGCACAGCCAAGCAGACAAGGATATATGCAAGGATACTTATTGAAGTAAATGTGACCAAGAGTCTGCCGACAGAAATAACAGTTAAGGGTCCCCTGGGCAGGCAATTTATACAATCAGTGGAATATGAATGGAGGCCTGAGTTCTGTACTAAACGTATGAAAATTGGGTATGACTGCAATAAAGTAAAGAGGTATGAAAGGGTAGAGCAACCTGAAAGAAGGCAGCGACCAAAGAAAATAGTCCCAACCTGGATTGCTAAAGGACCAATTCTGCAACAGGAAACAGGAGCTGTACCAATTGAACAGAACCAACCAACAGTGTAAATATCATCAGGGACTTTAGAAGCACCAAGCACAGTGGTACGACAGGAGCAAGAGAGGAGTGATAAACCACTTTTGACTATGAAGGGTAAAGGCCCACAACAGAAACAACAACACCCTTTCACACATGGTGGAGCCACACAGAATCAGGTGCAAGGGCAGCAAGTGAGTCCAGACAAAACTGTGGTTCAAAGCAGTGCATCGTATTATTCAGTGCCTATTAGAAATAACTTCCAAGCTTTGCATGTAGGGGAACATGTGCTGAACAAACAAGACCTCCTGATCAAGGAGGAAGTTCAACTACTAATTAATGACTTGGTTAGTATGGAATGTAAGGGGCATAAATAAAAGGTATAAGCAGAAGGAGCTTAAACAATACATCAACGAAAATCACATAAAAGTAGCAGGACTGCTGGAGACAAAAATCAAGGAAAACAGGGCTCAAGCCATTGAAAAAAAAGATTGTTCCTAGATGGATATGCTTTGCAATTATAGAGGGGCAGTTAATGCAGAATATGGGTCATATGGGATACAAGGGCTTAGTAGTTTGTTTTTGAAACTTATGATATAACAGTAGTAAATGAAGATGCTCAACTCTTACACTGTCATGTAGCACGAAAGTAGGATAATATGGATTGCTTATTGACTGTAGACTATGGCTACAACACTTGTGAACAAAGAAGAGTACTATGGAGTCTATCACAAGATACGGCTCAAACAGATAGCACACCTTGGCTCATCACTGGAGATTCCAATGCAATGTTATACCCTCAAGGTAGGATGTCTAATGCAACTGTAACACTGGCAGAAACCAGGGACTTTCTTGATTGCTATCATACTTTGATGCTGAATGAAATTCCTTCGGGAGTATTACACTTGGAGTAATAAGCAACAGGGGGATGACAGAGTAACTAGCAGACTTGACAGAACATTTGGCAATGATAAATGTATGATGATGTATGGTCACCTGATTACAACCTAACCATTCTTTTCTGACCATGCCCCAATGCTGATACCCATGAGACAGCCCACAGGCAGCATTAAAGTACCATTCAGGTTCTTTAATGTTTGGGCAGACCACTCTCTTTTCTATCAGATGGTCAGAGGATGGGAGGGTTAATCACATGGCAACAAATAAGATGAAGAATATATGGCTGAAATTGAAGTCCCTCAAGGCAAAATTCAAACATCTGAATTCAGAAGAATACAGAGGGGTTGCTAAAAAGGTTGATCAAGCCAGAAATTCTTTAAAAGCAATCCGAGAGCAGATCCAATCTCACTACTCAGATGCATTGGTAACTGAGGCGAAAGAGCAATTACAACAACTAGAGAAATGGTCACTGGTTCCTTATAAAAAATGGTCACTGGTAGAAGAGAGCATACTTCAACAGAAGACCAGAGTCAATTGGATCAAATTGGGGATATAAACAAGTATTTTCAGCAGTGATGAAAGAGAAACAACAAAGAAAGCAGTTAACTGAATTGACATCTTTGACTGGATTGAGACTCAGGGAACCTGCAGCTATCTAAGAGGAAATTGTATCCTTCTACAAATCACTGATGGGGTCTTCAGTAGCTACTTTACCAGCAGTAAATAAGTTGATCATGAGACAGGGACCTACTTTACACACCAACAGCAGTCGGCCCTGTGTGCTGATGTTACTGACAAGGAGATCTATGAGGGACTATGTTATATTAGCAATGACAAAGCACCAGGAATTGATGGCTACAATGCTGTCTTTTTTAAGAAGTCATGACCTATCATCAAGAATGAGGTATGTATGGCTGTCAAGGATTTTTTCACCTCTGGCTATCTTTATAAGGCAATAACTGTACCTTGTTTTGATAAAGGTAGGTTAAATTTTATTAACAAAGTACCAAGCTGGTATAAAAGTTACAGCAGAAAGAAAAACTCGGTCCAATCAACCATTACATGCTTCTCCCTAACATCTCTAGAAAATCAAGATATTGGTTCATATACTCAAACAAACCCTCCTTACACCAATAGTACAGATAATGGATACAATTATTTTTACCACTGCTTCAAAGCATCTCTTATTTCTCTCCAACCATTGTGTCCATAACTGTACTACTATCACTGTATTGCCAAAAGTAGCCAACTCAAATATTGTGAAGGATTATAGACCCATAGCTTGTTGTACTGTCCAGTGTCCTATATCTCTCAGGTGCATGATTAAGGTAGATATGCAGAAAGGCTACGACTCTGTGGAGTGGGTATACTATGAGCAAGTAATGGAAGGTTAGGATTTCCTACAAGGTTCATTGCTTGGGTGATGACTTGTTCAAAACTGTGAATTACACCATCCTGATAAATGGTTTTTTTGATAAGGTAATATAAACACCATCCTGATAAATGGTGAAACATAAGAGCCATTCAATGCAGCTAAAGGACTAAGACAAGGAGATCTCATGTCTCCTTTCTTATTTGCCATAGCCATGGAATACCTAAGCAGAATCCTCAACAATTTGAAACATGACGAGGTTCAACTTTCACCCAAGATGTGGGAAGTTGGGAATCACTCACTTAAGCTTTGCAGATGATTTGCTCTTATTTGCAAGGGGTGATCTCATTTCAGTTCAGATTTCGCACCAATGCTTTCATATGTTCTCTTCTGCTTCTGGCCTACAAGCCAGTCTATCTAGAAGTGCTGCTTTGGAAGTGTAGACAGTGGTGTCACGACTGACATTTTACAGCTACTTGGATATGGGCAATGGGAGTTTCCCTTTAAATACTTAGGGTTACCTTGGATACTAAGAAATTAACTATGATGTAGTGGCAGCCTTTGGGTGAAATGATAATAGTAAGGATTGCTTCCTGGACTGCAAAGAAATTGTCATGTGCTGGTGCCTGGTAGGCTCTAATTGCCTAATTGGTACAGACAGTTCTGTTTGGTATCTAGTCTTACTGGGCACAAATTTTCATCCTTCCTGTCAAGGTCATAAAACTGATTGAAAGTTACCGTAATAGCTATTTATGGTCTGGGGTGAATGTGATCACTAAAAAGGCATTGGTAGCAAGGGATAACATTTGCCTGCCCAAATCAGTGGGAGGGCTAAATATCACTAACTTGCAAGTGGAACAAAGCAGCAATTGCACATATATACTGGACTTGCGCACAAACAGGATAAAATGTGGATCAAATGGATTCACACGAATTATATTAAAGGCCAGAGAATGGAAAGCACATCTATTCCTCAGAACGCAAGTTGGATGGTGAGAAAGATAATGGGATCAAGAGACCTGATTTCACAACTGCGGAGACTTTTGAAGGAGCTGAAAAGCTTAACCAGGCAGATATACTTACAGTTGTTATAAAACTATCCAAAGACGAGTGAAGAACCTTAATGTTTCAGAATGAATGCCAAAAGCGATGTTTACGTTATGGCTGCAATGCCACAGAAAGTTGCTGACTGTAGATAGACTTATCAAATGAGGAATGAATGTCAATGTTGATTGTGTTATATGTGCCAAATTGGAAGAGAGACCAGGGATCATACTTGGGAATGCCAATAAGCCCAAATGGTGTGGACCAGACTGCTATAATTGATAATGATAACAGCCAGATCTCGAATTACATGGAGCCAACCCTTCAAGTGGATTATACAGCTTTCTAAAGGAAGAACAAGGATGGCCAGGCTGCTGAGAATGATATATGCTGAATATGTTCATGCGATATGGAGAGAGAGAAATTATAGTGTCTGAAAAGAAAGCCAGGGACTATGAAAGCATTGCCAGAGAGATTGTTGGTATATGCAACTTCAGAGCTACTGGAGAAGACCTCCAGGGACTGATGCAGAAGCTAAAATTCTAATCTGATGCACTCCTGCTAATTTTTATGTTGTATAAGTTAGACAATAGTTCTTCCTTTTTTCTTTTTAGTGTTTCAGTGATACAATCTGATGAAGTAGCTAGCTGAGAATAGCTATACCAAGCTTTGTAATTTGCTCTTGGCGATTAATGAAAACTTTTAATCGCCAAAAATGTAAGCATGTCTGTTAGACCTGCTGTTACTAGGGTCTATAACCGCAGGAAGAAAGGCGAAAATAAGGCTTAAATGTATCTGTTTTATTTATTAATTATTAGGTGTAAGGTTTGTAGTAGTTACTTAGCAGTTAACTAGCAGTTTAGGCAGTTATTTGTGTTATATTGTACTAGGAAGAGGGGAAAACAGTCAGTTTATTCTGTAGGATTCTCTCTGGCAGATTTGGAGGTTAAGGTTCCTCAAAATACATCGGTTCTTAGATGTATTTATGTTCTTTCTCTATGTGTAAAACTTATTCTACTTGTTGGTGACAGTAAATAATAGTTGAAGTGTTGCTCTTATTCTGTGTTGTGTTTGGAAGTTTACCGATTAAAGTTAGGAAAATTTCTGGGTTCCTAACACTTTTGGTATCAGAGCATTGATGGTTTCAACCAGAATAGAGGG
Organism: Anisodus acutangulus; assembly: GCA_029783415.1. NCBI lineage: Eukaryota > Viridiplantae > Streptophyta > Magnoliopsida > Solanales > Solanaceae > Anisodus > Anisodus acutangulus. The sequence goes on along the minus strand of CM056507.1, from coordinate 20,339,178 downwards.
AAGAATTGAAGGGTTAGAGAAGACAAGGGACAAAGTACAAGAGGAGATTGGTTCAGTACATGATTACCTGGGGCAGTCACGACGTGACTGGATGCAAAAAAGAGATGAACGTGACACTGAAATTCTTCAACGTATGAAAGGAAAATCAGTGGTTCAGGAAGATCCAATTAAAGACGCAGATGTGATGGCAGAGAACACCAATAATCACACAGGTGATGGATTCCGAGAAGTTCAGCCACAATTTCGTGATGAAACGCGTTCTCGAAGACTGGAACTGCCTGTATTTTCTGGTGATAATCCATATGGGTGGCTTAACCGGGCAGAGCGTTATTTTCATTTCAATGGCATTGATGACAAGGATAAATTGGAGGCTGTTGCTGTTTGCCTTGAAGGTAGAGCCCTAAATTTGTTTCAATGGTGGGAAACAAGGACGCCGATTGTCACACGGGATGTGTTTCGAGTATCCATACTCCAACGATTTACTCCATCACAATTAGGGAACTTATATGAGGTTTTGATAGGATTGCAACAAACTGGAAGCGTGGCCCAATACAGAGAAGATTTTGAATTACTTTCAGTACCCGATGTTGATGATGCGGCTTTGATGGGGATTTTTATAAATGGCCTAAGAGAGGAGATCAAGGCAGAAGACGCAAGCTGGGAACTCTAACCCAGATTATGGACCAAAGCCGACGTATTGAAGAAAGGAATTGGGCTCTCAGCCAAGCCCACTTGCCTAGACACATGCGTGTGGCGCTTCCTAGGGGTTCAACGCATCTTTCCATGACTGACAATAGCCGAACAGGAAGTGTTACAAGTCCCCATGTGCATGTAGCCACAACACCCTTTCATTCTTCTTGTACAACTGTTACAACAGTACCACATCATTTTCAAGAGCCAAAGTGAGGAGAAATTGAGCAGCCAAGACCTGAAACTTCTGCAAGGCGTGGAGGAGCATACAAAAGGCAGATTCTGATGCAGAATATCAAGATAAATTAAGAAGAGGACTTTTTTTCAATGCGATGAAAAGTATGGTCTAAATTATCGGTGCAATTCAGAACAGTTAAATCTGCTTATTGTAGCAGAAGAGGACGACGAAGATGGAGGCATAGAAGAGCATTCAGAGGAAATAATATATGCAGGGATGGATCAATTAAATGTTCAAGGACAACCGGAGCCGCAAAAGTTAATGGAGTTGTCTTTGTACTCTATTGCAGGATTTACTACAAAGAAGTCCTTGAAGATATGGGGAACAATATTGGGGAAGAAGGTTATTGTATTGATTGTTGATAGTGGAGCACCAACAAATTTTATCTCTCGCACAGTGGCCGAAGAATTAGGGTTAAAGCAAACAGAAACTAAGTCGTTTGTGGTGGAAGTAGGAAATGGACAGCAAGTAAAGAGTAGGGGAAGCTGCAAAGAAGTGAAATTGTGGATTGATAATTTGCGCATAACACAAGATTATTTCCTTGTTAATTTGGGCAGTGCCGATGTAGTGTTAGGATTAGAGTGGTTGGAGACTTTGGAGGATATTCAAGCTAATTTCAAAACGTTGACACTGAAATTTGAAATAGGAGGGCAAACACGAGTTGTTCGAGGAGACCCCTCATTGTCCAAATCAGTGACTTCACTCAAAACTCTATTTAAAGCCTTGCAAAAAGATGGAGAAGGGTATTATGTTGATTTGAATGAGTTAACAGCAAGGGAAGAACAAGAGAATTTGGATTTGCAACATGAACTGGAAGAATTTGGTACTTTATTTGAGGAACTGAAAGGGCTGCCACCTAGTAGGAGTAATGATCATGATATCCGACTTAAAGAGGGATCTAATCCACCCAATATTTGTCCATATCGTTACCCTCATTATCAGAAAAATGAGATTGAACAAATCGTACAGGAAATGCTTGTAGCTGGTATCATTCAACCAAGTACAAGTCCTTTTTCCATGCTAGCTTGCAAAAAATATGGTAGTTGGTGATTTTGTGTGGATAATCGGGCCCTTAATAAGATTACTATTCCCGATAAATTCCCAATTCCAGCAATTGATGAGTTACTGGATGAGCTTGGGGGTGCCACTATATTTTCGAAGTTGGATCTTAGATCGGGGTACCATCAAATCCGTGTTTGCAAGGAAGATGTAGCAAAGACAGCTTTTCATACACATGAAGGCCATTATGAGTTTTTGGTCATGCCATTTGGGTTGTCTAACACTTCATCTACTTTTCAAGCCTTGATGAATGAGATATTTCGGCCTTACTTGCGTAAGTTTGTATTGGTCTTTTTTTATGACATATTAGTTTATAGTGCAAATTTTCCTACTCACTTGGATCATTTGCGGGAGGTGCTACAAATTTTAAAACTTCATAACTTGGTTGTCAATCGAAAAAATGTCATTTTGGGCAGCAACAACTGGAGTATTTGGGACATATTATTTCCGGAAGTGGAGTCTCAGCGTATCCTGCCAAAATAGCAAGCATGGTTAATTGGCCAAGTGCCAAAGATGTTAAAGGTTTGTGAGGGTTTTTGGGACTCACCGGTTACTATAGGAAGTTTGTTCGAGACTATGGAAAAATAGCTAGGTGGCTCACATAATTGCTCAAGAAAGATGCTTTTCATTGGAATAAAGAAGCTCAGTTAGCTTTTGATTCTCTTAAGGAGACTATGGTCACTTTGCCGATTTTGGCACTACCAGATTTTAACAAGGTGTTCGTGGTTGAGACGGATGCTTCGGGATTAGGGATTAGAGTTGTCCTAATGCAAGAAGGACGTTCTTATCACTTTTCTTAGTCAAGGACTTTCTATTCGGGCTCAATCTAAATCTGTCCATGAGAGGGAGTTAATGTCCATTGTTTTTGTTGTACAAAAGTGGCGTCATTACTTGATGGGTCGACATTTCATCATACGAACAAATCAACGAAGTCTCCAATTTCTCATGGACCAGAATGCTATGGCAGAAGAGCAACAAAAATGGGTCACCAAGTTGATGGGATTTGATTTTGAGATTGAATATCGCCCAGGTTGCGAAAATAAGGCAGCTGATGCCTTGTCCCGCCAATTTCATTTCACGGCTTTTTCTGTTTTACGCAGCAGTTCCTTAGATGATCTTTCCACAGAAATTCAACAGGACGATCAACTCCGTCAATTGACACAAGATTTGCTTCAACATCCGGCTTCACGGCCAAATTATGCTCTAAAAATGGCTTCCTATTTTTCAAAAGTCGGCTGGTGATTTCCCGTTCGTCATTATACATTCCCATGCTCCTTAGGGAATTTCACTCCTCACCTACAGGTGGACACTCGGGCTTTTTCCGGACATACAAGCGCATTTCACAAGTGTTGTATTGGAATGAAATCAAAAGGGATGTACAGAACTTTGTGGCTAGATGTGAAGTTTACAAGCAGAACAAGTATGAAGCCCTTAGTCCCGTAAGTTTGCTGCAGCTGTTACCTATTCCATCTCAAGTTTGGGATGATATTGCTATGGATTTCATCAACGGGTTACCAAAAGTAATGGGACATGATACTATACTTGTTGTGGTGGACCATTTCACTAAATAGTCATTTTCTTTTATCTCATCCATGTTGTACGTTTGCATGGTTTTCCCAAATCTATTGTTTCTAATCGAGATCGGGTTTTTGTCAACCAATTTTGGAAAGAATTATTCAAGTTGTCTGGTACTAACCTCAAATTAAGCTCAGGTTATCACCCTCAAACAGATGGCCAAACTGAGGTTGTCAACCACTCATTGGAGACTTATTTACGTTATTTTGCAGGCGCACATCCAAAACAATGGCCAAGATGGATGCCTTGGGCTGAATTTTGGTTCAATACCACTTACCATGGTTCAACCAAGATGACCCCTTTTAAAGCTTTATATGGGCGAGACCCTCCCTCTTTGTTGCGGTTCACTGATGAAATTTCTGATATTGAAGAGGTCAACCAGTAACTTGTCGCTCACAACTCTATTTTAGATGAACTCAAAGCTAATTTAACTCATGCTCAAGCTCAAATGAAAGTTTATGCTGATGCTAAGCGCCGGGACGTTATGTTTCAGCCTGGTGATTTGGTTTATCTTCGCGTGCAACCTTTCAAGCTTCGCTCGCTTGCTAAAAAGGTTAATCAGAAGTTAAGTCCACGTTACTATGGGCCATATACTGTCTTGAATAAAATTGGTGAGGTTGCTTATCGCCTCGATTTACCCCCTCATTCACGAGTGCATCCCGTAAAGCGTGCTGTGAAGGATTCTACTCCAGTTCAGAATCTCCCTCCTTTCTTATCTGAAGAACTTGAAATGCAAGTGCAACCTGAAGGTGTAGTAGATTGTCGGACACTATTGAATGGCTCCCAAGAGGTTTTGATTAAGTGGAAGGACTTTCCAGACTTTGAGAACACTTGTGAATCCTATAAAGTCATTGATGCACAGTTTCCTCACTTTCACCTTGAGGACAAGGTGAAACTCGTTGGGGCGGGTATTGTTAGACCTGCTATTACTAGGGTCTATAACCGCAGGAAGAAAGGCGAAAATAAGGCTTAAATGTATCTGTTTTATTTATTAATTATTAGGTGTATGTATTTGTAGTAGTTACCTAGCAGCTTAGGCAGTTATTTTGTGTTATATTGTACTACGAAAAGGGGAAAACAGTCAGTTATTCGGTAGGATTCTCTCTGGCAGATTTGGAGGTTAAGATTCCACAAAACACCTTGGTTCTTAGATGTATTTACGTTCTTTCTCTATTTGTAAAACTTAATCTACTTGGTGACAATAAATAATAGTTGAAGTGTTGCTCTTATTTTGTGTTGTGTTTGGAAGTTTACAGATTAAAGTTAGGAACGTTTCTGGGTTCCAAACAATGTCATATCCAACATTCTACTTGGTGATATAAGAGACTCCCTCTTGATTCAATTTACATAACACCTTATTTTTTCATTAGAGCACGTTCAAAATGTTTCACATTATTCCACTACTACTCCCTCCGTCCCATTTTTAATGTTTTAGTTTGACTTGGCACAAAGTTTAATGAAAAAATGAGACTTTTGCATCTTGTGGTCCTGAATTAAAGATGTGTGTAATGTACTAAAATGTCCTTTGAATCTTGTGGTTTTAAACTTGCCATGTAGGATGTTTGAATTGTGAACTTACTAAATATAGAAAGAGGCACTCTTTTTGGGATAGACTAGAAAGGAAAGTAAGACACTTAAATTGGGACGGAGGGAGTAGTATTTTTCTATACAACTTTCAAAATTCACATGTTTCAAGAATTTGAATCATTCAACTACGAATAGTTTAAACTTTCATATGATATTTTCTCTATCGTACTAACTTTTCATCATTACTCAATTCTTTAATATTTTCTTTCACTACCATTAAATATGCCATCTCACTACTGCAACATCTTCTTACTTGCATAATATGGAAGACTCAAACAGGAAATAACATATTTCAGAAAAGGAAAGCAAAGTACTATGTACCTTAGGTCCCATCACGAAGTTTAAAGAACCTATCCCACGTCTTGTGTCAGCATCATCCAGTACATCATCATGAAGTAGGCTGGCAACCTATGATAGAGTGAAAAAAGAAACTTGACTTGAAGAAAGTCGCAAGGAAATTGCATTTTTAGACCAATGTGAATTAGAGGAGAGAATATGAAACATCAACCAAGTGGCCATGCTGGTGTTTCTGATTCATATAACCTGTGCAACCATGCCGAAATGTTGGCTCATTGAGCATCATGGATGAAGAAATACAGGATATATTAAGGAAAAAGGACCCAAAAAGAAGAGAGAAACCTGTTTCAGTCTTACTCGCCTTAAATACAAAAGAATATCAAACAATATGGCAACAGCTGCAGCTGCCTTTTTTGTTGGAAAAGAAAAAACCTAGAGTTCCCTTATAAACCCAAGAAAGCAACAGTCACGAAACCAACCAACTGGACCAAAACAACCAACTCTGCATCTCTGCCCTTCCCAGTGAAAGGAATGATCAGCCACCCTTTGAAAATTTAACATCCCAGTGCTGTCCTTCAAATTTAGAACAATACTCCCCAAATTTTCCAAGTGATCGCAAATTTTTCTATGCATGGTTATGGGTAGATTAGTACTTATCAGACCATGCGGTTATTCTCTTACAGAGTGCTCCCTCCTCCTGTTGCTTCCCTACCAATCAGGTTTATATGAGTTATTTTTCATGAATTTATCCTCTATCCCTGTATCACAAAATCCACCTGAAAGCGTAGTTCATCTATGTTACTTGAATTCTTCCTTTTACCTTTCATGTCCTCGTATCAAATAGTTATGATATCTGTCAGGGTAATTTTGCATGGAACCTTCAAATTACACATAAAACTTGGATTAAGCTGTATGTATACATATTTGGTATCTGTGTTGTATCCAACACTCGTACCAAGGTCCAGGTAACGTAATAAATCGTCAAGAACAGTGGTAAAATCTTGTCATCAAAGTCAATATTAACTCTATCAACTTGATGGTCTTTCCATCCTATCAGAATAAAGAGACAGAATAGTTACATGGATCATCTCAGTGATCTCAGCTATACTCTGCTGCCTTGTACGCAAATCCCTGGACAAAGAATCAACCTCCACCTGTGGTGCAGATCTAGGAATCGGTACGTCCAATGCAGTTGCCATCAACAGCAGAATCTACAACAAAGTGCACCAGTGTATTTATTTTTTTAAAGGAGAATGTATGAAACCATGAGTTGAAAAATGAATGCTACATTGACATGAAACAAACTTGAAAAAATCTGCATTATTATGGATCTGGCCAAGCAACTGCACTTAACTCAATAACCATTAAAAGCAAATAAGAAGCACCACCGAAGTAAAATATCTCAAGAGGGTACTATCTGTATCGACACTACAATGGTAGTTATGTTGGAATTAAAAAGACTTCAACTAATACAAAGACTTCAATTCATATCCCTTAAAAGAACATCATTGTTCATTAGATAATAACTATATTGTAAGATTGCATATTCTAATAAAATAGAATCATTTCCTGTAAGTGTTTTTTATATGTAATATGAAACTTTACTGTTACCAATGTAACATGAAACTTTTATTTTATCAAGTAAATATATTTTCATTCATAACATGGCCAAAAAGCTGGCTGTATACAAGGGGTATACCAAAAAGTAAGAATCTACAAAAGGAAATGACTCTCTACAAACTCCCCCCAATCTTCTATACAAACAGGGACTCTATGGGTGCACCAAGTGAAAAATAAGTGAACAGAGACTACTCCTCAATTGGGAAAAACTCGACTCTAACTAATCTCTCCTGTTTCTCTCTCTCCAGACAACCCACATTAACGCGAGAGGGACCACATTCCATGCCCTACATCTTCTTCTTCTTCTCCCGCTCTTCCAACAGAAGATCAACTCTTTCACAGTTTCTGGCATTGCCCATGAAGTACCAAACTACCTAAGCATATCCCACCATAACCTCATGGTTAGACCACAATGTCGATGAAGATGATCCACGTCTTCGCCCATCTCCTTGCACATGTAACACCAGTTGTCACAAACAACCTTTCACTTTCTAAGATTTTCCGCTGTCAAAATGGCCCCCATAGTAGCTAGTCAAGTGAAAAAGCATACCTTTCTCGGCACCTTAGGTATCCAAATTGCAAAATAAAATAAAAAAGGAGACCCAAGTTGGTGAAAGTGAATAGGACTCAGTTCAGTTTTGGCTTGCCAACTTTTTCTGTTTCTTTAGTCTTTTCATGTTTTTCCATGTTCTATTCACATTCTTTGTTTTGCTTTCAGTCACCTCTGACCTACTAAAAGTGCAACCAAGAGATTCTTTTTCTTCCTTAGTTTTTAGGAAAACATGTTTTAAAACTTCTGAAAGAAATGTGTGAAATGTGAATCTCTACTATTTCAAACCCAACTGTCTTAATTCATCACTAAGCAACAAGCACTTACCATCGATATTCTAAAAGAAACTCAGTAATTTAAGGAATCATGACTTTTTTGGTAGCTATGCAGCCTTCATCAAAGTAAATATGGATTTTCTTTTCCAACAATTACTTGAGGACTGAAAGTTTCACTCTTTGGACTATCCACAAAAGCATTTGCACCAAACTAAGGATAAATGTATAGAACACATAAAAGTTCAGCTTTGGAGTAACAAATCATACTGTGGGTCGAAACCTCTTTCCTTCTACTCCCATTTTGAAGAAATACTCAGCAGCTGAAGCCAGCTTTGGGACCTGTATACAGATGAAACAGGCTGTCATCTAGCATCAAGAATGTAGCAACAGCCAAACCACGGAACATCTATATACCTCAGCAACTACCATTGATCTCAGTCTGTTTGTCAGAAGGGATAATTCATCCGCAACAAGGGAAAATGGGTCCACTTGCTCCTGAGAAAAAGAAAAGGAAACAGTGTGAAGAAGAATCACCCATCTGCAATTATATAAAGGGGATATAAAAAAGAAAATCCGAGGACGAACAAGATAGGAAAATAAAAGACTTGATGATTTGCATCAGAAATAAACTCGAGCTACTCAGGAAAGACCTTAAAGTGGCAGCTCAACAATAATGACACTGACAAGAGACATTCCCGATCTCAAGAAAATCCATCCACTTGCTCGAAGCTATCCGGACTAAGATGATTGGAAAGGAATAAGGAGAAAGGCCCTTCATGCCCACATACTCTTCATTAGAATATGGAGAAGCAACTATTAATACATTTATAATTGCGTAGACCGTATAATCATTTTTTCTTCTTAAAATGCTTTCTTTTTATATGTAAAAGATCATTTTATTAGTAAATAACAGCACCGAGTAGGTGTTGTGGTGTTTCTTCTTGAAATACTCGATCACAACATATTACACGAAATATAAACCATAAGATCCACTAGTGAGGAAGCTACATAAGGAGAATGTCACTGAATATGATGTTTCAACATGATTACTGTATTTAAGAAATTAAGTGCTATACAAACCTCTGCTACAGTAGTGCTTTGATGATGAATTTGTTGCCCAATACCACTAAGAGCATTAGAAACCCATGAATGAATTACTCTGCTACCCAAAACCTAATAATCACAAAAAAACAATGACAATAAAGCTTGAAAAGTCACAAAAAAGCAATAACAGAAACAAATACTGCAATTAAACTATCCAATCTCAACTACTCAGAGGCGAATCCAGGATTTCAAGAGGATGGGCGCACCATTGCTTTTAAAGGACGTTTTAGAAATTATATAAAGAAAAAGACACAAAATTGCAGCAAGTTGGGTTAAATCCCTAGACCTTAAGGAATTAAACTCAGTACTTAACCAATGCACCACTCAACTTCATTTGACCATGGGTTACTTCGGTTAATATTAGATATATTTTAAGAATTTTACACATTATATACCGAGTTTAGTCGAGTGACCATGAGTTTGCGTGACCCATTTTTTCTACCTAAATTCGCCCCTGCAACTACTTTGGGATTGATGCGTCATTGATTGATTGGCAAGAAACTGTAAGCTCCAACCCGAGATCTCCTTCAACATTTTACAATTAAAAATGACATAATCCCCAATAAAAACTTCATGAGAAACCATCAATTTTGGGCAGTTTAAAAAAAGATCCAAGGCTTAACCATTCCCAGTTACAGCTAAAGAAAAGCAACAGTACCTAATAATCACCAAAAACAATGATAATGAAGCATGAAAAGTCACAAATTAGCAATAAAAGCAACAAATTAAGAAACTAAACTATACAATCCCAACTAATTTGGGATTGACGCATCGTTGATTGATTGGCAAGAAACCGCAAACTCCAACCCGACATCTCCTTCAACAATTTCACAATTAAAAAATGGGAAAATTACGATTTATGTCTTATGTCTACTTAGAATAAATAGACATAAATCGTAATTTTCCCATTTTTTAATTGTGAAATTGTTGAAGGATGGGATAAATCCAGACACCACGTTGTGGGATTTTCACTGGGTGTTGTTGGCTACTTGGAATAAATATTTACGCCGTGTAGCCCATATTTTGAGTTTGTTACCCGGTTTAACCCATATTTGTGTATAAACACCTTTTGATACACTATTATACACTTTTATAAAAGGTTGATACATTATGTATAATGCTTTTTTCCAAGTATAATAATATTGTATAATGTTGTATAATATTGTATATTTGGATACGTCGCCTAATATTTTATTTCGAGAGTCAAAATTCTTTATTTTGACGGTGAATTCAGACATACATACTTAGAAACTACATAAAAAATACTATAAGTCTACTCCCTCTGTCCCAATTTATATGACACACTTTTCTTTTTCGCCAATCCCAAAAAGAATGACATATTTCCTTATTTGGCAACAATTTTACTTTAAACTTTACCTTTTAGGCTTAACGAGATATCTATAAACACAAAAATATATTTGGCTTGTTTTAGACCCCAAAAGTTTACTTTTATTTCTTAAATTTAGTGTTCAGTCAAACTACATCTTGTAAATTGGGACGAAAGGAGTAATAATTAACAATTTAAATATTTAAAAGGCTTACGAATAAATCGCGGTTGAATTCTAGTAAAGTGAAAAGTATCACATCAATTGGAACAAAAGGAGTACAATTAAAATACTTATGACATAATACCCAATAAAAACTTAATGAGAAACTATCAATTTTCTGGGCAGTAAAAAAAAAGACAATACAGTTTAAAAAAAAAGATTAGATTTATTTCACCTTTTGAGAAGCGTCGATGTGATTGAAATGGTGTAATTGTTGCTGAGGATGTAAAGAAAATAGCCATCGGCATCTACTGAAATGGTTTCTGGAAATCTGAGATAAACCCCTTGAAAATAGCATCTTTTTAAATTTTCTAATAATATGTTATTTGTGTGTGCTGAGTTAAGTATATATTTGGCTAGAAAGAAAGAAGAGAACGAGTGCTGCCCAATGTTTGAGGAAACAAAACACACAAATTTTTTAATGGACTCTGCGTATGCAACGACGCCGAATAGGAACCATATTACTCACTCCGGCATAAAAATAGCCTTTATTTTTTTTTAGTAAAAAAGAATATTTATTTATCAAATTAAAAAAAAATACTTTACCAGATTTGTTTTTATTAAGTGTCAGGTGATCAAATTACAATACCTATTTAATTAGGAGTATTGCTTAAAAGTTAATATTTTCTTAAGAATTATGTAAATAGCTAATTAAACACTTTTTTTTATTCTGAGGGAATAACAGTAAGAATTATTATACACTACTAGTCTATTTTGCAAATGTATTTTTATTAAAAAGTGCTTATTTTAAAAAATTTAAGATGTTTGATCAAAATTTTCGTTTTTCAGAAACTAAAATAAATAAATAAAATTTCAAAAAAAAATTTATAAAAAATACACTTAAAAGCATTTTTAAAATATTTGATCAAACAGTAATTGCAAATTAAAAAATTAAAATTAATTCATCAAACATAAATTATTTTTCACTAAAATATTTTTTAACGATATTTTTGAAAAAAAAATACTTGCGAAAAATAGGATAGTTATCCACGTATGTTAGAATCGGAAATTCCTAATTTGTCCTTAAAGTTAGGTTTTACTTACATTTAATATTTGGTGGTTAAAGGTGAGAGGGCGGTGGGGCGGTGAGCTCTTATGAGGTTGAGTGGTGAAGGAGATGAGGTGTATTTTTGTTGGCTGAGAGAGTGGCTATGCTCAATTGTAGTGGTACTCACTCCGACAACGGGAAGATGGAAGTATGGGAGAGGGGAAAATTATGAACTTCTAAATTTACAACTAATGTAAACTCTCATTTGTTTTCACTTAGTCGAGGTCTAATTTAAATTTACAATTGTTTATATTAAAATTTAAGTATTATTTTAATTTTTATATGTCTTAATCATTAAGATGTTAAATCAAGTTTTAGTATAGGTATTTGTATATGTATAACTTTTACCACGACTTTATTCACTGCCTTCACTAATTAATCACCTCGATTTATCAAAACTATCACTATAGTCACCAACCATCAACTATCATTACCATTATTATTATCAGTCGCCATTATACATATCACCTCAATCATTATAATTATATGATATGTTGTCACCAAGGTTGTTATTGTCGTCTCCGCCGCTATCAGCCTTAACTACGATCAATCTCTACTACCAACCACCTGTTGGAAATTAGCCTTTGGCGGGAGTTGCGACCGACCAACTTTAACGGCTTAAACACTAGTGTTACGTATGTTGGAGAATCCGGTTCTTCACACATGCATGATGTACTAAGTACGTAGATAACCGTAGGGCCAAGAATCGTCAAATTTCATTGAGAAATGAAAGAGATATTGGTTCACGAAGTGAGGTGTTTGAAGCATGGAAAGTGTGGTGTTGTGTTTAATTCTCCCTCATCGGTAGAGGAAGAAAGAATTGTTGTGTATATAAGACTCGAAATTGGTTTGGGGTTTGGGACCCCAAGGGGTATCCCATGTGTTTAAAGGAGGGAGGACCTAGATGTGCTTCGGTTCGAGGAAAGACCACACGCTGCCGCCGCCGCCGCCCGTCCGGCCCTGCCCGATCACGGGTCACGGCCGTGGGCCTTCGATATTATCTTTTTGGGCGAGAGAACTTTTCCGGAAATACAGTTTGATCCCGAAGTTTCAGATGTACGATTTGGTCCTGAAGTTTCCAGAATTGAAATTTGGCAGACAGAGCAACGCGTCCGGCCTCAATTCAGCCATTTATTTTGGCTGAATTACTCCTCCTATAATGGCCAAATCCGTTGGTCTTTCACCCTTTAATTTGGTGGCTTTACTACCTCCATAATGGTCATTATTTGGCCAATAATGGCTATTATGGAGGCAGTCAAATAGTCCCTTCATCACCTATATAAACACCCCTTACACCATTGTTGAGGAACACTTGATATACACGAAAATATACAACCAGAAAATCAGTTCTTCCTATAGCTTCCAAGCATCATTTCTTATTCAATATTCTTCACTGTAGCTCTTGAGTTTCCTTTGCTCAATTGTTCCATTGCTGTTTTATCTTGGGAGACGAATTGTCCGGGACGTATAAAGGATACATACGGGGAAATATTGTCTTAAGGACAGAGTGCCACACTCGACTCAGCAAAAATCAAAGCAGTTTCCGGTCTTCTTGTTCAACAAATATTGTAATTTCAGTTTTGTTGTTATATTGTAATTTTCAGTTTTCTAGTTGAATTGTAATTTCAATTCTTACATAAGCAGTTACCTGTAATTTCCGTTTCTTGCAAATCCTTGTAATCCCAACACCACCTTCATTATCACAACTAGCACCACCGCCAACTACCATCAACATCATCGTCAACTACTACACATTCTTTAGCCACCAACTCCGCCAACTATTAACATCTAATAAACTCCACACCATCACCACAATATAATCACCATCATCGCGCTAGTCAATACAACATCAACCACCTCCATCGTCACAATTATCACTAACACCATTCCTAGCCACTAGCATCCACCATCATTCACTATAAACATAAATAGTATTTTCTAATAAAAAAATAATTTATTATATCAAATTTGTATATAAAGTGACATGTTTTAACTGGCCCAAATTTAACTCAACTCACCCCATTTGCCACCTCTATTTATCAATATGATGTGGTTGATAAAATAGTGCAAATCATGAATATAATCATAAAAACAATCATCATCAAATTCTACTAACATACAAACAATCATACAACATTTAATAGAAAGGCTTGAATTGAATCGAGTTACCAAATAGTATTAATTGGATTATTTTACCTTTTGAGAATTTTGTCGGGTTAGGTTTAATTATTCCTAGAGATTCAATTGGATTATGTTTGAACTATTCTATTATCCGATTTTTCAATTGCATTAAGATGAACGAGATTATGTGAACTTAATTTGAATATACCATTGAATTGAATCTTCATCTTGTAAGATTTTGTTTTTAATTATTGAGAATTTAGATAAAAAAAATTGTTGGAAATTAACTATATGGGATTGAATTTTTCCCATCTTTAATAACTTAAACATATGGGCCCCACATGTCGGAAACATCGTTTCTTCGCACATGCCTAATATACTAAATGAGTAGATGATATTAGTGTCAAGTATCGTCAAATTTCGTTGAGGAATGAAAGAGATATTGATGCACAAAGTAAGGTGTTTAAGACACAAATAGATGGATTGGTTTGGCCAAGTAATATAACTCCCACATCGGTTGAATGTGGAAGGATTGAGAACTATATTAACTATAGTTTTGAGTAAGGGTTTGGGATCCCAAAGGGTGATTCAAGTTTTAAGAAGGGGGACCTAGGTGAGCTTGGGTTCGGGGCTAAGCCCCGCGCTCGCCGCCCGGGTGGGGTCTGGTCGGGTTTCTTCCAAAATTCTCTTTTGGTCCCCAAAATATTTTTTATTTACACTTTGGTCCCCGAAGATTTCCGAAATGTTGCGAGGACTCTATCTTCTCCAAACGGCGCCAACCAACAGATCTGACTTAAACAGTCAGAATCCGCCCTCTTCTTCACCTATAAATTGAACATTATTGTTCAGTTCAAACACACAAAAGGAAAATAAACAAAATCAGAAAATCCTCTCCTCTCTTTGCAATCTGTTCAATATTCTTTTTCTTCACCAGAATCAACATTACTAGCTTTGTATTATTGGTTGTTGTTGTTTTATCTTGGAAGACTATTATCCAATACCGTAAAAGCATCTATACGGGGAAATTTTGTCTTAAAGAAAGAGAGGCATCTCTCGACTCAACTTTTCCTTCTTGATTAACCTTTCTAATACACTTTAACCTACAAAAATATGTGATAAAGTTTGAAGATCGGATACTTTAACAGCACATAACTATCGAGATAGAGTTATTCCTTCAACTTATTTAACTTATTTGATAAGTGCTCTTTTTGATTGGTTGGAATTATTTTTCTATGTTCTTTTCCTATTTTGTAGTAGTGATTTGTATCAAGAGAGTCAACAAAATATAATTTAATTAGCTAATATTGGTTCGATGAATGGGTGTTCTATTTATCAAGTTAGATCCTGAAAAATTAAAGTGAATCGTCCAAACTGATAGTGTACATGCCTATTTGGTCTCTACAGCTAGTGGCTAGTTTACACTAGAAGCATTAATGTACCACGAGCATTGGTGTAAGGACTTCGTTTAATGGTAAGGGTAATACGTGATGTAAGGATTAAGTGGATTTTAAATTTTGAATCAAGCTACAGATAAAGTTGATGTAGGTAATCAGAGGTCACGGGTTTAAGCAGAAATGTCGAGTAAGACTGCGTACAATAAATCTTTATGGTGAGACCCTTCCCTGAACTCCGCGCATAGCGAAAACTTAGTGCATCGAGCTGCCCTTTTTTAAATCAAACTACAAATAAAAGTTTGATATTTTAGTAGAAAAAATAGATCCATAGAATTTTGAATCATACGCTAACTGACCGTTTGTGTTTTATAGATTATCCAAAAAAATCATTATTAACACTATAAAAAGGATTATATTATATGGTTAATGTAAAATTGTTTATGCAATAAAACTTAAAAGTAAAGAGTTGTTACATGATGTGTGATAATACAAAGATTGCCTTCTATAGATATTGGCCGTGTAGTATTATCATAACTATTATAGATTCAGTAACAGTAGATGATATCTCTGATTTAGATAATCTTTTAATAACAGGGGTTAGTGATGAAACAAGGAACTTTTTACAAACCTTGAAATTAATTACTTCACAAAAATTTTATATAAAAATAAGTCTTTTAATTGATTATAATTTCAAAAAAGATTTCACTGCTCTTGTTGATAGCGGGGCAGATGTAAATTGTATACGGGAAGAACTTATTCCTTCTACTTATTTTCATAAGACCACTCATAGTGTTAGATCTGCTAATGGCAGAAATTACAAATTACTTTCAAATTACCAAAAGCTTATATTTGCAATAATAAAACTTGTATAGCATAAAGTTTTATTTTAGTAAAAGATATTTCCAACCAAATTATTTTGGGCACACCTTTTATACAAAAACTATTTCCAATTACTAATATTGATAAAAAGGGTATCATAGGAACCTTCAATGGAAAACTCATTACTTTTCAGTTTATAACTGAACATTTTTCAAGGGTGTTAAATGAGCTCAAAGATAGGTTGGTTCATAAACACCAGCAAATCAATTTCCTAAAGCAAGAAATTTATATTTCTACTTTTGAAGAGCTGTTGGGAAATCCTAAGCTACGACAAAAAATTGATTTAATACAAACTCAGTTTTCAATACAGGTTTGTAGTGACCATCCTAATGCTTTTTGGGATAGGAAAAAACATATTATCTCTCTCCCTTATGAGGATGATTTTAAGGAGGGTAATATCCCAACAAAAGCTAGGCCATGCCAGATGAATTCTGAGTATTTGAAATTATGCAAAAAGGAGATTACTTCTTTATTACAGAAAGGTTTGATAAAACCCTCAAAATCCTCATGCTATTGTACGACTCTTTATGTTAATAAACATGCAGAGCAGGAAAGAGGAGTCCCTCGACTCGTTATTAATTATAAACCGCTTAATAAAGCTCTGAAGTGGATCATGTATCATATTTCTAACAAAAAAGATTTACTTGATAGACTTAATAGCGCTATTATATTTTCTAAATTTGATTTAAAATCTGGCTACTAGCAGATTCAGATTGCAGAAGCAGATAGATACAAAACTGCTTTTAATATTCCTATTGGGCAATTTGAGTGGAATGTAATGTCATTCGGATTAAAAAATGCCTCTTCTGAATTTCAAAATATTATGAATGATATATTTATGCCTCATAGTAATTTCATCATTGTTTATATAGATTATATTTTAGTATTTTCTAATAATATTGAAACTCACTTCAAACATCTTGATTTATTTAAGAAAATCATCATTCAAAATGGTCTAGTCATATCAAAACCAAAAATGTCCCTTTTTCAAACTAAAGTTAGATTTTGGGCCATAACATTGAAAAGGGAAAAATATATTCCTATTAATAGGAGCATTGAATTTGCATCAAAATTCCCGGGTGTTATAACCGACAAAACCCAGCTTCAGAGATTTTTGGGTAGTCTAAATTATATCAGTCTTTTTATAAATGATTTGGCAAAAGATACAACCATCTTATATGAACGGCTGAAAAATGTTCCTACACCTTGGACAGATGATTATACTCAAGCTGTCAAAAGAATTAAGGTTAAGGTTCATAACCTTCCTTGTCTCACCTTAGCCAATCCTACTTGGCCAAAAATTATAGAGACGGATGCCTCAGATATCGGATATGGGAGTATACTGAAGCAACACTCTCCAGTTGATAAACAAGAGTATTTAATACAATTCTATTCTGGCAAATGGAATCCTAGTCAGAAAAATTATTCCACAGTTGCAAAAGAAATTTTAGCAATTGTAAAAAATGTTTAAAAATTTCAAGGAGATTTATACAATCAGAAGTTTATTATAAATACTGATTGTCAATCTGCTAAGTTTACGCTTAATAAAGACTGCAAACATGATGTTTCTAAACAAATGTTTACAAGATGGCAAGCTTTATTGGCACCATTTGATTTTGAGATTCATTATAAAAAAAGGGACAAATAATAGTCTGCCTGATTTCTTGACTAGAGAATATTTTAGTTCATAATTTAATAATTTTGTCATACAGGATGATAAGGCCTACTTGACAAGGCAGCGACCCCAATTATAGAGGTCGTGGCGGAAGAGGCAGAGGAACTGGACGAGGTAATACTATTGTCCAGCAGGGAAACAAAAAGCTTATAGCACAAGGGCAGACATGACTTCAAACATTGATAAAGAAGGTTTGTTATACCAACAATTCATGGATTTTATAAAATCCAAAGAAAACAATGATAGCCCACAACCTTTATATGCAGATGTTGCTAATGAAGAGCAAGATGATAATGAGGGTTATGAAAAAACATGAGAAGAAAGATGTTACACTTCTTCTCGATTATAAAGATATTCAATGGAAGGATGAGTCATGGAAGCTCATGGAAAGGTATTTATAAACTGGGTCATATCCCATCTTGACTTATAAATCAAGAATGCATTATGAGACCATACTCTCAACCACGGGATCAACTGAAATTCAACACTATTTTCCTATGCATACTAAAAAGGTTTATAACTTCTCTAAGATCATTATAAAGAAGATCTTTACTCCAGAAGATTGGGGGTTTAGCACTTTGAAAGAACGGGAATATTTCCACCCTGAGCAAAGAATTCAGGTAAAATTTAATTATTGAGATTATATAGATAGTTTTTATAAAACTTTTTTATATGAAAACCCTAACAAAAAACATTCATGATTTATAAAAATATGTTCTCATGTTTATAAACAGAACATACCTACTTGGTTTTGGCATTGGTGGATAAATTATGATCCATCTGTTAATATCTTGCCATAAATGTTTAAAGGTTTATATACCGAATGGATTGATGTTTCTCCTAAAATCATAGAATTAGAGAATCATAATACCTTCACAAATGGAATTGCTAATATGCATTTTCTTCATCGAATTTTCCATTCCATGGATCATGCGATTGTCAGTAGAAGTGGGTCATACCCCAGAACAAATTCCTTATTTACAACGAACTATTATATAAGGTTTTGGAAGAAATTATTACAAAAGACCAAAGAAGGTGTTTTGAATGGACAAGAACTTATAGACCAAATAACCTCAGCAATTGAAGGTTATACAAAATTAAAAGAAGATCAACCACAATCAGAGGTTACTAGTCCATTTCAGCATATTTCCAGAAAGCTCCAACTTAAAAAGGGAGTGATTTCAAAAGCAGAAATTATAGCATCTTATATGGCAGAAGTAAAAAAGGATTTGATAAAAAATATGGATGAGGAATTCTCTTCAGATACTTCTATGGCATACATTCATACAGAGGAGGAAGATATTCATGACTCCCAAGACCCCTATGATGCAGACTTTGACATTCAAGAATACGTGGCGAAATTTCAGGATAAGATGGAGGCATCCTCCAACACAAGAAAAGACAAAGAAAAAGTGTAATACACAGGAAAGCAGCCGGTGGATCCATTATAAAACCCACCAAACAGAAGGAATCTACTTTAATAAAAGTAGATGAATTATTGTACTGTAATAGGGCCCATGAGTTTTGGCCAATTCTACTTTACTACTTTTTATCTTTTAAGTTCGTCGGCCACATGTTAGGCCACTTTATTTGTTGGTATTATCACAGGATTCATTATAAAAGGATCCATAGTTGTATGTAGAAGGCAGGCTTTCGCCAACTACTCTCTTCTCTTTGTAAAAAAAAATCTCTACAATAAAAGCTTAAGGTTTGCTTTACATCCTCCTGCACTGAGCACAATCTCTTCATCTTAGGTAATTTAAATTTTTGTATTTTAATTTTAATTATTTATTATAGATTGTGGATTAGCCTATGATCGGCTAATTCCCTTGTGTTGAACCCATGTTGCACTAGATTATTTGGAATCATGGTACTAATGCTATAATATAGCTAATAATTCATGTGAGAAGGTACTAAGGTTGGGCAGAGGACAGCCCAGGCGGAATGTCTGAAACTCAGGCTGATGATCTTGTTTTAG
This sequence comes from Anisodus acutangulus, assembly GCA_029783415.1. Lineage (NCBI taxonomy): Eukaryota > Viridiplantae > Streptophyta > Magnoliopsida > Solanales > Solanaceae > Anisodus > Anisodus acutangulus. The sequence goes on along the minus strand of CM056507.1, from coordinate 20,319,541 downwards.
CCCGCTGAGCCATGGTGGCATTAGGGTGTTTTTTTAATATGTTCTAAGTCAAGACGGTCTTGCTAGGCCCTATTGACCCGTAAATAATACCTCTTATTGTACCTCTCTGTAATCACTTACACTTGTTTTGGTATCAGATCCATGTGTACAAGTAGTAATAGGTAACAAGTTCAACACACTTTCTAAAATGATGAATATCATAAAAAACAGGAATACTGTTAAAAATAGTAAAAAAGAGGAATATGATATACCTTAACATTTAGATCTACTTAATAAGTGGACTGTTCCAAAAATCCAACCCAAGTTGATATATCAGATGAGTACTTTTGAAAAATTAGGATTCAAACAAGTAGTCAAAATTACTGAGGAAAAAATCAATGTAGATAGCGATCATACTTCTTTTAAATTATTAAATGACAGTGATATTGCCCCTTATAGGAAAACCCATCGATTTATGCATATTGGGTTAGAATAGGTTGCTTTCAAGTCACTTACTTTAAGAGGTTTACCAGAGAGCTTTATAGCAGCTCTAAGGGATGGTAGAAATCAGAACTGGAAAAGTCCCTTATAGGGACAGTACATACTAGTTTGGCATATGACCTTGTTTATTTTAATGCTTATCCTAACTTGCAGGTATCTTTGCAAGATGAAAATTCTTTGAATGCTCTAATATTAAGTATTAAGTTGCATGATTATGATTATATGTCTAGAACTGAAGTTATATGTATTTGCTATAGAATCTATTTTAAACCTTTATACACTATGAATCCTATGTGCAGAATCATGTATTTTAAAAATGAAACTATTTTAATAGAAACGACTTTTGGTAAATACAAAATTACCACCAGAAGACCTATTAAATGAGATAAAATTAATTTTCCCACAGAATGGGTCATAGAGGGAGCTGCACCTCCCAAGAGTAATTGTAATACTGATATTACTCATATTGAACAAATCCCTGATGGGACGGTCAAGCTAAAGTTTTCTAAACCAAACTACTTGACAAATAATTTTGGTTCGAGATCTACTAGATCTGATGTTTCAAATCGTTCTTATATTTCACCAGCTGATTATATTGTTAAATCTCCTTCACGAGCTTCTACTTCTCGTAACCAAGATTTCATAAATCCACCTGTGCCTGATAATATTGATAGTTATAGAGTCGACAAGATTATAATTGGTAATGATAATATTGCCAGAGGTGTTAATGAAGACCCAGAAATAACTGAGTCAGACATGGGTTATCCAAATATTTAATGGATCAAAGTCCAACAATTAATTTTAGCCGGGAATCACCCGCACGAGAAAAAAATAAGTAAAGACTTTTATAAACCCATATGGGAACCTTTTAAAAAATGTTTTTTGATACTTTTGATAACAGTGAACGTATAGTGCTGCAAGAGGATTTTTATAAATCTATATCTCGAGCTAACAAAATTATATCTTTTGTTCCTTGGTTTATGGTCAAATATATGGGAGATTATATCTCTGTTCTGGAGAGAGAGTACAAACTTTCTAGCGGGGAAGTTGCTCATACTGTTTTCCCTCATCAAAAACCTTTCCAGATTGAAAAGGATAATAAAGCTCTTGATTTTGCTGCCTTTTCGAATTTAATTGAAAATAATAATGCTTTAGTTACAACTTCGTATATTAATACCATGCTCAAACAGAATAACTACACCAATGTTTATATGAACGTATTGGGTGAACAAATTTTTCTTTTACACAATAGAGTAGAGAAGTTGACTTCGGAAATCATGAACTCAGCCCCTTCTTCTAGTCATCATACTTCTACAACTACTCCTAGTGTGCAGCCTCCACTTGAGATTAATGATTTTAAGTTAAGAGCATACTCAGAACTTGAGCAATTACTAGATGATATGTTTAAAGGTTTGCGGATCAACCATTTATTAAAAGAATATCTAAATCAGAGATATCATATACTGTTGATGAATCTATAATCTTCTCTTTTCCTTTACCTTCACTATTGGTAATTCGTGCATCGAGCATATCATTACTCTTTTTTAATTCCAAGATCTCTTGCTTGAGATTATTAATCTCTTTTTCCAAATCTCTGGGAGTACTAGTAATACCTTGTTTCTCCATCATTTGTTTTTTTAATTCTGACACGGTATAAGCACTTGATCGTTCCAGAGTTTTTCTTCCTTGTGAAGGTTCTGGAGTATCCTAGAGTTGATCTATAATCTATGATCTCATACATGGATCCTTAATCAATTTTAACAACTCCATAAGGTTATCACTTTTAAGAACATTAATGTTCGTATCCTGAAATTGAGCAAATATATTATAGAACTCATCATCCTCCTTATTCTGTTTTTAGAACAAGGTTGTTCGATTTGACAGGGTAGGCATTCTTCTTCCGAAGGAATATAATCTTCCTTATTAAGAACTCAAATTTCCTCATCTGAGGAGGAATCCTTTGCTTCATCTGTTTTGAAACTTGAGTTTTTTGGTTCTGAGTTAAGCAATAACTTGGATAATGAATCCTTTAAATCATCTCCAATGTTAAGGGCCTTAATTTTTTCCTTAACTTTACAATCCTTATAATAGTGGCCTGTCCTGTCACATTTACAACATGCCTTGGGATTCTTAGGATTTATAAAATTCTTGCGAGTTTTAAACTCTTTCTTTTTTCTCACCTTCTTATCCAGGCATTTTGTTTTCCATTTTTGGTAACTTTCCTGATTTTTTTCTTTTCGTCTATGAGACCCATTGGCTTTGGGTATATCCATTCCAAATTGACCACAAAACTCTCCCAGTTGTTGTCTTTCATTGAAGTTCTGACTTTTTATCTGCTGATTCAGCTTGCTCTCATTACACAAAGCTAACCCTTCTTGTATACAAATGCATAGTAGGCTACCATAAGTATAAATATCATAATTGATGGTAATTCCCCCTTTCTAAGAGACTTTCTAACTCTTTCCGCAAATAGGGCTGGTAATCCATCTATAAATTTGGACTTCCAGTAAGGACTATTACACTCAGGTAATTCCATGACTCTGCTAAGAAAAATATCCTTATACCACCTAAATCAGGTGAGGGTTTTGCATCTTAAGTTCTGGAGTAAGATTCTGATATTTTCATAATTATCTGACCATCTTCCAGTAAAGTGCTCTATAATATTAATCCCTAAGGTATAAACATTAGTACTATAAAAAGGATTATAATATATGGTTAATGTAAAATTGTTTATGCAATAAAACTTAAAAGTAAAAAGTTGTTACATGATGTGTGATAATACAAATATTGTCTTCGATAGATATTGGTCGTGTGGTATTATCATACTTGATTTCATCTCATTATATCATAATTCTTGCCGTATACCGTTATTTGCATTCATATACTCATGGTTATGAGATATTGATATGAGAGTGGTATGGAATGTTGCAGGTCTAAGAGACCAAAAAGGTGAGATTACTTATGAGATCATAGAAACACAGATACGATGATGATATTTGAGGGGACGGGTTGCACGCCTACAATAGATTCTATTTAGCTAAGAGTTGGTCTCCGATGGGAAATTCTTGAGGAGTTTATGGACTTCACGGGTCCTCCATGAGTGTGTCTCATAATAAAAACTTGAGTGCATGTATACTGGAAGATTAAGGTACCTGCATTTGCATTGCATTCATTACACACCATACCCATATCATTCATGAATTACATATCGATGAAACACGTGTTGCATTGATTATTGATGATTTGATTGAATTTCTGAAATAAAGGAAGCATATTACTTACTCAATGATAATAGAATTGTTGTTATTGAACTTCATGGAATTTGCTATGAACAATGTGAACTTACTTGGATATTTAACTGTTAGAATAGGACTATTTGGTGTCAACTTGGTATTTATCTCTTTTTACGTATCTTCCATCGTTGTCGACCTATGATGCCTATGGGGGTACGTTGTGTACTCATGCTCACTTGTTGTATTCTTTTTGGATGCAAATTCAGTGCCTTCTACCAGTGCGGGACATCGTGGCTCAGTCAAGTTGGTTGATTTTTTAGCATTTAGGGTAAGGATGCTACCTCCAACATATCCTTGGATGTTTATTCTCTACCTCAGTCTTTTACTTGAACTTGAGAGACATGACAGACCTCTTTATCTTATGTATTGGTTTTGGCACTATGTTGCCCTCATTTTCAGACATGTATCATTTGATTAGTGCTATTGTATCTACATACTTGATCACTTGGGGGATATTGTTGATGTATTAGACTATTATTTCTTCTGTATTTATTTTATGAGACAACTTATGTATATGCTTCCGCTTTTACTTATGTTAGATTATGTGAATGATATGGGAGTGGTTCGCCTACTAGTGGGGATTGTGTAGGTGCCACCATGATTCTTGAAAAAGGGTCGTGACAAAGTTGGTATTAGAGCTTTAGATTAAATGGTCTCGGATACAAGAGCAATTTCAAGTAGAGTCTCGTGTATCGGTGCGAAGACGTCCATACTTATCTTTGGAAGGCTATGAGACATTTAGGAAATTTTACTTCCTTCATTCCTTTTGTGCTAAGTTGAATCAAATTGATATCTGACATTTGTTCCTATTCTTTCACAGATGGTGAGGACTCATGCTGACATAGAAAGGGAGGAGACACCGACACTGGCACCGATGGTGCGCGGTCATGGTAGAGGACGTGCTCTGGGCTGAGGTAGAGCTCGAGTAGCGGCACCAGGTCGGGATAGGGCACAAAGAGTTGGCCAGACTCATTCTAGATCAGTCTCCCCTAAGCGAGTTATTGAGCCTCAGGATGAGTTACTTGAGGAGGAGATTGGTCCAGTTCAGGATTAGCCTAGATTTATTGCTACTCTGGTTTTATAGGACACGTTGGTTAGATTATTGAGTGTTCTTGATAGTGTTTCCCAGGGAGGCGTGCTTTCGACTACTCTGGGTGGTTCTCAGACCCGTGTGGGAGAGGGACAGACTCAGACTCCTAAGTTCCATACTCCTGGGGTTTAGCCAATAGTGATGTCAGTGCCTCATATTGATGAGGTTCATGCTCTAAAGTTTGATCCTTGGCCGATTACAGGAACAATTATGGCCCGCGATGAGCGGAAGATATGTGAGCATTTTTTGAACATGAAGCCTCCAATATTCTATGGTCATCCTGAGAAGAATGCTTATGAGTTTATTGTGAGAAGCCATGAGAGGTTTCATACCTTAGGTATCGTCAAGTCACACATAGATAGTTTTGTGGCCCTTCTTCTTTTGGGAGATGCTAAACAATGGTGGAGAGCTTATATTGATTATCAACTAGTAGGGTCACCTCCATTGTCATGGGTTAGGTTCTATCTCATATTTCTAGAGAAGTATGTGCCTCTTAGCTTGCGTTTGAGCAATCGTAATGAGTTTCAAAGGATTGAGCAGAGGGGTTCTTCAGTTACAGATTATGAGACTCGCTTATATTACTTATTGCGCTATGCAACACCTTTTCTACCTATAGAGGTTGAGCGAGTGAGATATTTTGTTAGAGGTTTGAGTATTCCTCTTCAGTTGGCTACGTTACAGTTAGTGGCAGCTGGAGCTTCTTTTGAGACTGTAGCTGAGCATACAAGGATGGTAGAGTTAGTGAGGGGCAATATGCCCATATATGAGTTATATAAGAAGGCAAGGTGCCAGGGTCAATATAGTGGATCTACTTCCCGTGGTTATGGTCAGCATGGTAGATATCAACAGTCACAACCTCGTAGACCGGTTCAGGTAGCCCATCAGATTACAGATGGTGTCTCTGTGGGGCAGAGTGGTTATGGTTGAGGCCAGTCTTCGAGGGGTTCTCAGTCTCAATATTCTGATTATGGTAGTTCAGGATCTTTATCTCTATTTATAGCCTTCAGCGGCTAAGACTTGTTAAACATGTGGTGAGGTTGGGCAGTTTAGGAGAGATTTCTATAGATTTATATCGAGTGCATCCCGTGCACCCAGGACCCTAGCACAACCATCTAGGAGTGGTGGTCAGGTTAGCTGAAGAGGATCTCAGTCAAGCTGCGGTAGCCATCAGACCGGTCATGATGGATCCCAGTCAGGGAGAGATAGAGCTCATTTGGTCTGAGATGGCCAGCAAAGTACTCAGTCTGAGGGAGGACACACTCATTGTTATGCTTTCTTGGGGTAGAACAGAGGTTGAGGCCAGATACGATTATCACATGTATTATCTCAATCTGTCATCGGTCTGCTTCAATATTATTTGATATGGGATCTACATTCTCATATGTGTCTGCCTACTTTTCTGGTAATTTGGATATGTGGTGTGATATGTTTAATGTCCCTATTCGTGTGTCTACACCGGTCGGTGATTTTGTGCTTGTAGATCGAGTCTATTGGCATTGCTTGGTTACTTTTATGGGTTATGATACTTGGGTAGACTTGGTCATATTAGACATAGTTGATTTTGATATTATTTTATGGATGGATTGGTTATCACTGTATCATGCGATCATGGACTGTTATTCCAAGACAATCACATTAGCGATGCCTGTACTGTTATTCCAAGACAGTCACATTAATGATGCCTAAACTTTCGAGGCTAGAGTGGAGAGGCGTTCCCAGTACTGCTCTTAAGAAGATCATTTTTTCATTCGGGCTAGAAAGTTGGTAGATAAGGGTTGTTTGATGTATCTAGCTCATATTCGGGATATGAGTGCGGAGACTCCTTCTCTTAATTTCATTTTGGTAGTTAGCGAGTTTGCCAAGGTTTTCACTTCAGGCTTACGGGGTATGCCGTCAGACAGGGATATCAACTTCTGTATTGATCTTGAGTCGGGTTCTCAACTCATTTCTATTCCGCTTTACCGTATGGCTCTAGTCAAGTTGAGAGAGTTGAACGAGCATCTTCAGGATTTGTTGAGTAAGGGATTCATTCGAATGAGTGTATCTTCATGGGGTGCTCCTGTCTTGTTCGTGAAGACTAAGGATAGCACTATGCGTATGTGTATTGACTACAAACAGTTGAACATGTTCACAATCATAAATAAGTATATGATACCTCGTATTGATGACATGTTCGATCAACTTTAGGGTGTTTTAGTATTTTCGAAGATTGACTTAAGGTCTAGGTATCATCGGTTGAAGATTCGGGCTAAGTATGTTCCCAATACGGCTTTCCGAACTCGTTATGGTCATTATGAGTTCTTAGTAATGTCTTTTGGGCTTACTAATGCCCCTGCAACATTCATGGATTTTATGAATGGGATATTCAAGCCATATTTTGATTCTTTTGTGATCGTGTTCATTGATGACATCTTGATCTATTCGAAGAGTCGATAGGAGCATGAGCAGCATTTGAGGGTGGTGCTTGGTTTATTGAAGGACAAAAAGTTATACGCTAAGTTCTCAAAGTGTGAGTTTTGGTTGAGTTCTGTGGCATTCTTGGGACACGTGGTGTCCAAAGATGGGATATGGTTGACCCTGAGAAGATAGAGGCAGTCAAAGACTGGCCTAGATAGACTTCTGTAATAGAGATTCAGAGTTTTATGGGTCTTGCAAGATACTATCGACGGTTCATCAAGGGTTTCTCTTCTATTATTTCTCATCTGACGTGGTTGACTATGAAGGAGGTGCCTTCCGATCAGTGTGAGGAGAGCTTTTAAAAGTTCAAGACTCTTTTGACCACATCCCTGATTTTATTCCTTTTGGTGGAGGGAAAGGAATTTACTGTGTATTGTGATACTTCTAGGATTGGGTTGAGATGTGTGTTGATGCAGGAGGGTAAGGTTATTGCTATGCATCGAGGCAGTTGAAAGTGCATGAGAAGAATTACCCTATTCATGATTTGGAGTTGGCTGCTGTTGTGTTTTCTCTAAAGATTTGGAGGTATTATTTTTATGGTGTTCATTGTGAGGTGTATACCGACCACCGCATTTTTCAACACATGTTTAATCAGATGGATTTGAATTCTAAGCAGTGTTGGTGGATAGAGTTATTGAAGGACTATAACATGCTATTTTGTACCATCCAAGCAAGGCCAATGTGGTGGCGGACTCCTTGAGCCGAAAGGCAGTCAACATGGGGAGTTTAGCTCTTTTGGTCACTTTTGAACGTTCTTTGGCATTGGAGGTCCAGACCTATCCAATCATTTCGTGTGGCTTGATTTTTCAAATTCGGGTAGGATTCTTGCTTGTATGGAGGCGAGGTCATCTCTTTTAAATAAGATTTGGACTCACTAGTATGATGATACGAAGATGAACAAAATAAGAGATAATGTGATGAGTGGAGAATTCAAGGAAGTGGTGATTGGTAGTGAAGGGGTTTTGAGGATTAAGAGTAGAGTATGTGTGCCTTATGTAGGTGATTTAACCAGATTGATTTTGGAAAAGGCCCACAGCTTCAGGTATTCGATTCATCCAGGTGCTACTAAGATGTACCGTGATTTGATGCAGCACTATTGGTGGGGGAGGATGAAGAGAGCTATTATGGAGTTTGTGTCTCGGTGTCAGAATTATCAGCAGGTCAAATATGAGAACCAGTGACCCAATGGTGTGTCTCAGAGGATGTCCATTCATGAGTGGAAGTGGGAGAGAACTGCTATGGATTTTGTGGTTGGATTGCCCAAGACTTTGGGCAAGTTTGATGTTATTTGGATCATTGTTGATAGGTTGACCAAGTCTACACATTTCATTGCAGTCCAAATGACTTATAATGCAGAGAAGTTGACTAAGATCTACATTATTGAGATTGTTCATCTTCCTAGGGTACCAGTTTCTATCATTTCAGATCGGGGGACTCAGTTTACTTCGCATTTCTGGCGGACTTTGTAGAAAGAGTTAGGTAGTCGCTTGGATCTTAGTACAACATTTCACCCTCGGCGACAACCCGGTCGAAGCGGACTATTTAGGTTTTGGAGGATATGTTACGAGTCTGCGTGATTAATTTTAGTGGTCATTGGGACTAGTTCTTACCCATGACAGAGTTTGCATATAATAACAACTATCACTCCAGTATTGATATAGCACCGTTAGAGGCTTTATATGGTAGGAGATGTCGATCTCTGATTGATTGGTTTGATACGTTCGAGGTCCGGGCTTGGGGTACCGATTTATTAAGAGATTCCTTAGGAAAGGTGAAGGTGATCCAGAAAAAGATCCTGGCAGCTCAGAGCAGACAAAATGAGTATGTGGACCGGAAGGTCCGAGACTTGGAGTTTATGGTTGGTGTTAGTGTTCTTCTAAAGGTTTCACCTATGAAGGGTGTGATGAGGTTCGGAAAGAGAGAGAAGTTGAGTCTGAGGTATATTGGACCTTTTGAGAATCTTCAGAGAGTTGGGGTGGTGGTATATGAATTGGCTCTACCACCTGGTCTTTTAATCATTCATCTAGTTTTCCATGTGTCTATGCTGAAGAAGTATTATGTTGATGGTTCTTATATCATCCAGTGGGACTCCGTATTACTTGATCAGGATTTGGAGTTTGAGGAGGAGCCTATGGCTATTTTGGACAGGCAAGTGAGGAAATTGAGGTCTAAGGAGATAACTTCTGTAAAGGTTCAGTTGAGGCATCGTCCTGTTGATGAGGCGACTTGGGAAATAGGGTCCGACATGCGGACTAGATATCGTGACTTATTTACTACTTTCGATATGTTCCTCTATTCATTTTTCTCCGTTCGAGGATGAACGCTTGCTTAATTAGTATCTGATGTAACGATCCATCTGGTCATTTTTAGCTTAAGACACTTATTTTCTTATTTGACCCTTCCCATGGACTCTATGTGGAGTTTGTGATGCACGGGGATGGGTGCTATAGATCCCGAGGTCTATTTATATGAGATTTGGATGAAAAATCCAAAAGCTAGAAACTTAGAGTTGTACAGTTTGACTCAAAGTTGATTTTTGACTAGATGGGTTTGTTTCCAAGTTTCATCTGTTTCGATAGCTCCGGAGGGTCACTTAGACTTAGTCGAGTCATTGGTTCACTTCCCGAGGCAATCAGATGTATTTTGTGGTCTTATTTGTGAAATTTGGATATTTGGTTATTCCAGATGATTCTTTAGAAAAGTATGCCTTTTCTTGGTTAAATGGGAAACACAACCTAAAGAAATGGGAAAAAATCATTTATTAGGAAACCAAGAAAGAAGGAAAAAGGCAATAAAGGAAGATATTTATTTGTGGAATTTGTGACATTAAAAATCTATGTGGACCCTCACCGTATAAAACTTCTGTTTTTTTCTTCAGCCCATAAAAACTTTTATCAAAGATTGCATCACTGCAATCGAAATTTCACACGTTGTCCTTTTATGCAAAGACGTTTAGTAAATGATTTTTAAAAAAATCTATGGACCTTTTAGAGTATTGTTAAAGATTCATTGTGAGTAAATTGAAAATTTTATTTAAAAAAATGTTATATTAATATTTATCTGTAAGGGTGAAAATACATGAGAAAACACTCAATCTAATATTATCGGGAGAATTACTTAAAAATTATATTTACACATTAAAAATGATGATAAAATTTAAATGAAATTTTTTAAAAAGGAATATTTGCGTAAGTTAGTCTCCATGCAAGGGACAGCTTAACTCGTGGACCTCTTGTACCCTTTTAGCAGTACTGTATTCACCAATGGAGTCATAACAATCACTTTCCATTTAACTTTTTCTATACGGTAAATAGATAGAAGGGATATTTTCCCTTCATATACACCCATTTAATATTGAAGCTGGCATAAAAGCTATGACTGACAACTAAAAGTTCTCTTGAAAGAATGACAGTAAATATAACTACTTGATAGTTGACTCTTTACCACATGAATTCTTAAACATGTGATTGATGAACGGATGGCTATTTTATATATGTTGTCATCATACATTGGGATCTTTTATTGCTATTATCACTCTATTCATTTCACTGATGAATGATATTGTAGCTGAAGGACATGGTATTGGCTATTCTCCAAAAATCAGAATTGACACTTTCGGATGATGTCATTTGAAGCAATTGTCTAGAAGGTGAAAAAATATTTCGTTCAATTCGTTTCATAGATCCCAATGATGTTATCATTTTTCAGATATAACTAATTTGCTTTAATGAACAAACTTATCAAGAGGTAGATCTAAAATCTGACGGATAGGATCAAGATGAGTGGAATGAATTAGTCATAAGATATTTGTCATTGATAAAGATCATGACCCTGCCATATTTAGAGTAAGTTGTGAGAATTCAAATTATTTTGATGTAGAAATACAATTCCTTCTTTTCCAGAGCCCGTCATTTTCTGAATTGCTGCTTGACATTGGAAAAATACATGGCATAGAATTAGAAATTAATGATAGCATTGTCTTATAAGATGAACTCTTAAGTTTTTGTACATTCCAGGAAAATAACTGTACTATTTCCGTGCTTTGCGGTGACTAGTAAAGTAAGCGACTCCTCAGAATTGGTATATGAAAATTGATCGCTGCAAATTCTTTTCCACCGATTATGGACTGATCATCAAGAACTTGAAGACCGCCTCTCTACTTTTCTTCTTCTTTATTCTTGTTATATGTTGTGTTTGGACTAATCTCAAATAGTAGCATTGCTTGTAGCGATACATGATCCTTTGTTGTTTTTCTTCTGTAGAAAAAGAAAATTCCATCTTATTGTATGTGAATGTCAAGTGTTAGTATCTTTTATTTCAAAATCATTAAATGTTGGCAACATTTTTGTATCATGCATTTGTATGTTCTTTTTTCCGTAACAGAGGCAGAAGCGGATCCAAAATATATTTAAGTTTCATGAGTTCAATTTTAAGTATTGAATTCCTCATTATATTTTTAAAGTTACGTGTTTATCTCTACCATTTATTGTAATTTTAGAAAAAATTTACACATAAATTTATGTTTCGTATCAAAAGTACATAGTTCAGATAAACCAGGTACAATAAGGTTAGATTTGCCCCATGCATTCATATAGTTTAGCTAGTTTATTGTGATGACCCTTTTCAAGAATCGTGGTGGCACTTACACTTTCCACCAGTAGGCGAACCACACCCAATCTCAATAACAAGATGTAAGAAGAAAGCAGAAAGGTAGCAAAATACTTAATTAGCTTTTCTATCATAAAATAAATACGAGGAACATAGTCTAAAAGTCAAATGAAACCCCAAAAGATCAAGTCAATAATACAAGAGAGCTATTGTAATAATACATCTGTCAAATGAAACAGAACAAGTCTAGAAGTTTGATACATATCTCTCGAATCAAGATAAAAATACAAGATAAAGATAGAGCATCTTGGGGCATGTCGGTAGTAACATCCTCACCCTGAATGCCTAAATCAACCTACTCGGACTCAGCCATGCGGTCCCGAGCTGGTTGAAGGAACTACATATAAAAGAATGCAATAAGTGTAGTATGAGTATACAACGTACCCCCGTAGACATCATAGGCCGACAACGACAGAAGATACACAAAAAGAGATAAATGCCGAGTTAACAACAAATAGCCCTATACTAAACAGTTCAATAATCCAATTAACTCACGTAGTTCATGTAACAGTTCACTGAAGCAACAAGTCACCATTTCATATAAAACCTCGTTATCATAAGAGTTATTCAATTTCAGACAGTTTCAATAGCAATGTTTAATCACTTCTCATTATCCAGGAATCAACCAAGTCATCAATTATCAATTCAACACTTAATTCATCAATAGATAACCAATGCAATGAAGTATGTATGATATGAATGCAATGCATATGTTAGGTACCTTTCATCTTAAAGTATACAGACATTCAAATTCCATGAACAACACACCTATAGGGGACCCTCGAAGTCCATATACTCCTCCGGAATTTCTAAATGGAGCCCAACTCTTGGCTGAATAATTGTTGCAGGAATGCAACTCCTCTCCCCGCGTATCATCATCATCATCATCTCAATGTTGCCATAATCTCATAAAGCTCTTACCTTTCCGGTCTCTTGGTCCCACAACAATTCCATACCACTCTTATATCAATATCATTAGAACCATGAGTGTATGAATGCAAATGACAGTACAAGGTAAGGAATCATAATGTAATGAGATGCAACAAACTATAGAGATGAATGTCACATGCTTTAAAGAATTTAATAACACACAATCTAAGTACAAATCAGGATATCATAGCGAAAGCATATGTGATAAATAAATATACAATAGCAAGTATGATGACTAACACAAATAAACAGCAGTCGGAATTAACTCGAGGCTAATTCCCCAAACACATCATTACAGTTCAACATCGGTACCCATTCAAACATTCATCATTACCATCCAAATGAGACCTCCAAACACGCCCAATACTCCTCAACATTTATAACTAATTACGTACTTCTATCGGAATCTAGTGAAAGTAAATCGTAGCCTACCTCTGGGCCGAACATGAGCCTCGAACAATCAGATCTCTACTTTTGCCTTGCCTATCCGAAGTGCCTCATGGTAATCAAAGTCAAACACGTATATACTATTCGTTAATATAAAGCTTACACAACATACAAGGACATAATCCTTAACCAAATCAAGACTTCCAAAATCAACCTTGGGCCCACGTCATCAAAACTCAAACTTTATCAGTAAAAAACCATCAATACATGTTAGGTTGACCATATCCCTAAGTTAATTAGAAACTTATGTTCATTTGGACCATCAAATGAACAATATATAAAAAGCCCTAATTTGCAATCCTAGAATTTCCCCCAAATTTTAAAAATTTTCTATAATCAAATTAAACTCCACAACATGATTATCTAACATATTCCAACACTAATTTGCAAAATTAAAGTAAACTAATCAATTAAACACCCCTAAATTAAAGATTCAACTCTCTTAAGCTCATAAGAAACTTATAACTCATCTTTCCCCAATTTATAATCACATTATATCACCATTAAAGGACTTAAAATCATGAAATCAAATTACAAAGTATGGAAATCTTACCCCAAATGAAGAGTTCACTCTTAATCTTCAGAATTCTCCCCTTTTGCGACTCTAGGTTCGAGAAAAGCTATTTTGGGAAAAGTGAATCGACCTAAGAATTTAATATGATACATGACCCAGAGATTCCGTCCCAGCGAAATCGACTCCACTGACGCGGTCTCACTCCCATATAAATCAATCTTGCAGAGGCCGTGTCACTTGACACCTGACCTCAGTGCAGAATCTAACCCGACACCGTAGATGCGCATATGCCCTTGCGGAAATCCCCTCAGCCAAAGCGAAAACTCAGCAACTGCTCACACATCGCTTCTGTGAGCCAACCTCCATAGAGGCGGATGTGTAGGAGCAAACAACAGTGTTGCCGAGGCAGACACTAGACACCATAAAATAGGAAACCATCTCAATCTTCCACCAAAAACCTGATACACTATCGAGACTCGCCGGACACAAACTAGACATGCTCTCCTAAGGTAAACAGTGCTACGAACTCACTCATACCTTTGAATTTCCCATTTAACCGAGTTAAGACATACTTTTCTAAAGATTCGTCTGAAATAACCAAATATCCAATATTATAAATAAGGACAAAAATTATATCCGATTGTCTCGGAAAGCAAACCAATGACTCAACTAAATCATAAATGACCCTTTGGAGCTACCAGAACTGACGGAACCCGAAAATGAACCCATCTTCTCAAAAGTCAACCTTTAGTCAAACTACCTAACTCTAAGGTTCTAATTTATGATTTTTCATCTAAAACTCACAAAAATAGACCTTGGAATTCGTGCCACCCATCTTCGCGCATCACAAACCCATATAGAGTCTATGGGAAGGGTAAAATAGTCAAATAGAGGTCTTATGCTAAAAATGACCGAATGGGTCATTACATCAGATACTAATTAAAACAACGTTCATCCTCGAACGGAGAGAAATAAACAGAGAAAATGTACCGGAAGTAGTAAACATATCAACATATATTTGCTCCGCATGTCGGACTTTGTCGTCTAAGTCGCCTCCTCAACAGGACGATGATTTTATTACACCTTCACCGAAGCTATCTCCTTAGACCTTAATTTGCTCACCTGCCTGTCCAAAATAGCCACAAGTGCCTCCTCGAATGTCACGGCCCAAACCAGACTCTAGATGTAACAAGTATCTGATGCTATGAATAACATCGAAAATACCTTATGAATTTATAATATCAAGTCCCTTTTTAGTCTTTCAGTAGTTATTTCAATTATTTTATAAGTAACTAAGTAAAGATCATGGTCACAATTTATGAAATAAAATCAGCGGAAGTCTATAATAAATATATTGTCAAAATGTAGCAATGCCCATGAGAGTAGAATAACGACCTCAACCAAATACCCACAAACAACGTCTATCTATGGAGCCCCTAAGATGATAAAATGAAATAATCTAACTTTAGGACGCAACCTGAAAACTAATATTAATAAAATAAATATAAAATGGTGCCCCACTAACAATCATGTGGATTCACCGAATAGTCTAGAAAGCACCAAGTTCTCCTAAGTTGTAGGTGTATCACGAACCTGCTCTTCGTCGTTACCAGACACACCATCAAGAAAACAATGGTATGATTGGGTACTCAGTGAGTGCCTTTGGGATAATAAATAATGTGAAATAATATAATATTAAGTAGTAAAACAATATAGGTAAAACATCTCGAAATCCAGAGATAAAACAGTTCACCAAACTTAGAGAAACCATTAGTAGAAATCATTAATAGAGAATTAAATTACTTTCAATCCATTATGCCATTTCTCAAGATTAGTCTTCCATTTAAGAGCTTAAAATCAATATCAAGTCATTCACGAACAATCACAATTATGCCAATACTAGTCAAGTCAATAAAACGAATGGATGACCATTAAGGTTCCCAAAATTGCATAGAAGCACCACATCAGGGTTGTCACCCTCGATGGCTATTCTTTTCCCGAATAGCTAAGCAGAACCACATTGGGGTTATGAACCCTCAATGGCCACTCTTCCTCCCGAATGGCTAGGCAAACCACACCGAGGATATCGACCTTTGATATCCACTCTTCCTGCTGAATGGCTAGGCAGAGCACACTAGGATCCATAATGACTACCCTTCCTCCCGACTAGCTAGGACAAATACAGATAATAGAATCACGACAAAATAGCTTAATCACAATAATATCATAGAAGCTGAATGACTTATTATGAATTATATTGATCATCCCATTATTAGGGTATGTCAAATCATTTATGGGTTTAGAAACTAAGTTCAAGTCATTAAATAAGTTTCAATTTTAACAAACCCATTTATCAAACCCATCATATTTTCCCTACTTTAATTCAATAACTTATAGTCTCTAAATACTAATTACATAATCATATTCGAGTGTAGGATGAAGGTCTTATCTTTTCATATCCAAATTTTGAGTTTCATATTCTAGGGTTTTTTGTCCAAGATGAAGACTCGAGCAAGAATTTATGAATTCCCAATGTTTAATCATGTTTAGAAACTTATTTGCTTATTTTACTCTTCCCGTAGACTCTATGTCGGGTTTGTGATGCACATGCATGGGTGGTATAGATTCCGAGGTCCATTTATATGAGTTTTGGATAAAAAATCCAAAAGCTAGAAACTTAGAGTTGGATAGTTTGACTCAAAGTTGACTTTTGACTAGATGGGTTTGTTTCCAAGTTTCATCTGTTTCGATAGCTCCGGAGGGTCACTTAGACTTAGTCGAGTCATTGGTTCACTTCCCGAGGCAATCAGATGTATTTTGTGGTCTTATTTGTGAAATTTGGATATTTGGTTATTCCGGATGATTCTTTAGAAAAGTATGCCTTTTCTTGGTTAAATGGGAAATTCGAGGGTACGAGCAAGTTCGTAGCACTATTTACCATAGACAAGCATGTTTGATTTGTGTCTGGAGGATCTCGGAAGTATTTCGGGTGTTTGATGAGAGCTTTAGGCTATTTTTTATGTTCTGATGTCAAGTGTCCGCCTCGGCGTCACCTGTTCTTTCTTCGAAGTGTCCATCTCAGTGGGAGGTTGGCTATCGAAGCGAGGTTAGGAAAGTGTGGAGTTTCTGCCTTGTCTGCGGGTTGGTCCGCACGGGCGAGTTCACCACTGCGAAGTCGGGTACGCCATGGCGTAGAGGCAAGGTGTCAAGTGACACCACCTCAGTGAGGTCTTTTCATGTTGTAGCGGGCTCACCAACGAAGTCGATTCTGCTGGTGTAGAATCATTGTATCAGGTATCTTATATAATTTCCTAGGTCAGATTTCATTTCCCAAAATTGTAGATCTCGAACCTAGAGCCCCAAGAGAGAGATTTTAGAGGTTTAGAAGGCAAATTCATCTTTGAGGTAATAATTCCATCCTTTATGATTTGATTCCATGTTTCTAAGTCCCTTAATGGTGGTCTAGTATGTTTATGAGTTGGGTAAAATGAAGTATGATCCCATTTGAGAATAAGAGAGTTGAGTCTTGATTTAAATGATCTTTATAGACTTGTTTACTTATATTATTGTGAATTAGTGATGGATTATACTAGATTATCATGTTGTAGAGCTTAATTTGAATATAGAAACCTATTCCAATTGGGGGGAAATTCTAGGGTTTTAAATTGGACTTTTTGTATATTATTCAATTGAAGGCTCAAATATGTATAGTTTCCTAATTAACTTAAGGTTATGATTACCTAGTATGTGTTCTTGATTTTTGGGTAATAAAGTTTGAGTCTTAGTGACGCAGTCCCGAGTTGGTATTTAAAGTCTTGCTTTATTAATGAGTATATCCTTGTATATTGTGTAAGCTCTTCATTAACGAATAGTATATGTGTGATTAGACTTTGATTATCACGAGGCGTAATGGAAGAGCAAGGCGATCACCGAGGCTTGATTAGTTAGCGCCCCTATTCGGCTCAGAGGTAGGCTACAGTTTACTTTCACAAGACTTTGATAGAAGAGCATAATTACTTATAAATATTGATGGATGTTAGGCGTGTTTGGGGGTCCCACCCAGCCGGTTGTGATGAAAGACTGAGTGGGTACCGGTGTTGAACTAGGTTGATGAGTGATTTGGGGAATCAGCCTTGTGTTGGTTCCGACTGCTAATGTATTTGGGCTTATCGCTATATGTGGTATTGTCGCCATATTTTCTATTGTTTGTTTATTCATCACACCAGCTTCCCCGATATGATATCATGATTTGTACTTGGATATTATGATGGTAAATTCTTGAAAGCATGTGATATTGATCTGTATACTTGGTTGCATCTCATTACATCATAATTTTTACCTTATACTGTCATTTACATTCATACACTCATGGTTCTGAGATATTGATATGAGAGTGGTATGGAATGATGTAGGTCCAAGAGACCAAAAATATGAGATTACTTATGAGATCATGGCAATACAGATATGATGATAATATTTGATGGGACGGGTTGCACGCCTGCAACATGATTCTATTTAGCCAAGAGTTGGTCTCCGATGGAAAATTTTGGAGAAGTATATAGACTTCATGGGTCCCCCATAGATGTGCATCTCATAATAAAAACTTGAGCGCATGTTTACTGAAAGATCAAGGTACTTTGATTTAAATTGCATTCATTACATACCATACCCATATCATTCATGCATTACATGTCGATGAATAAAGGAAGCGTGTTACTTCCTAAATGATAATCGGATTGTTGTTATTGAACTCCGTGGAAAATGCTATGAACAATGTGAACTTGGATATTTAACTATTAGAATAGGACTATTTGGTGTCAACTTGATATTTATCTTTTTTGCGTATCTTTCATTGTTGTCGACCGATGATGCCTATGGGGGTACATTGTGTACTATTGCTCGCTTGCTGCATTCTTTTTGGATGTAAATTCAGTGCCTTCTATCAATGTGGGACAACGTGGTTGAGTCCAGTTGGTTGAGTTTTTAGCATTCAAGGTGAGGATGCTACCTCCAGCTTACTCTTGGATCTTTATTCTCTACTTCAGTCTTTTACTTACACTTGAGAGACATAACAAACCTCTTTAGCTTATGTATTAGTTTTGGTACTATGTTGCCCTTATTTTTAGACTTTTATTATTTGATTTGCGCTCTTGTATCTATAGACTAGATTACTTGGGGGATATTATTGATGTATCAGACTATTATTTCTTCTGTATTTATTTTATGAGACAACTTATAATTGTTATCCTTCCATTTTTACTTATGTTAGATCATGTGAATGATTTGGGAGTGGTTCGCTTACCGGTGAGGATTGTGTAAGTGCCACCATGATCCCTGAAAAAGGGTCGTGACACCCTGTATTTCTTCATCAAACTTGACACCCATTTCAGATAGATGGTCAAGAAGACCATGAAAATCATTAATATGATCAGAAATATGATTGCCCTCTTTGTGTCGGATATTCATCAATTATTTCAGTAGGAACAACTTTTATTGTCAGTCTTCGAAGCATACAATGTCTTGAGTTTATCCCATAAAAATCCAACATGTGTCTCGTTCACAATATTATTACGCACACTAACTTCAACCTGATATAACCAAAAACTTGTAGGTGCTCAAATTTCCAATTTTCATCATTCATAGACTCGGATTTGTTAAAAGCAAACACAAGTTGCATTTTCTTGACAAATAGAAGATCTTTTATCTTGTCTTTCAAAATATGATAATTACTGTCATTTAAACAAACCATCATTCAAATTTGCCTCTATCATTCAAATAGACAATCAACACAATCAAATACAACCACAAGCTCTGATACCACTTTATTGGGAAGAAACAAGCAATAACTAAATTACACGACAAGTTAATAGCGGAAGAATACTCAAGTCAAAACATCCCACACTATTTGAACATGAAGAGCAAACTAAATCTAAGAACAAATAGAAATCCGGACAGCAACTATACCAACAAATGAATTACAAGGCAAGCAAAATAAAGTAAATGAAAGAGACACCAAATTTACATGGAAAAAACTCTTCGGTATGAACAGGAAACAACCACGGGTCTAAAGCTTCACTATATCAAATGATGGTTACAAAGTTCTCCAAAATGGATACAATATAAATGCCAAATGAGGAGCAATAATAATACAATTGAAGAAAAGAGAGAAATTACCAAAACACATGGCTATTGTTCACTGCTCAAAAACTGCTTCTACAGACCTTCGAAACCAATCTCCACCGTTTAGATTGAAGAACTATATGATTAAAACACTCACTTAAAATGTCAACCAAATACAACAGTTAGATCAACCGAGATCATCAAACATGCAAAGTTGGTCGCACAGAATTTTTCAGCAAAGATAAACTCTATATTTCTCTCACTTTGTTGCCTCCTTTCTTTTCTCTCTTTGTTGTGACCAATCCTAAAAATTAGATCACTTAAGTCTATATATATGTGGGCCAAAATGATATATTGTCTAGGACCAAAAGGTATTTTATTCATCCACATAGGAAGGGAAAATGCCCAAAAACCAAACACAAAGAAGAGAAATACATTGTTGCTATTATTGTCCTGATAATGTTAAATCCACGCGATAGACATGCAAGAAGGTAATGAGGTAAAGATATCGTATACTCAGAGTTGAATTTTGCATTTTAATTTAATAGATTCAATTTTTATATTATTGTTGAGCTTATTATACATTTAAATTTATGAATTTAAATTTAATATTTATTGTATGATAATTAGAATAGAGAAAAAGGTCAATTTGACTTTGAAATTTGCAAAATGATCTAGATTTTGTCTCCGTTAATAGTTGAGGTCAGAATTGCCCTTGTAACCATAATTGACTAGATCTCTCCTTATTGACTAACAACATAAGCTTTACAGCACGTGGGTATTTTTACTTGGAAAAGCATTAATTTTTTCCTTGAAATATTCGAAATGGTTCAGATTTGCCCTTGAACTTTGAAAAATAGGGTCACTATTCTGACAACACCACCACCATATATTTTGACACTCAAAACCTTCAACTGTCGTCTGCCAGGTCTTTACCCTGAGCTTGAATTAACCACCCTCAAGCTTCAAATCAACCCAATCAATTGCACAACCACGTTAAATTCTCACCTCGGTAAGAACTCCACCGATACAACTCCATCATTAATCCTTGTCAGACAACCATTAGTGATGTCAATCGATTTACTAATGCTAAAACAAACTCGGGTATAAAGAATTTGCATCATAGTAAATCATTTTCTGCAGTACTTTGACAGTTAAGGTAGGGTTATAGTAGTTGAGGATCGATAGTCTTCTGGTGGAGGTAAAATAATTACTGCAAAAAGTAGTAAAGATGACGGCGTGAGAGAGAGCATCTAAATAGAGTGGTTTTGTATGCAATTTTTGTATATCATTTTTGTGAGTGTCAAGTGATAATAGAGTAATGTGGTATTCTAGTGATGTTTTTGAGAGCGGAGAGAATCAATTGTTTTGTTGGTAATCAATTTAGAGGGATGAGGGACGACGACTAAAACAAATGGTTTTCAAATTTGGAATATTTTGTAAATTGTATTGACAATCAGGTGGAAATTAGGACAAATTTAGTTACTAGAGGGTTAAGGAGTTCGACGGAGAAACTATTTCCTTATCAGGTGAAAATTATAATATTCCATTTGGGCAAGTTTGATGTTATTTGGATCATTGTTGATAGGTTGACCAAGTCTACACATTTCATTGCAGTCCAAATGACTTATAATGCAGAGAAGTTGACTAAGATCTACATTATTGAGATTGTTCATCTTCCTAGGGTACCAGTTTCTATCATTTCAGATCGGGGGACTCAGTTTACTTCGCATTTCTGGCGGACTTTGTAGAAAGAGTTAGGTAGTCGCTTGGATCTTAGTACAACATTTCACCCTCAGACCGACAGTCAGTCCGAGCGGACTATTTAGGTTTTGGAGGATATGTTACGAGTCTGCGTGATTAATTTTAGTGGTCATTGGGACTAGTTCTTACCCATGACAGAGTTTGCATATAATAACAACTATCACTCCAGTATTGATATAGCACCGTTAGAGGCTTTATATGGTAGGAGATGTCGATCTCTGATTGATTGGTTTGATACGTTCGAGGTCCGGGCTTGGGGTACCGATTTATTAAGAGATTCCTTAGGAAAGGTGAAGGTGATCCAGAAAAAGATCCTGGCAGCTCAGAGCAGACAAAATGAGTATGTGGACCGGAAGGTCCGAGACTTGGAGTTTATGGTTGGTGTTAGTGTTCTTCTAAAGGTTTCACCTATGAAGGGTGTGATGAGGTTCGGAAAGAGAGAGAAGTTGAGTCTGAGGTATATTGGACCTTTTGAGAATCTTCAGAGAGTTGGGGTGGTGGTATATGAATTGGCTCTACCACCTGGTCTTTTAATCATTCATCTAGTTTTCCATGTGTCTATGCTGAAGAAGTATTATGTTGATGGTTCTTATATCATCCAGTGGGACTCCGTATTACTTGATCAGGATTTGGAGTTTGAGGAGGAGCCTATGGCTATTTTGGACAGGCAAGTGAGGAAATTGAGGTCTAAGGAGATAACTTCTGTAAAGGTTCAGTTGAGGCATCGTCCTGTTGATGAGGCGACTTGGGAAATAGGGTCCGACATGCGGACTAGATATCGTGACTTATTTACTACTTTCGATATGTTCCTCTATTCATTTTTCTCCGTTCGAGGATGAGCAGCTTGCTTAATTAGTATCGATGTAACGATCCATCCGGTCATTTTTAGCTTAAGACACTTATTTTCTTATTTGACCCTTCCCATGGACTCTATGTGGAGTTTGTGATGCACTGGATGGGTGCTATAGATCCCGAGGTCTATTTATATGAGATTTGGATGAAAAATCCAAAAGCTAGAAACTTAGAGTTATGCAGTTTGACTCAAAGTTGATTTTTGACTAGATGGGTTTGTTTCCAAGTTTCATCTGTTTGATAGCTCAGGAGGGTCACTTAGACTTAGTCGAGTCATTGGTTCACTTCAGAGGCAATCAGATGTATTTTGTGGTCTTATTTGTGAAATTTGGATATTTGGTTATTCCAGATGATTCTTTAGAAAAGTATGCCTTTTCTTGGTTAAATGGGAAACACAACCTAAAGAAATGGGAAAAAATCATTTATTAGGAAACCAAGAAAGAAGGAAAAAGGCAATAAAGGAAGATATTTATTTGTGGAATTTGTGACATTAAAAATCTATGTGGACCCTCACCGTATAAAACTTCTGTTTTTTTCTTCAGCCCATAAAAACTTTTATCAAAGATTGCATCACTGCAATCGAAATTTCACACGTTGTCCTTTTATGCAAAGACGTTTAGTAAATGATTTTTAAAAAAATCTATGGACCTTTTAGAGTATTGTTAAAGATTCATTGTGAGTAAATTGAAAATTTTATTTAAAAAAATGTTATATTAATATTTATCTGTAAGGGTGAAAATACATGAGAAAACACTCAATCTAATATTATCAGGAGAATTACTTAAAAATTATATTTACACATTAAAAATGATGATAAAATTTAAATGAAATTTTTAAAAGGAATATTTGCGTAAGTTAGTCTCCATGCAAGGGACAGCTTAACTCGTGGACCTCTTGTACCCTTTTAGCAGTACTGTATTCACCAATGGAGTCATAACAATCACTTTCCATTTAACTTTTTCTATACGGTAAATAGATAGAAGGGATATTTTCCCTTCATATACACCCATTTAATATTGAAGCTGGCATAAAAGCTATGACTGACAACTAAAAGTTCTCTTGAAAGAATGACAGTAAATATAACTACTTGATAGTTGACTCTTTACCACATGAATTCTTAAACATGTGATTGATGAACGGATGGCTATTTTATATATGTTGTCATCATACATTGGGATCTTTTATTGCTATTATCACTCTATTCATTTCACTGATGAATGATATTGTAGCTGAAGGACATGGTATTGGCTATTCTCCAAAAATCAGAATTGACACTTTCGGATGATGTCATTTGAAGCAATTGTCTAGAAGGTGAAAAAATATTTCGTTCAATTCGTTTCATAGATCCCAATGATGTTATCATTTTTCAGATATAACTAATTTGCTTTAATGAACAAACTTATCAAGAGGTAGATCTAAAATCTGACGGATAGGATCAAGATGAGTGGAATGAATTAGTCATAAGATATTTGTCATTGATAAAGATCATGACCCTGCCATATTTAGAGTAAGTTGTGAGAATTCAAATTATTTTGATGTAGAAATACAATTCCTTCTTTTCCAGAGCCCGTCATTTTCTGAATTGCTGCTTGACATTGGAAAAATACATGGCATAGAATTAGAAATTAATGATAGCATTGTCTTATAAGATGAACTCTTAAGTTTTTGTACATTCCAGGAAAATAACTGTACTATTTCCGTGCTTTGCGGTGACTAGTAAAGTAAGCGACTCCTCAGAATTGGTATATGAAAATTGATCGCTGCAAATTCTTTTCCACCGATTATGGACTGATCATCAAGAACTTGAAGACCGCCTCTCTACTTTTCTTCTTCTTTATTCTTGTTATATGTTGTGTTTGGACTAATCTCAAATAGTAGCATTGCTTGTAGCGATACATGATCCTTTGTTGTTTTTCTTCTGTAGAAAAAGAAAATTCCATCTTATTGTATGTGAATGTCAAGTGTTAGTATCTTTTATTTCAAAATCATTAAATGTTGGCAACATTTTTGTATCATGCATTTGTATGTTCTTTTTTCCGTAACAGAGGCAGAAGCGGATCCAAAATATATTTAAGTTTCATGAGTTCAATTTTAAGTATTGAATTCCTCATTATATTTTTAAAGTTACGTGTTTATCTCTACCATTTATTGTAATTTTAGAAAAAATTTACACATAAATTTATGTTTAAATATCAAAAGTACATAGTTCAGATAAACCAGGTACAATAAGGTTAGATTTGCCCCATGCATTCATATAGTTTAGCTAGTTTATTGTGATGACCCTTTTCAAGAATCGTGGTGGCACTTACACTTTCCACCAGTAGGCGAACCACACCCAATCTCAATAACAAGATGTAAGAAGAAAGCAGAAAGGTAGCAAAATACTTAATTAGCTTTTCTATCATAAAATAAATACGAGGAACATAGTCTAAAAGTCAAATGAAACCCCAAAAGATCAAGTCAATAATACAAGAGAGCTATTGTAATAATACATCTGTCAAATGAAACAGAACAAGTCTAGAAGTTTGATACATATCTCTCGAATCAAGATAAAAATACAAGATAAAGATAGAGCATCTTGGGGCATGTCGGTAGTAACATCCTCACCCTGAATGCCTAAATCAACCTACTCGGACTCAGCCATGCGGTCCCGAGCTGGTTGAAGGAACTGAATCTGCATTAAAAAGAATGCAATAATTGTAGTATGAGTATACACCGTACCCCCGTAGATATCATAGGCCGACAACGACAGAAGATACACAAAAAGAGATAAATGCCGAGTTAACAACAAATAGCCCTATACTAAACAGTTTAATAATCCAATTAAATCACATAGTTCATGTAACAGTTCACTGAAGCAACAAGTTACCATTTCACATAAAACCTCGTTATCATAAGAGTTATACAATTTCAGACAGTTTTAATAGCAATGTTCAACACTTAATTCATCAATAGATAACCAATGTGATGAAGTATGTATGATATGAATGCAATGCATATGTCATGTATCTTTCATCTTAATATATACAGGCGTTCAAATTATATGAACAACAGACCTATAGGGGACCCCGAAGTTCATATACTCCTCC
Source organism: Anisodus acutangulus (assembly GCA_029783415.1). Taxonomy (NCBI): domain Eukaryota; kingdom Viridiplantae; phylum Streptophyta; class Magnoliopsida; order Solanales; family Solanaceae; genus Anisodus; species Anisodus acutangulus. The sequence continues at coordinate 20,293,837 of CM056507.1, read as the reverse complement.
GGAATTTCTAAATTAGGCCCAGCTCTTGGCTGAATAATTATTGCAGGCATGCAACTCTGATCCCCGCGTATCATCATCATCAGCATCTCAATGTTGTCATAATCTTATAAAGCTCATACCTTTTTGGTCTCAACTATCAATATCATTAGAACCATGAGTGTATGAATGCAAATGACAGTACAAGATAATGAATCATAATATAATAAGATGCAACCAACCATAGAGATGAATTTCACATGCTTTAAAGAATTTAATAACACACAATCCAAGTACAAATCAGGATATCATAGCGAAAGCATGTGTGATGAATAAACATACAATAGAAAGTATGGTGACAAGCCCAAATAAACAGCAGTCGAAATCAGCTCGAGGCTAATTCTCCAAACCCATCATCATAGTTCAACATTGGTACCCATTCAAACATTCATCATAACCGTCTGAATGAGACCTCCAAACACGCCTAATACCTCTCAACATTTATAACTAATTACGTACTCGTGAAGTAAATTGTAGCCTACCTTTGGGCCGAACAAGAGCCTCGAACAATCAGATCTCTACGTTTGCCTTGCCTTTCTGAAGTATCTCGTGGTAATAAAAGTCTAACACATATATACTATTGGTTAATATAAAGCTTACACAATATACAAGAACATAATCCTTAACCAAATCAAGACTTCCAAAACCAACCTTGGGCCCACGTCAAGACTCAAACTTTATCAGTCAAAAACCATCAATACATGTTTGGTTGATCATATCCCTAAGTTAATTAGAAACATGTGCTCATTTGGACCAACAATTGAACAATATACAAAAAGTCCCAATTTGCAATCCTAGAATTTTCCCCAAATTCAAAAAGGTTTTTGTAATCAAATTAAACTGCACAACATGATTATCTAACATATTCCAACACTAATTCGTAAAATTAAAGTAAACTAATCAATAAAACACCCCTAAATTAAAGATTCAACTCTCTTAATCTCATAAGAAACTTATAACTCATCTTTCTCCAATTTATAATCACATTATATCACCATTAAAGGACTTAAAATCATGAAATCAAATTACAAAGTATGGAAATCTTACCCCAAATGAAGAGTTCAATCTTAATCTTTAGAATTCTCCTCTTTTGCGGCTCTAGGTTCGAGAAAAGCTATTTTGTGAAAAGTTACTCGACCTAAGAATTTAATATGATACATGACCCAGCGATTCTGTCCCAGTAAAATCAACTCCACTCACGCGATCTTGATAAGGCGGTGTCACTTGACACCTCATCTCAGCGCAGAAGCGAACCCGACACCGTAGAGGCGCATACGCCCTTGCAGAAATCCCCTCCACCAAAGCGAAAACTCAACAACTGCTCACCCATCGCTTCTGTGAGCCAACCTCCATTGAGGCGAACGTGCAGGAGCAAACAACAGTGCTGCCGAGGCGGACACCAGACACCAGAAAATAGGAAACCATCTCAATCTTCCACCAAAAACTCGATACACTACCGAGACTCGTCGGACACAAACTACACATGCACTCCCAAGGTAAATTGTGCTACAAACTCACTTGTGCCTTCAGATTTCCTATTTAACCGAGTTAAGTCATACTTTTCTAAAGATTCGTCTAGAATAACCAAATATCCAAATATTACAATAAGGCCACAAATATATCGTATTGTCTCATAAAGCAAACCAGTGACTGAACTAAGTCATAAATGACCCTTTGGAGCTACCAGAAGCTACGGAACCCGGAAATGAGCCCATCTCTCAAAAGTCAACCTTGAGTCAAACTACCCAACTCTAAGGTTCTAATTTTTTATTTTTTATCTGAAACTCATAAAACTAACCTTGGGATTCATGCCACTCATCACCGTGCATCAAAAACCCACATAGTCTACCGGAAGTGTAAAATAGTTAAATTGAGGTCTTACGCTAAAAATGACCGAACAGATCATTACATCAGATACTAATTAAAACAACGTTCGTCCTCAAACGAAAAGAAACAAACAGAGGAAACTTACCGGAAGTAGTAAATAGATCAACGTATATCTGCTCTGCATGTCGGACTTTGTCTCCTAAGTCGCCTCCTCAATAGGACGATGCTTCCATTTCATATTCACCGAAGCTATCTCCTTAGACCTTAATTTTCTTACCTGCCTGTCCAAAATAGCCACAGGCTCCTGCTCGAATGTCACGCCCTAAACCCGACCCTGGACGTAACAAGCATCTGATGCTATGAACAACACCGAAAGTACCTTATGAATTTATAATAGCAAGTCCCTTCTTAGACTTTCAGTAGTTATGTCAATTAAGTTATAAGTAACTAAGTAAAGATCATGGTCACAATTTATGAAATAAAATCAGCGAAAGTCTATAATAAATATATTGTCAAAATGTAGCAATGCCCATGAGAGTAGAATAACGACCTCAACCAAATACCCACAAACAACGTCTATCTATAGAGCCTCTAAGATGATAAAAGGAAATAATCTAACTGCAGGACGCAACCTGAAAACTAATACTAATAAAATATATTTAGAATGGTGCCCCATGAATAATCATGTGGGCTCACTGAATAGTCTAGAAAACACCAACTTCTCCTAAGTCATAGGTGTATCACAAACCTGCTCTTCTTCGTTACATGACGTACCATAAATAACAACAATGGTATGACTAAGTACTAGGTACTCAGTGACTCTCTTAGGGACAATAAATAATGTAAAGTAATGTAAAATAATATTATATTAAGTAGTAAAATAATGTAGGTAAAACATCTCAAAATCCAGAGATAAAACAGTTCACCAACCTTAGAGAAACCATTAGTAGAAATCATTAAGAGAGAATTAAATCACTTTCAATCCATTATGCCATTTCTCAATATTAAGTCTTCCATTTATGAGCTTAAAATCAATATCAAGTCGCTCATGAACAATCACAATTATACCAATACAAGCCAAGTCAATAAAATGAAGGGTGACCATTAAGGTTCCCTAAAATCGTATAGAAGCACCACATCGGGGTTGTCACCCTCGATGGTTATATTTTTTCCCGAATAGCTAAGCAGAACCACATTGGGGTCATGAACGCTCGATGGCCACTCTTCCTCCCGAATAGCTAGGCAAACCACACCGAGGCTATTGGCCTTTGATGTCCACTCTTCCTCCTGAATGGCTAGGCAAAATACGTGAAATATCCAAGCTTTCAAAAATCAAGTTTGATGCGTCCCTTTTCGAGGTAAATCATGTTCAAAGTTTATAGCCTTATACACAAAGTTCAATAATCCTTTGATAGGAAAAAATCACGAATACATATATATAACATGATACACCTAAGGTTCCATGAGGGCTTGTCCCTCACGCACATGAAACCTTCCCAAAGAAACTTTTTTTAAGGTTGGAAAGTAAGTTTGAAAAGAGATATACCTCAAATCCCGCTCTTTTAATCATACTATAATGTTCCTCACCCCTTTCGACATTAATCTATAGCAATATCGGTCAAAGGGATTCAATATTAGTAATGATACTCATGATTTAGTCATCTAGGCATATTATCAAATACTTGGTGAGCATGAAGCTCCACAAGCTCTCATCAATGCGGTTTATACACTCAACAACCCATTCTCTTAATCCTAGATGATTCTACAACCTTATGATGATACAACTAACATCCTTCTTCATTAATCATAAGATAACAACAACCCTAAGTCGAGAATCAACAACCAACAACCCAAACATATAATTGTTCATACTTTTCTATCAAACCCATCATATTTTACGTACAATAATTTAATAACTTATAGTCTCTAAATACTAATTAAATAATCATATTCGAGTGCATGATGAAGGTCTAACCTTTTGATAACTAAATCTTGAGTTTCAAATTCTAGGGTTTTCTAACCAAGATGAAGACTCAAGCAAGAATATATGAATTCCCAAGGTTTAATCATGTTAAGAATCATGGAATTAATGCTAAAATTTATTAAGAATCATCGGAATGATCTTACCTTGATGTGTGAGGATGAGAGGAACTTTGTGCTAGGGTTTTGAGTTGTTTCTCTATCTCAAAGTTGTCCAAAAAAGTGTGGAATTGCCCTTAAAATTCTGAAATGTGTTCTTAAAATATTTTCTTCAGCGTCGCTCATCGCAGCGATCATTGTTTTTGTTGCTACAATAGTCATTGTTGCCTAAGGAATTATTTGCACCATCGCAGCGGTCATTTTTTTTACTACTGTGACGCTCGCTACTGATTTCACCCCAATCATTCTAATTCTTTTCCAACTCATTCCATTCCACTTTCAAATACTCATAATACTTCCAAACATAACCTTTGAGTGTTGAAAATTACTTTAGTCATAATGAGAAAGAGAACACCTATGGGCTTTACACCTATATTAATAGATTCAAACCTAACCCGAATTTACAGAGTGTTATATTATCCCCCTCTCAGGATCATTCGTCCTTGAATGAGAGTTATGGCTTAAGATTTTTCATTAAATCTATTCCTAGAGTTCTTTAGCAAAGTGAGTTATCCCCAAGGATAACATACGACTAACCACACAACGATTAGATAATTCAAGACTAAACACAAGGGTGAGGGATTTATACCTCTAATCTAAAATTTTGCAGGAATTAAATAACCAAAAGGTTCAGCATACACATGCAATAGGGAATAAGTGAAGGTATCTCTTCTTCATGTCCTCCTCAGCTTCCCAAGTTACTTCTTCGGTAATATGATTACGCCACATGACTTTAACCGAAGCTACATATTTTGTTCTTAACCTCCTAACTTGCCACCTAATATTTGCACATGTTCCTCTTCATAAGATAACACCTCGTTGATTTCAATCTCTTCGTGATTCAAGACATGCGAAAGATCAGGTTAATACAATCTCAACATCGAAATATGAAACACATGATGCACCATGGCCATCTCTGATGGTAACTTGAATGTGTAAGCCACCTTCCCGATTCTTTTCAAAATTTCATAAGGGCCAATAAAATTAGGGCCTAGCTAACCCTTTATACCGAACCACATTACTCCTTTCATTGATTATACTTTCAAGAACACCTTGTCACCCACAACAAACTCTAGCTCGTGATGCCTCATAACTATATAAGACATTTGTTGACTCGGTGTTGTCTGTAGTCATTGCCCAATGAGGTTCACCTTTTTTATTGCTTCGTGAACCTAGTCATGACCCAATAGCTCTACTTCGGTTGGTTCAAACCACCCAACATTCGATCTGCAATGACTCTCATAAAGAGCTTCATAAGGAGCCATCTGAATGCTCGCTTGTGCTCAAGTTTACACGAGTTCCAAACATTCTTGGAATGATTTCCAGAAATGAGCAGTGAATTGAGTGCCTCTGTCAGATATGATGGATGTCAGAATCTCATACAATCTAACTATCTCCTTCAAATATAACTTAGTGTAATGCGCCACGATATCCGTTGTTTTCACAGGAAGAAAATAAGTAGACTTGGTCAGTCTATCCACGATTACCCAAATATAATCAACCTTGGCCCTTGTGCGGGGTAAACCCACGACAAAGTCCATATTAATCATCTCCCACTTCCACTAGGGAATCTCGATATTCTAGGCTAAGCCACCAAACCTTTGATGCTCAGCCTTCACCTCATAACAATTCAAACACTTAGCAACAAAGTTAGAGATATCTACCTTCATGTTCTTTCACCAATAGTATTGCTTAAAATCCTTATACATCTTGGTGGATCCAGGGTGCATGGAATAATTTCAACTATGTGCTTCCACCATCAATTCTTGCCAGAGGCCATCAATATCCGGGATGCATAGGCAGCTTTGCAACCTCAAGACATTACTGTCAGCATCAATGGTGAATGAAGTGTAATCACCCTTTTTCACCCCATCTCGTAGCTTTACTAGAAGTTCATCCTCATATTGCTTCGACTTAATTCTCTCCACAACATCAGATCATGCTTGAATAATTCCCACTAACTCTACATTCTCCATTTCATCGAGTCGGACCCTAAGACTAGCAAGTCTTCAAATTTCTCTACTCATCGATATCTCTTGTGCACACAAATAGGCTAAAGTGCCCATAGACTTTTGGCTCAAAGCGTCAGCAATAATATTCGCCTTACCAGGATGATACAAGATGTTTAAGTCGTAATCTTTTAATAACTCCAACCATCTTATCTTCCTGAGATTCAACTCTCGTTGCTTGAAGATATATTACAAGCTCTTGTGATCCGTGAAGACATCACAATGTTCGCCATATAAGTAGTGATGCCGAATCTTTAAAGAAAAAACCACATCAGTCAACTCTAAATCATGAGTTGGGTAATTATTCTCATGTTTCTTAAGTTGTCACGAAGCGTAAGCAATCACCTTGCCATTCTGCATTAATACACAACCCAAAACAATTCTAGAAGCATCACAATAAACTACATAGCCACCAGACCTTGAGTTAGAGTTAAAACATGAGCTGAAGTCAATATCACCTTAAGTTCTTGAAAACTCTTTTCACAGGCTTAAGACCATTGAAGCTTAGCAGCCTTCTACGTCAATTTCTTTAGTGGTGATGCTATAGATGAGAAACCTTCCACAAATGTTTGGTAGTAACTTGCAAAACCAAAGAAGCTACGAATTTTTGTCGCTCCCATGGGCATCGACCAATTTTTAACCGCTTCGACCCTTTGAGGATCAACCTTGATACCTTCGCTAGATACTGCATGCCCTAAGAATACCACAGAGTTAAGCCAAAATCTACACTTGGAAAATTTCCCCTAAAGCTCATTCTCTTTAAGCATTTGTAATATTATCGTCAAGTGAACTGCATGGTCTTCGCGACTCTTCGAATACACCAAAATATCTTCAATGAAGACAATAATGAAACGATCAAGAAAAGGTTTGAACACATGATTCATCAGGTCCATAATGCAGTAGGTGCATTAGTTAGACCAAAAGACATCACTAGAAATTCAAAGTGTCCATAACGAGTACGAAAAGCCATTTTTGGAATATCTTGCTCCTTTATTTTCAATTGATGGTAACCAGACCTTAAGTCAATCTTTGAAAAGAATTTAGCACCATGAAGATGGTCGAACAAGTCATCTATTCTAGGGAAATGATACTTATTCTTGATGGTCACCTTATTAAGCTGGCAATAATCAACACACATTTTAAGAGAACCGTCCTTCTTTCTAACAAACAGGACTGGAGCACCCCAACGTGAGGTACTTGGTCGAATAAAACCCTATCCAACAAGTCTTTCAATTGGTTCTTTAATTCTCATAACTCTACCGGAGCCATATGATACAGTGAAATAGATATTAATTGGGTATCATGAATAACAGTTATCCCAAAGTCGATGACCCTATCGGGTGGAATTAGGGATGGCAACGGATCGGATCTGAACCGGATCCTATTAGATCCAGATCCAGATCCATTTTTCATACCTGGATCCAGATCCGGATCCATAAAAATCAAATCCAAATCCGGATCCATCGAATCCACCGGTTCCACGGATCGGATCTGGATCTACATGTAAATTTTTTTGGCTTGAATAATATTCCCACATGTTGAAACTTTTATGACAAAATAAAACACAATCTTATTGAAAAAAATGATTGAGTTCATTCAATTAACCTACACAAACATGACACCATTCTTCCAAAATACTGAACAAAGTTTTAGCATCACAAGAAAATAAAGACGATTGACTTCATTAGTGATGTTGAACATGTTGCAACTTTGAGCTAATTTTTGGAGGTTTTAGTGATGCTCCACTTGTAGTTCTACTGATTGACTTCATTAAACAACATAAAATAATGTCAGTCATATATCAAAAGTCCCATTGTTTTTTGCTGATAAAACAAATGAGAGAAAGATACTTAAAGCTTACAGCTAGCAGATTCAAGAAAGGGAAATTTAAAGAAAAGTGATAATTTTTTCTTTTTATAGAAATGAAAATATGGGAAACTGCAGAGAGCATATAGGTAAAAGAAATGAAACTTCAAAGACAAATTACATGGATGTGTGACTTGAGTCTATCGGAGTGACGTAAGGTCGTTGCACCTTCGATTAACATTATGGAACTAACATCATCAACATAACTTACTTTGAAGAATAAACAAGGCATAATATAAGATCACTATCATTATATCAAAGTTAAGAACATCAGCCTCTATCATATCTAAGAGTGGAGCGATTATGGATATTGTTCATTTACATTCATTTCATTCTGATCATGCCAAAAGAAGGAAGAGTATCCTTAACATACCTTTGTTGTTTACTTAACCACACGAAGTCAGTTCAACCCATTAGCAATTCAATCTACAAAAAAAATGATAAGGGACCATTACTAAGCTTATGGAAGCTAGAATTCAACACAAATGAGCTACTAGCTTGTCTACGAAAATTTGGACAATACCTCCCCTTATTCTTTTCACTTTTCTCAAATCAAACAACAAGACCAGAATGTCAGCAAACATATTAAATCAATATCCAACCTTATATCCATCACAATACATCACCAAAATAGTCCATACCATCTCTCACAACAACCAAGTGCTAATTTGCACTTTTCCATCCATATAACTTAGCTAGAAATTGAATACACTTCAATAATGACAACCACAACATACTCAGGTTATACATACTGATTTTAATCCATAACACAACTAAGAAGAGAAGATTAATTACCTTATACAGCAAAAATAAACCCTAGAACAAGTCTCCTTTAACTTGAGAGTGCTCACAACTTAGCAACAACGTCAAACAAATGACCTCCACCACTTCTACAATATTTTTAATGAAGAGTAGGTGGTTTAACCTTGGAGGAAAGGGGTTGCCTTGGGATGTTCTGTATAGACAACATTTGAGAGCTTAGGAGAGAAGATAAAACACCTGAAAATCATGTCATACCATGGAAAAGGAATGAAACTTAAAGTCTTTTTTCCACTTAGAACCCTAATAGAAAAAAAGGGTTGTTTGGGGTGAAAGAGAGACAGAGTTGTTGAACTTTCTTTGGATGAAGATGGGTGAGAATGGCCAGATTTATGGCCTTATCTTACCCCTTATGGTCGATCACACTCTTTCCCTAATGGGACTCTCTTTATCTTTTAATTTGGGCCACCCATTGCCTTTTAATGTGGGCCTTTCATTTCAAGTAGGTGGATCACATACTTGTCACTAGCTAGATTCATTAGTAGATGATACAAGATGGTCTTTCACTCTTGACAAGTGTCACGTCCTTACATAATAATCATGATGAGTGATAAGTAGCTCAAGCTAGTAGAACGGAAAGTAAGTTGGTGAAACAGGCATGTCGGGTAAGCAAGCATCTCATTTTTAGTTGCCCAAATCTCATTTCCCATATTTAAGTGCATTCATCAACCTCAACTTAGTTGTGTATATGTTGAATGAAAATATGCGATGTAATAATAGGCATGTCTAATATCGTATAACCTCGAAGATAATCCTGATGTCCAAGACTAGGAGGACTAACATACGGCGAATTTCAACATACGAAACTACGAGGTGTAACACAACTATAAGTTTTGGCACGAAAAACTGCCTTATGCTTTTCTTGGGTACAGAACCACAACTAGAACTTCAACAGGAGTTACGCCATATTTTCTAGTCTACAGCACAGAAGTAGTCATCCCGGCCAAGGTTGAGATACCATCACTTCGAATCATCCAAATTGGAGAATTGGTGCTCAAGCGAATATTCCCTCATCCAGACGAGTACAAATGGAATGTATTATATAATAATTGGGATCATAGAGCCAAAAAATGACAAAACAAAAAGGACAAAGGAAAAAAAATAGAATCTCACTCATTTTCAGGTAAGATTTACTTAGGAAATCTGTGCCAAATTGGCAAGGTCCTTACATAGTCTGCAAAGTGCTTTCAGGAAGAGCACTGGTTTTAGTAGAAATGGACGCCAAGAGTGGTCCAAAGTAATCAACGCGGACCCAATCAAGAGATATTACATGTGAATACACATTTTTCTATGTAATCGCATTTGTTTTATTTGTAATCACTACGTCAAGATCTATCTATTATAGTAGAGATACGTAGAGGAACTCGTGAAGGGCTCTGGTCTTTCCTTGTAATAGAAAGAAAAATCTAATTGACTTCCTTTATGTATTATGAACTACGCAATGACCTGATTTCCCCAAGGTGGGGATAAGTAGGCAGTCCATTTCATACCCAGTCATATCATTAGAAAACCCTAATTATGTTTATACTGAACTACGTTCGACCTCATTCCTGCTGTAACAAGATATGTAAGCGCTCTCTAGGCTTGGTCGCACCAACAGAAAAAACCAAAGAAACCCTTAGGAAACCACAGGGACAAAAATTTTGAGAGGATATCAAAAATTTCAGAAGTCAGAATTAGCAAAAGATGTTTGCCGCCACAGCTCCAACTGGGTAGAATTTTTTAGAGAATCTCAAAAATTTCTTTCGAGAAGACTCGAAAAACATCAACCGACAAAAGGATTCATAACTGGGAAAATTTTTTGAGGTGGTCTCGAAAATTCTTTTAATCACCAGTCACCGCAAAATTTCGACAGAATGCTCGTAACTGGGACAGAGGAGGGGGTCTCAAAAATTCCTTCATCATCATCGCCATGAGAGTTCGACGGTGCAACCTTCAGACCGGGGCAGAATTTTTAGGGAGATCATAAAAATTTCACAAAAGTAGAACCAAGGAAGAAGTCTTGCTTTGAGAGCGCATGTCATGACATCTTAAAACAAGAGTTTTTTGGAAACAATTATTTATTTATTTTTTCTAAATAAATACATTTTAAATATTCAAAATATTTTTCTACTAAATTCAAACATCTTATGCTACCGAGTCTGGAGCCAGAACGGGATAAGATGTCATGACCCAACGAAAGAAGAAGAGAAGAAACAATGACACGAGCTAAACTTGATTAAAACTAAAACAATTCTGTGGATCTAAGTCCACTCTATAGACAGAATGTGGCAGCATATTTTCACTAACCCGTTTGTTCATTTTTTCAGAACAGGGAAAAGTGCCACAACCAGCATTGATAGAACTAAAAGGGTTATACAAATGAACAAAAGGGTAACCAGACCGAGAGGGTCATGGCTGGAGAATGAACAAAAAATGTAATCCGACTGAGAGGGTCACAGCCTATAACAAAGGATGGAGAAGAAATAATCCGTCCAATAGAGCCATGCAAAAGTCCAAGACGATGTAAAGTTGGTCAGTAAAACTGCAGTAACATATTTAGAGTCGAGTGAAGTAAATCCAGTTAAGAGGCCACATTGTTCGCCCCAAATGGTCAAGATGATGTAAAACCGATCAGGGAGACCGTAGTATTTTTCCTCAGAAGCCAAGGTGACATTAATCCGGTCAAAAGACCACAATGTTTGCCCAAAGAGTCAAGGCGATGTAAAACTAGTCAAGAGACCCCAGTGTTCGTCCTCAAAGTCAAGACGATGTAAAACTGGTCAGGGAGACTGCATGATTCATTTCTCAAAGTCAAGGCAAAGTAAATCCGATCAGGAGGCCGCAGTGTTCACTCCAAAGTCAATACAATGTAAAACTGGTCAGGGAGACTACAGTATTTGTACTCAGAGTCTAGCGATGTAAAATCGGTCAAGAGGCCATAGTGTTTGCCCACAAGAGTCAAGACAATGTAAAATCGATTAGGGAGATCGCAGTATCCATTCCAAAAATCAAGATGGCATACCAGAAATCTGCTAAAGCAATGCGGGCTATATATGAATGTTGAAAAGGTCATTCATCCACAATAAGGGTCAAATAGTGTTGAGGTAACATCAAATCAAAATTATAAATCAAAAACATCCCACGATGTTGCAGGCAGGTGGAAACATGTTTAGAGTTGCTCAGAGTGTCAGTCAGTCAAGCCAGATCCATATGCATGTGGAGCAATATGGAAATTTTTCTTGCGCATCCAGTCGAGACAGGGTTCCACGAGTGAGACAAGAGTCGAAAGCCACTCCATACCTCTCTTAGCCACACTTGCTCATTTTCTTTATTTTTAGAGAAGTTTCCGCATAAGGGATAACCTCTTCGTCTGATTGAGTTGAACTACAAGTGACTTGATTCCCAAAACTGGGGATATGTAGGCGGACTCAATACTAGAGAGTCGGTCACACTCCAACAAGAGTCGTTTTAAATCTTTGCTTTATTTAGTCCTCGTTGAGTCAAACTACAGGTATCCTGAATTCTCATATAGCCTAAGATATGTAGAAAACCCAGAAATCAGGGTCCGACCACAATTACAGAAAGTTGCGCAAAAATTGAGAAGCACTTTGACTTTATCGGTAAAAATCAGGTTTGTCAAATTTCATTGCTCATGGATGGTCCCACATCCCTAAACAACGAATGAGAATTTTTTGACACCTAATTTCTACCCTCCAATATTTTATTTAATTACTCGAAGTTCTCAAGACATAAACGGAGTGAAATATGCATTTACAAAAAAGTAAAAATGATTTTACGAAATTATCTCGGTGGCATTCTGCTATGTTATTTGGCAAAACATCATCAATATATTATTGTATATCTTTTGCATATTATTACATATTTTTAAGAAATATCTATCAATTTTTATAAATTAAAGAAGATAATTAACTAATTAATTGTCTAAAGTAATTATTATAAATTGATTTATATTTTACTCCATAAGTTAAGGAACTTGATTAATTAAATAGAGTATCAAATAGCCTCTAATTTTGTATTTCTCAAAATTATCTGAAACTTTAAAGAATTTACTTTTTATAGATCTTATTTAAAAACGGGTTTCAATTTTAGCTTTAATTGATTTAATTTGCTAATTCGGCTACAATTGAAATAGAAGTGGCCACATTTTTATTAATTCATAACCAAAGTTGCAAAATCATCCTAGATTACCTCAACCCCTTTTAAATAGCTGATTTTGGGCCTTTCTTGTTTTGATTTGGCTAGGCCCAGTCCAAAAAATGTCTAGAGTTGACCAAAACTAGAGCTGGCCAGTGGGCCGGGCTCGGGACTGGCGGGGTCGGGTTTGTCGGGGCGGGGCGGGACGGGTGAAGGGGGCGGGATCGGAGCTGGCGAATCAGGCGGAATCGGGTCTGGCGGGATTTGCCGAAGTCCCGTCCCGATCCCAATTCCGATCCCGTCGGAATTGGGTCGGGTCGGGATCCGGGCAGTTTTTCCTTTTTTTTAATTTTTTTAATAACATATGTATAAAAAAACTCAATAATTAAACAAGACAAGATATTGTAATAAAAACATCTCAATGTTGTTTTTGTGCCTCTTATATTATTTAATAGACATATGAACTTTTTGTAATACAAATACAATTGTCGAAATTGCAACTTTGTGGTGTTGTCCAAAAGTTCCAAATTACATAATAAAATTGCAATTAAAAAAATTACATTCTTAAAAAAACCTGTTCTAGTTTCTTGATAACTTCATGTGGTTCTTCGGTTGGAATTGGTATTTGTTGGTCAAATTGATCCACGTCGCTTCCACCACCTTCGGATAAGATTTCATTGTAGTTTTCGTCTTCTTCTTCGTTGATCTCCGGTTGACCGCACCTTCTTCGCTCCGCTCGTATCCAATCTCTGAATAATACTACAATCTCCAAGCTGTCTCCGGCTAATGAGTGTATGTGCTCTCCTATTTGATATCTGCCGGCAGAAAAAGCGCTTTCAGACGCATTTGATGACGCTTGAATGTTCAAAACATCTTGGGCCATCATTGAAAGTGTCGGAAATATCTTCTCATTCCCCCTCCAGTATTTCAGCAAGTATTCACGTCCTTCTTCATTGAGAACTGCTTGGTACGGTACAGAACCCTGCAAAACAAAAATATCAAACTCGCTAATTTGGTTAGTAGCGGTACGGCCGCACATTCTATTTCTGAGGCTTTCAATACTAACCACAGAAACAGCATGTCTTTTGTGAGGTTGTGTTGAAGAAGAAGAAGAAGAAGAAGAAGATGGTATGGCAGCCGGTAGGTTACTAGCACTTTCTTGTTGGTAAAACCTATATACTTTTTTGCATTGGTCTTCTACGCTAGACAACACTTCTTCTTTAGTTTGTTCAATAGGTGGTGGGTGATTTGAATTTTTGGGACTTGGAGGTGGTAGTACTTCTATACAATCGTAAAAAGTTTCAATAAGTGATTTAGTACCGTCTATTTTAATAATCGGATTTAATACAGCACCAATAATATAAATAGTGGGAATAGAAATAAAATATTTTTTTATTTTGCTAAACATTTTTTAATAGCTGTCATGTAAGCTGGTTTTTTCATATATTCAGTAAGTAATAAAAATATTAGAGCTATATAAAACAGCATAGTTGAAATAGTAGGATAATATATACCGGAAAATTCTTTTGTTGCTTGAAAAAAAAATTCTAAAAATACAATAAGTTCGGAAATTTTTACCCAATCGCTATCTACAACCATATAAGCTGGATTTTGATTATAAGAGTTAAAAAATAAAGTTATAGGTTTTCTATAGTCATAAGCAACAAGTAGTTGCTCGTATAAAGAATTCCACCTAGTGGGTACTTCCTCTGGAATTTTTCTATAAGGTAGTTGGCAATCGTGACAAGTTTTTTTATATTCTTTTCTTCGTTGTATTCTATTATTTTTTAAAATAAAGTTTATAGCAAATTGTATTTTACTAAGAATGTCTTCAAAAAGTAATAGACCATCATTTAGAATTAAGTTATATATATGGCACGCGCATTTTATATGAAAATGATCTGAAAAAGATGGAGTTAAACTATTTTTTTAAATAGTAATAGCGTAATTGTTAGAAGAAGTGTTATCTAATGTAATAGTTATAATTTTATCGGTTATTCCGTTATAATCGCACACTTGATAAATATTTTCTGCAATAAAATTACCAGTGTGCCTATCATCTATATATTTAAACGCTAAGATACGTTTTTGCATAGACCATTTATAATCTATCCGATGACAAGTTACCGTTAAATAATCATGGTCGTTAGTACTACGGCCTATATCATAAGTGATAGTCACTTTGTCATTAAAATGATATAATGAATAACGTAAATACTGTTGATATTCATGTGCAAATTTAAATACATCTCTCTTAACAGTTGATCTAGGAAAACCGTTAAAAGCATGATTATACAAATCTCTAATGTAATGAATAAAATCGGGAGATGAAGAAAATGAAAAAGGCAAACCCTCCACAACAACTAATTTTGTTATTGCTTCCCTATCTCTATGTTTATTGTATATATGGCCTACAATTCCCCCCGTCATAGGGTTAATTTGACCCTGTACTTGGTCCGGGACAGTATCAGTATGTGAACCTTGTCCCGATGGAGCGGGCGTTTGCGCACCCAGTTTTGAAGCCTCGTATTAGGCATACCTAGCTGGATGAGCCCTTACTACGTGTCTCATTAAACCCTCCGTCCCACCGTGACCTTTTCCAGTTTTAAATTTTAAAACATCTTTACAAATTTTACATCTAGCTACTTGATTCTCTACGTCCTTATCAAAAAATATCCATGTATATGATTTTAATGGTCGTTTTGTTGGACCACGTCTCATACTAGGGGGAATATGAGGCATTTCAGTTGAACGTGAACTAGTGGGTGTGTTGTCATCAACATTAGTGGGTGTATCATCTAGATTATCATCTAAATTAAAGTCTTCTTGAGTTCCAGAAAATAACTCCTCGTCTAAATCTAATGGTATTGTAGGAAAATATTCAGTATCAACAAAATCATCATGTGTAGGAATATTATGACTAGAAGAAGTACTCTTGCCCTTGTTGCCCCTACTAGAAGAAGTCTGACCCCTACCCGTAAGCATACACTTAAATCCATTCATTATAAATTTATAATTATACTAATAAATAATTAAAGTAAATAAAATTAAGTGCGCTAAATAAAATAAACAGACAATAATAATTTAATGAAGGAAAGAATGTACCAAACGCCGACGTAACGTCGACGTGTAATCGAGAGGTTGAAAATTGAAATTTTGCTCGATGGAAGATCCTCAAGCTAGTTGCCAACTTCACTCCCAATTCCCAAATGAATAAAGAAAATTCAATATTTAGTAGACTTGTAGAGAGATAGATTGAAAGATTAGAGAGATTGTAGGAAGATTTGTGAGCAAGATGAAGAGAAAATGAGGTATTTATAGTTGAAAATATAAAATGGTCGTTGGTGCCACGGTTATTTTTGCAAAAGGGGGGATTTCGGGCGGGATAGGATCGAGATCGGGATCGGCCAGGACAGGCGGGACTGGGTCGGGTCGGGACAGGTCGGGATGAGATATTGTCCCATCCCGGTTCGAGTCCCGATACTGTAAAAAAAAAAATTAACTACTCTGGTTCGGGGCGGGACCAGGCCAACCCGGTCCACTAGCCAGCCCTAACCAAAACTACGTTTAAATAGGGCATTACACCCATACCCTTTATCATTTCATAAAGCCTCAGCTAGGGTGAGAAAACCCAACAAACACTTCGTGAAATTCGTTAACTATGGGAACAAATTCAAATTTAGGTACTACGACTTGAGTGACATCAACTAGATGGTAAATACACCCCTTCGAGATCATCTTATGGGCCTTAAGATAGGAAAAAAAATATAACCTGAGGCTTAGTAATTTCACCATTCCACACCATAACGGGTTCATTTGGAAATTCAAAATGAACTAACTTATGTCAGCAATATCCATCCTCATAATCACATCAAAGTCTACCAATTCTAATTGGAACAAGTCAGCAATAGTCTCACAACCCACAGCCACGACTACACAGTCTCTATAGACTCTAAAAGTAATAATAGAAACACCAACAAAAGTATTCACAGAAAAGGGTTCGTGCAGTTGTTCATGTTCCACACCAAAATCAAGAGCAAAGTATGGAGTCACATAAGAAAGATTTGAACCCGGATCGATCAATGAATATGAATCAAAAGAGCAAATAGAAAGAATGCATATGACCATAACATCTAAGGCTTCAACTACCTCCCTACGAGCTAAATCATAAAGTCGAGCTTGTCCCCCATTGGCGGTGTACAAATTTACCATGGTTGTAGAATTCTTGTACAAGTATAATTAGAATTTTAGAAGTATAGTAGGAATAGGATTTTCCATATTTGGAGATTTTAAATTGTATATATACCTCTTCATTAATTAAAATAATCAAGGGATTATTTCTTTCATACCCTATTCCAAGTATCCACCTCTCGTCCTCAAAAATGTCCTTCATGCCCCTCACTTAATTAAAAATTTGGTGTCTGTCCGAAAATTCACAACTGATAATTGGGTTTCGGTTAACTTTGACCCTTTTGGATTTTCTATAACGGATTTCAAGACGGGAATACCTCTAATGAGGTGTAATAGTCGGGGAGAGCTGTATCCAATGACCACTACCACCATTTCCACGAGTCAAGCCACACCTTCCACATTTTCCACTCTTGCTCCTTCCTTGTGGCATGCCCGTTTAAGTCATCCGGGGTCGTCTATTATTTCTTCTCTTAAAAATAATAATTTCATTGATTGTAAGAGTACGTGTAGTGCTCATATTTGTCCTTCTTGTCCTCTAGGGAAACATATTAGATTACCGTTTGTCGTCTCTACTTCTAATGCATCGATGCCCTTTGACATTATTCATAGTAATTTATGGACGTCTCCCGTTTTAAGTTCTTTGGGCCATCGTTACTATATTTTATTTTTGGATGATTATTCTAATTTTTGTGGACCTTTCCTTTGTATAAATGAGATTAACTAAATACGTTTGTATACATTCACCCTCTTGCCCTGCTCTTCTTATATAATTTTGCAGATTAAATAAGTGAACCACTCAGCAACTGCGATCCAGGTTGACAACAATTCCAACGGTGAACCAACCACTTTCGTAGTCATGTGATGGCCAGAAGTGTTGTATTTTGATTTTCATATTCAGTACTATTATCGAGCTTCCTCACATCGACTTCGAATTTGGCTATGAATCTATGATTATTATTATTGTTAAATCTCTTGTAATTAATTGAATGATTTAAATTATTTTGGATAGTAACAAATACTATGCAAAATTCTACTTTAAAGGTCGAAAAAACTGATCAAGTGATGATGAATGGTTCATGGGACTTCTCAAATTCTGTTTATGGAAGTAACATATGCTTCACTTTTGTACTTTGAGCAATAGATACAGGATGCTTGCTTTTAAAGATGAAGTAAACATGGTCATGGGCCAATATCTCGGTGTTGTTGAAGGTATGAATGAATACTTTATCCTAATTGGTTGGGATGGGCGGGAGCTTAGTAATTGCTTAGTTGTTCAAAAATCAAACTATCGTAAGCCTGACACTATTTTACTCTCACAAATGAGGGACTGATTTATTTTGCTAATAAAAATACAGAGAGTTGAATGTATAATTAACCACGATATTTCTTGATGTCGAGTACAACCAATTAAATACAATATCCTTTTTCATGAAGACATGAAGTAATGTTAATCGGCTACAAAGATGAAAATCATTCCTAAGTATTCACACGAAGTTTAGTTAATTTAACCCTAAGAGATATAATGATCATACATTAACTAAGATAATTAAGCTGGCTAGGGCTTCCATTTAATTTTTAGGTATCATAGTTATTAGAGTATTTTAGTCTAATATTTATAGTTTAGTTTTTCATATTTTTACGAATGATACGTGATAATAAAAGTAACTTGAATAAGCTTTAAAAGATTTAATTTTCTTGGACTATGTTCATCATGTTTGAAAGACATAATTATCATGATTAAATGATAAATTCATACGTAAAAATTAATGATACATGTTATGTTATTTTTTAGTTTTGTATAAACACTAGGTAGAAGTCTTTTTCATCTCTATAAATATTGAATTATTTTCTGAAATTTTATGTAAAAATAGTAAACGGCAAATATGTTGTTGTACTATCAAAAATAATTTACATATATCCTATGTTTCACTATTCGTTTAATTAAGACCTTACTGTTATACTATAGCACGAATATACGATTGATTTAAATGAGGATGTAACAACTCCGGAATAAAAGACTCACCCTCAATTGTAAATGATTTACCCGACTGCTATAATTTCAAACAAAATAAATCAAATTCTCTACCCAATTCATTCAGTTAAATTAGGACCGTCAGTTAATACTGTTTCTTGAATTCTGCTCAGTTTCATTTTCTCATCCCCACTTGTCCATACTCATAATCCTAATACTCATATTTTTTATTCATTGTAATAATTTAAACAAAAATTCGTTGGACGCAAAAGCGGTTCATTAAAATCTTAGCCTTAAGCCAATTTTAGTAAGAGGTTTTTTTATACTTGTTATCCTAAAACATTTAACATCGCATGGTATTATTATTATTAGCAATAATTAGTTCAAGTTAATAAGATGTTAGTATTTAGTCATGTATTTGTAATATATTACCTTGGATATTATTACAAAAAAAATAATTCTTTCACTACTGAAGATCTAAGTAGTTTAATTTGAAGATCTAAAATATTTCTAATGTTAAAAGTATTGAGGCTTTCTTTCTTTCCTTTTTTAGTAGACATTTTTTATTTTTTCTACGAACTTCAACGTTCTCTAAGCAAAAATTAAAAATCATAAATACATTATTAAAAAAGTTTGAGACCTCAATTTTTTTGGGGCCTAGACCAGTAAATCCCATCTTGAAACTAGCTTGAGTTCGAAAATTTAACTCTCTAAAATTATTTTTTTGTTTCAAGTTGGTGTTGTTGAGATATACTGGGTACATTATTTGGAAACTCCATTTAAAGTCATTGAAGTTCGCTTATGATTTGGAATTCCAAAATTGAAACTTATTTTGAGTGAACGTTGTTGAAATGGATTGGTACATTTTAAGGAGTTTAATTTTGATAATTTGGTGAAAATGTGAGGTGATTTGAATTTAAAATTCGAAGTAGACCATGAACATGAAAGAAGACGAGTTTTATATTACATCCCAGGTATAGATTTGTATGTAGATATATGCATATGTCGCAGAGAAAATTTTAAACTCGATTTCAATTACAAATTTTGACTTCAAACCTACCTTTACCTTTAAAAATCCTTAAATTTCGTATATTGCCTCGTGTTTTCAACAAATTCCAATCATACCTATTAAAAATATCTTTTACTTGATTTCTTTTAACATTATAAATCATTGTCAACGTTTTGTTGTCCAGAAAAGACAAATGATTAAAATCACTAAGTAGCTGTAAACTTTTTATCATTTGGATCATTTCAATAATTCTCCCAAGTTATAATATAATAAGTTGAGCTGTAAAGAATCTGAGCATGGGTTATATCTAGATTTTAGCAAATTTTTAGGGGAAAGAGCATATATATACTATAATGAGACACTAAACAAGAGGAATATTCCAACGACATTTTACCACGATTTTGTGGCAGTTAATTGTGAATTTTGTTTTACCGGTCGATGATCAAAATAATACATCGACCATTAATTTATCAAAAACTTATTAACAACGCGAAAAATCTATTTTCACGGTTTATCGCTAATAATAAATGATTTCCCACGCT
Organism: Anisodus acutangulus; assembly: GCA_029783415.1. Taxonomy (NCBI): domain Eukaryota; kingdom Viridiplantae; phylum Streptophyta; class Magnoliopsida; order Solanales; family Solanaceae; genus Anisodus; species Anisodus acutangulus. The sequence goes on along the minus strand of CM056507.1, from coordinate 20,273,290 downwards.
ACATTCACTCAACCAAGCTAATATAAATAACATCAAATCTCAGTTTCTTTACAAACAAAAAAAGAAAGCCAAGCAAAAGCCTCAATTGCTTTTACACTGCCTTCTATAATAAACTCTTTTTTTTTTGTTTGCCATTTTCAAGAGAATTAAAAAAATTGTCGGAAAAAAATAATCACTGCATGGCAAGGGGATATATGAATAATGTTGTAGAAATTGCACCAGCACGATTTATTTCTCCTCAAAGGCTTTCAAGTGCTCCAAAATTAGAGACAATTGTAGAAGAAGAATATAAAACTGGTCAAATTTTTATTGAGAAGAAAGTGTTATATGTTCTCTTGATTTCGGTCCTTGCTTATTCATTGATCAACAGATACACTATGGTATAACTAATATAGGAGGAACATCTTTTTGTTCCAAATTTTTACACTCAATTTCTTTTCTCATGTACTTCATCGTCACAATAAGATGTTGCGTTTGAAGAATATACAGTCAGAAGATTGATTTTTGTCCTAAATATATTGTGTATGTGTTATTATTCTCTCTCTCTCTCTCTCAAAATTTATATTTCTTTCACCATAAAAATTATATTTCATTTTAGGAGGTACAATGTGTAGCATGATAATGTTTCTTAATGAATTAGACGTTTGTTTCCCTTTACTGTGTGGATGGCTAAGATGTTAGGGGTCGTTCGGTAGCTAATTAGGAGGCAAGGAATTCATGTATTAGATTTTGCATAAGTAATATCAAGTTTGATGGCTGGTTAGTAAGTAAGTTATTCATGCATAAAACGAATACGGTATTTGATTTGCAATTTAGAAACGTGCATAACTAATACATGTATATGTTATATAAGGAAATCTGTGTATTATTTTATGCAGGATATAAAATGAAATAACTAATATATGAATAACTAAATTCTGCATAACAAATCCATGCATAAAATAATACTCCCTTCGTCTCAATTTATGTCGCACCATTTCCTTTTTGGTATGTCCCAAAAAGAATATTATTTTTCTATATTTAGAAACAATTTAACTTTATGAAATGATTTGCAGTCACACATTTATGTAAAACTTGTTTTGGACCACATATTTCAAAAGTCTTCCTTTCTTTCTTAAACTTCATGTCAAGTCAAATAGTGTCACATAAATTGAAACGGAGAGAGCCTGCATAACTCTAACTAGCTACCAAACAACCCTATAGTTGATTTATGTATCATATTATTTTAAACTATTAAACAGTATTATTTATGCAGATACTTTTTTCCAAAATTTCAACATATTAGCTTTCTAAGATTTTTAGCTAATTGGTCATAGATTTCGTGAAACTGAAAAAAAAAAAAAGTTTTTGAAGTTGTGTTGAAAAATAGTTTTTAGAACTTGAAGTTGTGTATGCATTTTACTTGAAAAAGTTAGAAGTTTTGTGAGTTAAAAAAAAATTCACCCATAAGAACTTGAAAATTTTTTTTCAAAAATTAATCATATTCCAGAAACAAACAATGTTTTCAAAAATAATTTGAAAAAGAGCTTCCAAAATTAAAGGATAATTCGAAAACAAACCTCTAAAAAACTTGAATTGATTGTAATAACAAGAGTGTTAGGACTATGAGGAATTGATTAAGGTTAGTCCATGTTTCTTTCTGGATCAACTCACTCAATATCTAAGAGAGGATGATAGGCTTTTGGCAGTCCAAAGACAACAAATAATACAGTGAATGATATGTACTTGAAACAAATAATCCATGCATTAATTCGTTCGAAAATCATGGTAGTATATTGATGAAAATTATTGGAACAGAAATGCGCCTACGGTTAAGAACGACGACTTGTTTGTGCGGGTGGGGGGGGGGGGTTCTTACGCAGAATGGGAACTCACGACCTACGTACTATATTCTAAAAATAAAACAGATGAATTAAATTATATTTACACAAGTACACTTCTCTTCATTATTCCTCTATATAGATGAATGCCTAAAAACAAGATTGTGAATGCCAGAAATAACTTTAATATCATGGTGTATATTTAATACGCATGTTGTATTCCAAAGGAAATAGTACTAATTATTGGACACCAAATGCTGAAAATAGAATGAAATAGATCTCTTGAATACCAATAATAGCCTCTTCATAATTTTTCATAATACGAAACAATATACGCTACAGAACGTATCACCATGCATAAAGTAAACTGGCTAACACATCAAGTAAATGGCCGATTGCAGGAATTTCTTACAATTCTATAATCTATACTTTTTTCCCGCTGAAATAAAATCTAATATGACATCATATATATACGACGATAAGGTGCTGTTCATGGAAATCCATCTGCAAATATAACATCATTCTATGGTTATCCAAATAACAAAGGACAAATATATGCAAACATGATAAGATCCCACAACGAAAGTACTTTCAAGTAACCATTCGATACTTGGATAAATATAAAGTGATTTTCTTATTTATTTTCTGGTGTTTTGTTAAATAATTAACAAAAAAATATTATCCCAAAATCATTTATAAATATAATCTAGAAAAACCATGTGGGCTTAGGATGGGGGTGGTGGGTGGTGGGTCACGGGTGGCAGGGGAAGTTGGGGTTGGAGATAGTGAGGAGACAAGCAGCGTTGAATGCCATATATAGAACTTGTTTGTCCTACTCTCACCAAAGAAGTCATTTTCTTGAATTTTAAAGAATGTGTTCCATGACCAACCAAACAACTCTAATACCCTTGGATTCGCTCCCATAAGAAGGATTAAGTCATTCGAGTAAAAATCAAACCTTCAAAGAATGCAGAAACTCAGTCTCATATAAGGTTGGCCAGTGGGCCAGGTCGGCCTGGTCCCGCCCCGACACCGCCCCGGTTCCGCCCCAGTCCCGACATTTTAAAAAAATAAAAAATTTGCGGTATCGGGACTCGAACCAAGACGGGACATGGTCTCGTCCCGGCTCGCCCCAGTCCCGCCAAACCCGATCCAGTCCCGATCCCGCCCTAAACTCCCTCTTTGCACAAATAACCGTTGCACAAACGACCATTTTACATTTTGGCCGTTGTACAACGGCCATTTTTGGCCTCCCCCTACCCCCTTAATATTTATTTTTAACTCATAAGTTATTATATATTTACACTTTACCCAATTTTTCAACTATAAATACCTCATTTTCTCTTCATCTTTCTCACAAATCTGGCTACAATTTCTCAATCTATCTCTCTACAAGTCTACATTGTCTACTAAATATTGAATTTTATTTATTCATTTGGGAGTGAAGTTGGCAACTAGCTTGAGGATCTTCCATCAAACAAAGTTTCAATTTTCAACCTCTCGATTACACGTCGACGTTACGTCGGCGTTTGGTACATTCGTTCCTTCATTAAATTATTATTGTCTGTTTATTTTATTTAGCGCACTTAATTTCATTTACTTTAATTATTTATTAGTATAAGTATAATGGAAGGATTTAAACGTATGCTTACGGGTAAGGGTCAGGCTTCTTCTAGTAGGGGCAACAAGGGTACTTCTTCTAGTTATCCTATTTCTAGACAGAATCATATTCCTACACAAGATGATTTTGTTGATACTGAACATTTTCCTACAATACCATTAGATTTAGACGATGAGCTATTTTCTGGAACTCAAGAAAGACTTTAATTTAGACGATGATCTAGATGATACACCCACTAATGTAGATGATAACACACCCACTAGTGCACCTTCAACTGAAATGCCTTATATTCCCCCTAGTATGAGACGAGGTCCAGCAAAACGATCATTAAAATCAGATGCATGGACATTTTTTTATAGGGACGTAGAGAATCAAGTAGCTAGATCTAAAATTTGTAAAGATGTTTTAAAGTTTAAAATTGGAAAAGGTCACGGTGGGACGGGTAGTTTAATGAGACACGTAGCAATGGCTCATCCAGCTAGGTATGCCCAATACGAGGCTTCAAAATCGGGTGCGCAAACGCTCGCTCCATAGGGACAAGGTTCACATATTGTCCCGGACCAAGTACATGATCAAATTAACCCCACGACGGGGGGAATTGTAGGCCCTAATTACAATAAACATAGAGATAAGGAAGCAATAGCAAAATTAGTTGTTGTGGAGGGTTTGCCTTTTTCATTTCCTTCATCTCCTGGTTTTATTCATTACATTAGAGAAATGTATAATCCTGCTTTTAACGATTTTCCTAGATCAACTGTTAAAAGAAATGTATTTAAATTTGCGCATGAATATCAACAGTATTTACGTTATTCATTATATCATTTTAATGGCAAAGTGGCTATCACTTCTGATATAGGCCGTAGTACTAACAGTCATGATTATTTAACGGTAACCTGTCACTGGATAGATTATAAATGGTCTATGCAAAAACGTATCTTAGTGTATAGATATATAAATGATAGACACACTGATACTTTTATTGCAGAAAATATTTATTTACGATTATTATGAAATAACTGATAAAATTATGACTATTACATTAGATGACGTTTCTTCTAACAATTATGCTATTACAATTTTAAAAAATAGTTTAACTCCATCTTTTTCAGATCATTTTCATATAAAATGTGTGTGCCATATATATAACTTAGTTATAAAAGATGGTCTATCACTTTTTGAAGACATTCTTAGTAAAATACAATTTGCTATAAACTTCATTTTTAAAAATAATAGAATACAACGAAAAAAATATTAAAAAAATTGTCACGATTGTCAACTACCTTATAGAAAAATTTCAGAAGAAGTACCCACTAGGTGAAATTCTTTATACGAGTAACTACTTATTGCTTATGACTATAGAAAACCTATAACTTTATTTTTTAACTCTCATAATCAAAATCCAACTGATATGATTGTAGATAGCGATTGGGGAAAAATTTTCGAACTTATTATATTTCTAGAGAAAAATTTTCAAGCAACAAAAAAAAATTTCGGTATATATTATCTTACTATTTCAACTATGTTGTTTTATATAGCTCTAATATTTTTACTACTTAATGAATATATGGATAAACCAGCTTATAAGGCAACTATTAAAAAAATATTTTATTTCTATTCCCACTATTTATATTATTGGTGCTGTATTAAATCCGACTATTAAAATATACGATACTAAATCACTTATTGAAACTATTTATGATTGTATAGCAGTACTACCACCTCCAAGTCCCAAAAATCCAAATCACCCACCACTTATTGAACAAACTAAAGAAGTGTTGTCTAGCGTAGAAAACGAATGCAAAAAAGTATATAGGTTTTACCAACAAGGAAGTGTTAGCAACCTACCGGCTTACATACCATCTTCTTCAACACAACCGTACAAAAGACATGTTGTTTCTGCGACTAGTATTGAAAGCCTCAGAAATAGAATGTGCGGTTGTAACGCTACTAACCAAATTAGCGAGTTTGATATTTTTATTTTGCAAAGTTCTGTACCGTACCAAGCAGTTCTCAATGAAGAAGGACGTGAAGACTTGCTGAAATACTGGAGAGGGAATGAGTAGACCTTCCGGACACTTTCAATGATGGCCCGAGATATTTTGAACATCAAGCGTCATCAACGGCATCTGAAAGTGCTTTTTCTACTTGCAGATACCAAATAGGAGAGCACATACACTCATTAGCCGGAGACAGCTTGGAGATTGCAGTATTATTCAAAGATTGGATACGAGCGGAGCGAAGAAGGTGCGATCAATCGGAGATCAACGAAGAAGACGAAAACTACAACGAAATCTTATCTGGAGATGGTGGAAGCGACGAGGAGCAATTTGACCAACAAATATCAATTCCAACCGAAGAATCGCAGGAAATTATCAAGAAACTAGAACATATTTTTTTCAAAATGTAATTTTTTTAATTGCAATTGTACTATGTAATTTGCAACTTTTGAACAACACCACAAAGTTGCAATTTTGACAATTGTATTTGTATTACAAAAAAAACATATGTCTATTAAATAATATAAGAGGCACAAAAACAGCATTGAAATGATTTTATTACACTATCTTGTTCAATTATTGAGTTGTTTATATATGTTATTTTTCAAATTAAGGGGGGAAAAAATCCCGCCACGACCCGATTCCGACGGGACCAGGATCGGGACGGGACTTAGGCGAATCCCGCCTGCCCCGATCCCGCCTGTCCCGCCCCGGCCCGATCCCGATCCTGCCAAATCCGTCCCGACTCGTCCCGGCCCGGCCCATTGGCCACCCCTAATCTCATACCATTATGTTTTATCAACCTATATTTCATTGACCATCTGAATGAAATTTAGATGTTACTAGTAAAAGACGAAAATTATCTGATTCATCTTGCAAATACATACTAAATACACTAGTTAGCTAACTTTCAATTGTTCACTTTACATGTTTAGCCAAGAGTAGCTAGGGATTTTGCTAAAGCATTTCAAAGATAGACACAGGTATTAGCATGTCAGAACAAGTTACTGAAATGATATACTAAATTGTTTGGGTTTACGATTCCAACGCTCAAACATAGCCTTTATGAACACAATGCAACCACTTAGCAGATATTCTATTGTTCGTTCTCATCAATAAACTTCACTTCATGAAGCCAAACTTTTCGAAGAGGAATTTTGTTATGAAGCAATAGTGATATCTTCTAGTTTGACATGCCTTTCCAGTTCCAAGATAAATTTGTATCCCCATAAGGCCTGCATAAAGGCGAGCTCAAATCAAAAGTCCTGACAACATGCAGAAAAGGCTGCACAACAATGACTTAATTAATGGGATGTATAACCTCTTAGTATCAAATAACCAGAGCAAGGTTAACAACTCTGAGCACATTCTACAGAAAAATATTAATAATCATTTGCAGTGAGGCAGATTTAAAACCATCTTGATGACATGGAAAGAAAAATGGCTGAATACATATGCAGCCCCTTAAACTTGTCCATTTTTTCCATTTAGACACCTAAACTAAGACCAATACCTATTGAACACATAAATTGGATAGAAAATGTATTTATTAGACACCTTCTCCTTATGTGGCATAGCAAAGTGAATTACACTGCTTTTGAGAGCGTGAAATAAGCCAATTTGTTTAACCCAATACATACTATGATGCTATATACTTTCTGCAAATGCAATTGGCAACCCAATAAGGTTTTTGCAGCCACAGCAAATGACTCAAGTCCTAAGGCCGGGCCTATTAGTAAAGAAATTTCAACTGGTCACAAAGACATGGGGCAAATGTTTTGGCAAAAAATGGAAGCAAAAGACCGCCCTCCCCCCACCCCTACCCCCCAAAAAGAAAACCATCATGCAGCACATGAAGTACAATTGCCTAATACGTATCATGAAATCCCTACAGCAGAACTCCAGCTTTTTCAAAATTGTAATTATTAAATCAGGTGTTCCGAGCAAAAGTCAAAGCCTTAGAAGGCTGTGAATCTGCATGATGATCGTCCACGGAGAACTCATAATGAGGGTTGTTGAACCATATAATCTGCTATGGAAATTTGAACTGTCGGAAACATCTTCTAACCCTCTGAAAATGAACATTCATCTGCGTCAGTGGTGGATCAACCGTTTTCCAGAAGGTGAGCTTTGGATAAAAACATATCAGAAAGTATACCCACTTAAAATTTCAGCACCAGTTGTAGACTTTCGATCATCATTGGTTCTGAACTTTGGTCATAATAATGCAACCCAATGCAAACAGTCACCCCCCTGCCCCCACCTCTATTTTTTTTCTTTTTTGAAATGTAACCCCGCCTCAAATATACAATAATGATTCAAAGTTCTGGGTGAAACCGCGATGTATCAGTAATAAGTAACAAGGTAAACCTTTTCCCTTTTTTTCTTTTTGTGAATTCCAATAGATCAACACAGTGGTATTAGGTAAAGAGTTACATAACATGTCATCTTGCCTTTCTGATATTATTGGCACTAGGGTAGCCGAGTAAGTTATCTATAATTTTATCTGAACATTGTTAGAATAAGATTAATATATAGTATCCTACATGAAAAAGGATTGGGATGTAGTGTCTATAAATAAGGCCAAGTGTAATAATGTAGATACACAATATCATTTCTCACAGGTGTCAGAGCTTTAGTGAGAAAATAATTGTTGTGCAAATTTCCAACAATTTCCAGGAAGAAAATCAGTCACGGTGCAATTTTTCCAGTGACAACATAGCTGTCCGCATCAAAATTACTTTCCGGTAGTGTTGCGCAAATTCCAACACGACCACGTGGTAGATCAGTCCCTTCCGACCAAACCCCGGTCAGCGGCTCCGGAAAATATCAACTCACGCGCCTCCACGCGCCGTTCGAAGTTTCAGTTCTGGCGAGCGCGTCAGATTTACGCGCCGGCACGTGCGGATTTTTCCGGCCAGATCTCAGTGATTTTATTCTTGGGTTATGTTCGCCAGGCCATTCCGACACCACCCATAGTGGTTTCATTCCATTCCGGCCACTAGTTTGTTACTTTTCAATGATTTTTGGTTTTTCTGGCGACTGCTTCAGCTTCAGGCGTGTGAGGGGTTTCCGACCAGTTTTTTGAGAAATTTCTTTTCTATCAGGCTCGCGTAGACATTCCGAGTTAAACCATCCACTATTTTTCAGATTTCAGTCACCGGATTAGGATTCTGGCATGTCAAACTGCCTTTTTCCGGCGAAATTTGATTTTTCCCGAGTGTTTCAAGACAGATTCTTGATATACAGTGGTCGCATGCCTATTTCGACCTGACCCACACCTGTTCTGCCAAGTTCGGACCCCACCCACAATGATTTTGCTGGAAAACAGCCATCGAAACAGTATTTTCCGGCTGTACAGTACTGTTTAAACAGTTTTTTTGGGGCTATTTTTAATTGTTCTGAAGTTTATTCTTTGCTCTTGGGGTACGCCATGTGATTCTGACTCTACCATCGCGATCTGGTTGATTTTCAGTCACCGGAACAGTGTTTCCCGGCATTACAGTTGATTTTTCTCGATATTTTTCACTGTTTCAGCAGTGTTTTGACTCTTTCCAGGTTGTTTTCAAGCATCTGAAGAGTGGTTTCTCCTCAATCCAATCATGTTTCTCGGTTTTTCCAATTCCAAAAACATGGGAGTAGAAAATTCAAGTCTTATGATCACTGCAGAACCCTTAATGACGAAATCAAAAAATCGAACATCACAGTCTATGAAGAATCGACGAGGAAGAGGTCGGTTTGGAAGATCTCAACCTAAGTGTAGTTATTGTAATAGGCTTGGACACACTCGTAAACTATGCTATTCTTTGCATGGTCGACCATCCAAGAATGCTCATATTGCTTAGGCTGACACTATAGGTAATCAACGAGTTTATTTATCTGAAGAGGAATATAATGAGGACCTTCAGTATCGAGCAAATAAGCAGACATCTCCACAAGTAGCCTCAATTGCACAGTCTAATACTCTTGGATCGTGGGTTGTGGACTCTGGCACTTCTGATCATATTTCTGGTGATAAATCAACTTTTGTCAAATATTATTTATTCACTTTCTCTTCCCGTTGTTACTTTAGCCAATAGGATTCAAACAAAAGTTAAAGGAGTTGGACAAGCTAATCCCCTATCTTCTGTCACTTTAAAGTTTGTTCTTTATGTCTGTGGTTGTCCTTTTAATCTTGCATCGATCAAGTCGTCTGACTCGTGCCCTAATTGTGTCATAATATTTCTTGATGATTCTTTTGTTATGCAGGACCGCAGTACGGGACATATGATTGACGTAGGATATGAATCGCAAGGCCTTTACTATCTTACCTCTCCTAATTCTCCTAGAGCGTGTCCAGTTACAGATCCTCCGGGCTTAATTCACAAACGTTTGGGACATCCGAGTTTGTTCAAGCTACAAAAGATGGTGCTTAGTTTGTCTAGCCAGTCCACATTAGATTGTGAGTCGTGTCAACTTGGGAAACGCTCGCACTACCTTTCCACCTAGTGCTGAGAGTCGTGCAGAGTCCTTTTTTTCCTTAGTCCATTATGATATTTGGGATCGTAGTAGAATCAGTTCAACCTTAGAATTTCATTATTTGTTAGTTTCTTTGATGATTATTCAAGATGCACTTGATTTTCTTAATAAAAGATTTGAGTTGTTTTCTATATTCAAGAGTTTTTGCGCTGAAATACAAAATCAATTCGGTGTCTCTATTCGTACCTTTCGTAGTGACAATGCCTTAGAATATTTGTCCTCCCAGTTTCAACAATTTATAACTCACCAAGGAATTATTCATAAGACATTGTGCATGTGCACTCCTCAGCGGAAAGGGGTGGCAGAGAGAAAGAATAGACACCTATTTGAGACTGCTCGCAGTATTCTCATTCAGTCTCGTGTCCGTTGCGTTTTTGGGGCGATGCAATTCTCACATCTTGCTATTTAACTAACCGGATGCCCTCATCTTCCATTCAAAATCAAATTTCTTATTCATTAGTGTTTCCTCAGTCACCTCTATACTTTCTCCCCCCTCGTGTCTTTGGGAGCACATGGTTTGTTCATAACTTAAGCCTGTGGGAAAATAAATTAGCCCCTCGTGCTTTTAAATGTGTCTTTCTTGGTTATTCTTGAGTTCAAAAGGGGAATCATTGCTACTCACCTAATCTTCGTTACCTTATGTCAACTGATGTCGCATTCTTCGAGTCTCGACCTTATTTTACGTCGTCTTCTTATCATTCAGATATATTTGCAGTTTTACCTATACCGACTTTTGAGGAATCTACTATTACTTCTACATCTCCATCCACCACACCACCAGTCTTACCTATGCCGACTTTTCAAGAATCTACAGTTACTTCTATGTCTCCACCCACAGTGCCACCACTGTTGACTTATCATCATTGTCCACGTCCAGCATCAGGCCCCAGATGATTCATGTCCTGCACCCCTGCTCTTACTGTGGACTTGTCTCCTCCTGATCAACCGATTGCACTTCAAAAAGATATACGGTCCACTTGTAATACTAACTCACATTATACCCTTTTAAGTTATCATCATTTGTCATTACCCCATTATGCCTTTATATTATCCGTGTCCTCTGTCTCCATCCCTAAGTAAGCCCTTTCTCATTCAGGATGGCGATAGACTATGATTGATGAGATGTCTGACTTACATGCAAGTGGTACTTGGGAGCTTTTTCTTCTTCCTTCAGGTAAATCTATTGTTAGTTGTCGTTGAGTTTATGCAGTTAAAGTTGGTCTGAAAGGCCAAGTTGATCGACTTAAGGCTCGCCTTGTTGCCAAGGGGTATACTCAAATATTTGATCTTTAATTACAGTGATACTTTCTCTCCTGTGGCTAAAATAGCATATGTCCATCTTTTTCTATCCATTGTTGTTGTCCGCCATTGCCTCTTTATCAGTTGGACATTAAGAATGATTTTCTCCGGGGTAACCTTGAGTAGGAAGTTTACATGGAGCAACCACCTAGTTTTGTTGCTCAGGGGGAGTCTAGTCTAGTGTGTCGATTGCGTCGGTCACTTTATGGCCTAAAACAGTCTTCTCGAACCTAGTTTGGGAAGCTCAGCACAGTGATTCAGGAGTTTGGCATGACTCGTAGTGAAGTTGATCACTCTGTGTTTTATCGGCATTCCGCTCCAAATCTGTGTATTTATTTGGTGGTTTATGGTGACGATATCGTTATTACCGACAATGATCATGATGATATCATTAATTTAAAGCAACATCCTTTCAGCATTTTCAGACTAAGACCTCGGCAGACTGAAGTATTTTCTAGGTATTGAGGTTGCTCAATCCAGATCAGGTATTGTTATTTCGCAACGCAAGTATGCCGTAGACATTCTTGAAGAGATAGGAATGATGTATCAGTAGACCTATTGACACTCCTATGAATCCAAATGCTAAACTCCTGCCAGGACAGGGGAAGCCACTCAGTGATCCTGGAAGATATAGGTGGTTGGTTGGTAAATTAAATTCTCTCACAGTGACTAGACCTGACATTTCATTTCATGTGAGTGTTGTAAGCCAGTTGGGATGTATTTGTCCACATTTTGCGATATATAAAGTCGGCTCCAGGTAAAGAACTACTTTTCGAAGATCGAGGTCATGAGCTGATCGTTGGATATATAGACACTGATTATGCAAGATCACATTCTGATAGACATTCTACATCTGGATATTATGTTTTAGTAGGAGGTAATTTGGTATCCTAAAAGAGTAAGAAACAAAGTGTGGTTGCTCGATCAAGTGCAGAATCAGAATACCGAGCCATTGTTGTAGCAACGTGTGAGCTAGTGTGGATTAAACAATTGCTCAGAGAACTAAAATTTGAAGAAATTAGTCAGATGGAACTTGTCTATGATAACAAAGTGGCCCTTCATATCTATCAAATCTGGTATTTCATGAGGACAAAGCACATTGAAATTGATTGTCACTTTATCAGAGAAAAGATACCCTCCGAAGATATGTAACAAGCTCGGTAAATATGACTCGTATGCACCAGTTTGAGGGGAGTGTTAGAATAGAAATAGGAATAGGATTTATATATAGTATCCTACATGGAAAAGGATTGGAATGTAGTGTCCATAAATACGGCTCCGTGTAATAATATTTTTCTCCCATAATTACTCACAAACATATTATCTACATAATAGAATCCTAAAAAAGAATTCATCTTTTTTTATCTGGTAAAAGTATTTTCATTCATAAACATGGTCAAAACAGTCCTATACAAAGAGTATACCAAAAAGCTACAAACTCCACCCAATCGTCTATGAAAGAGGGAACTGTATGTGTACACAAAAAGAAAATAAGAGAACGGAGACTAATCCTCAATTGAGAGAAGCTCGACAATACTCCTTCAAAAGCTCTCTTGTTCCTCTCTGTCCAAACAACCCATATTAAAGCAAGTAGGACCACGTTCCAAGTCTTTCATCTTCTCTTCCTACTCCTGCTCTTCCAGCAAAACATCAACTCTTTCCCAGTTCTTGACATCACCCATGGAGTGTCAAACTACCTGAACATATCCCACCATAACCTCATAGTCCACCTACAATGTAGAAGAAGATGATCCACGTCCTCGCCCGCCTCCTTGCACATGTAACGCCAACTGACACAAACAACCTTCCCCTTTCTAAGATTTTCGTTGTCAGAATCACACCTCTAGCAACTAGCCAAGTGAAGAAACACACCTTCCTCGACACCTTTTGAATTTATATCGCATTAAAAAACACGCTCCTCCCTAACCAAAAGTATCTCATAAAGACTTCACAGGAAAATGATTTTCCCAGATTACACCGCCAAACATCAGGAAAATCAGACAAATTGACTTGCCTATGTAGTAAGGCTAGCAATCTCTGCAACTCAACCACTTCTCAATCGTGGAATTCCCCTCTATATCTCAAATCCCAAAAAGTCTCCACCTTGTGTCCTCCTAATTTGTTGAATTTTCAAGTCTCTTTGGCAAGAGATTATGTACAAACTCTGAAATTCATCTTTCATAATTAAGTCCCAACACTATCTAATTCCCCAAAACATTATTCTCCTTGCGTCTCCAACCTTGAATGAGATGTTTTCCAAGATATTATCCCATCCCTTCAATATATTCCTCCACAAACCACAATCAAAAGGCAAAGTAATACCTCTAGCTCTCCATCCTCCTTCCGTAATCCCATGTTTATCTACTATCACCCCACTCCACAACGCTTGTACCTCCACTCTGAATCTCCAAAGACATTTGCCCAGTAAGGGAATGTTATACTTGAGTTTAGTTCCAAGCTCTTTTCCAAAAGGTGGGTGATGTTACAACCGGTTGTTGTTGAACATAATCTCTCTTTAACAGCTTATTTGGATGGTTGTTACTTATTGTATTGTGTTGTTAGGTTAAATACAATGTTTGTTTTGATTGTTACTTAAATTTTATTGTATCCTATCGTTAATCCCATCGTTATTTAATGATGAAAAGTCCAATTTTATGTAACGACCGATTTGGTGTCGATATTCCCACTACTTATTTGGGGCTTCCATTAGGGATGAAGAGAAAGGACAGAAGCATTTGCCAAGGGGTTATTGATAGGTGCAATAAGAAGTTAATTCGTTGGAAAAAATAATACTTGTCTCTTGGGGGTAGGCTTACCTTAATCAAGTGTCTTGGATGGGATCCCTACATATATTATGTCCCTCTTTAAAATGCATGTAGAAGTTGAAAAGAAATTGGATTCCACTAGAAGACAATTTTTATGGTATGGAAATGCAAACAAAAGGAAAACTCATTTGGTAAAGTGGCAGGTGGTTATTGGAGATAAAAAGTCAGGGGGTTTGGGTGTGAGGAACCTGAAGATGCATAATAGAAGCTTACTTTTTAAATGGCTATGGAGATATAGTAGGGGGAGTAAGGAAATTTGGCAAAAAATGTTAGATGCTATATATGGTGAGGAGGGATGGAAGCAAAATCCTTCACAATTGAAAAGTTGTGGCGGAATCTGGAGGAAAATAAGTGAAGAATGGGATGAGTTCTTACAACATACAAGGCTGGAGGTTGGCAACGGTGCTAGAATTAAAGTCTGGACAGATACTTGGAGTGGAGATGAACACTTCAAGAGCAAATTTCCAGATCTGTTTAGATGTGCTTTGAATAAAGAGGGTCACGTTATAGATTTCTATCCAAACTCAGGATGACATATTACTTTCAGGAGGAACTTGACTGACTGGGAAGTGGAGAGTTTCTGTCAACTGATGCAACAACTGAATACATACTTCATTGATCGAGACAAAGCAGACACTTTAGTTTGGATCAATAGTAAGGATAAATTATTCAGTCAAAAGTTGTTATAAAATGTTTTTACAGCAGATTAATCAGGGGATTCCTAATTGGCCCTGGAAAATGATCTGGAAAACTAAGGCACCTACAAAAGCAGCCTGCTTTGGTTGGTTAGCCACCAGGGATGCTTGTTTAACCCAAAAAGGAGAGGCTATTCCGTGTGCAGCAGATTTTTTTTTGTAATAGGGAGCAGGAGACAGTTGAGCATTTGTTCCTACATTGCGATTTCTCAAGACAATGCTGGGAATTGTTTCTGAACATTATGGGTGTGTCTCTGGTTATACCACAGAAGATCAACAATCTGTTGGAAGTTTGGCAAACTCAAAGAGTTAAAAGAAATGTGAAAAAGATATGGAGGACTATTCCCATTTGCATATTATGGACTGTTTGGCTGGAAAGGAACAAGACATGCTGTGAGGGGGAAAATCTGCAGATTGCTAGAGTCAAAAACAAATGTATCAAAAACTTGTTTTTTTGGTGTTATAGCAGTACTCTAGATAGGAGGGACCAATATTTGGATTTTTTGGATCTTTTAGGGGGGAGAATGTAGTATGATTGTGGAGATGTTGTAGCTTTGTCTTGTACTTGGTCTTGTACCATCTTGGTACCATATTAATAAAAACTTTTACTTATAAAAAAAAATGACCGATTTGGTGTGATAACATCATTACCTTTTTTTCTCATTTTATCTTTCCTTATTATCCAATAATCATATTTTATCCTTTATTGTATCTTTTATTGATAGCTCTACATCATACTCTACTTTTCTTGTAGGTTTATCTTTCAAATTGTTGATGTCTAACATTATATAACTGCGGGAAACAATACAATCTATCCAAATGTTGTATTCATCAAAACAATACAGGACAATACGATACAACACAATAAGATATAATACAATACATTATGAAACAATATGTAACAACCATCCGAAAGTGTAATCTTCTAGTAACTTAACGATCGCCATTCTAAAATAATGTGTATGATTGGCTTTTATTTATTGCAATTAATATCCCAA
Organism: Anisodus acutangulus; assembly: GCA_029783415.1. Taxonomy (NCBI): domain Eukaryota; kingdom Viridiplantae; phylum Streptophyta; class Magnoliopsida; order Solanales; family Solanaceae; genus Anisodus; species Anisodus acutangulus. The sequence goes on along the minus strand of CM056507.1, from coordinate 20,257,517 downwards.
GATCAATTTGATCAACATTAGATTTGCTACTAGTTGTTAGTTAACTTAAAACACTAACTTCAAAGAGAACAATATATTTCAAATCTTTCCCTCTAAATCACTTTACATCCTTCGAACCTTCACCGAAACTTTTTCTCTAGCTAATTTATGCTATGCTCAACCCCCCAGAAAGGTACCTCCGTAGCATTTTGTGTGACACGCTTTCTTTTAATAGTGTGTTAAAAAAAAGAATGGCATCTTTCTCTTTTTGGAAAATATTTAATAGTATCTCCATTTTACCCTTAGTGACATGACTTGGTGACATAATTTGGTGGGATCCAACTGATATAAAAGTTTATTCTTTTATAAGGAGAGAAAATGAAAAGGCTTGTGGAGATCTCACCATCACTCATTTAAAAGGATAATTTTGATATTTTGCATACATTTGGCTAGTTGTTAAAAAAAATCAATTTCTTAAACTTCGAGCAGAGTAAAACACTTACACATAAAATGGGATGAAGGAGTGATCAATTACTTTCTCCTGGCTTGATCAGGGAGAAACTATGAAATGTCACTGCAATTCTGTAACTAGTCTATACTTCCTAGGGGAAGGAAAAGGATAATTTGTAACTGTTTGTGATGCTAATAGAACCTTGCCTGCAAAAATGTAGTGGAATTTAACCAAGTTTTTCGTTTCTCCTGGACCTTTCTGTAAGTTTGGGATGGACAGTCATATCTAGTAGAAAAGGGCTGAAAGACATTAGACACTAGGAACTATACAAAGAGAAGCACCTGCTATGAGAAGTCAAAGGGGCATACGCTCCTAGAGGGACTAGTTTAGGTCAATACGTCAATAGGATTTTGTGTTTCTGCTTCCTCTGTAATCTCTTAGCTAATATGAGTAAAGAACAGAATTTTGGCACATATAGGAGGGTTTCATGAAGAATTAATTTGTATATTGGCCCACAAAAATGTTTACCTTGGATTTTTCACATGAAGTAACAAGAAGACAAAAGCGAGGAAGATAAATGAAGAACCAACAGCAACGTAGGACATCCCAAGGAAGTTATTCCGACCTCCCAGCCAGCTGGTTGTTGAAAGGACAAGTTTCTTCCTTCCACCGAAACTATACGTGTTGTAGTTGTTAACAAGATTCACCATAATTAAGTCATCTTCCTCTAAGTCCACTTCAATTCTTCCATATAACTTACGGAAGGTAGGGAGGGCAGCAGTACGCATCCATACAATGAGATCCTCCTGATGACTTAGCTGATTGATTCCATCAATCCCATTCCAAAGAGGAAATAAGATCCATGAAAAAGAACACATTAGACAAGAGAGTTAAATAGAAGTCAAGTCCATTACTTGAAAGAGAAGACAAGAAACACAATGTCGAGGTCATAATGTATCCTTAAATCATTGAAACTAATCCGTAACCAAACAAAATGCTAAAATTCCAATCCTTAAAGGATTCAAAAATCAAAACAAAGAAGTGATATAAAGACTCGGGTAATGACCGCAACATCTCAAGGACCACATCTAAGAATGAAACCTAGCAAGAACTTTCAAGTTCAATGTTATTATTTTTGTACTGTAAATCAAGACACTGCATCAGACAAAACAGAGATGTGAAAATTTTATTAGACAGCCTCACAACATGTGGCCGGGAATCTAAAATAGAGGCATGAGAGATTTCAATGATCAGTATTTGGTCTTAGTAGTGACTCATGTACACGTTCATCCACAAAACTATTCAACTTTATCAAGAATGATTACTTATTTTCAATTGTATCATTTGTTGTCCATCTTCTTTAGTCTAGGGATTCAAGAAGAGATATCGACTCTAAAATGAAGTACTGCTCCTTAATTTGTATGCCTTGATTTATCTTTCAATTTTATAAGCACTTTCATATCTTTCATCAAACAGAAGAATAATCAGAGTTGCTGCATCTGTCAAAGGCCTTACAGGAATGTTAGGGTCCAATGTTGCACCACCAATTAGAGACCCGCTCTGGAAATTGAATGGATAAACATTTTTCCCAAATTTGTGTTCACGATCACTCCTCCAAGCAATATTTTTCTTGCTGACTTTTATAGCATCTGCCCCGCGGAAGAAGGAATATGTGTCGTTAAACAAACTCCATGCAATCAAACCACAAGGAACAATTGGGAGACCATTGTTTTCGCCTTCGGGATTGCAAGAACTCGTATCATTGTATGTTAATCCGTGTAAAAGCTGTTTATCACTTCTGCTTTTGACGTACCTGGATTGAAAGGACCAAGCTTAGTCAGGAAAGAACAATTTACAGAGATCGACTTCAAACGGAGGAAAAAGTGATGATAAGTGCACACAACACTCCAAAAAGAAAAGAGGAGTAAAGAAGATACAGAAGAAACAAAATGGTACAACTAGTACATAATAAAAAAAAAAAGGGCAGCCCGGTGCACAAAGCATCCCGCATTAGCAGGGTCCGGGGAAGGGCCGCACCCCAAGGGATGTGATGTAGAACAACTAGTACATAATACAATAAGAATATGACATAACTGATAAAAGCATCTATATTACATACATATAAAAAAAGAAAAAGAGAGAGGAACTTATAAAACTTGAGATAATCAACTAATTAAATGGCAATATATTCAATCTTCCATGAATTTATATTACCAGCGAAAATTGGTACTTGAAAAAGAAAAATGAAACAAAGGAGTTATTACCTTCTGTGGTTCTGGTAATAGTTATCGAGTTGATAATAGATGTAAATTGGAGCTTTCATATTTTGGGGCACCTGTACAAAGACAATTTCCAAAAAAAAAAATCAATGAAGAGGATAAAGAAAAAATTTCAAACTAGAGATGATCGCTACAATAATGGAAATTCTATCACAAGTAAAAGAAAAAGGCAAAGGTTGGCTGTGTTTGCAGAAAAAAGAATGATGCTGTATACAGCTGGATGAGTGATGAGCATTATAGATTGAATGACACAATGTCAACAAGGAATAAACTATATCCCCATCAATACAAGTGAGAAGAAAATTGCTATTAGTAGTTATCTTCTTTTTAAAAGTAAATTTAGAAGAATTATTTGTGTGATGCACAAAACTCAGTTCAAGATTCAAAAGAAGGTAGAAAACATAGTTCCACACAGTTTTGAACTTTATCCAAATGCATGTCAGAAGACCTGCTGAAATAACATTCCCAGATGCATAAGATAGATTGCCGTGACGTTAACAATGCAAGAGCTGTCTCTTTAGATTTTAATAAGGTAACTGAAGTTCCATTTACTCTAATTTGTTTCAAAATTCTCATAATACATATGAAGCAAGTATGCACTGACATGTGAATGCATGATAACATACTCCCTCTGTTTCAAAAAGATTGTCTAGTTTTAACTTGGCACAAAGTTTAAGAAAGTAGAGAAGACTTTTCAATCTTGTGGTCTTAAATTAAAGATGTGTTGAATGTACAAAGACCTTTAATCTTGTGGTCTTAAACATGCCATGTGGAAAGTTGGAATGAAAGAGTTGCCAAAAAAGGAAAGAGGCATTCTTTTTTAAACGGACTAAAAAGGAAAGTAAGACAATCTTTTTTAAACTGAGGGAGTATATGTTATTTGTAAAAGTCACCTTCTAATTCAGAATTTCTTATGGAAATGTAAGCTTACATTGAAGATCTAGCACAACTGATTAAGATCACCACCACAGTGCTGTTTTAGGTGAAATATGATTTGCCAGCAGTTCTCTGGATATTTTATTACCGAAACGATTTTCTACTATTTGAAACCAGTGGTTCCCTTGTTCATTGAAAGAAATTATAAGAGTTTGGCTTCTATATTTCAATTAGAGGAAAAGGACATCCAACTCTTCCTTGTTCAACATAGAACTTCCATAAATTATACAGTTTCTTCTTTTATTTTCTTGTGGCATGTAAAGCTCTTTCAAAGGGAAAAGAAAAAAGAAACGTTTTTTTTTAAATACGCACTTTATCATCATGCATCAGCTAAGAATGCTGCTATTGATGCTTTTTCAGAATAACTTTGTGTTTATCTATCACAGTACCTGATTGCTTATACAATAATTTTTTTAATAAAAGACAATATATTGTATTTGGTAAGAGTCGTTCCATCTTTTTTTACTTTTTAATCCACAAATCAATAGTTTGTACTTCACACCTTAAAAGAATATAATCTCAACCCGCATTTGTTCCGGGAAGGTTGATTGTGGATAACATTATCATGAGCCATGAACTTGTTAAGGGGTACGGAAGGAAAGGAATTCCACCTAGGCGCATGATTAAAGTTGATATGCAAAAGCGTATGATTCAGGGGAATGGGTGTACATTGAGCAGATTATGACACTACTTGGTCTCCCTGTAAGGTTTGTAAACTGGGTGATGGCATGTTTAAAAACTGCGTCCTATTCTATAATGATAAATGGGCAACCTACAAAACCATTTGAAGCCAACAAGGGATTAAGGCAAGGGGACCCACTGTCCCCCTTTTTATTTGTGTTGCCAATGGAGTATCTTAGCAGACTCTTAAAATCCTTAAAGGGTGAACCAGGCTTTAAATTCCATGCTCAAAGTTCAATCTGACTGAATTAGGCTTTGCAGATGATTTATTATTATTCTGTGGTGGTGATGTGCATTCTGTTGCAATGTTGCATAACAAGTTCCACCAATTCTCCTCAGCCTCTGGCCTCGTAGCAAATCTAAATAAAAGTTCTGTGTACATGGGAGGTGTGAGCTTAACTGTCCAGAATCAAATACTTGAGGTACTGGGATATGCAAAAATGGAATTGCCATTCAGGCAGCTAGGGGTTCCACTGAGCTAAAAGAGATTCACTGTTGTCCAATGTGAACCTCTGATAGATAAGATGCTCCATAGAATGACTTCATGGACTACAAAGTTTCTGTCCTATGCTGGTAGGACTAAGTTGTTGAAGAGTGTGTTGTTTGCAATTCAGACATTCTGGGCACAAGTGTTCATTTTAGTATTTTACCAAAGAAGATCATCAAGTTTATTGAGACTATCTGTAGAAGATATCTATGGACAGCATCAGCAGAGATATCTAAGAAAGCACTACTGTCTTGGGATAGGATCTGTTCCCCCGTGTCAGCAGGTGGGCTCAATGTGATCAATATTGAGTTGTGGAACAAAGCATCAATATGTAAACTATTATGGAATGTTGCAAGAGGAAGGAGAATATGTGGATACTCTGGGTTCATGCATATTACATAGAGAACAAGTCTTTGGGAGGTGAATCCAAAAAGTGCATCATGGATGATTCAGAAGGTTCTCAAGGCCAAACACTATTTTGAGGAGGCTGGATATAACTTACAGGAAGTCCAACAGATGGATAAATTCTCCATCAAAAAAGTTTATCACAGATTACAAGGAGATTTTCAGAAGGTGCCATGGTGTAATATGATATGTAAAAATCAGGTTGCACCAAAGTGGAGGTTCATACTTAGACTAGCAGCTCATGGAAGGTTAGCAACAAGGGACAGGCTGGTCAAGTGGGGGATCCAAACTTCACCTTTATGTCCACTATGTAACACATGCAATGAAACAGTGACTCGTTTATTCTTTGGGTGCAATTTTACTGGTGTTGTATGGAGGAAACTTCTCAAGTGGCGGGGTATTCCCAGGTTGAACATGGAGTGGCAAGAAGAGATGCAGTGGACAACCAGATTCTGCAAAGGGAAAAGCAAGGGAGCTAGTATTTTCAAGATTACTATTGCAGCTGCAGTATACTATCTCTGGCAAGAAAGGAATTGGAGGATCTTTCAACAAATATAGACAGGAAAATGCTATTGCCAGGTTAATTATCCAGGAGACTTACTTCAGAGCCAGCCAGGATCCTAAACTTGCACATATGTGGGCAGGCTGAATTTTACCCTGACTAGAGTTGGTTGTTTTGTTGAGTTTTTATGCTTGTCGAGAGACCTTGATATTCTGCGGTGAGGAGTTAGGTTGGTGAACCTCTGGGGCACAATGTCCAGAGGTTGCCACTGCTCCCAAGTCCCAGGTTAGTTTTTTTATTCTTGAGTTGTACATATCACATTTGGTAAATAAAATAGTTTACTTACCAAAAAGAAATCTCAACCCTACCATAAGAAAACCTTTGATATTACCTTCCATGATTCTTATTTTAACTTTTAAGCATATGCATGTGTGTATAAAACATATATATACTAGGTTAGCATTGTTTGTTTTCTTATAAGTAGTTTAATTAGCAAACAAAACTCATAAAAAGATTTCTTATTAGTTTTTTTTAATATATTTTCACAAAGTTTTTCATGGGTTTTGCCGAGGGGCTGAATTAGGCTGGTCAAAATGGACTGGTCAAATTGGATTGGTCAATGTACTCTCAAACAGTTATATCCAGATCCTTTCAACCTTTGACAAAAACAAGCAACAGTAGCTGATATGTGGACAGGTTACGGTTGGAACCTCAGTTTTAGAAGACTTTTGAATGACTGGGAAGTGGAAAGAACAGCAGAATTTCACAACATCCTATCACAATTTAATGGCTTCACAGATGAAGAAGACACTTTGTTATGGAAGAATGATAGTCAGGGGAAGTTCACTGTGAAATCTGCTTACAAGAACCTAAATTCTTGTAACAACCAGGTGGACTGTTGGCCTTGGAAGATGATATGGAAAGTAAAAATTCCATATAAGGTATCCTGCTTCACAGGGTTACTGACCAAAGAAGTGGTTTTGACGCAAGAGAATCTGATAGAGAGGGGCTTTCATATTTGTCCCAGATATTACTTTTGTGGTGAACGGGCAGAGACAGTTAGCCATCTTTTCTTAATTGTATATGGGTAGATCAGTTATGGAAAAAATTTATCAACCTTAAGAAAATTAGGTGGGTAATGCCAGGAAGCATTAAAGGTGTTTTGGAGTGCTGAAATAGAGATGGAAATGTATCCAAAAAGGAGGAAAGATGGAAGATTGTCCCAGCATGTATTTGGTGGTCTATATGGGCATAAAGGAACCAGAGAAGCTTTGAGAACAAGTGCTGCAACATTCAGAAGCTCAAGATGAACTGCTCAACTCAAACTGAAGATATCTTCAATGTTTTAGGCAGTTTGTAACTAACAGTAGCTATAGGAGCCCTTTTTGTAAGTGGAGCACTTTTGAGGGGGACTACACATTTTAGTGTAGTATACCTGTTGATATTAATATAAATGTTACCATTATCAAAAATGGACTGAGTTAATAAATGAGTGGGTCATTAACCTGCTCAAACTCGAGTGGGCTGGGGGATTCATGTTTTCCTGGGCTACTTTTGCCACCCTACATATATACATACATAGACATATATACACACGCATATATTCTTTGTACAGAATCTATGGATAATTCTTTACAGAATTCCCAATACTATATTATTTCACTATACCAGATAGACTGGAGCCACTTAGATGACATATCACAGGCGACTCACTTGGAACGGGAGTTATATAAGATTGTCTCAAGCATATTATCCCCTTTAAGATTTTAAAAAATTCATATCAGAATTGATTTCCGATACACAGAATTAGAAGCCAGCAGACTACTAATGCTGTCTCAATAGCCAAATGAAAGACTGTGTGCTATGTTAAACAAAGGGAAACAGGGGCTGATACATAAACAGATTATCAAATACTCTTATTGAGGAGCCGAAATTTTCCTTTTCTTTTTCCTTTAGAAAGGAGGAAGAAAAGGGAAAAATTTATACCTCCACGCTTGTCATCCAGAATTTCCCAATAATAGTATTCCGTACTATATATGCAGCAGTATAAGCGCGTGAGTTAAAGTTTTAGGTATATGTATTGACAAGTAAAACATATTTATATGATAATTAGATAACTTATATGGTAATTATAAGTAAATTATTATGATAAAATTAACTCATAACTTCATAAATAGTAATACTAACCTGTCATTAATAATGTAGGAAAAGAAATTATGATATCCGTGTATTCAACTTAAATCCAAAGCATATATCTACTGCCAGGGGTGGATGTATCCTTTTGACTACGAGTTCAGCTGAACCCATAACTTTCGATATGGAATATAAATATATATATGTAAAAAACTAACTCAAAATCTCAACAAATATTAGATTCGAATTCATAATTTTGATGATACAATGATTTTAATGCTGCGAATCTTGAAGTTGAACCCGTTAAATTTAAACCCTAGACCGGCCTCTGCCCCATATGCAAAACAACCCTAACTTTTATCAGAGAAAATCACTAATGCAGGCAACAAAGAACATGACTGAAAACACTAATAACAATCAAGACGAGAAAAATTTCAGTCTATAATATATCTCCTGACTGTAGTGAGCGAAATTTGAAATCTAATCTCTGCTTCCACCCTCTTCTCAACCCCAACAAGTATCACTAATTCAATGACTCTTTTTTTCCCACGCTGTCCCAGTTTCACGGGCACTGGAATGGTAGCCCTCCCTACCACTACTTCACCCGTAGACGTTCCTGGATCGTCGTAGCAATATTCGCGAACCACCATCAACTTCAATTTCTGACCAATAGGATAGCTACTGAAACATATCTCAATATCCTCATTCCACGCTGGCTCTGGCGTTCCAATTCTCCTCCTTGTGCTGCACTCTCTCCCGCTCTCATCGCTCACGATCACGCGATAAATCCCCTTCGAAGAATATGGGATAGAGTTGTTCAGCCGATTAATTTATAAGCTTCATTGATTACAACCTTAATCACATACTCTTCTTCCCAATTATTGTTGTTGTCGTCATCGTAGTAAAATTTATTGTTGCATCTTCTACGTATAGTTGTTATATCATCGTGATCGAATGTCCTAGGATGGTACAAACTTCTTTGTGAAAAATCCATGAAGGAATTATAATTAAAGGAGAGAGGAGAAAAGAAAGAGACGGAGAGAGACTGCTTTAGGTATTTGGTGTATAAATAGTATTAAGACTTTAATACAGGCAAGGTTTTAATAGTTAGACTACTAATCCATTTAAGGGAACTAGTATAGTACCCGCGCGATGCGTGGAAAGTGTTAAGAGAAAAAAATCACAATATAAGCAATGTGTGAATACATTAACTTCATGATAAAAAAAAAAACTGATCTCTAACCCTAAATAAACAAAAACAATGATAAACCAAAATTTCAAAACTTGCAACTTGATACAGCTAATAGAATTAAAAAAAAGTCAAAAACTGATAGAGCTCCTCTTTCATCCAGATTTGAAGGACTGAATATAGAGTTAGGCTCCTAAATCTCTGTCCAAGCCATATAATTAATAAGTTCTTTGTGTTATCCCAATGAGTTGCATCTGAATCTTTTTTCTTGATCAAGTGAAGATTCATTGAAGAGCTAAGGTTGAATCTTTATAAAAGTCGAACAATTTTGGTCTGACAATCGTCCAATAACTCTTGTTCTTTTTTAGTTCAAATAAAATGTCAATGTCTTCTTCGGTTGTGCAGTAAACCAAAAAAATTCATCAAATATGATAACCTTGATGATGTATATATAATATATAGAACAAATTAATAATTCAAATTACAAAATAGGTAATAAGAACCTCTAAGCTGTGTCAATGATTCCGCAATTTTTAATAGCTATCCAAAGCTATAGGGTTAAAGTACCAGAACAAGATCTGATTCTACAGCATTTGGGTTATAGCTGTGGTAAGCTGCCTTTTAAATACCTAGGTGTGCCTCTGGCAAATAAAAAGATATCACTTATTCATTGGCAACCTCTAGTGGACAAGATTACAGCTAGGATCTCCTCATGGACAGCAAAGAACTTATCCTATGCAGGCAGGGCTCAACTTATTCAATCAGTCATATTTGGGGTTCAAGCATATTGTGCTCAACTGTTTTCTATCCCAGCAAAGGTATTGTATTTGATTGATGCTCATTGTAGAAGTTACTTATGGTCATGCAGTGGCACCATTACTAGGAAAGCACTTGTTGCCGGGGATTCTGTTTCTACACCTAAATATGTGGGAGGGCTTAATCTTACTAATACATTCTTGTGGAACAAAGCTGCACTAGCAAAAACCTTCTGGGATGTTGCCAATAAACAAGATAAAATGTGGATTCGATGGATACACATACTATATCAAGGACCAACAGTTGGAAGAGGTGCAGATGCCAAAGCAGGCCTGCTGGTTGATTAGGAAGATATTTGAGGCAAGAAATGTAATCACTCAGCTGCAAAATATCAATCCTGCAAAGAGTGTTATTAGACAGATATACCACCAGCTCTTGACTCCCCAACCTAGATTGTCGTGGAAAGTTATCATGTTTAAGAATGCAGCAAGGCCCAAAGCAAGATTCACAACATGGTTGCTGATGCAAGGTAGGATGTTAACTACTGATAGACTCCTTAAATGGGGAATGCAAGTAGACCCGGAATGTGTTTTATGTCATACAACTACTGAATCCAGGGAAGATTTGTATGTGCACTGTGATTCTGCTAGAAGGATATGGGATAAGTTGCTGGCCTGGATGAAATTTCAACCTTGTTCTGCTATTACCTGGGAGCAGCATACTGAATGGATGATTGCTAATACTCGAGGAAACACTCAAAGAGCCCAAATGTTCAGTAAGTGTGCATAGCATATGGAGGGAGAGAAACTGGAGAATTTTTTAGAAGAGAAGCCGAGAATGGCATATAGTTGCAAAAGAGATAGCTTATGTTATATGTGTCCGAGCCCCACCCAGAATTAAGCATGTTATTCATAGTTTCCCCTTTTAATTTCCTGATTCTGTTGCTCAGATAGTTTATTTGGAAAGGCAAGCTGTGTATAGCTATGCCTCTGCTTTGTAAGTACAATTTTGGAGATTAATAAAAGCCTTAGTTACCAAAAAAAAAATATAATAGCTTTCATGTATCCCCTTCTTTCAAACCCCCTACTCCTAGCCAGCTATCGAACCCCCTCAGAGTTTGGAATACAAAGAATGATGAGTAAGAGTAATGATAACAATTTAAGCATTTCATAAGTTTAATTCTTTACATGAAGTGAAAAGGAAAATAAGAGTCAGAAAAAGCAAAAAAAAAAATGGTCTCTGAGAGGTGCCAAGTAATTTTTTCTATTAGAAGCCTTGTATACAGAGAAATTCATTTTTGTATATATAGAGTTAATTGATGATCATGTGTGCAGCTTCTGAAACATGTAAAGCAAATACTTGTGAAGTGTGACCTCGTCCCCAGCTCAAAAACCATGTTACCTACTTACCTTAAACCAAAATCACTCTTCTAGCCAAACTATTCCACTAAAGGTGAATGCAAACTGAAAAATCTTTTAAATTGTTAGGACTAAAGCCACTATCAAATTGTTAGCAACCAATAATGAAAACATTCGAAGAATATAGGCAACTGTTGTTCAGCCGATTAATATATGAAGCTTCTTGATTACAACCTTAATCACATACTCTTCTTCCCAATTATTGTTGTTGTCGTCATCGTCGTAGCATAAGTTATTGTTGTGTCTTCTACGTATAGTTGTTATATCATTGTGATCGACTGTCCTCGGATGGTACAAACTTCTTTGTGAAAAATCCATGAAGGAATTATAAGTAATGGAGAGAGGAGAAAGAAAGAGACGGAGAGAGACTGCTTTAAGTATTTGGTGTATAAATAGTATTATGACTTTTATACAGGAAAGGTTTCAATAGTTAGACTACTAATCCAATTAAGGTAATAAGTCTGTCTCTTAAAAATCAGTACACGTCACAGGATATGTTTACAACCAGGGAAACTGGAGAACCAATATACAATAAGAGGCATGTTTGAATGTGAGCTCATAACTCATAATGAAATATTACCTTTAAGGAACGTGTACAATTCTTGGAAACTGAGCTATCTTTGATGTAAGCAACTTTTTGGCTCTTGAAATTATCTGGCACACAATCTGTATCATATCTGTAAACAATCTCAACAACCTGCAAATGCTTTTCTGATCAGCCATTTATGCCAAACTTATTGATCAGGAACGGAGGAACAACAGATTAATAATGTCTGTAATCAACAGAAGTCAAAAGCTTACACTTTCAGAAGCATAAAGACAGAGAAGTCCAATTGGAATAAAAACAACGCCTATCAAGAAAAACATTGAAATGACCTGTTAAGAAGACGTAGTCAGAGGACAGAAGTACAATGCCCTGTCAATTTAGAAAAGAAATGGGAATTTCAGATAAAGACTTCTTCTTATTTAGTTACCCATGATGGTGTCAGGACAGGTTTACACGCTGGGAGATTTTGTTGTGTAAACTGATATACAGCTGCAAATGTGAGAAAGAAACATGCCAATATTTAGCCTCTACTTCTATATTTTATAGGTTATGAGTCAAATAGAGCTGCATTACACTCAGCTTGAGAGATAATCTTGAGAGAAATGAAGAAGATCAACCGGAAACTGCTGATAATAACAATTATAACAATAAGGGTAAAAGCTCAAATATGCCAACGAACTATCCGAAATGGCTCATCTATGTCACTCGTTAATAGTTGGGTTCATTTATGTCATTGCCGTGACACATTTGGTTCATTCGTGCCATTAACAGAGCCCTACTACTACCAGATTTTGCCACATGGCGTTATCTAAACCCTTCATTACTTACCAGCCCCACCCTCTCACCCCTTTCTATGAGTGGCATATGTGAGCCATTTCGTTAATTTCAGTGGCATATTTGACCCTTTTCCCAATCCCTTATAATACCCAAATTTCACCATGAAAAGACATACATATTGTTAAAGAACCTAGCACACTTTTTTTTTTAGAGAGGAAATTCTGAAACACCCACAAAAGAGACATTTAACAAGTATTTTGAAAACACAAGAAGTAATTTTCTCTAGTTTAACAATTGGCAGCAGCAATTACAATTTTCTGATTATTTAGTTCGAAACTTCGAATCTACTTGTTAAAGAACCTAGCACACTGAGAGGAAATTCTGCCCATAAGAGCTATTTTTTCTCCTTTGTTTTGTTGGTTTTAATTTACAATATTCATGACGGAAATTTATTCTGATCTATAATATCATCAAACTCTTACTTCATGTGCACTCTCCACCGGTCATAATGAATAAATTTGAAGACTTCCACAGTTTTTCCACTGCGAGATCTATTACTGTTGCTTTTTGCATGTCTTTGAAAATTAAAGTAGTTGCAAGTTCTCTTGATTTGTGGCATATCATGTTCTTCATTACAACAACAACAACATACCCAGTGTAATCCCACAAGTGGGGTCTGGGGAGGGTGGTGTGTACGCATACCTTACCCCTACCTTGCGAAGGTAGAGTGGTTGTTTCCTATAGACCCTCGGCTCTTATTATTAAATCTCTCTGTTTCTGATATCATGTTCTCTATTGTATTATTAAATCTCTCTGCTCTTTGTTTCCATGTCTGATTTGAATCAAAGGAGCTTTATTTCCTCAATAATCTTGATTAGTAATTTGACCTATCATATACCAATTCACTCAAATCATTCACCCAAACTCTTCACAGAATTTAACTATCACGGAAAACCTGCCTCATAGGAAGAACTGAATTTTCTGCACTTTGAACTAACCATTATTCAAATGTCGCCGAACTGGACGTGAACGAGATTCTACAGATTGTGCACCATTTACTGACAATGTACTGGCTCCCTCCACATCCATTCAATCAAATTATTCAGGAGCCCCCAAAAAAATTATCAAAACGCCAGTAGAATCTCTACTCAAGAACCTGCAGCTGGCCAAAAAATCTAGACATGGTAAATTTTACATTCGAATTTCCACTAATTTAGGGTGTGTAAGGTAAGGTTGCGTACAATAGACCCTTGTGGTCCGGCCCTTCCCCGGACCCCGCACATAGCGGGATCTTAGTGCGCCGGGCTTCCCTTTTTATGGTATGGAGGAAAATATTTTCCCAAATTCCATGTTTGGTTGGTCAAAATTTTTGAAAAACAAGTTCATTAAAAATAAGGAAAATGACTTCCCTAGTGAAAGTAGGGAAAACAAGTTCCATAATAGCATTCCACATTGATTGTCTCCTTCCCACCCTCCAACACATTCCCCGCCCCCACCACCCCTACCCGGAGCCAGGTGGTCGCTAGGGGGTTCACCCGAACCCCTTTGCCGAAAAATTACCACGTATATACAAAGTTAAAATTATTTTTTATGTATATATAGACTGTACTCCCTCCGTTTCAAAAAAATTGTCTTAGTTACTATTTGGACAACCAAAGGATATTTTCTTTGACCATAATTTTTCAAATACTTCCTAAATATTTTTGAATTGTTAACTATTGTGACTTATAGTATTTTTTATGTAATTTCTAAGTATGTAAATTTTATATCAAAAAAATTAAAAATTCTATGTCTGAATTCACACCGAATATTAGTTAGTTTGACCCTCGTAATCCGAATCAAGACAATCTTTTTGGGACAGAGAGAGTAGTAGATGTTGAACCCTCTTGGCATATTCGTTTGTTTACTTCTTTATATTTTTGAACCCCTTTTATGAAAATTATGGCTCCGCCAATGACTCCCACCCCCATCCTCCATAGTGTTTGCCTAGATTATATACAAATGTTTTTGGGTATGTTGTTGTTGTATATACAAATGCTTTTGGGATAATATTTTTTACTTACTTATCAAATACCAGAAAATAAGTAAGAAACCTATTTATTTTCCAGGAAAACATTTTCATTCATACCAAACACACCCCTAATCTCGAAGCGCCATAAGGCTACTGAGAGAAATCCATAAAGGGTTTAAGTGTATTAAGCAAATTTGCAAATCCAATAAAAAATTAATCACATTAAAGAGTGAAAAAAAGCTGAATTCTTTGAACCCATCTGCTGTGATCCAAGAATTCAAGCTGGGACTTCTAAATTTACCAAACAACTAACTTCAAAAGATTAACAATATGATGAGCTGCAAAATCAAGATCCAAGAATTCAAGCTGGGACTTCTAAATTTACCAAACAACTAACTTCAAAAGATTAACATTATGATATTGAGCTACAAAATCAAGATTCTAGTTCAATTAAGATCGCTACAAAATATAGTGGAAAGAATTGCACTTTGCAATTCAAAGAGGGTGTTAAAATTCTTATCTGTGAACTAGGTATTTGGAAAATTGAACTAGCACAATGGTTGATATATGCGATTTCCAATAATGAAAATGACTTCCCTAGTGAAAGTAGGGAAAAAAGTTTCACAATGGCATTCCACATTGATTGTCTCCTTACTACCCACCAACACATCCCACACCCAATCCCCCGCCCGCCCATAGCCCCCACCACCACCATTTCCAGGAAAACATTTTCCTTCATACCAAACGCACCCCTAATCTCGAAGCACCATAAGGCTGCTGAGAGAAATCCATAAAGGGTTTAAGTGAATTGAGCAAATTTGCAAATCCAAACAAAAATTAATCACGCTAAAGAGTGAAAAAGCTGGATTTGTGGAACCCATCTGTTATATCCTTGGTGGGCACATAATAAAAAATGCGATCCAATCATTCAAATTGACTTCTTAAATTTTTACCAAACAACTAATCTCAAAAATCAAGATTATCATATTGAGCTACAAAATCAAGATTCTAGTTCAATTAAGGTCGCTACAAAATATAGTGGGGAAAATTGAACAATGAAGGTGTTAAAATTTGTTACCTGTGAACTAGGTATATTGGAAAATTGAAATTGAACTAGTAGTACAATGGTTGATAACTGCGATTATTAATTTATATATGGCGGGAAATTGGAGACTATGGGAATTTGGGTGATTTTGAATAGAAGTTAGTATAATGTGAGAAATTGCTTTTGAGAGAAGAAAAGCACAGTGGGAAAAGGGTTAATACGCATATATACGACTCCGATGGAAGTCTTCCTTTTAATACGCATATATACGTCTCCGATGGAAGTCTTCCTTTTTCGTGCTGTTGTTTCTAAATTCGCACAAACAAGTTACTCGACCCCTTAAGAATATGCACCAATTAATATGATTATTATGATAAAATAGATACTTTATTTATTGATTTTCATGGAGTGTGCAAAGTTAAAAATGGACAAGTGAACGAACGGAGTATTTTTTTCCTAAACAATTGAATTTCTTTTTTTATTGTGCCTTACGGTTTACTACAAGTCAAAAAGTTATTAGTTAGCATTCCTAACAAAGGATTATGATTTTTAGTTTATTTTTGTTATTTTAATTTAAAATTAAGTGCTTAAAATATATTTTCTTATCTTATTAAAACACTTTTTATCTTCACTTAAAAACACTTAAAATAAGTCAATTCAAACAAGCTCTAAGACTATAAGGTTCATAAAATATGAAAGTTGTACCTACTTTTTTTTTTTATGTTACAAGGACAGCTCAATAAATTTGGTTGCTTAAGGTCGGCTCAATGGATTTGGTGACCCAAAGTCAAAATATATTTAAAAATTCTTAAATATTTTTTTAAAATCTATATGATAATTAGACACAAAAGAAGCCTACATCGCTTTGATCTAGTGGTAATAGTGCAACGCATGATGTGCGGGTTAGGCGGTCGTCACCGTATTAAACTCTCCCCTATACAAAAGATATGGTGTTTAAGTGATAAAAGGCAGAGGGTGAACTCATTATCCACCAAATTTTGAACCTTGTGACACTCACTTTAGAGATTTTTTAGTTAAAAAAGATGAGACATAAAAAAAGTTATTTTCTAATGTATGGATCAATCAGATATGACAAAGAAAATAGCTAATCTAGAGAAACTAAGTTGAATAAGAAGTGAATTAAATCCTCTTGATATGGTTACACACTATATTTAGATGAAGATAAATTAGAATTGATGAGGAGAGTAAATATAATATTTAATTTAATATTAGTAGTCATAAATTATACGGTCATTGCCTTTTAAACATATATCATTGATTATCCTGCATCAAAAGTAACCATGGATTAGTCTCATTTTTTAGTATTTCAGTTTTTTCATCATTAAAGGATCTTGAGCCAAACAACATGCCCAAAACTTACAATTTCTACATCTTTTTGTTGAAAGTTTTAATTAAGTTCCATTTGTTACTGGAGTTCTAATTACGTTAGTTTTAAGATAAAATGCAATACCATCATTCAGATTGGGCATTTAAAAGTTGAAACATGAGAGTTTTCCTCTAAAAGTCACTTTTTGCAAGAAATTCTTCTATAAAGAGAATAATTAGTTAATAAGGTCTCTCTAAACTTTTTTTCTTGATGAGATCAAACACCCAAATAATGGCCTTCAGACTGCCGTATATTTTTTTAACCGAATACCTTTCTCTGTCATCTCAGGTCTCTCTTTTTTAGAGAAGATTTTCTACCCCGCCTGCCTATGAAACTCCAGTTGACTGAGGACATAACCTTAGATAGAAAGATTTGGCGATCGAGGACTATGATAGAAGGGTAGTAGGTATTCGAGTTTTGTCGTGTTGTGTGAGAGGCAAGTCTTTCCATCTCATCTTCTCCTTTTCTTAGATATATTATTTTGGTATTGCGTTGATCGTTATCATTATATGTGTATTACTTTGTTGTACCATTTGTTTGTATCTTGATATTTTGGTGCCTTGTTTTTCATGCAACCCTGTAATGATTACGTTTCTTTTGAGTCGAGGGTCTATCGAAAATAGTCTCTCTACCCCGCAAAGATAGATGTAAGGTCTGCGTACATCTAGGGCCGGTCCTGACATTTAGTAGGCCCCTGACAAAATATAAATTGAGGGCCCCTATATAGCAAATAAGAACGAATTTTATCTAAAGGAAACACAAGATCTAATTCCCTTTGAGGCCCCTTTTCAACTAAAATGTATCTTGCTCTGTTGTTAATATTATCCCAATTTCTAGGATCATGAATATCCAACGGGGGAGGGGGAGTGATATCCTCATTAGGTACATTACCATGCTCACTCATATGGTTAATTTCCTCGTTTATATCATTTTCACTCGTATGATTAGTATCTGTATTGATATTATGCTCCTCATTCAATTTTTCATCACATTGTTCAAGATCACCTACAACTGATCCTCCTGAATTTTGACCAGGGTCTACTAGTTTGAAAACAAACTTATCAATAACTCCTCTCTATGATGCTAAAAACTTATCAGCTAACCTTCTTTTTTTCCTTTTTTGACATCCAGATGGATTCTTTTTAGGCAACATATTAACACAATTGTAAGATAATAGGCCAAATGTAGAAAAAGAATAATAGCACTTGGAAAGGATGTCAGCAGCGTATGAGCAACTCCAATGATCAATCTATATTTTAAGTCTGATTCACCATGACACCATATGAACTCTCTGCATAGCTAATAACTAATCAATTAATTCAATTAAAAATATTGAGTACAAGCATAGCTATTTTATATTAGAATACTAGTCTAAATTCCAGTTAATTGAAAATTACATAAACGCAATTGAAAAACTACAAATCAATAACAACAAATTGAACATCAAAATTTTCAATTATCAAAACCTAACATCAAAATTTTGACAGAGTTGAGACTTGGAATCAAATAAATTAAGTATGGACTTGCTGGAAAACTAAAACGGATGGATGGTGGTCGAAATTCCTCCAAAAGAACCAGATCCAAGGACAAACAATGGTGGAATCGGCGGATATGGCGGTGGAAAATAGATATCGTTAATTG
Organism: Anisodus acutangulus; assembly: GCA_029783415.1. Lineage (NCBI taxonomy): Eukaryota > Viridiplantae > Streptophyta > Magnoliopsida > Solanales > Solanaceae > Anisodus > Anisodus acutangulus. The sequence goes on along the minus strand of CM056507.1, from coordinate 20,238,893 downwards.
AGAGTAGGAAAAAATCACAAGTGCACTGGAGAAGAAAAATAAAATAGGAGAAATCTGAAAAGGGTTTTGAGAAATAATTGAATTTCATTGGTAAAGATGAATTTGAAGAAAATAATTAAGAATAGAAGTGAAGAAGACGAAGAGACCGCCCATTTATTTCTCCCTCTCTTTCTTTGCGCTCTCTTTATTTCCTTTCTCTTTCTATGTAATCTCTTCATCAGATACGGATGCTTTTTTTATTTATCTCTTTAATTGATAGATAATTAATTTTTTATGGGCCCAACATATATAATACTAATACTAGTATATGTGTACATGGGATGTGCCCTCTATCACCTCGGAGCCCTGGGCCATCGCCCTAGCCCAACAAGGCAAAAGGCCGATCCTGCGTACGTCCTACCCTTCCCAGAGGCCACTTATGGAATTACACTGGGTATGTTGTTGTTGTCGGTGTTGGGTTGCCGCAAATGAGCTCCGTTTTGAGTGAGTGATGCCTCAAAAACACCGAAACATAGAAGAGAATTCATATCTGAAATTTAAAAAAAAAATCGTTGAGATTTGACATGATTTTAAATCGATTTTATAGTAACTCTCGAGGTTGAAGAAGATTATACCAAACAAAGGATAATAAAGCCATTTTCACTGTCTTCTTCATTTCCCTTTCTATCCCAACAAAACATTAAATAATGGGATTAACTACGCAAGCGAAGTAAGAAAATTACCCATTTCTATATGTTTATAAAATTCACCCATTAAACAATTAAACTACGGAGTTTTATACGTTTGTATACCATCAGGTATATAACTCATAATAATATACCCCAACGGTATACAATAGTCAAAATAGTTGAATCACACTATTATATACTATTAAGGTAGAAAACATGTGAATTGTATAAACAACAGTATACGACATACATACCTACTATGTATTTTTATAAATGTTTTTTCATAATACGTACAAAATGTAATATATTTTTTAAAATTAGTACTTTCGGATAATTAACTTTTATTGCATGGGCATTTTTTGTTAATTTTTTTAAAAAAAATTATCTGACTACCCAGGCGGGATAAGATCACCTCTACCAATTTATAAAGTTCATTTATTAAAAATATTAAACAACATAGTTTTATTCTTTTGTATATCGTCGAGGTATACAACTCACATAATTGTATACCCTGACGGTGTACAACAATCAGGAAAGTGGAATCGCACAGTTGTATGTTAATAAGGTATATAACATGTGATTTTATTCCCTGACAATATATAATGTACATACCTGCTAGGTATTTTTATAAATATATTTTTAAAATAGATATAAATTGTACTCCCTTTATCTCAATTTATGTGTTCTAATTCGAATTTTGAGAGTTAAACTTCTTAACTTTAACTATGAATTCAGACATATATAGAATTTTTCAATTTTTTGAAATAAAAGTTACTTCTTGAAAACTATTAACTATAAATCACAATAATTGATAATTAAAAATATTTAAATGAATATAAAAAATCATGTTGTAGGAACTGAACTTGGTGATATTATCTATGACAAGGATGGACCTTAGGTGATACCAATTAAATGAAGGTATGACCGACTGATGTTGAAAAATCGGTGAGTGAGTAGTGGTTAGGGGTGAAATGCAACTCACACCCAAAGCTAGCTGGGTTTCGTGAAATGCATTGAGGCGCAACAGTTGACTAGATATCTAGGGATAAAGCACATGTTTAGTTGTGAGCCGCAAGAGTGATATCAAACTGAGTCAAACTCTGAATACTAGATATGACCTCATAATAATAGAGCGAAAGATATAAAAGATGTTTGACTCTCAACAGAGGAACTGGTGGTGGAGCAATTTCGGCGTAATCACGGCTTCAACCTATTATCGTTCTTCGTAATCCATCTGAAGCTCCCGGAGATAATGAAGTTGTTGTGGATGATCACAATTATGAGCTTTACTATGACGACCATGGACTTCAAGAAATATCCCTCAAACATATATAATATGTGTATATATACTGTATGAAAAGTGTGTAATAAATGTATATAATTGTGGAAGTATATATTAAATGCATATGTATTGTATGATATACATTTTGACTACAATATGTTTTTTTATTTTATGTAGTCATGATGGCTACTTATGTCCTTGATCCATTTTTATACTGATGTAAAGCCCAAGAAGACCCATTGGAACAATTGAATCTCTTCTTAAAAATGAAAATTTTGACGATTCAGGAAGACTAATTTTATTTTATTTATATACTTTCAACTAATTAACTAATTTAACAATATTTATTTTATTTTATAACAATTTAAGCAACTATTGTATCCATTGATTTTAGGCTCCAATTTTGGTAAAACTTATCCCTCCAAATCCTTCCAACTCTTTCTCTCCCGTCTTTGTTCATACTTCATTGTTAAAACAAATTTTCTCTGAAGAGGATAATTAGTTAATAAGGTTCTCCTAAACATTTTTTCTGAGATCAAGCAGCCAAATAATTGCCTATTTTTGCCAAAACAAAGGATAACAAAGCCATTTTCTCTGTCTTCTTCATTTCCGTTTCTTCAACAGAACATTAATGGGATGTTAAATTAACTACGCAAGCAAAGTCAGAAAATTACCCATGTCTATATGTTTATAAATACATATTTCACCCATTAAACAATTAAGCTACATAGTTTTATACGTTTGTATACCGTTGGGTATATTACTAACATAATAGTATATCACAACGATACACAATAGCCAAAATAATTGAACCACACTATTGTATACTATTAAAGTAGAAAATGTGTGAACTGTATAAACTGACGGTATACAACATACATATCTGCTATGTATTTTTTATAAATATATTTTTCAAAATAGGTACAAAATGTAATATTTTTTTAAAATTGGTATTTTCGGGTTTTTTATTGCATAAACATTTTTGTTAATTGTCGGAAATAATGGGAATTTTTACCTGACTACCCAAGCAGAGTAAGATCACCTCGACCCATTTATAAACAACACGTTTTATATATTTTGTATATCATCCAGGTATACGACTCACATAATTGTATACCCCGACCGTTCACAACAATAAGAAAAGTTGAATCGCATTGTTGTATGTTATTAAGGTATATAACATATGAATTGTATATACCCTCAATATACAATGTACATACCTATTAGGTATTTTATAAATATTTTTTTCAGTTAGATATAAATTGTATTCCATGTGTTCCAATTTATACGTCTCATAATTCGGATTTTGTCAATTAAACTTCTTAATTTTAACGATGAATACATATATAGAATTTTTAAGTTTTTTTCAATGAAAGTTACTATTTGAAAACTATGTAAAAAGTACTATATATCACAATAATTAACAATTAAAAATATTTAAAAGACATATAAAAAATCATGTTATATGGACTTGAATCTGGTGATCTATCTATGACTAGGATTGAGCTTAAGTGGAACTAACTAAGTGAAGGTCTTACTAATTGATGTTAAAGAATTGGCATGATGAGTTATGGTTAAGAGTGAAATGCAACTCACACACAAAGCTAGTTGTTTTTGTTGGGTTCAAAACATATAAGTAGACACAACGGAAGTTTAAAATTTTGTTCTACTTACCCCAACAATTTCTTCTTGTATGATTATATGACAATCAAAACCTGTAACATAAAACTAGAACACTTACAGGTTGTATTAGCTGGAGTCTTTACTTAGGGAGTACACACGACTATCCCTTCGACTGCAAGCACTATGCTACGGTGTATTTCTCTGTCAAGAAAGACAGGAAATCTTGGCAGAGGTTTGAGAGAGTTTCATCCTAGACTCTAAGTCTAGAAAGTTTATAGAATTGGTGTGTTTAACTTATGGGGTTTAGTGTTGTTTATATAGGGAGAATTAGGTCAACATCAGATTAGGGTTGGGCTCTAAGCCTGACCAAAAAACCGAGGTGCAATGGGCCAGTCTGACTGGGCCCACTATCGGGTCGGCGTCGTGGCGTAGCCTAGCAGGTACCGCAACGCCTTATGTAAAATTATGCTTCCCGTTTTCATTTAATATATATATTCACCACATTAAATCCAAAATCTAATTTTTGATTTAATTAAATAATTTTCATCTAATAGAAATTATCCCATAGTTATTATCAATTTAAATATTTTGATCCCAAATCGAATATTTAATACTTTCTCAATACACTCTTAGATAGAAGAGACAATCGACATAGTGTGACCCTATAGGCCTTCATATATCAACACTAATCCAATTAAGGTCCATACGGAACTCCTAGACTCATACTGCATTTACCTAACTCAATATATGAAGTACGTTTACATGAATCCAGCAAACATAACCTTTATGTGAGATGATAAATTCATTTCATTCGCGACTCACTCAATCAAGCTTAGGATTTGTCATATGTCTATCCAAATGGCTCGATCACTTTATCTCATCTATATTAGTCGACAACTAGACCATATTCTAAATATGTCTCTTGCATTGGCCAATGACTTGGTCGACCTAATATCACTGAGAAGTTGAGTGCTCTCTCGAATATCCAATCGAGGAATGAATCCTATTCTTGGCTCAATTAACACCTTAATTTACATCATAATACGCCCAACACAAGCCGTATCTTATCCTATAAGGAGTTTAAGCTTAGGACCCTGGTCAGAGTACATTACTCTGTAAACAAGATGCGTATTGACCTCAAGTCAAAGGACCTTTATATCCCACACACTGATAACACTCTAGACATGTCTAACAAATAGTTTATCAGCGGGGTATATCAATACTTTTCAAAAGTATCCATGTGTCCATCACTAGTAACCATTACTAGTAGTAGGTGAGACATACTACATTCTCTAAGAATGTGATGCAGACCACATGTCACCTTATAACATATCATTGATATCATATTCTCGATGATCATTAGTCGAGGCTATTTTAGAGTTACGCTCTTTCATCAATATCTCACTCTATTAATGACAATGTAAGCTCAAGGAATGCACATTAATGAATAATTACAAACAATTAAATAATAATTCAATAATCGTAAATGCCATAAATATTAATCTTATTAATAATATGAATGTGTTCAAGTACATTTGTCCCTAATAATGATTGTCTCTAGGACATACATACTTTCAGGTTCTTCTTGAAATGCGCTAAGGCAAAATAATTTACTGGAGGGGTAAAACATGTGTTCCGTTGAGGGTTTCAAGAGCGATACCAAATTTCGGGAAACTCTCAATACTATATATGACCTCAAAATAACGCGGGAGGAGGGGAGAGATATTAAAAAAAAGTCGTTTGACTCTCAAATTTCATATACCGCCATGTGAATTGGGATAAAAGAAGTAATAATTTTTAAAATAAACATTTTCAAACAGTTTTTTACTGCATGGATATTTTTGTCAATTTCCCAACATCGATTAACCATAAAACTTGAACATTTTAATTGGGCTGATTGCATTAGGTCGAAGCATGATGCTTCAGTTGGTCATTTTACAGGGACAAAGACATAAATGGTCATTCGGGTGAAATTATTGACACCAGATAACTCAAGAAGCTTAAAAGACATTCTTAGTCTTTTTAAAATAATTTCATTTCGTAGCTTTTTCTCAACTAATTCCATCATGGGTATAGAAACGGTATCATTATTGTATAGAAAATGTATCAATATTGTATATGTATAGAAAATGTATTATACTTATAGGAATTGTATCATTATTATATAGATTATTTATCCCTATAGTATCTCTATAAATTTGTACCGTTGATGTATAATAAATATATAATCAACGTATATTCACTAATTATGCACATATTATATAATTACTATACACATACTATACATATTTTAGAGATATTTTATAAAGAACACAATTCAATACCCGACGACCTTGCTTCACGCCACGACAAACCCAACGCCCGCTCCATTAACTGTCATCCATGTAACCAAATTTTCTTATTTGTATTTTGAAGAACTATTATATCTTTTCCTTTAAAATTCCCTAACACAGAGGACACAGTTACAAGGTAAGACCAACTCACACGGTGGTAGGGATGGCAGATGGGCCGTTTGGACTGAAGTTCGGCGAGTCAAAATGTGTTGAATCAATAGACGAGTCAATGTCTAACCCGCCCAAAGCTTACATGGGCTAAGATGTGCGGGTCAAGATGGGTTAAATGATGGGTCATAACCCAACTTGACCCATTACTTTTACAAATTTCAAACTTATCTTCTATGATTTTATTTTATTTTGTATGATATTTGATTTTTCCATATCTTTATTTTTAAAATAAGATTTTTTTTTATAATTGCAAAAATAAATATATAAAATAATTGGGGGCGGGGGTAGTGGGCTAAAATTTTTTTTGTATAAGTAAAATAAATATATAAAGTAAAAATTTCGAGGGGGTGGGGGATGGGGGTAAGCAATTTTTTCTCATTTTTTATAAAAAGTTTATAAAAGTAAAATAAATATATAAAATAGAAAATTTGGGGGTGGGGTGAGAGGGCGGGGATAGTGTGTGGGGGTGGGGGTGGAATGGGGTAGGTGTGGGTAAGATGGGGGTAAGAATTTTTATATTTTTATAAATTAATTATAAAAGTAAAAATATATAAAATAGAAATTTGAGAATGGGGTAGGGCGGGGGTGAGGGTGGATGGGGGAGAGGTAGGTAGGGATGGGTAGGGAGGTAGGGCATGGGGGGGAGTAGGCAAGGTAGGGGGCAGAGCTGTGAGGGTGGTTCAGTGCTTGGGTGGAGGTTGGTGTAGGGGAGGGGTAGGGTGGATGGATAGTGTGGTGGGTGGTTAGGGTGAGTTCGTGTATTTTATTGTTCCGAAATAATAAAGATTTTTTAAAATAATTATTTATAAACAAAGATTTTAATCTAGAGTGTAGTTCTAATCATTAAGATTGAATATTTTAATGGGTCAAGTTTGAACATCATCATGAGTTCATTTGTGTTGTTTTATGATGGGTCAACTTGAGCTAACCCAAACCAACCCATCATCAAAATTAGTCTTGTCCAAACCAATCTATCATCAAAATCACTATTGCCCAAACCCATGAAACCTTGGACTGGTCATTTGGGTGTGGGCTAATTTTGCCACCCCTACGTGGTGGTGAGCTTCTTCTAAATCAAGCTTACAAACTCTTATTTGCAAATAAACTTTGGTAGAAATCAAAGATGTGATCTTTTATCTTCAGTCATACACCTTATCCCAGCACTTTTAACATCATTCCGACAAATACTTGGGCTCTCAACTGTTTTGATAGACTCAAGATTAGACTTTTTCTGAATTATCAAACATGGTTCAGTCTTCGTTTAGAATTTTTTGTCTGCAGCAGAAAATGTGGGCGAGTGTAGACCTGATTTTAGATTTTAGTTATAACCTGTTTTTATTTTGGGTCTAAAAGTTATTTCGGGTCATTTTTTAAAATTTTGGCTTTTTGAATTTTTTTCTTTTTTGTTGACGGTCACACCACATTTTTTTTTCATTTTTATATGGATTTAAAGCCCAGGAAGACTTATTTCCTCGATCAATTGAATCCTTTTCTTAAAAATAAAAATTTTACACCCCATAACGAGTTAGAAACACTAATTATATTATTTTTTTATAGATACTTTCGAATAATTAACTAGTTTAACAATACTATTTTGTTTGTAGCAATTTAAGCAATTATTGTAACCCTTGATTTTAGGCTCCAATTTTGGTAAACTTATTCTTCCAAATCCACCCAAATTTCTCTCATCCTTCAATTCATCCGTACTTGAACCCAAAACACTCAATTGGTTCATAGTTAAAACTTAAAACAAATTAGAGATCTGGGATTCGTAGGAGTTTTGGAGTTTTAAGTGAGAAATCTATTATTAAATTGATTCTATTAGATATTCTCTATCAATTAAATTAATTTTTTTGTGATGAAAATTCAAATGGGTGTTGACCGATCTTGATGAAACGACTCGATGGGTTGATTTTGATGTTTGGGTGCATTCAGAACTTATTTGAATTGGTTTTGATATAAGACAAAATTAGTATAGTTTGATTGTGCATGTCATATGTATATTAATGTATGCCATCTATATATCATATATATATATATGTCACGTGGATAAGTATTATATACAGAGATACACACGATACAAATATGAGTATATGACATACAAGTTACACATGGTACTGTTCTTCTTCAATCTTGAAGTTCAATCCAAAAGCTTATCAAATATACACCAAGTCATCCCAAACTGAGATATAAGCTCCTCAAGACATTCACAAGATCTTGGAACAACACCCAATAAAAAATTCTAGATTTCACAAATCTTAGCTTTAAGAATCATAAATGACAGTTGATTATGGCTCTTCACGTTTTAATCATCAAAATAAAAATCTCAATGAATCAAGTTTCTGTTGGATATAATTGTTGGAGTCAAAGCAGTACGGAAAGTAAATAAATATTACAAGTATTCGAAAGGATAAATTAACAGCCAAGATTATAATTGTCGCAAGCTTGTTAAGTCTTGAATCTTGATAACCTGAAATCAAGAAACACTAAATCTGGATTGTTACAACTGTGGCTGAGTCGAGAGATGACTCTCTGTCTTTAAGACAAGATTGCCCCGTATATATGCTTTTACGTTAGCGGGCAATAGTCTCCAAGATAAAACAACAACTAATCAATACTACAAAGCAAATAGGTTGATTCTAACGAAGAAAACAAACATGAAACAACTTGCTGAAGAATGGAAAATTTAGAGGAAAAGGAAGAGTTTCTGTTCTTTTCTTCCTACTGTTCTCTTATCTTTCTCCACTTTTTTTTTAATCCTCTCCCTCAAATATGTTTCAGGTCTCAATATATAGCGTTTAGGATGAGGAGAGGTGTTAAGAGGTCCTTTAAGAGATGTAGTCATGGCTAGAAACGTTTTGCACTTAATGCCATGAACTGTTGGTTTTCTGGCTGCTGACAACATTCCTGAAACTCCAGGGACCAAACTGTAAATACTAAACAGTTTGCGGTCCAAAAGATAATATCAGAAGAAGCCCAGCAGCCCCAGACCAGACAGGCGGGCGGCAGTGACGTGCGTGTAGGGCTAGCCTCAAACCCAAGCACACATAGGTCCTCCCTCCTTCAAACACATGAGTTACCCCTTGGGGTCCCAAACCCTTATCAATTTTTTAGGCTTATAAAAAGAACAATTCTTCATTTCCCACTGATGTGGTAGATTTGTCTCACATCATATTTCCATGCCTCAAACACCTTACTTTGTGGACCAATATCTCTTTCATTTCTTAACGAAATTTGACGATCCTTGACCCTACGGTCATCTACTCACTTAGTAGACTAGACACGTCTGAAGAGACAAAGCCTTCAACATGCGGAACCCTAGTGTTTAAGTCATTAAATATGGGTGGATGCAATCCTCACCAAAGACAAATTTCCAACAGTTTCTAGTAACAATTAGTGATTCTTCGCTTCAAAATTTTCTTTAACTTCAAATTTGGAAGCGAAGAACACACAACAGTAGGAATTATGAGTTTTTTAACTGCTACAACTCCCGAATCGATTTGTAATCTCGAATTAGATTTTGTGAAAATTTTGAAAGAGAAGTAATGAAGGAGGAGAAAAGATTAAAATCCCTAATTTTATTTATGAGTTTTGTTGGAGGTCGTGTGTAATATGTAAAAATTTCACCAATATTTTATTGGAAAAGTATCATTTTTTTTAATAATTAGGGGTCTAATAAGTATATTTTTGTACATTTCCCTTAAAAAATAGAGTGAAATCCGTTTTACCCCTTAACATTTTGAGTTTGGGAAACAATACCTCCTTCACATTTTGAATGGGACAACAAATCCTTTTGATCTTAAATCAATGGCTAGAAATGAGTTGAATTATTTCATATATTTTTAAAATGTCAAAAACTACCTTCAATTAATATGAATTATTTATATAAACTCTTTTCAATAATAATAAAAAGTTAAGCAATAGCATTGTACATTAAATTCCATACATTTTTCTTTTGATATTTGAAGTTTCATTTTGTTGCATAAATTTTTATAGAGCTTTAAATTATCTTAATCTTATTTATTTTGTATTATTAGTATTGAAAATTTTATTCGATGGGACCAAAAAGAAGAAAATCTTTATTTCAATTAGTCTCTTTTGTATAAAAATTATTCTATTTTCGGACCAAAGAGAACAAAATCTTTATTTCAATTATTTTTGTATAAAAATTATTCTCTTTCCATATCATTCTTACATATCATAAGCCTAATAATTTCCAAAAAATACAATGTCAAAAATGACTTTCAATTTATGATCGCCTTTTATACTCTTTTCCGATCAAGAATGAAAAATTACAGAAAAAAACATTCAACAACAATGATATAAATGAGTAAATTTTATTTAACAATCTTAAAATTTTGAGATTAAGAAATAATACCTCTCCCATCTCTTGTATTATGAGATAAAATCTTATTTGAATTAATATTTTCAAAAACTTTAAATATTGTATCAATTATTAACTATATTTATATTGGAGATTATTACGCTTTATTTAAAATATTTACCTTTAAAACTTTGAGCATGCAAGTAATAACATGAAAATAAGAAAATGCTTTACAAAATTTAGTTGTTGTAGTAAATTTTTAATATTAATAATAATATAAATAACAAGATGTACCAAGACCACTTTAAAATAACAATATACCATGAAGCCTAATTGCCAGGTTTTAAAAATCTAATGGAAAAAGAAGAAGAAAACATAGATATATGAATTTTAATTATAAAATTATCATTACAATATTTTTAATTACTAAAAAGTATGTCACAATTTATACTATAGATGGTCGTTTTTGACACTTTTATATATATGTAATAATCCAATTCATTTCTAGCCATTGATTTAAGATCAAGGGGGGTTTATTGTCCTATTCAAAATGTGAAGGGTGTATTATTTTCCAAACTCAATATGTTAAGGGGATAAATTAGACTTCACTCAAAAAAATATTGAGTATATTAGTGCTTTCCTACTAATGGGGTCAATTGATTTTGTAGTTTTTTCTTATTTTTTAATTTTCTTTATTTTTTTTATCAAAGATCTTTATTTTTAAACATAAAAAATATGAAAGTAACATACAAATTTTTTTGCTCAACCATTTTCTTCTATAAGTTATAAAAGGCCATGATCACCTTTTCTCCTTCGGATGATAGTTTTATCAGTGGGATGATATACGCAATGTAAATGATATTCCACTAATGTGTGAAAATAACCACTTTTAATGTTTCTGTTTAAAATCTAATCACAATTTAAAAATTAGTACATTGTTAGTAAAACCCTAAACTTCACCCACTTCTCTTCTCCATGCTATTCAAATTGAACTATAGCCCAATGACGTGAAATTCGAATTGCCATCTTCTTCTTCTTAGTGGTCAAAGTTTGATACAAATATGAATTGAACTTTAGATCAACGGCCGGAAATTCGAATTACCACATTTTAAACTTAAATATAACTTTAAATAGTCAATCAATTAAACTATTAAAAAAATTAAATTAAAAATGTTAATATTTAGCCAAGGATGATTTCCCAGTTTTATAGCAATCCATATAAGTCATGTGAAACATGGGTCCGACTCATCCTTATCCAGAAAGGAGGAGAAGGGACATAGTGTATCTGTTATTTTATAGTAACTCCCAAGCCCTTACGTGCCACCACGTTGCTCGTGGACAGGAATCGCTCCAATCATAATATTCATTCCGTTTCAATTTATATAATATAATAAATTTATGATCTAAAATAAGATAGATATTTATGTGATCATAGATTATCTCATTAAATATAAAAAATAAAACTTAAAATTTAATTATTATTATATAAAAATTTATATCATTTTAAAAAAATTAATTAAAAAAAAGTGTAGTATAAAGTGGAAAATTGGAAAAGAGGGAGTACTATTGAACCCCACAAAAAAAAATATAAAGTTTGATAGCGTATTAAAACTAAAACAAGTGAGATTCAAAATCAATTCAAGAAAGAGTATAGACAGTGTGGTTTCTTCTGAAAATAAAGGAGGGTCCTTGTGTGCAGCGTGATAATGGTCTAATTTTTGAAATCAATTGAGTTATCATGATTTATTTCCTTCACAGACCTGTCAGATCAGAGTGTGGGGCTCCTGGGGCGGGAGATTCCACCTTTTAAAATTTAGAGTAAGAAAGAGTATAGACAAGTGGGGACCTACACATTTCAACTAGCAAGCGAAGCCCCTGTCGGCAAGGGAGTCTAACTGTTCACGTGTCGTGTCCAAAATTATCACCTGGCTGTTTCATTGCTATTACTCTTTCTCCGCCCCTTTTGTTCTTAGCAGCGTGGGACAAACGATAAAAATCTAATTCGTAAGCTAGTGAAAATGTTAAGGTACTCCTTTCGTTTTAATTTAAGTATTTTATTTTTTATATATAATAAGTTTACTTTGAATATTCTCTGTAACAAGTTTAAAATTATAATTTTTTTGAAATATTATATCTAATTAAATTAAAATATTTAAAAATAAATATTTATATTTAATTAAATTAAAATGCTTAAATTGAAACAGAATTACCTTAACATTCTCACTAAGCTGCCGAATTAGATTTATCGTTTGTCTCACGCTGCTATTTATATTTAGTTTACCTACGTGGAGAACAAAAAGGGCTGAGAGTCCGGAAAGCTCCTCTACTTCCCCAAATAATTATTATAGTGATAGACAAAGCTTTATAAAAAGGTCCTCTCATAAATTATTTAATACTAGAACTCTAGAAGTAGTAAGTAACAATGTCCTAATAATTTTATAATTATATACAAAAAATTAAATGAAGGAGGAATACAATCGAAAATCCTATAAACTTCTCTCTAAATTTCATTTAAATATTTGAAATATGACATATTTTAATTTAGTATATCTAAATATATACGTAAAGCATTTTTACTAAATATTTTCACTTTAAATTTTAACTTTTTTACGTGTGTTATCAAGCGCTCATTACGTAGTCACATAAAAACATGTTACCTCATTTCGTTATATATACCAGTATCAATTGAAATATGTCTGATATTTTATCTCTTTATAAATCTAATGCGCATAATTAAAAGGAGTGTCAATTGAAACATGGCTGATGTTTTACCGCTTATTGAAGTTAATGCGCATAATTAAAGGAGATGTCGTATTTTAATTGATTAACTTATTTACCTAATGAACGCTTGAAATACTCAAACACATGCAATATTTTTATAATTTTTTAGTCAGAAATATTTAATAAAAGTAATTTATCATGAGTTCAGATGATATATCGAAATATGTCATAATTCAAAAGTTTTAGGTAAAATTTATTGAATTTTATGAGGCTATAGATTCATTCAACCTTAAATGAACCAAACCAATAAGAGTTTATAAATGTTGTAAAGGAAAAAATACATTATATCTAATTGATTTAAATTGTATGATTAAATTTTTTAAGTGAAAATAAGTGGGACCTTAAAACCTTTTCATTCTTTAGAAAAGTTAATTCTTATAATAATATGTCGTTAATACTTAATAGCAAATTAACAGTAACTTTAGAGGGATCTTCCATATGAAAAAGTATCAATCTTTTGGAACATAATAGAGAAAAGACATATTATATTATCCAAGATAACACCGTAGACAATTTTTTAATATTACTTTCCACACACCTTATATCACATCAACTATTTAATAATGGTGGTATCCGTGGAACTTGAATATCCACAAATCTCCAGTGTTAACAATGACGAAAGATCTTGGTGAATGAGACAGAAGTCATAATAGTAGTACTAAAAACAAAATTAATTAGCTATTAAACTCATTTTCCTGCTCTCCTTCACCAGCTAATTATTAAATTTGGAAAGACTTTTGGATGTTATTTATACTTACTTATATTATACTCCTATATGTATTACAGTTTTCACCCTTCGTTTGGAAATTGGAAATAGAGTTTAGTTACGTTGATTTAATAATTTGCCATTAATACTTAATCAAAAGCTATTGATGAGGGTACGAAGGGTAGAAAATGTTTTACTTGGTGGACTCGTTGTTTATAGGTAAACTATTCAATATTTAAAGAAAATATTTCTTCTAAACAGCTACTTTCATTTGTTGGCGCAAGACATTTTCTTTTATAAATTCCTATTTAAACTCCATATATTTGTTTCAATCAAGACCTAAATATATTTTCAAAGTTTTATATTAAGATACATCAGCAAAACACTATTATCATAACAGTATCTACTTTATATGGTTACTAGTTAGTATCAACTACCTTCATACCCAATTAATTCCTTGTATGCCTAATTTTTATATTATTATTCATATATCATTTGCCGATGATCTATCAGAAACAAACTCTCTACTTTCTTAAGATAAGGATAACGTCTGCAGTCACACTATTCTCTTCAGATCCCATCTATGAAATTAAACTGAGTTTGTTATTGTTGTAATTCATGTATTATTAATCATTGATTTATAATTTTTACATTACTATTTTCTGCATAATTTGTCTACAAATCAAACTATCCTGATCAATCTAGCACTATGGGAATACTGAAAGATAGAATAATTTCCCTTGGGGATTCCTTTCATTATTCACAATATATATAGTTGTACAAAGGTTGATTCCTAATACAATTAGAATCCTAAGTTACCTTAAATATACATCTATCATAATTACAAAATATACAGAGAATATTCGGAGAATATTCGCTAATACTCCCCTCAGGCGGGCGGAGGAGGCCGAACGCTAAGGCTGGATCGGAAGTCGGTGAAGAACTGTCGCGGTAGTCCCTTTGTGAAGATGTCTGCATACTGATAAGAGGAAGGCACGTGTAAAATTTTGACCTGACCACGAGCAACCTTCTCTCGCACAAAGTGGATATCCATCTCAATATGCTTAGTCCGCTGATGTTGGACCGGATTATGAGATATATAGATGGCAGATATGTTGTCACAATAGATTATAGACGCCTTGCGGAGTGGACACTGGAGCTCTAAAAGAAGATTTCGGAGCCAACAGATCTCAACAACTACATTAGCAACACCGCGATATTCTGCTTCAGCACTCGAACGGAATAGTGTAGCCTGCCTCTTGGCGGACCATGAGATAAGATTATCCCCAAGAAATACACAGTACCCTGAGGTGGAGCGACGTGAACCGGGCATCTCGCCCAATCTGCATCCGTATGCAAGTAACTTGGTCAGCGCAGGGGTATAAGTGTAATCCAAAGTCTAGTGTGCCCTTAACGATCCGATAATACGCTTGAGGGCGGCAAATGGGACTCTCTGGGGTCGTGCATGAACAGACACACCGCCGAACGACATATGTAATATCGTGCCTAGTGAATGTAAGATAATCAAGAGCACCGCTAGACCCGATATAGAGTGGGATCAAACTGGCGCACCGTCATTGGCACTAAGCTTGGATCTGAGTCCACCGGAGTTGGCATAATTTCACAATTTGCCATCTTGGCCTCAGACACTATCTCTTCTCGCATACTTACGCCGACATAAGAACATAGTGGTCTGCAGATCTGGTTACCGATTAACCCAAAAATAACTTAGCTTGCCCAAGTCACCATAGCAAATTCAGTTTGAGTAGAGCAATGATTTTATTCTTCAAACCGTCCGATGAGGCAAGAAGAACAATGTCATCGACATATAATAGCAAATATGCAAAGGTCGCTACCTCGGTGAAAAGTGAAGAGAGAGTTATCACACCGCTACATACAAAACCAATCTGCAAAAATACCGCAAAACGATCATACCAAGCGCGGGGTGCCTGTTTGATCCATACAATGACTTTACGAGACGACACACAAATCATGAGTCAGCTGGATGAACAAAGCCAGAAAGCTGATGCATGTACACAGTCTCTTTCAAATCCCCATGAAGGAATGCATTCTTGACATCAAGCTGATGAATTGGCCAATGCATGCCCATAGCAATACTGAGAACAGTCCGAATAGTGGCCGGTTTAACAAACGGACTGAATGTCTCACCATAATCAATACCCTCTTGCTGATTAGTGCCATTGGCGACTAGTCTTGTCTTATACCTCTCTAAGTCACCACTGTCTCTGAACTTGTGCCGAAATAGCCACATACACCGGATAATATTCACACCTTCGGGTCTAGGTACCAAATCCCAAGTGTTCTGCTTGGTTAAAGCGTTAAATTCCTCGCACATGGCCGCATTCCAATTTGGGTCCAGTTTTGCTAGTTTTGGATTTTTTTGGAATGGGTGATAAGGTTTGTGTGGATAGATTGAAGTGAACCTTGGATTTGAAGATCCCGTGTTGTGCACGAGTCTCCATACGATGAGACGGCAGTGGCGGTGGATCGGTCAGGTTGCTTTGGTCCATCGTTACGGACCGATGAAGCGTGATTCACCGGATGGTTTACGTGACTCGACCAGGGTTGTAGGGGTGAGCGGAGTCTGTTGGGGTGGTGCTTGGGACGATGGCGAGACTGCCGAACAGTGAAATTTCTTGTTGGTATAGATTTTGGATGATCGGGGATGCACTTGGTTCATCGAGAAAGATGTAATCGGTGGTCCAAATTTCGGAGATTTGAAAAAGGAAAGGTTGTCTCATCAAAGGTGACGTGACGGGAGATGATGATTTTGCAAGTAGCAATGTCATAGCACAAGTAGCCCCGATGATTAGGAGATAGACCAAGAAAGACACATGGCAGAGTGCGAGGTGCAAGTTTGTGAGGTGCAGTGGAGGCCATGTTGGGGTAGCATAAGCATCCAAAAATACGTAGGTGATCATATGATGGTAGCCTACGGTATAAGATTTCGGTAAGGGTCTTGTTTTGGAGTGTGCTAGTTGGTAAAATATTAAGAAGGGATTCTACCATTTTGACAGCATAGACCCAAAAAGGCGGTGGTAGGCAGGCATGAAACAGAAATGTGTGAACCATGTTATTGATGGTACGTATAATTCTTTCAGCCTTTCCGTTTTGGGAAGAAGTATAGGGACAAGAAAAACGGAAAACCATACCTTGTTTAGAACAGAAATTGTGAAATGTCGAGTTATTAAATTCACGTCCATTATCACATTGGAATGATTTGATAGATTTTTCAAATTGTGTTTTAATGAATTTGTGAAACTCGAGGAATTTTGTAAAAACTTCAGATTTGAATTTCAGTGGGTAAATCCAGACAAAATGTGAAAAATCATCCAAGAATACTAGATAGAATTTATGACCCAAAGAGCTAACAATCGGAGATGTCCACAAATCAGCATGAACAATATCAAAGGGAGAAAAAGTAACAATGTTTGATGACATAAATGGAAGACGAGTATGTTTGCCTAGTGGACAAGAAAAATAGTGTTGGGCAATTTTTCCATTATTACATTGAATACGCTTAGAAGTCCTAAGAAAAGTAAAAACTGGGTCTCCGGGGTGTCCGAGTCTGTTGTGCCAAGTGGAGGGAGAGATTGCCGCAAGGGATAGAGGTGCTTGCGGTCTGACAGCGGAAGATTGAGTGAATGGTAGAGGTCTCCCACACTATTGTGGCGTGTAAGAATTTTCCCCGTATTGAGTTCTTTCACAGAAAAACCAAAAGGGTCAAATTCGGCTGCATACGCACGTAATTATTGCTAGTGAATTTTCTAACAGAGATTAAGTTTTTAATGATGTTAGGTGTGTATAGGACGTGGTTTAGAGAAAAAGGCGGGTGTGTATGTTTGGTGTGTGTGTTACCGTAACCTTCAATTGGAATGCGATGACCATTGCCGACAGTAATAAATTGAGGACACTTTAATCGACGTAGTTGAGATAGGTTACCTGACGATCGGGTGAGGTGAGATGTGGCTCCGGTGTCCATGTATCAATTGTCGTCGGGCTGTTGAAGGTTCACGGTGGTGTAGGCCTGGCCCAAATCAGTCGGGGACAGGGCCTGGCTTCTTCTTCTTGCGATTCTTCTTTGTCTTTGTCTTCTTTAGTCTTCTTCTTTGGTGGTACAACCGGTGGTGGTGGTGGTGGTGGTGTTGTTCTTTGTTGGACATCTTTGTGATGGTGGTTCTTCTTTGGCGGTGGTGTTGCCATCCCGTCAACGGCTAACGCCTTTTGATTATGTTCCTCTTGTTTAGCACGTCTAGTTTCTTTCAACAATAGTTGTGAACGTGCCTTGTTGAAACTTGGGAGAGGGTCGGCTTGTTGAATCATTGTTGCGAGTGTGTCATATTCACCTTTCGGTAAACCCGCAACAAGTTGAAGCACCATCTTGGTTTCTGAAACAGAAGTTCCGACGTTGGATAGTTGATCGGTTATGAGTTTCAGTTGCTTACAATATTCGAACATGTTGTTAAAATTCTCGAGGCGGGTATTGTTGAATTGCTCTTCCAAATACACAGCCCGAGTATTTTTATTGTCCTGAAAGATTTCTTCTAGCCGGACCCAAAGTTCACGTGCCGTAGCACCTGTTTTCATGATAGTGCTCAATAGGTCTTTGGAGCTGGTGCCGTAGATCCATTGTTTGACGATGGAGTCAAGACGACGCCAGATTGAGTCCAGAACATCGCGGACGAGGAAACGATTTGTCAATGTGATCGAGCACGCCAGATGCACATGCATGAATGTAGAATGGTTCCATCCACATGGAATATTGACAGTCTTCTTGGTCAAGAATTATAGGGATAAAATTCTTGATGTTGTTAACGGCGAATGCCTGATGAAAAGAAGATCTTGAACGTTGAGAGGGGTTTTCAAGTGTGCCAAAGGATGAAACGAAATTTGTGAGGGAAGACATGGTTGTTGCTTTGTCGAGGAAGGGAATTTCTTGGTTTGGCCGAAATATGGAGGAAGAAACCGTAAGAATTTTTTTTCTTCAAAGGAAAGCAGTAAAAATTCTGATTTCTACTGAATGAGGATTTAGGTTTTAGGCTCTTGATACCATGAAAGATAGAATAATTTCCCTTGGGGATTCCTTTCATTATTCACAATATATATAGCTGTACAAAGGTTGATTCCTAATATGGTACGAATCCTAACTTACCTTACAAAGGTTGATTCCTAATACAATTAGAATCCTAAGTTGCCTTAAATATACATCTATCATAATTACAAAATATACAGAGAATATTCGGAGAATATTCGCTAATAAATACAAATGCAATTATTTTTCTGTTTTAGCTACTGAATTTTGCTAAGAAGTTTGCAAAGTGTCTTGAGACAAATATTTAAAGGACCATCGTGTTATAACTTATAACCACGCTTGATTTTATTAAAATATCTCTTTTCATTAATCTACCAAAACGCCAAAAGAGACTTCATCAATTATGGGAAACCAAAAAGAAACAAGAAGAAACTAATCATGTTGTACTTGAAGGTTTTTGTTGGGTTGTTGTACGCAACGGATATTGAAAATTTGTTTCAAATCCAACAAACGTAGAACTGTTTGACTATAGGATAATTTTAAACTGTAAACATAAGACTTGAATGGTACTTACATGCTTACAATATCTGAAATCTTTATCAACTGTGAGTGCGCATGCGAATGCCCTTTTGATTGCAAGCTCAAAGCTTCAATGTATTCCTCCTTTGGAAACTAGGAAATCCGGCAGAGATGAATCTCTAAGACTTAGAATAATGATATGAAAATCAAGTGTATTGAATAATGAAGTGTATGTTTGAATTTATATGTGAAAAATTAGGTCAAACCAGATTAGAGTTTAACCTTGAGCCTGGCCCAAAATTCGAGACAGATTAGGTCATGGCGCCGCGGCCCTATGGTGTGGGCGTTACGGCGCTGACGTGGCCCTACACTGTCTCATTTTATTTTCTGCACATTCTTAATTAAATCTAAAATCCAAATTTGACTTAATTAAAACAATCATTATTCATTTAAATATCTCGATTCTAAATCGAATATTTAATACTCTCTCAATATATTCTTAGATCGAAAAGACAATCGACATAGTGTGACCCTACATGCCTTCACATATCGACATTAATCAAATTAAGGTCTACGCGGAACTCCTAGACGGCGCCGCAAGACGAACTGAATATATGAAGTACGTTTACACGAATCCAGTAAACTTAACCTCTATGTGGTAAGATAAAATCATTTCATTCATGACGCACCCGATTAAGCTTAGGATTTGTCAAGTGTATCCAAATGGGTTAATCATTGTATCTCATCTATATTAGTTGACAACTAGACCATATTCTAAATATGTCTATTGCGTTGGCCAACGACTTAGTCAACCTAATATCACTGAGAAGCTGAGTGTTCTCTCGAATATACATTCGAGGAATGAATCCTACTCTTTGCTCAACTACCACCTTTAATCCATATCGTAATGTACCCAATACAAGTTGTATCTCAACCTGTAAGGCATTTGAGCTTAGGACAGGATCAAAGTATATTACTTTGTAGACAAGGTGCGCATTGAGCTCAAGTCTAATGACTTCTATCTCCCACACGCTGATCATACTTTAGACAAGTATAACAAATATTATATCATCAGGGTATACCAATACTTTCAAAGTATCCATGTGTCAATCACAAGTAGTCATTACTCGTAGCACGTGAGACATACTACATCCTTTAAGGATGTGATGCAAACTACATGTCGACTTATCACATATCATCGATATTTCATTCTCGATGATCATTAGTCGAGGCTATTTTAATAGTTACATTATAATATTAATATCTCACATTATTAATAACAACGTAACCTCTAGGGATGCATATTATAGAATATTATAAACAATCAACTAATAATTCAATAATTGCAAATGCCATAATATTAATCTCCATTAATAATAATATAAATATGTATAAAGTACATTTGTCCTAATACAGATTGTCTCTAGGACATACATAGACTTTCAGTACTTCCTATCTTCATTACTGGACACTTGTTGGTTTTAAAAAGAGTAAAAGGTTTTTATATCTATTTTTTTTAAGTTTAGATATTTAATTTATTGCTATCTTGTTGTCAAAGTTTTCTTGCCATCCTTGCTGTCAATTTGGGTCATTCTATGATGTCTGTGTTCTCTCACCAACCACACTAACCTCGCTAGTATCTTCATAAAATTTTAAATTTCTTGCAATATGAGATTAAATGCCATAACTTGTGTTTGTATTTTACTTTTTATGGTGCTGTTGAAAAATCTGTACAGATAAGATCGCATACTTGATCACCTGATGCTATGGAGGGTCATAAACTTTTTTCTTAAGCTGACAATCTATGGGAAATAATTTCTATACCCGTCAAAGATAGGGGTTAGTCTATGTATATTTTACCCTTCCTAAATTTTACTTGTGAGATTACACTGAATATGTTGTTGTTGTAGTATAATTAATTTGTTTTTAATGAAATATTTTTATGTACTTTAAGTAGGTGTCTGGCTATAAAAATAAAATATTTTTCACTTTATTTGGATTTTTTGAACTTGGAGTTGAAGATGAAATTTTGTTTGGTTATAATTTTTTTAAAGAATATTTGAATCTTTGAAAGTGCTGAAAATGAAAAAAGTCAAACAAGATTTTAGATGTTTTTCAAATTTTATTAAGTTTTCATGATCAAATATTGATTTTCAAATAAAATAAAATAGTTTTAAAAAATGAATAATTTTTATGAACAAACAGACACTTAATTTTCCTAATTTTTTTAATGAATTTTTCATATATACCAAAATCTTTTTCCTTTTTAACTTCCTATTTTAGAGTAATATAAAAGTGAACAATAAACAGAGCTAGGATAAAGTTGTCATTTTCATTCTAAAGGCCACAAGTACACTTTCCTTTTTCACTCTTTCTTTAAACTGTCCCAAATCTGCCACCTATATCCACTTTGCCTCTTTATCACCTCTCTTTCTCTTTCCACTTCCCTTCACTTCTTTCCTCTTTCTGCATTAAAACAAGTCGACAGAAAGAATAGTGATAAAAGAAAATCAACACATTTGACACACACTATTCCCACGCAATCAGTAAGGGGTCGTTTGGTATGCACGATAAGGTTGGAATATCTCAGATTAAACGTAAAATAAATTTATAAAAGGATAAATTATCGTCAATTAAATATAGTATAAATTTAATCCAAACTTAATTTTAGATATATCTTCTTCTATCAAACTTAAAATTATTTTATTTCACCTCTTAAGTAGGATGAATTAACAATAAGGAATAAATTAATTCAAAAAATTATAATCTTAGAATTACAATTCTAAATAATTTAATATGTGAACCAAACAATTCCTAATATACATACCATCTTATTCTATTAAACTTAGATTATTTTATTTCACCTTCTAGGTAGGATAAATTGGTGACTTGAAGTAAATTTGTTCAAAAATTATAATTTCGAGATAATTTAATCGCGAAACAAACGAGACATAATATACATATATCCCCACATTAACTCCACAAGTTCCAATCGTGGAGTAGTAGTATTTTCTGTCTTTATAAAGCAAATTAAAAGATTCAAAACCACTCCATTTCCCCTTACAATGGTTACTTTTAATTTCCAGCTATCAATGCTCCTTTTTCATCTTCAAAAGTGAAAAAAAAAACAAGAAAAAACCAACCCAATACCAAAAACAATACAAGGAAGCAAAAATACAAGCCAAAAAAGAAAAAAAAAGATTGAATATTTAAAGAACCCCAAATGGATTTTCCATCATTCTTGACATCTTTAGCAACTTCCTTTATTATATTTGTTGTTTTGATGCTGTTATTTACATGGCTATCAAGAAAACCAGGGAACGCTGAGGTGTATTATTCGAACCGGATCCTTAAAGGTATGAACCCGGTTGAATGTGGGTACATGACGCGGAGCCCGTTTGCTTGGATCCGGGAAGCTATGTCATCATCTGAAACTGATATTATCAACATGTCTGGAGTTGATACTGCTGTCTACTTTGTTTTCCTTGGCACTGGTAAAGAATTAAATATCTTTATTTCTTTCTTCATTTTTGTGCTAAATTTTGAGCAATATTATGTTTCTTCAGGTAGATGTTCAAGTACCTAATGAAACGGTTGTGTTAGAGTGGAAAGTAGTTCTTCGTCCTTAATTAAATGTGTCCCGTTCGAGTTCTGTTGGGTACATAGTCGGGCTCAATATCGGTATCGGACACCGGTTAATAACCACAAAAAGTAAATGTTTGGGTATTTTTGTTTTTCCAACCTTATTTTTGTAAACTTAGCATTTGGTTATTTTTGTGGGGTAGAGAGTTTGGTAGGAAGCATAATGAGGAATGCAAGTGGTTGCTCTCAAATTCAACCACTTTTTTAGGATCTTTTCTTACAAAGAATGTGAAAGAAATAATCCCCTTGATTATTTTCATTGATTGAATAGATATATATACAAGTTACATATTTCCATAATAGGAAAATCCTTTTCCTATTCTACTTCTAAATTCTTATTCTACCATAATTCTAACTATACAATTATGGTAATAGTATAACACTAATTAAGGTATCCTTTTCTTTACAATATACTACCATATACATTCCTAATATACCAAGAACTCCTTTGCCCGTGATGGGTCAATTCGCCTGTGATGGGTCGTGATGATGGATCGCTTAACACACCCCCAGCCATAGCGCGGTCTTCGAACGCCGAGATCGTCCCTAAAATCTTCAAAGAGAACCTGGTAGACCCTTTGTAAAGATGTTCCGCAATTTGATAACGAGACGACATGGCATACGCGAACTTGACCCTTTGCAACCTTCTCACGGACAAAGTGAATATCCATTTCGATATGCTTGGTGCGTTGGTGTTGAACTGGGTTGCCTGAAAGGTAGATGACACTAATGTTATCGCAATATACCAAGGTTGCCTTCAATGGGACAATGAAGTTCCAAAAGCAAATTACGTAGCCAACATGATTCGAGACCACATTTGCTACCCTCGATATTCTCGCTTCGGCACTTGAGCGTGGTAGCGTTGCTCGACGCTTTGCCGACCAGAGACCAAGTTGTTTCCAAGGAACATACAAGAGCCTTTAAGTCGACCGTCTGGTGTCAGGGACAACCACCCCAATCAAGATCCGTAAGAGACAAGTGTGGATGTAGATGAAGGATACAAGTGCAAACCATAATCCAGTTGTCCCTGAATATACCGTGATGACGCGCTTGATTGCATTCATGTGCTCAACTCGGGTCATGCATGAATAAACACACCTGCTGCATCGCATATGTAATATCCTGGTCTGGTAAAGGTAAGATACCGAGGCCCTCGCAAGATCGCGATAATGGTCGGTCCTCGAATGGTGCACTCGCCGTGGCACTTAGCTTTGGGTTTGCATCAATCGGGCGTGGAAGTGGACTTACAGGATGACATCCCACTCTTTCGATGATCTCAAGAAAGATACTCCGCTGAGACAGAAACAACCCATCCGAATGACGCTGACAAAGAATCCCCAAAAATAACTCAAAGGCCCTAAATCTTTCATAGCGAACTCGAATCGAGCATGGTCACGATAGATCGCGCAAGGCATCTAAGAGGCGGTCAAGATGATATCATCCACATACAATGTAATGTAGGCCAACGAAGAACCACTACGGTAGATGAACAAGGAATTATCTCGACCGGTGTGAGTGAACCCAATAGTGGAAACAAAGTCAAGAAACCTCGTGTACCAGGCCCTGAGACCGCTAAGCCCATATAAGGACTTCTTCAACAAACATACATGATGAGGACGGTTTGGATCCTCGAAACCCAAAGGTCGATGCATATAGATCGCTTTCCTTGAGATCTCCGTGTAGAAAGCATTCTTGACATCCAACTGGATGAATTGACCACGCTTTTGACAGAGCCAAGCTAAGCACAAAGGCGAATGGTAGCCGTTTGACCATCGGACTAAATGTCTCACCACAATCAATTCCAACCTCACGAGTCTTACCATCCCCAACAAGTCGTGCCTTATGCCGAGCAAACGAGCCATCCGAATTCTCCTTATGAGCAAAAATCCACATAGACCTGATAACATTAATACCATATGGACGGCACCAACTCCCACGCCTTATTATCAATAAGAGCATTATATTCATCACCATTGCAATTTTCCAATTAGGGTCATTTAATGCGGACACAGGATTGCGGGGCAAGGGGATTTAGAGACACCGTAATGTAAATTAAAATATCTTTTAGGTGTAAAAATACCCCACGACTACGAGTGACCTGGTCTATGACTCGAGGAAGAATTGAGGGAATTTTGGGAATTTTCTGGGCTCGGGACGGATCGCCAAGAAGTTAGCCTGGCCCGCCGCCCAAATCGAAATGGTCAGAATCGATTCCTGGAGCACTTCCGCATCATGGGGTTTTCGACCAGCCTGCATTGGGATCGCCCAATATCGAACTGCTCGAGCTGGCCGAACAAGCAGGGCGCGACAGATTGTGGGACCACGGCAAGGTCTACTGGAGGATTTTGGGCACGGAGTTGTCCAAAAATTCAATAATATACGGGATATTTGGTCATCCAAAAAATTATACGACTTAGGCTCGGGAGTATGAACTTTCGTAAAAGGGAATTGGGTTTCATCAAAAATGACATGACGATTTATAATGATTTTCTTGGAGGATAAATCAAAACACTTATAACCACGATGATTCGACGGATAGCCCAAAAATACACACGGAGTAGACCGAGCCTGAAGTTTGTTAATTGTGGTGGATGGGAATAACGGATAACACAAGCACCCAAAAATCCGAAGATGAGAATAAGACGGGTTTTTATGATATAAGATTTTGAGAGGGGAAGAATATGTCAGACCTTTAGACTAATTATGTTAAGAAGGTAAGTGGCCATTTGTAGAGCATGATGCCAAAAATACTGAGGTATGGAGGCATGGATTAGGAGAGTTCTGACAATGTTATTTATGGAACGAATTTTATGCTCGCTTTCCCATTTTGTGAAGATGTATGAGGACATGAAACCGAAAATTTATCCTACGAGTAGCACAAAATTCTCGAAACTCCCTATTGTCATACTCCTTCCCATTATCACATTGAATATTTTTTATTTCTCTTTCGAATTGAGTACGAATGAACGCTCTAAATTTTATGAAGACGGAAAACACTTGTGATTTATTCGCAATTGGAAACGTCCACAAAAATCTAGAATAATCATCTAAGAAGAGAACATAATATCGATGACCCATTGAACTAAGAACAGGCGATGTCCATAAGTCGCTATGAATAATGTCAAATGGCATAGAAGTATGAGAATTGGAGTCTACAAATGACAACTTAACAATTTTTCCTAATGAACAAGATCGACAAATTGGAGTACGACTGCACTTTACAAGAAATAAAGCTATTTTTATCTAAAAGCGATAAAATAGAAGATCCCTGATGACCCAAACGAGCATGCCACATGGAAGGAGAGATGATCGCAAAGTCGATGGCAAGGTGGACTCGATGGATCAAACCGGCATGATAGATACTGATCCCCTACTATCACACCTCGTGAGATGACTCCGCCTTGAAATCCTTCACAGAGAAACCGAAAGGATCAAATTCAATGTAAATGTAATTGTCATTCGTGAATTTTCTGGACAGACACTAAATTTTTAATCAATTTAGGAGCATGTAAAGTATCTTTCAAGAGGAGAGGTGGATTGGGAGGAGATAACGTTCGACCATACCCTAGAATTGGAATAATCGCCATTACCAACAATTATTCCCAGAGGGTGCTCAAATTGTAATAAGATGAGAGTACCGATTACAAGTCACGTGAGTAGTGGCCCCGGTGTCCATGTACCAATTTTGGTCCGGTTGAGTTAATCCTAACGCAGCATCGCGCCTCGAGCATATCGGTCCGAGTAGGGCCTGGCCGCATGACGGGCTTGCGAGGTCGGGCCCAAGAACTCTGGCCGTGGCCGACCTGGCCCAGAATCGCTACCATCGCCGCCGTTGGGCCATCGCCGATGGGCCGCCATCCGGGCATTGGGCTCGATTGTTGGCGGCCACCGCCGGAATTTCCTGGTGCTGGCCGGCATGGGTCAGCCGCCCACGGCCCATCGCCATCGCTTCCATCGCCGGCCCCATCGGGCCCGTGGGGTGGTGGGCCATCGCTCATCGATGGGACCCACCGACGTTTTTGCCGACTCACGGAACCTCCACCATTACCACCGCGTTTGCCCTCGCGGTTTTTATTATTCTTGCGATATTCTTGCCGCCACCATTATTATGGTTTTGGCCCGACTATTAACAAAATCGACGGATTAGGAGAGGACGCCATCATGACTACTGGACTTGCTCCGGTAGCCGCCTTTTTAGCCAAACCGACTTCTTCCAACGTAAGCATGGAGCGGGCTTGATGGAAGTCGGGAAGAGGGTTGCTTTGGCGAAGGAGAGTGCCAACACCATTATAGGCCTCCGAAAGACCGCAACCAATTGTAGAACTAGACGATTATTTGTTATCGTGCGCCAACGTTACGAGTTGATCCGCCAATTCCTTTAGTTTCTTGCAATATGCGTAAACGTTGAATACGCCCATTCGAACGAGAGAATTCTCGCCGAGTGTAACGATACGGGAATGTTGGTTGTCTTGGAATATGTCACGCAATCTATTCCATGCAGCCATAGCCGTGGTATCGGGCTCCATAATCGTCTGTAGAAGCGTCCATCAAATAGTGGCGTATATCCACCGAAGAACGGTAGCATCAAGTGTAATCCATACCTCAGGATCCTCCGCAAGAAGGGGTCTAGCGGGAGGAATTATGTGATGAAGAACTTGATAAGAGATAGCGTGAATTTTAAACAACTCCGCCCACAACGCATATTGAACGTTTTCCATCTCAAGGACAATAGGGACACTGAGCTTGATATTGGAAACCGTGAGGGCAGGGTGAAAATTGTTCTTAGACATTTTTGAAAGAACAAAGAAGGAGAATAATTTTAAGAGAGGTTTTTGAGAGCGGAAGACGAGATATTTGGAGAGAAAAAAACCCGAGGGGGGGGGGGGTTCTCGGCCAAAGAGGAGGCAAAAGTTTGAGAGAAGAAAACTTTTGTTTAGACCTAGTCTCTTGATACCATGAAAGAAATAATCCCCTTGATTATTTTCATTGATTGAATAGATATATATACAAGTTACATATTTCCATAATAGGAAAATCCTTTTCCTATTCTACTTCTAAATTCTTATTCTACCATAATTCTAACTATACAATTATGGTAATAGTATAACACTAATTAAGGTATCCTTTTCTTTACAATATACTACCATATACATTCCTAATATACCAAGAACTCCTTTGCCCGTGATGGGCTGAATTCTGCCCGTGATGGGCTGTGATGATGGACTGTTTAACAGAATGTTTTGGTGAAAAGTACAAATAAAAAAGATACTCCCTCTGTTCTAAAATTTATATGACTTAGTTTAACTCGTTGCGGAGTTTAATAAATAAAGAATATTTTTGAATTTTGTGGTATAAAATAAGCTAAAAATATTTGTGTGATTATATATAATCTCGTTAAACGTAAAAGTTAAAATTAAAGTTAAATTATTGACAAATAAGTAAATGTGTCATTTTTTTTGGGATTGACTAAAAAGGAAAGTGTGTCATATAAATTAGGACGGAGGGTTAGTTTTTGGGGAAAAAAAATCTAACTTATGTTTTGATAATTCTGGTGTTCGGATCAGCTTACGCATACCTAGAGTTCTCGATTAATTCTATAGGATACCTGTTCTACCTTGATTTGGGCAGATGCAAAGAAACACCTCGTGGAAAAAGATATTTATATTTAACTTATGTTACACTTAAAATGCAAAGAATGTTTACATAATTTAACCTATTATAATGTCAGCATTCTTGGTAGCCAGTTCCACTTATTTTAATTTTCTTAATAGGTTCTTTATAAGAAAGAATTACTTCTATGTAGAAGTATTCTTAACCTCTATTCAAGCAGTTTATGTACCAATATATACTTTGACTGACGTGCTACGACATTTGCGCATTTAGATGCTACTATCTAGTAGTGTAAAAAAGATTTTATAATGTTCAACTCGAAAGCAAAATGGATAAACTTAACTAAGTAAATTACGTTTAGCTTTTCTAATACTATGGGTGCATTTTCAGTTGTTTACTATCCCCTGTTTGTTTTTTGGAATAATCCAATTCTCTAATTTATTGTTGTTATGTACTGGCAGATTTTGTCTGTTGTGGTAAATACTTTTTGGTTCCAAAATGTAATATTAGAATCCATTGTTGGTTTGCTCAGTCATAGATTTGTTCACTGAACCCAGTAGTCCTTTTTGTAACTACCAAGTATGTCCTTTCCTTTATGTAAAGTATTGAAAATGGAAAGTTGGAGTGGAATGATGTACAAGATAGAGGCGTTCTTGTTGTTGTTGTAACCATGAAATGTTTTTTCTTTTATTGTTAAATGTATGTAACCGTGAAATGTCTTCTGCACTTGTATTCTGGAGTCAAGTTGGATCCATGCTGTATATTCTCAATATGTTCAAATTTTTCTTGCTTCCCTTCCTTGCAACTTCAAAGTCATTCAAGTGTTGCCAAATTGTTGAAACGTCAAATGAGAGAGTTTATTTACGTAGATTTTTTAATCTAAACTGAACTTGAGAGTGTAAATTCCTGTACTAACACCATTTGTTTTCAGCCTTGGGAATATTTGTCTTCTCCGCCCTTGTACTTCTGCCTGTACTTCTACCAGTTGCTGCAACTGATCATAGTATAAGGGCGGTCAGCACCACCAGCAATGGGACTTCCACTCAACTTGATAAGTTATCTATGGGGCATGTTGGTGTAAGTTCTTTTGACCTTTCCTTGACATTTAACTTTAAATATATGTAAACCAGTGTCCTCATGGTTTTAACTAGGGGTGTCCAACGGGGCGGGGCGGGACGGGACCCGACGGGACTGGGAAGGTCGGGACCGACGGGCCGGGACGGGCAGGACTGGCCAACGTCCCGTCCCATCTCTCATCCTGTCGGAAAAGGGGACGGGTCATGGCGGGGAGGGTCGGGTCGGGACACGGGATTTGGGGGGGATTTTTTTTTAAAAAAATTGAATTTTCAACACTGAAATTGACATTCACACCTACATTATCACGAAATTTTGACGTTGAAATCTATTGTATATCGTGAGATCTTTACTAAAGAAAAGGAAGAATTAGAAACCGATTTTGGGGAAACACACAAATTGATTGAAAAAATGGACGTTTTTCTAAAAATTTGCGGCAGTTTGACCGGCCACGTTTCGAAAAAATACGCAAAATCAAAAAAACAAATCGGGTAAAACGGACATCCGAACACAGAGTTGTGACCATTTAAAGTTGCACCAATTTACAACTACTTTCTCTCCCTACATTTTATGTCAATGCTTCCGTGATATGTTAATTAAGTTCATACCGCATTCGACTTCCATAAAAGCTTCATAGATTGACTTCAATCTAGCCACTCAAATACAAATGTACCATTAAGTGGCAATAAGACTTCATAAATTGGCGTTCATATCACATCTCATGTTACTACTTTATTTGTTCATAATATGATTATTGCATGGTGTTCTGTAAACGATTCTTACATGCTATTCAAGTTTCCCGAGTCCTCGTAAGCTCTACGAACAATTATCTATATTATATAAATGATAGCAATACTGAAGTCAATAATTTAACTCAAAAGAATTGACAAGTTCACTATTCACAATTACAACTTCTGAGATGGTAGGAAGATTTTTGGGAAAAATGAAGAGAAAATGAGGTATTTATAGGGGATAAAATTAAATATTAAGGGGGTAGGGAGGGTTTATGCGGTGGGGGGGCCAAAAATATTAAGGGGAGGAGGGATCGGGGCGGGACGAGCCTAGGTCCCGTCCTCGTCCTGGTTTCGAGTCCCGACACCGTCAAATTTTTTTTGGGGGGGTCGGGGCGGGCCCGGGTCTGGATCGGGCCGACCCGGCCCACTGGCCACACTTAGTTTTAACTTAGCTTAATTTGATTATGCCTATTTAGACAACTAGTGTATATTTTATGGGCAATGTGTAATGGGTTTTTTTCATTTTTGGCCGAAGTTAATTACGGGCGCTAACCAAAATTTACGAAGTTTATACACTGATTATACAATATGTATATTATATGTATATTTATACTTAAAATACAAAACTTGTACATTTGGTAGCTATTTTTTTTAAGCGGTCAAAAAAATGTAATTATCACTCTTAGTGGCTACCATATGGCCTGTTATTTCCAAGAAGCGAAAAGGATTCTGATTTGTTGTAGATAATGTGTGTGCATCCACTGTTATTTTATTTTTCCTCGTTTTGTTGTCGTTCAATGAATTCTTATATTCCCTTGTTTTCCCCCATTGGTGTTGCAGAATTCAGGTGTGCGGTTGTGGGCATTTATAGTTGCCACATATTGGGTTTCTATTGTTGCTTACTTCTTTTTGTGGAGAGCATACAAGCATGTTACAGAATTGAGAGCTAAAGCTCTTATGTCTCCAGAAGTCCGAGCCGATCAATTTGCTATTCTTGTTAGGGATATTCCTTCCGCCTCTAATGGTCAAAGTAAAAAAGAGCAGGTGGATTCATTCTTTAGAGAAATTTACCCTGATACATTTTATCGATCAATGGTGGTGACGGACAATAAGAAGGTAATATCCTAGATCCCACATTCTCTGTAATGTTTCAGTATTCTGCCATGCACTATGGATAATTGCATTACTTGCACATGCTCATTTCACAAAATATAGCATTCTATGTTAATTCCCGAAAGTCTAAGGGGGTGTTTGGCTAAGCTTAAAGAAGCAAGTTAACCGGACTTAAAAACACTTTTTGGCTTATCCATGCTTTTGGTAAACACTAAAAGTGCTTATAAGCCAAAATCAGCTATAAGGCATAAGTTGGTCATCCCTAGCTTATCACTTTATAGCTTATAAGCACTTTTTGTTTGACCAAATCTTGTACGATTTTATCCCTAATATCTTTTGTAGATCTCCAAAATACTCTTCCTAAAACATAACTTTTGATTATCTCTCCCTGCTATTTCTGACATTCGTCCTTTTAAAGTAAAATTTACTTTTAAATTTATATATTTTGTAAATATCGTCAAGGATATTTCAGTCATTTTAACAAAAAGTGCTTGTCAACATCTTTTTACCGAACACACTAACCGCTTAATATCAGTTTCAACACTTCTAACTAAACACGTAACTGCTTATTTAAAAATCAGCTTCAACACCTAAAGTGCTGCTTATTATAAAATCAGCTTCAACACCTAAAGTGCTTTTCAGTAATGAGCTACTTTTAATCAGCTAATTTAAACAGGCTCTGAAGTCCTTAAAATTTCACCATTTCTGACCTACCTTTATTTGTATGGATAATATTTAAAGGATTGGCTTGTGCTCATTATGCTCATCACCTATCATTTACAAGTTTCTGTTTGTAGTTCAATCATTAGCTTAAACTTCCAATTTCTTGTAGATTTATAGTGTGTGATTTATCAGGTGAACAAAATTTATGAAGAGTTAGAAGGGTACAAAAAGAAGCTCGCACGTGCTGAAGCCATCTATGCGGAGTCACAGAAAACAAATCCTGATGCACTAAAACCCTCACACAAAACTGGTTTGCTCGGTATTATTGGTGAAAAGGTGGATTCAATTGAATTCTATAATGATAAGATTAAGGAGTTGATCCATCAGCTAGAAGCCGAACAGAAGGTGACTCTCAAAGAGAAACAGCAATCTTCTGCGGCACTTGTCTTTTTCAACAGCAGGGTGGCTGCAGCTTCTGCATCACAGAATATACATGCTCCAATAGTTGACACGTGGACTGTTATAGATGCTCCGGAACCCCGGCAATTGATTTGGACTAATCTTTCGAAAAAGTTTTACGAGAGAATAATTCGCCAGTATGTTGTGTATGCTGTTGTGTTTCTGACCATATTCTTTTACATGATTCCGATTGGGTTCATTTCTGCGTTAACAACTCTAGACAATTTGATGAAGCTTCTCCCTTTTTTGAAACCGGTTGTTAAGCAGAAGGCAATCAAGACAGTGCTAGAAGCGTATTTGCCTCAACTTGCGCTCATCCTATTTTTGGCTTTGTTGCCAAAGTTTCTTCTGTTTCTATCCAGATCAGAGGGCATCCCATCGGAAAGCCATGTGACGAGAGCTGCTTCAGGGAAATATTTTTATTTCTCCGTGCTGAATGTGTTTATTGGTGTTACTCTAGGTGGAACTCTATTCACTACCTTCAAGAGCATCGAGCATGATCCCAACTCTATTTTTCGTGTGTTGGCAGAAAGTCTTCCACAGAATGCAACTTTCTTCTTGACCTTTGTGGCTTTGAAGTAAGTCCATAGCTCACTTTCACTTTTATTTTTTCCACTTCTTTTTTTATGGCACAACTTTCTTCTTGACTTTTGTGGCTGGGAAGAGCATGCTTTCCCTTTTATTTTGGGTTTTTTTCATTTTTGGCCGTTGGCCGAAATTAATTACCGGAGCTAAGCCAAAGTATACCAAACTTATACACTGATTATGTATATTATATGTGTATTTATGTATACAACAACAAACCCAGTGAAATCCTACAACGTGGGGTCTGAGGAGGTTAGAGTGTACGCAGACCTTACCTCTACCTTGGTAGGTAGAGCGGCTGTTTTCGAGAGACCCTCGGCTCAAGACAAGAAGTATGAAAATTTAAAGTAGTATGAAAATGCTGGTATCAAAAGCGAATAAGCCATGATAGCGCATTCTGAAAAAAGAAGCAGTAACTAACGCAGGTAAATAAAATAAACAAAGTACACTAGAGAACACATAACAACATAAATCAAACGACAAGGGACTATAAAACAATGTCTACAATAATAACACTACAACTACCAGTTTGTAAGTGTAAGTAGGATTACACTGGACTACCTACTATCCTAATCCGTGTCCTCTATAACCCCTTATCTAAGGTCATGTCCTCAGTAAGTCGCACATGCACCATATCCCGTCTAATCACATCTGCTCAATACTTCTTCGGCCAACCTCTATCCTTCCTGAACCCGTCCATAGCCAACCTCTCACACTTCCGCACTGGGGCATTTGTGACTCCTCTGCACGTGCCCGAACCATCTCAACCTCGCTTCCCGCATTTTATCCTCCACCGATGCCACTCTCACTCTATCCTGGATATCATCATTTTTAATTCTATCCATCCTTGTATGCCCACACATTCATATTAACATCCTCATCTCCGCAACTTTCATCTTTTGGGTGTGCGAAGTCTTGACCGGCCAACACTCCGCCCTATACAACATAGTCGGTCTAACCACCACCTTATAGAACTTGACTTTAAGTTTTGGTGGCACATTTTTATTGCATAAGACTCCAGATGCGAGCCTCTATTTCATCCACATTATCCCAATACAACGTGTGACATCATTGTCAATATCTCAATTCCCTTGGATAATGTTCTGACTGAACTCTCCAACTACTAACTTAATCGCCATCATCCTGTCATTGACCCTTTTAACCTCTACTACATGATCCCTTAGCTCGCTGTCTACCAAAATGCCTACCACATTCCTATACTTCGACCTACCCGAGAACCATAACTTATACCCGTCTACATCCTTAGCCTTAGGTCTTACCCATTTGGTCTCCTGAACACAAACTATATTAATCCTCCTCTTCTTAAGAATCTTAACTAGCTCTATGGATCCTTAGCCTTATGTCTAACATATTTGGTCTCCTCCTGGATACAAACTATATTAATCCTCCTCTTCTTAAGAATATTAATCCTCATCTTCTTAAGAATCTTAACTAGCTCTATGGACTTCCCCGTTAAAGTCCAATGTTCCAAGACCTTATTCTCAGCCTAGCATCTCCCTTACCCCACTTACTCCCCCTAACCCTCGCCCCCCGTCCTCGACCGAGAACATGACCCTAGTCTACCATCATTCACCAAAGCCACTAGAACAGAAAAATACTAGTCAAAGGTTAACGCTAACACACACGGGAATCAATACTAAAGCACAAGTTAGCAAGGATCTAGAGGTAGGTCAGGCTACTCCAGACCAGAAGGATAAAACACAAGACAAGAAGGATAAAGACAAGAATGTAAAGTCAATATTCAATAAAACGCAACACGCAAAAATTTAACTACAAGGATAAGACCAAATATTGAGTACGGGCAACGGGAGGTACCAACTCTAGGCTGATAGAACATGTTCACACATTGAAAATCACTGTTCACACGCCGGAAAACAATGTTCATTGCCTAAAACCACTGTTCCATGCCGGAAGCCACTGTTCGTTGCCGGAAAATTTTTGTGCTCGGATGGCGGAAGAGCTGAGAGATAGAACCCGGATGTACGTCGTGGCAGATCTGGTGGTACCTGCAAAAACAGAGCATGAGGAAAAAAAAGGGAAAAGGGGAGGACCGCCGGAGACAGCAGAGTAGATCTGAACTGTTTATGGCGATTGCGATTCTGACTAAAGTGGCGGATGGTGAGACTCAGATCTGGCGGTGTCGTGGTAGGGGGGGGACGGGAGAGGGGGTCGGGGTCGGGGTCGGTGGGCTCTGGCGGGGCGGATCAAGTCAGTCGATCCGATCCGTCGATGCTCCGAATCAGGCGGGCTCGGGTCGGGCTCGGGTCGGGGTCGGGCTCGGGGCGGGATACGGAGGATTTTCCTTTTTTTTTTTTTAAATAACATATGTATAAAAAAAACTCAATAAACAAAACAAGATAGTGTAATAAAAACATCCAAAGGCTGTTTTTTTGCCTCTTATATTATTTAATAGACATGATTTTTTTGTAATACAAATACAATTGTCTAAAATCTAAATTGCAACTTTGTGGTGTTGTCCAAAAGTTGCAAATTACATAATAAAATTACAATTAAAAAAATTACATTCTCAAAAAAATCTATTCTAATTGCTTGATGATTTCATGTGGTTCTTCGGTTGGAATTGGTATTTGTTGGTCAAATTGATCCACGTCTCTTTCACTACCTTCGGTTAAGATTTCGTTGTAGTTTTCATCATCTTTTTCGTTGATCTCCGGTTGACCGCACCTTCTCCGCTCCGCTCGTATCCAATCTCTGAATAATACTGCAATTTCCAAGTCGCCTCCGCTAATGAGTGTCCTGTGGTCTTCTATTTGATATCCGTCACTGAAAAAGCGCTTTGACGCAGCTGACGACGCTTGAATGTTCAAAACATCTCGAGCCATCAATGAAAGTGTCGGAAAGGTCTTCTCATTCCCTCCAAAGATTTCAAAGAAGTCTTCATGTCCATCTTCATTGATAACTTCTTGATACTGCATGTAACCCTCAGAAACAAAAATATCCAACTCGCTAATTTGGTTAGTAGTAGAGGTACGATCAAGACATTCTATTTCTGAGGCTTTCAATACTAGCCGCAGAAACAACATGTCTTTTGTGAGGTTGTGTTAAAGATGAAGAAGATGGTATGTAAGCTGGTAAGTTACTAGCATTTTCTTGTTGATAAAATCTATATATATTTTTGCATTGGTGTTCTACGCTAGACAACACTTCTTCTTTAGTTTGTTCAATAGGTGGTGGGTGATTTAGATTTTTGGGACTTGGAGGTGGTAGTACTTCTATACAATCGTAAATAGTTTCAATTAGTGATTTAGTACCGTCTATTTTAATAGTAGGATTTAATACAGAACCAATAATATAAATAGAGGGAATAGGAATAAAATATTTTTTTATTTTGAGAAATATTTTTTTAATAACTGCCTTTATAAGCTGATTTTTTCATATATTCACTAAGTAATAAAAATATTAGAGTTATATAAAATAACATAGTTGAAATAATAGGATAATATATACTGGAAAATTCTTTTGTTGCTTGAAAAAATTTCTCTAAAAATACAATAAGTTCGGAAATTTTTACCCAATCACTATCTAAAATCATATCAGCTGGCTTTTTATTATGAGAGTTAAAAAATAAAGTTATAGGTAATTTATAATCATAAGCAACAAGTAGTTGCTCATATAAAGAATTCCACCTAGTGGATACTTCTTGTGAAATTTTTCTATAAGGTAGTCCACAATCATGACAAATTTTTTTATATTCTTTTCTACGTTGTGTACTTTATTACTTTTAAAAATAAAGTTTATAGCAAATTGTATTTTACTAAGAATGTCTTCAAAAAGTGATAGACCATCCTTTACAATTAACTTATATATATGGCACACGCATTTTATATGAAAATGATCTGGAAAAGTTGGAGTTAAACTATTTTTTAAAATTGTAATTGCGTAATTGTTATTAGAAGCGTTGTCTAATGTAATAGTCATAATTTTATCGGTAATTCCGTAATAATCGCACACTTGATAAATATTTTCTGCAATAAAAGTACCAGTGTGCCTATCATCTATATATCTATACGCTAAAATACGTTTTTGCATAGACCATTTATAATCTGTCAAATGACAAGTTACAGTTAAATAATCATGGCCGTTAGTACTACGACCTATATCAGACGTGATAGATACTTTGCCATTAAAATGATATAATGAAAAACGTAAATATTGTTGATATTCATGCGCGAATTTAAATACATCTCTCTTAACAGTTGATCTAGGAAAACCGTTAAAAGCAGGTTATATATATCTCTAATGTAATGAATAAAACCGGGAGATGAAGGAAATGAAAAATGCAAACCCTCCACAACAACTAATTTTGATATTGCTTCCCTATCTCTATGTTTATTGTATTTAGAGCCTACAATTCTCCCCGTTATAGGGTTAATTTGACCACAGACTTGGTCCCAACGATGTCGATGTGAACCTTGTCCCGATGGAGCGGGCGTTTGCGCACCCGGTTTTGAAGCCTGGTATTGGGCATACCTAGCTGGATGAGCACTTACTACGTGTCTAATTAAACCCCTCGTCCCACCGTGACCTTTTTCAGTTTTAAATTTTAAAACATTTTTACAAATTTTACATATAGCTACTTGATTTTCTACGTCCCTATCAAAAAATGTCCATGCATCTGATTTTAATGATCGTATTGCTGGACCTCGTGTCATACTAGGGGGAATAGGAGGTATTTCAGTTGAAGGTGCACTAGTGGGTGTGTTGTCATCAACATTAGTGGGTATATCATCGTCTAAATTAAAGTTTTCTTGAGTTCCAGGAAATAGCTCCTGGTCTAAATCTAATGGTATTGTAGGAAAATGTTGAGTATCAACAAAATCATCCTGTGTAGGAATAAGATGACTAGAAGAAGTACCCTTGCCCTGGTTGCTCCTACTAGAAGAAGCACCCTTACCCTTACCCTTAAACATACCTTTTAATCCTTCCATTTTAATTATGATAATAAATAATTAAAGACAATAAAATTAAGTGCGCTAAATAAAATAAACAGACAATAATAATTTAATGAAGGAACGAATGTACCAAACGTCGACGTAACGTCGACGTGTAATCGAGAGGTTGAAAATTGAAACTTTGTTTGATGGAAGATCCTCAAGCTAGTTGCCAACTTCACTCCCAATTCCCAAATGAATAAATAAAATTGAATATTTAGCAAACAATGTAGACTTGTAGAGAGATATATTGAGAAATTAGAGAGATTGTAGGAATATTTGTGAGAAAGATGAAGAGAAAATGAGTTATTTATAGTTGGAAAATTAGGTTAAAGTGTAAATATAATAATTTATGGGTTAAAAATAAATATTAAGGGGTAGGGGGGTTGGGGGGGCCTAAAATGGTCGTTGGCCAACGGCCATAATCTAAAATGGTCGTTGGTGCAACCACCATTTTTGCAAAGGGGGGAAAAGGGCCGGGTCGGGGTCGGGGTCGGGACGGGGGCGGGGTCGGGTCAAGCGAACTGGGCGGGCTCGGGTCTCGCGGGACGAGACATCGTCCCGTCCCGAGTTCGAGTCCCGCCCCCGTTATTTATTTATTTATTTTTTTTGGCGGGGTCGGGGCGGGACCGGGGCGGGCTCGGGTCGGGGTCGGGTCGGGGTCGGGCCGACCCGGCCCACTGGCCAGCCCTTGTTGCAGCTGTTATCATTCCTTTGGGCGTTCTCTTCTTCGTTTCTGGTCTTGTTATTAATCTTATTCAGGCAAGTTGCCTTGTGGTAGTACGATCAATATCGAAGAGCAGATATCGGAGGATTAATAGAATCCTTACTGAGCTCTTATGGCTCGAACTCGTTTGGATTGTTAGGTATTGTAGTTGCAAAAATATAAATTGGAAACAGAAGGAATGTACTCAAAATATAAAATATAAAATATAAAATATAAAATATAAAATATATACTCAGAAAAACCCAGCACTCGATCTCTTTCACTCGCAAAAAAAATTGAAAGCAGATCGGAAAATGAAGTGGCTCCGGCGAGGGGCGGTTTGGAATTTGACGGGAAATGGAGGGTTGGAAGTTACCGTTATCAGCGACTAAAGATCCCAAGTCAATTCATAAAGATGTGAAATACTAAGAGCTTGAGTCAGGGCAATCATATGAAATTAATGGGTGTTGTATGAAAAAAATAGTGAAAGGATTGGTATGACGAAGATGAGAAATCGGTTCTCAATCAGGAGAAGTATCAATTTTCGTGTAGAATATCATATGGGATTTGCCTGTGTATTTATGTATGTTATATGTATATTTTGTGTATACAGTATGTATACCAAATATGCATAATTATACTTAATACGGAAAAAGCTCAAATAGGCCATCGAATTATCAGAAATGACTCATTTATGTCACTTGTTAATAGTTTGCTTTATTTATGCCATCATTGTTTACTGAAATGACTCATCCATGTCATTTTTCATTAAGCTCGGTTTTACAGTACTAGATATGACACGTGGCCTCCGACTAGATTATGGTTGTGGGTGGGTCGGGTGTATGAGTAAGATTTTTTTATTAATTTAGGATTTAAAATTGGGCTGATTTAATTAAATGATGTGGACCTCTAATTGGAGGTCACGTGTCATAGCTGGTATTGTAAAATCAACGTTAATAAAAAATGGCATGGATGAACCATTTTTGATTGGCGATGGCATAAATGAGCCAAACTTATTGACGAGTGGCATAAATAAGCCATTTTCGATAGTTCGACGACATATTTGAGTCTTTTCTGTACTTAATATACAAAACCTATACATTTCCGGGATATTAATCTTTTGAGCAGTCCAAAAATTAGTTACCCCTTTTAAAATCTCAACTACTATATTTTTTTTGTAACGATATGTTGTCTTTGAGTATGAGTGTCTTCTGTCTTCAGCGCATCATATGAGCTTTCCGTTTCGTTTCTAACTGAAGAGCTGAGAAATGTTTGATGTGAGTATGCACTGAGTTTGACACGGGTATGCACTGAGTTTGACACGGGTCAACTGTTCTCTTTCTAACATACAGTTCTAAACTATCATCTTTTGTCTTTTGCTTCTGTACATGAATTTCCTTTTAGATGGTCCCCTGAGTAATTATTTTTATCAAGTTCGTAATTATGTTTTGTTAAAGCTCGGTTCGTGATGGTCATAGCTAGTAATTAAAGAGAAATACTAATGCTCCGTTTAATCTCAAGAACGGATCTTTGAAGTTTATTCTCTTTGCACAGTTCAAGTTGTTCTATGGTCCTGAATGCTAATTTCTTTTGTTGGTAATTTCCGTTGTGCTTATCCATATGATTTACCACTTATACCAGATTTGGGAAGGGAATGTCTTTTTAGTTAAGAGAACAATTAAATGATTTTTGCTAATTCGTTGATCTCAGGTTCTTTGTCGGCTACGGGCTTGAGCTGTCTAGAATAATTCCTCTCATCATTTTCCATCTCAAGAAGAAGTATCTCTGCAAAACCGAAGCTGAGATAAATGAGGCTTGGGCTCCCGGTGATCTAGGTTATGCAACTCGATTTCCCGGTGATATGCTGACTATGACAATTGTGCTATGCTATTCCGTCATAGCTCCAATAATTATTCCGTTTGGTGTGGTATACTTCGGTCTAGGGTGGCTTCTTCTACGGAATCAGGTGACTATTACTCCCATTGTTCTACTTTAAGACCACAAGTTCTAAAGAACCTTTTGTATGTGCTAAAAGTTCTTCGTTCTTTCTTAAACACCGTGTCCAATCAAATGAGGGAGTACTTGTTTTGATGTCGTAGTGTTTATATGACCTCTATATCAATTTTGATCTATTTAGGTCTAATTGATTTCATATTAAATAATTTAGAAGACCTTAAAAGCTATGTTGCCCGGACTCTTTAAATTCTCTGCCGCACCAGTGTCGACATGATAGGGTGTGGGATCCATACTGGATTTGGTCAACTTACCTTGGGTACTTTGACCACATTCTATGATCGAGAAGTTATAGATTGATTAGGTATTTTGTTTGATCTTTGGGTTTACGCCATATGCATATATAGTTATATAAAGTATGAGAATATTTTTCTATTACGCGAGATAAAAATACAATTTTGGTGTTTATAAAGAATGAAGTTTTGTTAGTTTTAGTTCAATAACTTTTAACTATTCGAGATATATACTTTATATGTTGTAATATATATTTATTGGCCTTATCCGCACTTGGTTCATACCCTTTAATCCTAAACTTTATGTGATTGAAGAATCCGACCTATTGATCGGCACTCGGATCGGGTACCCGCGCCCACTCCGAGCAACATAGCTTAAAAGTAGAGATCGAGGTTAAGTTCTTATGTATTTATCAGTGTTTTCAGAGGCGTTTTCGGGGCGAGTCACGGGGTGAACCGAAAACGATCCGGGGCGCAAATGAAAGGCGTAGATCCATAGGGCGTACTTCCTAGAATTTGGGACGTAAGTCCCGAGCGCAAAAGCGTAATTCTCGGGCGTAAAAGCGTATGCCCGAGCGTTAAAATTGATTTTTTTTGTTGTTTTAAATCTAGTTTTACTATAGATTATAATTTTTATTATTGCTGTAATGATATTTATACTTTACGTTATCATGTTGTAGTGTTTTTCCTAAAATATATAAATAACAGTCATAAATAGTTTTTTTTAAATGATTATGTCTGAAATTGGTAGGATAGAGATTTCATAGCACTATGTTCCCGAAGAATTTTTTTTTCATTTCTATACACTTTTTATCCTTCTCCTTTCTTGAAATATATATAAAAAATGCAAATATTAGTTGAGGGTGGAAATGACTAATAGATGTGGAGATTAATAATAAAGTGGATGAAGATTTTATTTTAAAGATTATCTAGGCTAGTATCATTTTTTTTGTTATTACCTTTCTCAAATAATAATTATAACTGGTTATTTATTTGCATAATTTTAATGAAAATTTTAGTTTTGCTTAATTTTTTAGTAATAAAACAATAAAATTGAAGATACATGAGACATACGCCGTAGATCCATGGAACTTATGCCCTGTGTCTTGGGGCTTATGCCTCGCTCCATGCTACATAAAACGCTTCACTTTGCGCCCCCGCCTCTTAAAAGACTGATATTTAAGTGTTTATATATCAATTGAAATGTGATTCTTTCTTTTTTGTTTCCAAACAGGCGCTCAAAGTGTATGTTCCCTCATTCGAGAGCTACGGAAGAATGTGGCCTCATATTCACACGCGCATGTTAGCTACCTTGATTTTGTATCAAGTTACCATGTGTGGTTACTTTGGAGTCAAAAAGTTCAAGGCTACTCCAGTTCTCTTTCCACTTCCAATATTCTCCCTCATCTTCGCATTCATTTGTCAGAAGAAATTCCGTCGGTTCTTTGTATCTCCAGCCCTCGAGGTCGTTTCCCATGAGCTAAAGGAAGTTCCAAACATGGAAATTGTGTTTAGATCTTTCATTCCACCGTGCTTGAGTGCAGGTAAGTCCGATGAGCATCAGTTTGAAGACGCGCTATCTCACGTGTCGAATACGGGTTCTTCTACAGTA
This sequence comes from Anisodus acutangulus, assembly GCA_029783415.1. Classification (NCBI taxonomy): domain Eukaryota; kingdom Viridiplantae; phylum Streptophyta; class Magnoliopsida; order Solanales; family Solanaceae; genus Anisodus; species Anisodus acutangulus. The sequence continues at coordinate 20,196,016 of CM056507.1, read as the reverse complement.
TGATATAAACATACTGTTTTATTTTGTTGTAGATTTGGGATACTTGTATTGGATAGTTGGTCTGTGTTGATAGTTTTTGTACCTAGGATTTTAGGTAGTTTCTTTGTGTTGAATACTTTATTGGATAGTTGCCTGTGTTCGTAGTTTGTTTGGGATATTTGTTGTATTTTTCTATGAATTGCTTCAACTTGCAAGCACTTGGTGGGATATTGTTCAACGCACGTAATTGTAAATTTGATTGATTTGACTTTATAACATTGTTCTTGATGGTAAATCTTTTAAGCTTTATAATCAATGCAAAACCTTGAAGTGCTATTATGTTGGCACTCTTTTTGGTACTTACTTTGTTTTAATTATGTGACATTATTTGATCCCACCAAGCGAAATCGGTGGTTTCTTGGTCATGACCAGCTAAAGCTAAAGTTCCATTAAAGAGTGTTTCCACGTGGTAGAACCTCCTCAGGGAATATAAGGTTTTCATGAGGCTGATCTTGAGCCGCCATTCAAGCGCGAATACCTTCGTTTAAAAGAATATTTTTGGTGTAGAAAGTCTCAAATTCAGGATCTTCCGCTGCGCGAATTTCCTGAGAAACGAAGTCATAGGCACATAGGTTCAGGGCTAGACCGACTCACAAATATGGATCATTTGTTGGATCACACTGGGTTGTTGTATTTGATTAGGCACAAAGCTTAAGAAAGAAAGAAAACTTTTGAATTTGTGGTTTAAAAAGACTTTAGAAATTTGTTTAGCTATAAATAATTTAATTAAGGATAAAGGGAATTTCAAAGTTAAGTTATTTCTAATTAGTGATAATGTTGACTAATTAAAAAAAAACGTGCTAGATAAATTGGGCTGGCCAAACGTGTCTTTTAGTTTTATTTTTTTCTTATCAGGTGATTTATATTTATATAATAAAAAGATCTTTCTTATTTGGAGTTCAGCTTTAAATATGAAAACAGAGAACCATTTCGTCCATGACCTTTTGCTAATTCTGGTATTGACTCATCTAGAAATAATTTATAGTACCATATTTTTATTAATAAATAAAAATAAAATAAAGAGCAGAATGTATCGAAAAGAAAAATATTATTGGGAGTGTGGCTTAAATCTGAGTGACAACAGATTTGGTTTATCAATAATATTATTCATGACCAATTTCTGTATTTGTTTGGGCATATCTTTGCACAAGAGCGATGTTGATCTTTCTGTATCACTCCAATCGGATGTCTTCATGAAATCAGAAATTGTATCTATTCATTTTATTCATGCATTTCTACCTTATTGTACTGTGACAAAATCAGAAATTGAGAACAAGGAAAGTCATCATAACCTTGAAATTTCTATTGCTCAAATTAAACCTTATACGGAAAAGGGTAAAAAATATTCTTAAACTGTGTGAAACTAAATAAAAATGCACTCCTTTAATAGTTTTGTTCAAAAATACTCTTGCTGTTAGTAGTTTGATCCAAAAATGCCTATATTATTACTTAATTGGGTGAAAAATGTCCATCTCTTAATAAATAAATATTGTTTCTTTTCTTTTTAAATACATTATTTAAAATATTATTTTAAATAACCTTTTCTTGTTTCTTTTATTTTAAATTCCTTTAACTAATAAAAGTGGGAAGTAATCTTTTTTCTTCTTCTTAATCTTTTTTTATTTATTTAAAATAGAATAACCACATGACTTTTTAAACTGATAATATAGGTTATATATATAAGATCACAGTAATTCTATCATTAATTTTCATTTAGATAACAATAAAAAAAATTCCCCTAATAAAATAGGAAATATTTTTATTTCTTAATCCGAAATGAAGTATGATAATAATATAATCATTGGTTTTACAGTTAAAATGAAAAAGGGTTAACTCTAACTCCAGCGATGATATTTTAAAAATATTTTGTGATTTAAAGCAATGTAATAATTTTTTTTGTGTTTTGTGGCATTTATGATTGTTGTATCTTAACCCTAAAACGAAGGATTATATTATCAAATGCTTCTCCTACTTCAATTTGGAAAACATTGAGAAATAAAAATATTCCTATTTTACTAGGAATTTTTTATCGTTATCTAATTGAAACTTAATGATGGGATTACTATGATCTTATATATTTGGCATATATTATCAGTTAAAAAAGTACATAGGGTTATTCTGTTATAATTAATAAAATGAGATTAAGAATATTATTTTATATATTTTTTTATTATTTAAAGGGATCTTAAAAGAAAATAAATAAGAAAAATATTCGTTAAAAATAATATTTTATTAGGAAAAAATATGTTTAAAAAGGAAAAAATGTTTATTAGGAAAATAACATTTTTGACCCAATAAAGTAACAATAGAGGTATTTTTGGACCAAACTATTATGGGGGACATTTTTATTAATTTCACATAGTTTAAGGGCATAGTTTAAGGGCATTTTTGACCCTTTTCCGAACCATATATGATCAACTAATTGTTTTACTTCTAAAATAAAGTTTTTGGGCTAATGTATACATCATTTCCGATTTCATGTAAAAAATGAAAATAGAAAAAAATAAAAACATTTAGAATAAGAGTTCATTTTCTTCTGCATCTGATCTGTTACATTAGTTGTATTTTATGTATTATTAATTTTAGTGTGGAAACTTAGAAATTATTAATTTGAGCTCTAGTCTCAAAATTACTAGTTCATCCTTAAGAATACTACGTAACATACTTTTTTGATCGACCACACACTATCACATTCACGTTCAGATATTTTATATCACAAAATAATAAAATTTGGGTAGAAAATATATTTAATTTTAAATCTTGGAAGATGAAATGAAATTTATCGAGCTATTATTTTAGTTTTAAAAAATTGTGAACTGAAAAGAAAAAAATATCCATGAATCCCATGGATTCATATCACATAAACTGATCTCTATATAGGAATACCAGCGCATATTTTTTTTTTTGTGACGAAGGAACCCGCAGCAGCTACTCTCTCGAGTGCGCACAGGGTAAACCCCGGATTGACGTAATAGCCTGCAAACCACGTCAGCCGATTAACCACACTTGGCAAGCCATGTGTGACAGGCTCAACCAAGAAGGTTTATGCAGGGGATCGAACTCGTGACCTTGCGGTCCCGCGCTCTACTGCTACACCAACTTGGCTACCCTTGCGGGTCATACCAGCGCATATTTGTGTTGGTGAACCAGTGTTGTAAAAGGAGTGGGCGTGAGGCGAGGTGTTTTTGTAAGAAATAATCCCTTAGTTATTCTCATTGATGAAGATGTATTTAAATACAATTTATAATCCCTAATTATGGAAAATTATATTCCTACTATAACAATAAATCCTTATTATACTTGTATAAGAATCCTACAACTATGGTAAATTTGTACAACAAAGTTGGGTGCAATTTGGTTTCGGTTTCCCGTAGTATACACACGAGTATATTTCTGTCACACCCCGGCAGTCATAGCGGGCGGTTGTCGTACGCTGAGACTGTCCCTAAAATCTTCAAATAAAATCAAGGGAAGACCTTTAGTAAATATGTCTGCAATCTGGTACCACGAAGGGACATGGAGAACGCGTACTTATCCACGAGCTACCTTTTCTCAAACAAAATGTATGTCCATCTCGATATGTTTAGTGCGCTGATGTTGGACCGGATTTCCAGAAAGATAGACTGCACTCATGTTATCACAGTATACCAAGGTAGCCTTTTGAATAGGAAAATGTAACTCTAGTAGAAGATTACGTAGCCAACATGACTCAGATACCACATTGGCTACCACTCGATACTCAGCCTCCGCACTGGATTGTGATAAAGTAGTATGGCGTTTTGCTGACCAAGAGACCAAGTTATCGCCAAGGAATATACAATAACCAGATGCTGAACGTCTGGTATCTGGACAACCACCCCAATCAACATATGTATATGACACAGGAGTAGTGATCGATGGCGGATATAGATGCAATCCAAAATCAAGTGTGCCCTGCATGTATCGGATAATACGTTTGAGCGCATGCATGTGCTCAATCCGCGGATCATGCATAAATAAACACACATGCTATACGGTATACGTAATATCTGGTCTTTTGAAAGTCAGATACTGAAGAACCGCTGCAAGACTACGATATTGGATGGGATCCTCGTATGGTGTGCTAGATGTAACACTCAGCTTGGGTTTGGTATCAACCGGAGTAGAAGTAGACTTACACGATGCCATGCCAGCTCTCTCAATAATCTCTGCCACATACGTTTTCTGTGATAAAAATATACCACTTGCATGACGAGTGACTGCAATGCCCAAAAAAATAGCTCAAGGGCCCCAAGTCCTTCGTAGCAAATTCTGAACTGAGAAGAGACATGATAGACTTGCGTAGATTATTAGACGAGGCAGTCAATATTATATCATCAACATATAACAATAAATGCCAGAGAAGTACCATGATGATAGATGAACAAAGAATGATCAGATCTGCTGTGAGAAAACATAGTAGACACATAATCTGCAAAACTTTTATACCAAGCCCGTGGAGCCTGCTTAAGCTCATACAAGGATTTTTCCCCAGCAAACAGACATGATGAGGATAATTGGGGTCCCTAAAACCCAAGGGTTGATGCTGTAAACTGGCTCCTTAAAATCACCGTGTGAGAAAGCATTTTTACATCCAGCTGGTGAATGCGCCATGCTTTCGAGAGAGCTAGACTGAGCACTATGCGAATGGTTGTCGGTTTGACCACCGGACTAAATGTTTCTTCACAATCCACGCCAACCGATTGCGTTTTACCATCACCTACAAGACGGGCCTTACGCCTCTCAAAAGAACCGTCAGAATTTTCTTTAGAATAAAAATCCACATGGACTGAATAATATTAACACCAGGTGGACGGGGCACCAATTCCCACGTCTTATTTTCAATAAGAGCATTATATTCGTCATCCATGGCCAATTTCCAATTCGGGTCATGAAGAGCAGACACTGGGTTACGAGGTAGGGAGATTTAGTGACATTAGAATTAAGATTAAAATATTATTTCAGTTTAAAAATACCCCTTTGGCTACGAGTAACGGGCCCTTGACTCGAGGTAGAAGTGGACGTAATTTGGGAAATTGGCCAATGTCGGGCAACAGAAGAAATTGAAAGAATATAATCCAACTGATGTAAAAAAGCATTCTTCACATCCAACTGATGAATGATCCATGTTTTTGAGAGAGCCAAACTGAGAACAATACGAATAGTAGCCGGTTTGACCACCGGAATAAACGTCTTACCACAATCTACGCCAACCTGTTGAGTTTTACCATCATCTACAAGACGAGCCTTATGCCTCTCAAAAGAACTGTCAGAATTTTCTTTATGAGTAAAAATCCACATAGATCGAATAATATTAACACCAGATGGACGAGGCAGTAACTCCCACGTCTTATTTTCAATAAGAGCATTATATTCGCCAGTCATAGCCAATTTCTAATTCGGGTCATGTAGTGTAGACACATGGTTACGTGGTAGTGGAGATTTAGAGACATTAGAATTGAGATTAAAATGCGCTTTGGTTTAAAAATACCCCGTTGACTATGAGTAACGGGCCCTTGACTCCAGGTATAATTGGGTGGATTTTGGGCAATGTTTGGGTGGGTGACAGACTGGCCCGCAGGCATTAGGCCTGTTGGCCCAACAATTGAAATCAGAATAGTAACAGGATCGGGATTGGGCTGAAACACTAGAACAATACCGAGATCGGTACTGGACCGTGTCATCAGCCCATTGGGCAGAATAGTAGTTGCGATTGACTGTGGATCAGCCGGCAGTGGGCCTGCTGACGTATTTTGGTTGTGGGACAAGTCGAAAAAATGGTGGATAATATATGGTGAGACCTCGTCATCTAAAAAATTATATGAACTTGGCACGAGACTACTCACTTTAGCGAAAGGAAATTAGGTTTCATAAAAAATAACATGTCAACTAATTATGATTTTATTAGATGATAAATTAAAACATTTATAACCACGATGATTAGATAGATAACCCAAAAACACACAAGCGGTAGAACATGCCTGAAGTTTATTAATTGTAGTTGACAGAAAAAGTGGATAGCATAAGCACCCAAAGACCCTAAGATGAGAATACGAGGGATCCTTATTATAGAGAACTTTAAGGGGAGATTTAAACGCTAATCCTTTGGTAGGAAGTACGTTAAGGAGGTAAGTAGCCATTTGTAGTGCATGATGCCAAAAAGAAGGGGGTACAAAAGCACGGGCTAATAAAGTTTGGACAATATTATTAATGGTACGATTTTTTCGTTCGTCTTTCCCATTTTTTGAGGATGTATGAGGAAAAGAAAAATGAAAAACTATGCCATTAGCATCACAAAATTCCCGAAACAACCCATTATCATATTCCTTGCCATTATCACATTGAATATTTTTAATTGCCGTTCGAATTGAGTACGGATGAATGCTCTAAATTTTAAGAATTTGGAAAAAACCTGAGACTTTTTCGATAAAGGAAAGGTCCACAAAAAATTAGAATAATCATCCAAAAACAGGATATAATAACGATGGCCCACAGAACTTAACACGGGGGATGTCCATAAATCACTATGAATAATGTCAAACGGCATCAAAGTACTAGAAGTAGAGGCTACAAATGGTAATCTAACATGTTTCCCTAACGGACAAGAAGGACAAAGTGGAGTACTATGCGTACCCTTACAAGAAATAATAGACGATCCCGGATGACCCAAACGTGCATGCCACAAGGAAGGAGTAAGGGCGACAAAAGTAGATGACATGGCTTGACTCACGGAAGTGGTGGTATTTGTGATAGGATAAATCTCTCCCTTACTATTGCATCTCATTAGAGGTATCCCCGTCTTGAAATCCTTCACAGAAAATCCAAAGGGATCAAAATTAACAGAAACCCAATTATCAGTGGTGAATTTTCGGAAAGACATCAAATTTTTAATATGAAGAGTATTTTTCAATACTAGAGGTGGATGTGGAGGAGACAAAGTTGTATGTCCATAACCGCGAATAGGAATTGAATCACCATTACCAACAATAATACAACGATTTTTGCTCAAATTGACATAAGACGAGAGAGTACATTGGTCAGACGTCATGTAAGAAGTGGATCCGGCGTCCATGTATCAATTCACGTCCGGAGGATTTAATCCAAGCGTATGCATTGCCGCCACAATATCTGTTGGAGTTGGTGTGGGACCCACTGCCTGGAACGCCTGCGAAGGCCGAGGTCCAAGCAAACCTGCCTGCGGCCCTAGCTCAGAAGTGAATATGCTGCCAGTATTCAGACCCGAGAAACTGGGCTTGGCATGTTGCTGGAACTGGGCCCAGTTACTTGAGTAAGGGATGAGAGGAAAATAGGGACTATTGGGCCAATGACAACTGACCCAGTTCCATGGCCAGGGGGCCCATGGTTGGGACCAGTTGTCCTGTTGTCCACTGTCGCTGCCACCACTTTTTTCGGCCACCTCTGTTACCACCGTGATTTCCGTTGCGGTTTTTGCCATTATTTTTATAATTTTAACCCTTTTTGCCGCCACCGTTGTTGCGGTTTTGGCCAGAATTCTCGAAGAATGAGTGAGGGTCATCTAACGTGGTTATCATTATTACAGAATTTTCACATGTAGCCACCTTTTTAGCTAAGCCGGCTTCTTCTAACGTGAGCATGGAATGGGCCTGATAAAAGGGTGGTAGAGGATTACTTTGACGAAGTAGTGTGCCAATGCCGTTATAAGCCTCAGACAGGCCTGCAACCATTTGGTGGAAAAGACGATCATTGATAACTGACGCACCAACGTTGCGGAGTTGGTCTGCCAATTCCTTCAGGCTTTTACAATAGGTCGAAACGTTAGGAAAATCTTCCATGTTGACATGTGAAAATTCCTGCTCGGGGGTGACATCACAGGAATTCTTGTTATCTTAAAATATATCACGCACCCTATTCCAAGTTTCCATTGCCGTAGCGTCGGGCTCAATGATCGTTTGTAGGAGGTCGGTAGAAATAGTGGAATAAATCCACTGGAGAACGGTAGCATCAAGTGTCGTCCATAACGTAGGATTTTCCTCAGGGTTAGGAACCTCCTCTGTGCCAGGCGTCGAGGAAATTATGTGATGGAGGACTTGATGCGAGCATGCGTGAATTTTGAATAATTCTGCCCATGTCGCTTATTGGACATTTTTCATCTCAAGAACAATAGGGATGTGGTTCCTGATGTTGGAAACTGTAAGGGCTTGATGAAACATGTTCTTTGACGTAGACATAACGAAAGAACAATAGGAGAATTAGGGATTTGGAAGAAAATTTGGGAAGGGAGGAGGAAGAAGACGACCGGAAACCAAGAAGGGTTCTCGGAATTTTAGCCGAGAGTAGCAGAAGAAAATTGGGAAGGGAGATATTTTAGACCTAGACTTCTGATACCATGAAAGAATATAATCCTTTGATTATTTTCATTAATGAATGAGGTATTTATACACGTTACAATCTCCAAATTTGGAAAATCCTATTCCTACTATACTTCTAATATTCTAATTCTACTTGTACAAGAATTCTACAATTATGGTAATTATTAATTTCATACTCTAATTACACTATACACGGTATTCTATCATAAATTAATTTTGGGAGAAGAAAAGTTTGCCCTAGACTTCTGATACCATGTAAGAAATAATCCCTTAATTATTCTCATTGATGAAGAGATATTTATATACAATTTACAATCCCTAATTATGAAAAATCCTATTCCTACTATAATAATAAATCCTAATTATACTTGTACAAGAATCCTACAACTATAGTAAATTTATACAACAAAGTTGGGTGCAATTTAATTTCGGTTTCCCGTGGTATACACACGAGTATATTTCTGTCAATTTTATCTAACACGGGCAGAGGAGTAAACCTCGAGCCACAAATTAGTAGAAAATTGTATGTATCTATATAAACATGCTAGCATCTACATGAACATTATAGAAGACTTTTTTTTTTACTTAAAAAAATTATTACACCTATAGCATCACTATGATAGAACATACTTAAAGTTGTAAAAGTAATACTCTAAATTCTTAATAATTCAAAAATAAAAATGAATCACAAATACTCATCCTAATACAATTTTTTTTTAAAGTAAAGAGTTCAAAACAATATCTAGAACAAGATTATAGCCAAAAGAAATTTTAAAACCAAATACTAAAGAGTGCAAGAAAAAGAACTTGACGAAAATAATTATAAAGAAGGAAGTTGTAAGTGTGGAAGCAAAGCAAGTATGTCAGAGCTCTTGCTTTATAGTTTACACTTTGCAGATAAAGCGCCGACGAGTATTCAAAGAGAACGGAATTTTTATTCGTAGTTTTACTTTCTAGTTTGATTCGTAGTTTTTACCTTTACTTTCAGAAAATGGGATTACCATGTCAAAAAATGGTAATCCAATTCTTTTACCTTTACTTTCTAGTTTGATTCGTAGTTTTTATTTTGATAATTTTAAAAATATATTTCATGTCCAAAATAACTTGTGTTTGGATCATTTAATTATTCATCATTATTTAATTTAATTATCATCAAGATATCTTGGTAAATCACAATTCCTAATTTTTGCACAAAAAAATTAACTGTAAATAAATTTTATTAAGTTTTTGAAAATGGTTAAATTTTTGGACAATGCATACTTTTTTCGATGAACCTATATACATAACTTAATTATATATATAGTTTCTTCTTTTTTAATTAATTTGATAGTGTTATGATGCAATATAGTTAATCTAATATGTGCTTGAGGTTAGAATTTTTTTATTTTCGGGTTTGCCTCTTTCAACATAACACTTGGGAAGACTATTGTCATATATATAATTTTTTAAAATCGATAAAAAACTGAATTAACTGAAAAAATCGATAAAAACCAAAGTGATGAAAAATCGACTTAATTGATTTGATTTTTTTAGAAGCAAACCGACCCATGAACACCCCTACATGTAAATATGAGTTTGATATTTAAAGACAGAATATGTGAATCCCCTATTCCTGTTGCTCTTAATTACATAAAAATTGAGATATCAATTGAGTTCAAGCATATATGTCAGATGTTTTGAGATATCGATTGAGTTCAAGCATACATGTCACGATGTTGTAAGGTATCACTACTAACAGTCAGTCAGGCCTGGTCTTTTTGCCAATCCCATGCTCTCACTGCACAACTGCTCTAAGCTAGACTTTTTGACAAGGGAAAGGGTCAAATTTACCCCTATACTATTAGAAAAAGATCAAATTTTCCTTCGTTATACTTTCGGTTAAAAAATATCTTTACCGTTAACAAAGTGGATCAAATATACCCCTTCTCTGTTAAGTTTATTCAAGGTGGATGTCCAATCCCACGTGATACTGACATTTTAGTGACATGCATACACATGGCATGCCACCTCACCACCTCAATTCGTTTACCCCCTCCCTCCACTTCTTCTTCCACCACTAGCATGATAAACTTAAATAAAGGAGACTTGTATAGAAAAATTTCTTTGTATTTCTGAATGCCAAATCTGTACAATCTATGTGTATCTTTATACAAGTAGTAGATCATCTATCCTAACACATGTCTATTTCCTATTGCTAGCCAATGTAACAAACTTAAAATACTATGTATGTATTTACAGCTACTACCGAGTTGGGCCTTTCCTTTTGCTATTGGGCTCTAACAGTTCTGCATTTGTATTTCAGCATTTGAGGCCCAATCTGTGAAGCCCGTAACCGACTCCTTTAATCGAAGATATACCGACTTTATTTCCATCGTAGGTTCCTTTTTCAAACGCTCACATTCTTTGGTCTGAGAAATATCCATAGAATATCCTTCATAAAACACCATGATAATATTCCAACGTGTTGCCCAAAAGAATCGGTCCAGTGAGTGACTTAGTGAACAAATCAGCGAGTTCAGAGGCTGATTTAACATAGGATAGAGAGATTAGACCGACGAGATACTGTTTACATGCTAATTGGTCCAGTGAGTGACTTATTGACATGTTGACCAAGTCAAATTTTGATTAATAAAATCGGATTAATTATTTAAGTCAAAATTACATGACTTGAATGAAATTTAAATTACATAGTCCATTAAATTGGGCATGTATAAGACTATCCACGTCCTTCAAGCCCAAGGTTCACTAGAATTACTTGGAGATCAAAATATCCAAACTCTAGCTCACACCTATATAAAGGGGTTACACATTCCCCTTTTGAAGACATGTTGAAATTGCAATAACTTCTTGACTAGAGGCGGAGGAGATCAAAGACATCTACATAAGTCTTCAATAAGAAGGATAGTTCGAGAGACGTCTTCCCTCAAGAACAATTCAAAGTGCTGCTCAAAGTTCTTTGAAGATTCAACACATCAACATAAGTCCATCCTTTATTTGAGAAAGACATTGCATTGACCCTCTAATCAAGACAAATAACACGATAACAGAAAGATTATAATCAAGAGATACGTTCAGAGTTGTATTTACAAAATAATCAATAAAATAATTTTTTTCATATTTATTTTATAATTATAGTTATTTATTTTTTACTAACAAAATGTATCGCGAACAATTATATCAAGCTGAACTTGGCTAGAAAAGAAAAGTTGGCATTACTGGTGGAAATATGAAGTGGGGAGAAAAAGTGATGTAAGTGGGAAGGAAACTCGTCGGAATTCAATGAAATAGTAGGGGAGAATTCTAAGTAAAACGTGTCTCTCAACAGGCCATCGCGTGCTAAAAGGATGTGAGGCTATGGATGCTTCTCTTGCCAGAGCCATTCATACTTTTAAGAATCCGGTATGAGAAATAAAAAGAGATATTTTTTTTAAAATTAAAAAAAGAAAAAAAAAGTTTGTTTTTTGTTTAAAGAGGGGGAGGGGCGATTGTTTGGGACTTGGGGCCAAATTTGATTTTGTGTTTAAAAAAAAAAGTCTTTCACTGCTCATTGGATTCTCAAACACACAACCTCTCACTAAGTGAAAGAAATAACCCCCTTGATTATTTTCATTGATTGAATAGATATATATACAAGTTACAAAACCTTCTTCTACCATAATTCTAACTATACAATTATGGTAAGTGTATATCCTAATTATGGTAAGTGTATATCCTAATCTAGGTAACAAATATACTACAATATACACTTAATATTCTTTCCTTAATATACAAATTCTGTCTACTGTTTTGGTGCCATCAATCCCGTGATGGGCTGCATGCTGGGCTAATATCGGCCCACTGCCGAGAGGCCTTGCTGCACTGCTGCTTGAGGCCCACTGCCGAGAGACCTTGCTGCACTGCTGCTTGTCACTTCAGTCCACTGATATACATGTGATAAACACTGATGTATATTCAATGTATATCACATGTATATTGCTCTGTTTAACACACCCCCACAGTCATATCGGGCGATTTTTGAACGTTGAGACAGTCCCTAAAATCTTCAAAGAGGACCGCTGGTAGACCCTTTGTAAAGATGTCTGCAATTTGATAACGAGACGGGACATGGCATACGCGAACTTGACCATTTGCAACCTTTTCACGGACAAAGTGAATGTCCATTTTGATATGCTTAGTACGTTGGTGTTGAACTGGGTTACCTGAAAGGTAGATGGCACTAATGTTATCGCAATATACGAAGGTTGCCTTCTGAATGAGACAATGAAGCTCCAAAAGCAAATTACGTAGCCAACATGATTCAGAGACCACATTCGCTACCCCTCGATATTCTGCCTCGGCACTTGAGCGTGATAGAGTTTCCTGACGCTTTGCCGACCATGAGACCAAGTTGTTGCCAAGGAACATACAGTAGCCAGAAGTCGACCGTCTGGTGTCGGGACAACCACCCCAATCAGCATCCGTGTAAGAGACAAGTGTGGATGTAGATGAAGGATACAAGTGCAACCCATAGTCTAGTGTCCCCTGAATATACCGAATGATGCGTTTGGTTGCATTCATGTGCTCAACTCTGGGATTATGCATGAATAAACACACATGCTGAACCGCATATGTAATATCCGGTCTGGTAAAGGTAAGATACTGGAGGCCCCTGCCAGACTGAAATAGCGAGTCGGGTCCTCGTATGGTGCACCTGCTGTGGCACTTAGCTTTGGGTTTGCATCAACTGGCGTGGAAGTGGACTTACAGGATGACATCCCGACCCTCTCTATGATCTCACCAGCATACTTTCGTTGAGACAAAAATAAGCCATCTGAATGACGTTTGACGGCAATCCCCAAAAAATAACTCAAAGGCCCTAAGTCTTTCATAGCAAATTCAGAACTGAGCATGGCCATGATAGACTGACGCAGAGCATCGGAGGAGGCAGTCAAGATGATATCATCCACATACAATAGAATGTAGGCCAAGGACGAACCACGGCGGTAGATGAACAATGAATTATCTAACCTGCTGTGAGTGAACCCAATAGTTGAAACAAAGTCAGCAAACCTCGTGTACCAGGCTCGTGGAGACTGCTTAAGCCCATATAAGGACTTATTCAACAAGCATACATGATGAGGACGGTTTGGATCCCTGAAACCCAACGGCTGATGCATATAGACTGTTTCCTTGAGATCGCCGTGTAGGAAAGCATTCTTGACATCCAACTGATGAATTGGCCAAGTCTTTGAAAGAGCCAAGCTAAGCACAGTGCGGATGGTAGCCGGTTTGACCACCGGACTAAACGTCTCACCACAATCAATTCCAACCTGCTGAGTCTTACCATCACCCACAAGTCGCGCCTTATGTCGAGCAAATGACCCATCTGAATTTTCTTTATGAGCAAAAATCCAAATAGACCTGATAACATTAATACTATATGGACGGGGCACCAACTCCCTCGTCTTACTATCAATAAGAGCATTATATTCATCAGTCATAGCAATTTTTTAATTAGGGTCATTTAATGCGGACACATGATTGCTGGGCAAGGGAGATTTAGAGACATCCGAATGTAAATTAAAATGTCTTTTAGGTGTAAAAATACCCCGCTGACTACGAGTGACCGGTCTATGACTCGAGGAAGAATTGAGGGAATTTTGGGAATTTTCTGGGCTCGGGATGGGTCGCCCGTGAGCGATGGGCTCAGGCCCAAAACGGTAAAGAATGGACTCGATTTACGGATCGGTTCAGGTGGTGGATCGCCCAATTTGCAGGCGGTCCGATGTGGCTGGAATTTCTACGGGTGTGGCGTTCTTTGTGGGTCCGGTGAGCGATGGGCCATTGAAGGATTTTGGGTACGGGAGATGTCCGAAAATTTTTGAATAATATACGGGGATATTTGGTCATCCAAAAAATTATATGACTTAGGTTCGGGAGTATGAACTTTCGTAAATGGGAATTGAGTTTCATCAAAAAATGACATGGCGATTGATTATGATTTTCTTGGAGGCTAAATCAAAACACTTATAACCACGATGATTTGACGGATAACCCAAAAACACACACGGGGTAGACCGAGCCTAAAGTTTGTTAATTGTGGTGGATGGGAATAACGGATAACACAAGCACCCAAAAATCCGAAGATGAGAATGAGAAGGGTTCTTATTATATAGGATTTTGAGGGGGGAAGAATATGTCAGACCTTTCGAGGAAATTATGTTAAGAAGATATGTGGCAATTTGTAGAGCATGATGCCAAAAATATGGAGGTACGGAGGCATGAATTAAGAGAGTTCGGACAATGTTATTTATGGAACGAATTTTGCGTTCGGCTTTCCCATTTTGTGAAGATGTATGAGAACACGAAAAATGAAAATTTATCCCATTATTAGCACACAACTCCCGAAACTCCCTATTGTCATACTCTTTCCCATTATCACATTGAATATTTTTTATTTCTCTTTCGAATTGAGTATGAATGAACGCTCTAAATTTGATGAAGACGGAAAACACTTGTGATTTATTCGCAATTGGAAACGTCCACAAAAATCTAGAATAATCATCTAAAAAGAGAACATAATATCGATGACCCATTGAACTAAGAACAGGAGATGTCCATAAGTCGCTATGAATAATTTCAAATGGCTTTGATGTATGAGAATTTGAGTCTACAAATGGCAGCTTAACAATTTTCCCTAACGAACAAGACTGACAAAGTGGAGTACGACTCGTACCCTTACAAGAAATAAAGCTATTTTTATGTAAAACTGATAAAATAGAAGATCCCGGATGACCCAGACGAGCATGCCACATGGAAGGAGAGATGGCTGCAAAAGCTGACGGCAAGGCTGGACTCGATGGACTGAAACCGGGCATGATAGGATACAGATCCCCCCTACTATCACACCTCATGAGATCCGTCTTGAAATCCTTCACCGAGAAACCGAAAGGATCAAATTCAACAAAAACAAAATTGTCATTTGTGAATTTTCGGACAGACACTAAATTTTTAATCAATTTAGGAGCATGTAAAGTATCTTTCAAGAGGAGTGGTGGATTGGGGGGAGACAACGTTTTCTGACCATACCCTAGAATTGGAATAGAGCTGCCATTACCAATAATTATCCCCCGAGGGGTGCTCAAATTGGAATAAGACGAGAGAGTACCTGATTCGGAAGTCATGTGAGTAGTTGCCCCGGTATCCATGTACCAATTTGGGTCCGGTTGAGTCAACCCCAATGTGTGCATCGCGGCCTCGATATCAGTCTGAGTGGGGCCTGCTGCATGATGGGCCTGCGATGGTCGGGGCCCAAGAACTCCTGTCCGTGCTGCACCTGGGCCGTAGCTGCTGTTGCTACCGCCGGGCCACCATCGGGTATTGGGCCTGGGTCGTTGGCGGACCAGCGGCCGGAAATCTTTGGATGGTACGGGTTCCACTGCCATGGGCCCCACTGCTGGGCCCATGGCGGTGGTGGGCCACTTTTCCCTGGCTGGGACCCACCGCCTGCTTGTTGACCACCGGAACCGCCACCAGAACCGCCGCGTTTGCCCCCGCGATTTTTGTTATTATTTTTGCGATTATTCTTGCCGCCACCATTGTTATGGTTTTGGCCCGAATTGTTAACAAAACCCGAAGGACTAGGAGAGGACGCCACCATGACGACTTGGCTTGCTCCGGTGGCCGCCTTTTTTGCAAAACCGGCTTCTTCCAACGTAAGCATGGAGCGGGCTTGATAGAAGTCGGGAAGAGGGTTGCTTTGGCGAAGGAGAGTTCCAACCCCATTATAGGCCTCCGAAAGACCGGCAACCAACTGTAGAACTAGACGATTGTTTGTTATTGGTGAGCCAACATTACGGAGTTGATCCGCCAATTCCTTTAGTTTCTTGCAATATGCAGAAACGTTTGGAAATTCGTCCATTCTAACGAGAGAGAATTTCTGCTCGAGTGTGACGACACGTGAATGTTGGTTGTTTTGGAATATGTTACGCAATCTATTCCATGCAGCCATAGCTGTGGTATCCGACTCAATAATCGTCTGTAGAAGGTCCACTGAAATAGTGGCGTAGATCCACCGGAGAACGGTAGCATCAAGTGTAATCCATAACTCAGGATCCTCCGCAGGAAGGGGTTTAGCGGGAGGAATGATGTGATGAATAACTTGATAAGAGATAGCGTGAATTTTAAACAACTCCGCCCACGTCGCATATTGGACGTTTTCCATCTCCAGGACAATAGGGATACTGTTCTTGATATTGGAAACTGTGAGGGCAGGGTGAAAATTGTTCTTAGACATATTGAAAGAACAAAGAAGAAAGGAAAATTTAAGAGAGGTGTTTGTGAGAGCGGAAGACGAATTTTGGAAGAGAAAACCCGAGGAGGGGGGGGGGGGTCTCGGCCAAAGGGAGGCAAAAGTTTGAGAGAAAAAAAAACTTTTGTTTAGACCTAGTCTCTTGATACCATGAAAGAAATAATCCCCTTGATTATTTTCATTGATTGAATAGATATATATACAAGTTACAAAACCTTCTTCTACCATAATTCTAACTATACAATTATGGTAAGTGTATATCATAATTATGGTAAGTGTATATCATAATCTAGGTAACAAATATACTACAATATACACTTAATATTATTTCCTTAATATACAAATTTTGTCTACTGTTTTGGTGCCATCAATCCCGTGATGGGCTGCATGCTGGGCTAATATCGGTCCACTGCCGAGAGGCCTTGCTGCACTGCTGGGCCTTGCTGCACTGCTCTTCAGTCCACTGATATACATGTGATATACACTACTGTATATTCAGTGTATATCACATGTATATTGCTCTGTTTAACACTATGGAAGGACTTTTGAAGGGAGCCTCAACCACTAGGCTACAACTCTCACTGATAAGTTGAAGACATTTTTAATACATATTTTATTATTTGAAACCAATAAAAGAAAAATGAAAATTCTGGGGCGGAGAACCCATCTTGACCGCCCTAGGGACGTCTCTGCTCCCTGTTCATATACAATCAAGAAAAGAATATTCCAAGAACAAGATAGACATTAAATTATGAGATTATGTATCTATATCTACATCATATTAAAAACATGAAAGACCTTAAAAATTATTGATTAAACTTTTTATCTTCATTAAAAGACTCAATAATAGATAAAATTATCATTTATATTTTTTAATATTTAGAATATATTTGGAAATCAATTAAAATTTTAATAATTTTAATATTTTCCCTTATATTTAGGATTCTACATTAATTACGTTTGCGTCGGTTAAAAAATCCTTATTGAAAGAAATAATCCCCTTGATTATTTTCATTAATTGAAAGGTATTTATACAAGTTACAAAATAGGAGAATCCTATTCCTATTCTATTCTATTCTATTCTAAAAAACCTTATTCTAATTATACAATTATGGTAGGTGTATCATCCTAATTTAGGTAACAAATACATTACAATATATATCAAATATATGTACCATATATACAAGATTACATTATGTAATATGCCCGTGATTTGTTGGGCTTCCGTGACTGCCAATGGACTGGCTCTCGTGACTGCCAGTGGGCTAGGCTATTGCGTTGCTCCATTTGCCCGTGATATACACTTTTGTTTATCGGGTGTATATCACGGGTATATTGCTATGTTTAACACACCCCCGCAGTCATAGCGGGCGGTCTTCGAACGCTGAGACTGTCCCTAAAATCTTCAAAAAAGAACGCGGGTAGACCCTTCGTAAAGATGTCTGCAACTTGATAACGAGACGGGACATGTCAGACGCGAACGTGACCCTTAGCAACCTTTTCACGGACAAAGTGAATGTCCATTTCGATATGTTTAGTGCGTTGGTGCTGAACCGGGTTACCTGAAAGGTAGATGGCACTAATGTTATCGCAATATACTAAGGTTGCCTTCTGAATTGGACAATGAAGCTCCAATAACAAATTACGTAGCCAACATGATTCAGAGACTACATTTGCTACCCTTCGATATTCGGCCTCTACACTTGAGCGTGATAGAATTGTATGACACTTCGCCGACCAGGAGACCAAGTTGTTGCCAAGGAACATACAGTAGCCAGACGTCGACCGTCTGGTGTCGGGACAACCACCCCAATCAGCATCTGTGTACGAGACAATTGTGGATGTAGATGAAGGATACAAGTGCAAACCATAGTCCAGTGTCCCCTGAATATACCGAATGATGCGTTTGATTGCATTCATGTGCTCAACTCTGGGATCATGCATGAATAAACACACCTGCTGAACAACATACGTAATATCCGGTCTGGTAAAGGTAAGATACTGGAGGGCCCTTGTAAGACCTCGATAACGGGTCGGGTCCTCGTATGGTGCACCTGCCGCGACACTAAGCTTGGGTTTTGCATCAACTGGAGTGAAAGTGGAATTACAGGATGACATCCCAGCCCTCTCTATGATCTCAGCAGCATACTTTCGTTGAGACAAAAATAATCCATCTGAATGACGCATGACAGCAATCCCCAAAAAGTAACTTAAAGGCCCTAAGTCTTTCATAGCAAACTCAGAGCTGAGCATGGTCATGATAGACTGACGTAAGGCATCAGAAGAGGCAGTCAGAATGATATCATCCACATACAACAAGATGTAGGCCAATGATGAACCATGTCGGTAGATGAACAAATAATTGTCTGACCTGCTGTGAGTGAACCCAATGGTTGAAACATAGTCATCAAACCTTGTATACCAGGCCCGTGGAGATTGCTTAAGCCCATATAAGGACTTCTTCAATAAACAGACATGATGAGGACGGTTGGGATCCCTGAAACCCAACGGCTGATGCATATAGACTGTTTCCTTGAGATCACCATGTAGGAAAGCATTCTTGACATCCAACTGATAAATATGCCAAGTCTTTGAAAGAGCCAAGCTAAGCACAGTGCGAATGGTAGCCGGTTTGACCACCGGATTATACGTCTCACCACAATCTATCCCAACCTGTTGAGTCTTACCATCACCCACAAGTCGCGCCTTATGTCGAGCAAATGACCCATCTGAATTCTCCTTATGAGCAAAAATCCAAATAGACCTGATAACATTAATACCAGATGGACGGGGCATCAACTCCTACGTCTTATTATCAATAAGAGCATTATATTCATCGGTCATAGCAATTTTCCAATTCGGGTCGTTTAAGGCGGACACAGGATTACGGGGCAAGGGGGATTTAGAAATATTAGAATATAAATTAAAATCCCCTTGATTATTTTCATTAATTGAAAGGTATTTATACAAGTTACAAAATAGGAGAATCCTATTCCTATTCTATTCTAAAAACCTTATTCTACTATAATTCTAACTATACAATTATGGTAGGTGTATCATCCTAATTTAGGTAACAAATACATTACAATATACATCAAATATATGTACCATATATACAAGATTACATTATGTAATCTGCCCGTGATTTGTTGGGCTTCCGTGATTGCCAGTGGGCTGGCTCTCGTGACTGCCAATGGACTGGGCTACTGCGTTGCTCCATTTGCCCGTGATATATACTTCTGTATATCGGATGTATATCACAGATATATTCCTATGTTTAACACTTATTCCCTTCATGTTGGAGACTTGAACTACGTCCTATAAATTTAAATTTTTAGGTTTGGTTACGATGGAACATATAAGAATCCTATTAGAAGAAGATGAAGCCATATACTTCTATAAAGTATTCCATATTCACCATCACAATTGTTTAAGTAGTATATCGCAAAAGGTATAATTCTATCTTGTGTGTATATTTATGGATTCCCTTATTTGAATTATGTTTATGTATATTAGGTGTTTAGAATCTGATATCGTTTGTGCATAAGTTATAACAGATTTAATTTTCTGCTTTATTATTTTTATAGTGTATTTTATGAATTAATGTCCAACAACAACTTTTGACCTTTGATTTCAGAAATTTGTGGGAAACTTACATTCGATTTTTCGTTTATGCTCTCTTTGCTTTTGATGCAATTTAACGAGTTTGGTAAACTCTTAACAAATGTTGTTCATCTTTTTTACCCTTTAAAAATAGAGTTTACATCGGATAAAAATGATCATTAACTTATCTTCCTAATATTTAGATAATAGATATAGATATCTTATTAATACACGAAACTAAGAAGCTTCGGAACAATTTCAATATGTTCCACAAAAAATGTTGGGATAGCGTTGCTGATTCAGATGGAAGGATTTAGCAACAACCACTTAATTACAAGTGAACTAAAACAAATCAAACAACTCCTTTTTATCCTTTAGAAATAGATTATATAAGAGATTATCATTTAGTTACTTTACTAATATATAAGACTTTAAAATTAATTAAAATTTGCTTATTAAAATTTTCCTTATTCGAACTATGTAAGAGGTCCTAAATATTGAAGAGTTCAAAATCAATTAAAATTGTGCCATAAAATATATTCTAAATGAAATTTCATTATTCTTTTTGTTATACTTATTCTAACAAATGAAAATTCTCAACATTCTTTTATATATTAAGTTATTTTACTATTAGATAATTATCGACGAAAATTTAAACAGTAAAATTAGTCACTGATCTTCTTTAGCGATATTACTAACGAATTATCAAAAATATTTCTTAGGTACAAGCAATTTAACGATGAAGTTCTAAGTATAATTTTTTTTGTGGTGTTTATCAAATGAGGTACATACTATGTTCACGCGCAAAACGCAGACACTGAAACTAGTATATATAAGTTTAATGATTAGGTCAATCTAATTATGCTTTTAGAGATGTGTGAAGGAAAGATAGAGGAGTTACTTTTCTATGATTTTACTTAAGTTTTTACTGATAAAACTTATTTTTTTTGGTTTTTATCTGATTTTTGATACCCGCTTTGAGACATCAAATATAAAAGTAAAATATTTATTTACGTGAATTGACAGAAATGTCTACACTTATACACACTAAAATTTACAACACCTACACTCCACCCAAAAGAATGCACAAAACCTGCACATCTCTCACACAAATGCACAACACCTGCACGCTCTAAGTTGAAAATGGAATATTTATCATATACTAATATTTTACATATTTTTGGATAAAATATATACATTGAATTAAGGTTTTATGTGTATAATAGAATACATACATCTAATATTATAATATGATTAGAAAAAATATGATAAATTAGGCAATTTTATTTATGCTTTATATATTCATTAAACATAAATATAGAGGTAAAAGATGTTATTATAGACATAGAGTATAGACATGATAAATTCATGGATGATGTTTATTTATTGTTGGACAGCTGGTCTATGATAAATCTGTTAGAAAAAGAGATCTGTATGATAAGAAATGAATTGTAGAAACTAGATTAGGACGAGATGATTCTCTGTCCTTAGGATAATATTAGCCCCCACTATATTGCTGATGGGATTAACTTGCTAATTACCCCCAGGATTACCTAACCTTAAGAACGAATTTTACAGCAACTTATTCGTTCCTCATGAACATGAATTGCTTGAAAGAAAGAAGGTTTTCTTGGTTGGAAGATATAGATTGCAAGATAATCTTTTAATCATGTGCCATTCCATATTTAAAGGAATCAAGTACCCTTTCATGAACAATTGTAATCTTTCATGAAACAATGTAATCTTTCATGAACAATTGTGACTTTTCATGAAATCAACATTTAAAAACAGCAAAAGATTAAATGATATTTAAGCTCGTGTTCGTGCACGTGCAAAGTGCTAAGTGCTAGTCTTTGATTAATAATATATTAGCATATTATTAATCCAATGATAAGCACATCCAAGCCCAATACATGTTTGGCCCAACTAAATGAACTCTTTTCAATTTAATATACCAAGTACAAAAATACTTATAAACACATCAAGCTTTTCTTATTCTTCCAATGTGGGACAAACTCCCATACACATCTTCCTAACAAACACAATTGAAGACTATATACAACAATCCCCCACTTAGTCTTCAATTTAACAAAAGTGCTTAGATGAAAGTATCTTGCGATTTGAACTTTCACTTAGTTCCAGTTCTTCAAAATCCTAACGAAATTAATGGCGGCTTAAAGCGTTTGAGCCAAAATTCCTTATGCTAGAATCGGAAGACTGAACACACAATTATTCTTTTCCATGTTCATATCGAGGTAGCACCATTATGGCCATGTGCTCCACCTGGTTTCATAGACATTTACAAAAGTTCGACCCAAAACTCTTGTTAGAAGCGGCACCACTTCTTATGTCTATATAGGTGAAATTATTCCATTACCTGAATTTCATTAAGAGTATATTACTCACCCTATAAAACATACACTAGAACAATAGTTACACTAGTGTGACCTAATCAGTTATCAACAACTTGTTATTACCACATTGAACCTTTTAACCATGGGTATTCATAGAAAAAGGTTGGGTTTCCATTGTTCTTTGATTAATTCAAACTGGTCGCAAGCCCATTTCTTGACTTGTTCCATAAATCATTTCTCTTGGAAGTCCTTTAGTAAAAGGATCTGCCAAATTGTTACAAGACCTTACGTAAATCACAGTTACAATCCCGTCGGATATTAACTGTCTCACATACGCATGTCTCAAACTGATGTGTCTAGACTTACCATTATAAATCTTATTATAAGCTCTAGACAGAGTTGCCTCACTATCACAAAGGCAAAGAAATGGTGGCATCGGTTGTGGCCACAACTTTATATCCAATAACATATTTCTCACCACTCGCTTCTTTGCTCTTGCCAAAGCTAAAAATTCAGCTTCCATGGTAGAATGTGTGATACATGTCTGCTTTTTGAGGCCCAAGAAACAAGACCACCACCGAGCATAAAAATCCAACCACTTGTGGATTTATTATCTCCATCACTAGATATCCAACTAGCATCTGTATATCCCTCAAGTACAAATGGAAAATTTCCATAATGCAAAGCATAACTTTTGGTTCTTTTCAAATAACCAAAAATTCTTCCAATTGCTCGCCAATGTTACGTACTGGATTACTAGTAAATCTAGAAAGTTTGCAAACTGCAAATGCAATATCGTGCCTAGTACAATGTGTAGCATACATCAAGCTACCTATTGCACTAGCATACTCTAGCTGAGCCACAGATCTTCCACTGTTCATACTAAGTTTGCATGATGTTTCATATGGAGTGTTAGCTTCCTTGAAGTTCAAATGTTCAAATTTCTTAAGCATCTTCTCAACATAATGAGACTGACTCAAGGAATAACCCCCACTATTTCTTCTAACTTTGATACCCAATATGGTATCAACCTCATTTAAGTCCTTCATTTTGAAACAGGAACTCAAATAGGTTTTGACTTCATTTATGCCATTTATGTTTGTTCCAAAGATTAACATATCATCTACATAAAGGCACAAGATTACACCATAATCTTTTGTAAACTTAGAATATATACACCTGTCAGCAGAATTATGTATAAAACCATTAGATAAAACAGCATAATCAAATTTCTCATGCCATTGCTTCGGAGCTTGTTTTAAACCATACAATGATTTAACTAACTTACAAACTTTATGTTCATAACCCGGAAGGACAAAACCTTCAGGTTGTCTCATGTACACCTCTTCATCTAAATCACCATTTAGAAAAGCAGTTTTTACATCCATTTGATGAATATGCAAATCATACAGACGGGGTAAAGCTATCAATATTCTTATAGATGCAATTCTAGCCACAGGAGCATAAGTATCAAAATAATCTACTCCTTCCCTTTGGCTAAATCCTTGTCCAACAAGCCTAGCTTTGAAAACTTTGATTGATTCATTATCCACACTCTTCTTTACCCTGAAAACCCACTTACATCCTATAGCCTTTGAGCCAGGAGGCAAGTCTGTCAAAACCCAAGTCTTATTAGCCATTAAAGACTCCATCTCGTCATCTATTGCTTCTTTCCAAAAAGTCAATTTCTACATGCCATTGCTTCTTGAAATGTCTTTGGGTCATCACATTCATCTTCAACATTGAGAACGATTTGGATTTTATTGGTAACAACTTCTCTATTTCCTTCAACAAGAAAGGAAATTGCTTGGGAATTTATGAAATCAATCCAAATTCTTCTCCTTTCTAACTCTTACACTCCTTCTAAGTTCACTAGAAGCATTAGGATTTAACATATCACGTTAAGAGAAGCATTAGAACTTGTTTCTGTTTGAGGTATTTGCAAGGACTCATTAACACGGTTGGAATCACTCCGGAACTTATTCTCAAAGAACTCTACGTCTCGAGATTCCACAATTACATTTGAGTCTAAGTCTAGCAGCCTATATGCTTTTGAATTTTCTGCATATCCTACAAATACACTTTTCAAAGCTCTTGGACCTAATTTAGTTTTCTTAGGATCTGGGACCTTATAATAGGCTAAGCACCCCCAAACTTTAAAATAACTAATATTAGGTTTTCTTCCTTTCCAAATTTCATATGGTGACAAGCTTTATCTTCTTGCAAGGAATTCTATTATCTACATGACATGACGTTAGTAAAGCTTCACCCCATAAGTTCATAGGTAAGTTTGAGTTAATAATCATGGCATTCACCATATCAACTAGAACTCCATTTTTTCTTTCTGCCACTCCATTTTGTTGAGGTCTATAGGGTGCACTAACTTGATGAACAATGCCATTATTTTCACAAAACGAAGTAAATTCAGGAGGGAAATATTCTCCACCCCTATCACTTCTCAAGATTTTCGTTTCTTATCTTTTTGTGTTTCTACCATAGATTTGTAAACTTGAAACATGTCAAAAGCTTGATCTTTTGATTTTATTAAATAGACATAGGTAAATTTAGAACAATCATCAATGAAAGTAATAAAATACCTACATCCACCTCTAGTTAAAACACCATTTAACTCACAAATATCAGAATGTACAAGTTCTAAAATTTCAGATTGTCTATCAACCTTTGGAAAAGGTTTTCTTTTCATTTTCGCTTGAACACAAACTTCACATTTTTCTTTATGCTCATTGCTATAAGAAATAATTTCGTCTTTGCACATATATTTCATTGTTTGATAATTAACATGTCCCAAACGATTATGCCAAAGATTAAAAGTTGTACTTTCTATATTAAAACTTAAATCAAAAGATTGCACACAAGAATAATTGGAACTTTCATCTTTATTGATACTTAGTTTGAACATTCCATCGGATACATAACCCTTTCCCACAAAGGCACCAGCCTTAGACAGGATGATCTTATCTGACTCTATTACAACTTTGAGTCCTTTCTTACATAACACAAAACCAGAAACCAGATTCTTCCTAATGGAAGGAACATGCAGTACATTAGTCAACACAACTTTCTTTTCAGAAGTGAACTGGAGTATCACACTTCCTGTTCCAAGAACCTTGCTAGTATGATGGTCTCCCAACAGAATTTCATGACCATCCACTGCCTCAGTGTAATCTTTGAAGAGTGAGCGATTGTTGCAAACATGGGTGGTAGCACCAGAGTCATACCACCAACTTGTAGTGATTCCAGCCATGTGCAACTCTTGGATCATTCCAATATGCATCTCAGAAAGCATGGCAATGATCTCATTAGTATTTTGCTCAACAACATTAGCAATCGCCTTCTCTTCAGTGTTCCTTTTCTGGTTTTGATTATGCTCCTTCTTAGGGTTCCTGCAGAAACGTTTGAAATGGCCTTTCTTTCCACAATTGTAACAAACGATTTCAGACATGTCCTTCTTAACCCTTTTATTCGGGTTGGCAGCATTGGAGTAAATATTTGCCTTTCTCTTACCCTTTAGATTCTTCTGAGTAACATAGTTCACTTTAGAACTAGAAGCATCATTCAAAACCTTCTCACGATTTCGAGTTTCCTCTTCAATTCGTAAGTGTTTCTGAATCTGTTCTAAAGTGAACTCCTCAGAAGTGTGCAACAACTTCTTCCTGTAATTATTCCAGGAAGGTGGCAATTTGGCAATAATTCCTCCAACAATTAACTTTTCCGGTATGGTTATGTCCAGGTCTTTAAACTTAGAAATCAATATCAGAAATTCATGCACTTGATCAAGTATAGAGGTGCCATCAACCATAGAAAATTCAAAGAACTTAAAAGTAACAAACATATCTGCCCCTTGTTCTTCTCCATCATATTTGAATTCCAGGGGCGTCCACATCTCCTTTGCATCGAATTGGAGTGTAGAGATCATACAGACGATCGAGAGAGGGAGTTCGAGAATAAACCTCTCGCACGCTTTCATCTTCGACACGCTTCTTGCGTTCTGCTATCTTTTCTTCAGTGTCATCGTCTGTTGGTTCTGCCAAAGCCCCTAAATTCGGATCTAGAATATAGAAGATCTTCAAAGCAGTGAGTAGGAACGACATCTTCTCCTTCCAACGTAGGAAATTGGTTCCATCAAAACGATCTAGTTTCACAGTATCATTACCAAACATCTTCATAGTGTTCTCCATAATATTATCCTAAGATTGTTAGAAAAAGAGATCTGTATGATAAGAAATGAATTGTAGAAACTAGATTAGGACGAGATGATTCTCTGTCCTTAGGATAATATTAGCCCCCACTATATTGCTGATGGGATTAACTTGCTAATTACCCCCAGGATTACCTAACCTTAAGAACAAATTTTACAGCAACTTATTCGTTCCTCATGAACATGAATTGCTTGAAAGAAAGAAGGTTTTCTTGGTTAGAAGATATAGATTGCAAGATAATCTTTTAATCATGTGCCATTCCATATTTAAAGGAATCAAGTACCCTTTCAAGAACAATTGTAATCTTTAATGAAACAATGTAATCTTTCATGAACAATTGTGACTTTTCATGAAATCAACATTTAAAAACAGCAAAAGATTAAATGATATTTAAGCTCGTGTTCGTGCACGTGCAAAGTGCTAAGTGCTAGTCTTTGATTAATAATATATTAGCATATTATTAATCCAATGATAAGCACATCCAAGCCCAATACATGTTTGGCCCAACTAAATGAACTCTTTTCAATTTAATATACCAAGTACAAAAATACTTATAAACACATCAAGCTTTTCTTATTCTTCCAATGTGGGACAAACTCCCATACACATCTTCCTAACAAACACAATTGAAGACTATATACAACAATCCCCCACTTAGACTTCAATTTAACAAAAGTGCTTGGATGAAAGTATCTTGCGATTTGAACTTTCACTTAGTTACAGTTCTTCAAAATCCTAACGAAATTAATGGCGGCTTAAAGCGTTTGAGCCAAAATTCCTTATGCTAGAATCGGAAGACTGAACACACAATTATTCTTTTCCATGTTCATATCGAGGTAGCACCATTATGGCCATGTGCTCCACCTGGTTTCATAGACATTTACAAAAGTTTGACCCAAAACTCTTGTTAGAAGCGGTACCACTTCTTATGTCTATATAGGTGAAATTATTCCATTACCTGAATTTCATTAAGAGTATATTACTCACCCTATAAAACATACACTAGAACAATAGTTACACTAGTGTGACCTAATCAGTTATCAACAACTTGTTATTACCACATTGAACCTTTTAACCATGGGTATTCATAGAAAAAGGTTGGGTTTCCATTGTTGCTGATTAATTCAAACTGGTCGCAAGCCCATTTCTTGACTTGTTCTATAAATCATTTCTCTTGGAAGTCCTTTAGTAAAAGGATCTGCCAAATTGTTACAAGACCTACACTCCACCCAAAAGAATGCACAAAACCTGCACATCTCTCACACAAATGCACAACACCTGCACGCTCTAAGTTGAAAATGGAATATTTATCATATACTAATATTTTACATATTTTTGGATAAAATATATACATTGAATTAAGGTTTTATGTGTATAATAGAATACATACATCTAATATTATAATATGATTAGAAAAAATATGATAAATTAGGCAATTTTATTTATGCTTTATATATTCATTAAACATAAATATAGAGGTAAAAGATGTTATTATAGACATAGAGTATAGACATGATAAATTCATGGATGATGTTTATTTATTATTGGACAATTTGGTCTATGATAAATCTGTTAGAAAAAGAGATCTGTATGATAAGAAATGAATTGTAGAAACTAGATTAGGACGAGATGATTCTCTGTCCTTAGGATAATATTAGCCCCCACTATATTGCTGATGGGATTAACTTGCTAATTACCCCCAGGATTACCTAACCTTAAGAACGAATTTTACAGCAACTTATTCGTTCCTCATGAACATGAATTGCTTGAAAGAAAGAAGGTTTTCTTGGTTGGAAGATATAGATTGCAAGATAATCTTTTAATCATGTGCCATTCCATATTTAAAGGAATCAAGTACCCTTTCATGAACAATTGTAATCTTTCATGAAACAATGTAATCTTTCATGAACAATTGTGACTTTTCATGAAATCAACATTTAAAAACAGCAAAAGATTAAATGATATTTAAGCTCGTGTTCCGGCACGGGCAAAGTGCTAAGTGCTAGTCTTTGATTAATAATATATTAGCATATTATTAATCCAATGATAAGCACATCCAAGCCCAATACATGTTTGGCCCAACTAAATGAACTCTTTTCAATTTAATATACCAAGTACAAAAATACTTATAAACACATCAAGCTTTTCTTATTCTTCCAATGTGGGACAAACTCCCATACACATCTTCCTAACAAACACAATTGAAGACTATATACAACAATCCCCTACTTAGTCTTCAATTTAACAAAAGTGCTTAGATGAAAGTATCTTGCGATTTGAACTTTCACTTAGTTACAGTTCTTCAAAATCCTAACGAAATTAATGGCGGCTTAAAGCGTTTGAGCCAAAATTCCTTATGCTAGAATCGGAAGACTGAACACACAATTATTCTTTTCCATGTTCATATCGAGGTAGCACCATTATGGCCATGTGCTCCACCTGGTTTCATAGACATTTACAAAAGTTCGACCCAAAACTCTTGTTAGAAGCGGCACCACTTCTTATGTCTATATAGGTGAAATTATTCCATTACCTGAATTTCATTAAGAGTATATTACTCACCCTATAAAACATACACTAGAACAATAGTTACACTAGTGTGACCTAATCAGTTATCAACAACTTGTTATTACCACATTGAACCTTTTAACCATGGGTATTCATAGAAAAAGGTTGGGTTTCCATTGTTGCTGATTAATTCAAACTGGTCGCAAGCCCATTTCTTGACTTGTTCCATAAATCATTTCTCTTGGAAGTCCTTTAGTAAAAGGATCTCGCCAAATTGTTACAAGACCTTACGTAAATCACGATTTACAATCCCGCCGGATATTAACTGCCTCACATACGCATGTCTCAAACTGATGTGTCTAGACTTACCATTATAAATCTTATTATAAGCTCTAGACAGAGTTGCCTCACTATCACAAAGGCAAAGAAATGGTCGCATCGGTTGTGGCCACAACTTTATATCCAATAACATATTTCTCACCACTCGCTTCTTTGCTCACGCCCCAAAGCTAAAAATTCAGCTTCCATGGTAGAATGTGTGATACATGTCTGCTTTTTGAGGCCCAAGAAACAAGACCACCACCGAGCATAAAAATCCAACCACTTGTGGATTTATTATCTCCATCACTAGATATCCAACTAGCATCAGTATATCCCTCAAGTACAAATTTGGAAAATTTCCATAATGCAAAGCATAACTTTTGGTTCTTTTCAAATAACCAAAAATTCTTCCAATTGCTCGCCAATGTTCTCAGACTGGATTACTAGTAAATCTAGAAAGTTTGCAAACCGCAAATGCAATATCGTGCCTAGTACAATGTGTAGCATACATCAAGCTACCTATTGCACTAGCATACTCTAGCCGAGCCACAGATCTTCCACTGCTCATACTAAGTTTGCATGATGTTTCATATGGAGTGTTAGCTTCCTTGAAGTTCAAATGTTCAAATTTCTTAAGCATCTTCTCAACATAATGAGACTGACTCAAGGAATAACCCCACTATTTCTTCTAACTTTGATACCCAATATGGTATCAACCTCATTTAAGTCCTTCATTTTGAAACAGAACTCAAATAGGTTTTGACTTCATTTATGCCATTTATGTTTGTTCCAAAGATTAACATATCATCTACATAAAGGCACAAGATTACACCATAATCTTTTGTAAACTTAGAATATATACACACTGTCAGTGAATTATGTATAAAACCATTAGATAAAACAAAGATAATCAAATTTCTCATGCCATTGCTTTGAGCTTGTTTTAAACCATACAATGATTTAACTAACTTACAAACTTTATGTTCATAACCCTAAGGACAAAACCTTCAGTTGTCTCATGTACACCTCTTCATCTAAATCACCATTTAGAAAAGCAGTTTACATCCATTTGATGAATATGCAAATCATACAGAGAGGCTAAAGCTATCAATATTCTTATAGATGCAATTCTAGCCACAGGAGCATAAGTATCAAAATAATCTACTCCTTCCCTTTGGCTAAATCCTTGTCCAACAAGCCTAGCTTTGAAAACTTTGATTGATTCATTATCCACACTCTTCTTTACCCTGAAAACCCACTTACATCCTATAGCCTTTGAGCCAGGAGGCAAGTCTGTCAAAACCCAAGTCTTATTAGCCATTAAAGACTCCATCTCGTCATCTATTGCTTCTTTCCAAAAGCTGAATTTCTAGATGCCATTGCTTCTTGAAATGTCTTTGGGTCATCACATTCATCTTCAACATTGAGAACGATTTGGATTTTATTGGTAACAACTTCTCTATTTCCTTCAACAAGAAAGGAAATTGCTTGGGAATTTATGAAATCAATCCAAATTCTTCTCCTTTCTAACTCTTACACTCCTTCTAAGTTCACTAGAAGCATTAGGATTTAAACATATCACCAAGTAAGAGAAGCATTAGAACTTGTTTCTGCTTGAGGTATTTGCAAGGACTCATTAACACGGTTGGAATCACTCCGGAACTTATTCTCAAAGAACTCTACGTCTCGAGATTCCACAATTACATTTGAGTCTAAGTCTAGCAGCCTATATGCTTTTGAATTTTCTGCATATCCTACAAATACACTTTTCAAAGCTCTTGGACCTAATTTAGTTTTCTTAGGATCTGGGACCTTATAATAGGCTAAGCACCCCCAAACTTTAAAATAACTAATATTAGGTTTTCTTCCTTTCCAAATTTCATATGGTGACAGTTTTATCTTCTTGGAAGGAATTCTACTATGTCCATGCCATGCACTTAGTAAAGCTTGACCCCATAAGTTCTTAGGTAAGTTTGAGTTAATAATCATGGCATACACCATATCACCTAGCAGTTCATTTTTTCTTTCTGCCACTCCATCTTGTTGAGGTCTATAGGTGCACTAACTTGATGAACAATGCCATTATTTTCACAAAACGAAGTAAATTCAGTAGGGAAATATTCTCCACCCCTATCACTTCTCAAGATTTTCAGTTTCTTATCTTTTTGTGTTTCTACCATAGATTTGTAAACTTGAAACATGTCAAAAGCTTGATCTTTTGATTTTATTAAATAGACATAGGTAAATTTAGAACAATCATCAATGAAAGTAATAAAATACCTACATCCACCTCTAGTTAAAACACCATTTAACTCACAAATATCAAAATGTACAAGTTCTAAAATTTCAGATTGTCTATCAACCTTTGGAAAAGGTTTTCTTTTCATTTTCGCTTGAACACAAACTTCACATTTTTCTTTATGCTCATTGCTATAAGAAATAATTTCGTCTTTGCACATATATTTCATTGTTTGATAATTAACATGTCCCAAACGATTATGCCAAAGATTAAAAGTTGTACTTTCTATATTAAAACTTAAATCAAAAGATTGCACACAAGAATAATTGGAACTTTCATCTTTATTGATACTTAGTTTGAACATTCCATCGGATACATAACCCTTTCCCACAAAGGCACCAAATTTTTAGACAGATGATCTTATCTGACTCTATTACAACTTTGAGTCCTTTCTTACATAACACAAAACCAGAAACCAGATTCTTCCTAATGGAAGGAACATGCAGTACATTAGTCAACACAACTTTCTTTTCAGAAGTGAACTGGAGTATCACACTTCCTGTTCCAAGAACCTTGCTAGTATGATGGTCTCCCAACAGAATTTCATGACCATCCACTGCCTCAGTGTAATCTTTGAAGAGTGAGCGATTGTTGCAAACATGGGTGGTAGCACCAGAGTCATACCACCAACTTGTAGTGATTCCAGCCATGTGCAACTCTTGGATCATTCCAATATGCATCTCAGAAAGCATGGCAATGATCTCATTAGTATTTTGCTCAACAACATTAGCAATCGCCTTCTCTTCAGTGTTCCTTTTCTGGTTTTGATTATGCTCATTCTTAGGGTTCCTGCAGAAACGTTTGAAATGGCCTTTCTTTCCACAATTGTAACAAACGATTTCAGACATGTCCTTCTTAACCCTTTTATTCGGGTTGGCAGCATTGGAGTAAATATTTGCCTTTCTCTTACCCTTTAGATTCTTCTGAGTAACATAGTTCACTTTAGAACTAGAAGCATCATTCAAAACCTTCTCACGATTTCGAGTTTCCTCTTCAATTCGTAAGTGTTTACAATCTGTTCTAAAGTGAACTCCTCGTAGTGTGCAACAACTTCTTCCTGTAATTATTCCGGGAAGGTGGCAATTTGGCAATAATTCCTCCAACAATTAACTTTTCCGGTATGGTTATGTCCAGGTCTTTAAACTTAGAAATCAATATCAGAAATTCATGCACTTGATCAAGTATAGAGGTGCCTTCAACCATATAAAATTCAAAGAACTTAAAAGTACCAAACTTATCTCGCCCTTGTTTTTCTCGCATCATATTTGAATTCCGTGGCCTTCCACATCTCCTTTGCGGTGAATTGGAGTGTAGAGATCATACAGACGATCAGAGAGGGAGTTCAGAATAAACCCTCTGCACAGCGTTTCATCTTCGACACGCTTCTTGCGTTCTGCTATCTTTTCTTCAGTGTCATCGTCTGCTGGTTCTGCCAAAGCCCCTAAATTCGGATCTAGAATATAGAAGATCTTCAAAGCAGTGAGTAGGAACGACATCTTCTCCTTCCAACGTAGGAAATTGGTTCCATCAAAACGATCTAGTTTCACAGTATCATTACCAAACATCTTCATAGTGTTCTCCATAATATTATCCTAAGATTGTTAGAAAAAGAGATCTGTATGATAAGAAATGAATTGTAGAAACTAGATTAGGACGAGATGATTCTCTGTCCTTAGGATAATATTAGCCCCCACTATATTGCTGATGGGATTAACTTGCTAATTACCCCCAGGATTACCTAACCTTAAGAACAAATTTTACAGCAACTTATTCGTTCCTCATGAACATGAATTGCTTGAAAGAAAGAAGGTTTTCTTGGTTAGAAGATATAGATTGCAAGATAATCTTTTAATCATGTGCCATTCCATATTTAAAGGAATCAAGTACCCTTTCAAGAACAATTGTAATCTTTAATGAAACAATGTAATCTTTCATGAACAATTGTGACTTTTCATGAAATCAACATTTAAAAACAAAGAAAGATTAAATGATATTTAAGCTCGTGTTAGTGCACGCAAAGTGCTAAGTGTTAGTCTTTGATTAATAATATATTAGCATATTATTAATCCAATGATAAGCACATCCAAGCCCAATACATGTTTGGCCCAACTAAATGAACTCTTTTCA
Organism: Anisodus acutangulus; assembly: GCA_029783415.1. Classification (NCBI taxonomy): domain Eukaryota; kingdom Viridiplantae; phylum Streptophyta; class Magnoliopsida; order Solanales; family Solanaceae; genus Anisodus; species Anisodus acutangulus. The sequence goes on along the minus strand of CM056507.1, from coordinate 20,161,886 downwards.
ATTTAATATACCAAGTACAAAAATACTTATAAACACATCAAGCTTTTCTTATTCTTCCAATGTGGGACAAACTCCCATACACATCTTCCTAACAAACACAATTGAAGACTATATACAACAATCCCCCACTTAGACTTCAATTTAACAAAAGTGCTTGGATGAAAGTATCTTGCGATTTGAACTTTCACTTAGTTACAGTTCTTCAAAATCCTAACGAAATTAATGGCGGCTTAAAGCGTTTGAGCCAAAATTCCTTATGCTAGAATCGGAAGACTGAACACACAATTATTCTTTTCCATGTTCATATCGAGGTAGCACCATTATGGCCATGTGCTCCACCTGGTTTCATAGACATTTACAAAAGTTTGACCCAAAACTCTTGTTAGAAGCGGTACCACTTCTTATGTCTATATAGGTGAAATTATTCCATTACCTGAATTTCATTAAGAGTATATTACTCACCCTATAAAACATACACTAGAACAATAGTTACACTAGTGTGACCTAATCAGTTATCAACAACTTGTTATTACCACATTGAACCTTTTAACCATGGGTATTCATAGAAAAAGGTTGGGTTTCCATTGTTGCTGATTAATTCAAACTGGTCGCAAGCCCATTTCTTGACTTGTTCTATAAATCATTTCTCTTGGAAGTCCTTTAGTAAAAGGATCTGCCAAATTGTTACAAGACCTTACGTAAATCACAGTTACAATCCCGTCGGATATTAACTGTCTCACATACGCATGTCTCAAACTGATGTGTCTAGACTTACCATTATAAATCTTATTATAAGCTCTAGACAGAGTTGCCTCACTATCACAAAGGCAAAGAAATGGTGGCATCGGTTGTGGCCACAACTTTATATCCAATAACATATTTCTCACCACTCTGCTTCTTTACTCTTTGCCCCCAAAGCTAAAAATTCAGCTTCCATGGTAGAATGTGTGATACATGTCCTGCTTTTTGAGGCCCAAGAAACAAGACCACCACCGAGCATAAAAATCCAACCACTTGTGGATTTATTATCTCCATCACTAGATATCCAACTAGCATCTCAGTATATCCCTCAAGTACAAATTTGAAAATTTCCATAATGCAAAGCATAACTTTTGGTTCTTTTCAAATAACCAAAAATTCTTCCAATTGCTCGCCAATGTTCTCAGACTGGATTACTAGTAAATCTAGAAAGTTTGCAAACCGCAAATGCAATATCGTGCCTAGTACAATGTGTAGCATACATCAAGCTACCTATTGCACTAGCATACTCTAGCCGAGCCACAGATCTTCCACTGCTCATACTAAGTTTGCATGATGTTTCATATGGAGTGTTAGCTTCCTTAAAGTTCAAATGTTCAAATTTCTTAAGCATCTTCTCAACATAATGAGACTGACTCAAGGAATAACCCCACTATTTCTTCTAACTTTGATACCCAATATGGTATCAACCTCATTTAAGTCCTTCATTTTGAAACAGAACTCAAATAGGTTTTGACTTCATTTATGCCATTTATGTTTGTTCCAAAGATTAACATATCATCTACATAAAGGCACAAGATTACACCATAATCTTTTGTAAACTTAGAATATATACACTGTCAGAATTATGTATAAAACCATTAGATAAAACAAAGATAATCAAATTTCTCATGCCATTGCTTGAGCTTGTTTTAAACCATACAATGATTTAACTAACTTACAAACTTTATGTTCATAACTTGGGAAGGACAAAACCTTCAGGTTGTCTCATGTACACCTCTTCATCTAAATCACCATTTAGAAAAGCAGCTTTTACATCCATTTGATGAATATGCAAATCATACAGAGAGGCTAAAGCTATCAATATTCTTATAGATGCAATTCTAGCCACAGGAGCATAAGTATCAAAATAATCTACTCCTTCCCTTTGGCTAAATCCTTGTCCAACAAGCCTAGCTTTGAAAACTTTGATTGATTCATTATCCACACTCTTCTTTACCCCAAAACCCACTTACATCCTATAGCCTTTGAGCCAGGAGGCAAGTCTGTCAAAACCCAAGTCTTATTAGCCATTAAAGACTCCATCTCGTCATCTATTGCTTCTTTCCAAAAAGCTGAATTTCTAGATGCCATTGCTTCTTGAAATGTCTTTGGGTCATCACATTCATCTTCAACATTGAGAACGATTTGGATTTTATTGGTAACAACTTCTCTATTTCCTTCAACAAGAAAGGAAATTGCTTGGGAATTTATGAAATCTGAATCCAAATTCTTCTCCTTTCTAACTCTTACACTCCTTCTAAGTTCACTAGAAGCATTAGGATTTAACATATCACTGTTAAGAGAAGCATTAGAACTTGTTTCTGTTTGAGGTATTTGCAAGGACTCATTAACACGGTTGGAATCACTCCGGAACTTATTCTCAAAGAACTCTACGTCTCGAGATTCCACAATTACATTTGAGTCTAAGTCTAGCAGCCTATATGCTTTTGAATTTTCTGCATATCCTACAAATACACTTTTCAAAGCTCTTGGACCTAATTTAGTTTTCTTAGGATCTGGGACCTTATAATAGGCTAAGCACCCCCAAACTTTAAAATAACTAATATTAGGTTTTCTTCCTTTCCAAATTTCATATGGTGACAGTTTTATCTTCTTGGAAGGAATTCTATTATGTACATGACATGCAATTAGTAAAGCTTCACCCCATAAGTTCATAGGTAAGTTTGAGTTAATAATCATGGCATTCACCATATCAACTAGAACTCCATTTTTTCTTTCTGCCACTCCATTTTGTTGAGGTCTATAGGGTGCACTAACTTGATGAACAATGCCATTATTTTCACAAAACGAAGGAAAGTCAGTAAGTAAATATTCTCCCCCCCTCACACTGCTCCAGATTTTCCCTTTCTTATTTTTTTGTGTTTCTACCATAGATTTGTAAACTTGAAACATGTCAAAAGCTTGATCTTTTGATTTTATTAAATAGACATAGGTAAATTTAGAACAATCATCAATGAAAGTAATAAAATACCTACATCCACCTCTAGTTAAAACACCATTTAACTCACAAATATCAGAATGTACAAGTTCTAAAATTTCAGATTGTCTATCAACCTTTGGAAAAGGTTTTCTTTTCATTTTCGCTTGAACACAAACTTCACATTTTTCTTTATGCTCATTGCTATAAGAAATAATTTCGTCTTTGCACATATATTTCATTGTTTGATAATTAACATGTCCCAAACGATTATGCCAAAGATTAAAAGTTGTACTTTCTATATTAAAACTTAAATCAAAAGATTGCACACAAGAATAATTGGAACTTTCATCTTTATTGATACTTAGTTTGAACATTCCATCGGATACATAACCCTTTCCCACAAAGGCACCAGCCTTAGACAGGATGATCTTATCTGACTCTATTACAACTTTGAGTCCTTTCTTACATAACACAAAACCAGAAACCAGATTCTTCCTAATGGAAGGAACATGCAGTACATTAGTCAACACAACTTTCTTTTCAGTAAGTGAACTGGAGTATCACACTTCCTGTTCCAAGAACCTTGCTAGTATGATGGTCTCCCAACGTAATTTCATGACCATCCACTGCCTCAGTGTAATCTTTGAAGAGTGAGCGATTGTTGCAAACATGGGTGGTAGCACCAGAGTCATACCACCAACTTGTAGTGATTCCAGCCATGTGCAACTCTTGGATCATTCCAATATGCATCTCAGAAAGCATGGCAATGATCTCATTAGTATTTTGCTCAACAACATTAGCAATCGCCTTCTCTTCAGTGTTCCTTTTCTGGTTTTGATTATGCTCATTCTTAGGGTTCCTGCAGAAACGTTTGAAATGGCCTTTCTTTCCACAATTGTAACAAACGATTTCAGACATGTCCTTCTTAACCCTTTTATTCGGGTTGGCAGCATTGGAGTAAATATTTGCCTTTCTCTTACCCTTTAGATTCTTCTGAGTAACATAGTTCACTTTAGAACTAGAAGCATCATTCAAAACCTTCTCACGATTTCGAGTTTCCTCTTCAATTCGTAAGTGTTTCTGAATCTGTTCTAAAGTGAACTCCTCAGAAGTGTGCAACAACTTCTTCCTGTAATTATTCCAGGAAGGTGGCAATTTGGCAATAATTCCTCCAACAATTAACTTTTCCGGTATGGTTATGTCCAGGTCTTTAAACTTAGAAATCAATATCAGAAATTCATGCACTTGATCAAGTATAGAGGTGCCATCAACCATAGAAAATTCAAAGAACTTAAAAGTAACAAACTTATCTGCCCCTTGTTTTTCTGCATCATATTTGAATTCCAGGGCCTTCCACATCTCCTTTGCAGACTGAATTGGAGTGTAGAGATCATACAGACGATCAGAGAGGGAGTTCAGAATAAACCCTCTGCACAGCGTTTCATCTTCGACACGCTTCTTGCGTTCTGCTATCTTTTCTTCAGTGTCATCGTCTGTTGGTTCTGCCAAAGCCCCTAAATTCGGATCTAGAATATAGAAGATCTTCAAAGCAGTGAGTAGGAACGACATCTTCTCCTTCCAACGTAGGAAATTGGTTCCATCAAAACGATCTAGTTTCACAGTATCATTACCAAACATCTTCATAGTGTTCTCCATAATATTATCCTAAGATTGTTAGAAAAAGAGATCTGTATGATAAGAAATGAATTGTAGAAACTAGATTAGGACGAGATGATTCTCTGTCCTTAGGATAATATTAGCCCCCACTATATTGCTGATGGGATTAACTTGCTAATTACCCCCAGGATTACCTAACCTTAAGAACGAATTTTACAGCAACTTATTCGTTCCTCATGAACATGAATTGCTTGAAAGAAAGAAGGTTTTCTTGGTTGGAAGATATAGATTGCAAGATAATCTTTTAATCATGTGCCATTCCATATTTAAAGGAATCAAGTACCCTTTCATGAACAATTGTAATCTTTCATGAAACAATGTAATCTTTCATGAACAATTGTGACTTTTCATGAAATCAACATTTAAAAACAGCAAAAGATTAAATGATATTTAAGCTCGTGTTCGTGCACGTGCAAAGTGCTAAGTGCTAGTCTTTGATTAATAATATATTAGCATATTATTAATCCAATGATAAGCACATCCAAGCCCAATACATGTTTGGCCCAACTAAATGAACTCTTTTCAATTTAATATACCAAGTACAAAAATACTTATAAACACATCAAGCTTTTCTTATTCTTCCAATGTGGGACAAACTCCCATACACATCTTCCTAACAAACACAATTGAAGACTATATACAACAATCCCCCACTTAGTCTTCAATTTAACAAAAGTGCTTAGATGAAAGTATCTTGCGATTTGAACTTTCACTTAGTTACAGTTCTTCAAAATCCTAACGAAATTAATGGCGGCTTAAAGCGTTTGAGCCAAAATTCCTTATGCTAGAATCGGAAGACTGAACACACAATTATTCTTTTCCATGTTCATATCGAGGTAGCACCATTATGGCCATGTGCTCCACCTGGTTTCATAGACATTTACAAAAGTTCGACCCAAAACTCTTGTTAGAAGCGGCACCACTTCTTATGTCTATATAGGTGAAATTCTTCCATTACCTGAATTTCATTAAGAGTATATTACTCACCCTATAAAACATACACTAGAACAATAGTTACACTAGTGTGACCTAATCAGTTATCAACAACTTGTTATTACCACATTGAACCTTTTAACCATGGGTATTCATAGAAAAAGGTTGGGTTTCCATTGTTGCTGATTAATTCAAACTGGTCGCAAGCCCATTTCTTGACTTGTTCCATAAATCATTTCTCTTGGAAGTCCTTTAGTAAAAGGATCTGCCAAATTGTTACAAGACCTTACGTAAATCACAGTTACAATCCCGTCGGATATTAACTGTCTCACATACGCATGTCTCAAACTGATGTGTCTAGACTTACCATTATAAATCTTATTATAAGCTCTAGACAGAGTTGCCTCACTATCACAGTGCAAAGAAATGGCTGGCATCGGTTGTGGCCACAACTTTATATCCAATAACATATTTCTCAGCCACTCTGCTTCTTTGCCTGCTGCCCCCAAAGCTAAAAATTCAGCTTCCATGGTAGAATGTGTGATACATGTCTGTTTCTTTGAGGCCCAAGAAACAGCACCACCACCGAGCATAAAAATCCAACCACTTGTGGATTTATTATCTCCATCACTAGATATCCAACTAGCATCTGTATATCCCTCAAGTACAGCTGGAAAATTTCCATAATGCAAAGCATAACTTTTGGTTCTTTTCAAATAACCAAAAATTCTTCCAATTGCTCGCCAATGTTCTGTACCTGGATTACTAGTAAATCTAGAAAGTTTGCAAACTGCAAATGCAATATCAGGCCTAGTACAATGTGTAGCATACATCAAGCTACCTATTGCACTAGCATACTCTAGCTGAGCCACAGATCTTCCACTGTTCATACTAAGTTTGCATGATGTTTCATATGGAGTGTTAGCTTCCTTGAAGTTCAAATGTTCAAATTTCTTAAGCATCTTCTCAACATAATGAGACTGACTCAAGGAATAACCCCACTATTTCTTCTAACTTTGATACCCAATATGGTATCAACCTCATTTAAGTCCTTCATTTTGAAACAGAACTCAAATAGGTTTTGACTTCATTTATGCCATTTATGTTTGTTCCAAAGATTAACATATCATCTACATAAAGGCACAAGATTACACCATAATCTTTTGTAAACTTAGAATATATACACTGTCACAGAATTATGTATAAAACCATTAGATAAAACAAAGCATAATCAAATTTCTCATGCCATTGCTTGAGCTTGTTTTAAACCATACAATGATTTAACTAACTTACAAACTTTATGTTCATAACCCTAAGGACAAAACCTTCAAGGTTGTCTCATGTACACCTCTTCATCTAAATCACCATTTAGAAAAGCAGTTTTTACATCCATTTGATGAATATGCAAATCATACAGAGAGGCTAAAGCTATCAATATTCTTATAGATGCAATTCTAGCCACAGGAGCATAAGTATCAAAATAATCTACTCCTTCCCTTTGGCTAAATCCTTGTCCAACAAGCCTAGCTTTGAAAACTTTGATTGATTCATTATCCACACTCTTCTTTACCCTGAAAACCCACTTACATCCTATAGCCTTTGAGCCAGGAGGCAAGTCTGTCAAAACCCAAGTCTTATTAGCCATTAAAGACTCCATCTCGTCATCTATTGCTTCTTTCCAAAAACGTGAATTTCTAGATGTCATTGCTTCTTGAAATGTCTTTGGGTCATCACATTCATCTTCAACATTGAGAACGATTTGGATTTTATTGGTAACAACTTCTCTATTTCCTTCAACAAGAAAGGAAATTGCTTGGGAATTTATGAAATCAATCCAAATTCTTCTCCTTTCTAACTCTTACACTCCTTCTAAGTTCACTAGAAGCATTAGGATTTAACATATCACTGTTAAGAGAAGCATTAGAACTTGTTTCTGTTTGAGGTATTTGCAAGGACTCATTAACACGTTTGGAATCACTCCGGAACTTACTCTCAAAGAACTCTACGTCTCGAGATTCCACAAATACATTTGAGTCTAAGTCTAGCAAACCTATATGCTTTTGAATTTTCTGCATATCCTACAAATACACTTTTCAAAGCTCTTGGACCTAATTTAGTTTTCTTAGGATCTGGGACCTTATAATAGGCTAAGCACCCCCAAACTTTAAAATAACTAATATTAGGTTTTCTTCCTTTCCAAATTTCATATGGTGACAGTTTTATCTTCTTGGAAGGAATTCTATTATGTACATGACATGCAGTTAGTAAAGCTTCACCCCATAAGTTCATAGGTAAGTTTGAGTTAATAATCATGGCATTCACCATATCAACTAGAACTCCATTTTTTTTTCTGCCACTCCATTTTGTTGAGGTTTATAGGGTGCACTAACTTGATGAACAATGCCATTATTTTCACAAAACGAAGTAAATTCAGTAGGGAAATATTCTCCACCCCTATCACTTCTCAAGATTTTCAGTTTCTTATCTTTTTGTGTTTCTACCATAGATTTGTAAACTTGAAACATGTCAAAAGCTTGATCTTTTGATTTTATTAAATAGACATAGGTAAATTTAGAACAATCATCAATGAAAGTAATAAAATACCTACATCCACCTCTAGTTAAAACACCATTTAACTCACAAATATCAGAATGTACAAGTTCTAAAATTTCAGATTCGGAATTTTTTGAACATCTCCCGCACCTAAAATCTTCCAGCGGGCCCACTGCCCGCTGGACCCACAGTACCGCCAGCAGTTCCCGTAACTGGATCAGTCCCAGCAATTGGGCTAGTCCAGCCCAATTCTGGAACTGGTCTAGTTGATGAGTCATTTTTCCGATTTGGGCCAGCAGGCCCACTGCCTGCTGGACAGTCCGTCCCGAGCCCAGAAAATTCCCAAAATTCCCTCAATTCTTCCTCGAGTCATAGACCGGTCACTCGTAGTCAGCAAGGTATTTTTACACATAAAAGACATTTTAATTTAAATTTTGATGTCTCTAAATCCCCCTTGCCCCGCAATCCTGTGTCCGCATTAAATGACCCTAATTGGAAAATTGCTATGACTGATGAATATAATGCTCTTATTGATAATAAGACGTGGGAGTTGGTGCCCTATCCATATGGTATTAATGTTATCAGGTCTATGTGGATTTTTATTCATAAGGAAAATTCAGATGGTTCATTTGCTCGACATAAGGCGCGGCTTGTGGGTGATGGTAAGACTCAGCAAGTTGGGATAGATTGTGGGGAGACATTTAGTCCGGTGGTCAAGCCGACTACTATTCACACTGTGCTTAGCTTGGCTCTTTCGAAGACTTGGCCTATTCATCAGTTAGATGTCAATAATGCTTTCTTACATGAGGATCTCAAGGAAACAGTATATATGCATCATCCGTTGGGTTTCAGGGATCCAAACCGTCCTCATCATGTCTGTTTGTTGAAGAAGTCCTTATATGGGCTTAAGCAGTCTCCAAGGGCCTGGTATACGAGGTTTGCTGACTTTGTCTCGATTATTGGGTTCACTCACAGCAGGTCAGATAATTCTTTATTCATCTATCGGCGTGGTTCGTCCTTGGCCTACATTCTGTTGTATGTGGATGATATCATTTTGACAGCTTCTTCCGATACCTTGCGCCAGTCTATCATGGCCATGCTCAGTTCCGAGTTTGCTATGAAAGACTTAGGGCCCTTGAGTTACTTTTTGGGGATTGCCGTCAAGCGTCATTCAGGTGGCTTGTTTTTGTCTCAACGAAAGTATGCTGCTGAGATCATAGAGAGGGCTGGGATGTCATCTTGTAAGTCCACTTCCACGCCAGTTGATGCAAACCCCAGTCGAGTGCAGCCGGCAGGGCACCATACGAGGACCCGACCCACTATCGCAGTCTTGCAGGGGCCCTCCAGTATCTTACCTTTACCAGACCGGATATTATGTATGCGGTTCAGCAGGTGTATTTATTCATGCATGATCCCAGAGTTGAGCACATGAATGCAATCAAACGCATCATTCGGTATATTCAGGGGACACTGGACTATGGGTTGCATTTGTATCCTTCATCTACATCCACACTTGTCTCTTACACGGATGCTGATTGGGGTGGTTGTCCCGACACCGCATTTGGCCGACTTCTGCCATCAGATGTTCCTTGGCAACAACTTGGTCTCCTGGTCGGCAAAGCGTCAGGAAACTCTATCACGCTCAAGTGTAGAGGCAGAATATCGAGGGGTAGCGAATGTGGTTTCCGAATCATGTTGGCTACATAATTTGCTTTTGGAGCTTCATTGTCCCATTCAGAAGGCAACCTTGGTATATTGCGATAACATTAGTGCCATCTACCTTTCAGGTAACCCAGTTCAACACCAATGCACTAAGCATATCGAAATGGACATTTACTTTGTCCGTGAAAATGTTGCAAAAGGTCACGTTCGTGTATGCCATGTCTCGTCTCGTTATCAAATTGCAGACATCTTTACAAAGGGTCTACTAGCGGTTCTCTTTGAAGATTTTAGGGACAATTTCAGCGTTCGAAGACCGTCCGCTATGACTGCGGGGGTGTGTTAAACAAATGTAATATACCTGTGATATACACTGAATATACATCAGTATATATCACATGTATACAAAGCAGTGGCCCAGCAACAAAGCAGTGGGCAGTGGCCCAAATCACTGAGGCCCATCACGGGATTTGGGGCAGCAAAGTAGTGGCCGAATTTTGTATATTAAGGAAAGTATATTTTGTGTATATTGTAGTGTATTTGTTACCTAGATTATGATATACACTTACCATAATTTGGATATACACTTACCATAATTGTATAGTTAGAATTATGGTAGAATAAGATTTTAGAAATAGAATAGGAATAGGATTCTCCTATTATGAAAATATGTAACTTGTATATAAAGCCTTTCAATTAATGAAAATAATGAAGGGGATTATTTCTCAGATGCCAACCGATAACATAATGTCAAATAGCTTTTATAGTACCCAAAAGCTAATGCAAGGATTGGGCTTGCCGGTAGACAAGATTGACTGTTGCAAAAATGGTTGTATGATATATTGGCGTGATGGAAGTGAACTTGTAAATTGCAAGTTTTGTTCTCACCCTCAATTTAAGAGATTAAAACATCAACGTTGCAAGAAGAAAACTAATATTTCTTATTTTCCTTTAACTTCGCGCATACAAAGGTTGTATGCATATAATGCTACAACAAAGCATATGAGATGGAATTCAGAGCATGAAAGGGATGGTGTCATGCGTCATCCTTCAGACTCTCCTGCTTGGAAGCAGTTTGATCCGACATATCCATGTTTTGCATCCGAATTAAGAAATGTTAGATTGGGTTTGTCCAGTGATGGATTTCAACCGTTTGGTCAATAAGGCCATCAATATTCTTCTTGGTATGTGATAGTTACGCCATATAATTTTCCACCTTGGATGTGCATAAGGATGAATACATGTTTTTATCTGTGATTATTCCTGGTCCAAAAAATCCAAAACAGAAAATTGATGTCTTCTTTCAATCCCTCATTGACGAGCGGAGGGAGTCCAAACATATGATGTTTCAAGTAAGGGTGTCCAACCGGGCGGGGCGGGCCGGGACCCGGCGGGACGGGGGAGGGCCGGAACTCGGGTTCCGACGGGACGGTGGGAGGTCCCGTTCCGTCCCACATCCTGCCGGAACGGGGTCGGGTTGGGGCGGGTCTGGTTGGGACTCATTTTTTTTAATTTAATTTAAAAAAATAATATATATAAACACTTCAATAATTGAACAAGATAGTGTAATAAAAATATCACAAGACTGTTTTTGTGCCTCTTATATTATTTAATAGAAATATGATTTTTTTTTTTGTAATACAATTTTAAAATTGCAACTTTGTGGTGTTGTTCAAAAGTTGCAAATGACATAGAAAAATTGCAATTAAAAAAATTACATATTCAACCATACTATTTCGAATTTCCTCACAATGTCTTGAGGATCTTTTGTTGGAATTAGAATTTGTTTGTCAAATTCTTCTACGTCGCTTCCTGCTCCCTCGGACAAGATTTCGTTGTAGTTGTAGTCTTCTTCTTCGTTGGTCTCCGGTTGGCCCACCTTCTACGCTTCGCACGAATCCAGTCTCTGAATAGAACTGCAATCTCCAATGTGTCTCCCGCCAATGAATGCATGTGCTCTCCAATTTGAAATCTTTCCGCAGAAAATGCACTTTTAGACGCTGTTGATGACGCTTGAATGTTTAACACATCTCGAGCCATCTTTGTTAGTGTCAGAAATCTCTTCTCATTCTCCCTCCAGTATTTCAACAAGTCTTCTTGTCCTTCATCATTGTCAATTAATTCGTACGGTACAAAACCCTGTAAAATATAAACATCAAATTCGCTAACTTGTGAAGAAGTTGAACCACTACACATTTATTTCTAAGGCCTTGATTACTAGCAACAGAAACCACATATTTTTTATAAGGTTGCAGCGAAGTAGTAGAAGATGGTACAGAAGCCGGTTGATTATTTCCACTTTGTTGTTGGTAATACGTATATATGTTTTTGCATTCGGTGTGTATGCTAGACGTAACTGCTTCTTTAGTTGGTGTATTAGTTGGTTCTTCAGTTGGGTCTGTTGGAAGTACTTCTACACAATCATAAATCGTTTCTACAAGTGTTGTTCAATCGTCTACTTTGATAGTTGGATTTAATACAACACCAACAATATAATTAGTAGGGATAGGAAAAAAGTTTTTTTTTTAATTTTTTAAATATTTTTTCAATAGATGCCTTATAAGTTGGTTTTTGCATATATTCATTAAGTAACAAAAATATTAGAGCTATATAAAATAACATATTTGAAATAGTAGGATAATAAATACCGGAAAATTCTTTAGTATCTTGATAACATTTCTCTAAAAATCCATTAAGTTCTAAAATTTTATCCCAATCATTATCTACAAGCACATCCCTTGGATTTTTATTATGGGCGTTAAATAATAAAGTAATAGGTTGTCTATAATCGTAAGAAACAAGTAGTTGCTCATACAGAGAATTCCACCTAGTCGAAATTTCTTCTGGAATTTTTCTATATGATAATCCACAATCATGACATATTTTTTATACTCTTTGCGTCTTTATATTTTTTTACCTTTAAAAATAAAGTTTATGACAAATTGTATTTTATCAAGAATGCTTTAAAAGGTTTTAGGCCATCCTTTACAACTAAGTTATAAATATGGCACACACATCTTATATGAAAATGATCAGGAAAAGATGGAGTTAATATAAGTTTTAAAAGTCTTATATCATAATCATTAGAAGAAGCATTATCTAATGTAATAGTCATAATTTTATCATTTATTCCATAGTAATCACAAATTTCATTAATATTATCTGCAATAAAACTTGCAGTGTGCCTATCATCTATATATCTATATGCTAAAATACATTTTTGCATAAATCAATTTTGATCTATCCAATGACATGTTACCGTTAAATAATCATTACCATTAGTACTACGGCCTATGCCAGAAGTGATAGCCATTTTGCCATTAAAATGATATAGTGCATCACGTAAATACTGTTGATATTCACTTGCAAATTTAAAAACATCCCTTCTAACAGTTGATCTAGGAAAATCATTAAAAGCAGGATTATATGTTTTTAGTATGTAATGAATAAAACCAGGAGAGGAAGGAAATGAAAAAGGCAAACCATCCACCGCTATTAATTTTGCCATATTTTCCCTATATTTGTTTTTATCATATTTAGGATCAAAAATTCTCCTCGTAGTCGGGTTAATTTGACCATATACTAGGTCGGGGACACTATGAGAACCTTGTTCAGACTCGGATGGCATTGGCACATCTGATATTTTAGGCAGGTATTGATTCCACCTAGTTGTGTGCTCGCCTTGTACATATCTTAGTAAACCTCCCGTTCCACCTTGACATTTTCCGATTTTAAATTTATGAACATTTTTACAAATTTTACATCTAGCAAGTTGATTCTCTTGGTCTCTATAAAAAAATGCCATGCATCGGATTTTAATTTTCATTTTGTGGGGCCTCGATTCATACTAAGGGGAATATGAGGCATTGAAGTTGCAATTTCAGGCTGAGACTCAGACTGAGCCTGAGGTTGAGGTGCACTAGTGAGTGTGTCATCTATATTATCGTCTAAATTAAAGTCTGGTTCATCTACTTCATCATCTAATGGTATATCATTAAAAAAAGTAGTTTCATCAATATGACTGAAATCAATCAAATCATTGGGACTAGGAATAAGATTACTAGAAGAAGTACCATTACTCTTGTTACCCCTACTAGAAGAAGCACCCTTACCATTAGCCCTAATCATACGTTTCAATCATTCCATTATAATTATGCAAATAAATAATTAAAGTAAATAAAATTAAGTGCAATAATTAAAACTAAGTAACAATAATAATTTAAAGAAGGAACGAAGGTACCAAACGCCGACGTAACGTCGACGTGTAATCGAGGTTGAAAATTGAAACTTTGCTCGATGGATGATCCTCAAGCTAGTTGCCAACTTCACTCCCAATTTTTTTAACTTTGATATAATATTTAATAGTAGGAATATTTGTAAAATTGTAGAGAGATAAATTGAGAGACTAGAGAGATGGTAGGAAGATTTGTGAGAAAAATGAAGAGACAAATGAGTTATTTATAGTTGAGAAATAGGGTTAAAGTGTAAATATATTAACTTAATGATTAAAAATAAATATTAAGGGGGTAGGGGGTTTATGATGTGTGTGTGTGGGGGGGGGGGCAAAAATGGATGTTATAGCCGTTGCACAACGGCCAAAATTGAAATTTGACCGTTGTTGCAACAACTATTTTTGCAAAGGGGGAGGGGGACAGGTCGGGATCGAGATGGGAAAGGGTCGGGATTGGGCGGGTCAGTATCGGGACGGGCGGGACAAACCCAGGCCCCGTCCCGAGTTCGAACCCCAACCCCGACAAATATTTTTTTATTTTGGGGGATCAGGACTGGGCGGGTATCGGGCCGGGACGGGTTGGGATCGGGCCGACCCGGCCCACTGGACAGGCTTAGTTTCAAGTAAGATTAATTTTCAAATGAAAGTTGCATTGATGTGGACAATAAGTGATTTTCCTGCGTACTCAATGTAATCGGGTTGGAGTACAACGTGAAAATTAGCTTATCCTTTGTAACGGCCCGTTTGGTCATTTTGAATTTTTAGATTTTTTTTTCTCAAGAATACCCTTTTCGTAACTTTATTTCGGTATTTATGACTTGCGGAAATGAGTAGCACGGTTCCCGAGGAAATCAGGTAGGTTTCGGACCCTTTTTGAGAAGTTTGAAACTTTTTAAGTTAAGAGAATAATACGGTTTGACTCATACAGTTCTATTTTGGGTAAACACATTTTTTTATAGTTTCGTCAGTTCCATTTGACCGGGAACAACGTTTATGACTTGATCGAGCGTTCGGTTCGGTTCGGTTCCCGAGATAATCGGGTGCGTTTTGGGTGATTGGTTGTGAAATGGTTAACCTAGAACTTAAGGGTTGACTTTTGTCAAGCCCGAACCTTAGAGACCTTTTTCGAGAATTCCGAGTGCGCGAGCAGGTCTGAATGTGTTTTATAATAGAAATACATGTTTGGTTTGTATCCGGGTGTCCCAGAGTGTTTCAAATGGTTGGTGGAGAATTAGCTAAATTTAGATGTTACTAGTTTCTGTGTGTTCGTCTCTAGCGGCGGTTGGCCTGCAGATGCAGGTCCTGTGCTATTATGAAGTCTCTACTTCTGCGGATAATTTCTAGCACAGGCGATGGAGCCTCTACGAAGTAGGTCCCGCCCCAGCACACATCCGGAATGGTAAGTGACCTCGCCTCGGTGACTTGTTTTCTGCCGATACGCATCCGTTTTAGTGAAGTCGATTTCGCCGAAGCAGAATCATTGTTTCAGATCAGAGTGTTTAATGCCCTAAAATGATTTCATTTCCCCAAAATCATTCTCTTGGGACTAGAGCTCGGCTAAGAGGGGAATTCTTGAGTGTTTCATCATTGTTCTTCATTGGAGGTATAATCTAATTCCTTAATTATTAATTATCTTTTATGCCTTCTATACCTAGTGTAATCTCTACTTGGGGAAGATGCGGATATGGTGCCATGTTAGGAATAAGAGAGTAAGAATCTCGATTTAAGGATTGATTATCGATTAGTTGATTATAATATTGTAAACTAGTGTTAATTCATGTAAGAAGAGGATATGTATTAGAAACCCTTTTGAAATTGGGGGAGAAAAATTTAGGGTTTGGAAATTGGGGCTTTTTGCCTAATCTTGCAGTTGAGGATATAATTGGGCTTAGATTATGATAATAATTAGGATATGAATTGTATGAGTGATGCCTAAGGTGATGTTACTTTTAATTCTCCATTTTAAGTGGGCCCAAGGTTCCCTTTTAATTTAGCTTGGGAATTCTAGTTTTATGTATCAATATAGGTACTGTTAAACTCATAATATCATCTAGATAACGTAATTGAAAAGATTGGGCATGTTAGGAGACTCAGAGAAAGGGGAAAGTGGGCGCGTGACTCTTCGGCTCCGAAAATAGGCAAGGTGAGACTTATCTAGACCTTAATATAATGTATGTGTTGGTAATTGCTTAATAGATGGGAGTAATGGGGAATTGGAGGTCCCGTACTAGTGAGGTGATGAGCACTTGTACGGGTACCAGTGTACTTAAAGGGTAAATAAATGACTTAGTATGTTGTACATGACAAAGATTATGTGTTTGGCCTTCGAGCCGTGATCGTGGTGCATAAATTCACTTAGATTGATATGATTGATGCTTATTCGGGCAGGTAGCCATGTTTCATCGCTTATTATTATTTGACTTGTCATGCATTCATCACTTTACATCTCGTTTAAATAGTTGGAAATGATTTGATAATGCTAGTTGTATTGGTTATGCTTTTGCATGGTGTACACATATCCATATCATTCATTCATACTATTATTATTGGTATTGAATTGTTGAGATACTAAAAAGGCTGGTAAGCCGGTTGATGGATATGGTACATGGTAAGAGAGTGATGATTATTGATGATGATGCTGCAGCCACAGAGCTGGAATTCGATGGGAAATTTAGGATGGGTTTATGGACCTCATGACTCACGTGACACCTACTGCAGGAGCGTGTGTATACCGGATACATATGGCCATCGCATTACATACATATCATTTGCATTGCATTTCATGCATATATCTTTATGTATAATTTATGTTATGTGTACTCGGTGATGTAAAGCTGTAACACTCCGTGCCTTCGGGCGATGGGTTGAACATCTAGACGTATGCAAATAAAGAGCTTAGGATATTAAAGATGTGGTCCCGAAATAATTTAGGACTTAAAAAGTGTGTAAAAATGATTATTTTTTAAAAGTAATTGAGTTCAAGAAATTAATTACGCGGGATAATTAGTTAAATACTATGATGTAGTGGGAGGCAAAAGAATTAGTAAAATATTTAGATAATGCTTGGGAGACAATAGGTCCATGGGTCCCACAAAGTAATGGTCACCATTATATATAACATTGGATAAATACCAATGTTTGGTGCATGTGGTTGAAACGTGGAACTCCCCTGTCCACTTATAAAAAGTTTGCTAATGAATCCAAGTGCTTAGTAATTAAGGTAGGGAGGGGCACATGTCTACTCATGATAATTACATTTAAGTTGCCATTTTAACAATTTTTCATTGTGAGAATAGTTAGTGGAAACCAACAACACTTTGCAACAACTTTTATTACTAGGGATTGCTACTTTATGGGTAACAAACGTACAACACCATTTCATGTAAAAAAATGTCTCTTCTTAAATTAATATTCCTCTCCTAAGAGAATTGTGGCATCAACGAGAGTAGTAGGCATCAACGTTGCGCTAGTTTTTAGGTAGTCATTTTTTCCTTGAAGAGCTCGGGGATGAGCGGATTGGTTCCATATTGTTTAAGATTAACGTTTTAAGGGGGTGATTGATTCATGTTAAATGTTTGAAGGGACGATAATTAAAGGTATGTTAAGGCAAATCATTTCTTCTTTTGGCATGTTCTAAGTACGCAACGTAAACGTAATAGTGCCCCATAAATGATTCTACTCTTAGTAGTTAAGATTGTTCATGTTATTCATTCCTGCTGTCAAAGCATGTCTAAATATGTTCCTAAATCCTTATTGAGGTATATGGAAAAGATGTTAGTATTCATAATGTTAAATCGGAGGTGAGGCGCCAGTATACCACTCCGGCAAACTTATAGTGTCTTATTATCATATCATTCATGAATTATATTCATGTACATACCTTGACCTCAAATGAGTTATATACTCTACTATATGTATGCATTATATATATGTATGAGGTATGGAAAAGGGAAGGCGTTATATACGCACACCACATGCAGTTGGTACATACATGATATTTATGCATATTATGGCCCTCAGAGGCATTCACTACTGGTTGGTTGTTTCTTGTCACAGTTTACTTTTAAGTCTCTATTATGCTAATGCCTGACATACTCGGTACATCAGTCGTACTGACGTCCCTTTTATCGGGGGACGCTGCGTTTTATGCCCGTAGGCTCACGTAGGCAAGGTAATGATCCGCACTAGTAGGTTGCTGACTCAGCAGATATTGGAGCACTCCCCTTGTTTCGGAGTGGAAATCTAATCTTGGTATGATATTTTTACATGTACATATGGGTATGGTGGGGCCCTGTCCCGACCTTATGATATGGTATACTCTTTAGAGGTTTGTAGGCAGTGTCTTGTGTATAGTAGTCATGTATGGCCTTGTCGGCTTAGTATGTATATATGCATGAGTTGAGTTCTTCTGTTTGTAAGATTTGGCATAGCTTCTTTCCAGTTTATCGTTCCCAAGTGTCATCATGGTACTTTGTGATATCCCTCGGGGCCCATGATTAATTATGGTTAGATGTTACATATATGGTTAGTGGTACCCGACAAGTAAAGTCCGGGTGCCTGTCATTAGCCTCCGATTTGGGTCGTGACAAACTTGGTATCAGAGTAGGTCTGTCCTAGGGAGCTACAAGCCATGTATTGTAGAGTCTTGTTTATGGGTGTGTTGTATACCACACTTATAGATAGAAGGCTACCAGGCATTTAAGATTGTTACTTTTCCTTCTTGTTCTAGATCGTGCAGTAGAGTTGAGTTATAAGCATTCCACTTCTAATCCGTCTCCTGTTTATGATTCCAATAATGCATACATCAAGGAAGAAGTTCCAGAGTATAAGGGCGTTGAATACGGCTACGGGCGAAGGTACCATCTGAGTGCCACCCGCTAGCGAGGGCCAGAGTGAGACCCACGGTGCGACTCATTCGTATGATTCCCCCAGTCCACTACCTGTAGAAGAGCGTAGGGGGGCTGCAGTACCCCCAGTTCTTCCACCTGACACTCTAGATGAGGATTTTGATATGCAAAGTGTTGTACAATTATTGACTCGATTAGTGGCCGCTCAGGCCTAATGTCAGATTCCTAGTCTTTCTGATAGAGCTGCTAGCACGAGAGCTCAGGATTTCATTAACCTAGACCCTCTGGTATTCACGAGATCAGACCTGAATGCGGACCCGTAGAATTTTCTGGATCAGATACAGCGTACCTTGTGGGTAATGGATGCTACCGCTACTGAGTCGGTAAAGTTTGCTTTTTATAGACTGTGGGATATCACGGTGACCTGGTATGAGACATGAGAGCATTCTAGGAGGCCTCGTGCTCCACCAGCAGGATGGAGATAGTTTTCAGAGGCCTTCTTACATCATTTTCTACTGGTCGAACTTCGACGGGTCAGGCAGGATAGATTTCTATGTCTTGAGCAGGGCAATATGAGAGTTCGAGAATATAACTTGCAGTTTAATTCATTGGCCAGATATGCTCCTACATTTATAGTTGAGATGGGTGACCGGGTACATAGGTTTGTTACTGTCTTGGGGAAGCACTTGGTCAATGAGTGTACTACGGCTTCTCTGAATCCGAATATAGATATTGCTCGCATTCAGGCAAATGCACATAATCTGGAGGATCGTAAGAGACAACAACAGGTAGATCGAGAGTGTGATAAGGGCCAGCATAAGAGGGTTCGATCCGTAGGTGACGTAGGAGAGTTCAGAGGTCGGCCTAGGCCGCGGCTTTATAGGTGCCCATTCTACCCGGCAGCTAGCGTATCATTACCGTTTTCGAGGTCGAGGGTTGATCAATTTGTTCAATCTGGACCAGGTTAAAGTTCACGAGCATCATGATCTTATTATAGAGGGGATTCTAGTCAGATGAGACCGTCGTTGGCTCGATGCGAGCAGCGTGGTAAGGTCCATCCGGGACCGTGTCAAAAAAGATCATATGTGTGTTATTCTTACGGTCGTCCTGGTCATATTATGCGAGAATGCCAAACAAGAGGCGGGGTGCTAGGCCCCAGTCGGTCGGATCTGCAGCAACTTCATTACATTCAGTACGACTATCAGGGCAAAGTCATCAGACATCATCCAGTCGAGGCAGAGGTAGGGGTGGAGCAACTAACTTCAGTGGTGGCCAGAACCACATTTACACATTGATGGGTCGACAATATCAGTAGTCCTCACATGATTTTATTACAAGTATATTATCAGTCTTTTCACATAATGTATATGCGTTGTTAGATTCAGGCTCAAATCTATCATATGCCACCTTTTTCATTTCCTGTAAATTTGGTATGGAGCCTGAGTTGATAAGAGATCCATTTGTGGTATCTACACCAGTTGGTGAGTCGGTAGTTGTTAGACGGGTCTATCAGAATTGTGTAGTATTAGTTTGTAGCCATCAGACCTTAGTAGATTTGATAGAATTAGAAATGGTTGATTTTGATGTTATTATGGGCATGGATTGGCTGGCATCGTGCTACGCTAATGTTGATTGCCGAACAAAGATTGTTAGATTTTAGTTTTCAGGCGAGCCAGTCCTTGAATGGAAGGGTAATACTGCGATGCCAAAATGTAGGTTTATTTCATATTTTAAGGCAAGGAAGATGATCTCCAAAGGTTGTATATACCATTTGGTTCGGGCTAGAGATGTCTATTCCGAACCACCTACTTTTCAATTAATTTCGGTGGTTAATGAGTTTCTTGATGTATTTCCAGACGAACTTCCAAGCCTTCCTCCCGAGAGGGAGATTGGGATCGGTATAGACGTGTTGCCAGACACTCAACCGATATCTATTCCTTCTTATAGAATGGCTCCAGCTGAATTGAAAGAATTAAAAGAGCAATTAAAAGATCTGCTTGAGAAAGGATTTATTTGGCCCAACATATCTCCTTGGGGTGCGCCAGTATTGTTTGTACAAAAGAAAGATGGCTCGTTACAGATGTGTATTGACTATCGGCAGCTGAACAAAGTCACAATCAAGAACAAATACCCTCTTCCCAAAATTGATAATTTGTTTGACCAGTTACAAGGTGCAAAATGTTTCTCAAAGATCGACCTAAGGTCGGGGCACTATCAGCTAAGGGTCAAAGAGACGGACATTCCGAAAATGGCTTTCAGAACAAGGTATGGGCACTTTGAGTTCTTAGTAATGTCATTCGGGCTCACAAACGCGCCGACAATATTTATGGATCTAATGAACGTGTTTCACCCATATCTGGATGTATTTGTGATATTATTTATAGATGATATTCTGGTTTACTCTCACTAGGAGGCGAAGCATGTGTAGCATCTGTGGGTAGTACTACAGACACTCCGGGATCATAAGTTGTATGCTAAGTTCTCCAAGTGTGAGTTTTGGTTGAATTCAGTGGCTTTCCTTGGTTATATAGTGTCAGACGAAGGTATAAGAGTTGACACTCAGAAGATTGAATCGGTGAAGAATTGGCCGAGGCCCATGACTCCATTAGAGGTTCACAACTTTTTAGGCTTAGCCGGATATTATAGAACGTTTGTAGAAGGATTTTCTACCATATCAGCACCATTAACGAAGTTGACATAAACGACTATAAAGTTCTAGTGGTCAGATGCTTGTGAGTAGAGTTTCCAAGAGTTAAAGGACAGACTAACATCGGCACCAGTCCTTACTCTCCCAGAGGGTCCAGAAGGCTACGTTGTGTATTGTGATACCTCGGTAGCAAGTTTAGGATGCGTGCTAATGCAACGTGATAAAGTGATTGCCTATGCTTCAAGGTAATTGAGGAATCATGAGAAAAACTATCTGACACATGATTTGGAGTTGGCTGTGGTGGTCTATGCACTAAAACATTGGCGACACTACTTGTATGGTGTTCATGTAGACATTTTCATGGATCATAAAAGTCTGCAATACATATTTAAATAGAAAGAGTTGAACTTGAGACAAAAGAGGTAGCTTGAATTACTGAAGGATTATGATGTGGACATCTTATACTATATGGTAAAGCTAATATTGTAGCAGACGCGCTCAGTCAAAAGTCGATGGTCAGCTCGATGCCGGTGCAGGTTGAGAGGAAGGAGTTAGTAACAAAGCTCCACCAATTAGCTAGTTTGGGAGTCCGACTAATGGATTTAGAGGATGGTGGCTTTGTGATTCAGAATATATCAGAGTCGTTCCTTTTATTATAAGTTAAGGAACGCTAGTGGGAAGACCCCATCTTAGGAAGAATTAGAGAGAGTATTCAACTAAAGAAGACCACAACTTTCTAGATTGACAGAAATAAGGTTCTTAAGCATCAGGGCCGTTTATGTGTTTCAAATGTAGCGGGATTATGAGACAAAATTATGAAGGAGGTCCATTGCTCACGATATTCCATTCACCATGGATCTACTAAGATGTATCATGATCTCAAGGGTATCTATTGGTGGAACGACATGAAGAGGAGCATTGCGGAGTTTGTAGCTCAGTGTCCTAATTGTCAGCAAGTAAAAATAGAGTGCCAAAAACACGGCGGCCTGACTCAGAACATTGATATTCCGATGTGGAAATGTGAAATGATTAATATGGACTTTGTTACGGGTTTACCTCGCTTTTATCGTAAGTTTAATTCTATTTGGGTAATTATTGATAGACTGACCAAATCAGCTCATTTCCTGGCGGTCAAAACTACCTACACATCGAGGACTACGCGAAGTTGTACGTTAAGGAGATCGTTCGCCTTCATGGTGTGCCTATTTCTATTATATATGACTGAGGTGCACAGTTCACATCTAACTACTAGAAATTATTTCAAAAAGGTTTGGGCACCCAAGTTAATCTTAGCACAACTGTCCACCCTCAGACAGAAAGGCAGGCCGAGCGTACGATTCAGACGCTCGAGGATATGCTACGAGCTTGTGTATTGGACTTTAAGAGAAGTTGGGATGATCATTTACCCCTTATTGAATTTGTGTACAATAACAGTTATCATGCTAGCATTAAAATGGCTCCCTACGAGGCTTTGTATGGACGTAGATATAGATCTCCTATCGGATGGTTCGAGGTAGGCGATTCAGAGTTATTTGGGCCTGAATTAGTGCACCAAGCCATAGACAAGGTGAATCTTATACAAAAATGACTGCTAACCGTTCAGAGTCGTCAGAAGTCGTATTCAGATGTGCGACGATGAGACTTAGAGTTTCAGGTAGATGATTGGGTCTTTTTGAAGATTTCACCTATGAAGGGGGTAATGAGATTTGGAAAAAAGAGAAAGCTCAGCCTAAGGTATATTGGGCCATATCACATAATTCGACGAATCGGCCAAGTAGCTTACGAATTGGACTTGCCTGCGGAGTTAGAGTCTGTCCACCCGATTTTCCATGTTTCTATGTTAAGAGCGTGTGTTGGGGATCGTTCCCGAATTGTACCAATAGACGGTGTGAAGGTTATGGAGGATATATCATATGAAAAAGGTTCCTATTGCTATCTTAGATCTACAAGTCCGCAAGTTGAGAACTAAAGAAGTAGCCTCCGTGAAAGTTCTTTGGGGGAATAAGAATGTAGAAGAAATGGCATGGGAGGCAGAAGAGGAGATGAAACACAAATATCCCTACCTATTCAAACCAACACCGAGGTTCCGAGAGAAGCATAAGGTGAGTTCTATTTCATATTATTATAATTAATGCTTGATAACCATATGAGGTCTGATGTAATGATGTGTGTTATACTATATGACCCCGTAAAAAGGTGGTTGTGTATTCTGGCTACGTGACGGGGATTAGATATGTCATCCCAACAATCGAGGACGAATGTTTCTAAGGGGCGAAATGATCTAACACCCCGTGCCTTCGGGCGATGGGTTGAACATCTAGACTTATGCAAATAAAGAGCTTAGGATATTAAATGACGTGGTCCCGAAATAATATAAGACTTAAAAAGTGTGTCAAAAATGATTATTTTTTTAAAAGTGATTGAGTTCAAGAAATTAATTACGTGGGATAATTAGTTAAATACTGTGATGTAGTGTGAGGCAAAAGAATTATTAAAATATTTAGATAATGCTTGGGAGACAATAGGTCCACATGGGTCTCACAGAGGAATGGTCACCATTATATATAACAATGGATAAATACCAATGTTTGGTGCATGTGGCGGAAACGTGAAACTCCCATGTCCACTTATAAAAAGTTTTTTAATGAATCCAAGTGCTTAGTAATTAAGGTATGGAGGGGCACATGTCTACTCATGATAATTACATTTAAGTTGCCATTTTAACGATTTTTCATTGTGAGAATAGTTAGTGGAAACCAACAACACTTTGCAACAACTTTTATTACTAGGGATTGCTACTTTATGGGTAACAAATGTACAACACCATTTCATGTAAAAAAATGTCTCTTCTTAAATTAATATTCCTCTCCTAAGAGAATTATGACATCAATGAGAGTAGTAGGCATCAACGTTGTGCTAGTTTTTAGGCAGTCACTTGTTCCTTGAAGAGCTCGGGGATGAACGGACTGGTTCCATATTATTTAAGATTAATCTTTTAAGGTGGCGATTGATTCATGGTAAATGTTCGAAGGGTCGATAATTAAAGGTATGTTAAGGCAAATCATTTCTTCCTTTGGCATGTTCTAAGTACGAAACGTAAACGTAATAATGTCCCATAAATGATTATACTCTTAGTAGTTAAGAATGTTCATGTTATTCATTCCTGTTGTCAAAACATGTCTAAATATGTTCCTAAATCCTTATTGAGGTATATGGAAAAGATGTTAGTATTCATAATGTTAAATCGGAGGTGAAGCGACAGTACACCACTCCGACAAACTTATAGTGTCTTATTATCATATCAGTCATGCATTATATTAATGTACATACCTTGACCTCAAATGAGTAATATACTCTACTATATGTATGCATTATATATATGTATGGGGTATGAGAAAATGGAAGGCGTTATATATGCACACCACCTGCAGTTGGTACAGATATACACGATAATGATTATGCCCACAGAGGCCGATTTGATATGATGGGATGCCCACAGAGGCTTGATGGAATTATATACACATATGTATATGCATGACCGCATTGTGTATGATACGTAGGCATATTATGGCTCCCAGAGGCATTCTGCATAGACATGATACTTATGCATATTATGGCCCTCAGAGGCATTCACTATTGGTTGGGTGTTTCTTGTCTCCGTTTACTTTTATGTCTGTTATGATATTCTTCATGCCTGACATACTCGGTACATCAATCGTACTAACGTGCCTTTTGTCGGAGGACGCTGCATTTCATGCCCGCAGGCTCATGTAGGCAAGGCAACGATCCGTACTAGTAGGTTGCTGACTCAGCGGATATTGGAACACTCCACTTGTTTCAGAGTGGCAGTCTAATCCTGGTACGGTATTTTTGCATATATATATGGGTATGGTGGGGCCATGTCCCGACCTTATGATATGCCGTACTCTTTAGAGGCTTGTAGACAATGTCTTGTGTATAGTAGTCACGTATGTCCTGTCGGCTTAGTATGTATATATGCATGAGTTGAGTTCTTCTGTTTGTAAGATTTTGCGTAGCTTCTTTCCAGTTTATCATTCCCAAGTGTCAGCATGGTACTTTGTGAAGGCCCTCGGGGCTCATGATTAATTATGGTTAGATGTTACATATATGATTAGTGGTACACGACAAGTAAGGTCCGGGTGCCTGTCATGACCTTCCGATTTGGGTCGTGACAAAAGCGGTAGCCTTTATGATCATGTTGCTTTTAGCAAAAGAAAATACTAGAACTGTACAACTCATTCTTGATATAAGACTGAATTGTGAGACTTTATGATTTACTTGCTTGAAAGTGAAAGAAGGATAGGATCTTTACCACTTTTATAGTGTAACGAGTGTAAAGATAGAATCTTTATGAGTTTCCTTAATGTAACAGATGGAAAGATAGAACCTTTATGACTATACATGTTCTAAAAGATAGGAAGGTTGAGTCTTAATTAATATATATTTCCTTAAATAGAGTAAAGGTCGAATCTTTATGAACGATGTGCCTTTGTTGATGAAAAGTTGGAACCTTTGTGGGATTAGACGCCCTTAACCGTGTTTAGGTTGGATTCAGTAGAAGTAATTTGGCTTCAACCTTAGAAAAGTGAGAGCTTTAGAATGACTTGATAATACTGATGATCCTTGTGATTTATCGAACTATATGGCTTTACTTATAGAGTTGGATATTCGATTGATTACACCTTAGTTAATTAACTTAGTAGAGAAGTACTAGAAAGTACCAACCCTCGCCACCGCTATAATCAGGGTCGATCGACGATGTTGGTGGGTACACGTGCTTCCCGTATTCACTCTACATTTGTTGTACCTTTGCATGCAAGTACTGATCCGGACACGAGCGGAGCTTAGATGCGACACTTAGATTGTTGTCTTTGGAGTTCAAGGCGAGCTGCAAATGCTTTTCCAGCACTGAAACTCCTTCATCTTATTGTTTACTTTTCTGTCCTATATTCCAAACAATGTTATGTATTTAAGTTTAAGAATTGTATTCAAAATTAGTAGCTCTGCACTCATGACAATCAAATTTTGGGGGATTGTTTATTGGCTTATGTATTAAGTATTAAGAATTGGTCGATACTTCCGTTGTTCTTTACTTTTCGCATTCATTATTACTTATTATGTCTCGATTGTAGGGGATTCGCCTGCGGGTTCAGAGTAGGTGCCCTCACGGTACAAATATGATTTTAGGTCATGGCATCCTTATTGCATGAAAGACTTAGATGCTTTTCCACTATCCAATGGTAGAAAGTTCTCATGATTTGATAATCATCGAAAGTTCTTATCATCGGATCATCCGTGACGAAGGAACAAAATGTGGTCCAAGAAGGATCAAACAATACATAAGGTTGTATCTGTTGGAAATTAGCCTTTGGCAGGGAGATGCGTCCACCCATCTTTGATGAATTAAACACTAGTGTTCCGTATGTTGAAGACCTCGTCTCTTTACACATGCATGATCTACGAAGTGAGTAGATGACCGTAGGGCCAAGAATCGTCTAATTTCGTTAAGAAATGAAAGAGATATTGATCCACGAAGTAAGGTGTTTGAGACATGGAAATGTGGTGTGGGACAAATCTACCACATCGGTGGGAATAGGAAGAATTGCTCTCTATATAAGTCTCTAATTGGTAAAGGATTTGGGACTCCAAGGGGTATCCCATGTGTTTAAAGGAGGGAAGACCTAGATGTGCTTGGGTTCAAGGCTAAGCCCACCAGCAGCGCCGCCCTTGTATCCGTCCCGTCGATTCGGTTCAGGTTCAGGGTTTCGGGTTCGGGTTTGAGTTCACGCAATTAGTGGGTCATGGTAGGGTCAGTCTAATATTATCTTTTTGGACCAGAGAACTCTGTCAGATGTACAGTTTGATCCTGAAGTTTCATATGTACAGTTTGGACCAGAATTCTTTCATATGTACAGTTTGGTCCCTAAAGTTTCAATATTTACAGTTTGGTCCCCAAAGTTTTGGGAAGGTGACGGAAGGCAGAAGCCTACCGTTGGGACTGTTTTTTGAGGCATTAATCAGCCATTACTTGGCTGATTAACTCCTCCATTAACAGCCCATTACTTGGCCATGAACAGCCATAAATCTGCCTCTTAAATGGCCATTAACAGCCCTCACTAATGGCTATTAATAGCCTTGTTTGTGGCTGTTGGGCAGCCTCCTCCTTGCTATATATTGAGCCTTCTTTTGGCTCAAAACAGTAGTAGAAAACACACGAAAACAGGCAGCAAATACCACTGAAAACTGTCACGAAAATAGCTCAAAACAGTGAGCAAATTGTCACGAAAATCAGTGAGCAAACCCACACATATACACAAGATATACACTACAGAGACACACTATATACACAGAGACAAAAGAGAAGAGTATTGAGAAACTCTTCCTTCCTATTCCATATCTTCAGCAAGACGAGTCATATTTGTTTTCTTCGGCCAGCTCAACCTATTGGCTTTGTAGTGTTGAGATTAAAGTGTTGTTTTATCTTGGGAGACTATTGCCCGCTAACGTAAAAGCATATATACGGGGCAATCTTGTCTTAAGGATAGAGGGCTATCCTCGACTCAACACACAACGTTGTAACCATCCAGATTTAGTTGTTTCTTGATTTCAGGTTATCAAGATTCAATGCACAACAAACTTGCGGCAGTTCTCAACATTGGCTTTGCAAGGTGATCAAGATTCAAGACACAACACACATGCGGCAGTTTTGAAGATTGACCATTTATTTATCCTTTCGAACATTTGTAATAGTTATTACTTCCCGTACTGCTTTATAAAGTACCATAGAAATTCCAACAATTTAAGATAAGATTGTATTGTAA
The DNA here is from genome assembly GCA_029783415.1 of Anisodus acutangulus. Taxonomy (NCBI): domain Eukaryota; kingdom Viridiplantae; phylum Streptophyta; class Magnoliopsida; order Solanales; family Solanaceae; genus Anisodus; species Anisodus acutangulus. Next base: position 20,133,535 of record CM056507.1, on the reverse strand, counting down.
TACTATTAGTGTTCGAAAGATGTCGGTCAAAAGTTGTGTGACCAAATCTGGATATGGCAATGGTTTTCTGGTAGAAGAGAGTGATGATGATGAACATATTCATGGTGTCACCGCTACCAAGACTGGTGGGAACAAGCGCTCTCGAGAGCCTGGGGATGTCAACTGGGACAAGAGGAGAAGACTGAAGATGTACTTCTATCTTGCAGCAGAAGGCCTGTATCTGTCCCAGACAAAAGATCCAAATAATGGTAAGAAGGAACTGGACACTCAGTTTGATGAAGTGACTGAAGTGAGCCAGAATCCGAAGTTGGGATAAGTAGTTTTTCTTACTTGTCAAGAATAAAGATTAAATGAGGTCTGATTAAAAATTGATTAAAGTAAGGAGGAATATGAAAATAATTTATATTCCTTACGCTTTAAAAATCGTGTTTAATCTCATCTTCTTTTCCGTCTAAAGATTGGATTATAAAGCAACTTAAAAGATCCGTTCTTTTAAGTGTAATTATTAAAAGTGAGTAAAGTATGTTCGCACATACGAGGGAGTAAGATCCACCGATCTTGTAAAATCATACAACTCTTAAGTAAGCGCCAAGAATTATCTGGGCACCAATCATAACGGAAGAAGTCTAAAAGTTAAAGACGTTGAGCCTGTCATACTATTTGGCAGAAGATCCTTCATAGGATGATATTGGACACTCAGTCATATAAAGCCTCCGGGCGACTGGAGTGGGCCAAAAATCCTTTGATATGATGATATTGGACACTCAGTCATATAAAGCCTCCAGGCGACTGGAGTGGGGCCAGAATTCATTTCATAGGAAAAGTAATGGACACCTAGCAAGGTGGGCCGAGTTTCAGTCTTAATGATCTGAAGGCCTAAAGAAAGGCAGTAAATAAATTGGACACTCAGTCTGCTAAAGCAACTAGAGTGGGCCAGAGTATCGAGATCATATATGATCCGGTTGCGCCCTAACCACGGGCAAGAGGTTGTTCATGTGAAGCAACGCCACCTCTAAAATCGAAGGGGCTGGAGAGGTTGTCCTCAATAGGACTTCAGGGAATGAGATCACTCTAAAAGAGGTGATACATGTTCCTAACTTGGTTTAAGGGACGTTGTTGGTCAAGTTGGTTTGAGACTAGTCCAACAGGTCTGTAATAACTAAGAATGGTACAACATGTCTATAGCCCAATGAATGATATATTTGTAATACGTGCATCTATGCCATCATAGATTAAGACACGTTAAATAGTAAGTCATTCAAAAGCTAACGATGTTGAGATTGTTGCCTCCTTTCGACATAAACCCTCAAAATGAATGTGAGGTAGGCGAAGAGGCAAAATCACCTTTCCAAATTCCGTCAAGGGAATAGCGAAAGAAGCACCGCTCCTCTAGAACTTAGTCACACCTACTTGGGCGATTTGAAGTTTATACAAAATCGAGGGGGGAGACAAGCACGTTGTGACCTTCATTGATGATGGTACAACGTATGAAATCCTTTGTTTGTTAAAAAAAACAAAGATGAAGTTGTTGAAGCGGATAAGCGCTACATCAACTAAGCCTATGGATTACGAAATTCATAGCGATAGAGGGGGAGAATGTGAAGCATCGTTCATTAAACGACTGTTCATTTCTCACCTCAGTCCAACGGTGTTAGCCAAGCGCAAAGTCGTACGCCCAAATTATGTGGGGTGGCTTGGTAAAAGTTGGAACACTGAAACAAGTCCAGTTGTACCTAAGACTGTAGATTGCATATCCACTAGATCTGCAAATAACAGTAGTGATGATCGCCTCTTGGCGTGAAAGAATACTGAATTCTTTGAAGATAGCTTTCCTTGAAAAAGGAAAAAGGAGTAATTGCTCAAGGTTAACAAGAACCCGCGAGGGCCTGACTGTCCGGAACTAGACGTTCCGTATCTACAGGACTCGAAAGTTGCTGGCTATCCGGAACTTAATATTCCAGATCTGCAGAACTCAGGGATTCTAGATGTTGAACCGAGACGGAGCAAATAAAGGGACAAAGACTTGTTCCAGTCCTTCTAGCTTGTAGGGTTAAGAATGAACCATGGATAATTAACAAATAAATGTCATCTCCAAAAGCACTGCTTTGGAAAGAAGCTACAAAGAGAGAAATAAACTCTATCATATAGAACCATACTTGCGTAATGGTTTATCTTCCTCCTGAAAAGAACCTTTGGGTTGTAAGATATGCTCCCTGTGAGTAGCTTCACATCCAGGGCCATTGCGATCTTGCGTGGCATGAATGTTGAATTAGCCTTCCCAACCGAAGAGTTGGAAGAAGAGGATCAGAGTTGGTTTGCTGAACTGTTGGGCTTCTTCCTGAACTTTCATTTTGGTCCCTGAAATGTTTACATTTTGGTCCTGAAAGTTTCAGATAAAATGAAACAATGAATCGACCACGTAAACATTGACTCACGAAATTAGAAAGCCAACAGTTGGAGAATCAACAATCTGAAAGTAAAAGTCATATTGAAACAAAGTCTCGATATGAAAGATATGGGTATCACAGATGACATCTTAGGAATTGGATTTCTAAGACATCTAACGGATCGGTCGATAGTTGTGATCTCATTGAAGCCACCAATGGATATGAATCATAGAACTGATTGGAATCATGGTGCACCCATAGACAAGGAGCGATATGCTCGGGTCATGTGTAGTTCAATGTATTGTACACACTACAACCGACCTGGTATCGGCCTACAAAGCGGTCGCTTAAACTAAGGTTCACTGATAATTTTAATACATGATCGGTAGAAGGCGTTAAGTCAGATATGACGATATCTGAATTATTTGCGTATCTAGAGATTATAGTATTCTCGATGTCCAAATGTTCTGGGAGAACACAAATGATGCAACCGACATCGATCTCAAGAACACCAAAGCCACAAGTAACTGTGTATGGTGGGTCTTGGAAAATCCTCTAAGCAAACTTGCATCGGCCGATTCATGATGGAATCAGAGTTTATCGCTTTATACAAAGCATGAAAGAAGTTGAGTAACTTCACGACTCCTTAGAGGACGTCCCTTATTGGGAGATACCTGTGTCTTCGCCAGCTTATACATCGTGGCTGGCCGGTCGGCCGGGAAGGACACGGATGACGGCGTCTGAACATATCTTTTAGGATCCGCTTGAGACATAAGACCGTATGGCGATTGATCATCACGGATGTCACATCCTTGTTTACTAACTAAGGGACTACCCGAGATCAAGTGTTACGCCTGTCTAGGGAATTGGCTTAAAACCCAAACAATACGAACCTTTATGCGGTGGAAACCCAACCATACCGATTGGAGATCCCAAGAATTTGGTTCAATGGGAAAACTAAGCGGCAAAAGGTTCAGTTGAGCGCCGGTGGAAGCAAGAAGCACTTCGGATGATGATTTAATGCGGAAACATGAGTCCAAAGTCATTCCGCGATAGACATTAAAGTCTTTGCTGCATGGTGGGTAAAGGTTAAGCTTCCAAACCTTTTAAAAGATCCTCAAACGGTTGAGGTTAAGGTTGGGGAAACTTTTAATGATTCCTAACACTTGAGAAGTGGGGTATAGCAGGATACCTTGTAGGATATCACCTATTTAAGTGCGAGGATGGCCGCCTCAAATGAACGCACTTAAGAATCCAAGTGTGTCCATGGCCACAACGGACAGAAACGTAAGAAGGAAAATGAATAAGAAGAGTTATTGTGTTGATATCGTTGTCTTGGCTTACACTAAACACTGACGGTTCAAGACATCACGTTCATCGCGCAGTAAGTAAGTCCGATGGTATTCAACTAGGGAAGGTTCAAAGCGTAAGCTACCTATCCTGATGCAATATCTTTTCGCTGAAAGATTGCTGAAATGTAGGCACCTTGTGTGTGCGCCACAATCTCTCTTTCATAGAGGGGATTGTTGGAAATTAGCCTTTGGCGGGGAGATGCGTCCACCCATCTTTGATGAATTAAACACTAGTATTCCGTATGTTGGAGACCTCGTCTCTTTACACATGCATGATCTACGAAGTGAGTAGATGACCGTAGGGCCAATAATCGTCTAATTTCGTTAAGAAATGAAAGAGATATTGGTCCACGAAGTAAGGTGTTTGAGACATGGAAATGTGGTGTGGGACAAATCTACCACATCGGTGGGAATAGGAAGAATTGCTCTCTATATAAGTCTCTAATTGGTAAAGGGTTTGGGACCCCAAGGGGTATCCCATGTGTTTAAAGGAGGGAAGATCTAGATGTGCTTGGGTTCAAGGCTAAGCCCACACGCCTTGCCGCCTTGCCGATCCGTCAGGTTCCGGTTCAGGGTTTCGGGTTCACGAATTAGTGTTGTGGGAGTGTCTAATATTATCTTTTTGGACCAGAGAACTCTGCCAGATGTACAGTTTGATCCTGAAGTTTCATATGTACAGTTTGGACCAGAATTCTTTCATATGTACAGTTTGGTCCCTAAAGTTTCAATATTTGCGCTTTGGTCCCCAAATTTTGGGAAGGTGACTAAGGCGAAGCCTACCGTTGGGACTGTTTGAGGCATTAATCAGCCATTACTTGGCTGATTAACTCCTCCATTAACAGCCCATTACTTGGCCATGAACGACCATAAATCGCCTCTTAAATGGCCATTAACAGCCCTCACTAATGGCTATTAATAGCCTTGTTTGTGGCTGTTGGGCAGCCTCCTCCTTGCTATATATTGAGCCTTCTTTTGGCTCAAAACAGTAGTAGAAAACACACGAAAACAGGCAGCAAATACCACTGAAAACTGTCACGAAAATAGCTCAAAACAGTGAGCAAATTGTCACGAAAATCAGTGAGCAAACCCACACATATACACAAGATATACACTACAGAGACACACTATATACACAGAGACAAAAGAGAAGAGTATTGAGAAACTCTTCCTTCCTATTCCATATCTTCAGCAAGACGAGTCATATTTGTTTTCTTCGCCAGGCTCAACCTATTGGCTTTGTAGTGTTGAGATTAAAGTGTTGTTTTATCTTGGGAGACTATTGCCCGCTAACGTAAAAGCATATATACGGGGCAATCTTGTCTTAAGGATAGAGGGCTATCCTCGACTCAACACACAACGTTGTAACCATCCAGATTTAGTTGTTTCTTGATTTCAGGTTATCAAGATTCAAGGCACAACAAACTTATGCGCTTCTCAACATTGGCTTTGCAAGGTGATCAAGATTCAAGACACAACACACATGCGGCAGTTTTGAAGATTGACCATTTATTTATCCTTTCGAACATTTGTAATAGTTATTACTTCCCGTACTGCTTTATAAAGTACCATAGAAATTCCAACAGTATCTACTGAACAATCGGGTTTGCAAATACTTTGGGAGATTGAGAATTTGGGGTTCATGAAAATCACAGAACTCGATTCTGAAGCGATAAATGCAAGAATCTCAAAGAATAATGGTTATGGTTGGAAGAAAAGAAGTATATTTTGGGACTTGCCTTATTGAAAGAAAAATCTTATTACGCATAACCTTGATATGAAACATAAAAAAGAATGTGTTTGATAACATTTTTAACACCGTGATGAATGTCAAGGGAAAAATAAAAGACAATATCAAATCTAGAGCAGATTTAAAAATACTTTGCCATCATCCAGAGTTACATCAGGATGAAAGTATAAAAAAGTATACGAAAGCTTGTTATGTGTTAGAGGATAACGCAAGAGAAGTGCTTTGTAAATGGTTGCAAGAGTTGAGATTTCCTGATGGTTATGTGTCTAACACAGGAAGATTAAACTCTTTGGTATGAAGAGTAATGATTGTCACCTGTTTATGAAACGCCTAATACCTATTGCATTTCCAGAATTGCTTCCACGAAATGTGTGGCAACCATTGACGAAGTTGAGTCTTTTCATTAAAGATCTCACCTCTACCGCAATAACAGAGGAAGACATGAGACAATTAGAAAGAAATATTCTTGTCATATTGAATAAGCTTAAGCTTATTTTTCCTCATAGCTTCTGGGATTCTATGGAACATCTTCCTGTCCATTTAGCTTACGAAGCACGTCTAAGGGCCCAGTACAATACCGATGGATGTATCCATATGAGAGGTAAATAAAATTAATTATATGTTATAAGATATGTAAATATATCAATGATACCATATCAACATACTTACTTTAATGTTTGAAGGTATCTATGTAGGTTGAAGAATAATGTCAAAAATAAGAATATAGTTGAAGGTTCTATACGCAACACATATTTGGTTGAAGAAGCATCATCGTTTTGTGTGCACTACTTTAAGTCGCACATTTCGACAAGGCATAGAAAGGTGCCACAAAATTCGGATGATTTGTGACCGATATGTTTGTCACAATTTTCCATTTTCTTGTAGTGTGAAGAATACAAGAAAGATGCCTTAGTGGCACAGGCGAGTTGGTAAGTGGCAAGATGATTGGAGTACAATTACTCCGACGTCGCGGGTTCGAATCTGTGTGGTGACAGTCTTTGCTGAAATATTGCAAGGGTTGTTGCTGGATTCATGTCCCATTGATCCTCTCCCTTGCAGGGCTGCCACTCGCGCATATCCCTCGATTCATATCCCACATGGCCAAGGGGCCTCTGGTACAGGTGGGGGGTTTCGCCTTCGGGACTTTCCCCTTCACAAAGAATACAAGAAAGATAGTCTGCGCACAAATCAAGAAAGTATGAAGACTCATCAAAGGAAACAAGTACCAAGATCTGTCAATCCCTAAACTCTAGAAGGAAACGAGATTAGGGAGATATTCAGAAAATCAAGATCAACGGCGCAAAACTATGCTCTTAACCTTATTCTTAAAGATATGATCAATCAATTCCTTTTTTCAAGGACCAAATCTCTTGGGTTGGTAACTCTGTTCAAAGAATCACCAACGACCACAATCCTGAAGGCTATATATCGAGACACAACAAAAGAAAGGAAACATACTTTGATCTCAACCTTCTTAGTTCTTTTCCCTACTTTTCATAAGAATTATAATCCTTAGTTTTTACTGTGAATTAAAAAAAAAGAGGATAGAAACATTATTAGTGAGGCATTGTATCAAAAAGAATACGAGTGATTGAGACTAGACATAGGAACTACACTCTACCAACATTGTACGAAGAACGATTTACAAAGAGCTACAGAGAACGCGCTTGCAATTCAATGAGACTTGATAAGATCCACATTGAACTCCAACCAGTATAAAAACATCCTAGGTCATTACTTTACTATTTTTACTTCTACAATTTTAACGGTTCAACACAGTCGACTACTATTCTCGGTTAGTCGACTTGAAAGCAAAAAGTTACCATTCACTCCACTCTTGCCCTTTCAATCTCAAATAAAAGACTATGTTCGTGATAATCACTAAAAACATAAGTGGATGACGTGAATAATTTTTCAATTCAATCAACATGTATAATAGAATTTTATATTTAACTTCCCTTTTTTAAAAAGGAGACCCAAAAGATAAAAAGTAAATTTTGAATGAACAACTATCACAAAAAGTAAGAATACGAACAATTTTTTCTATTTCCAATATTATTTATGTTAATAAAATTGATTTTTAATTTTTTATATTTATTATGCTACTATCTTATGATGGAAATATTTATGTAAATCACACTACCCCTTTCATTTTCTTTATCAAATTTCCTTTCGAATGCAATGCATCTATGAACCTTCAAAATTCAAGGATAATTTTTGAATATTAAAAAACCTTTATTATTCTAAAGTAATAAAGTTGATAATTATTATTAAAAAAATTAAAATGGGGGATGTGTTAGGAAGCTATAATGGAGGGAGGTTTCTAAAATTTTATGTTTTCTTTATTTCGTTGGTCTTATTTATATTAGAAGGAATCAGAAAATGCAACAATGACATAATCAATGTAATCCCATGTGTGGAGTCCGGAGAAGAGGGTGTGTACACAGACCTTGTCTGTACTTTATTATTGGGAATTGAATTCGGGTCACCAATTTGGGTCAATCCGGATTCATGTCTTAATATATATATATATATATATATATATGACTTATATTTATTATAATATTAATAGAAAAGAAAGAGAAGAGTCACAATGATATGATTCCTAAAGTGAAACTCTAAGAATTTAATAACAAGATAAAATTCGGAATTGAAATGCAAGAAATTAAAGGATAGAAAGGAAGATACAAGGAAAGAAATCCACAAGCAACTAATGATATATTAAACCAAAGATCTCAAATGGATTAATCTATCAAAGCACCTATCACATGAGAGAATGATTCCACATATGAGCACATCTCATGTGAGAATCATGAACAAGGTTCATCAACAATTATGAAATCACACACTAAACTGTGATAGCCACTAAGTCTATGAGCTAAGTAGATACTAAGATATTTGTTTATCATCCAAATTCAAGCTAAAAAGATGAAATGAGACTAAGGGTCCTATTTATAGGTTTCCTTATAGGTTCAAAAGTGGCCATAATTTTCAAATTATAATTATAACCCAAATTGGGCTCTTCAAGCCTTCTTTCAATCCTAACCACTTTTTGTGGTGACCTCCAATTCCATGACATTCTCTTCCCGTTCATTCCAAGCTATCTCCACACATTGTAGACCCATGATTGAAGCTCCCTAGTTTGGTTTCTTGTGAGAGGCCTTGAACTCTTTGGGGTCATATCATCCTCCCATCTTGGAAAGGATTCGTGCTCGAATCTAAAAGCTCACATACAACACAAGAAGATAGATCACTTACATGGAAAACATTATAAACATTATACTCACTTGATAAGTCAATCTTGTAGGCATTATCATTGATCTTCTCAAGGACTTTGAATGATCCATCTCCTCTTGGGCACAATTTGCCCTTCCTCATTTAGGGAGCGTTACAGTTCACTTTTATGCGGAGGCATAAATGCTACTAGGAGGTTGTGGTGCTCCACGTCGGATAATTTTTTTAAATCGCCACTTAATTTATAGGTAAATTAGGAAAATCAAGTTAATAAAGTTTATTTAGAAAATTCGAGAAAAAACTTTTTAAAACTAGAGTCAAGTTAAGGGCTCTAGTAATACCCTGAGGAAGGTGTTAGACACCCCGATATTAAAGAACCGTAGAATACAGTTAAACTTCGGGTTCTATAGCATGTTTAAACTTTACAATTTGTTTAAAGTGTTTAAATACCACGAAAATTTCTATCACATTTATTTCAAACTAAGGGTTTTGAAAAGCAAGGAGTTAAATTCAACCAAAAAATGATTTGCATTAGGATAATTTGATCAACTTATTTTCAGATTAAGTACACTCAAAAATTAATTTTAGTAAAACTTCACTGTTTAGTCCAATAGGTTGTCCAATATACCTTACACTTTTGAAAATCTTTTAAGTTGAAAAGATTGTAATTCTTATTAAGAAAATAGAAACAAATTTTCTCTTTTACATGCTATTTCCCCAAAGTCAAATTCATATCCTACAACTTATCCAAAGACATCTCAAGTCTTAAAGAAGGTTTTAGCTTTCTTAAAATCATTTTTAATTAGGGTCGGCCAAAAACAGCCCCAAGCTATGTCACATTTCCAATCAATTCAATTAATTTTGAAAGCCCATTTAAGAAAACCCAGTTTTCATTTAAGACTTCAACTCTATTTCCTTTTCAAGAACAGTCCATTTGGCATAAACCAACAACGCACAGTCCAAATCCAATTTGATCAGTCCAAATTTGTTCCAAATTTTAATCCCAAATCAGTTTTTGAAATCATTCCAAAGTCCAAAATTTGTTCAAAATCTTGTAAATCCTCTTGAAATCATTTTTTTGGCGATTCTAAACGTTGTACGTATCGTTTGCCTATTCTAGGTCGTAACTACAAAGGTTCCAATAATGTCAAATATGTATTTTTATACAATAGTATATATAATACAAGTATCGAATTTGAAAGAGATGAGTTTAGGCTTCATGCGCAGCTACGGGCATACGGACTCAAATCAAAAGTGTTAGTTGGGCCTTGGCCCAACTGGCTAGAAAGAAGAGATGAGGCCCAAGTCGTCGCGGCAGTGACAAGAGGAAAGGGGGGGGGGGGGGGACAAAGATACTTGTTAGAACGCAAACCGAAATTATCCAATTAAAATACGTGTAATCTAAATTAAACACATACATGTCATACATAGATTAAGAGATATAACAAACATACATAGGATGAAGAAACAGTACGGTTCATGTAAGGAAACACAACTGAGCATGGCCCATACTCATGCTAAATTCAGAAAAGAAAAACACGGAGTTAGACTTGGCCCATTTCAGAAATCACACAACGAAGGAAAACAGAGAGATGTGCCTAGCCTATTTACTACAAGGAAGAAGAAAATACGAAGACACCGTATAAGTGGGCTAGGCCCAATAATCAATAGCACAATTGACTTTCTAAGTAGAATGCATAGAGGTATACATGCCCTAGACACTTTATATATTAGATATACCTAGTATACATAGGCTGTGCACTCTTTCTACCCTTAGTCCCCATACACGAGATATTGAATCAAAGAGAGAGAGCTTAATCTAGACCACATTTCATGTACATGCATAGTTCACAAGGGACTAAAACAGAAGGCATACAAAGGATATATGAAGTATCAAATCATAAACTACCATACCCCATGTATATTCAAACCTAGACACACCCTTCAAACCATACATACCAGATATAGAGTTTAAAGGCAATGGACTATCCTAAATACACCATGTTATCTTTAAAGGATCATGCATAGTATTTCCAGATTCTAAATGTCTTAATGCATCTGAGTTATATTAAAGACAATCAGGATAGGTGGACAAGATTAGCAGTACTCTAAATTGGTTATAATTACATACTTGAGATCAACATGGCATTGGCAAACACCCAACTAACAAAACCAATAAAAGCACAAGAAAGGCATGATCTAGTCATCTCAGTTCAATACACATTTATTCTTTCAATCAACCTAATCCTAAGCTAGACAACCATATATCTCTGCATTTAGGTGAGGTAAGGCATCATGACAAACCTTCAAGTCATCTAGGCATAAGCTATGCAGTTCATATGAGACTACCAACCATGTATGTGACCCAGAAAAGACAACACAGACCATAAGGTAGGTAGACATGCTTCATCCTAATTCAAGTAGCACATGTATCTTATTTTGACATGGAAGCAGTTCAGAGTACACTAGCTAGAACTAAACAATCAAGCTGATCATGACATGTAATTTGTATTCCATTTTTTACTTGGACATCTGACTAAGTGTTCCAAACTCAGCATAATGACTTAAACATGCAGAGATATGCAGACAAGACACAACCAATTGGCATGATTACACAAGTTTCATGTTTTGACTTAAACAATTCAAAACTAAAAGCAGACTACTCAGCAGACCTTGGGTTAACATAAACAAAGACAAGATATGGTCGTGAGCTAATGGAAACCAAACATGAGATCCAGAGCTATCAACATGGTTTCAAGTAGACAGGGCAAGGTCTCAACAGGCATAGAGAACTAGTCAATTTGACACTACTGACTACAACACCCTGAGATGAACATAAAGGAGTACATGACATGTAGCAGATAGAACACATAAGGGAGTAATGGCACATAAAGGCATGTTAGTCCTAAGATAAACATGATTAGCATATACAGGATTGTGACACTATCATTTCATGGCTTAAGAAAGCAAAGCATGCCTAGTTGGATCCAGACAAAGGACTCAGATGTAGATATCAACTTTCATGTCATAAGGACTGAGATACAAGTATCAACAACCATTTTTAGCTCAGGTTAAGCTCAGATTCAACAGGTACACAAAGGTGTTCAAGCTGGCATATTTAAAGCTAAGGACTCTGTATAAACAGTCATGATTTGGAATGGCACAAAGATAGAATTCTGAAGCTAACAGTGACACCAAACAAATGCACAGAATTACAAGATCCATATGAACAGACTAGATTGACCTCCATGACTATGTTAAACCTAAATCAGACTCAGATTGACAAAGATATCCCCCAAGAATAGACAGACAAGTTAAACAAGACAACAACACATGGGATGCAAAGTGAGCAAGTTGGACAGACACTAACAAGTCTAGGTGAGGTCTGAATTAGTCTTAAATTAACTTGATTACTCAAACATGAACCCATACATGAACTTCAGTCTTTGTAAGCCTACCACTATCCTCAAATAATCATAGATACACTCATGGGTCTAAGTAGGTTCAGTATCACATATCAAGGTTAAACAAGTATGTTTAGTTCATTTTGTCTAAGCTAGGCAATTTATCCAACAGTATACACTCATAGAAGGTATTAAAAATGCTAAATAGCAAACACAAGGCATTATGGAGTCAAATTGAAACTGACATGTTATCAACAGACCACACTTAGGTTATATTACTTACAATTAGTAGATTTCACATGAAAGGCTAATACTAGAAGGGCTAACAGATTTATTAAACTTTGAGTTAAGGTACTACTACTTCAGTCATGTGCTAAGGATGCTGGAAACTACACAAATTCCATCATAAGTCATAAATTTACCCAGCTTTTTGTCAAATCCATAATTAAGTCTAAATTATCCCTTAAGGACACTAATTTACCCCTGAATCAGTTTGAATAAAGCAATTGCAGCTCAGATATACATATGGAAACATATTCAAGGTCATTTTGTGGATTAACTATATCACATACTGATTCACAAAACTCATCTCAGCATATACTATGAGCTACCTACTTTTGTTCATCGCATATTGACCCTACCACATTATTTGAACACTGTCAGTTATTCAAAAGCAAACACATTCCAAATTAAGACTAATTAAGCTAAAACAAAGACTAACAGTGAAAGCATCGACTAGACATGCTAGTTAATCACACAACACAGATGACAACAAGTTTATACGATGTAATTTAAACAAAAAAATTAAGATGGGAAAGGGATTACCTTGTGTGGAGGCAACCTAGGGTCGAAGGGGACTTAAATCTTCGATTACGGACCTTGAACACTCGCAAATCACACGAAAAGAAAAGATTTTAGTTGTGATTGACCAATTATGCTAGATATGGGTTCCACCAAAGGGTTTGAATCTCAAATATTTAACATGCCAGAAATTCAAGCTCGGACCTGTAATAATGTGAGAATAGGTCTCAATTTATAGGATTCAAGGAACCCTAGCAGACCCAACAATGATCGGTGTGGGAGAACAAATTTCCCTCCCAAAGAGTTCTCAAACAATGAAAATTGTAGAAAAATAACGAAGAGAGGAGTAACCTCACCTGTGGGGGTGCGGAGGATTATTGGCACGCATGAAGGACAAAAGAGACGGCTAGGGTTCCTTATCAGACCCAAAATCATGAGAAGGAAAGGCATCCAAAGCCTTGGTCTGTTTAAGTGATAACGTGGGCCGGGTCTTGAGCCTTTTGGCCTGGGCTCTTCCAATTTAATTGAAAATAGGAAAGGGCCCAAACGATTTTGCAAAGCTTTAAGTAATAACGATCACATTTTGCAAATGTTGTAATTTTTAAATTAAAGGATGATCAAATCATTTCAAAAAATAGCCTAATTAAACCAAAAGCTTTATTTTAACCCTAAATTCAATGCTAATTAGGATGGAGGAAATTTAAATCATACCAAATCCTTTTAATTTGAGAACATGCTTTAAAATTGAAATGCGATTCCATTATCCTATTTAATTAAACAACTTCCCGAGTTTGATGGAGTAGAATATGAAGTACCTCTCATCAACCCCTTTCAAGAAATTTCTTGGCTTGGTTAGTGTACAAATCTTGGGTTTCTCAAGAGCCACCTTTTGTTTTTCTTGAGCAATTAAAGCCTACTCTCTTGTTTCTCACTAGCCTCTCTTTGCATTTTCTCTTGAAGCTCCTTCATGACTCGATCGTCTTCACTCACTTAAGGGTAAGAATATACTTGCGACCCATAAACACAAAGGAGTATGTGTTGGTATTCCCACTATGGTGCGCATCCCTATCAAATTGCCAAGGTCTTTCGAGCAATATATGATAAGCTTGCATTGGTACAATATCACACACTGCCTCATCTTAGTACTCGCCAATGCTAAACTTGAAAATCACCCTCTTGGATACCTTCACCTCTTCATAATCATTGAACCATTGTAGCTTATAAGGACTAAGATGTTTCATTGTATGGAAATTCATAAGTTCAACCAAGGTTGTGCTCACCATATTGGTACAACTACCACAATCAATAATCAAAGAACACACCTTGTCTTGGATTTTACATCTAGTATGAACACAAGTTCTCCCTTTGGTCATACACTTCACGAGTCATGTCACCCATAATTCTCCTTACTACACAAGCCACACCTACGCCTTCTTCTAAATGCCTCACATCATCATCATCTTGATGCTCCTCTTCATCTTCCCTCGGCTCACCCTCCTCGCTCTCTTCACTACCCGTTTCCTCTTCAGGGGTATGATACCCATAATGTAATGCCATAATTGACCTCATATTGGGACATTAACTTGCAATATGTCCTCTAGCTTGACATTTAAAACATTGAATGGTAGAAGGATGAGGAAAGTTGGATTTAGCATTGTTACCTCATTTTGCCTTGTCGTTGCCTTTATCTTTGTAATCAAACTTGGCTTGGGAAGTTGAAGTAGTCATCTTGGGTTTCTCCCGATTATCTTTGCTATTGCAATATGATGAGGACAACACATTTTTGGCCTTGTAGGATTTCTTCGCTTTCAAGTCCGCTTTAACCTTAGTTGCATCATGAAATGCCTCATCAAGTGTTGTATAGGATTAAAGCCTTATGGGTTTAGAGATGTCATAGTTCAAGTTGGCCACAAATCAGATCACCGTGTAGTTCAAGTGCTCTTTGATCTTGGATTTAAACCTCAAGTTCTCACACATCGAAGTATTTCAACACTCTTACTACCTTGCCTCAATATGTACACCCTCTTGAGAATACTTTGATAATAGTTGGGTGTCACGTACCTTGCTTCCATAAGCTCAATCAACTCCCGCCAACTTAGGACATGAAATATGTATCGTTGAACTCTCTCACATTTCTTAGACTGCCATCAAGTGGATGTCTATCCCTCAAATTGAGTGAGGGAATATTTTGCTTTCAACGCATCTGAGATATTGTTAGTAAGGAAGATCCTCTCGCTTTGCAACTTCCACTCTAGGAATTCTTCCGGGTCACTTCCACCTTTGAACTTTGGGAGTTCCACCTTGATAGTATGCAAATTGTGGTCTTGACCTCCCCTATTTTCATACCCTTGCCATCTCGCCCGGTCATCATGATCTTGCCATATACCCCGCTCTTCATAGGGTCTACTAATACCTTCTCGTCTCCCTCATCCCCTATGTGCATCATACCCATGTCTCCCTCCATACCGTGGCTCCTCCTACCATCTCTTTCGCTTATACTCCTCAACTCCTTCTTCAAAAGAGGGATTGTTGTAATGGGGTGGAAATGATTCCATGGTGAAGTTTTGTAGTGTTGGTGCATGTAGGTTTGTGTGGTGAATATTGGGTGGGATGACTCTCGGGATCACTTGTGGTGGAGGTTCCTCTTGATGGAGTTGGTATAATGGCGGTTGTGTAAGAGGATTAGTTCTCATCACATATCCCGAAGCGTTGACATTTGGATTAGTAGAGGGTGGAATATATGAAGAAGGATTGGGGTTGACATGGGAAAGCATATCGTATGCAATTTCCCCGGGGTTATAGTTGGTGAAGTATTGGCGTTCCGACTTAATTCATCTCCAACATTCGCATCCCCACCATTCGATTGGGGAGTTCCCACTCGACTTGCATTTAAACATTCGTCAATCTAACATTGATACATGCTATATCCGCCATCATTTAGCTCATCTCCGTGTTCATCGTTGCCAACTCTCTAAGTAAGAGAGCCATTTAGTCCTCTCCGTCATGAGATTGTCCTTCGGAATTAGCCATGGTACCTATAAAACTCAACAAACACGTTAGAAGTAAAAGCTCCTCACGTCACTTGTGTTTGCACTCAAGCCTTACCTCACTCTAGTATTCTTTCAAAGTTGGTGATTAACCTCTAATCCAATAAAGCTCACAAGTTTCTAAGCCTTATGGAAGAATAAATTCTTGTTGATTACAAAGACGGACGACTCAAATCCTAACGGACTGAGTCAAGAGCTTTCTATGAAATAAAATGAGAAAAACTTGAAGGAATTGGTACGAAATGAAACCTGGACTCAAGAATTAGTTAACAATCAAGTAAGAACAATTACTAATTGTTAATTAGCTTAGTGAATTAAAGAAATGAGATGAAAAGTAGACAAACCGGTTTTCAATACTTGGTGAAAATTTTGAGAATTTGAGGGTCTCATGATAGGGTGCGTCACAGATGGATCACGAGCCAATACCTCTCTCTGAAGTTACACGACACGCGCCTGCAAGGTGCGCGTGGGAGAGGTCCATTCGAGATAGGGGTGCGACGCGTGTTTGTTGCGGGCCCGTCAGGTGTCTTTCTCCTAATTTTGGGCCTTCAACTTAGATTTGGTGACCTTAAAAGTACTTGGGCCCATAAATTTTCAGATTTTCTTACCCAATTTGGCCCAAAGCACTTTTTCACTTGATTGTTTTTGGATCAGGCCTCCCTTTTTGGTGTCTTCATCCTCGTGAAGATATGAAGATGCTCAAGAACATGAAAAACAACAAATTTCCAACCACCTTTAAATCAACTCTAATTTCTCTCAAATTTTAGATCTAGGCTCTCCTTAGTGACGAGAACAAAACCCACTAGAGATTGAAGCCAATAGAACCATCCTTATTCAAGACTCACTTGAGTGTTCTTCAAGTTTGAAGGTTCTTTAATGGTGGATGGTGCAAATCTTCTTCAAATCACTTGAAACTTCAGATTTAGAGGTTTTCAACTTTAAGAAAACTTAAATCTAGGATTTTTGAACAACAACAATTTTTTGGGGTTTTGGATTTTCGAATTTTCCAACTTTTTTATGTCAAATAAAGAACCTATGATTAAAAATTGTAGAGACAATCCTTTAGTCTAAGTTTTGATACCAAATGATATGATTCCTAAAGTGAAACTCTAAGAATTCAATAAGAAGATAAAATGCGAAATTGAAATGTAAGTAATTAAAGGATAGAAAGAAGACACAAGGAAAGAAATCCTCAAGCAACTAATGATATATTAAACCAAAGACCTCAAATAGATTAATCTATCAAAGCACCTACCCTATGAGAGAATGATTCCACAAGTGAGCATATCTCATGTGAGAATCATGAACAAGGTTCATCAACGACTATGAAATCACACACTAAACTATGATAGCCATTAAGTCTATGGGCTAAGTAGAAACTAAGATATTTGTTTATCATCCAAATTCAAGCTAAAAAGATGAAATGAGACTAAAGGTCCTATTTATAAGTTTCCTTATTACAATGTAGGTCCAAAAGTGACCACAGTCTTCAAATTATAATTATAGCATGAATTGGGCTCTTCAAGCCTTCTTGCAATCCTAACTACTTTTTATGGTGGCCTCCAATTCCATGCCCTTATCTTCCCCTTAATTCCAAGCTATCTCCCACACTGTAGACCCTTGATTGAAGCTCCTCAAGTGTGTCCAAATCTCCCCTCTTTATGAACATAACTTGTAGAGATTGGAGCTCCCTAGCTTGGCTTTTTGTGAAAGACCTTGAGCTCTGTGGGGTCATTTCATCCTCCCCTTCTTGAAAAGGATTCATCCTCGAATCTAAAGGCTTACCTACAACACAAGAAGATAAATCTCTTACATTAAAAATATTATGAACATTATACTCACTTGGTAAATCGATCTTGTAGGCATTATCATTGATCTTCTCAACGACTTTGAATGGTCCATCTCCTCTTGGGCATAATTTGCCCTTCCTCATTTGGGGATAATCTCTCCTTTCGGAAGTGAACCCAAACTCAATCATCTGGGTGGAAGTTCACTCTCCTTCAACCTTGGTTTTGTCTCTTGACCACCTTTGTGTCTATTTTCTCAATGCTTTCCTTTATCTTGGCATGAATCTTCACCATCTCAGTCGCCCTTTGATTTGCATCTAGACTCATAACAACATCACTAGACAAAGGGTTAAAGTTAAGGGAAACAAATGATTAAATTCATAACACACTCCAAGCGAAGTCATGCCAATAGAGGTGTGGAGGGATCTATTATAAGCAAATTCAATCAAAGGCAAACAGTCCTCCCACGATGTTTGTTTTTCTCTAATCACACACCTAAGCATGCTCCCTAAAGTCTTATTCACTATGGTTTGCCCATCCGTTTGAGGGTGACAAAAAGTAGAGAATATGAGCTTGGTGCCAAGTGCACCCCATAGACTTCCAAAATTGGCTAAGCAATTTGGATTATCACTAACAATAGATTTTCAAAGTACTATTAATAATACAAATTTAGTAAAATAAATACTAAATTAATGAAACTGAACAAATAAAGAAAATGACGGGAGTATTAGTAAATTATAATGATTATATTTGTTTTTACGTAAAGAAAGCGATCTACCTCAAAATCGTCCCTAATTAATTATTTATGTTCTTATTTACTGTTTATTACTATGTTCTATCTTCCTAGTTATATGTCTTTTCATATTGGCGGGATGAAATTCATATTCCAAAATAGTAATTGGTTTTTAAAACATGGAATACTATTATTATTTAGAGAGTTGACCGTTTTCCACCACTTTATGCAAGTTGCAGGTCTAGCAACTAGGGCTGTCCAAGGGCCCAGATTCGAGGAGGGGCGGGTCCCGGAGGGACGGGACATGCCGATGTCCCGTCCCGTCCCACATTCCGCCGGAAAATGGGACCGATGTTGGTGGGGCGGGGCGGGGTCGGTTCGGGTCGGGGATTCCTTTTTTTTTTGGACACTTAATTTCAAAAAAGCTGTGAATATAAACACTTAAATAGTTGAACAAGATAGTGTAATAAAAACATTCCAAGACTGTTTTTGTGCTTTATCATATAGTAAAATTGCAATTTAAAAAATTACATAGTTAAAACACATTTTCTAATTTCTTCACAATGTCTCGTGGTTCTTCGGTTGGAATTGAAAGTTGTAGCCTCGTATTCATCCCACCTATCTTAGTGAAAGCCTTGTACATGTCTCAATAAACTTCCCGTCCCACCCTGACCTTTTCCGATTTTAAATTTATAAATATTTTTACAAATTTTACATCTAACTACTTGATTCTCTTGGTCCCTATCAAAAAAATCTCATGCAGTTGATTTTAATTTTCATTGTGTCGGGCCTCAACTCATACTGGGGGGAATATGAGGCGTTTCAGTTTCAGTTTGAGGCTGAGACTCAGTATGAGGTTGAGACTCAGTATGAGGTTGAGACTCAGTATGAGGTTGAGGTTGTTGAGGTGCACTAGTGGGTGTGTCATCTAGATTATCGTCTAAATTAAAGTCTAGTTCAGTTGCAGAATATATCTCATTATCTAATGGTATATCATTAAAAAATCAGTTTCATCTATATGAGTGTAATCAATCAAATCATCCTGACTAGGAATAGGATGACTAGAAGAAGTACCCATGCCCTTGTTACCCCTACTAGAAGAAGCACTCTTACCCTTAACCTTAATCATACGTTTAATTCATTCCATTTTAATTATGCAAATAAATAATTAAAGATAATGTAATTAAGTGCGATAATGAAAATAAAGTAACAATAATAATTTAAAGAAGGAACGAAGGTACCAAACGTCGACGTGTAATCGAGGTTGAAAATTGAAACTTTGCTCGATGAATGATCCTTAAGCTAATTGCCAACTTCAATCCCAATTTTTGAACTTTGATACAATTATACAAATGAGCAAATAAAATAAAATATTTAGTAGGCAATGTAGACTCGTAGAGAGATAGATTGAGAGATTGTAGGAAGATTTATGAGATAAAATGAAGAGAAAATGAGGTATTTATAGTTGAAAAATTGGGTTAAAGTGTAAATATACTAACTTAGGAGTTAAAAAATAAATATTAATGGGGTAGGGGGTTTATGGGGGGAGGGGAGGGGGCAAAAATGGCCGTTGAAACCGTTGCACAACAACCAAAATCTAAATTTAGCTGTTGCTGCAACAGCTAGTTTTGCAAAGGGGAGGGGGATCGGGATCGGGACGGGGTTGGGCCGGGGTCGGGGAAGGGCGGGTCGAAGAGGGACGGACCCGGGCGGGACGAGCACAGGTTCCGTCCCAATTTCGAATCTTGATATCGTAATTTTTTTAGGGGGATCGGGGCGGGGTCGGGTCGGGGGACAGCCTTACTAGCAACTAGAAAAAATGAGACCTTGAAACTGCAAGCATTTCAAAGAAATTATCATATTACTAGGTAATGAGCCCGCGCTTCGCGAGATTTAAGCTTACAAACAATTCTGTATATTATCAGAATATTAAGAATAATGAAAAATCAAATTGTGAAAAAAACTTAGTCTTTAAATTCAAATATATTAGATTTCCAATTTTAATCCATTTTATGCAATAACGTTTTTTTGCATGACCTGGACCCAAAGGCTAATTCATAGAAAAGGAAGAACTCTCAAATTTTACACTTTGACCAATTTCTCAAATGAAAAACAGAACAAAGCAAAATTCCCTCTTTTCTCAAATAAGTAAATAAAAAGACAAAATCAAGTCTCTTTTCTCTCTTTAATTTGTCAAAAGGACGATTTGCGAACAGGAGAAAGGAGAGCTTTTTAATCATTATATGATCCTGAAAGTGCCACTAGCCAAATATATATATATATATATATATATATATATATATATATATATATATATATATATATATATGCAGGTACATTGAGGAGCAAATTCATGCCTTACAAGGTAATCACAAATAGTTACTTAGTTCATAAGTTGGACACACAAATACATAGTAACAATTCTAAAAAGTAAATCAAGTAAAAAAGAAACTGCCTAACAGGCCTAACTGATACGGACTTCCATAGGTTGTTGTCCTGTTGAATCTGCTTGGCGGAGTCCCAACACCCTGTTCACAACCGCTTATATGTACTTCCTTCATTTCAATTTGTTTGAATGTTAGATCAGTTTGGAAGATAAACAACTTTTTCTTTAATTACGATTTTATTCAATTTTTTTTATATATTGTGAATTATTAATTATTAATTATGTAGATTTATTGTACTTTTATGTAGTTTTTAAATATATAAATTTTATTCAATTAATTTTTTTTTATACAAATTCATACCTTAAGCGAGAAGCAAGAAGCAAAAGGAAAAAAGTGAAAGTGAAAGTGAAAGAGAAGCTTAAAGAAGACCAAGGAAGGATCAAGATGTCGCTTGCTTTACACCAAACTAATTCAAAATGCCAATATTAAACTCAAATATATTATCACGAAGTAGTCCAAAAAAGGTTTACGCTATTGACTTTGTCGACCTCAATGTGTTCAATCTCACAGGAGAATAGACCTTGTCGAATCTCAATATGTTCAATCTCGTAGGAGTTTTTGTTTGCCAGCCATAATTGTATAGTATTACTTATGTACTATTCGTTTGTGCACTAATACACAACACTAAAATGTTACCCCTCCGTCTCAATTTATTTATGTGATATTATTTTCTTTTTAGTCTGTCCTAAAAAGAATGTCACCTTTCTATATTTAGAAATAATTTAACTTTATTGGATAATTTATAGCCACATAAATATCTAAGACTTATTTGGACCATAAATTTTAAAAGTCTTCTTTTATTTTTTAAAAAACTTCGTGCCAAGTCAAATGGTGTCATATAAATTGGAACGGAGAGAGTAAAATATACAAAAATGAAGAAGATTGACAATATTCAATTTTCATGATCGAGAAAAATAAGTAAACAATTCAAATGAAGATGCACGTAAACAACTGAAAACCTTGTAGGCGCGGGGATATGAGTATACATACCTTTACAAATGAGAATACTGTAAAAGAAGAACGCTTCACCTACAGGTAGAGTTGTAGCAATGAAACTGCAGTACATAGGGCCTGAAACATAAAAAAATATAGAACAATAATAATAATAATAATTTAAAAAAAAAAACAAAGAGGACAAATATAGGTAATTATACCTTTATATGGTGATTCTGGCACTAAGATTTGTTTGAGACATTGTGACAGGGGTTAGTTGTTTACTTCAAAAAAGGTACAGTTGAAGCTCAGAAAAGGTACAGTCGGTGCCGGTGGATCTCCCGAAGCTCAGACTGCCGTCGAGCCTAGAGCATTTGATATGCTCCCATCTACCTTCAAATTTGACATTGAATTTGCCGTCCTCACCATCACTTCAAAAAGTGACCGAGGTGAAGAGGCAAAAAACTACCCAACTTCCATCACTTCTTTCGAGCTTGTCAAAGTTCGAATTGATTGCGGTGTAGAGAAACTCTTTGGACTCATCGTCCCCAAGCCTGATAATGACATCACCAACTATAAACTTGGGTATTCCAACGTTTACACCTACCCATTCACTTTCAAGCTCGACCCTCCAATCGATGATGTGATACTTGAAATGTTCAAAAACCTATAATTTGTGCCTTGGTCAAATTGGTCTGTCTATCTGGAGGGCCATCACTTGCCTCCGATTCCTGGACAAGGAGGTCAACAAAATTTTTACTATAGATCATTTAATCCGTTTGTACATCCCGAAGTTCTTTCATGGCGGGGTCCTCCAAATATCCAAATGAGGGAAATTCCCATTCTCTCCAACCTCGATGAAAACCGAGACCGAGGCTGGATGAAGCGCTTCATAGTAGTTCGTACGACCGAGATTGTTCCGGAGTGGTTCTTTCCTTTTCCAGAAAAACAGAACTTAAACCATAAGTAAAAAGCTCTTTTCTTTGTTTTTTCTAGGGCTGGCCAACGGGGCGGGTCCTGGCGTTTTTTCTAGGGCTGGCCAACGGGGCGGGTCCCGGCGGGACGGGACCCGACGGGACTGGGGGAGGGCGGGACCGGTCTTCCGGTGGGACTGTCGGAATCCGCCGATGTCCCGTCCCATTCCCGGTCCCGTCGAAAAAGGGGGACCGATCTTATCAGGCCGGGGCGGGGCGGGGCAGTGTCGGGTCGGGATCGGGTTTTCTGATTTTTTTTGCACTTAATTTTAAAAAATAACATATATAAACACCTCAATAATTAAACAAGATAGTGTAATAAAAGCATCCCAATGTTGTTTTTGTGCCTCTTAGATTATTTAATAGAAATATGATTTTTTTGTAGTACAATTTCAAAATTGCAACTTTGTGGTGTTGAAAGTTGCAAGTAACATAGTAAAATTGCAATTAAAAAAATCACATATTTATAAACACATTTTCTAGTTTCTTCACAATGTCTTGTGGTTCTTCGGTTGGAATTGAAATTTGTTGGTCAAATTGCTCGACGTTGCTTCCACCTCCGTCAGATAAGATTTCATTGTAGTTTTTGTCATCTTCTTCGTTGATCTTCGGTTGACCGTACCTTCTACAATCCGCTCGTATCCAATTTCTGAATAAAACTGCAATCTCCAAGCCATCTCTCTCTAATGAGTGTCTGTGCTCTCCTATTTGAAATCTTCCGGCAGAAAAAATGCTTTCAGACGCTGTTGATGACGCACGCTTGAATGTTCAACACATCTCGGGTCATCTTTGATAGTGTCGGAAATGTCTTCTCATTCTCCCTCCAGTATTTCAGTAAGTCTTCACGTCCTTCTTTATTGAGAACTGCTTGGTACGGTACAACACCCTGCAATACAAAAACATCAAACTCGCTAACTTGATTAGTAGTGGTGCCACTAAACATTCTATTTCTAAGGCTTTCAATACTAGCCGCAGAAACATGTCTTTTTTGAGATTGTATTGAAGAAGAAGAAGAAGAAGATGGTATGGAAGTCGGTTGGTTGCTAGCACTTTCTTGTTGGTAATGTGTATATACTTTTTTTACATTCATGGTGTATGCTAGACAAAAAATCTTCTTTAGTTGGTTCCTTAGGTGGTTGGTCATTTGTATTTTTTAGAGTTGGAGGTGGAAGTACTGTTATGCAATCATAAATAGTTTCAATAAGTGTTTTACAACCGTCTATTTTAATAGTAGGATTTAATACATCACCAATAATTTTAATTAGTGGGAATAGGATTTTTTTTTAATTTGATAAACAATTTTTTATAGGTTCCTTATAAGATGGTTTTTTCATGTATTCACTAAGTAACAAAAATATTAGAGCTATATAAAATAACATAGTTGAAATAGTAGGATAATAAATACCAAAAAATTCTTTAGTAGCTTGAAAATATTTCTCTAAAAATATAATAAGTTCTGAAATTTTTTCCCAATCATTATCTACAACCATATCAGTTAAATTTCGATTATGGGCGTTAAAAAATAAAGTTATAGGTATTCTATAATCATAAGCAACAAATAGTTGTTCATATAAAGAATTCCACCTAGTTGCTACTTCTTCGGAAATTTTTCTATAAGGTAGTCCACAATCGTGACAGGTTTTTTTATATTTTTTTCTTTGTATTCTATTACTTCTAAAAATAAAGTTTATAACAAATTGTACTTTATTAAGAATGTCTTCAAAAAATGATAGACCATCCTTTACAACTAAGTTATAAATATGGCACACACATTTTATATGAAAATGATTAGGAAAAGATGGAGTTAAAAGATCTTTTAAACGTCTAATAGCATAATTATTAGAATAAGCATTATCTAATGTAACAATAATTATTTTGTCAGTTATACCATAATAATCGCAAATTTGACGAATATTTTATGCAATAAAATTTCTTGTGTGCCTATCATCAATATATCTATATGCTAAAATACGTTTTTGCATAGACCATTTATAATCTATCCAATGACATGTTACAGTTAGATAATCATGGCCGTTAGTACTACGGCCTATATCAGACATGATAAATACTTTGCCAGGAAAATGATATAATGAATAACGTAAATATTATTGATATTCATGTGCAAATTCAAAAACATCTCTCCTTTGATCTAGGAAAACCATTAAAAGCAGGATTATACATATTTCTAATGTAATGAATAAAATCAGGAGAGGAAGGAAATGAAAAAGGCAAACCCTCCACCGCAACTAATTTTGCTATTGCTTCCCATCTCTATGTTTATCGTATTTAGGACCTATAATTCCCCCATCGTCGGGTTAATTTGACCTTGTACTTAGTCCGGGACACTATGTGAACCTTGTCCCGACTGAGAGCGCATTGGCGCACCCGACTTTATAGCCTCGTATTCATCCCACCTAGCTTTGTGAAAACTTTGTACATGTCTCAATAAACCTCCGGTCCCACCCTGACCTTTTCCCATTTTAAATTTATAACCATTTTTACAAATTTGGCATCTAACTACTTGATTCTCTTAGTCCCTATAAAAAAACTCCCATGCAGCAGATTTTAATTTTTTTTGTGTGGGGCCTCGTCTCATACTAGGGGGAATAAGAGGCATTCCAGTTTCAGTTTGAGGTGCACTAGTGGGTGTGTCATCTAGATTATCTTCTAAATTAAAGTCTGGTTGATTTGCAGAATATATCTCATTGTTTAATGGTATATCATTAAAAGAGTCAGTTTCATCTATCTGAGTGTAATCAATCAAATCATCATGCCGAGGAATAAGATGACTAGAATAAGTACCCCTGCCCTTGTTACCCCTACTAATTGAAGCACCATTACCCTTACCCTTAAACATACCTCTTAATCCTTTCATTT
Organism: Anisodus acutangulus; assembly: GCA_029783415.1. Taxonomy (NCBI): domain Eukaryota; kingdom Viridiplantae; phylum Streptophyta; class Magnoliopsida; order Solanales; family Solanaceae; genus Anisodus; species Anisodus acutangulus. Next base: position 20,107,812 of record CM056507.1, on the reverse strand, counting down.
TAATTATGCAAATAAATAGTTAAAGATAATGAAACTAAGTGCGATAATTAAGATAAAATGACAACAATAATTTAAAGAAGGAACGAAGGTACCAAACGCCGACGTAACGTCGACTTGTAATCGAGGTTGAAAATTGAAACTTTGCTCGATGGATGATCCTCAAGCTAGTTGCCAACTTCACTCTCAATTTTTTAACTTTGATAAAAATGAGAAAAAAAATATAATATTTAGTAGGAAATGTAGAATTGTAGAGAGATAAATTGAGAGATTAGAGAGATTGTTGGAAGATTTGTTAGAAAGATGAAGAGAAAATGAGGTATTTATAGTTGGAAAATTAGGTTATTGTATAAATATATTAACTTAGGGGTTAAAAATAAATATTAAGGGGGTAGGGGGAGGCCAAAAATGGCCGTTGCACAACGACCAAAATATAAAATGGCCGTTGTGCAACCATCATTTTTTGCAAAGGGGATAGGGGCGGGCGGGACTGGGCAGGATCGGGGCTGGTCAGGCGGGATTGGGCCTGGGGCGGAACGAGCCCAGGTCCCGTCCCGAGTTTGAGTCCCGTTCTATTTCTTTTGGCTGGATCGGGGCTGGACCGGGGCACAGTCGGGTCGGGTCGGCCCACTAGCCACCCCTAGTTTTTTCTATACCGCTTCTACCGAACTTAATTTTTCTGAAATTTTTCTTTGCTACTTTTTCTATGCAATCGATGGACTCCAGCCCATGTCGAGAACCTTCACTCATGGGTCGAGAAAATCATAAGCCTTCATCCGCACAAAGAGCAGACATAGAAGGCGATTTCCAAAGATCGGTGGAAAGCACAGAACCATGGTTTGTACTTTTCTAATTACCATTTCTCTTGTTTTTATGTACATCTTTTCACCATCCTTTTTTTTGTTCAGGTCTGCCCAAAGGTTCCATCGTTCTGAGGACAACTTACTCAGCCACTACGACTCTCCCCAATTTGGTAGTCAATCCGGCTGCATCGGCTTGCCGTATTGCCAAGGTACCAAAGAAAAATAAACCTACAAAATCCAAATCCTCAAAGCTTCCAAACTTACCCTCGTCACTTTAAAGAGAAAAAAAGGCTCCGAAAGCGGGTGGCCCTTCCGAGGCTTAGAACACCGGCATCTCTCTAAAAGATGTTTGGGTGAGGAAGACTACCACCACTCCGGTAGAGGACGTTCCTGCCAGACTTAGAGAAAATATTGCTGCTGAAGCTGTTGATCACCCGGTGCCGTGCCAACTTCTGCCACCATGCCACCAACTACCAAGCCAGTTCTCGTCATCATTGAATATGACGATGAAGACACGGATGATGAGCCATTGACGAAAAAACCAAGAACCTCAACTCCTCATCCATCATCATAACCGGCCCAAAACTTTGGGCAAGAAGATTTTGATCGCCTCTTAGATGAGGTTGGAACTTATGTAAACCCGACGCCGCCGGTGAATACCTCAGGGTTTGCTCAAATAATCATTCCCCACAGACTTAAGAAATTGAGACGTCCATCAATAAACCATACTACCTCATGATCAAAATTTGTGGATGTGTTCCCAACTCCGAGTGTGGATCCAAATAGGATAAGGACTGCTACCATCTTCTTTCGTGAAGAAACTAACTTTTCGTCTTAGCTTGTCGGAGTTGTAAGATATCTGAGTATGATAAGGACAAAATAAAAGAGGTTTAATGGAAATGCCTCATTAATGAGGGGATGCACGTGTCCAATTGGGTAAGCCTTCTGACCTTCATTACTTAAATTTATACTTTCCTTTTTCGTTCGATTATGTTTTGACCCAAAAATGGGTTTCTTTCGCCGACATCCATTCTAACTGGAGAATGATTCCTCTGTTGCCTCGAGGAAAATGAAGACTTTAAGGGCCAACTAGATGCCCAAGATAGAGAGATATTGCATATGAAGGAACTCTTCTAGTAGAAAGAAGCTCAGCTGCTGCAAGTCGGTGATTTGCCCGTAGGGCTGAATTGGACTGGGTCAAAGATGACTATCTCCAGGCTGTGAACGACGTTGAACTTATCAATGTGGAAAATAAGATCTTGGATGAGGAGAATGATAAAATCTACGATGACGTTCAAGTCCTCACCTTAGATCTTGGTGAGCAAGAAGAGGTTCGACACTATCAAGTGCAGAAAGAAGAATACCTCGTTACCGAGGTCGATTGCCTCATCATTGAGCTTGCCAAGATCGATACGGAGCGAGCTGCTGAACAGTCTGCTTTAAAGGTGTTTCAAGATCAAGTCACTCATCAAGCTCAAACTATCGAGAGGCTGAGAAATTACCTCGAGGCCTCTTCCCGAAGGAACGCTGAAGTCTCGACCCAATTGACTCAAGCCTTGGCCGAGCAGGATCAGACTCTTGCCGATGTGGACACTAAAAAAGCCTGGACTATGCTGAAAATCGAGCATATTACTTGGAATGCCAAGATTGCTGAGGCCAAGGTTGTCGAGGTCGAAACGTTCTGTTGGTTGAATGGTTATAACACTGAGGAACCTGAAGACTCCGAGTCTGAATCTGACTAATCTACTGGCCTTCGCGCCTTTGAATTTTTTTCCTTTTTGTATGTTCCGTTCTGGCTATTTTCCGGCCTCATTTATGAATATAAATCAAACTCCATTTTGCTATAATAGTAATTTTCCCAGCTTTTCGTATTCATTATTGATTTCTTATTTTCAACAACTTATCTAAACAAACCTTTAAGCCAATACGGGCAATTGCCTGTGACTTTGGAGTTTTACTTAAATAAACCATCACTTAGTTTGTGTTGATCCGGGTGAAAGTTCTCCCGGTCTTAAAAATGACTTAGTTAATTTTGAATACAAACCTTTACTTTAGTTTGCTTCGTACCGGGTAAATCCTTCAAGTTTTGGGACATTTAATGACTAAGTATAATGACCTTATTTTTATGCTTATGAATAAGATATCTCCTATTCATTTCGGGCATGAACGTTGGAATTTCATTTATTCTCAACTTTTTAGACAATTCAAGTGTCTTTAAGAGTAGGCTTGATTCGTTTGATCCGGTGCCTTAGAAGCATGCTTTTTGAACATAACTCAATTTGTTCTGGATGCTTTTATGATGATAGTCCCCAGTTAAGGAATTAACAAATTTAGCTCGTAAGGCTAACATATTTTTCAACTGTCCGGAGAAGTGCCAACATGAAGATAAACGTTCGAGGCAAATTTTGGATAAAGTGTAATTTCATTCATATTTTGCTTCGGAAAAATAACTAAGCAATATTCATTTGATCTTTTTTCCTTACATTAACACTACTTGAGCAAGATTCATTTGATCATTAACCCTTACAAAAATATATGAACTACAAAAAAAAAAAAAACTTCAAACTCCGAACTCCTTGACTTGATCGATCTGACGAGGGTGTAGCATTCCCCTAGTGTTTATGTTCAAAGTATGAGAAATTATACACTATTTACTTTCCACTGCCGAGCAATTCCCCGTGTTCTTTTCTGATTCTCATTCACTTAGTAACACGCTTTATATTATTGTCTCATTCAAAACCTTGCCGGAAAAACCTTTTTCTGGATAAAAATCGTGCTAAGGAAAAAAGAGTGTAACACATATTTTAGACCTAATTCTAACTCTCTGATATTTGCATGATGACTTTGACTTTTTCTCTGAAAAAGTTAGTAACATCGAAACGAATAAAGTTCAAATAATTATCCGAACACATATCTTAGCAATAATATCACGTGAAGTGCATAATGTTCCACTTGTTCAACAACTTCTATCCATCTTCGGCTTCCAACTGGTACGAGCCTTTAACGGTTATCCTTGACACTTTGTAGGGTCCTTCCTTGTTCGGGCCTAATTTTCTTTCATTGGGATTTTTGGTGTTCAGGTCACTTTACGTAGAACCAAGTCCTCGACTTGAAAGTGCCTAAGATTAGTTCGCCGATTGTAATATCTTCCCATCCTTTGCTTTTGAGCCACTAGCCATAACAATGCTAACTCACAATGTTCATCCATTAAGTCTAGCTTGACTTCCATAACTTCGTTGTTCGACTCCTCTGTTGCGAGGCTGGACCTTAAACTCAGTTCTCCCACTTTTACCAGAATTAGTGCTTCTACACCATAAACCAAGAGAACACTGTTTCCCCGGTGCTAGATTTTGGTGTCGTTCTGTATGCCCATAACACCTCCGGCAGAATTTGTCTCCACTTGCCTTTTGATTCTTTTAGCCTTTTCCTTAAGTTTTGAATGATGGTTTTATTTGTCGACACTATCTTCTTGATTTTCAATCCTTCAAGAAAATCATTCACCTTCTTCCTAATGAACTGACGACCATTGTCACAAGTAATCTCCGTTGGTATGCCAAACTGGCAAATGATGTGATCCCAAATGAAATCGATGGCTTCCTTTTTTCTAACCTTCTTGAAGGACTTTGCTTCAACCCACTTAGTAATATAATCCGTCATAAACAAAATGAAACGTATCTTTTCGGGTGCCCACGGTATTGGTCTGACAATATCAATCCCCCATTTCATAAATGACCATAGAGACAACACCAGATGCATTAATTCCACAGGTTGGTGAATCATTGATACGTGCCTTTAATATTCATCATACTTCCGGACAAAGTTCTTTATGTCTTCTTCCATCTAAGTCAAACAATACCCGACCCTGATCAGTTTTCGAACCATCAATTCTGCTCCTAGGTGATTACCACAAGTTCTCTCGTGAACCTCGTGCATTACATAATCAGTTTCCCCGGTCCTAAGCACCGTGATAAAGGACAATAAAAGGACATTTGGTACAACTTCCCATCGACCATGCAAAACCTAGCTGCCTTTGTACGAAGAGTCCTTGACTCATTCGGATCAGTGGGAAACTTCCTATCCCTTAGGTAATCAATATACTTATTCCGCCACACCCAAGTTAAGCTTGTGGTATTCACCTCGGCGTGACTACCATCAATTTCAGAGTTTAACAACTGTACTAGGGAACCGGAGTTAAACTCCCCAGCTTTCATGGAAGACCCCAAATTAGCCAATGTATCTCGCCTCATTATTTTTGTTCATGTGACACTTGCTCCACGGTCCATTCTTTGAACCGATGCAACAATATTTGAATTTTCTCCAAGTATTTTTGCACTATCTCTTCTTTCACCTCAAACACGTCGTTCACTTGATTAATAACACTGGATTCTAGACCTGCAATCATACCCTCATACTCGACTTTATTGTTAGTCAATTTTACAATTCTTATCAACTGCCTAATAACGTTCCCCACAGGTGTTTTCAATCATACCCTCATACTGTCCGTATACAAGGTCCAGATCCCCAAAGTTGCTCCCTAGGTAAGTAGAAGTTCTCTTTCCACCTCAGAAATTGTACCAGGTGTAAAGTCTGCTACGAAGTCCGCTAAAACCCAAGACTTTATAGTCGTTCTTGGTTTATACTCTATGTCATATCCACTAATTTCTACTGCCCACTTGGCTAACCTACCAGACAATTATGATTTATGCATTACATTCTTTAGCGGATAAGTTATTACTACACAAATGGGATGAGATTGAAAGTATGGTCTCAATTTTCTAGCAGCCGTTATCAAAGCTAATGCAAATTTCTCTAAGTGAGGATATCTGGTCTCCACACTAGCTAACGTTCTACTTACATAGTAAATAGGAAACTGTGTACCTTTCTGTTCTCGAACCAAGACAACACTTACAACTACTTCGGACACTGGCAGATACATGAACAACTGCTCATCTGCCTTCGGTTTATGCAGCAGTGGTGGACTAGACAAATACTTCTTCAAATCCCTCAAAGATAGATGACACTCCGGAGTCCACTTGAAGTCATTCTTCATTTTTAACAAAGAGAAGAACCTATGACTTTTCTCCAAAGACCGAGAGATAAATCTACTCAGAGAGGCCAAACTTCCGGTGAGTCTCTACACTGCCTTCACATCTTCAAGTACCTCCGAAATTTCTTCAATAGCTTTGATCTTATTCGGATTGATCTTTATCCCTCAGTTCGAGACCAAGAAACCTAAAAACTTGTCTGATCCAACTTCAAAAACACATTTCTTCGGGTTCAACTTTATGTTGTACTTTCGGAGTATATCAAATATTTTCTACAAATGCTTTAAATAGTCCTCTATTTCTAGGGACTTAACTAACATATCATTAATGTAAACCTCCATTGTGTTACCTATTTGATCCTCGAATATGCAATTAACTAGGCGTTGATATATTGCTCTGGCAATTTTAAAACCAAATGGCATTAATTATAGCAGTAAGTCTCGTATCTAGTTATAAAAGATGTTTTCTCTTGATCCTCCGGATTCATCCTGATTTGGTTGTATCCGGAGTAAGCATCAAGAAACTCAGGATCTCATGCCCCACCATAGCATCAATCATTCAATCGATGTGCGGTAAAAGAAAAGAATCTTTTGGGCATGCTTTATTTAAATCTTTAAAATCTATGCACATTCTCAATTTATTGCCCCTTTTAGATACGGCAACTATGTTTGCCAACCAATCCAGACATTCTACCTTCCGGATGGAACCTATATTTAAAAGCTTTGTTACCTCCTCTTTGACAAACCTATGCTTGTAATCAGCCATTGAACTCCTTTTTTGCTTTACTGGCGGGAAACTCGAGTCCAAAATCAACTTGTGAGTCGTAATCTCCGGGCGAATACATGTCATGTCTAAGTGAGACCAATCAAAGCAATCATCGTTAGCTTTAAAAAATTCAATTAATTTAAGCCTTAGCTTCGGGGATAACCCGGTGCCTAGTTATACCTTTCTATCCGGCAGATGCATGAATAAAATGACTTGCTCTGGTTCTTCTATAGTTGACTTCGTGGCATCTGAATCATCCGGTAGTACAAATGACCTTGGCACGCGATAATAATCCTCTTCTTCCTCGTAATTCATCTTTTCTCCCTCTTATTTCTTCGAACTCGAGGGCCCGAATCCTGTGATTGCTATTTAACTTCTTTGCCTTTATCCGTGTCCTTTATTTATTTCAATGCTTGTACTGACTCCTCTACCGCGAACATCTCCCTCGTTGCCGGTTGCTCTCATCGAATTGTCTTAATTCCCTCCAGAGTTGGGAATTTTAGCATCATGTATAATGTTGACGGTACGACCTTCATGTCATGTATCCAAGGCCTGCCGAATAGTGCGTTGTACCTCATTTCGCCTTCAATGACATAGAACTTCGTTTTTCGAATTGTCCTGGCTGCATTGACTGGAAGAGTGATTTCACCCTTCATAGTATCGCTTGCCATGTTGAACTCAATGAGAACTTGGCTACCGGTACAATTTGATCCAACAACCCTAATTGCTCTACCACCTTCCACTGGATGATGTTGGTCGATCTACCTGGATCAATTAAAATTCGCTTAATCTGAAATTTATTTATAAATACATAAATTATCAGTGCATCATTGTGAGGTTGAATGATGCCCTCCTCGTCTTCATTGTTGAAAGATATTGTTTCCTCCGATATGTAATCTCTGGATCTTTTCTCCCGAGTTATTAAGACTTTTTTCCTCTTTGCGGTCATGATGAATCCCTTCAAAACATCCATACCTCTGATAATCATATTTATGATATGCTGGGGTTCAACCGGATCCACTTGCTTGTTCACTTCTCTATTTATGTAGTTCCCCTTTGCTCGATCACTCAAAAATTTACGTAGATGGCCATTTTTCAGAAATCGGGCCACTTCATCCCTTAACTGACGACAATCCTCCATTCAGTGACCATGAGTTTCATAATAATCACAAATCAAATTTGGATCTTTCTGAGTTGGGTCTGTTCGGAGTGGTATCAACCATATTGTCTTCTTAATGTGCTATATAGCCAAAACAAGTCCGGCCGCATCAATGTTGAAATTATATTCGGAAAGTCTCGGGTTTTTCGTATTGTTAGAAGACGCTCCACCGGTATCATAAATTACAAACCCCTACTGGTTGACCCTCAATCATTACTCCTATCTCCTCTGTTTGATGAGAAGTTGCGATTATTGTGACCCCTATCCGATTTGAAGTTCGATCTTTCAGGTCGCCCGTAGGGTTGATACCTATCTTTTGATTCTGACTCAGCTACCCTATTTGCTTTATCAAAACTCTTGCTCCATCATGCTGATCCCGGAGGAAGTTCGAGCTGATCATCTTCCACCCAGATTTTGGATTCATACCTATTATGCATGTCTGCCCATGTCACCGCCGGAAACTCCACCAAGTTCTCCTTTAATTTGAGCGAGGCACTGGAGCTCCTTGGATTTAATCCTTTGGTGAAAGCTTCCGCCGCCCATTTATCCGGAATCAAGAGAAGAAACATCTATTCCTTTTGAAACCTTGTCATGAACTCACGCAGCTCTGTATCATTTTGAGAAATTTTTACTATGTCCGCTTTCCTCGCTTGGACCTTCCGTGCTCCGACATGTGCCTTTATGAAAGCATCTACAAGCATTTTAAATGAATTAATAGAGTGTTATGTCAACATAGAGTACCATATCATTGCCCATTTAGATAGTGTTTCACCAAATTTCTTCAGCAACACCGATTCGATCTCATCCGGATGCATGTCATTGCCCTTCACCACACAGGTTATGACATCACGTGCTCCTGTGGATCCGTAGTTCCATCGTACTTCGGGAGATCTGACATTTTAAACCTTTTTGGAATCAACTTTGGTGTTGCGCTCGGTGGGAATGCCAACTGAATATATCTTTTTGAGTCCAGTTCCTTCAGGATCGGAGGTGCTCTAGGAATCTGGTCTACCCGTGAATTTGTAGGTTTTAACCTTCTTCTCATTAGTATCCATTCGCTTAGTCAAAACTTGGAGCATTTTCAAGACCTCCGAGGATTCATTTACCCCCAAACCAGTGCCATCTCATTTGACTCGATCTTCCTCTCAGATCCGGTCTTCATCCCAGCCGGGATGAGTTTCGTCTGTCGCGCTTGCCCCGCGACTCTTCTTTTGTAATTGAGTAATAACCTTCTGTTGCTCCTTCAACATGTTAAATATTCAAGCCAGATTTATTTTGCCATTCTCATCATCGTTCGGTGTTTTCTCACGTGATCTTCTGGACCCCTGGGGTGAAATTAAGGGGTTATTCCGATGCTTGCCAATTATTGGATCAATGGGCGGAATGTTGTTGTTGTTATTGATATTGTTAGCATCATTGTCACTGTTGTTGTTGTCATCGTGATTGCTAACCTTAACTTGGATTTCACTAACCATTCTGCAAGTACTTGGTACTAACCTGTTTTCACAATATCTCAAAAGAACAAGAGAAATTTGAGTTTGAACAAATCACCACAATTATCCTTAGCCCCACGGTGCGTGCCAAACCATTTACCCCAAAAAAGGTATAGTTGAATTTGTAAGTGATTTTAAAGATACGTGAATTAATTTGTAATATAAACTGGAAAGCAATTAACAATAAATAAGTAATGAAAATAACAAGAAAGATAGCCTGTAATATCATGAATCAAGATGAATCTTCTCAGTCAGTTGGTCCGAGCCTTAGCTTAATTACTTCGGTTTCGAGCCAGTAGTGAGAGCTTAATGATTATGATTGTAATGAACAAAATCGTACAAGAATGAATAATGAGAATAAGATGTCCCTCCAACATGAAGGTTGAACTCCTTTTATAGCTATGAGTACACGACATTGATGCCTGAGAATCATTTTCCAATTAAATGCAATTAAATGACAATAATGATCTCTTGATGAACAAGGAGTAACGGGTGACGCAATATCCGGAATGAGTATGCGTTGGGCTCCTCCGGTTCTTCACCTAGTGTCACATGATTCGATCGCTACCTGGTCTTGCCTTGATATCCGGACTTGTCTTCGCATCCGATGCGGAACTCTGTCATCTCCCTCGAACTCCATACTTAAACCTTGCCACATGTCATGTCAATTTTTATCGTATACATTAGTAATGAAGGAAAAATAGAAGAGGGATATCAGGAACTGCCGTAAATATTAAGGAGGAAAATATTACATATAAGGTGAATTCGAGACATTGATAATACCAAATTAAACATTGTTGAATACAGATACACATGAAAGATGAAAACAAACACCAAGAGAACATGAAGTTTTATACCTTTGATATTCAGAGACGGTAAACTTTAATTTTCTCCACTTTTAATTTCTTCTAAGCGTTGGTTGCCATTATAATTGAAAAAGTCGAGTTTTTGGTTTGAAAGTGCACAGTTGGTAGGTTTGAAGAGAAAACAGCAGTTAAAGTTTGCCTTGTTTTTATCTTGCCGAAGGGACACATAAGCCGAACCGACGTAAAGGCAAACGAAAAGTGGGAAGAAAACCTAGAAATACATAGGAAAAAAGATAAATGAAATTCCTAATTTCTGAGGTATGCCACGTAAGCGGTCTTTTGTCCTGCTTTTATCTATATTATTAATCTCAATTTATATAATGTAGTTTGACAGACACGAAAAAAATATTTGTGTGGTTATGGATGATCTCCTTAAGCATAAAATGTAAAGTTTAAAGTTAAATTATTGTCAAATAAAGAAACGTGTCATTCTTTTTTGGACTGACTAAAAATAAAGTGTGTTATATAAATCGGGACAGGAAGTATAAAAACATGAATATAAATATTGATTGACCAAAATATCATTTAAATATTGAATGACTTTTACACTCTTAATAATCTCTCACAAAGAAGGATATAACTGAAAATAGAACATGCTAGGATGAAGAGTTGTAGTAGAATAGATTTCTAATCCTATTTCTTTTTGTATACAACGACATGTAAATATTTAAATATATAGATTTTACTAACCCTATTCCTTTTACTAATAATTGTAACGAAGCTTTATCACAATTCACAAATTTTGAATCAATAGGATACCACAGCTAAAATAGCACTAATGTTTGTGAATCAATAGGATACCACATCTAAAATAGCACTAATGTTCCTAATATATTCTAACTTCAAATAGTTAGCGTATGTTAAAATTTAACTAAATTATCTAATATCTTTTGTTATGATTAAGGGGATAACATGTGAAGCATGTTCACAGAGACTAATATAAAGTGTGTTATATAAATCGGGACAGGAAGTATAAAAACATGAATATAAATATTGGTTGACCAAAATATCATTTAAATATTGAATGACTTTTACACTCTTAATAATAGCTCACAAAGAAGGATATAACTGAAAATAGAACATGCTTAGGATGAAGAGTTGTAGTAGAAGAGGTTTCTAATCCTATTTCTTTTTATATACAACATGTAAATATTTAAATATTTAGATTTTACTAACCCTATTCCTTTTACTAATAATTGTAACGAAGCTTTATCACAATTCACAAATTTTGAATCAATAGGATACCACAGCTAAAATAGCACTAATGTTTGTGAATCAATAGGATACAACATCTAAAATAGCACTAATGTTCCTAATATATTCTAACTTCAAATAGTTAGCGTATGCTAAAATTTAACTAAATTATCTAATATCTTTTGTTATGATTAAGGGGATAACATGTGAAGCATGTTCACAGAGACTAATATACATACGGGTTGCGAGTCTATGCAGGGTGGATTGAAACAATACAGGTTGAAAATATCAAATTATGCAGGATAGGTCGAAATCTTTGTAAATTTAAGCAGATTTGTCTCGCAATCATACCGCCCATTTCGCTTGCCATCCTTATATCTAATTCCGACGCTATAGATAAGCTTAACAAAGTACAAAAGTCATTATCAACGTTTGATAGTAGCATCACCTGAAGAACACTAACCTTACTGAATTCGGCTAAACACGTTTTTGTTTTCTCTCTACTAAAGTATAATGTATTTGGTTTTCCAATTTATTCACACACGCGTGTAAATGAAGAGAACACATACATATAGATGTCCTTCGAATTTGAATAAATTTAGTAAATCCTCCCTTCCTTTTTACTGTTATTAAAAATGAATGTTTCTCTTTTACTTATCAATTTTTACAAATTAAAAGCAATTTAGTTATTTTTTTTAATTTTAATTTTATTGCTAATTAATCATTTTCAAACTAATCAGAGTACTAGTAGTCAAATGTAGATTTTCAAAGTATTATTAAGAACGAATAGTAAAAGAAACACTTGATCAATAATTTTTTGAGAGTGCAATATATCAAACTGAACAAGTAATTGTAATGGAGGGAGTCTATTACAAAATTTTAATGATTTGTTTATAGGTAAAGAAGGTAATCTACCTCAAACTCGTCCCTAAATAAATGCTTATGCCGTTATTTATTATGGTCTATCTTCCTTGTATGTCTTTTTATATTGATAGAATGAAATCATATTATAAAATAGTAGTCAGTCCTTAAAACGTCTAACATCCATCATATTTTATGTTTCTATCATTTGATTGGAAATACAGTTTAAGAAATTTGTGATTTAAAATAAATCTTAAATATTTATGCGATTAAAATTATTTCATTAAGTGTAAAACTAAAATTTTAAAATTATACTTATGTTTAATATAAATTTTTAAAAATATATCACATAAATTAAGACATGAAATATCATTTGGAGAGTTGAACCGTTAGTATTCAAATATTTTAAACTGTTTTATAAGTACAAACAATTTGACTAGTACATTAGTTTTTGTGCAAATTTTATGCATAAAACTAAGTCCTGCTGGATACTTCATGCGATGTTTCTCATATTGAAAGACTCCTATATTGCCTAACGCGTGATATTTATGGCTGCCGATTTTGAAATTAAATAATTGAGTCAAACACTCAAAATGGCTGCTCAATATTGAAAAATTCTCTTTTTCTTACTTTTGACAATTTCCGACCACCCCACATCATATAAATATTATAATATATCCAAGTTATAACCCCAATTAGATCACAATTCTCATTTACATCTCCATATTTTTAAGCTACCAATATGAAAGCAATCTACCACCCCCTCCACCTCCATGCCACACATCTCCACCGACACAACCACCAACTAAACGAAAATAAAGTTCCCATGGTCTATGCCTACCAAGATGTTAAAACCTCAAAGAAATCAAATAGACTTGGTGAAACACTGTCAAACCTTTTAAACATTCAAAAACCATACCAAAAATATAATACTGCCAGTACTCATGATTGGAATACTTTGAACATTCATGAAGACAAGGCCAACACACCTACCATGTCTCCTAAGGAGGACATATCCCATCAATGGCGTGACATTCATGGTATTCAAGAATGGGAAGGCCTTCTTGATCCACTCCACCCATTGCTTCGTCGCGAAATTGTGAAATATGGTGAATTTGCTCAAGCAACTTATGATGCATTAGATTTTGACTCATTCTCGGAGTATTGTGGAAGTTGTATGTACAATAGTCATAAATTGTTCGATAAGTTAGGCCTTAGCAAGAGTGGCTACAAAGTTACCAAGTACATCTACGCTATGTCACACATAGATATGCCTCAATGGCTCGAAAGATCAAGATTGACATACACATGGAGCAAAGATTCAAATTGGATTGGTTTTGTGGCAGTGAGTGATGATGAAGAATCACGACGAATTGGTAGGAGAGACATTGTTGTGGCATGGAGAGGCACCGTGACACCTTCAGAATGGTACGAAAATATGCAGAGGAAATTAGAGCCCATTGGGCATATGGACTCAAAAGTGGAACATGGTTTTCTTAGTATTTACACGTCTAAGAGTGATTCAACTAGATACAACAAATCAAGTGCGTCAGAACAAGTCATGAAAGAGTTGAAAGCATTGGTGGAGTTTTACAAAAGCAAAGGTGAAGAAGTTAGCCTCACAATAACAGGACATAGCTTAGGGGGTGCACTTGCTCTACTAAATGCTTATGAATCAGCAGCAAATTTTCCAAAACTTCCAATTAGTGTTATTTCATTTGCATCCCCAAGAGTTGGAAATATTGCATTTCGAGACGAGCTTTACCAAATGGGAGTCAAAATCTTACGCGTTACAGTGAAACAAGATTTAGTCCCAAGAATGCCCGGGATAGTTCTGAACGAAAGTTTACAAAAATTCGATGATTTTACCGGGACATTAGAGTGGATTTACACACATGTTGGTGCTGAATTGAAGCTTGATGTTAGATCTTCAGCCTATTTGAAAAGAGGGTTTAATTTCATAGGGATTCATATGCTTGAGACATACCTTCATTTAGTAGATGGTTTTGTTAGTACTAGTTCAACTTTTAGGTCCAATGCTAAAAGGGATGTGGCACTAGTGAACAAGGCATGTGATATGCTTGTAGATGAGTTAAGAATTCCTACTTGTTGGTACCAATTGGCCCACAAGGGGTTAGAGTGTAATTCTTATGGTAGGTGGGTGAGGCCCAAAAGAGATCCAGAAGATATTCCTTCACCTACTAGGGAAGAACATAGTCATTGTTAAATATACACAATACACACACAATATACATGTGTATATTGTGTTTATATAACTCTCGGTTTCCTTCAACAAACCGTGTACATGTAGATAAATTAGGTAAGAGTTTAGTCTCCTAGTTTATGTGATGTTGTAGTGTAAATAGTAGTGTATATTACCATAATATTGTATTACCATAATTGTATAATTAGGATCCAAGTAGAATAAGGTTTTAGGAATAAAATAGGAATACGATTCTCCTATTATGGAAATATGTAACATGTATATATAGCCTTTCAATCAATGAAAATAATCAAGAGATTATTTCTTTCATGGTATCAAGAGTCTAGGTTTATTTTCTCTCCCAAATTCTCCATTTTTTCCGTCGAAATCCCTAGACAATCCGAGACCTTGCTCTCGGGTTTCGTGCCGACGAGAACCTCCTTATTCCAAAAATTTTCTCCCTAATCCCTCAATCACATACTGTTCTATCAATATGTCTACATCCCGGAACATGTTTTATCCTGCCCTTACAGTTTCTAACATCAAGAATAACATCCCTCTTGTTCTTGAAATAGAAAACGTCCAATATGTGACGTGGGCCGAACTGTTCAAAATTCATGCACGATCGCATAAAGTCATCCATCACATCATCCCCGCGGCTGCTGAGGATACAGAGGTGTCAAAACGCGAGGATGATCCTAAGTGTGGACGACTATTGATGCTACCGTCCTTCAGTGGATATATTCCACCATATCTATCGACCTTTTGCAAACAATTATTGAGCCTGACGCTACAGCACATGAGACTTGGCATAGACTGCGTGATATATTCCAAGATAATAAAAATTCTAGAGCCGTTACCCTTGAGCAGGATTTCTCCCACGTCAATATGGAAGATTTCCCTAATGTTTTGGCTTATTGCAAAAGATTAAAGGAATTGGCGGACCAACTTCGCAACGTTGGCGCGCCGGTTCGAATGATCATTTGGTCCTCCAAATGGTTTTCGGCCTCTTCGAGGCCTATAGTGGTGTGGGAACGCTTCTTCGGCAAAGCAATCCGCTTACGCAATTTTATCAGGCTCGTTCTATGCTTACACTAGAAGAAGCAGGCATGGCCAAACGAGCGGCTACCGGTACTAGTCCCGTAGTCATGATGACCGAGTCCACGTTGTATCCTACCAGTTCTAACAACTCGGGCCAAAACCGTAACAACGGTGGTGGCAAAAAAGGTGGAAATAAGAAATATAATGGCAAAAACTGCGGCGGCAGCCGGAAGAATGGTGGTGGCGGTGGGGGTCCTCGCGGTGGTCACCAAAGAAGCGGCTCAGGGCCCACAGCTGGGACCCATGAAGTGGCAAGGCCCCATAATGCCAGTTTGGGCCCATCCGCTTTCTTTCCAATGGCGATTTGATTAATTGGCAGTGGACGACCCAACAGCAGTCCAGGCCCAATTCAACCTGGTCTAGTTACAGCCAGCAGTCTGGGTCGAGACCGCAAGCAGAGGTGCTTGGGCCTCGGCCCCGCAAGCCCACACACATCGGGACCCACGCCTACCAACATCGAAGTCGCAATGCACACGCTTGGTTTAAATCCACCGGACCCAAATTGGTATATAGACACCGGGGCCACTACCCACATGACATCCGATTCATGTACGCTATCGTCTTATTCCAATTTGAGCAACCCCCGCACTATAATTATGGTAATGATAATTTGATTCCAATTCATGGTTATGGTCATAAAACATTATCTCCCCCTCATCCTCCTCTTATCTTGAAAAACACCCTACATGCCCCCAAATTGATTAAAAACTTAGTCTCTGTCCGTAAATTCACTACTGACAATTCTGTTTCTATTGAATTTGATCCATTTGGTTTCTATGTGAAGGATTTCAAGACGTGGAGTTCTCTCATGAGGTGTGATAGTAGAGGAGATCTTTATCCTATCACACCCAATTCCAATCCATCGAGTCAAGCCCTGCCGTCAGCTTTTGTAGCCATTTCTCCTTCCTTGTGACATGCTCGTCCTGGTCATCCGGGGTCCTCTATTTTGTCATCTTTAGATAAAAATAGTTTTATTTCATGTAAGGGTACGAGTCGTACTCCAAGTTGTCAATCATGTTATTTAGGAAACATTGTTAAGTTGCCATTTGTAGACTCCAAATCTCATACTAAAAATGCCATTTGATATTATTCATAGTGACTTATGGACTTCTCATATTCTTAGTTCTGTGGGTCATCAATATTATGTTCTTTTTTGGATGATTATTCTATGTTTTTATGGACGTTTTCGATAGTGAAGAAATCTCAAGTTTTTTCCATCTTCCTAAAATTTAGAGCATTCATCAGAACCCAATTCGACCGAGAAATAAAAAATATTCAGTGTGATAATGACAAAGAATATGACAATGGGTGTTTCGGGAATTTTGTGCTAATAATGGGATAAATTTTCGTTTCTCTTGTCCTCATACATCTTCACAAAATGGGAAAGCCGAACGCAAAATTCGTTCCATAAATAACATTGTCCGAACATTATTGATTCATGCTTCCGTACCCCCATTTTTTTGGCATCATGCTCTCTAAATGACTACATATCTCCTTAACATAATTCCTTCCAAAAGTCTGACATATTCTTCATTGCTTCAAGTTTTGTATAATAAAACTACTTCTTATTCTCATCTTCGGGTCTTTGGGTGCTTGTGTTATCCGTTATTTCCATCCACCACAATTAACAAACTTCAGTCCCGGTCTACTCCGTGTGTGTTTTTGGGTTTTCCGTCTATTCACCGGGTTACAAATGCTTTGATTTATCCTCCAACAAAATTATCATTAATCGCCATGTAATTTTTGATGAAACCCAATTTCCATTTGCTAAAGTTAATACTCCCGTGCCTAGTTCGTATAATTTTTTGGATGATAGTATATCCCCGTATATTACTCACCATTTGTCAGACATGTCCCGCACCCCAACTCCGCCAGCGGGACCACTGCCCATTCCCGATTCCACCCTCAGTTTCCAGTTCAGGAATTGGGCCAGGTTCTGCCCCAGTTTCCGTAGCTGGCCCAGTTACCGAGCCCAATCCAGTTTCTAGGCCAGTCTCGGTATCAGTTTCCAGTTCCCCCGAGTCCAGAAAATTCCCACAATCCGCCCATGTCTTCCCCAAGTCATAGACCAGTCACTCGTAGTCAACAGGGTATTTATAAACCAAAGAGACATTTTAATTTACATTCTAATGTCCCTAAATCACCAATACCTCGTAATCCTGTGTCTGCGCTCAATGACCCGAATTGGAAAATTGCTATGACCGATGAATATAATGCTCTTATTGATAATAATACATGGGAGTTGGTGCCCCGTCCATCTGGTATTAATATTATCAGGTCTATGTGGATCTTTGCTCACAAGGAAAATTCAGATGGTTCATTTGCAAGACATAAGGCTCATCTTGTGGGTGATGGTAAGACTCAACATGTTGGTATAGATTGTGGTGAGACGTTTAGTCCGGTGGTCAAGCCGGCTACCATCCGCACTGTGCTTAGCTTGTCTCTTTCGTAAGCATGGCCTATTCATCAGTTAGATGTCAAGAATGCTTTCCTACATGGTGATCTCAAGGAAACAGTCTATATGCATCAGCCTTTGGGATTCAGGGATCCAAACATGCTCATCATGTATATTTATTGAAGAAGTCCTTATATGGGCTTAAGTAGTCTCCTAGGGCCTGGTATACAAGGTTTGCTGACTATGTTTCTACTATTGGGTTCACTCACAGCAGGTCAGATAATTCCTTGTTCATCTACCTCGTGGTTCGTCCTTGGCCTACATTCTGTTGTATGTGGATGATATCATTTTGATTGCCTCTTCCGATGCCTTACGCCAGTCTATCATGACCATTCTCAGCTATGAGTTTGCTATGAAAGACTTAGGGCCCTTGAGTTACTTTTTGGGGATTGCCGTCACTCGTCATTCTGATAGATTATTCTTGTCTCAACGGAAGTATGCAGATGAGATCATCGAGAGGGCTGGGATGTCATCCTGTAAGTTTACTTCCACTCCAGTTGATACGAAGCCCAAGCTTAGTGCCGCGGCCGACGTACCCTACGAGGACCCGACCCGCTATCGCTGTCTTCCAGGGGCCCTTCAGTATCTTACCTTTACGAGACTGGATATTACATATGCTGTCCAGCAGGTGTGTTTGTTCATGCATGATCCTAGAATTGAGCACATGAATGCACTCAAACGCATCATTCAGTATATTCAGGGTACACTTGACTATGGGTTGCATCTATATCCTTCCTCGACATCCACACTTGTCTCGTATACAGATGCTGATTGCGGTGGCTGTCCCGACACCAGCCGGTCTATGTCTGGCTATTGTATGTTCCTTGACAACAACTTGGTCTCCTGGTCGGCGAAGCGTCAGTCAACTTTATCCCGCTCAAGTGCCGAAGCTGAATATCGAGGGGTAGCTAATGTGGTCTCGGAATCATGTTAGTTACGTAACTTGATTTTGGAGCTTCATTGTCCCATTTAGAAGGCAGCCTTGGTTTATTGCGATAATATTAGTGCCATTTACCTTTCTGGTAATCCGGTTCAGCACCAACGCATTAAGCATATCGAGATGGACATTCACTTTGTCTGCGAAAAGGTTGCTCGGGGTCAGGTACGCGTCTGTCATGTCCCGTCAAGATATCAAATTGCAGACATCTTTACAAAGGGTCTTCCCTCTGTCCTTTTTGAAGATTTTAGGGACAGTCTCATCGTTCGAAGACCGCCCGCTATGACTGCGGGTGTGTGTTAAATATACACAATACACACACAATATACATGTGTATATTGTGTATATATGGCTCTCGGTTTCCTTCAACAAACCGTGTACATGTAGATAAATTAGGTAAGGGTTTAGTCTCCTAGTTTAGGTAATGTTGTAGTGTAAATAGTATTGTCTATTACCATAATATTGTATTACCATAATTGTATAATTAGGATCCAAGCAGAATAAGGATTTAGGAATAGAATAGGAATAGAATTCTCCTATTATGGAAATATGTAACATGTATATATAGCCTTTCAATCAATGAAAATAATCAAGGGATTATTTCTTTCAGTCATGATGAACTTGTATTGCAGGAAATTAGTTATGGATTTTGAATCCTTATATAGATGCGATCATACCAGCACTAACGCATCGGATCCCATCAAAACTCCGAAGTTAAGTGTGCTTGGGTGAGAGTAGTACTAGGATGGGTGACCTCCTGAGAAGTCCTTGTGTTGTATCCCTCCTTGAAACGGCCTCTTGCAGAAATACAGGGTAAGACAACGTATAATAGACCCTTGTGGTCCGGCCCTTCCCTGGTCCCCGCGCATAGCGACAACCTAGTGCACCGGGCTGCCCCTATATATATATATATATATATATATATATATATATATATAATAGACGTTTAAGTTACCCTGGTAACTTAGTTAACTTCAATTCTTAATTTCTTTGTTCTCATTAATGTGAAGCAGAATTTGGACTTATTACAATTGTAGATTTTTTTGCTGTTGGTTAAAGAGGAACTTTCTTTAGAAACTAAAACCATTACATAGTTCAATTATGAGAGACATAGGGATCAATCCCTTTAGAGGTAGATTATTACTATTGTTACAAAATGGAAGTGCCAGCAATTGCATTCAAGTTTCCCAAGCCTGCCAGATTATTACATAAATATTTGTTGTAAAAACTTGTAGTATGATTACAAAAAAGTCGTTCTAGCTTGAGGTGTGTCGTAAATAAAGCTATCCTTAAGGATAATTCATTTGTGGTATAGGTGTAACTCCAACTCAACAAGCTCTTTTTGTATCAGTTAGGAACAAAAACACCAAAGAGTAACTTAGCACTAGAAAACCCAACCGAATAGAAAAATAGAAGGCCCAACCGAATAGAAAAAGAGAAGGATAATATTTTCTAGATTGGTGTACTCCTCATAGGAACGATTATATATAGGTGAGATATTTAGAACATTACATTGATTAAACAATGGAGCGTTACACTGAATAAATAATAGAGTATTACAGTCCAACAATAATGATAATTACCAAAATATGATTCTTGTTAGGGATATTATCATATATTGTGAATGTCAATCTTTAGGGGAAATATTAGAGCTAATAACTTTGGGATTAAGTCAATTCTTTCCTATAAATAGAGATTTTCCCTCATTGTATTTCATCCCTCAAGAGAAATAAAGAACTCTCCTACCTTTCTCCACAATATTCTTGTTCTAGTTTCGTTCTAGTTTTATTATTTTATAACACGTTATCAGCACGAGACTCTGCCATTTTGAGTTTAATTTTCTATTTCAAGCGCAATTCTTGAAGTTACACGAGTGTAAGATTAATGCACTCTTACCATGGATCTACCCCTTAACATATTACTCCAAAGAGAAGCTAAAGTAAGTGGTTACTTGAGCACTTATTTTTAAAAGGTTACAAACCTACGGAGAAAGCATTATTTGCTCCTGAAGAGCAATACGTAATAATTCAAGCCTCGATTTTCTCTTGAAGTAGCAATATCTTAAAAGATCAATATTACGGACAAAAGTCTCTATGTTATAATTCATGCCTCGATTTGCTCCTGAAGTAGCAGTATCTTAAAAGAGGATCTAAGCGATTATAATTTTATATGATTAAGGCACGTTCAAATGATTATGTTCCATTCTTGAAGAATGTCAACTTTTAATAAATGTTATAAGTACAAATCCATTGCCTGAAGTGAATGTGACAATATGTAGTAAAGCTTATATATACGAACGTGCATTTGGTTGTGAAGTTATCACGACTCACCTTCAAAAGAGGTATAATAATTGAGAAAAAAAATATATTCTAAATATTTTATATTTTACTCCTGAAGTAGTAAATCTGAATTCCGCTCCCGAAGTAGCAAATTTTGTACTCTACTCCTGAAATAGCAGAATTGGAACTTTACTTCCGAAGTAATAGAAGTTTTGAACTCTACTCCCAAAGTAGTAGAATATTGAACTCTACTCTAGAAGTAGAGAAGTTTTAAGTTTACTCCTGAAATAGTAAGACCCTGAAATCTACTCCTTGAGTAGTAAGACTCTAGAATTTACTCTTGAAGTAGTAACTCTGAAGTTTACTCTCGAAGTAGTAAATATGAAATTTACTCCCAAAGTGGTAAAGCTTTGAACTTTACTCTTGAATAACTTTGTAGCTTTGTAGGTTATAACCTCAATCTGATAAGCACCATACATGTTAAAAGTGAAGTTATAATATTTTAAGATGCATGTCGTACTGCTAAGTGATAAAGTACTGACTAATTATCATCTATAATGTGATAACATATTTGTGGAAATAATGTACTTCTTAGTATATTAAAAATTACTGAACATTTGATAATGATTATGACAATTGATTACAACTACAACAATCCTTTTGACAATAATTATTAGCTTGTGTCCTTTTTTTGTTTTTCAGTAATAAGGAGATATTTATGGATAGCCATTGAAATATATTACTAAATTATTATATTGATCATATAAGTAAATCGTTGTATCCTAATAGGACATGATATGTCAAAATTTCTTTAAGATGAATACATAGTGTTGTTATATTTTAATAGGACTTGTCCAAACTTATCAGTTTTAAATATATGACATAGTTTGTTATATATTTAGTCTTCACTTTGTATTTTCTGACAATCTACTTATTTTATTTTGTGCATGTCATTTCATTTGAATATATGGATAAGATATGAATACTTTCAAAGAAAGTTTGGATTAGAAATTATGATAAATTCTCCCCTCATAATTAGTTCAAGGGCAGGAACCAAATGTTTTCATCTAATAGTTTAGTTGTGCGGTATATGATTAATGAATCTAGATTGATGCACATACATGGATTTTCCAAAGAAGGTGAAAATGTATGTTAGTTTTTCTAACATAAGGGTAGAGAGAATAAACAGCTAAAAAATATATTGTGAATAATCACCAGTATGATCCTCATTTAAACGATAATTCAAGTCAAATGCTAGAAGCATTTGCTGACCCAACTATTTCATATTCCAGCTACAAGATGCTCCTAAATGTCCCTGAAGGACAGGGTTTACAACATGCGCAAAGCATGTTAGACATATCGGTTTTAAAGATAATCCTTGAAAAAGGAGAGGAGAAAATGATCAAAATGTTTATAATAAGGCAATGTGCTCTTGAAGAGCCTACGCCATAACACTTCATAAAACCTCATACGAGGTTCAGGTACCTGAAAAAATAATGAAGTGATAAGATCTCAGTAAGTTGTGTCTAATTGCAAATTGATACATAATGATATCTTGTCAATGATATATTTGATACAATATAGTGCACAATATTGTATAATATTATGAGGATCTGAATTCTACATCTCTTAAAGCATATTGGTAAATTTACTAGACCTGCAGTCCTGACATGAGAAGATGTCATGTAAATTAAATACTAAATGAAAATTGTCTCAGTCTATATAGCTCACGTGATAAAATTATATGATTTTTTTTGAAAGATTCAAAATGCCTGAAGCATAACAAGTTATTGAAAAACTTGTTTGTAATCCATAAATGGATTAAATGAACTAAGATTGATGTACTGAAATCACTTTAATAAATATTTATTGATGAGGGGTACAAAGATGTCCTCTGTTTACCCTTATACCTTTACGATATTCAAAATCTTTCATAAGGTTGTGCAAGTTGCTGACTTCAATGTGATTGAAGATTTTGAAGAGTTTCCGAAAAGCAGTACACTACCTGCTAAAAGAAGTTGAAATGAGAAAATTAGATTGGTCCTAAAGTACCATATATCTGTTCAATTGATGCATTTATTTATCTTGCTATAACTATGAGTATGATATAATTTCTTCATTACACGGAGATACTGAAATAAGATCAATTGCATATTGGCGATTTGATGAGAGAATTTTTCCAAAATTAGGGGGAGAGAATAATGAAATAAAAAGAGAAATTTTGTGAAAAAATTCATCATCGTCTCATCTTGATCTACATGCTTCTATTAGTGAGCAAGAGGTCCAAAAGATTATTCACTTGCAGAAAATAGCAAATCAAATTCCAGACGCATTACAGATTTGAGAAGGATTACCGAATCACATATCCCTGCAGAGAATGTCCCAATTCGGATTAATGTCCCTGTAGGACCATCTGCTAGTGTCATAGCAAATGAGTCCAAAAGCACGCCTGAAGCGTGATAGACCATTGGGTTCTAAGGATCGGAATTCTAGAAAAGAAAAATAAATGGTCAAGATGACACTAAGAAATAATCTAATAAAGAAATTCAAGATTTGATCAATCCTGATATTCTGGAAGAAATCAATGAGCTGGAAACTCAAGAAAATGAAGAAATATCAATAAATCCAATTGATGTTATGACTAGTTGAATCGCTTGGAAGTAAATGTGGTTTGAAATACCCACAACCTTATATGAAGGGAGGATTCAGAAAAGGAGATAGGACAAAAGCACATTTCACTAAAGTTGCTCTTCACACACGAGCTCCAAAATAATGGGGATATCAATGTGCAACAGATTCATTCAAGTGATAATATGACTGATTTGTTCACTAAGTCTCTACCAACTGTAACTTTTGAGAAGATGGTGGACAAGATTGGAATACGAAGACTCAAACATTTGGACTGAAGTTCTCATCAGAGGGAGTTAATACATGTTGTACTCTTTTTTCCATATAAGGTCTTGTACCACTGGGTTTTCCTTGTAAGGTTTTTAATGAGGCAACCAAAATTTATATTATTAGAAATGTGTACTCTTTTTTCTTCACTAGAATTTTTTCCACTGGGTTTTTTCTCGTAAGGTTTTAATGAGGCATATTATCTATCAAAATGGACATCTAAGGGGGAGTGTTATGGATATTATCATATATTGTGGATGTCTATCTTTAGGAGAAATATTAGGGCTAATAACTTTGAGACCAAGTCAATTCTCTCTTATAAATAGAGATGTTCCCCTCATTGTATTTCATCCCTCAAGAGAAATAAAGAACTCTCCTCCCTTTCTCCACAATATTCTTGTTCTAGTTTTTTTATTTTATAACAATTTTGACTATTATGGTAAGCGTGAATTACTTTTTCTAGTAAGCTAAAAAATAGTTTTCACAAATTTAACATTGAATTAGGCCTCACGTATATATCGGACACGGTGGGATAAACCTGCCTTTCGCAATATAATGGGTGTGATTGTGGGTGAACATGCGTTTTTGGAAACCTATAACCTAGCTCCGTTAGAATTATCCCACCTCTAATATTATGATTCCTTCAATTTTTTATTTGTGTTGGAGAACTTAATCTCTCCAACTTTCAATTTTTTTTCATTTCTGTTGGAGAACTTCTCTCCAATTTTTAATTATTAATGTACTTCTCATCAACCTTAAATTGTTCTCTTCAACTTATAATTTTTTATTGTTTTGGAGCACTTTTCTCCAACTTTCAATTATTGATACACTTTTTGTCAATCGTCAAATAGTTTTTTTTGTTACGTTGGAGCACTTCTCTCCAACTTTCAACTGTTGATGCACTTCTCATCAGCCTTTCATTGTTGAATCACTTCTCTTCAACATCCATTGTTTTTTTATTTTGCTGATGTACTTGTTACTAACATCTTTTTCTTTTTTCAACTATTGAGGAACTGTCTATAAATTGTCAACATAATCTTTGGCCAGACGGGCAACACATATTGGCTATAGTTGCCCGACAGACGGGCGACATATATTGGCTATAGTTGCCTGACGATAACAGAAGTTATTTGTTTCTCTATCAAGATCGTAGAGACTCTGACCAATATGGAAATACTTTATTCATAAGTCGATAGATTCTCAACAACATTTCTCTACTTCTCCACTATTTTTCTACTATACGAAAATAACTAATAACACGTCTTTTTGTAAGAATATGAAACCTAGTTTGACTAAAAATTAAAAATCTATTCCTTTATGAATTTTTATTATTAATCTTATTTAGACATGAATTAAAAGAACAATACTTTAACGATTTTAATTTTCCACAACTTTGAATTATTTTTCAACAACGTTTGTTTCTATATTGTTCATGTGGGCTCCAATATGAATGCATTGGTAATTGTCATTGGGGGGATATTGTCACACCCCAACCTTGGGGGAGTGTGGTCGACATCCGGCACCTGAACGACCCGAGCGTACCAACATGATATCATAACCTGAACATATAACAGTCTAGGCCGACAAGGCCTCGTAAGACAATCATACAGAAGAATTGGATATAACAACCTGTACAAGTGACACCCAGACCAATATGTACATATATCATAAGGCCGGCAAGGCCATAACATGTACATTAACAAATGACAAGGAGGAATTCAAGGTCGTACAAAGAAAAATATATAATGACCAGTAGTCTGCAAGCCTCTAAGAGTATTATAACATGTCATCCGATCGAGACAAGGCCCTGCCATATCCAAAATCGCTATAAACATAAGTAATAGTGCCTACTGAATCTGTACAATAACTCCAGGTTAGTGGAGTGCGACAACCAACAGTTGAATCAGATAACCTACTTAGGAGGTGCGCCCGACTGTCTATCTGCACTCGCGGGCATGAAACACAGCGCCCTAGCAAAGGGGCATCAATACGAAAGAATGTACTGAATATGTAAGTCATGTAAAGCATATAAGCAAAGAATGTAATACAAGGAAATGGGTACAAAAGTTAACTTGGAACCAAGAACTGCCGCTGAGGGTGTACAACTGACATAAACATGAACATATGCATAACTGTAAAATCGAGCCACTATAGGGGGCCATATAATATTATGTCAAGTCTCTCTTTGGGGTGAATCTCATCATATTGTACCCGGACATAATATGACTTGGTAATATCATACACAACTGCTGTGGTGTGCACATATAAGTGTTGTACCCAGCCGATTATAGCGTAGCTTGGTAGAAAATAGATACATATACATACAATACATGAAAGACCTCAGAATATCAATATAAACAGGGCGGAGTGACCTAAGGTTGTTAACCCCCGCCTATCATTATGAAATTATGTACAACAATCATTGCAATCTTACAAGAGTCTCATAATTTATCATATAAAAAGGAATATCATAGGATACATAAAGTACTCCCAACAAGGGACATAAAAGATTCATATGACATTTCAAAACAAGAATGATTATGCTTTCAAAGTCAAGAATAAATATTGCTTTAAGGACATTCTACTCAGTGACGTGTTTTCTAAGATCATGTCGAAAGGGAAAAAACATAAGCCTTACATACCTTGTCGCCTTAGCTTATAAAAATTCCCCCAAGCCTTCAAACATTCTATGAGCGATTATCTACATTATACGGATGATTTGTATCAATAACGAATCGATAACTTATAGGAAAACACATTCAACCATTTCATTGAACACTTTGCGTGCATAAAGTTTATATTACTTGTTATACTTAATCCTATATATGTATCAACACCACAAGCTTCATACTAATTCTTCCATATCTCCATATCTCACTCCAAATGCAACAATTTCATACTACACTCCAATCTACACAAAAACAGTCGAAGAACATCATAATTTTACTTCAAGATTCCCAAGAACTTATTCTACAAGATTTCCAATAATTTTTATTCTTCTCACCATTGTGTAATCTTAAGAATAGAAGATGACGATAAAACTCACCTCTAACCATAATAATTACTCCAAGTCTAAGCTTTCTTCACCTCCAAGAATTCTCTGAATCAACACAACGAGGAGGAAGACGATTCTACGATAACAACGAGATTCCTTACTTTAAGATTACTTTATTTGCCTTTGGTTTCCACATTGGATCATATGAGACTCTTAGAGAGAGACAGAGAGAGAGAGTATATGAGCTGTTTAGGGTTGTGGAAATGAATTAAAATAAGGTCTTGGTTGAATTGGAGCTATTTATAGCAAATGAGAAAATTGGCACCGACATATCCTGCGACAGGTCCTATGACCTGCTTGTGACTCGCAGGACATGTTCCGTGCCCCAAACATCTCGGTGCTCTGCGATTCACAGAGTGCTCCGGGAGGCGACACATTATTGAACTTTCGTCAAAACTCACTTCCATTGACCCGATAAGCCTTAAACCTTCCCAAAACTTATTCAACACATTCATAAACCTTTATTACTCCCTTGGAGGGATCCTACCATCTCTGAGCCTATGTCGGCTAATATTACGGTAGACGCATGAAACATGAGGTGTAACAAATATAGATGCACTCTATGATATTTCTAACTTGGTTCACTATTTCAAAAAGAAATGACAGAGAAGTTCTTAAATGTGTTAGTAACTTCACCTAATGAAAAAGCCTTGATGCCTAAATTCACGGAAAACCTAAAAGTTTGCCTATTCATACTCCAGACATGGCAATGCCGGCTGACGGCTAACCTATTTCGATGGTGTCTTACATGCATATAACCTCAATACACCCACTACAAACCCCATGACAACAAACTATGCATTTGCGTTGCAAAAGGAAATTGCACAACAAACATCAGACCCTATTGACACAAAAGTTATAATTTTGCTTCATAGAGACCAACAATTATATGGATGAAGAAGGAGTCTAAAGAACTGGCGGCAAGACAGAATTTATACTTTACGGATGTAGTTAAATTCTCTCATGGGAGGTCAGATCTGAACGAACCGAGAAAGACACTGCCAATCCAGTTGAAGATTAAAGGAACATATACTATTGGTTACTTGGAGGAAT
Source organism: Anisodus acutangulus (assembly GCA_029783415.1). Lineage (NCBI taxonomy): Eukaryota > Viridiplantae > Streptophyta > Magnoliopsida > Solanales > Solanaceae > Anisodus > Anisodus acutangulus. Next base: position 20,079,651 of record CM056507.1, on the reverse strand, counting down.
GACATATATTGATTAGACTATCACTGATAGAGCACTATGCTACATTAATGTCAAAGGAATGAAAATTAATAGCTAGAAATATATACTTCCCTCTGAGATTCCTGAAATGGGATCCATGGTTTAATCTTGAGGAGGAAACAACCATAGTCATTGTATAAATATCATTTCCAGGGTTACCAACAAATTTATTCAACAAAGAGTCTATGTTTTCCTGATAGCAACTCCCTGGGAGGATTCCACTTATGAGGCAAAAGCTAATTTAATACTTACAACATTAAGAAGATATTAATTTAGCTTTTGTCTCATAAGTGGCATCCTGCTAAAGGTTTGCTACAAGTTTTGGTATCAGAGCTTTAGGTTTGTGATTCTAGGACTATTGTTGTGACTTGTTAGTGTACTTGTTTATTTTAACATACTTCATTGCGTGTATTATGCATATTCATGTACATGTCCCTAATGCAATGTGATCTTCCCTATTATAGGAATTAGGTTATGGCCTCTTCTTTTATTAGACCTACGAAAGCCGCTCGTGAGGGTTTAGATAACTCTAATGTCCAACCTCACTTACAATAAGGGGTTGGAGAATATTTTTCCGATGTTAAATTTCCTCGTACTAGTGGATCTGAAGTGGAAATTAATCAGGGTGCAAGAATTGGGACACACCCTCACATGACTCATAGTACTGCTGTTAGAAACCCTCATTTTCAACAAATGACTGATTTCTTTCATAACTTGGCTAGAACAATGTCTAATCCTAATGAAATGAACTTTGAGAAAATGAGAAAAGTGGGTGGAGTTGAGTTTGAAGGTACTGTTGATCTTACTGATGTTGAACAATGGCTTTAGTGTATTGATAGAATATTTGAGCAGTTAGAGTGTTCAGAAGCTGCCAAATTTAAGTATGCTAACAATCTCACTGTTACAAAAAGATACTTATGACTGGTGGGTAATTGTACCAAATGCCAAAGCAAAACCTCTGGTGCTTACTTGAGATGATTTTGTTAAAGAATTCCGCCTGAAGTATGTCCCACTTGCTTATCATGATGCAAAGAAAAAAGAATTTTTGGATTTAAAGCAAAGGGGTATGTCTATTGCTAAATATTAACAAAAGTTTCTTAGGCTTTCTCGTTATGCTGGAGGTATTATCGATGATAAAAAAGATAAGTGCAGGCGATTCGAAGATAGTTTGAATGATTCTATGTGAAAGTCTGTGGCAGTCCTGAAACATGAATTTTTTTCCAAACATCTGCTCTTATTTGGGAAAGAATTGACAAGGAATAAGCTAGTAGAAATGAAAACAAGTTCAGAAGGGCTAATCCTAATTATGGCAGTCTATCCAAAAGGGGGAAGTTTTACGATTCCAAGGCTGAGTGTTCACTAGTCAGCTCAACATAAGCAAAATAGATCAAATATTTTTACTGTTTGCACTCTATATTATGGCCAAGGAAAGATTCGTATACCCACTTGTGTACAATGTGGAAATGATCACTATAGTGCTTGCATGAGAGCTTTTGGTGCTTGTTTTAATTGTGGGAGCTTTGATCACAAAGTGAAGGATTGTCCTAATCCTAACCCTATTTGTTCACCGCGTACTGAAGGCTCAGTTTAAAAACCTAACATTACTCCTTCTCAAGGGAATAGAGGTGCAAGATCTAGAAACACACAATCAGCTGGTGCATTAGAGCTAATCAAACTAGTGAGTCAAAAGCTACTACACGAGCTTATTCTATGAGATAGAGGGACGATCAAGAGGATAATATGTGGTTGTTGGTAACTTTCACTTATTTGGTTTATATGTTGTTACACTATTTAATCTTGGTTCTACATATTCTTATGTTTGCTCATCACTTGTTTTTCCTGAAAATATGAAATCTGTGAGACTTGACTGTGGTGTGCTTGTCAAAAGTCCTTTGGGTCATCATGTTTTTTGTAATTAGATTATCGATCTTATACCATCATGATTCAAAATATAGTCTTCCCTACTGATTTGATTAAAATGCCTTTTCAAGACTATGGTGTCATTGTTGGTATGGATTAGCTTCATAGATACCATACAATAGTTGATTATACGTCAAAGTGTGTGACTTTTAAAGATCCTACATATTCACACATCATTGTTCAAGGTGAAAGATCAATGACTTATAATATTATTTCTACTATTGTGGCAAACAGATGATTTGTCAAGGCCATGATGCTTATCTTAAGCACATTGTTGATACACAAATAGAAAGTTCAAGCCTTAAGAATATACCGGTTGTACGTGAATTTCCTGATGTTTTCCATGAAAATCTTCCTAAGTTGCCCCCAAAAAGGGAAGTTGAGTTTCCTATAGAGCTTATTCCTGGAACTACTACTATTTCTATTACTCCTTACCGAATAGCTCCAGCAGAATTGAAGGAGTTGAAGATTCAATTGCAAGAACGTCTTGAGAAGGGTTCTATTCGCCCAAGTGTTTCTCTTTGAGGAGATCCTATTTTATTTGTGAAAAAGAAAAATAGTACTTTTAGGCTTTGTATTGATTACCGACAATTGAATAAAGTAAAAATTAAGAACATATATCCACTGCCTATGATGGATGATTTATTTGACCAACTAAAGGGTGCTAGATTATTCACAAACATTGACTTGAGGTCTTGGTATTACCAAGTGCGGGTAAGTGAGAAAGATGTTACTAAACCTGCTTTTAGGACTCGATATGGTCATTATGAATTTTTGGTTATGCTATTTGAGTTGACGAATGCTCCTGCGGTGTTCATGGATCTAATGAATCATGTATTCAAGCCTTATCTTGATCAATTTGTGATAGTATTTATTGATGATATTTTAATATATTCCAAGAATAGTGAAGATCATGATAAATAACTCTGGATTGTTCTGCAAATATTGAAAGAGAAAGAGCTCTATGCCAAGCTTTCAAATGTGAATTTTGGCTTAGTGAAATGGCTTTTCTGGGACATGTTGTATCGGCTGAAGGTGTGAAGGTGTATCCTAGTAAGTTCAAGCTATTATTGAATGGAAACCGCCTAAAAGTCCAACTGAAATAAGAAGTTTCTTGGGCTTAGCAGGATACTATAGAAGGTTTGTGAAAGGCTTCAACATTATAGCGTCTCCTTTGACTAAACTTTTGGGGAAGGACATCAAGCTTGCGTGGGATGAAAAATGCAAAGAAAGCTTTGAAAAGCTCAAATCCTTGTTGAAACAAGCTCCTATACTTACTCTACCAACTGAAGGAAAAAAGTATGTGATATATAGTGATGCATCTATGTCACGATCCCTTTTAGGAATCGTGGTGGCACCTACACATTTCCTATCGATAGACGAACCACTCCCAAATCGTACTGGTACTCTCTTGCTCAAAGTCCTTCGAGCCTACTCTAAAAACAAAGAGTGGAGAAGCTATCCTTTTTCTCGGTAAGGCATACGAAGTCACCCAACTGAAAGGAGAGGGACTCCCTGTAGGTCGAGCCTCCTTTTCAGTCGCCCTCTCACTTCGTTCGAGCTTCATTCAATCCTCGGCGAGTGTACAAAAGCCAGCTAACGGGGGTATTTCAGTGCTTTCTATCCCCCGAGCACTCAGTGGAAGAAGAGGAATTAAGTCATGCAGTCTCCAATCCAATCCCAGTTTCCATCATCATCCTTAGTTAGCCGACGCTTCTCTCTTCTCGTTTCTTTACATAAGCGGATTCAAAAGCGCAAAGCTTCTCTTATGATTTTTTGCTACTTTCTTTTTGATAGTATTGGTCTCGTTTATAGTAGGTAAAGCAAACAATGCAAAGGGCAATCTCGCAAGCTTCAGCTGAGATGGTCGAAATAATTATCGATCGCTTCGCCAGCAAAGCAGCCTGTGCGCTCTTTTTCTTTTCGTGCTTCTTAAAAGTAAGGGCACGAAAAGTTGTCTTAAACAAAAAACCTTCCAAATGGAATAAGTAACATGATATAAGAAAGAAATGAGGAATTAAAAACATACTTAAATAAGATGTCTGACCATAATATAAAATACAAAAAGATAAGTCTGAGAATCATAAGTACAACCCCAAGAATCTAGTCAACAATACAAGAGATCTAAACTGAGTACAAGTCTAAAATAAAGATAACATAAGATAAATTTAGCAACTGTCTGAACATGTCTGTTGGAATCAAAATAAAATACAAGGGAAGATATATGAGCATCCAAGGCATGCTGAAAGGTAGCATCCTAACCATGAATACTGATAATCAATCGGCTCAGACTCAAACTCGAGTCCCGATCTAGTAGAAGGAGATGTGTCTGCATCCAAAAAGAATGCAACAAGTGTAGTATGAATACTCAACGTACCCCCGTAGGCATCATAAGCTAACAATGATGGAAGATACGCAAATAGAGATAAATATCAAGTTTACACCAAATAATCCTATACTAAGTAGTTCAATATCCCAAATAAGTCACATTGTCCACATAATAGTTCACTGAATCAACAATACACCTTATTCATATAAAGTTTCATAATCATGCAAGTTACCCTAATTCTAGATGACTTCAATGGCAATATTCCAAGTTGTAACTCCCCAAACCATGGCCTGGGCGAAACACAGTACTCGGTGTCTAACTGCATGTGACCGAGCGAACCACATGACTTGCTGAATCAACATGGACATCAAAAGCATGCAATAGTAATGATTTAAAATATGTAAAAAATAATTATTAAAAATATAGTCTGAAATATAATAACGGAAAATATCTGAATAAAAATACTAAGTCTGAAAATAATACTGACATGACATGATAACTAGTCTAGTCTATGAAACCTCTGACACATAAGTTTAACTGCAAAAATGTTTACCAGGACAAGGCCATGGCATACCTCTTCTATAAAACATGACGTGTAAAAATAAGTGACTGGCACCCCGAATGATATGCGGCTCACCAATAGTTGATACCGAGGCAAATCCTAGAGAGCAAATCCATCGTCCTGAAACCCAGTACCTGCACCGGGAAGTGCAGGCCCCGGGCAAAGGGACGTTAGTACATTTGAATTATAAAGTATGTAAATAAATTGAAAGAATAAGCAGACACATGATATAATAGGAACATGAAACTGAAACTGAAACTGAACATGAATGTAATAACATGTGTAAAATCTATAAACTATATATCTGTATATCTGTGAGGAGAGAAGTAGTATAACCGACAACATGAAATCACAACTTAGGTACATGGAGTCTGTTACCTGGCCCGACCAGCAGAGCGCTCCCATACCTTACCGGGGCATGTGACATGAACATGACATGAAAGGATCCAATCAATAATATGAAGGTATCATCCTCTAGGAGAAGCGACCCTTATCCTACATTGTCATACATAGTTTCAGGCTGTAAAAGCCTTCTCGGTAATCTATGCAACTCCCAAAACATGTACTTGAAAGTGGTTGGCTTGTAAGCCCATAAATTTTATGAGAATAACTTGTAAAATATGGTTTGCAATTATAGTTTAATATGTGAATAGGTATATCGTATAACTTGAATAAATCATGAAAAATATATATAATTTCATGGAAACTGAGTAGTAGTAATTATAACTTGTCTTCAAGAACTCATGTGATTCAAAATATGCATTCATGGATTACGGGCAGGTTCATGACAGTCATAATAACATATCACGAATACAATTAACAAAGTCAAGATATAACATTAAATGTAATTGTACATGTATATAGGGTCATGATGAACTTGAGTAAAACCCTAGGTTATGAAAATTCATGATTTCATAGATAACCGTGACATGGGGAAGAACAATGATGCTCCCACACGTAGATAGAAGCTCTACATACCTTATTTGCTCCAATACTCGTCTAAAAAAATCTAAACTTGGAAGGAGGAATCCAAATCTAGAACCTTGAAACCTTGGAATGGGTTTATCTTGAAAACCCTAGGTTAAGAACAATGGATTCTACTTAAAATTCATCAGGATTACGTTAGAATCACTTAGAATCGCGTGAAAAAGGCTTACCTTGATGTAGGAGAAGGTTGGGAAGAGAGAACCTTCGTTCTAGGGCTTGAGAGTGTGAAAAATTGATTTTGGAACTAAATCTGCATATTTATACAGTTCAGTTAGTCGGGACTTTTACGGTTAAATTTGACAGAATGTTGAATTTTCTATGGTCTAGGTTTGGACCATAACTTTTTCAATGGTCCGTGGAGGGACCGTATAATTTTGTACGGTCCGTGTAATCGGAGCGTCACCCGGATACAACTTTCCAGTGATTTATAAAAGTTGAGGGGAAGGTTATGATAAAAAATGATGTACTGTATAATCTTGTACGGTCCGTACAATTCACAGGGTTCCGTCAATTTCAAAAAGAAATTGTACGGTCTAATTCGACGGGCCGTAAAATATTTTACTGTCTATATAATTTGGGCGTAAAATTTGATCTGTAGAACTGAAACTGGTTTTTAACTTTAAACTCCCCGCCTTGATTTCCTAAACTCCACAATCATAAACAAGGCTTATTTTGAAGGTACGATATGTTACACAAGTATCAAATGATCAATAAACAACCCTTCTTTATCCAAGAATTTAATCAACTCATCAATAACCAATCCAGTACTTAATCCATAAACAGATAATCAATGAAGTAATGTATGTATGATATGTATGCAATGAATATGTCAGGTACCTCTCATCTCCAGTATACATATGTTCAAATTCTATGAATTTCACACCCATGAGGGACCCGCAAAGTCCATATGTCCTCTGGAATTTCTCAACGGAGCCCAGCCATTGGCTGAATAATGATCACTACAGGCGTGCAACCCGTTCCACTATGTATCATTATTATCTCAATGTTGCTAATAGTCTCAAAAGTGTTCTTACCTTCCCGATCTCTTGGACCCACATCATTTTCATATCACTCTCATATCAATATCATTAGAACCATGAGTGTATGAATGCAAATGACAATATAAGGCAAGAAATCAGATGTAATGAGATGCAACCAAGTATATAAGAGATGAATATCACATGCTATCAGGAAATCAATAACACGTAATCCAAGTACAATCAGGGTATCATATCAAAAACATGTGTGATGAATAAGGATAACAATAGCAAATATGGTGACGAGCCCACATAATGGGGACAATCCCAATCAACAACAGTCAGAATTAGCTTAAGGCTGATTCTCTAAATCACCCATCATCACAGTTCAACATATGTACCCACCCAAATGTTTATCACAACTGCTTGGGTAAGACCCCAAACACACCCAATACCCCTCAACATTTATAACTAAATATGTACTTTATTGGAGTCTAATAAGAATAAACCGTAGCCTACCTCAAGGCCGAGCAGGCGCCACAAACAATCAACCCTCAGCAATAGACTTGCCCTTTCGGAGCGCCTCATAATAGTCGCAGTCTAACACACATAGATTATACGTTAATATCAAGCTATTACACAACACAAACACTTAGTCCTTCACACATACCCAAGACCTCCAAAACCAATCCCGGGCCCACGGTGTTAAAATCCAAACTTTACTACTCAATTAGCATAAACACATACTAGGTAATCATATCCCTAAGTTAATTAGAAACCTAAGCGCAATTAGACCTTAAATTGCATGATTTAGAAGAGAACCCCAATTTATAAACTCTAGGTTTTCCCCAATATTGAAAAGGGTTTCCATATTCAAATTAAATATTAAAACATGATCATCTAACATAATTATATACTTATTCATAATATCAAGGTAAACTAATTCATATTACACCCCAAAATCCAAGGTTCATCCTCTCTTATTCTAACATAGAAACTAGAACTCATTTCCTCCAATTCATAATATAAACCAAGATTAGAAACCTTAAAATATGAACTAAAATCACAAAGGGTGAAGAGTTTTATCTCTAATGAAAAACTTAGCCTCAATCTTCAAGAATCCCCCTCCCCCCTTAGGCAGCTCTAGAACCGCGAATAAGATGTTTTGGAGAAGTGGAATGATTTAGGGCATTTAAGAGACTACCTGATACAACGATTCCTCTCTTGCACAATTGACTCCGCAGGCGTGGTTTCGCTTATGCGGAAAATAATCTCGCTGAGGCGCAGTCACATGACACCTCAACTCATCACAGAAGCAAGACAATATCTCTAGAGGCGCCTTCACCTCCAGAGAAATATTCACAGGGCAGAAAATCAATAATTCCTCAGAACCAGCATCTGTGAGCCAACTTTCTCAGAGGCGGACACACAGAAGCAGAAGACCAGCCGCTAGTGCGAACACCATACACTATCAACTATTAAGTCCTCTAAAACACCCACCAAACATCTGAAACACTCTCAAGACCCTTCAGACACAAACCACATATGCTCTCCCAAGGTAAATAATGCTACAAACTCGTCCACGCCCTCGAATTTGTCATATAACCGAGATAAGACATACTTTTTAAAAGAAATTCCCAAAACAACCAAATATCATAATTTCACAAATAAGGTCACAAAATACATCTGATTTCCTCGAGAAGTGAACCAATGACTCGACTAAGTCATAAATGACCCTCCAGAACTATTGGAAGAAACGGAACCCCAAAATGAACCCATATACTAAAAAGTCAAATATGACTCAAACTAATCAACTCTAAGATTCTAAATTTGGGGTTTTCCTTTGAAACTCACGTAAATGAACCTCGGGATCTGGTTCCACCCATCCATGCACATCACAAACCCCATATAGAGTCTACAGGAACAATAAGATAGTTAAATAAGGGTCTTTGGCCTAAAACGACCATACATGTCGTTACATTAGATACTAATTAGACAAATATTCATCCTCGAATGGTCAGTCCGAGTGGACCATTCGACCTAAAGTTGTGGGTCTCCTCCATACTCAATCTCATCAAATCACCAACTCGAGGAACACACACTCTACCCTTGATCCTTAATACCCCTCACTATCAATCATAGCCTTCTTGGGTTCACCACTCATCACCTTATCCCTGATTTTGCATAATTTCATATCATCATACTGGTGGGATTTGATCATCTCCAAAAGAGATGACCTAGCCTCAAAACAAGCCCAAATCTTACCCAGATTCGAAATATCAAGCCTCGCAAATTGTTGGCTAAGGACTGAACCTCGAATGCCAAATCACACTCAGAAATAATCAAGCGGGCTAAACTCCCCATACTCACTGCCTTTTGGCTCAAGGCATCCACTACCATATTGCCCATGTCTGGATGGTACAAAATAGTCATATCATAATCTTTAAGCAACTCCATCCAAACATTCATCACAACCGCTTGGGTAGGATCCCGAAACACGCCCAATACCCCTCAACATTTATAACTAATAGTGTACTTTATCGGAGTCTAATAAGAATAAACTGTAGCTTACCTCAAGGTTGAGCAGGAACCACAAACAATCAGCCCTCAGCGGTAGCCTTGCCCTTCCGGAGCGCTTCATAATAGTTGTAGTCTAACACATATATAGGTTAATACCAAGCTATTACACAACACAAGGAATTAGTCCTACACACATACCCAAGACCTTCAAAACAAACCGCAAGCCCACGGTGTCAAAATCCAAACTTTACTACTCAATTAACATAAACACATACTAGGTAATCATATCCCTAAGTTAATTAGAAACCTAATCTCAAATGTGAGTCAAACTAATCAACTCTAAGATTCTAAATTTGGGTTTTTCTTTTGAAACTCTTGTAAATAAACCTCAGCAACCAGTTTCACCCTTCCCTACGCATCACAAACCCCATATAGAGTCTAGGAGGAGGGTAAGATAGTCAAATAAGGGTCTTTGTCCTAAAATGACCAGGTGTGTAGTTACATTAGATACTAATTAAACAAACATTCATCCTCGTACGGAGTGAAATGAATAGGGGAAACGTACTGGAAGTAGTAAACAAGCCAGGGTATCTGCTCTGCATGTCAGACTTTATCTCCCAAGTCGTCTCCTCAACATGATGATACTTCTATTGCACCTTCACAGAGCTATCTCCTTAGATATAAACTTTCTCACCTGCTTGTCCAAAATAGCCAAAGGCTTGTCCTCGAACTCTAAATGGATAGTTGAAAGACCTAGTGGTAGAGCCAACTCATGTGCCACCTCTCTAACCTTCTGGAATGATAACTGTTGTTTTACACAAACTCTGCCAAAGGTAAGAACTACTCCCAATGACCACCAAAATCAATCACACATGCTCGTAACATATACTCCAAAACTTGAATGGTCCGGATTGACTGTCCGTTTGAGGGTTAAATACTGTATTGAGATCTAAGCGAGTACCCAACTCTTTTTGCAAAGTCCGCCAGAAATGGGAGGTAAACTGAGTACCCAGCTCTGAAATGATAGAAATAGGGACGCCATGAAGATGAACAATCTTACGAATATAAATCTTAGCTAACTTCTCAGAATTGTAACTCGTTAGGATCAGAATGAAATGCACGGATTGGTCAGCCTATCAACAATGATCTAAATAGCATCAATCTTGCCCAAAGTCTTGGGCAACCTAATAACAAAATCCATGGCAATCCTCTCCCAGTTTCACTCAGAAAAGGGCATCCTTCGAGGCAAACCACATGGTCGCTGGAGCTCAGACACAAACTCAACAATATCTCTCTTCATCCTACCCACCAATAACGCTTCTTTAAGTCACGGTACATCATTGTAGCACCTGGATGAATCGAATACCTAAAGTTATGGGCTTCCTCCATACTCAATCTCATCAAATCACCAACTCGAGGAACACACACTCAACCCTTGATCCTGAATACCCCATCACTATTAATCATAGCCTCCTTGGGTTCGCCACTCATCACCTTATCCCTGATCTTGCACAATGTCATTTCATCATATTGGTGGATCTTGATCTGCTCTAAAAGAGATGACCTAGCCTCAACACAAGCCAAAATCCTATACGGACTCGAAATATCAAGCCTCACAAAACTGTTGGCTAAGGACTGAACCTCCAATGTCAAAGCACGCTAAAAACAATCAAGAAAGCTAAACTCCCTATACTCACTGGCTTTTGGCTCAAGGCATCCACCACCATATTGGCCATGCCTAATGGTACAAAATAGTCATATCATAATTTTTAAACAACTCTATCTAAACGTTCATCACAACCGCTTGGGTAGGACCCCCAAACACGCCAAATACCCCTCAATATTTATAACTAATACTTACTTTATCGGAGTCTAATAAGAATAAACCATAGCCTACCTCAAGGCCAAGCAAGCGCCATGAACAATTAACCCTCATCGGTAACCTTTCCCTTCTGGAGCGCCTCATGATAGCCGCAGTCTAACATACATATATTATACGTTAATACCAAGCTATTACACAACATAAGGACTTAGCTTAGTCCTTCACACATACACAAGACTTCCAAAACAAACCCCAGGCCCACGGTGTCAAAATCCAAACTTTACTACTCAATTAGCATAAACACATACTAGGTAATCATATCCCTAAGTTAATTAGAAACCTAAGCTCAACTGTGAGTCAAACTAATCAACTCTAAGATTCTAAATTTGGTATTTTCTTCCGAAACTCACATAAATGAACCTCGAGATCCAGTGCCACTGTCCCCGCGTATCACAAACCCCATATAGAGTCTACGGGAAGGGTAAGATAGTCAAATGAGGGACTTTAGCCTAAAATGACCAGACGGGTCATTATCTTAGATATCAATTAAACAAATATTCATCCTCGTACTAAGAGAAATGAAAAGGGGAAACGTACCAGAAGTAGTAAATAAGTCAGGGTATCTGCTCTGCATGTCGAACTCTGTCTCCCAAGTCGCCTCCTCAACAGGACGATGCTTCCATTACACTTTCACAGAAGCTATTTCCTTAGATCTCAACTTTCTAACGTACCTGTCCAAAATAGCCACAAGCTCCTCCTTGAACTCCAAATTCTGACCAAGCAATACGGAATCCCACTGGATAATCTGAGAACCATCGATTTGGTAGTTCTTCAGCATAGACACATGGAAAATCATATGGACACCTGAAAGACTTGGTGGCAGAGCCAACTCATATGCCACATCTCCAACCCTCTGGAGTGATAACTGTTATTGTACGCAAACTCTACAAAATGTAAGAACAGCTTCCAATGACCACCAAAATCAATCACACAGGCCCGTAACATATCCTCCAAAACCTAAATGGTCCACTTAGATTGTCCATCCATCTGAGAGTGAAATGTTGTATTGAGATCTACGCGAGTACCTAACTCTTTTTTCAAAGTTTGCCAGAAATGGGAGGTAAACTGAGTACCCCGGTCTGAAATTATAGAAATAGGGACACCATGAAGATGAATAATCTCACGAAGATAAGTCTTAGCCAACTTCTCAGAATTGTAACTCGTTTGGACCGGAATGAAATACACGGACTTGGTCAACCTATCAATAATGACCCAAATAGCATTAAACTTGCTCAATGTCTTGGGCAACCCAACAACAAAATCCATGGCAATCCTCTTCCACTTCCACTTTGGAATAGATATTCTCTAAGACAAACCACCGGTCGCTGGTGCTCATACTTGACCTGCTGACAATTATGACACCGAGATACAAACTCAATAATGTCTCTTTTCATTCTACCCCACCAATGGTGCTGCTTTAAGTCACGGTACATTTTTGTAGCACATGGATAAATTGAATACCTAAAGCTTTGGGCCTTCCCCATAATCAATCTCATCAAATCACCAACTCGAGGAATACACACTCTACCCTTGATCCTTAACACCCGCTCACTCTCAATTATAGCTTCTTTAGCTTCACCACTCATCACCTTATCCCTGATCTTGCACAATTTCACATCATCACACTGGTGGGTCTTAATATGCTCTAAAAGAGATGACCTTTCCTCAACATAAGCCAAAATCTTACCCAAATTCAAAATATCAAGCCTCACAAAACTGTTGGCTAAGGACTGAACCTCCAATGCCAAATGATGCTAAAAAATAATCAAGCGAGCTAAACTCCCCATACTCACTGTCTTTCGGCTCAAGGCATCTGCCACCATATTGGCCTTGCCTGGATGATATAAAATAGTCATATCATAATCTTTAAGCAACTCCATCCATCGACAATGTCTAGAATTTAAATCCTTCTAATTGAACACATGTTGAAGACTGTGGTAATCGGTATACACCTCACAATAAACTCTATAAAGGTAATGTCTACAATGTTTCAAAGAAAATACAACAACTGCCAACTCCAAGTCATGAATAAGACAATTCTTCTCGTGCACTTTCAACTGCCTCAATGCATAAACTATTACCACACCCTCATGTATCAACACACATCCCAACCCAATCCTCGGAGCTTCACAATATATGGTAAAGTCCTTCCCCTCAATCAAAAGGGGTAAAATCGGGGTTGTGGTCAAAAGTGACTTAAGATTTTGAAGGCTCTCCTCACACTCATCGGACTAGTGGAAAGGCACATATTTCTAAGTCAAACATGTCAAATGAGAAGAAATAGAAAAGAATCCCTTGATGAACCAATGATAGTAGCTAGCAAGACCCACGAAGCTCCAAATATTTGTCACTAAAGTAGGTCTAGGCTAGTCTCTGACTACCTCTATCTTCTTCGAATCCACCATAGTACCTTCCTTGGACACCACATTTCCCAAGAATGCCATAGAACTGAGCTAGAACTCACACTTCGAGAACTTAACATACAATTTCTTCTCTTTCAATATCCCAAGAACTACCATCAACTGCTTCTCATGGTCCTCCCGACTCTTTGAATATATCAAAATGTCATCAATGAAGATAATAAAAAATTAATCCAAATAAGGCTTGAATATTCCTTTTCCTTTCAACAAATTCATGAATGTTGCGGGGGCATTGGTAAGCCCAAATAACATTACCAAGAACTCATAGTGACCATATTGAGTCTGGAATGTCGTCTTGGAATTATCCTCAGCCCTAATCTTCAACTGATAATACTTGGACCTCAAATCAATCTTTAAAAACACAGAAGCACCCTGAAGTTGGTCGAATAAATCATCAATACAAAGGATCAGATACTTGTTTCTGATGGTGAGCTTGTTCAATTGCCTGTAATCAATACAAATATGCATGGTGCCATCTTTGTTCTTCATGAATAATACAGGTGCACCCCAAGGAGACACACTAGGTCTAATGAAACCCTTACTCAATAGATCATGAAGCTGCTCCTTCAAATCTCTCCACTCTTCTTGAGCCATACGATACAAAGGAATAGAAATGGGTGAAGTACCCAGTTCTAGATCAATGCAGAAATTAATATCTCTATCCGGCGGCATACCCAGCAAATCTGACGAAAAGACCTCAGCGAACTCACTAACTACCAGAACTGACTCGAGGGAAGATGTGTACACACTTATATACCAAATATCAGCTAGGTACGCCAAACAACCCTTATCTATCAACTTCCTAGCGTATAGGAAAGAAATGATCTTCTTAGGAGCAGGGCTGGGAGCGTCTCTCTACTCTACCCTCAGAAGATCAAGCATCACTAAAGTAACCGTCTTGACATGAATGTCCAGAATTGGTACGGTGATAACAAATATATCCCCAAGATAATATCAAAATCAACCATTTCTAATATGACCAAGTCTACCCAAGTATCATAACCCATAAAAGTAATCGCATAAAGCCGATAGACTCGATTTACAACCACAGAATCACCAATTGGTGTCAACAAACGAATATGGATATCAAGTATATCACACCACATATCCAAATCAATAGAAAAATAGCTATACACATAGGAGAATGTAGATCCTAGATTAAATAACACTGAAGCAAACCGATGGCAAACTGAGATGATTCTGAGTACCATGCTGGCCAACTCGGCCTAAATAAGCCCTATCTCTACTCACTTGAGATCCACCACGACTAGTTTGATAGGCTCTACAACCTGATTGGGAAACCCCTCTACTAGACTGTCCGCCACCCCTAAATTGCTGTGCTGGGGTCCTGGTATCTGGGATCCACCTGATCTAAGCATGTGACACTCCCTCTTAAAATATCTAACCTCTCCACAACTGTAACTAGTCCTAGCCATTGAGGGTTGCTGAATAGAGATAGAATACTTGAGTGACAACTATAGTCAGAATATCGAGACTAAGTACCTATAGAAGACTGCCCCCCACTATAACTGCTCTGACCTACAGAAGTACCATCTATAATCTGAAGGGCTGCCTGAATCAAGCAACTAGATTGCAAATGCTGGAATCTACCCTGCTGTCTATACCCATAAAAAGTTGACCCACTATACTTTTCATATCGAAGCATCCTCTTGCCGGACTCATGTCTGGGAAACTTGCCCTTAACAAACTCAACCATCCTAGCATGCTCAACTATTGCCTCGAAAGAAGCCCCAAAAACTACCAACTGTAACATAGCTAACTGAAGGGGAATACTCAACCCTCTCACAAAACATCTGACTCTCTCTACTTCTGTAGGTAGCAATGACGTTGGATAGTGTGACAAGGCGTGGAAGCGAGTCTCGTAATCAACAATTGTCAAATCCCTCTGCTCAATCCTCTGAAACCCATCATGCTTACTCAGACGCAAGTTAAGGGGCATATACTTCTCTAGGAAGCTCTGATAAAACTTGACCCAAGACAGTGAAAGTAACCCCGCTGGTTGACAATCAACATAAGCCCTCCACCATTGCTTTGTATCCCCTATAAGTTGAAAAGCAACAAAATAGACCCCGTACGACTCGACGATACCTAAGGTGTGTAACCTCTCATAACAGCTAATAATAAACTCATATCCATCCTCCTCGGGCTGTCCATAGAATACGTGAGGCTTCATATGGAAAAGTGCTCCCATATCTTCCGCTAGTCGTGGGTTATAACAATCACTGCAATCGGCCGAGGACCAAACTTGGGTGCCGAAATCTCATCAATATGGGGTGGCGACATAGTTACAAGTTGAACCCCTAGAGTACAAAAGTCGAGAGTCTGTCCCTCTCCCACTTGGGTATGTGATCGACCCTGAATAGTCGGATGCACGCCCACCTGGGCAAAACCATTAAGCACATTCAATAATCTGACCAAATTGTCTTGTACAATTGGAGTAGCTATAAATCTAGGCTTATCCTGGGCTGGCCCCATCTCCTCATCAAACTGCTTATCTTGAGGCTCAATATATGGTTCGGGGGATACAGACCTAGCACGAGCCTGACTGGCACCCTGTGCTCCACCCTACACTGGTACAACTTCTCAGGATTTACCTCGGCCCCTACAACAACCTCTACCATGACCGTGCACTGTAGGTGTAGGTCTCGGTGCCTCTTCTCTCGCTGCGTAGGCACGAATCCTCACCATCTATGAGGAAATATGAAATAAGGGTCAGATACCAATTTGATTAACCTTAGCACAAAAGGAATGAAGAACGTGAAGTTTTCTAAATGTCCCATAGCCTCTTGAAGATAAGTACGGACATCTCTGCACCAATCCGCAAGACTCTACTAGACATCGCTTTAGTATATAAGGCGATTTAACCTAAAGCTCTGATACCAACTTTGTCATGACTCTTTTAGGAATTGTGGTAGCACATACACCTTTTTCACTGGTAGGCGAACTACTCCCAAATCATTAACATGATATAAGAAAGAAATGCGGAATTAACAACGTACTTAAATAAGTTGTCTGACCATAATAAAAAATGTAAAAAGATAAGTCTGAGAATCAGAAGTACAACCCTAAGAATCTAGTCAACAATACAAGAGATCTAAACTGAGTACTCGTCTGAAATAAAGATAACATAAGATAATTATAGAAATTGTATGAACATCTCTCTTGGAATTAAATTAAAAGACAAGGGAATAGATATGAGCATCAAATGCATGCCGGAAGGTAGTATCCTAACCCTGAATACTGATAATCAACCGACTCGAACTCAAACTCAAGGTCCCGAACTAGTAGAAGGAGATGTATCTACATCCAAAATAAATACAACAAATGTAGTATAAGTACACAACGTACCATCGTAGGCATCATAGACCGACAACAAAGGAAGATACAAAAATAGAGAAAAATATCTAGCTGACACAAAATAATCCTATACTAAGCAGTTCAATATCCCAAATAAGTCACATTGTCCACATAATAGTTCACTGGATCAACAATTCACCTTATTCATATAAAGTTTTAAAATCATGCAAGTTGCCTCAATTTTAGATGAGTTCAATGGAAATATCCCAAGTATCAAACGATCAATAAACAACCCTTCTTTATCCAAGAATTTAACCAACTCATCAATAACCACTCCAGTACTTAATCCATAAACATATAATCAATGAAGTAATGTATGTATGATATGTATGCAATGAATATGTTAGGTAACTCTCATCTCCAATATACATATGTTCAAATTCTATGAATTTCACACCTATGAGGGACCCGCTAAGTCCATATGTCCTCTGGAATTTCTCAACGGAGCCCAGCCATTGGCTGAATAATAACCGTTCCCCCACATATCATTATTATCTCAATGTTTCCAATAGTCTCATAAGTGTTTTTATCTTGTCTGTCTCTTGGACCCACAACATTTTGATATCAGTATCATCAGAACCATGAGTGTATGAATGCAAATGATAATACAAGGCAAGAAATCAGATGTAATGAGATGCAACCAAGTATATAAGAGATAAATATCACATGCTCTCAGGAAATTGATAACAGGTAATCCAAGTACAATCAAGGTATTATATCAAAAGCATGTGAGAGGAATAACCACAACAATAGCAAATACAGAAATGAGCTCACATAATGGCGACAAGCCCAATCAACAGTAGTCGGAATCACCTTAAGGTTGATTCCCCAAATCACCCATCATCACAGTTCAACACCGCTTCTTCAAAATATTCATCACAACCACTTGGGTGGGACCCCCCAAATACACTCAATACCCCTCAACATTTATAACTAATTACTTACTTTATCGGAGTATAATAAGAATAAATCGTAGCCTACCTCAAGGCCAACCAGGCACCATGAACAATCAACCCTCAGCGATAGCCTTGCCCTTCCGGATTGCCTCATAATAGTTGTAGTCTTACATGCATAGATTATACGTTACTATCAACCTATTACACAACACAAGGACTTAGTCCTTCGTACATACCCAAGACCTCCAAACCAATCCCAGGCCCATGGTGTCAAAATCCAAACTTTACTACTCAATTAGCATAAACACATATTAGGTAATCATATTCCTAAGTTAATTATAAATCTAAGCTCAATTGGACCTTTAATTGCACAATTTACGAAAAACCCGAATTTACAAACCCTAGGTTTTCCCCCAAATTGAAAAGGGTTTCCATATTTAAATTAAACACTACAACATGATCATCCAACATAATTTAATACTTATTCACAATATCAATGCACACTAATTCATATTACATCCCCAAATCCAAGGTTCATCCTCTCTTATTCTAACATGGAAACTAGAACTCATTTTCTCCAATTCACAATCTGTACCAAGATTAGAGACCTTAAAATATGAACTAAAATCACAAAGGGTCAAGAGTTTTACCTATAAAGAAGAACTTAGCCTCAATCTTCAAGAATCCCCCCATTAGGCAATTCTAGAACCGAGAATGAGATGTTTTTGAAAAGTGGAATGATTTAGGGAATTTAAGAGACTGCCTGATACAGGATTCTGCTCATGCGGAATTGACTCTGTAGGGTGGTCTCGCTCCAGTAGAAAAAAAACTCGCTGAGACGCAATAACTTGACACCTCGCCTTAGCGCAGTAGCGAGACAATATTCGCAGGGGCGGAAAATTAACAATTCCTCAAAACTCGCGTCTGTGAGCCAACCTCCGTGGGTACGAATATGCAGAAGCGGAAGACCTGTCACTGGTGCGAAAACCAAACACCAGTAGCTATGTGGGTCCTCCAAAACTCCCAACAAACATCCGAAACACTCCCGAGAACCCCCGGACACAAACTAGACATACTCTCCCAAGATAAACAGTGCTACGAACTCGCTCGCGCCCTCAAATTTCTCATATAACCGAGCTAAGACATACTTTTCTGAAGGATCGCCCAAAATAACCAAATATCATAATTTCATAAATAAGGCCACAAAGTACATTTGATTTCCTCGAAAACCAAACTAATGACTTGCCTATGTCATAAAAGACCATTCGGAACTATCGGAAGCAACAGAACCCGAAAACAAACCCATATACTTGAAAATCAACTGGAGTCAATCTAATCAACTCTAAGATTCTAAATTTAGGGTTTTCCTCCGAAACTCATGCAAAGTAACCTCGGGATCCATTCCACCCACCATCGCACATCAAAAACCGCACATAGACTCTACGGAAAGGGTAAAATAGTTAAATAAGGGTCTTAAGGGTCTTTGGCCAGACAGATCATTAAAATATCATCGTGGCTTGGGGTGCGTTATGATGGAAGAAGGGAAGGTCATTGCTTATGCCTCTCGAAAATTGAAACCACATGAGTTGAATTATCCTACTCACGACCTTGAGCTTGCTGCCATAGTGTTTTCTTTGAAAATATGGAGACATTACTTGTACAAAGAAAAGTTTCTTATATTTACGGATCATAAGAGTTTGAAGTACATGGGTACGCAAAAAGAGTTGAACTTGAAATAACGTAGATGGCTTGAGCTCATCAAAGATTATGACTGCACGATTGACTATCACAGGATAAAGCCAATGTTGTTGCAGATGCTTTAAATCGTAAATCCTTCAAAAGTTAATCTTTGAGTCCTTTGCCTTTAATTCTTAAATCAGATGGCTGTCTTGCATTTAATTCCGATGGTTTTGTTATTGTTAGTTTACAAGTTAAGCTAGAAGTTAGATAAGAATCTTATGAAATTGATTAAAGAAGTTTAAAATGGGGAAATGCTTAATTTTATATTGAGGGAGGATATTTTCCTATTTTATCAAAATATATTATGTGTTCCTAAAGATGATAACTTGAGGAAAGAAATTTTGTGTGAAGCACATACTTCACCATATGCAATACATCCTGGAGGCACTAAAATATATCAAACCATCAAAGAACACTACTGGTGAAATGGTATGAAGAAAGACATTGCAAAGTTCATTTCTAAATGCTTGGTTTGTCAACAAATAAAGGCTGAGCATCAAGTCCCAACTGGTTTGCTACAACCATTATGGATATCAGAGTGGAAATATGAGAGAATAAATATGGACTTTATTTCTAGACTTTCACACACTCAAAGAAATCATGATGCAATTTGGGTTATATCTGATAGGTTAACCAAGAGTGCTCATTTCTTGGCAATCAGAATGGACTATTCACATGAACATTTAGCACAATTGTACATCAATTAGATTGTAAGATTGCATAGGATTCCTATTTCTATTGTATCTAATGAGACCCGAGGTTTACATCAAGATTTAGGACTAGCTTACAAGAAGCTTTGGGTACCAGGTTGAACTTTAGTACTTATTTTCATGCTCAGACAAACACACAATCTGAGAGGGTAATATAAATCATGAAAGATATGCTTCGAGACTGCATTATTGAGTTTGAGGGTAGTTGGGACAAACACTTTGCTCTGATTGAACTTGCTTATAATAATAGATACCAATCAAGTATAGGCATACCTCCTTATGAAACTTTATATGGGAGAAATTGTAGAACTCCTCTCTGTTGGAATGAAGTTGGTGAAAGAAAATTTATTGGTCCTGAGATTGTGCAACAAAGTGAAGATAAGGTAAAAATCATCAAAGATCGTTTGAAAATTGCTTCAGATAGACAAAAGACTTATGTTGATCTTAATAGGCATGAAATTGAGCATCAAGTAGGGGATAAGGTATTTTTAAAAGCTTCTCCATGAAATAAGATTATGAGATTTGGCCAAAAAGGAAAACTTAGTCCTCAACTTATTAGACCTTATGAAATGTTTGAGAGAGTTGACCCAGTTGCATATAAACTAGTTCTTCCAACTGAGTTAGACAAGATCCATAACGTCTTCCATATTTCTATTCTTAGAAGATATCGCCCGGATCTATTTCATGTTCTTCCTATTGAATTTCTTGAGGTTAATCCTGACTTAATATATGAAGAGGAACCTATTCAAATCTTAGCGTGTGAAATAAATGATCCTAGAAACAAGAACGTCCTTTAGAGAAATCATTCTATCAAAGAAGCTACCTGGGAGCGAGAAGAGGATATGCGAGTTTGATATCCATCATTGTTTCGCGACTAGTATAAGGTAAATTTCGAAATGAAATTTTTTGAAGGGGTAGAGAGTTGTAACACCCCAAAACTTTTGGACTAATATTTATATTTTCAATTGACCATATATTTTTAGTAAAAATATATTTTACTTCGTACTTCCTAAACTTGAATTTGATGATATTTGAAAATTGCTTATTTTATATTGTGGTTATATTTATAAGGAGGTGTCATGGTTGTGTTATTTAGAACACCCTTATTATCATTTTTGTTAACTTAGTATGAAATAGAATAGAAAATAAGTCTTTTGGGCCAGCCCACCTTTTCATATTTATCCAAGTGTTATATATTATTTTTGTGACTCACATTTTCCACAAGCACCTCTCATTTCATTGCTTCATGACAAAGAAAAACCCAATCCTCTCTCCTTATCTTTAGAAATATTACACTAAAACCTTTAGGTTCTTGAACTAAATCAACCATCAAGAATTGTTTTTGCCAAACCACAAGATACTCCTCTCTTTTATGGTAAGTTACTAAACCCGTTTTTACACTGGAAAGCTGTTAGTATTTTTATCATATATCCTTGTGTAAAACTCAATTTTAAGTGAGCTAATATGTTCTGGAAATATAACATATAGATGTACAACTTTGAAGCCTATGACAAAACCTAGTTTGGCTTGTATTTTTCCATAAAGGGGTAATGAAGTACATGGCAGGTGCTGCCCAAATTTCTGTTTTACAAACTCTACATGTACTACTTTTAGTATTTTGAGCATAACTTTGTACAAAACTGATATGGGGTGATTTAAACTTCTATAAAACTCCAAGACATATATCTATAAGTTTCATGAGATCACAAAGTCTTGTTTTGCCTTTTACCTCTTCAAAACTAAACCACAACACAAGTACTATCTTGAATTTATGTTTTGACAATTTAGGGTGATTTTCACCGATATCATGTTTATTTTAATATGCTGAAATTACTGAACTTAAATAGATATTTGATTATTGATTTAAGGTATATATACCCTTGTACAAGCTAAGGTAAGTGTTTGAGGAAGTGGACAAATTTGGTTGGTCTATGGCGTAGACGATTCAAACGTCCTTAAATTGTGGTAGAACTAGTCGTATTGTAAACCACCAAGATTTGTGTATAATCTTCAACTCGAAAACTCTTTACTTGATGGAATATATTTAAGTATCTTGAGTTGTTTCTTTCCTCTTAACTTCATTACTTTTATTGGTATTATCTCAAGTATTATAAGATATTCGCTAAATCGCCCACTTGTACGGATTTCTTGATCATTTAGCATTCTTGTTGGAACTTTATCCTTCTTGTATCAGTGACTTTGTTGCTCATCTCGGTATGCCTCTTGATTCAGATCTTTTGCCAGCTTAAATTTGGATTTGTGGTTCATCTTAATTATGGAACTTGTCTATGCTAAGTCCGAACTAAAAAGTCATTTTAATATGGTTCTTGATTCTCTTAATTATTGGTTTTTGACCCTACTTGATATTTGGGGCTTCGGTCCATCTTGATATTTGATTATTCTTACTGTGATGGCATGTCGTACATATTGAGCGAAATTTGATATTTGGCAAACTTTCTTGAATTGATTTTATAAGCTTTCTTGACACTTGAGCTTTAAATATTCATATTGATATTTAGAAATACTTGTAGGTATGACTTCGAATGAAATGTAGGATCTAATGGCTCGAAGACTGAAGTTTATATGCCACTAAGCTTTATGCTTAGCGATAGTTGTTTTCTATCATAGGTAATGTGTGAAAAGAGATTTGAAGATGGTCATTTGGAGTAGGCTTTTTGGGAGCTTTTGTGGAGATCATTTGGAGTAGGCTTGCTTTTGTGGAGATCACAATTGCATATGCATCTAGATTTTATATAGTTTTGAGACTTGTACTTGATCTATATGTCACACTTATGTATGTAATTTTTGAAGCTTGTTGAATCTCAAGACCACAAGCTTGTAACTTGAATTTGGTAACTTATTTTGCTGTTTAGGGTTTGTTAATAACCCAAGTCTTGTAATATGCTAAATTTACTTTTTGTCTTGTAAATATGTATAAAGGAGGAGACTAGTTTTCCTTTTTATACTCGCAAGTTTGAAATTCATGTACAATACGAATCAACCGTGATGTTGAATAGAAAATATAATTTCAGTAGGAAGTTACTTCAATGTGTTGATTATTCAAGAAGGATGGTATCACATTAAATTGATACTTTGATAATGTATTTCATTTAAAGGAATTTACAAAGTGTATTTATGAAAAAAAATGTTGCACTTTTAATCCTTCCTCGCATGGGCCTACTTTCGCTACTAAATTATTATGAATATATTTTTAAATTAATCTCTTCTGAACATTGTAAGTATTAAATTAGCTTTTGTCTCATAAGTGTCATCCTCCCACGGGGTTGCTACATTCCATGGAAAATGTAGTAGGAAAATTGTTAGTAATCGATAAGGCTACAAATAATCAAACAAGATCTAGTCATACTAGGATTAAAGTGGAAGTTGACCTATTGAAGGACAGTAACAAAAATGTTGTATTTTCTGGTACATCCTTATGGATTGGATTAGTCTTTCTACTATCTAAAATGATCCAAATTAATTGTTTGGATGAAGAGACGGGAGAAGTGAAATCAAAGTGGAAAAAAAATTCAATATGACTATTTATCAAAATATTGCACACATTGCAAGTTACAAGGTCATGGCATGCATGGTTGCTGAGTATTATATCCCGAGCATAGGCCAAAAAAGGAGGAACAGAAGGAAGAAAGAAAATATGATTAAAAAGGGAAAGCAAAGATTGAAGATAAAATCCAAATGGTAAACAACCTACCAGACCGAGATCCCAAGTCCCAAAAATGAAGAAAGAAATGTCTTAGTCAAAATGGGAATTAAATCTCTTATTATGTCCAGCAATCCTCGCAGATGCGACAAAACCATCGCATCTGCGCCCAAGCCTCACAAGTGCGAGGTCCACTTAAACATGGCCACTTTTCAAGTGTGTGACTATATGCGTAGGTGCGCACTTGCAAGTGCGACACACCAGAATCCAGAAACCTCAAAACAAGATCCAAACTTCGATTCAACCCCTGAAACTCATCCGAGATCTCCTGGACACAAACCAAATATGAAAACCAATCCTAAAACATGCAATGAACTTTTTCGCGCAGTCAAATTAATCATTCAAGGTCATATTGACACACTGTTTGACCATGGCCAACTCCATTTCACTTTAAAGACTAGAATTCCAACAAGAATCTAAAATACCCCAGAGTCCCTCGAAAACCGACCCAATAATTTGACAAAGTCTTAAAGAATATTTCGGACCTAATGAAATCAAAGAAACTTTGAAAAAGACTCATTTACCCTCAATGTTGACTTTAATCAATCAAAAATCATCTTTTTAATATAACAACTTTGTAAAATCCACATTCTTATCCAAATCTCACCCAGATCACTCGGGAGTTGCCCAAACCATCCATCTAAGTCAATATCACATTCCGGATCCAACAAAACCATTGGAATTTGATTTCGAGTGCGTCTTCCCAAAAGTCAACTTAGATTTTCTTTCGTTAATCACACCCGATTGCCTAGGGAACCATGTCACTCATCCTTGCAAGTCAGATACATCAAAAAAATCTAGGGAGAGGGTCATTTATGGAAAACCAAGAAAAATATCTAAAACGACCTAACTGGTCGTTACAGTTAATATGCAACATGGACTTATGATAGCCCAATGCTTGGAGGAGATGTCTAGTGTGCTTTCAACTTGCAGATACAACCAACTTAAAAATATAGGTATAACTGATCACTTTCGTGGACTTGGTCATTTAACTTAACTCTGCATCTATTTTCACCTGATCAATTCGGGTTAGAGTTTTCATTTGATCCTGGCTCTAGTTAACTTACTATCAGAGTCGTTTCTATACTTTTAAGCGCCCGGTGCGAGAAACAAAAAAATGCCCTTTTTTATTGACATGAAAAATTAAAATTAACTAATTAATCAATATTAAAAAAAAGTATTGATCAAAACATCAAATAAATGTATAGTAAACACTATTTGCGACTTGGGCCGACTGGTTGGAACTTGAGGCCAAATCTGATTTTGTGTTTAAAAAAAAAAGCATTTCGCTGCTCATTGGATTCGGAGCCCTCAACCGCTAGGCTACGGCTCTCACTGATAAGATTGGAGGCATTCTTAATACATATCTTAATATTTGAAACCAATAAAAAAAAAAATCTGGGGCGCAGGCCCCGCCGGCCGGGGGCCCTGTGCAGCGGCACCGCCTCAACTGCCTCAGGGACGGCTCTGCTTACTATGTTCCATAGAATTAAGAGAAACTTTGTGTTATGTGCTGCTTCGGGCGACATAGATCATGATAAGTTCATTATGTCAACCTTGCAAAATTCTTGCAATTGGGTTAATATTGGGCAGAGTAAAATCTTACTGGTTTCTTATTGGCTAAATCAAGAGAGCTTGGTTGGGAGGGGAAAATGCAGAGGGTGCTAGAGGCATTTGTTGTACGATATTTGAAGCAGTTAACACAGATGATGTGCTCTTTGATGTTCGGCCAAAATGCTATATATTGAGTCATTATTTACCACACATTTTAGTACTTTTAATCATCTTTTGAGTATTAATTATTGAGTTGTACTTAATATTATTTTTTATGTGTGAAGAATGTGTGTGGGATGAAAATGATCTGAAAAGGAATAATTTGGTGCAAGTCTAGTGAAGATTGAAGGATGGTCGGGCTCGCCTATGGTCCTTGAAAAGCGAGAGTTTAGACGAGCCAATAAATAAAAGAAATTTCAGATCTGGCCGGGCTCTGTGATTGTTGCGAAGTGAGAGTTTAGATGAGCCAAGAAACAAATTTTTTTTTAGAGATGACAGGGCTCGCCTGTAATCCTCTTGAAGCGAGAGTTCAGACGAGCTAAGAAATGTTTTTCCAATGAGTTATGATTAGTTTATCTTATTCCCTACACATTCTAAGTCATATAAATACATTCTAATATATATTATTTTGGAGGATTCAATCTAAGGAGAGCAAGGAGCCGCCGTGGAACAAGGAGAAAGATTCGGCAATAAGTTTTTCCTTCTTCTTTCTATTTTCTATTGTTGGTTATGAAATTTAGTATCGTGTTTTCACATACTTTTATGAGTAGCTAATTCTCTATCTAGGGGTTTTGATAGAATCTTTTGTAGGATGAATTCTTCATATGTTTTGTATATAATTGAGCCGTTGGATTTTTCTACTTATTCAACTAGGTGCTTATTTCAGTTAATTGAATGGCCATCAATTGACAGTGTCTATTTATTATGTGTTGCTTGACAGAGAATGCATATTTAGGTAGTTGTTGAACATCGTCACTCCTATCTTATATGAAAAATCAGTATTGCAGGTTTAAAAGCTGGATTAGAGATAATGAAGCTTTGACGTGGTCATAGTGAGCGGTGAGATATTGCTAGCTAGAGTAGTTCGAGAGAATACATCTAGTAAATTATTGTGACTTCTCGAGAGAGAATTGCGATAAGTTAAGTGCTCATGATCCGTGGAGAATAAATCAGCGAAATTATAAATAACGTAGCGAGAAGGATTTCGATAATTGGGAAATCACTACTCTAGGCCTCCTTATTCTTGTTTCCAACTTCTTCCTCTTTAGTTGATAATTTTTACTACTTTATTATTTTTAGTTGAGTAGTTTAAATAGAAATCTTAATCATTATAGTTTAGAATATTGATCGAACTTATTTTCTTAGCAATACTGAACAGTTATAGCTAGTGTTAGTTTTCGGTGAGATTCGACTCCAGACGTTTAGATCGGATAGTATATTTGTAGTGACCGCTTATATTTTTTAGGACAAGTTTTGGGAGTGACCACTCTTGTTTGCTATGTTTGGTGTAATTTTGGTCCTGGTCCTTATCTTGATTATGATCTTTCTGCTATGTTGCCTGGTCCTTGAGTGGATTCCATTATGTTGTTTTTTATAACGTGAAGAAAGAGGATATTTGGAGAATATGTTTCAATTGATTCTTTGATAAGGAAGATTTTGGAACATCCGTTGGAATTGATTGTCCTGCAATGGATGATGCGAGAGTAATGGTCAAAGCGAATGGTACTGTTGTTGCTGGAGTCAACATGGTGATCGCAACCTCATGTGTGAAAGTTCCTATTAAATACAATGGACAAGAGCTTGACATCGACTTAGCCCAGAAGGTGTTCGAATTAATGTCAGGCAGGACAATCTTTGCAAAATTTTGTGGTCCTAATAGAACTATTGCCTTTATTTTAAAAAATTGCACTTGGTTTAATACTAGCCAGTTAGGAGTCAAGGTAGACCCTTGTAGAACATGGTTTAACCGACAAAGAACTAAGGAACTAAAGCGAAACCAACCTTCAATCAATCTGTCGATTGTTGCAAACTTAGTGGATCTAATGTAAAGGAATATATTTCCTTAATTGTATTCATCAATGATGTACAATATATATAGTAGTACAAGAATATTTAAACTAGGTAACTAATCAACCTAATTACAATAGGAAATATAATTCTACCTAAAATAGGAGACATAATTACAATAGGAATATAATTATACCTAAAATAAGAGATATACAATTAATGAAAGAATATTCGGGAAATATTCTATTACACCCCCGCAGTCGAAGCGGGAGGTTCACAAACACTGAGACTGGCTCGAAAATCATCAAATAGTATGCGCGAAAGTCCTTTGGTGAAGATGTCGGCAATCTGATATCTGGAAGGAACATGAAGGACACGAACTTGATCACGAGCCACTTTTTCGCAAATGAAATTAATGTCCATCTCAATGTGTTTAGTGCGCTGATGTTGGACGTGATTACCAGAAAGATATATCGCACTAATATTATCGCAGTAGACCAGTGTTGCCTTTTCAATCGGACAGTGAAGCAAAAGTAGAAGGTTACAGATCTAACAAGACTCAGAGACGACGTTAGCGATACCTCTGTACTCTGCTTTGGCACTGGATTGGGATAGTATAGGTTGCCTTTTGGAAGACCAAGACAATAGGTTATCTCCGAGGAAAATGCAGTAACCAGACGTGGAGCGTCGGGTGCCAGGACATCCACCCCAGTGAGCGAGGACCTGTATAGATGTAATCCGAAGTGAAGTGTACCTTGGACGTATCGTAAAATATATTTGAGAGCATGCATATGTGTTTCCGTTGGATTGTGCATGTGTAGGCAGATTTGTTGCACGACATAGGATATGTCAGGTCTCATGAATGTGAGGTAATGCAAGGCCCTATCCAGGCTACGATAGTGAGTCGAGTTTGAATATGGGAGGCCAGAATCAGCGCTGAGCTTGGAATTGGTGTCTACTGGCTGATGGAAGGGGTGTGTGCCGTGCGACTGTTGAGAAGAGAAAAAAGG
Source organism: Anisodus acutangulus (assembly GCA_029783415.1). Classification (NCBI taxonomy): domain Eukaryota; kingdom Viridiplantae; phylum Streptophyta; class Magnoliopsida; order Solanales; family Solanaceae; genus Anisodus; species Anisodus acutangulus. Next base: position 20,051,020 of record CM056507.1, on the reverse strand, counting down.
GCAGGGGTGGCGGGACCGGCTGGCCAATGCTTAGTTTGTCGAGAGGTGGTTGTGGAATTACCCTGAGGCGAGCTATTTCGGGCCACCGTCGGCAGAATCGAGTGGGCAGTGTGTCTCAGACTGTTCGAGGTGGGGGTGGGGGTGGGTGTCGGGGTCTGGGATGACATACTACATAAATGATGAATTAGAAGAGGGTCCAAGCCATCATCTAGGAAGTCGTAGGAATGTCAAGGTGGCGAGTTTAAGGAGGTAAAGGGGAAATGAGACTCATCAAATAGGACATGACGTAAAATAATAATTTTATGGCTTGGCAAGTCATATAACGAGTAACCACGATTATTGGCGGGGTAACCCAGAAACACACACGGGGAAGACCGGGTTGGAGTTTGTGAGTGGTCGGATGGAGAGGATAACAGAGACATTCAAAGATACACAAGTGTTGGTAGGTGGGGTTCCTATAAAACAGAACTTGAGTGGGCTACTGTTGAGCTAGAGACTTTATTGAGATTATGTTTAGGAGATATGTGGACATGGAGAGTGCGTAATGCCGGAATTGAGGGGGGGAATTGAGGCCTGAGCAAGTAGGGCACGAATTAGGTTGTTATGGTTTGGATTTTCCGTTCGACCTTACCATTTTGGGAAGAGGTTTAAGTGCAGGAAAAATGAAAGGTAAGACCGTTATTGGAGCAAAACTGTTTGAATTGATTATTATTGAATTCTCTTCCATTGTCACATTGAAAACATTTAATGCTCTTTTCAAATTGTGTTATTACGAGAGCACTAGATGAGGAAAAAATGGGGTAGACCTTAGATTTATTGCCAATTGGAAAAGTCCATAGAAAGTTGGAATAATCGTCCAAAAACAACACATAATATCGATGTCCATCCGTACTTAAAAAAGAAAATGTCCACAAATCACTATGTATGATATCGAAAGATAGTAAAGTACACTTTGTGGATGCAGAAAATGGTAATTTAACATGTTTCCCAAAAACACAGAATTCACATATAGGAGTCTTAGAAATACGATTGCAATTAATAATTTTTTATCCTAAGGGAGCATAAAACAGAATCTTCCGGATGTCCTAATCTAAAGTGCCATAAGGAAGATGAAAGAGCAGCAAAGGTTAATGGAACTGAGGCGGGATTGATGACATCGTTTGAAATATGGTAGCGATCTTCGATGTTGTCACATCTCATTATTCGTTTCCTGTCATAAAATCCTTCACAGAAAAACCAAAAGGATCAAAGTCAAGGGAAACATTATTCTCAGTTGTGAAACGTCGTACAAAAATTATATTCTTAATGAGTTTAGGGGCATGCAGGACATTCTTTAAGATTAGTGGTGGATGTGGTGGGGATAAGGATGAATGTCAGAAACCACGAATGGGAATGTCTTGTCCACTACTTACAATAATATTTTGATTTAAATTACTCAAATTGGAATAAGACGAGAGAGTACATTGTGATGATGTCATGTGATATGTGGCATCTGTTTCCATATACCAATTTTTGTCTGGAGCGTTGAGTGACATTGTGTTCATAAGTTGAGGGGGGGCTGTGCTATTTAGGCATGTTGGGGATGTGAGCCAAGTATGCCAGGGTGGGCCTGTCGGTTCGGAGGTGGAGTCCACGAGGATGTAATATACAGGATATCCTATGACGGTAGGGCCCATGGTGGGTAGGCAGCCCACAACGGAGGCTGCTGCCACTGCCGCTGCTGGTTGTTTCCTGCCTGCGGGGAATGCCCCTTCCCACCTCCATTTTTGTCGGAATTCCGTCCACCGCGGCCCTTGCCAGACTTCCTGCTCTAGTAGTTATTGTGGGTGGATGTGGGCTATTGCGTATCCTTGGGTTGGCAGTTCTGGTTGTTGGAGTTAAAGGTACTGCCGTCGGCGGAGGCCCCGATGGTGGTGGTGAGGGTGACGTCGGCAATGCTGGCCTGAGTGGTACTGCGCTTGATTTTCTGGGTTTCCTCAAGAATATGCTTCGAACGGGCCTAATATAATGGAGGTAACGACGTGCATTGCTGAAGAATGGTGGCAACACCGTCATAGAATTTGTTCAAGCCTGCAATAAGTTGCATGACCAATCGTTAATTAGTGACTGGTGCGCCAACATTGAAGAGTTGGTCGGGAATCATCTTAAGTTCTTGACCATATGCAGATACGTTTGGAAAATCATACTGATTAACGTCCTTGAACTGATTTTCAAGGTATAATGCTCATTGAGTTTTGTTGTTGTGGAAAATACTTTCCAAACATTCCCACGTTTGGCGGGCAGTGACATCTGTCTCAATGATGTTGTGCAATAGATTTTTAGAGATTGTGTCGTATATCCACTGGAGGACGACTGCTTCCAAATGAGACTAGAGTGCATCATGAAAAGTCAAAGCTGTGGGTAGGTCTGTGGACTCCGGTGTAGGAGGGATGATGTGGTCGATAACTTCGTAAATACGACAATGGATCTTAAAAAGCTCTGCCCACAAGGATAAGGATGAAGTTTTTGATGTTGTTTATTGTAAGTGCAGGATGGAATTTGGTTTTGTCCGCCATGAAAGATGAAATTTAGGAGGAGAAGGGAGAGAGAATGTCTAGAAAAAAAAGCCTAGGGTTCTGTGGGGGTGGCGGTCGAGAGCTATGGTCGGCAGCGATTGATGTATTTTTAGACTACTGATACCATAAAGGAATATGTCCCCTTCATTGTATTCATCAATAATGTACAATATATATAGTAGTACAAGAATACTTAAACTAGGTAACTAGTCAAACTAATTACAATAAGAAATATAATTCTACTTAAAATAGGAGATATAATTACAACAGAAATACAATTCTACCTAAAATAAGATATATATACAATTATGAAAGAATATTTGGAAAATATTCTATTAGTTGAACCTTCTGCTGAAGGAGAAAACCAAATGTGTTTATCATGTGAAAGATCAATTGATTGGAGTGAAGGAATTTTCAAATAATGGCAGTAATAAACCCATTGCTAATTCCTTGGTTTCTAATTTTCAAATGAAAAAATAATGAAATGATTGTAGTATTTGGTCCCGGGGGAGATACTTCTTGAAGTACCAATTCATAAAGAAAATGATGGTGTCCTTGAGGCAATCTTGCAAACCCTTGAATCACATGCTGTGAGAAGTCTATCCTGGATCAACTTGACCTTGTCCAAGAATTACGCAACATATCAGTACCCCCACGGCCTAACCTCAAACGCATCAAACCACTAACAGCAGAATGACACCTCATACCATACAATGCCTCAAGCAGTATCATATCAATCATAAAATGATAACTGTTGTTGTAAGCAAACTCAGCCAGAGGTAAAAATTGATCTCAATAACCACCAAAATCAATCACACAGGCCTGCAATATATCCTTAAGGACCTGAATAGTCCACTTGGACTGACCTCTGTTTGAGGGTGAAATGTTATGCTAAGCTCCACTCGAGTACCTAACCCCTTCTATATAGATCTCTAGAAGTGGGATGTAAACTGCGTGCCCTGATCTGAAATGATAGAAATGGGCACTCCATGTAACCGAACTATCTCACGAATGTAGATTCTAGCCAACTTCTCTGAATTATAAGTAGTCTAAATCGGTACAAAGTGAGCCGACTTCGTCAATCGATCCACAATCACCCAAATGGCATCAAACTTTCCCAAAGTCCATGGTAACCATACCACAAAGTCCATAGCAATCCGCTCTAATTTTCACTCAGGTATAGGTATCTTTTGAGTAAGTTCACCAGGATTTTGATGCTCATACTTCACTTGTTGACAATTCAAATACCGGGACACAAACTCCATGATGTCTCTCTTCATACTAAACCACCAATAATGCTGCTTCAAATCCTAATACATATTTATAGCCCCAAGATGAATGGAATACCTCAAACTATGAGCTTCCTCCAATATCAACTTGATAATATCCTTATCATGGGAACACATATGCGACCCTCGATACGCAACACACCATCATCATCAAGAATTACCTCTTTGGCCTTTCCTTTCAATTCCTTGTCTTGAATCTTGCATAACTCAGTATCATCAAACTGTCGAGCCTTAATCTGCTCCAATAAGGAACACCGTGCCTCAAATCAAGAGAAAACCTTGCCATGCTCAGAAATATCAAGTCTTACCAACATGTTTGACAAAGACTACACCAACAGAGCCAAAGGTCCCTCCCCAACCTTAAACATGCTAGGATACTTATACTTACAACCATTTGACTCAAGGCATTTGCCACTACATTGGCCTTGCTCGGATGATAGAGAATAGACATTTCATAATCCTTAATCTTCTCTAACCACCTTCCCTACCTCAAATTAAGATCTCTATGATTGAAAATATGTTGAAGGCTCTTATGATCCGTGTACACTTCATAATTGAAACCATAGGGGTAGTGTCTCCAAATCTTTAAAGCAAACACTACTGCCGCCAAATTCAAATCATGAGTGGGGTAATTCTTCTCATGAACCTTCAATTGCCTCAAACCATAAGCTACAACTTTCCCCTTTTGCATCAGAACACAACCAAGGCCAATATGCAAAGCATCACAATACACAGTAAAGCCCTCTCCCTTCACGAGAAGAGTCAAGATCGAAGCTGTAGTCCAAAAAGTCTTTAGCTTTTTGAAGCTCAGCTCATATTCATCCGGCCACTATATGGCTACATTCTTCTGAGTCAATCTATTCATAGCAGATGTAATGGATGAAAACCCTTCACAAAATGTCGGTAATAACTAGTAAGGCCAACAAAACCACGAATCTCGGTAATTGAAGTAGGCCTAACTCAATCACTAACCGCCTCAATCTTCTTGGGATCCACCATAATACCATTCTTAGTCACCACATGGCCCAAGAATTCCACATAACTAAGTCAAAACTTACACTTCAAAAACTTGGCATAAAACTTCTTTTCTTTCAGAATTCCAAGCACGATCCTCAAATGTCGCTCATGCTCTGCCTCACTCCGAAAGTAAATCAATATATCATCGATGAAGACAATCACAAAGAGAGCCAAGTACGGTCTAAAGACACCGCTCATAAAATACATAAAAGCTTCTCAACTAAATAGCCAAATAAGCCAAACAACCATTCTCAACCAGTCTTTTAGCCTTCAGGTAAGATATTACATTATTTGTCGCATAGCTAACAACACTCTTCTACCCTAACCTAGTAATCCCCGGCATGGCTAGCCTAACTATATTGGCATGACAATTTAAGATTGCATGATAAGGAGACAACCAATTCATGCCTAAGATAAGGTCAAAATATATCATGTCTAAAATCATGAAGTCCGCCCAAGTGCTATACCCCATAAAAGTCACAACACAAGATTGGTACACCCGATCCACACCACCACTACAGAATCCCCAATAAGAGAAGAAATGATATTAAGGAAATCAAGTGACTCACATACCATACCTAATCTTGAAGCAAAATAAGTAGACAAATAAGAGTATGTATAGTCTGGATCGAATAATGTTATAGTTGGCCGACGATAGACTGAAATAGTACCTGTGATGACAACATCAAAAGCCTCGTCCTCTAGTCTACTCGAGAATGCATAACATTGAGCACGGATAAGCTCAGCCTGAGAACATCTCCGACCACCACCACAACCTGAATGAGAACCACCGCTACCGGACTGAGAACTACCTCTGCCACTGTCTCTAGCGGCTGAACTGGTGCCCTAGATCTTGAACCCCGAGAACCCAAGTACTGACCACTCTGTCTGAGCTTGGGGCAGTCCTTCACAAAATGTCCCAGCTCTCTACACTCATAGCATGTACGAGAAGACATCGGTGGCAAGTGCGAACTAGAATAACCATAATGACCACCTCGACCTCTAGGTTAAGAATAAGAACCCCAGGAACTTCGACTCAAGTTGTAGCCACCACAGAAGAACCACTAGCCAAAGTTTGGATCGCTGCCTGAACTGGCCTGTTGAACTGAGGGCGATAACCCTTACACTAATAACCTCTACCTACAGATGAGATACCTCCAAAAATTGTCTAAAATGTGGGGCTTCTTGCTCTATCTGTCTCTAAACTCTTGATGCATGATAGTCTCACACTCTTGGAAACATCCACCCTTGATTTAAAGGTACCTCCTGATGCTGACACATGCATCGCTACAACCTCAAGATAATAGGACAGACCTTGTATAAACTTGTGAATCCTCTATGTCTCATCTGGCGAGATAGACAAGGCATGGCGAGACAAAGAATGGAACCTTATATCATACTCAGTCACCGACATACCATTTTTCTCCAATCTGCCAAACTACTCTCATCTCTCCTCCCTCAAGCTACACATAACCCACTTCCCTAGAAACACTCGAGAGAACTTAACCCAAGTAAGTGGAGGTGACCCAACTGGCCTAGTCATAATAAATACCCTCCACCACTATTTGGCAGGGTCAACCATCAGTATCACTACAAAATGAAATCTATTGGACTCAACCAACCCAGATTATGCAACCTCTTATGGAATCTCACTAGGAACTGATAAGCATCATCATCAGGATGTCCATCATACTGTTATGGCTTAATCTTCTCAAACTTATCCCACATCTTCTTCTCTTCAACTATCATAGTAGGCTAAATAACTAGATGAATAACAATACTCTGAGCTCGATGACCCAAAAACTGAGGAACCACAACAGCAGCTGGCTATGACCTTGGGGTCATATACCCTATTACTATATGATCAGGAGTATATCCCCTAACTCTAGTCTCTGAACCATATGGAGAGAACGACATAACTCCTAACTGTGTCCAACCCTAAAAAATGCTCAGAATGTGTGCCAAGATATCCTGAAGAAGAGGAGTAGCAATCAATCCATCAGGTGCCTAGGCGGGTCCAATCTCTTCCGTCGGCACTGACTCCTCTTTCGGAACCTCCTCTGGATCCATACTCAAGTTTCGAACATGGTCCTGAGCAGCAGTTGGTGCTCGGCCTCTAACTGACATAGCATCACAGACTCTAGGCCTGCCGCGATCTCTAACTCATCCCATACCACTCTCTCGAATAATAGTATAAGCAACGGGTACGGACATAGATGCTTGCTCTTGATATCCTACTGCAACTGAATGTGTCCTCACCATCAGTGAGAGAATGAAACAACGAAACTTTTTAAACCCATTAGAATCAAGAACGCATGATAAGTAGTTAAAGTTGAAGTCTTCCTAAATGTCACATAGCCTCTCGAAGATAAGTACAGACATCTCGATACCGATCAGCAAGACTCTAGACATTATTTTTGTACTTGTGAGACCGACCCGATGAACCTAACACTCTGATACCAATTTGTCACGACCCAATTTACCGAGTTGTTATGGAACTAAATGCGGAATTAAGTAAGCAACTCAAATAAAGTTCTTATAAAAGTACTAAATATAAATATCATGAAAATATAACCATCTCCAAGTCTGGCATCACTAGTACAAGAACTATCTAAGATTAATACATAAGTTGGGTGAAACACCCGAATGTAATCTAAAATGAAATGACTAAAAAGTAAATAAGAAGGAGAATCTAGGGCTAAGGATCGTCTAGTAGCTCACCCGTAATCCTTCAAGCAATTTCTCAACGAGCTAGGTAGCCACGAGTCCTGTTAGTGTTGGGAACTGAAGCTGCTCACAAAAAGGATGCATCAAGTGTAGCATGAGTACGGGGAACAACGTGTACTCAGCAACATCGTCGACCGACCCTATCGTAAATGGAGACGAGGGCTGGTATACCGAGTACTACCACTACACTAACTGCCAAATAATCCAACATAATAACCACATTTACAGATATATTCATGTAAGGAGTATAAACATAGGTTATAGCATCTAGTCCCTCAACAATCAAGTATTCACATAATCAAGTCAAATGATGGAAATCAACAGTTTAAGCACCAATCAAGAACATAATAGAATGGTGAATGAATCGTGACCCATGGGGGACTAGCGAGATCCATATAACACTCAGGCTCATACACAATATATAAGTATAATCACATAGCAGGCTCACATAGTGCCTATTTCTAATCACACAACTCTTATACTTGTCTATTGCCACACATGTTCATGAAATATGAAGCATAAATATGATATGCACAATAACAAGAAGCAAATATATGCAATACAGGTTCTAACTCAATCATTTGTACAATAAAGACTCGATCGTTAACTTTTTTTTCACTTTTAAACATGTATCAAGGGATGTTTGGGGGACACAACCATATAACACACAGATAAATAATAATATCGAGGAAAGTACGAGCTTCATACCCCAATAACGGATCCAAAGAATCATACTGTACAATAAGCTAGTGCCCAAATCATGACATGCACTAAGTAATTTAAAGCACAATTTTCCAATAATATGTCACTGGTACCCAATACGAGTGCTCGTCACCTCACAAGTATCGAGACCTTCTTATTAACCCCACTACCCCTTCTTAATTAGTTCTTTTAGACCAACCATGACGTCTAAGATAAGGTGCAAGATCTCAACTTGCTAGGATAGGAGTCTGACGGTCACAATAATGTCTTTCCCTTCCGTAGAGCTTCTGTAGGATCTCTCTCTGTTCAAATACAGTATCTATAAAAGAATATGAGACTAACATACTCATATTAATATACAAAGCTTCCGGACCCAAAAGTTCACCCAAAATCAGATTTCGAACCTCAAAGGGCAAATTGAAATTTTAGTCTGAAATTAGTTTACCCATCATCTATGGAGTCTATAAACTAAAAATCAACTAAATTCAAACTTAACTGCATGATTAATTAGAGAAAAACCTCTTTTCCATCTTCAGGGTTCATAGACCCAAATTCTCAACTTAAATCATGATTTCTATCATATAAATCGTACTAAATGATGATATAATCTCAAAAGAAGGGTTAGAATCTTACCCAAATGATGTATCTTGCAAAAGCCCTCCAAAATCACCATAGCCGACCTCTCAAGTCCAGAATATGAGAATGGAATGTTTAGATAGATTTGGGAACTTTTAAATCGCTAGAATAGTACTTCCTTCACTATCACGACAAGTCATCGCGAATGCAGGAGCTGACCCCACCCACCCATCGCGAACACGATGAGTTAGTCCAACCTAAGCCATTCCCCCTCTACTATATGCGAATGCGATCCTAGTCTCATGATCGTGACTCGTCTGGTCCCCCTCCTCTGTGGACGTGAGACCTTCTTCGGGAACGCGAAGAAGGAAACCAGACACATGAACACCAGAAAATTTGGTTTCTCTTAAACTTCCGTCAACCATCCGAAACACATTCGGGACTCCCCGGACACAAAACAAATATGCAAACTACTTCTACAATATGTAACGAATCTGCTCGCCACACAGGATCATTATACAAGGTCATCTTGATCAAATGTTTGACCAAAACCCCTACTAAAACTCTTAAGAGTAAGAATTTCAACCCAATGCCTGAAATGCTCCTGAATGCCTCAGGAACCGAACTAATGACTCGTCTCGATCGTATTCGGTATTTCAGACCTAATGGAATCGACGAAGCTTCAAAAAAGACTAATTTACCCCCAATGTGGATTGTAGTCCACTTAGCTCATTTCTTAATTTAAGACTTTACAATTTCCACAAACTTCCCTGAAACTCTCTCAAACCACTCGGGACATGTTCCAATAGTCTACCTAAGTCACAAAACATGTTCTGGAGCTGATGGAACCAGCGAAACTTGATTCTGAATGCATTTACTCAAAAGTCAACTCTTAGTCAAACTTTCCAAACATGAAATTTCCAAAACTCAAAACTTAGATTTTCTTTTGTTATTCTCATCCGATTGCCTCGATAATCGCACCACCTATCCTCGCACATCAAAATCACCATAACAAGGCTAGGGTAGAGGATATTTTTGAGAAAATAAGCAAAATAAATAAAATGACCTAATGGGTCGTTATATGCACTTCTCATCAACCTTCCATTGTTAAATCACTTCTCTTCAACTTTCATTTTTTTTTTGCTTTGTTGATACATTTTTCACCAACATCTTCTTCTTTTTTAAATTATTGACAATTGTCTATGAATTATCAACATTTCCCTTGGCCAGACAGGCAGTACACAGAGGCTACAGTCACCCCGGTAGCAGAAATTATTTGATTCTCTATCAAAATCGTAGAAGCTCCGAAGGAAAATACTTTTTTCAAACTCAATAGATTCTCCAAATATTTATCTAGTTCACCACTATTTTCTTACTATATAAAATAGCTAATAACACGTTTATTTATAATAGTGTAAAATTTACTTTAGCTAAAAATTAAAAAATCTATTCTTATATAAATTTTAATTATAAATCTTATTTAGACATGAATTAAAATATCAAATTCTTAACAATTTTAATTTTCCACAACTTTGAATTATTCTTCAAACAACATTCGTTCCCATATTGTTTAAGTGGGCTCTACTAGGAAAGTTTTTGTAATAGTGATCGAGGGGGATATGGTATGTACTCTATGATATTTTTAAGATGATTCATTATTTCAAAATAAATGACAGAAAAGTCTCACAATCCATTGAACCAGAGATCTGTCACAAACAAAATTTTCTTATTACTCTTTAGGGCCCTATAGGTAATAGAGCCTAAAGGGGGAGGTTATAATTAATGAATCCTTATGGTCCCAAACATTAATGATGTTAACAATTTCTATAAATCATGACTTTAACAATAGGACCAACCTTTTAAGATATTTTTTCAGATAAAAATATTGTTATTGTACTTGGTCTATTTCCATTTAGACGGACCTGATTCTGATTTAGGATATGCAATTTCATGAAATGTAACAAAAATGGTAAAATAAATGTAGGATGAAGACTAGATGACTCAAAATTATCATTGGTATATTCCTCTTCATTCGTGCTTCCTTACACACCAATTGAGGGTTAAACTTAAATATAAAAATCAAAAGCTGAATATGTCTTGTTAGCTCACTAAGCAACATAGACATAGTACAAATTAGTACTCCAATAGGCAGACACAAACATAAATGTGATAAAGCTCTTACAAAAGAACAAAAAATTGTATCAACAAGAATACATGATGAAATATAAGTGTAAATGAATTTTCACACTATCAATATATGAAACATGTTATAGCAGGTAATTTGCTTTATTTTTTAATATATTAATTTTACTTTGTATGAAAGATCACATGTAGATCTTTGTATATACGCAGAAAACAAAAATGTTGTCAAATCAAAACCTCTATATAACAATCCACTTATTATAATTCACTGAACAACAATCCTATTTGTTAAGAGTCTCACATTAGATATAGAATGATAACATGGACTCTTTATATGGACTTGAACAATCATCACCCTATAAGCTAGCTTTTGAGATTGAGTTAGGCCCAATATCAATTCCTTTACAGGGTATTAGAGCCAGACTCATTCCAATTCTTTATTCACCGATGGTGGACACCCAAATTATATTATCCACGCTCCAGTTAACAAGGTCTGGGCGTACGGGGAAGTGTTAAGAGTCCCACATCGGATATGAAATGGAAACATGGAGTCCTTATATGAACTTGGACATTCCTCATCCTACAAGCTAGTTTTTGGGATTGAGTTAGGCCCAATATCTATTTCTTTACATGGTATCAGAACTAGGCTCGTCTCAATTAATTGTTTCCGATGTTGGGCCCCATTCTTACATTGTCCACGCTCCAAATGTCCAGCCCTGGGCATGAGGCGGGATGTTGATTTCTCCCACATCGGTGGGTTAAGTGGTCTTTGGTCTCCTTATATGGCTTGGGCAATCCTCCTCCCTTTGAGCTAACTTTTGGGGTTGAGTTGGTCCCAAGATTCATTCTTTACATGGTATTAGAGTCAGACTCATTCCAATTCTTTGTTCACCGATGTTGGACACCCAAATTATATTATCCATGCTCCAGTTAACAAGGTCTGGGCGTGTGTGGGAGTGTTAAGAGTCTCGCATCGGATATGGAATGGGAACATAGACTCCTTTTATGGACTTGGACAATCTTCACCCTACAAGCCAGCTTTTGAGATTGAGTTAGACCCAACATCTATTCATTTACACTATTAATAATATTATTCACCGCATAGAAATTCCTACAGTGTTATTCGCCACATAAATAATCCACACATTATAATTTCCAAATAACTAGACATAAACCAAACGACCCCTAATAGGTAGAAATGGTAAAGCTCTTACAAAAAAAAACATTGTATGTAAAAGAACACATGATGAAAATGACGGATCATAAAAAGAAATTAGAGATATGACGAATAAATTATCATTGGACCATTTTTGTCAATTTGACGTCTAGCATGGCATTTGCATGGTTACGAATGACTTCCCAAGCCATGCCAATATTTTGATAGTCAGTCATAGGTGAACCAATGGCAAAACGGATCATATAAACTTCTCCAACCGATGCATGAGTCATGTGTATATTACCAGATAAATTAATGGACTCTAAAAGCTTAGCATTAAACTTGTTCACTTAGTCTTCATCAACAAATTTACGTTCTTTTCCAATGCCAATGGTGAAAACCTAAAACACACCATAGAAAAATTCCTAGGGGCCACAATTTCGAACCTTTCATCCATAGTTACAAGTCCTTGAAAATGCTTAGCCATTTTAATATGGCTTCTTATGAAGTTCTAAGGTTGGCTACACCATAACTTCTTAACACGAGCCACAACTTCAATGATCTGAACTTGCGACTTAAAGCAATTTGCCAATCTTTATAATCAATCACCTGTTTGGAGTCGGTGGCTTTATTTCTCAAGCACTCAGGTGTTGTTGACAAGGCTTTTGTAAGGGAACTTGGATCTTTCACCCAAACGCAGCAACAATCCAAGGTGGAGAATAACCATTTGTGTGCATTAAGGCTGAAAGAGTAAGATTTTCAACACTATCAATAAAATATTAAAAAAAGTTTAATTTTCATACACTGGGAGGTCGTTTGGTTACTAATGCAGGGATTATTTATTCATCCATCAGTAATTCAAGACTTTGTTATTCACATATTACTCATTTAAATACTCCTTCTATTTCAATTTGTAATTTGTAGTAATTTTCATTTTAGTTTGTTTAAAAAAGAATGTCTCTTTTTTAATTTGGCTAATCTTTAATTTCAACATCCACGTGACATGTCTAAGACCACAAGATTAAAGGATATTTTGGCACATTATACATATCTTTAGTTTGAAGGGGAGCCTTGGAGTAACTAGTAAAGTTGATGTCATGTGACCAGGAGGTCATGGGTTTAAGCCGTGGAAACAGCATCTTACATAAATGCAAGGTAAGACTGCGTACAATAGACCCTTGTATCCGGCCCTTCCCCGAATCCCGCGCATACCGGGAGTTTAGTGCATCTGGCTGCCCTTTTATACATATCTTTAGTTTAAGACCGCAAGATTCAAAAATCATTTAAAAAAAACTGTGTTAAGTCAAACTAAGATAAACAAATTGAAACAGAGGGAGTATTCATTATTACATAATAGATATTTTAGTTATGAGAAATTAATGTGAACTGACAACCAAACACCGTACTTGGTGTGGTGAGTTTTATACATCAGAATTAAGATGCTACCAAACAAGTTACTAATTATGCTAATTTAATATACGAAATAATTCACTTCCTAACCAACAAGAGAACGACCACTGACAACATAATCTGAGATCACCTAAAAATAAATACAATTAATCATCCATAAAAAAGTAGGATTAGTAGCCTTAAAAATAAGTAAGATACCTGAAAGAGTTTGCATTTTCAACACCATCAAGAAAATGCATGCATTTCCTCCATAGGCTGCATCAACATGTACCCGAATTCCATATTCATTAGCAATTTCACAAAGTGGCTTCAATGGATCAATGGTTGTTGTTGAAGTAGTTCCAATAGTTGCACACAAGAACAAGGGTATTAATCCAACTTTTATATCTTCTTGGATTGTTTCACTCAGTGATTCTGGGCATAGAGCAAATTCAGTAGCCTTTGTTGTTGGAATAGCTCGAAAATTTTCATGATTTATCCCTGAAATCTTAACAGCCTTTTGGAAAGAAAAATGAGTTTGATCAGATGCATAGACTACTAGCTTGTCAATGTTCTCTCTTCCAGTATTTGGTTTCTTGCAGCAACAATAGTGCACAACATAGCTTCACAAGTTGTACCTATTGGAAACAGTAAACTTAAATGTTAAAAGCATAATTAAGCGTTTAGGTTAATTTGTGTTAATTATCCTAAGGTTGTCTTTGAGTCATCTAGAATGTTTCATTAATTGTAGTTCATGTAAGAGTACTTTAAGAGTAGAGGCAAAAGTTATATGCATGTGAGTCTAGTGTAGTTGTTTTGCAAGAGTTGATTTTTTTTTAAAATAGAAAATACGTTTTTAGCGCAGACTATAATGAATTTTTACGCTTTCTCAGCCTGCAATTATAGGTAACTCTTTATATCACGATGCTTATATAAAAAAAGAGTAATACGTTGCTACAAAATCGATTAGATTATATTGAATGATAATCCAACACTTTACATATCATCAATATATATATAACTTAAAAATTTTCTAATATTAATAGTGTTGTTCTAGTTTGTCTCCCTCTTTCATATTTTTGCTTTATAGAAATTTATCCCTAGAGTTTTACTCCGTGTCTTAATTTAAGTCTCTTACTTTTCTTTTGATATAATATATAAACAGGCCCTTAAACTGTCTCAAAGCTGACAAGTATTCTCTCCAACTTTGAGTATGCACAATGATGCACCTCAACTTGTCTCCACTTTGTTAGTTAAACACTCCTACTTACAAAATGATCATTTAGACACTTTCAAAATTTATGTGTCATGTCACTGCCATGTCAGCGTTTGTGTTTACGTGTTAGTTTTATACAAGTTGAGATGCCTACTTGTGCACACCCAAAATTGGAGGGTATACTTGCTAACTGAGGCCAAGTTTAAGGGCATATTTATATATTATTTCCTTTATATTTGGTCTCTCCCAGAAAGAATGTCTCTTCTATATTTAGTAAGTTGACAATTCAAACACTAAAAAATTACACGATTTTCCCTTCAAAAGGCCTATCTTTAATTTTTGCCCCTCAAATGAAACTTATGCCTTCTGGGGCATAAGTTCTTTACGAAATCTGGCACAATTTGTGCCGATCGTGTTAAGAACGTATGCCTCAGAAGACATAAGTTTCATTTGAGGGGGGAAAATTAAAGACCACTACAAAAGAGGGGCAAAAGTGCAAATGACCCTTCAAACACCATTTATGAAAATTGTTTAAAATCACAAAATTCAAAGAATATTTTAGTACATTACGCTTATCTTTAATTTAGAACTACAAGATTGAAAAATCTACCTATATTTCTAAAGCTCGTACGTGTCCAGTCAAACTAAGACTAATAAATTGGACAGATGGAGTATTATTTTCTTCTTCCATTTATAATAATGTGGTAGCAAGAGACTAAGTACGCATTTGATCATGAAAATCAAATATTTTTCACTTTATTTGAAATTTTAAAGTTGGAGTTGAAGATAGAGTTGTGTTTGGTTATAGTTTTTGCAAAGAATATTTGGTTGTTTGAATATATTGAAAGTGAAAAAAGTGAAAACAACGTTTTAGATGTTTTTCAAAGAATTTTCATGGCCAAACTAAACGTTGATTTTCAAATAAAATGAAAAACAAATCCGGAAAAAAGTGAAAAATTCTGATGACCAAACGGGTCCTAAGTTAAAGTTCCAAACATTACCTTGTATAACACCTCCACCACACCAGAGAAGAGGTATGTCTTTGGAAGATTTATCAATTTTCCAAGCCAATCCATCACAATGCTCTCTAGCTCAGTTGCAGCAGGTGATGCTATCCAACTAAATCCAACCACATTAAGACCAGCACTAAGCATTTCACGTAGAATTCCAGCAGTGCCTGAAATACAAGGGAAGTAAGCAAAGAAATTTGGACTTTGCCAATGTGTTAAGCGTGGAAAAATATCCCTTTGGACATCTTGGAGTATTTTCTCAATTGGTTCGGGTTGGTTTGGTGCAGAATCTGGCAATAGTTTCTTAAGATAACCAGGTTCAACTTGGCTACGAACAGGGTACTTTTCGATATTGTGAAAGTAGTCAACTAGAAAATCAACCATCATATGACCTTGTTTCCTGAAATCCTCAGGGTCTAGAAGAGTACTACTTGTGTTGCTAGAGAATTGACCATTAAGTTCAAATTCTGGATCGATTTTGATTGTACCCATGAGTATAAATTTGGCTTTGAATATAAGGCAATGTATCCAAATTTATAAGGTAGCTAAGGAAAACAACCAAGAAAATTAAATCTTTGCTGTGAGTTATGGGAGTGCAACTTGAATTTGGAAAGCTTAAATAGACATCTACTTGTCTACCTTTAAGGAGGATTCGGTAAAATTGGAACCATAAAAAGAATATTATATCATGACCTAGGTACAAAATGACATGCACAAAACGTGAGATATATAGATACTTACTCCGTTCCATAATAAGTGCCTTAATAAAAAACACACATATTAAAAAATTAATAATGCAATGTGAAGTTTATCAAACTATCCTAAATTACTTTTCCCTTTTGATTGAGTATGCATGAGTATCAATCATTTATGTCTTGAATAAACAACTTGCCAATAAATGTTTTTGAATATAAAATTTGTCAGTTTTGTCTAAGGGTATAGTTGAAAAAAATAGTCAATTTATGTCTTGAATTTCTAATGTAACACTTATTTTGAGATAATTTTTTTTACTAAAGTAACACTTATTATGGGAAGGAGGGAGTGCAATATATGAGCCCTAAGCAAGTATTGACAGATATTTTGCAAACAATATGGAAGTGGGCTCATATATAATGTAGACTGGTCCCACTTTTATAAATAGTTACGTCGTCTATAAGATTTAGTAGGGAAGTGAAATCAAGAGCGGGAAATACGACTACTCCATACACTTTCATGCCAATTAGAGCTGCAATAAACTGAAAAATGTTTTTGCAACCAATTCTCCAACTAAATATCTCGTGCGACGACCCCAGTATAATGTAATGCATGATTCACGGCCAACTTTTTAAACATCTTCAATATATTTAGTCATATATAAATATATTTGTCGAGTTGGCAGATGTAATTTTTCATAGCTAATATATAAAATCTCTAAAAAAATTAGTGTCTTCGTGTTAGGCTATTTATTTCCATAAATTCATATATCCAGATTTGCCCCCTCTTCTTTTTTGATTTAACACTCTTAAGATTGTTGATTCATGATTGTCAAATCTGATTGTTTGTGGCAAAAAGAGACATACATGTTTGTCGTACATGCATGGTGAGATGATGAATTAGTAATACACTTATTCTTAATGTAAAATAATATCATTCACCTTAACTAAAAGTCACTTAAGTTATATTTCATGGCCTTAAGTGTACTAGGCGAATAAGATATTTAGTTATCCTTTAGAGGCATTATAAGAATATTTTCATTCCAGAAACATTCTCAAAAAGACCATCTAAAGAAATTTTGTTACTATTTCAAACAAGTGTTTTCAATTATATTATCATTGGTTGGTGAGGTGTTCCATTTTTTTTGTCCCTCCCTTTTTGGGCATCGCCCATATTGTAGTAAAACGTTGTGTCACTCTTTGTAAGAAGTTTAATAATAGTAAAAAAAATTCCGGCCACCATTCATGAGAAGACAGACTGATTTTGAAATTAATAAATATTTTTAAAAAGTTTAACAATAGTTCCATTAAGAAAAGGGAAGGGTCAGCTAAACGAGATAGGAGCCTGGGACAATATTTGAGTTAAAGTATATATATATATAGTGGGAAGACCTTTTAGTGTAAAGTTAAATTACTAAAATGTTACTTAAAAGATAAACGGCACTTTTACCCCTCATTTAAACAACACACCTATAACATTTGTAAAAAATAGTAAAGTTATCTTTCAATAAACGATAAATAAACCAATTAAAATGGAAACATTGCATGTCGTGAAGTTCATGCATCTATCAATTAAAGCATAGTGTAGTCTATTCACTTTCTTGAATATTTTCATCTTCCAGCATTTATTGCAAAGGTACCATTTACATATATACTCATTGTTTCTTTTTGTGCAGATTAAAAGATACTACTATAATCATATTATTGTTTGCGTTGAATATATGGGAATTACAATAGGTAACCACCTGTCCGATCGTTTTTAGCTAAAAACCTCTATTTAACTATTTTATCCTTTCGGTAGACTCTATGTGGGGTTTGTGATGCGTGGCACGGATATCGAGTTCTATTCATGTAAGTTTGGAAAGAAAAATCCAAAATAAGAATTTTAGAGTTGGATACATTGACCCAAAGTTGACTTTCGAGTATATGAGTTCGTTTCCCAGTTCCGTCATTTTTGGTAGTTTTGGAGGATCATTTATGACTTAGTCGAGTCATTGGTTCGCTTCCCAAGGCAATCAGATGTATTTTGTGGCCTTATTTGTGAAATTGTAATATTTGGTTTTTGGGCGATTCTTTAGAAAAGTATGTCTTAGATTGGTTAAATAGGAAATTCGAGGGCGCGAGTGAGTTCGTAGCACTGTTTACCTTGTAAGAGCATTTTGGTTTGTGTCCGGGGAATCTCGGGAGTGTTTCAGGCGTTTGGTGGAAGTTTGGGAGAAAATCCATATTGTTGGTGTCTGGTGTCTGCCCCAGCGGGTGAGAATCCGCTCCTGCGTGTCCACCTCTGTAGAGGTTGGCTCGCAGAAGCGGGTCTCGAGTTTATGTTAAAGTTCCGACATAACCGGGGGTTTCATGCAGGGGCGAGTGCCCCTCTGCGGGGTTTTGTCCACCGATGCGCTGAGGCGAGGTGTCAAGTGACTGCGCCTCAGCGAGCCTCTTGTCCGTCGAAGTGGGACCGCGCCTACGGAGTCCATTCCGCAGGAGCGGGATCGCTGGATCAGGCAGAGTATTACATCCCTTAGGTCGAATCACTCTCCCAAAATATCATTACGTCAGTTCTAAAGCTGTCTAAGGGGGATTCTTGAAGGTTTTGGGTTAAATTCCTCATTAGAGATAAGATTCTTCACTCTTTATGGTTATAATTCATGCTTTAAGTCTCTAATTGTGATATAGAATGTAAAATAGGGGAAGATGAATTCTAGTTTTCATGTTAGATTAAGAGAGGTTGAACCTTTGATTTAAGGGTGTAATATGGATTAGTTTACCTTAATATTGTGAGTAAGTATTCATTTATGATAGCTGATCATATTGTGTTGGTTAATTTGAATATGAAAACCCTTTTTGATTTGAGGGAAATTCTAGGGTTTGTAAAATTGGGGTTTTTCCTAGTTCATGCAATTGAAGGTCCAAATAAGCTTAGATTTCTTATTAACTTAAGGATATGATTATCTAGTATGTGTTTATGTTTTTTGGAAAATAAAGCTTCGATTTTGATACCGTGGGCCTGGGGTAAGTTTGGGTATTTTTTTTGTGATTGAAGGACTAAGTCCTTGTAATATGTATTAGTTTCATATTAACGAATAGTCTATATGTCTTAGACTACGATTACTATGAGGTTCTCCAAAAGGGCAAGGCGTGAGTGAAGGATTGATCGTTCGTGGCTCCTGCTCTTCCTTGAGGTAGGCTATGGTTTACTTTCACTAGACTCTGATAGAAGTACGTAATTAGTTATAAATATTGAGGGGTATTGGGCTTGTTTGGGGGTCCCACTCAAACGGTTGTGATGAACGTTTGAGTGGGTACCGGTGACTGTGATGATGGGTAATTTGGGGAATCAGCCTCGAGTTGATTCCAACTGCTGATTGATTGAGCTTGTCACCATTTTGTTGGCTCGTCGCCATATTTTATATTGTTGTGCTTATTCATCACACATGATTTGATATGATATCCTGATCGTACTTGAATTATATATTATTGAATTCTTGAAAGTATATGATATTCATCTCTATACTTGGTTACATCTCATTACATCCTGATTTCTTGCCTTGTATTGTCATTTGCATTCATACACTTATGGTTCTGATGATATTGATATGAGAGTGGTATGGAAATGTTGTGGGTCCAAGAGACCGGAAAGGTAAGAATATTTATGAGATTATGGCAACATTGAGACAATGATGATGATACTACAGTTACAGAACTAGACTCCGATGGGAAATTTCTGATGATGATGATACGCGGGGGAACGAATTGCACACCTGCAATAATTATTATTATTTAGCGAAGAGCTGGGCTCCGATGGGAAATTCCGGAGGAGTATATAGTGTTACATCTGGTATTTTCATATATTAAAGTTGTTTTATAAGTCTGTTGACATAAGCTTGGGAGTGAGATTATTTTTGAGGTTATAAGAGGTTAAATGTGTTCCTCCTAAGGCTAAAAAGGTTTATGATTAGGATTGGTAAGTATTAGAAGGTTTAGAGTTAATCGAATCGAAAAAATACTTTTCAACAAAGTTCGCCAAATGGAAGTGGATTGTAATAGCTCGTACATTTGGGTGATGATAAGGAGGTTGTTCTTTAAGGTGACTGAAATTTCAAATATTCATATGTTATGTTTTGAAGTCAAGCGAGTTGTAAAACAAAAGTCTGCAAAGGTAATCGCAAGTTACGTTCATAAATGTGTTGAACATTGGGTCAGATGTCACAATGATTTTCTCCCAATATACTTAGAATTACGGGGTGATACACCCACGAAATTGAAGGTCTACGAGTCTAATTTCCAATGAATTAAACCGTTCATCGAAACGACATAAGAATAGAGAGATATTTGTATTTTTACGAGACTGTGCAGGCAGCCCCCTTTGAGACCCACATAAGCGGTGGAAGCTTATCCCATTATATATAAACAGTGGACACCCCATTTAACCTTAATTTTGACCAAATCTTATCCTCACCCTCTCCAAACACTCTCAGTCAGTTCCCTACCATTCAAGTAAAGTTCTTCAAGGTATTGGGGTGATTCTTCCATGAAAGTTCTTGTGATGTTAGTTTAAGCTTATCCTTCCTCTTGTGTTGTGAATTTGAGATCCCTTCAAGCTGAAGTAAGGTTAAATAGAGATTGTTCTTTTCATTCCAGGTAATATTTTCATTTTTTTCATGTTTTTAAGCTTAATAGAACTTTAGATGGGTTGGATAGCGATGAGATTGCAAGTAGAGGTTGTTATGTTGAAGTTGAGCTAAGGGTATTATTGTGTGACATTTTGAAGGGATATTATTGTTTTTCTTCAGGTACTGAACATACATTGGTTGGTTGTTGTTGTGTTGATGTTATTATTGACTTGATGGATGTAAAAGAAATGGGGAAGATGATGTTCAAATTGTCGTAGAACGAGCTTGTCAGTATCGTGTGGTATGAGAGTATTTTGAAGCAATGGTTATGATGTGTTGTGGCTGGAAATTGATGGAATAGCTTGAATATTATGTTGCTAATATTGTTCTTGTATTGTTGGTATTGTTTTGAGTTTGCGGAAAGTAGAGGGAAAGAGGGGAGGTGTTGTCTGATTTTGTATAAGCATGTTTGCCGCTTGTCAGCTATTGTCATGCTTCATATATATTATAAGGTTATGTTTCCATCTTGTAGAGCAGTATATTGGTAAGTCGCTTGTGGGATTGTGAAGGACGATTACGGTTGGAGGTATCTTAAGGCTTATTCCTTCTTTTGGCATGATTTTATTAAAGAATGAAAATAAAACGAAACGTCTTTCAAAATGACTCCATTCCTGTTGAGTTTTAGATGCCTATATCTTCTATTCCATTGAGTACATGACTCTTGTTTGTCCCTTGTTGGGAGTACATTCTGCACCTTATAACATCTCATCTTTATTGACATCGTATGGACCTTGTTGGTTTTCATGAAAGTAGAAAATGATGTATCTTACCTTGTTTGTTTCGTATGTATATTATGACTCAGCGACATTTTAGAGGTTCAGGTTAATTCATATCCCTTTTTTATGATTATGTATTGTTGTGTTTTACTTTCACCTTACATATTCAGTACATTATTCGTACTGACGTCCATTTATCTGGGGACGCTGTGTTTCATGCCACACAGATTCAGGTAGGCGAGGAGAGGATATGTCATTGTAGATTGCCTCTAAATATCATCTTTTGTTGGTGAGCTCCATTTCCTCCTGGAGTATTGCCGAGTCAGGATCATGTTTATATCCTTTTGATGTTTGGGTATGTCGGGGGTCCTGTCCCAACTATATTATGTCAGTCAGATATTCTTAGAGGCTTTTGTAGATTCATGTATGCTTGTGGTCAGGTTCAGTACGTTGGTACATTGTCTGTACATGTCGAGACCTCGTAGGTCCATGCGGATGATATATATATATATATATATATATATATATATATATATATATATATATATATATATATATATATATATAGACATATGTCTTTGGAATTTTCTACTTGTAGGTGTGTAAATGCATTAAATTTAATGATTTTATAAGATAGGTCACTCACGTACATAAGGCACTAGGTGCATGTCCACCTCATCTAGGTTGGGGTGTAATAAAGTGGTATCAGAGCAAGTCGTGTCCTATGGAGTCTACAATGTCATGTCTAGTAGATTTTTATTTATGGATGTGTTATGCACCACATTTATAAACGGGAGGCTATATGGCATTTAGGATTGGTTACCCTTTTTTTTATTCCAGGTCGTGCTATAGAGCTAAGTCATAAGAAGTCGAGTTTAACTTGTGTTTAATGTTATACAGAGATGTCGATGATCAATAAATTATGACCAGCCAAAAGGATAAGACAGTTGAAGAAGAGGAGTTATGACAATATCAGAAGATAAGGTATAAGGTTCAAATGTAAATGAGATAGAAGTGAAGAAGGTGCGAGATACCTAAGTACAGAAGATTGTGAATAGTTCAGACTTTAGGTAGGTCCAGAAGCGCCATGATTCAATATCCAGAATTGATAGTGGTACAATTAGTATCATGTCTTCTAGCTTATGGTTTTCATGTACCAGGAGGTTTGCCTACGAGAGTAATAAGAATTTAGAATCGGTGTGATGTGTCGCTTAAGGTTTTGGAATAGTATAAGAAAGTCTATGATGCTAGCAAGATAAGTGAAAGGGTATGAACGGTATGAATATAATAGGTGTAGGTCGTAAGACAAAGTATAGTAGTGCGATAAGGTTTTTAGATGGATAGAAGTGAAGGTAAGAAAAAGTATGTAAGGAAGTAACGAGGATAGGTAATACCTTGAGATTCAGTCCATCAGAACTAATGAGTTGATGGTTTCTATAAGTTATAGAGAGATCGGTATACCCTGAATGAAATCAGAGGAGTTTAAGCCTAGAAGAACTTAGGAGATGTGGAATATTGCCTTGATAGTAGAACAACTGAATCGGGTGATAAGTTATAAGAGAATAATGTATGAAGTTATAGTCTATGATTGAAATAGTGGTTCAACGAGAAAAGATTTCAAGTATACATGAGATTAGAATACCACTCATAAGATGAATCATGTTGATATATTATGAAATAATGTTATTGGGATATAGTATTATCCCTAAGGTGAATCATGCAAATAGCTTCGGATGTTCACCGACCATTCATGAGAATAGTACAATACGGGGTTAAGTCCAACATTCGAGGACGAATGTTCCTAAGGGGAGAATGATCTTACATCCCGTACTTTCATACGTTAAAGTTGTTTTGTAAGTCTGTCGATGTAAGCTCGGGAGTGAGATGATAGCAGAACAAGTGAATCGGGTGATAAGCGATAAGAGATTAATGTATGAAGCTATAGTCTATTATTGAAATAGTGGTTCAACGAGAAAAGATTTCAAGTATACATGGGATTAAAATACTTCTCATATAAGATGAATCATGTTGATATATTATGAAATATTGTTATTGGGATATGGTATCATCCCTAAGGTGAATCATGCAAATTGCTTCGGATGTTCGCCAACCATTCATGATAATAGTACAGTACAGGGATAAGTCCAACATTCGAGGATGAATGTTCCTAAGGGGATGATGATCTTACATCCTGTACTTTTATACGTTAAAGTTGTGTTGTAAGTCTGTCGATGTAAGCTCGAGAGTGAGATTATTTTTTGTGGTTATAAAAGGTTAAATGTGTTCCTCCTAAGGCTAAAAAGGTTTATGATTAGGATTGGTAAGTATTAGAAGGTTTAGAGGTTAATGGAATTGAAAAAATACTTTTCAACAATGTTCGCCAAATGAAAGTGGATTGTCATAGCTCGTACATTCGGTGTGAGACTAGGAATGCTTAATATGATAAGGAGTTTGTGCATTAATGTGATTTAAGTGTTAAATATTCATATGTTATGTTTTGAAGTCAATCGAGTTATAAAACAAAAGTCGGCAAAATTAATCGCAAGTTACGTTCATAAATGTGCTGAAAGTTGGCTTACATGTCACAATGATTTTCTCTCAATCTACTTGGAATTACGGGGTGATCCACCCACAAAATTCAAGATCTACAAGTCTAGTTTTCATTAAATTTAATTGTTTGTCAATACGACATCAGAGTAGAGAGATATTCGCATTTTTGCGAGACTATGCAGGTAGCCCCTTTGGGACCCACATAGACGGTGGAAGCTTATCCAATTGTATATAAATGGTGGACACCCCATTTAACCTCATTTTTTGACCAAATATTATCCTCACCCTCTCCAAACACTCCCAGTCAGTTCCTTACAATTCAAGTAAAGTTCTTCAAGGTATTGGGGTGATTCTTCCATGTAAGTTCTTGTGACGTTAGTTTAAGCTTATCCTTCCTCTTATTTTGTGAATTTGAGATTCCTTCAAGATGAAGTAAGGTTAAGAAAAGCTTGTTCTTTTCATTTCAGGTAATATTTTCATTCTTCTACATGTTTTTAATCTTAATAAAACTTGATGGGTTGGATAGCGATGAGATTGCAAGTAGAGGTTGTTATGTTGAAATTGAGCTAAGGGTATTGTTGTGTGACATTTTGAGGGGATATTATTGTTGCTATTTAGGCGCTGAACATTGAGTGGTTGGTTGTAGTTGTGTTGATATTATTATTGACTTGAGGTATGTAAAATAAATGGGGGAGATACTGTCCAAATTGTCCTAGAATGAGCTTGTCGATAACGTATGGTATAAGACTGTTTTTGAAGCAATGGTTATGATGTGTCATGGTTGGAAATTGATGGAATAGCTTGAATATGATGTTGTTAATATTGTTCTTGTATTTTTGGTATTGTTTTGAGTTTGCGGAGAGTAAAGGGAAATAGGGGAGGTGCTGTCTGATTTTGTATAAGCAAGTTTACCGCTTGTCGTCTAATGTCATGCTTCATATGTGTAATAAGGTTGTGCTTCCATATTATAGAGTAGTATATTGGTGAGTCGCTTGTGGGATTGTGAAGGAAGATTACAGTTGAAGGTATGTTAAGGTTTATTCCTTCTTTTGGCATGATTTTATTAAAGAACGAAAATGAAATGAAACGTATTTTAAAATGACTTCATTCTTGTTGAGTTTTAGATGCCTATATATTCTGTTCCATTGAGTACATGACTCTTATTTGTCCCTTGTTGGTAGTACATTCCGTACCTTACATCATCTCGTCTTTATTGACATCGTATGGACCTTATTGGTTTTCATGAAAGTTGAAAATGATGTATCTTACCTTGTTGGTTTCAGGAAAGTTAAGAAAGATGTATATTATTTTGTTGATTAGTATGAAAGTGTAAAATGGTATGTTATCTCCATGATGACAGTCGGAAGTGTAATGACTCTATTCTTAATGGGTTAGGAGCTCTTACTTAAGGCCTCTTATGATGTAGGTATTCATGTTAAAAGGACTCTCTTAGTTTAAGATAAAATGAATGTTGTTGATGATAGTCCCCAAATGAAAATCAGAAATCTAACGATATTATGTCATCACGATAAGTTTATAGAAGTCTATTATGACTCTTCATGTATGTACGTAGTACCTAGAGGGGCCATGGTATGGTATTATGATTTATCATTGGGCTACGGTCGGTGGGGCAGTTACCACCGGTTGGATACGTAGGTATTTACCACTGGGATATAGTCGGTCAGGCAATTACCATTATTTGGGTAGTTATGTATCTTTATTTACCACCGGTTGGGCAGGCACATATTTACCACCGAGTTACGGTCATTTGGGAAGTTACCACCGGTTGGGCAGTTATGTATCTTTATTTACCACCAGTTGGGCAGACACGTATTTACCACCAAGATATGGTCGATTGGGCAGTTACCATTGATCAGTTGGGCAGTTGAATAGTTAGAGTTACAACGTTCATGTAGCAGTATAGAATAAGGTTACAAGATATATATAATTCATATGTATATTATGACTCAGTGACATTTTAGAGGTTCATGTTGATTTGTATCCCTTTTTAAGATTATGTATTGATGTGTTTTATTTTTGCCTTACATATTCAGTATATTATTCGTATTGACGTCTCTTTGCTTGGGAATTCTGCGTTTCATGCCAAGCAGGTTCAGGTAGACGAGGAGAGGATCCATCATTGTAGGTCACCTCTGGATAGTAGTTTTTGTTGGTGAGCTCCACTTCCTCTTGGAGTATTACCGAGTCAGGACCATATTTATATCCTTTTGATATTTGGGTATGTCGGGGGCACTGTCCCGACTATGTTATGTCAGTCAGATGTTTTAAAGGCTTTTATAGACGCATATATGCTTGTGGTCAGATTTATTATGTTGGTACAATGTCTATACATGTGGAGGACTCGTAGAGCCATGCAGATGATATATATATATATATATATATATTATTGGAATTTTCTGATTGCATATGTGTAAATGCAGTAAGTTTAATAGTTTTATAAGATGGGTCGCTCATGTACGTAAGGCACTAGGTGTATGTCCACCATACCTAGGTTTGGGTGTGTCATATGGACTTCACGGGTCCCCCATGGGTGTATTGTTCATAGAATTTGAACGCATGTATACTGGAGATGTAATTGTCATATGCATTGCATTCATATCATCCATACATTCATTTATACTGTGAATACTTGTTTGGTAACGTGATATGACTTGGTATTGGAACTTAGGTGACTTCTTGATTAAATGAATTTTGATGATTGAATTTATTATATTAGATAGGATTAGTTGTTAAGATTGGCTTGTTCTCTGTGTAATAAGTTGAGTGGTTACACCTTTATGACTCTGAGTACTCGTTGTGGAACTATATTGTGGTCAGTACATTTTACTAATGGGACTATCTTGTTGATCATAGAAAATTGTGCATGTCTTATATTGCTTGATGATTGATATTATTATTTGATAAAGAGAGTTGTGAAGAATTAGTCGAGGTGATGTAGCTAAATGATTTGTATGATATGCATGCGTAGATCCCCTTCTTAATCAAGGATAAATGGTGTAGACATCTACTTAGAGTATAATGAGGACGTTAAATTAACAAAAATGTGTCCTGCTCTTATTTGTGTAAACTTGTAATCAAGCCTAGGGGTGAGAGAGAATAAGAAGTTAGTATTGTTGTGTTTAGGTTAATTGTGAAACCTTTGAGAAGGATTGTGATATAATGTGTGTACTATGGTCAACCTGTCTTAATTGATTATTTGATGACTCGGGTAGGTGGTGACAGCATGAACATGTCTTAGACAGAGTATACTGATCGGTGGGTAATAAGTATAAGAT
The DNA here is from genome assembly GCA_029783415.1 of Anisodus acutangulus. Lineage (NCBI taxonomy): Eukaryota > Viridiplantae > Streptophyta > Magnoliopsida > Solanales > Solanaceae > Anisodus > Anisodus acutangulus. The sequence continues at coordinate 20,023,317 of CM056507.1, read as the reverse complement.
CTATGTGTGCAATATGAACTAAATTGTACTTGACTATGGTTGAATTCTTACGTGAATAAAGTGAATTGTTGATTATGTAAACTGCTATATAGACAATTTGACTTAGTTGAGATATTGAACTGCTAGTATAAGATTATTTGGTGTCAACTTGATATTTATTTCTAATTACGTATCATTGTTGTCGGCCTAGGGTGCCTACAGGGTACATTGTGTACTTATACTACACTTGATGCATTCTTTTGGATGCAGATATAACTCCTTTTACCAGTTTAGGACCTCGATTTTGAGTCCAAATCGGTTGATTATTCAGTATTCAGAGTGAGGATGCTACTTCCAGCATGCCTTAGATGTTCTATATCTTGCCTTTTTCTATTCTAGAGACATGTTTCAGACTTTTAGACTATGATATTTAGTTTGGGCTTATGTTGCCATTCTATTCAGACTTGTATTCATATTAGTGTTCTTGTATTATTGACTATATCTTTAGGGGTTGTATCATGATTCTCAGACTTATGTTCCGCATTTCTATATTATGTGAGACAACTTATTTAAGTAATTGTTATATTTTTGCATTTCTTCCTTATATCATGTTAATGTATTGGGAGTGGTTCACTTACCGATGGAAAAGGTGTAGGTGCCATCACGATTCCTAAAAGGGGTCGTGATAAAGTTGGTATCAGAGCTTTAAGTTAAAGGATCTTAAATACAAGAGCAATGTCTAGTAGAGTCTTGCGGATCGATGCAGAGACGCCCATACTTATCTTCGAGAGGCTATGGGACATTTAGAAAACATCACTTTCTTTATTTCTTTCATGCTACGATCAATCAAATTGGTATCTGAAACTTCTTCTTCCTATTCAATCACTGATGGTTGTAACATGCTCTTAAATTCATGCGTGAGTGGTTCGATATGGCATCGTGCGGTAGGTATGAGTGTGTTACCATGATACAGATGCGTGACCGAGTTCAGTCTTCAGCTATATTTTAAAGTGCGGCTAATTGGGGTATGTTTAGAGACCCCTCAGTTTGGTGATATCTTGGGCAAGTAGAAATTAAAATATAAAAGTGCAAGAAAAAGTAGTTAGATGGATCAATCTCCGTTGTATGAAGGAAAAATTGGTATCTGACGTGCTTGTTAGGATAAGTTGCAAGAGGTACAAGGATGTCGTATAAGTTATGAAAGATTAAGTTTGGCTTCAACTTGATAGAATGGTGGTAGCAGAGTATGAAATAGTAGTTGTGAGTTTCTTCATGGAATGACTATCCATTCTAGTTTAGGTGGCAAGGTTACTTTTGACGAGCTAAGCTTATGGAAATAGGCAGTCGCGTTTCTTCAAATAAAGAGTTTGTTCGTAGGGTTACTTGGCGTTTGAAGTTAGTGATAAAAAGGGATTGATGAAACCAAGAGATTGTTGATTTATAAGACTGTATATGAGTTAGTACGTTGGACTACATCGTATGCTAATGGGAGCCAGTGATCGACTAATAGGAATGGTTCTAGCGCTAGAGAAGTGTGAAGTTATATTTAAGGAATTATCGGGTGTTGCATCTAGTTCTTGGATATGATTTGTAGGCATGGTATGTAAAGGTTAAGACTTGGAAATGTTCTATAATAACTGGTATAATGACCTTGGAGTTGACCGAAGGGTAGGGAAAATTGTGTGTTTGGATGTGTTAGGGTTTGGCAAAAAAAGGTAAGGGTTGGTCCTTCACAGGAAAGCATCATATAAGACCCTCGAATAAGGTGTTGTTCAACGGGGATATTTATGGTAATATATTGAAGATGTTTTGGTCTAACACTAATTGTGGAAAGCTTCAGGTATCGATGACCGAGTTAGTAACTTATTAACCAATATAGAATAAGGATTAGTTCGGTTAAGGGTTTCGGCAGGGATACTTCGATGAAACAGTATGAGAATATTAGTGGGAGTGTATATTCAGTAATTAAAGATCAACTTTCGAATTATGGAGCAGTTTAGTAATAGTTTACGTTATCGCTTGGGTACTAAATAATGGTTGGTCAGAGTAACCAAACTTCGTCGATACCTTTTCTAGTCAAGAAATTTTATAAATAATGGTACATTGAAGGTGCCGGATTTTTGGAGGAGCTTCCAGTTTAAAGGTTCGAGTGAGGCGAGGGAAACTCGTTGTGATTTGGTGCGCAATTTTCTATTATTTTCGGGATCAGTTCAGTTATTTTGCAGGGCTTATGATATTTCAGTACAATCTGGATCGGGTTAGAGTAATGATCGGTCGTTAGTGGTGAGTGTGATTGAAATGAAAGGTGGAGATTTAAGAATTTTGATAAATGTGTGGTTGATCTAAGTTGAAATGAGTAAGGTGCCTCTTCGAGATAGGGGACGATTCGAATTGGAAACAACGGAAATTCTTGGGTCAGGTGTGAATTATGTTGGCATTATTTTCACGTCTTTCAGATCGGGTGAGATTGTTTAGTATGCTTGGAGGAGTAGGTTTATAGTGATTGAGTAAGTGTTATGATGAATTCTCCATAGGGTTCGTGATTGGAAACTGGTAGTATACTGTATTGAAGAGTTTTTTATTAATAACATGCATGAGTATTTTAAGGATTGAGGACTTGTAAGTAATTGCAAAAGGTAAAGAGCATGAATCGTAAGACTGATATGTTAGGATTTGGTATGGCACGAGGGTTGCGGGATTTGATACCGTCTAGATTGATAAAGGGTAGTAAGGTCTTACTATTAGAGACTCAACGAATGGGGGTGTAGTAAATGAGGCCGCATGCTTGCATCAAAATGTTCGGAGTTGTTGGTGAGTGAAGAGAGAGTACAAGTAGGAGTTGATGTGTTTAGAGTTCATGGGGTTCTATCAGATTTGTGTATCAAGTGTAAGTTGAGAAACATGAAGATTATAATCATAAGGTATAGTTCTTCGGTACTAAGTTAATGAGTTGGATAGAATTCAGCTTTTAGAGTCGTCGGTGATGGTACATGTTTTATTATTCATGAGAAAAGAGACTTAAGAGGTCACCGCATGTTATAGAAAGCCTATTAGTTATGTTTGGAATCAGTCGGATAACTATCGATGATTTTGCCAAGAGCTAGGCTCCAATGGGAAATTTTGGAGGAGTATATGGACTTCGCGGGTCCCCCATGGGTATGCTATTCATAGAATTTGAATGCATGTATACTGGAGATGAAAATATCATATGCATTACATTCCTATCATTCATACATTCATTCATATTGTGAATACTTGTTTGGTAACGTGATACATATTAGTATTGGAACTTAGATGACTTCCTGATTAAATGGATTTGGATGATTGAATTTATTATATTAGACCGGATTAGTTGTTAATATTGGCTTGTTATCTGTGTAATAAGTTGAGTGGTTACACCTTTATGAATCTGAGGACTCGTTGTGGAACTATATTGTGGTCAGTGGATTTTACTGATGGGACTATCTTGTTGATTATAGAAAACTGTGCATGACTTGTATTGCTCGATGATTGATAATGTTATTTGATAAAGAGAGTTGTGAAGAATTATTCGAGGTGATGTAGCTAAATGATTTGTATGTTATGCATGGGTAGATCCCCTTCTTAATTAAGGATAAATGGTGTAGACATCTACTTAGAGTATAATAAGGACGTTAAATTAACAAATATGTGTCCTGTCCTTGTGTAAACTTGTAATCAAGCCCAAGAGTTAGAGCGAATAAGAAGCTAGTATTGTTATGATTAGGCTAATCGTGAGACGTTTGAGAAGAATTGTGATATGATGTGTGTACCATGGTCAACCTGTCTTAATCTATTATTTGATGACTCGGGTAAGTGGTCATAGTATGAACTTGACTTAGATAAAGTATATTGATCGGTGGATAATAAGTGTAAGATCCTTGTGTGCAATATGAACTAAATTGTACTTGAGTATGGTTGAACTCTTACGTGAATAAAGTGAATTGTTGATTCAGTGAACTATTATGTGGACAATGTGAATTATTTGGGATATTGACCTGCTAGTATAGGATTATTTGGTGTCAACTTGATATTTATCTCTAATTACGTATCTTACATCGTTGTCGGCATATGATGGATATGGGGTACGTTTTGTACTTATACTACACTTGTTGCATTCTTTAGGATGCAGATACAACTCCTTCTACTAGTTCGGGACCTCGAATTTGAGTCTGAGCCGGTTGATTATCAGTATTCAGGGTGATGATGCTACTTCCGGCACGCCTTGGATGCTCTATCTCTTACCTTGTCTTTATTTCTGTTCTAGAGACATGTTTCAGACTTTTAGACTATGATATTCAGTTTGGGCTTATGTTGTCTTTCTTTTCAGACTTGTATTCGTATTAGCACTCTTGTATTATTGACTAGATCTTTAGGGGTTGTGTCATGATTTTCAAACTAATGTTCCGCATTTCTATATTATGTTAGACAGCTTATCTAAGTAATTGTTATATTTCCGCATTTCTTCATTATATCACGTTAATGGATTGGGAGTGGTTCGCTTATCGGTGGAAAAGGTGTAGGTGCCACCACGATTTCTAAAAGGGGTCGTGACACAATATCACGTGGGAACATACAATTTCAAAATTTATAGCCTGTTTGGCCAAACTTATTTTTCTCCAAAAGTGCTTATTTTAAAAAAAAACTGAGGTGTTTGGTCAAACTTTTGAGAGAAAATAAGTGATTTTGAGAAGTAGTAGAAGCAGTTTTTCATAAGCTAAAAAAACTGATTTTGCCCAAAAGCACTTTTTTGAAAACACTTTTGAGAGAAATACATATAAAATCACTTTTAAATATTTGATCAAATACTAATTGTTGCTCAATAGTGATTTTTAAATTAATTGGTCAAACACAAATAATCACCAAAAGTGCTTTTTAAAAGCATTTTTGAGAAAAATATTTTTTAAAATAATCAAATTTTAGAAGCTTGGCCAAACAAGCTATTAGTTCACCAAAATATTCTTTAAGAGCTAAGTTAGCATTTTATTCTTGAGCCAAAAATAACTTTTGCTAATACGTTTTATTATTTATAATTAACCGGGTGAATATGGAGAGTTATTCCATTAATTTTGTAGACTGTCAGTTTTGTAATCATTAAATTTAACTGAAATTAAGCAATAAAAGTAAAAGAACTCCGTGAACCTTCAGCTCGCTTCTATTACAAATTTAGATGGCTAATTCCTTTATATTCATTGTGGATCACTTATCATTTCTTTACATTTTGTGCTCTTTATAGTTTTCTTTCTCAGATTTGCTTTGCTCTAACATATAGGCATTTTCTTGAGTTTGAGTTTGCTAACTAGTTCTTATTTGTTTCTCTTCATTTATGATTTTACTTGGAAATTGTGCACTCTTCACTTCCCAATCACATCATCATGTACATAATAGATGTGAAATTGTGATTTATATCTCTTTTGTCAATTATTATTTCACAAAAATATAATGTAGTTTGTAGGAAGAGTTGAGGGGTACTTAAGATAATTCAAATGGTTCAAGCTTGGTGACAAAAATGTCAAAAGGGTCAAGTATTCATCTGATAGGAGCATAGAGTATGCTAAGTCTGTTGATTCATAGGAGTATGAAAGGCTAAGTGGAGTGTGACTGGATGGCATTGCGGTGGTGGAGTAAGGATGAGTGGTATGTGAATTCTCTACGTAATTGGCTAATGACCCCAGGATAAGTGGGATAAATTCACTAAGTTATCATTGGAAGAGACGGCTCTGGATATAAAGTGGATGCTAAGAGGAGATGGATTAATAGATATTTTAACTATGTTGTAGACTACCGGGAGTACAAGGATCGGCTAATGAGGATGGGTCTAGCAACGAACAAGTGTTAAAATTTAATTGCTTAAGGAGTTATCGATGGTTGCACTTAATTTTGGATAGGGGATGTGTGCATTATACTTATTGTTTAGGGCTAGGCAAGTTTCCATAATTTATAGTGATGGAATTTTCTAGAATTTTAGATAGTGGATGTGTGCATTATACTTATTATTAGAGGCGTTTTAGTTTGACGAGACAGGGCAAGAGATGGTTCTTCTTGGGCAAGCATCATTTAAGGACCCTTGAGTAAGGTGTCAGTCGATAAGGATATTTAAAGTGGTAGATCAATGGTAGACGATAACTAACTTGAGTCTTGAAATGCATTTTGGAAAATTGGAGTAAGGATCAATGATAGCGGTTGAAACCAATAAAAAGTGAATTTACTATAGTACTTTGTGTATTGATATTTGATTGGTAGACTTGTAAGTCAATAAGAAGAGCGATTCTTCAGTTAAAGGATCATAGGCAAGGATGCTAGTAAGGAACCGTATGAGAGTGTTAGTAGGACTTTGTGAATGGTAAGTGAGATTTCCCTGCAGGTTATTGACCTGTAGTGATGGTTTGGAATATTACATCGGCAATGATGGATCTTGTTGGGGTAACAGAAGTTGATCAGTACTTCTGGTGGGAGGCTTCGTGAAGGATTATTCATATGACTCACGTGATTTAGAAAAGCATTTGGTCTTGAGATTCGAGCGAGATAAGAAAAATCTTCGGTTGTTCGAGTTTGTGACTTACTACCATCTCAAGGGTTAACTCTGCTATTTTGCAAGATTTATTAATATTTTGGTATACTCTCAAGTAGATTCGAGTGATTTTTGGTCGATAGCGGTGAATGTGATTTTGGGAAGAATATGGAAATTGAAGAATTAATAAAAAGGCATGTTGGACCTTGAATTGGAAGGCATAGGGTGTATACACCTTAAGAAAATGAAAGGATTTAAATTCGAAGCAAAGTGATTACTTGAATCAAGTATGAGTCATGGTAGAATTATCTCACATTATTTAAGATAGGGTGTAATTGTTAAGTAGGTTGGAAGAAGGAAGTCTGCGGGAGTTGACTAAATGTTATGGCGAAACGTTATGGGAATTCATGATTGACGATCGTGAGATTCGGGTTTCAGATGACTAACGTGATAAGATTGATAGAAAGGCGGCTTGTGTGGTACCAGTGGATAATTTCATATCCTTCTTGAAAGAATGTGTTAGAGTTGATTAAAAAGAGGAAGCCTGAAATCTCTTAAGTTTGAAGGTTAAAGTAAATATTTTTTTGAAGTGAAACAGTGTTCGTGATAGTAGACTGTGTCAAAACGTTACTGGCTGGATAATATGGTTGAGTACATCAATTAATAATTACATGAGAGTAGTTGTGTGTGATAAGGCACATAGATTGCAAGAATGGATATTTTGGGTTTGCTAACAGCGTATTACAATCAAAGATTCAATGGTTATGAAAGGAGAATATGAGTCTTCAGGCCTTGCGCTAAAGTATTTGGAGTAGTGGACAAGCTAAGTGAAAGCGCAAGAAGGAAGATTCGATGTATTTAGATTTTATAGAGTTCTGTTAGATTTTCGTATCAGTTTTGATTTGAGAACAAGAAGATTTAAGTTATAAGATGTAGTTCCTCGGTATTAAGTTGATGGCTCAGGTAGATTTCAGATTTTGAAGTCATGGGCGCCATCGTGGAGTTGAACATTCATGAGCAATGAATTGGGATTGGTCACCACAGACTTTAGCAATTGAGGACGAAAATTATGGAACAATCAAAGAATGGTGGTAAGGAATACGAAAACAGTTAATAAGTATGAATGGAATGGTATGATCAAGTGTCAAGGAATGAATATTTTTCATTTAATGATGAGTAGAAGGAAGGATTACGACAAGAAGGATAAAGGTGAATGAAATTATAGTTATGCAGGTTTTACAAAGGCATGATTACTCCAGAACAACGTAAGGACCAACGGTAGAGGAAGGACAATAAGAACACTTCGGCAAAAGGTGACGAACCTATGATGTTCAGGAAGATAATATGAGAAATACTTTGAGATAAGAGACCCCCCCCAAGGCAACTTGAAATGGAAATGTAAAGGTTGGATGAATGAGCATTCGGTCGATAGGGAATCTAATAATAATAAGACAAGAAAGCTTGACAAATCATGAGATCATGTAACACCGTGAAGTGGATCTAAATATACAAAGCATCAGTTCCACAACATATGCAGTTATATACCTCTCAAAAAGTATGTAAACTGAAGTAACAGTGAGTAAAGCTCGAGATCAGCACCTAACAGGTAAAAGGGGCCAATGACGCTTATGCATAAAAGGTAGACATTAAAGATATATGTCAAGAGATAATGACATTATAATGAAGATAAAATGGCAGGCAATACAGATGTCTATGAGCATGTATGAACTGACCAAAGGTTCTATGAGATAGATAAAGTAATGGATTTACAGCTTAACAAGATTGATGTACTCTTTTCCAAAGCGTCATTGACAGAAAGTCTTAACCATGAGGCATGTGAGGGAGTTTGAATCTATGTATAATGACCAGGTTTGGATATAGTAGGCCAAAGTCAGGTAATGTAAATTCTTTAGAATCTTCAACGTACTAAATGAGGGAATAAATTAACAGCTCATTCTTTAAGGGGTAGTAACGCCAAGGATTGGAATCAGGAGCAATGTGTGAGATTGCGTACGTGTACCATGATATTTTGGAATTTGGAAGAGTACGACAAGTAAGAAAATGAGTGAACACGTGTCAAAAGAAGTAAAGAAGGGAAGTTGTTTATAATTACGAGTAGTGAGAAAGTACAAAAAAATATTCCTTTCATACCATGAATGAGAGTTAACCGCGATGATACGCGCACTTCAGTTCTGATAGTATTGTTCATAAAGTGTATACGATTGAGATACTAGAAATATAAGAATTTTTAGCACACCAATTAGTAAACAAAGCTAAGTTGACAATAGAATCATTCACCCACGAGCGATTTGACTAATGCAAGGACTAAGGAGAGAAGTTAAACTGAGGGAACGCATCAGTTAGCTAAGTGGGATTCCGATTGGAGGATTCAGATAGCTATAGCCCTATGACTCAGAATACAGCAGGGTCATCCCTTATATCGGAAGAAAATGAATGCCACGATGAGGATCCCATTTTTAGAGAAGACCGGGAAAGGTATTTACCAAAAGAAAACTGCAACCTTCGAGCATATGGAAGGTACATTTGTGTATTCCCAAAGTAGCAGGCTTATGAGTCAAAATTATGACGGAGGTCCATTGCTCACAAAATTCCATTCATCTTGGATCTACTAAGATGTGTAATGATCTCAAGGGTATGTATTGGTGGAACGATGTGAATAGGAACATTATGGAGTTTGTAGCTCATTGTCTTAATTGTCAACAAGTAAAAGCGGAGCACCGAAAGCGTGACGGCTTGATTCAGAACATTGAGATCCCGATGAAAATAGGAAATAATTAATATGGATTTCATTACGGGTTTACCTCGCTCTTATCATAAGTTTGATTCTATTTGGGTAATTGTTGCTAGACTAACCAAATCAGCTCAATTCCTAGCAGTCAAAACTACTTACACAACCGAGGTCTATGCAAGTTGTACGCCTTCGTGGTATGCCTATTTATATTATATCTGACCGAGGTATGCAATTCACAGTTAATTCTTGGAGATCATCAAGAACAAGAGTTGGTACTGCATATGCCGCAGGACAGGCATGGACGAGATATATACATATTAGAAGAGTTTGGACACTCAAGTTAATCTTAGCACAACTTTCTATCCTCAGACAGACGAGTAGGCCGAGCATACGATTCAAACACTCAAGGACATGTTACGAGTATCTATCCCTTATTGAATTTGCATACAATAATAATTATCATGCTAGCATTAAAATGGCTCCATACGAGGCCTTGTATTGACGAAAATGTAGATCTCATATCGGATGGTTCGAAGTAGGCGAATTAGAATTATTTTGCGCCGGACCTAGTACGACATTCCATAGAGAATATGAAGTTTATCCAAGAATGACTGTTAATCGCTCAAAGTCGTCAGAGGTCATATTCAGATGTGCGACAGCGGGACTTAGAGTTCCAAGTGGATAATTGAGTCTTCTTAAAGATCTCTCCTATGAAAAGAGTAATGAAGTTTGGGAGAAAGGGAAAGATCAACCCAAGGTATATTGGGCCATATTGCGTAATTCGAAGAATCAGTCAAGTGGCTTACGAATTGGACTTGCCTTTGAGTTAGAGTTTGTTCATTCAGTTTTCCATATTTTTATATAAAGAGCATGTATTGGAGATCTTTACCGGGTTGTACCGATTGACGATGTGAATATTACAGAGGATTTATCATATGAAGAGGTCCATATTGCTACCTTAGATAGACAAGTCCGCAAATTGAAGACTAAGGAAGTAGCCTCCGGACTAAGGAAGTAGCCTCCAGACTAAAGAAGTAGCCTCCGTGAAAATTCTATGGTAGAATAAGAATGTAGAAGAAATTACATGGGAGGCGGAAGAGGAGATGAAACACAAATATCCATACCTATTTCAGACCAACGCTGAGGTTCCGAGAGAATCATAGGGTGAGTTCTATCTCAGACTAATATCATTCATACTTGATGATCACGTGAGGTCCGACATAAGGATACATGTTATATTATATGACACGTGAAGCGATAGATGTGTTTTATGACTACGTGACAGGAATTAGTACGTCACCCCTACATTTGAGGACGAATGTTTCTAATAGGGGAAGGATATAATATATCGTACTTTCGAGCCATGGTTTGAGCATCTAGACGTATGCAAGTAGACCCGAGCTTTGGGGAATTTATGTCATATTTATGTATGCAAATAAAGAAGCTTAGTATATAAAATGATGAGGTCCTGAAATAATTTAGGCTTAAGAAGTGTGTTAAAATGATTTAATATTTTAAGTGAATTGGGAGACAGAGAATTTGTCAAGATAAATACATGGGTAATTTATTGGAGACAATTTTTGGATGTGGGGCCATTATTGATATATTACATTTAGGGGGTAAGCTAAATGGTTGGCATGTATAGTTATTCTTGCACACATGGAAGCCTTTAATATTCAACAGGTGGGGTGATGTGTATCTCTAGGAAGCAATGAGCCAAAGTTGGGTCACCCACTTATTAATTTAGTAGAAGACTTATTCTTGAAGTACCAAAACATTCCAACCACTTTACTTCCTTTTTCTGTTTGGAGAAGCAATGTATGACCTTAGAGGAGTGCAAAACATTGCTATCAACTCTTATACACTTTGAATAACCTACCAGTAGCATATCTTATGATTAGAGTTCACTTGGATCTCTCGGCTAAGATCCATGTTTTTGGATGAGAATCAATTTTAGGAGCTCAAGCTTGTTGTAAGGTTTTCCTTCCATTTATTGATACGGAGGTGTTGCACGAGTTGTTAGATTCTATTATTGAGTGTATCGGTTAAGGTATGTTAAGGCAAATTATTTTTTTCTTTTGGCATAGTTCAAGTACGAAACGTAAATGTAATATTGTCCCATAAATGATTCTATTCTTAGTAGTTAAGAATGTTCATGTTATTAATTCCTATTGTCAAAGCATGTCTAAATATATTTCAAAATCCTTATTGAGGTACATGGAAAAGATATTAGTATTTATAATGTTAATCGGAGGTGAAGCAATATTACGTCACTCTGATAAACTCAGAATGTTTTATTATCATTCATGCATTATTATTCACGTATTACCCTAGACCCACATGTGTTATATACACTACTATATGGTACGCATTATATATATATAGGGGATGGGAAAAGGGAATGGCGTTAAATATGCAACACCACCTGCAGCTGGTACAGACTATCACGAAAAGGAAGATGCCCAATGAGGTCATTATGATATGATGCCCACAGAGGCTGTTATGGGAAAGAAGATGCCCGATGAGGCCAATATATATATATATATATATATATATATATATATATATATATATATATATATATATATGTATGTATACCGTATTTGCATTGTGCATGACATCTAGGCATATTATGGCCCCCAGAGGCATTCACTACTGGTCGTCTCGGCTGTTACTGTCAGCTGTTACAATCGGTTACTGTCAGTTGTTACTATCGGTTGTTACTGTCAGCTGTTACTATCGGTTGTTACTGTCAGCTGTTACTATCGGTTGTTACTATCAGCTATCTTTGTCGACTGTTTCTGTCTCAGTTTATGTTTATATCTCTATTATGCTATTCTTCATACCTGACATACTCAGTACATCAGTCGTACTGACGTTCCTTTTGTCGGGGGACGCTGCGTTTCATGCCCGCAGGATCAAGTAGACAGGTAATGGTTCGCACTATTAGGTGGCTGGTTCAGCTGATATGGGAGCACTCTACTTGTTTCAGAGTTGCAGTCTGGTCGTGGTATGATATTTTGCATATGCATATGGGTATGGCGGGGCCCTGTCCCGACCTTACTCTTTAGAGGCTTGTAGACAGTTGTTATGTGTATAGTAGTCGTGTATGGCCATGTTGGCCTTGATGTGTGTGTCAGCAGATACTTGGTAACGGTCCTTGTGGCCATGATTGACTATGGTTAGCTGGTAGATATGTGAAGAGTGGTGCTCGGCAAGTAAGATCCGGGTGCCCATCATAACCCTCCGGTTTGGGTCGTGACAGTATCCAACATCAATAAACTGGCTATTTACCAACAAGTTAATTCATTTTTTAGCAAAGGTCGTACTTCTAAGTTATTACAAACTGGAGTTGCTCTTTAAAATTTAATACTTTCTCTGTCACAAATTATGTGCCACTTTTTATTTTTTAGAGTTAATTTAATTAATTTTTAAAGTTTAATTAGATTAGATAAATTTAGTATTTTAAAATAAAAATTCAGATGTTCAGAAACTATATCATAAGTAATATAAGATATAATTCTTCTCATGTCAATATGATAAAAAATATATTAAAATGTTAATCAAAGTTTATATAGTTTGAATCTTTCGAAATGAAAAATGTAACGTGCATTCGGAATAGAGGGAGTACTTGACAAGAAATTGGGGCAAATGATTAATGGCCTAACTTAATTGTTATCCTTTTTCATGATCATATATAATTTATGATTGATAGAGACGAAAATGCAAAGATCAGATTCTCCCAATACTTTATGTGAATTAAAAAAGAGTGAACCATATTCATATCCAAAAATAAATCTCTGCACGTGTTACTATAATAACTGGAAAAAGAACCTTGTATTTTGATCTACCCCAGGCCCTACCACACCAAGCAGTACACCCATTCCAGCCTTCAAAATATATACATATATATAAGTGTATATATATATACTAGTTTCTCACGTGTATATCATATTATATCGTCACGAAACCACTACTAAATCATTATACCTACTACTATAAACTTATACTACACTCATGACTCAACCCATTAGGAAATAATGAGAACACGAGCAGGCCATGGACACAGAGATTGCCTGGCACCGCAGAAGTGGGAAATGACCGGAAAAAGGCAGAGACAGGAAAAGAAAAAAGTAAGTTTTCGCGATACATTAACGTCCTCTTCCACTACTACAAATATGGTTTCAGAATGTTTACGATTATGAAATATTACTCTAGCGGATGAAGGTGTTAACTTAACAAACCACCCCCACTCTATTCCTATAACCGCTGAGGACAAGTCTAGACTCTACCAACCATGAGCTTCCTCTATCATCATTAAACTAGTAGGAAAACACACGGGGTATAACCCGCTGAAAAATAGAGTACAAAGGTTTTGCGGAGTTGGGTTAACTTTAAACCTTGTAGATCTTGGTGTGTATACCGTGTATATCACGGTTTCCCACTTGTGATGGGTTTCCGTGATATACACGGTATACACAAGGTATTGTATACCGTGTATATCTTTGTATATTTTCACACCCCCGCAGTCATAGAGGGCGGTCTTCGTACGCTGAGACTATCCCTAAAATCTTCAAATAGGACCGAAGGAAGACCCTTAGTGAAGATGTCTGCAATTTGATACCTGGAAGGAACATGTAGGACGCGTACTTGTCCACGAGCTACCTTTTCGCGAATAAAATGGATATCCATCTCAATATGTTTAGTGCGTTGGTATTGAACCGGATTTCCAGAAAGATAAACGGCACTAATATTATCACAATATACCAAGGTAGCTTTTTGAATGGGAAAGTGAAGCTCCAAAAGAAAAAATTACGTAACCAACATGATTCATAAACCACATTGGCTACCCCTCGATACTCGGCCTCGGCACTGGAGCGTGATAAGGTACCTTGTCATTTGGCAGACCACGAGACCAAGTTATCACCAAGACAAGTGTAGAGGCCTATGATGGATATAGATACAAGTCATAGTCAAGTGTCCCCTAGATGTATCTGATAATGCATTTGAGCGCATTCATGTGCTCCACCCTAGGATTATGTATAAACAAGCACACCTGATGTACGGCATACGTAATATCTGGTCTCGTGAAAGTAAGATATTGTAGAGCTCCAGCAAGACTGCGATAGTGAGTGAGATCCTCGTAAGGTGAGCCAGCCGCAGCACCCAGCTTGGGATTAGTATCAACTGAAGTGGAAGTAGACTTACACAAGGACATACCAGCCCTTTAAATTATCTCAGCGGCATACTTTCTTTGTGATAAGAATAACTCACCTGCATGACGAGAAACAGTAATCCCCAAAAAGTAACTCAAGGGCCCCAAGTCTTTCATAGCAAACTCAGAACTGAGCATGGTCATGATAGACTTGTGCAAAACATCAGTAGAGACAGTCAAGATAATATCATCCACATATAATAGAATATAAGCTAGGGAAGTACCACGACGATATATGAACAATGAATTATCAAACCTGCTGTGAGAAACCCCAATAGACAAAACATAGTCTGCAAATCTTTTATACCAAGCATGTGGGGCCTGTTTAAGCCCATACAAGGACTTCTGCAATAAACAGACATGATGAGGATATTTGAGGTCTCGAAAACCCAAGGGTTGATGCATGTAAACGGTCTCCTTAAGATCACCATGTAAGAAAGCATTATTCACATCTAACTGATGAGTGGGTAATGCTTTCGAAACAGCCAAACTGAGAACAGTGTGAATGGTAGCCATTTTGACCACCAGACTAAACGTCTCACCACAATCCACGCCAACCTGTTGAGTATTACTATCACCTACAAGACGAGCCTTATGCCTCGCAAAAGAACCATCAGAATCATCCTTATGAGTTAAATCCACATAGACCGAATAATATTAACACCGAAAGGACGGGGTACCAACTCCCACGTCTTATTTTCAATAAGAGCATCATATCTGTCGTTCATAGCCAATTCCAATTCGGGTCATTTAATGCGGACACTGGGTTAAGGGGTAGGGGAGATTTAAGAACATTATAATTTAGATTAAAATATCTTTTTGGTTTAAAAATACCCTGTTTACTACGAGTCACCGGTCTATGACTTGGGGGAGAATTGGGTGGATTTGGGGATAAAATTGGATGGGTGACGGACTATCCAGCAGACAGTGGGCTTGCTGGCCCAATACTGGAAGCCGAAGCTGGATCTGGACCGAGAGAAAAAGTAGGGGCAGAACTGGGCTGGATATTCGACCCAGTTGTTGGACTCGTGATGGGATGACTGGGCAGAGGCGACGGTTCTGTAGATCCAGCGAGTAGTGGGCCATCTGGCTGATTTTGGGTGCGGGATAAGTCTGAAAAATGGTGAATAATATACAGGGAGACGTCGTCATCCAAAAAACTATACGAACTAGGCACGGGACTACTCACTTTAGCAAACGGAAATTGAGTTTCATCAAAAATAACATGGCGACTAATGATGATTTTATTAGATGATAAATCAAAACATTTGTAACCACAATGATTAGACAGATAACCCAAAAACACACAAGGGGTAGAACGGGCCTGAAGTTTGTTAATTGTAGTTGACGGAAATAGCGAATAGCATAAGCACCCAAAGACCCTAAGATGTGCATACGAAGGAGTCTTATTATATAGTATTTGAAGAGGGGATGAATATGTCAAACCTTTGGTAGGAAGTATGTTAAGAAGATAAGTAGCCATTTGTAGAGCATGATTCCAAAAGGAAGGGGTACGGAAGCATGGATCAATAAAGTTCAGACAATATTATTAATGGTATGAATTTTTCGTTTGGCTTTCCCATTTTGTGAGGAAGTATGAGGACAAGAGAAACAAAAAACTATGTCATTAGTATCACAAAAATCCTAAAACAACCCATTATCATATTCTTTTCCATTATCACATTGAATATTTTTTATTTTTCGATCGAATTGGATACGGATGAATGCTCTAAATTTTAAGAATATGGAAAAAACTTAGGATTTTTTCGCCAACGGAAAGGACCATAAAAAATTAGAATAATAATCCAAAAATAGAACATAATAATGATGGCCCACATAACTTAAAATGGGAGATGTCCATAAATCACTATGAATAATATCAAATGGCATTAAAGTACGAGAAGTAGAAGCTACAAATGGTAATCTAACATGTTTTCCTAAAGGACAGGATTGACAAATTGGAGTACTACGCGTACCCTTACAAGAAATTAAAATTATTCTTATACAAGGAAGAAACAATGGATGACCCAAGGTGACCCAAACGTGCATGCCACAACGAAGGAGCTAGAACTACAAAAGTAGATGGCAAGGCTAGACTCGAAAGACTGGATGCGGGCGTGATAAGATAAAGATCCCCCCTACTATCACATCTCATGAGAGGTATCCCCGTCTTGAAATCCTTCACAGAAAACCCAAAAGATCAAAATCAACAGTAACCCAATTATCGGTGGTGAATTTACGGACAAATACCAAATTTTTAATTAAGTTAGGGGCATGAAGGGCATTTTTTAAGACAAGAGGCGGATGGGGGGAGACAAAGTTTTATGACCGTAACCACGAATTAGAATTGAGTTGTCATTACCAATAATTATGCCACGATTGTTTCTCAAATTAGAATAAGATGAGAGAGTACCTTGTTCGGACGTCATGTGAGAAGTGGCGTCGGTCGGTTGGAGTGGGGCCCACAACATGATGGGCTTGTGGGGGTCGAGACCCAAGCACACCTGCTTGCTGCCCCGGACCAGCGGTGTTGCGGAAACCACTGGACCATGTCGAATTGGGCCGAAAGGAATGCTTGGCAGCCCACTGTCCAGGGGCTGGAGAAGTTGGAAAATAGGGGCCACCGGCCCAGGCCCACTTCTAGGGGGGCCTATGGCTGGGACCAATTGGCCTGTGGCTCACTAGCACCGTACCGAGGCCCACTACCACTGTTTTGGCCGCCCCTATCACCACCAGAACCACCACGATTGCCACCGTGATTTTTGCCATTATTTTTCTAATTTTTCTTGACTCCACCGTGAGCACAGTTTTGGCCCAAATTATCAACAAAATCTTGAGAATTAGCTGAAGCCGTCATCACGACCACGGGATTAGCATCGGTAGCCGCCTTTTTGGCCAAACTGGCTTCTTCTAACGTGAGCTTCAAACGAGCTTGATAAAAAGGCGAAAGTGGATTACTTTGACGGAGGAGAGTCTCCACGCCATTATAGGCCTCAGATAGGCCTGCAACCATTTGTAGAATAAGATGATTATTGGTAACGGGCGCTCCAACGTTACGGAGTTGGTCTGCCAATTCCTTGAGTCGTTTACAATAAGTTGAAACATTCGGAAAATCCTCCATGCTGACTTGGGAAAATTCCTGCTCAAGGGTGACAACGCGGGAATGTTGGTTATCTTGGAATGTATCACGCAATTTATTCCATGTAGCCATAGTCGTAGTGTCCGGCTCAATAATCGTCTGTAAAAGGTCGGTAGAAATAGTGGAATAAATTCACTGAAGAACGGTAGCATTAAGAGTAATCCATAACTGAGGATCCTCCGCGAGAGTAGGGGTAGCGGGAAGAATTATGTGATGGAGGACTTGATGTGAGATGGCGTGAATTTTGAACAACTCCGCTCACATCGCGTATTGGACGTTTTCCATCTCAAGAACAATAGGGATGTTGTTCTTGATGTTATAAATAGTAATGGCAGGATGAAAGTGGTTCTTTAACGTCGACGTAACTAAAGAACAAAGGGATTAGGAAGAAAATTTGGGAAGAGATGAGGTAAAATTAGCACAAAATCTGAGAGGGAGCACGGATTCCAATGCAAGATCGGCCGAGAAGAGACAGTGGAACCAAGACTAAATTTGAGAGAGGAGCGAAAGTAATTTAGTCCTAGACTATTTATTTCACTACCTAGTCAAATTACCAACGGAGGAACTGTTCAATAAGGTTTTCGACAAAGGGCATTGGTTTATTGGTTCGCAACTGTTATCAGTTCGAGAATGTTGTCCGAAATTTAACCCACACCAAACTAATATAAATTATTCAACCATTTGAATTAGGCTTACAGACCTTCCTACTGAGTACTATGCAAATGATATTCTCAGACGTATTGGAGGACTCATAGGTATAGTACTAAAAACGATACTTGTACTTCTGAGACTACAAGAGGCAGATATGCAAGATTGTGTATTATTCCCCAATAGAGAAGCAACTGCCTCAGGACATCATGATAGGAAACCATAAACAACTCATCCAATATGAACCCACCAATCCTTTGTGCACCAAATGTGGCTGCTTAGGTCATTTAGCAGATCTATGTCCTCAAACACCACCAACATTCTGACTCATCTGATCTCCCTTTTGGATCATAAACTTGATCCATTATGGGAACCCAAACCCAAACCCAAACCCAATCAAATTGGAGTCCAAGTCCATAATCAAGGTCCAAAACTACAAGCCTTCTACCTAGAATCTTCTAGGGTGTGGTAATTATGCATGTGAATCATTTGGTAATTTAAAATATTGTTAGAAGGATGGAGAAGAATGGAAAAGAATGAGGTGTATGGTTATTTTATTTTTTATTAGTTTATTTGTGTGGTGTAGGATTGTTCTTAAGTAGTATAAATACCCCTCCTCATTTTAGTTTAGGTATCAAGAAAAATTAAGAGCTTCTAAGTGAGTGAAGAAGCAAAGTCTTATAAGAGTGAGTTGTAGTATCTTGTTGTTGAATGAGAGTGATCTTGTAATATTTGTTTGAGTTTGAATAAAAGTTATTTGTGAGAATGTTTTATTTCCAACACTCCCAGGGTATGTACTCCCAAATGCAAGTACAATCTGCAATGCAAATCTTACAAGTCCAAGAAATAGGGGCACTAGAGCTCCTACACCAACTGAGCAGCTTCAACACAGTGTCAGCGACAACAGCACAAGTGCAGATGACACAAGGGGAAGCACACCAGACTACACCCCAACCACACAACTTATCACCCTCATTAGAGAAACCACTCCCACAGCTGCCAGACAACTTGGTCGTCAACATGCAGGGAGAACAGGTAGAGGAGAATGTAGAAGAAAATGGGGTGACAGATCAAGTTGTCCCAGAGATGGAGGAGGCACCAGAAGCGGAAGATGAAGTGGAGCTGATTAAGGATCATATACTGTAAACGTGTAAATATAGGAAACAATATATTCCCTACCCATAATTAGAATATTTCCATATATTGTGTAAATATAATTATGGTAAGACTAGGATTCCTCTTTTGTATATGCTTAGGATTCCTATTATATAAGGGATGAATATTGTACTCTATATATACCTTGATATTAATGAAAGACTCTCCAAGGGAGATTAATATCATCTAACATGGTATCAAGAGACAAATAAACAAAACCCTAAAAATCTTTCTCTTCCACAGCCGTCGGCTGCCTCTCCTACGCCGCGGCCCTCCCGAATTTTCTTCTTGTTTTTCGGATTTTGTTCTTCCTTTCTTCTCTTCTCTAAATGGCTATCCCTGATTCTTCCACACTTTCTGACGCCTCTACCTCCACAAATACCACCACAAAGTCATCACCCCCGTTTCACCCCGCCCTTACTATTTCCAACATCAAGAACCATATTACCATTATTCTTGATCAAGAAAATAACCAGTATTCTCCCTGGGTTGAACTTTTTCGCAATCATGCATGTCTCTATAACGTTCTTGACCATATTGATGACACTATTCCGCGCCCTACGGAGGTTGATGATTCTATCTGGCATCGTCTCCACGCCGGCGTCAAACGGTAAAGCTGAAAGAATCATCTGCACCATTAACAATATGATTCGCACCCTATTGATTCATGCCTCCCTCCCTCCACCCTTCTGGGTCTATGCTGTTAAAATGTCAGAATACACTCTAAATATTCTCCCTACTAGCACTCTTCACAATATGACCCCTACCGAAATCCTCTACCATAGAATCCCCTCTTATGATCATCTACGGATTTTTGGTTGTCTGTGCTATCCCAACCTTAGCTCCACCGCCCCTCACAAGCTCGCTCCTAGGTCCAATCCATGTGTCTTTCTAGGATTCCCGCCGAACCATAGGGGATATCTATGCTATGACTTATCGACTCGTCAGATCCACATATCTCGTCACGTCACATTCGACGAGACCACATTCCCATTTTCGAATCTTCCAAAATTCCAAAAACAGGACTACTCATTTCTTGACGAGTCTGCCATCTCTCCTCTCATAATCGAACAACTCACATCCTTTGTTCCGTCGTCAGAGCCGCGACGCCCAAACTTCAGAGAAGCATGTCAACCTTCTAGCGCCGCGACTCTCGATCTAGGAGCTGCGGCGCCTCCGACGGCTTCGCCCCCACCTTCTCCTTATCTGACTTTACCTTCCGTCTCAGACACCACTCCGCTATCCACTGTCCCTACCCATCCAATGGAAACTCGTTCAAAGCATGGAGTCTTCAAACCCAAAGTTCATTTCAACTTGTCTGCCCAAACCATCTCTCCACTTCCAAAGAACCCAAAATTGGCCAAACAAGACCCTAATTGGAATGCGGCTATGTATGAGGAATTCAATACTTTAACTAAATAGCACACGTGGGATCTAGTACCTAGACCTGAGGGGGTGAATGACATTCGTTGTATGTGGCTATTTCATCACAAGTTCAGAGACAATGGGGATCTTGAGAGGTATAAGGCCCGTCTTGTGGCTAATAGCACAAATCAGCAGGAGGGCATTGATTGTGGTGAGACCTTCAGCCCGGTTGTCAAACCGGCTACCATCCGCACAGTTTTGAGCATTGCCATGGGCAAACACCGGTCGATCCATCAGCTTGATGTGAAAAATGCATTCTTACAAGGGGATCTGAGAGAGACAGTCTACATGCATCAGCCACCAGGGTTCACCCATCCAGCAGTTCCTCACTATGTGTGTCATCTCCGTAAGTCACTATATGGCCTGAAGCAGGCCCCCCGTACGTGGTATGATCGCTTTGCCAGGTATATCTTGCAGATTGGGTTTGTATGCAGCAAGAGTGATACATCACTTTTCATTTTTCATCGAGGTAGTAGCACTGCGTACTTATTACTTTACGTGGATGATATTGTTCTTATTGCCTCCTCTGACGGATTGAAAAATGAGATTATTGTCTTGCTCAAGTCCGAATTTGCAATGACTGATTTGGGGAAGCTGAGTTACTTTTTGGGGATATCAGTGACCAGGTCTGCCAATCATATATTCTTGTGTCAGCGTAAGTATGCAGAAGAGATTGTGTACAGGGCTAATATGGCGAACTGCAAAGAGGTGCCTACTCCAGTTGATTCCAAATCTAAGCTCAGTGCTATGGATGGTGCTCCAGTCTCTGATCCTACTCTGTATAGGAGCCTTGTAGGTGCACTTCAGTATCTCACATTCACCAGGCCAGACATAGCTTATGATGTTCAGCAGGTGTGCTTATTCATACATGCCCCCGGGGAGTCTCATTTCACTACTCTTAAGCGTATCATTCGATACATTAAGGGCACTCTTGATTATGGTTTGCACCTATACCCCTCTGCACCAGACAGGTTACTTTCATATACGGATGCAGATTGGGAAGGGTGTCCGGACACGCGAGGCTCCACCTCCGGCTTTTGTATTTTCTTAGGGGATAATCTGATTTCTTGGTCTGCCAAGCGACAGGATACCCTATCTCGGTCCAGTGCCGAGACTGAGTACAGAGGCGTTGCAAATGTAGTAGCTGAGATTTGTTGGCTCAGAAATTTACTGTTAGAACTTCAGTGTATTTTGCGTCAGGCATCTATTGTGTATTGTGATAACATCTCTGCCATCTATCTTTCTCATAATCTGATTCAACATCAGCAAACCAAGCATATTGAGATAGACCTACACTTCGTTCGTGAGAAAGTTGCGTTAGGCCATGTCAGAGTGTTACATGTTCCATCATCCTATCAGTATGCAGACATATTTACCAAAGGACTTCCCAGACAGTTATTTCTTGACTTCAGATCCAGTCTCAGCGTCCGGCCTCCTCCCGCTCCGACTGAGGGGGTGTGTAAACGTGTAAATATAGGAAACAATATATTTCCTACCCATAATTAGAATATTTCCATATATTGTGTAAATATAATTATGGTAAGACTGGGATTCCTCTTTTGTATAGTCTTAGGATTCTTATTGTATAAGGGATGAATATTGTACTCTATATATACCTTGATATTAATGAAAGACTCCACAAGAGAGATTAATATCATCTAACATATACAACAGTAGGTGGAGAAAGTGTTGGAGGCTCCTCCAGAACTATTGTTCCCTAGATAGAGAGAGGAAGGGTTAGCAGCTCAAAGCACCATCGAGCAAACTCTGCAGAAGATAACTCTCACCAACTCACTCTCATTGACTCTCCACGAAAGAGAGAAAATGTGTTTCTTCATCTCAATCCCATCATCTACTTTGAGAGTTGCGTTCAACCTAAGTTTATATCCAGCAACATTGTTGCACAAATATGTTGTTTTATTGCTCCCAACTATCACGGAGAAGGACATTCCCATGAAGAATTTCATGGCCACGACATATCCACTACTAAGGCACATGGAGATGTCTCTGGCATCAAGAGGGAGCTCCACCATCTACACTAAGTTTCCAATGAGAGTTCTCCTATGGAACTGCAGAGGCTGCAATAACTAGGATTTCATGAGGAACTTTAGGGAAATTGTGCAATGGAATAATCCAAATATAATATGTCTCACAGAAACCAAAATGGTAAACCACTCGAGCCTACTTGATGCAGTTGGGTTCACTAAATGGTTCGATATTAGAGAAAATTGAGCATCATGAGGGGTGGTGTTGATGTGGAAGCATGAGGAAATGACCATTGATCCAATAGCAGTGTCAGGGCAGGAGATCCATGTCAACATTCAGGTAAGAACATCATCACAACCATGGATATGCTCACTTGTTTATGCTGGTTCTAATTTTTCAAATAGACAATTTCTTTGGGAGAACCTAGAAATGGTAGTCAAGAATCATGAAAAACCTTGGCTATTATGCGGGGACTTTAACGAGGTTACTGCCACCTCATAAAAGTTTGGGAGAAACCCTATCAGCAATAGAAGAGTTAATGCCCTAATTAGATGTCTTAATAATATTGATATGATTGACCTAGGTTTCACTGGTAGCAAATATATGTGGACCAAGAAAAGAAAAGAAAAGAATAATATAATAATGGAAAGATTGGATAAATTTTATCCGAACTCTAATTGGTTACAGTTGTACCCAGATGCGTATGTAAAACATCTATCACGAATGCATTCTGACCATTGTCCTATCCTATTAACTTTAACTAAATCTATGAGTAAGCCAAATGTAAAATCCCGTACTTTTGGGTGATGGCTTGAGCATCTAGACGTATGCAAATAAAGAGTTTAGTATATAAAAGGATGCGGTCCCGAACTAATTTAGGACTTACCAAGTGGGACAACAATGATCGGCTAGTTGATAAATCAGCTGACTAATGAATTTTGAGTGGAGGACAACACTAAGTGGGAATAATTATGTGTCAGTAGATAAAGTTGGAAAGGCATGCATTAAGTTTGGAGATGACATGTGTCTAGGGGAGGTAGCACTATCTCATTTCTTAGCATTAAGTAGAATGAAATCATTTTGCTGCCAAAACGTAAATCCTCTACCAAAATATTCAGCAAATGCTCTCTCTGTTTCACAAAACTTAGAGCCAAATTAGAGAAAACCTCTCCATTAATTTTATGCTTAACACAAGACTAGGTATACTTGTAACAACGAGATTATAGGCAGCAACATGGTAATATTCAATTGATATTAATGGGTGTTAGCTGCAGCAAGCCAAACACGGCCTCTAAGTCACATTGAATTCCATTTTTCAAGCTGGTTCATCCTTGCTTAAGGTTAGGTACCATACGGACCACCTGGGTTGTATTATCAACAGGTCTACGAGGTATGTTAAGGCAAATTAATTCTTTCTTTTGGCATGTTCCATGTAACGAAACGTAACCGTAATATTATTCCATAAATTATTCTACTCCTAGTAGCCGAGGATGTTCTTGTTATTGACTACTATGTTGAAAGCATATCTAAATATGTTCCTAAATCCTTATTGAGGTATATGGAAAAGATGTTGGTATTCTCAATGTTAGACGAAGGTACAAGGCTCAATGTTAGCAGAAGGTACAAGGATATTATATCATCCGATAAGTTCAGAATATTTTATTGTCATTCATGCATTTGCATTATATTCATTTATTACCCTGGACCCACATGTGTTATATACACTATTATATGGTACACATTATATATATGTATGGAATTTTGAAAAGGGAATGGCGTTATATACGCAACACTACCTGCAGTTGGTATAGACTATTACTAAAAGTAAGATGCCCAATGAGGCCAATATGATATGATGCCCATGTGTGGCCAATATGAAATGATGCCCACAGAGGTTGTTATCGGAAGGAAGATGCCCTTGTGAGGCCAATATTTATATGTATACCGCATTTGCATTATGCATGACATTTAGGCATATGTATTAGGGCCCTCAGAGGCATTCACTACTGGCCAGCTGTTTTTGTCGGCTGTTGCTATCGGCTATTTTTGTCGGTTGTTTCTGTTTCAGATTACTTTTGTATCTCTGTTATTCTATTATTCATGTTTGACATACTTAGTACATCAGTCGTACTGACGTCCCTTTTGTCGGGAAACACTGCATTTCATGCCCGCATGCTCAGGTAAACAACAGGATGGTTCGCACTAATAGGTTGCTGGTTCAGCTGATATTAGAGCACTCTACTTGTTTCAGAGTTACAGTCTGATCATGGTATGATGTTTTGCATATGTATATGGGTATGGCGGGGCCCTGTCCCGACCTTATGATGTCATGTATTCTTTAGAGGCTTGTAGACAGTTGTTATGTGTATAGTAGTCGTGTATGGCAATGTCGATGTGTGTGTCAGCGGGATATTTGGCGACGGTCTTTGTGGCCATGATTGATTACGGTTAGCTGGTAAATATGTGAAGAGTGGTGCTTGGCAGGTAGGGTCGGGTGCCCTTCATGGCCCTCCGATTTGAGTCGTGACACCAAATCACTCTTTCAAACTTGAAACAATGTGAATTAACCATCCGGATTTCATAAATATTGTTAAATATCACTAGGACACCAATGACTCTTATAATGATGCACTTACTAATTTTACCCAGCATTTAATCCAATGGAATAAATCTACTTTTGGGAATATATTTCACAAAAACGAATCTCTTATAGACAGGATAGGAGGTCTCCAAAAAATAGACGTCAACAGAAGAAAAAAAAAGAGCATCACTTTATTATGGAAGAAGATCTTATCTCTGAATATAATGATGTATTAAAACAAGAAGAGGATTTCAAGAAATTAAATATAGAGTCCAATGGCTAAATGACGGTTATGTTAACAAAAAAAATCACTTGTCAGCAATCCAAAGACACAGGAAAAATCGTATCCTAGGTCTGACAGACTCTCGAGGGAACTGAAACCATGATATCAAATCAATCAATGACATCATCCTCGATCACTTCCACAACATCTATCAAACTGATCTAAAATTTAGTAAGCTAATTCTGAAATCAAATCCTAACTCTTGGAACATCCTCAATGCTGAGACTAAGATAGATTCACAAAATCTTTAACTATTTAAGAAATTAAAAAAGTTGTTTCTCTTTCAAGCCTTTTAAAGCACCAGGACCAGATGGAATACATCCATTTTTCTTTCAAAAATACTGACATCACACTAACAATGTTATCATTACCACATGCATGAAAGCTTTTGACACACTCAAAATCCTCCCAGACACTAATGATACATATGTCACCTTAATACCTAAAATCAAGAACCCCTCTCAAATCACCCACTATAGGCCCATAAGCTTATGTAATACTATCTACAAGACCATCACAAAAAAATTATTATTAAACGCATCAGACCCCTTCTAGAAAAAATTATTAGCCCCACTCAAACTAGGTTCAATCCTAGAAGAAGGGCTGCTGATAATGCAATAATTGTACAGGAAGTCATTCATAGTTTTAACAGTACAACAGGACTCTGTAGGAGAATGATGATAAAAATAGACCTAGAAAAGGCTTTCGACAGACTTGAATGGTACTTCATCAGAACTTCTCTTGTGAATCTCGACTTTCCTCTATCGCTTATAACTCTTATAATGAACTACATCTCCTTCACCACTACTTTTATTCTAATTAATGGAAAACCATCACCCTTCTTCGCACCAACTAGAGGAATTAGACAAGGAGATCTCCTATCACCGTATTTATTCATAATATGCATGCAAACCATCATAAGGTATATTAACCATCAACTAGACATTGGCCTTTGGTCCCCTATTAAAATTAGCTAATCGGGTCCCCACATTTCTCACCAACTCTTCGCGGATGACCTTATTCTTTTCTCCAAATCAAACGAGGAAAGCTTGTCACGATCCAAACCGGAGGGTCATGACGGAAATCCGGACCTAACTTGCCGAGTATCACTAACCATACATTTAGCATATATCTGTAATTTTGCATGGCCCATGAGGCCGCCACGAGACACCCTGCTGACATATGAAAATAATACACTGGAAAGGAGTTATGTAACATGCTGCAACCAGAAGGACCCAACCTATATACATATACATACCAAGGCCGACAAGGCCATACATGACTACTATACACAGGACATCTGTCTAAGCCTCTAAAGAGTATGTGACATCATAAGGTCGGAACAGGGCCCCGCCATACCCAACGCATAACCAAAATATCATACAACGACTAGATTGCAACTCTGGAACAAATAGAGTGCTCCAATATCAGTTGAACCAGCAACCTACTAGTGTGAATCGTCACCCTGTCCACCTGAGCCTAGGGGCATGAAACGCAGCATCCCCAGACAAAAGGGACGTCAGTACAAATAATGTACCGAATATGTCAGACATGAAAAATAGCATAATAGAGACCTGGAAGTAACATGAGACAAGAAACAACCAACCAGTAGAGAATGCCTCTGAGGGCCATAATATGCCCAAGTACCATGTATGTGTAGAATGCCTCTGAGGGCCATAATATGCATAAGCATCATGTCTGTGTAGAATGCCACTGAGGGCCATAATATGCCTAAATGCCATGCATAATGCGGTCATGCACATATGTGTATATAACGCCGTCTCCCATCATATCATTTCGGCCTCTGTGGGCATAATCATTATCGTGTATATTTGTACCAGTTGCAGGTGGTGTGCGTATATAACGACATATCCATTTTCCCATTCCCCATACATATATAATGCATACATATAGTAAAGTATATAACTCATTTGAGGTCAAGGTATGTCCGTGAATATAATGCATGAATAATATGATAATAAGACACTAAAAGTTTGTCGGAGTGATGTAATATCGCTTCACCTCTGATTAACATTATGAATACTAACATCTTTTCTATATACCTCAATAAGGATTTAGGAATATATTTAGACATGCTTTGACAATAGGAATGAAAAACATGAACATCTTTAACTACTAAGAGTAGAATAATCTATGGAGCAATATTACGTTTACGTTTCGTAATTTAGAACATGTCAAAAGAAAGAAATAATTTGCCTTAACATACCTTAGCCATTTTGTGTCCATGGTACAACTAAAGCAATTTGTAATGCGCTTCAATCTTATTTTTCAAGAAACCCTCTTCTTCCACCTTATTTTTCTTTGAAGAAATCCCGAATTCAACAACACGACACTACGGAACAACGGAATCGAAGTGGTGCACAAAACCCGGTATGTTATTCTGGGAAGCAAATCATACGTTGCTTGCTTAATTTAAGAACTTAAGTTGCTTTGATCCATTTTAAATAGAAAATGCCACGAATTTGGTTGCTGCTACTAGAAAGAAAGCAATTTACGTATCTTCTTTGGTAGGAAATCATGTTGCTGCCAACTTTCTTCATAAGAAATTGTATGTTTAATATTAGAGTTGCTGCCTCTATATGAATAAAGATATATATATCACTTTCATGAGAATTAGAGTTGAACTTAATTAAAGGATCTATTGGTCGTAGGCCCCCTTTGAAATGAAATATGTTTCTCCAACGATCCAACTTAAGCTTCTGCTATACAAGCAATATATACTGCACCACTTTGTATTGAATGAACTCCCACTTAGTAACTAAGAGATACACATGCTCTCTCTCCTTTACACATTGCCTAACTTGGGAGGTATACATGCTTTCTCCTCCTTAATCCTACCAATTAAACCCATTACTTGCCTTATTAGCAAGGCTCCACGTGGATCATGTCCACTAATCACTTATCCCATAATTTAATTCTTGATCCTAATTCACTTAATTAGTAATCATTTTAGCACACTTTATATCTCCATTATCATCGTCATGTGCTATAACACTAGTCCGTAGCCTCTTTTGCCATACACAAAATATCATTTCTAGTCACCGTTATCACACTTTTAAAATCTAAATTATTTCAGAGTTTTATCCTTTTATATACTAAGCTCTTCATTTGCGAACGTGAATATGACATAAATCCTCCAAGGCTCGGGTCTACTTGCATACGTCTAGATGCTCAAACCATCGTTCGAAAGTACGGGGTGTTACATCCTTTCCCCCCTTAGAAACATTCGTCCTCGAATGTTGGGGTGACGTATCTAATCCCCCTCACGTAGCCAGAAAA
The DNA here is from genome assembly GCA_029783415.1 of Anisodus acutangulus. NCBI lineage: Eukaryota > Viridiplantae > Streptophyta > Magnoliopsida > Solanales > Solanaceae > Anisodus > Anisodus acutangulus. The sequence continues at coordinate 19,994,325 of CM056507.1, read as the reverse complement.
CACAACCACATCTTCACGGAGCCATATAATATAACACATATCATTACATCAGACCTCACCTGGTTCTCAAGCATTAATTATAATAATAAGAAATAGAACTCACCTTATGCTTCTCTCAAAACCTCGGCGTTGGTATGAAATAGGTGGGGATATTTGTGCTTCATCTCCTCTTCCGCCTCCCATGTCATTTCTAGTCACTGTTGTCACACTTTTAAAATCTAAATTATTTCTGGGTTTTATCCTTTTATATACTAAGCTTTTCATTTGAGTACGTGAATATGACATAAATCCTCCAAGGCTCGGGTCTACTTTCATACGTCTAGATGCTCAAACCATCGTTCGAAAGTACGGGTGTTACAGAGCTCTACTTCCATTATTAATATTTTCAACCACGTCTCAAGCTTCAGGACAAAGAATTAATTTTCACAAATCAAAAATTCTCTTCTCCAAAAGCATTCATTCTCATAACCAACTGGTTATTAAGAAAAAACTTAACATGAAATCAACCACAAATTGTGGGAAATACCTAGGGTCCCTATCACAATCTTAAACCCCAGAAAAGCTGACTATCAATTCATTCACCGCGCAGTAAGTAAGACCGATGGTATTCAACTAGGGAAGGTTCAAAGCGGAAGCTACCTCTCCTGATGCAATATCTTTTTGCTGAAAGATTGCTGAAAGTAGGCACCTTGTGTGTGTGCCACAATCTCTCTTTTATAGAGGGGATTGTTGGAAATTTGTCTTTGGCGGGGAGGTGCGTCCACCCATATTTAATGAATTAAACACTAGTGTTTCGCATGTTGGAGGCTTTGTCTCTTCTCACATGCATAATTTACTAAGTGAGTAGATGACTGTAGGGCCAAAAATCGTCAAATTTCGTTGAGAAATGAAAGAGTTATTGGTCCACGAAGTAAGGTGTTTGAGGCATAAATATATGGTGTGGGACAAATCTACCATATCGATGGAAAAATGATGAATTGCTCTCTCTATAAGTCTCTAAAGTGGTAAAGGGTTTGGGATCCCAAGGGGTATCCCATGTGTTTAAAGGAGGGAGGACCTAGATGTGCTTGGGTTCAAGGCTAAGCCCACACGCGCGCCGCCGCTCGTCCGTCCGGTCTCGGTTCACGAGTCATGGGCTGTGGGGACTTTCTGATATTATCTTTTTGGATCCCAAATTGCTTAATATTTACAGTTTGGTCCCTAAAGTTTCTAAAAAGTTGATTTTGGGACTGACGGAAGGCAGAAACTTTCTGCCTACCGTTTGGACTATTTTTTTTAGCATTAACCAGCCATTACTTGGCTATTAACTACTCCATAAACAGCCCTTCTTCAATGACCATCACCAACCTCCTTCAATGGCCATGAACAGCCTCACTAATGGCATTAAACATGCCATTAACAGCCCTCCCTAATGGCCACTAACAGCCATGTTTGTGGCAGTTGAGGAGTCCTTCCTCCATACTATATATTGATGCATTTTGGCTCAATTGTGCTGCACGAAAAATAATAAAAATACAGCACAAAACAGTGACGAAATCACTGCAAAACAGTGATGAAAACCACTGCAAAACAGTGAGCAAACACACACATATACACAAGATATACACAACAGAGACACTATATACACAGAGACAAAACAAAAGAGAAAACAGAAACTCTTCCTTCCTTTTCCATCTCTTCAGCAAGTCGATTCATATTTGTTTTCTTCGTCAGACTCAACCTATTGGCTTTGTAGTGTTGAGATTAAAGTGTTATTTTATCTTGGGAGACTATTGCCCGCTAACGTAAAAGCATATATACGGGGCAATCTTGTCTTAAGGACAGAGTGCAATCACTCGACTCAACACACAACGTTGTAACCATCCAGATTTAGTTGTTTCTTGATTTCAGGTTATCAAGATTCAAGACACAACAACCTTGCGGCAGTTTTGAAGATTGACCATTTATTTATCCTTTCGAACACTTGTAATAGTTATTTACTTCTCGTACTGCTTTATAAAGTACAATAGAGTACCAACAATTTAAGACAAGATTGTATTAGTATTAGTGTTCGAAAGATGTCGGTCAAAAGTTGTGTGACCAAATCTGGATATGGATGTGGTTTTCTGCTTGAAGAGAGTGATGATGATGCTGTTGAAGGTCAACATGTTCATGTTGTCACCGCTCCCGATAGTGGTGGGAACAAGCGCTCACGAGAGGCTTAGGATGTCAACTGGGAAAAGATGAGAAGGCTGAAGATGTGGTTCTATCTTGCAGCAGAAGGCCTATATCTGTACCAGACAAAAGATCCGAATTATGGTAAGGAGAAAATGGACATTCAGTCCAATGAAGTGACTGAAGTGGGCCAGAATCCGAAATTGGGATAAGTTATTTTCTTCCTTGTCAAGAATAAAGATTAAATGATGTCTGATTAAAAATGGGTTAAAAGTAAGGAGGACTATGAAAATGTTTTACGAAATAATTTATATTCCTTACGCTTTAAAATCAGAAGTTTAATCTCTTCTTCTTTCCCGTTTAAAGATTGGATTTTGTGAACGACTTAAAAAGATTCGTTCTTTTAAGTGTAATTATTAAAAGTGTGTAAAGTATGTTCGCACATACGAGGGAGAAAGATCCACTAACTGTGCGAAAACTGTTACCACTCTTAAGTAAGCGCCAAGAATTATCTGGGCACCAATCATAACGGAAGAAGACTAAAAGCTAAATACGTTGAGCCTGTCACACTATTTGGCAGAAGATCCTTCATAGGATGATATTGGACACTCAGTCATAAAAAGCCTCTGGGCGACTGAAGTGGGCCAAAATTCCTTTGATATGATGATATTGGACACTCAGTCATACAAAGCCTCCGGGCGACTGGGGTGGGCCAAAATTCCTTTGATATGATGATATTGGACACTCAGTCATACAAAGCCTACTGCGACTGGAGTAGGGCCAGAATTCATTTCATAGGAAAAGTAATGGACACCTAGTAAGGTGGGCCAGAGTTTCCAGGTCTTAAATGATCTGAAGGCCTAAAGAAAGGCAGAAAAGAAATTGGACACTCAGCCTGCCAAAGCAACTGGAGTGGGCCAGAGTATTCAGATCAAATATAATCTGGTTATGCCCTCACCACGGGCAAGAGGTTGTTCACATGAAGCAACGCCACCTCTAAAGTAAAAGGGGTTGGAGAGGTTGTCCTCAATAGGACTTCAGGGAATGGGATTACTCTAAGATGAGGTGATACATGTCCCAAACTTGGTTTAAGAGACGTTGTTGGTCAAGCTGGTTTGAGACTAGTCCAATAGGTCTATAATAACTAAGAATGGTACAGTATGTCTATAGCCAAATGAATGATATATTTGTAATCTGTGCTTCTATGCCATCATAGATTAAGACACATTAAATAGAAAGTCATTCAAAAGCTAACGATATTGAGATTGTTGCCTACTGTCGACCTAAACCCTCAAAATGAATGTGAGGTAGATGAAGAGGTAAAATCACCTTTTCAAATTCCGCCAAGGGAATAGCGAAAGAAGCACCGCTCCTCTAGAACTTAGTCACACCTACTTGGGTGATTTGAAGTTTATATAAAATAGAGGGGGGAGACAAGTACGTTGTGATCTTCATTGATGATGGTACAACGTATGGAATCCTTTTTTTGTTAAAAAGTAAAGATGAAGTTGTTGAAGCGGATAAGCGCTACAAAGCAGAAGTTGAAAATCAACTAAGCCTACGGATTGAGAAATTCGTAGTGATAGAGGCGGAGAATGTGAAGCATTGTTTATTAAACAACTGCTCATTACTCACCTCAGTCTAACGGTGTTAGCCAAATGCAAACCCATACGCCCAAATTATGTAGGGCAAGGCGATCCTTACCGCTAATAAGATTCTCAACAGAACTCCACATAAGGATAAGGATAACTGTCCGTGTGAAACATGAAAAAGATCTCACATACAAATGTTGTGATGTGGGGTGGCTTGGTAAAAGTTGGAATACCGAAATAGGTCAAGTTGTACCTAAGACTGTAGATAGCATATCCACTGGATCTGCAAATAACAGTAGTGCTTATCGCCTCTTGGTGTCAAAGAATGCTGAATTCTTTTAAGATAACTTTCCTTGAAAAGGAAAAAGAAGTAATTGCTCAAGGTTAACAAGAACCCGCGAGGGCCTGACTGTCCGGAACTAGACATTCCGTATCTACAGGACTCGAAAGTTGCTGACTATCCGGAACTTAATATTCCAGATCTGCAGAACTCAAGGATTCCACATATTGAACCGAGACGGAGCAATGAAGGGGACAAAAACTTGTTCCAGTCCTTCTAGCTTGTATGGTTGAGAACGAACCATGGAAAATTGACAAATAATTTTCATCTCCAGAAGCGCTGCTTTGGAAAGAAGCTACAAAGAGAGAAATAGATTCCATCATATAGAACCATACTTGTGTAATGGTTGATCTTCCTCCGGAAAAAGAACCTTTGGGTTGTTAGATGTGCTCCCCTGTGAGTAACTTAACATCCAAGGCCATTGCAGTCTTGCGTGGCATGGATATTGAACAGCCTTCCCAACCGGAGAGTTGGAAGAAGAGGATCAGAGTTGGTTTGCTGAACTGTTGGGCTTCTTCCTGAACTTTCATTTTGGTCCCTGAAATGTTTACATTTTGGTCCTGAAAGTTTCAGATAAAATAGAAATAATGAATCTGACCATAGAAACATTGACTCTGAAGTTAGAAAGCCAACAGTTGGAGAATCAACAGTCTGAAAGTAAAAGTCATATCGAAATAAAGTCTCGTCGATATGAAAGATATGGGTATCACAGATGACATCTTAGGAATTGGATTTCTAAGACATCTAACGGACTGGTCGATAGTTGACAGTCTCGTTGAAGCTACCAATGGATATGAATCATAGAACTGATTGGAATCATGGTGCACCCATAGACAAAGAGTGATACGCACAGGTCACGTGTAGTTCAATGTATTAGACACACTACAAGCGACCTGGTATCGACCAACAAAGCAGATCAGTTGAACTAAGGTTCACTGATGATTTTAATACATGATCGGTAGAAGGCGTTAAGTCGGATATGACGATATCTGAATTATTCGTTTATCTACGGATTATAGTATTCTAGATGTCCAACGGTTCTGGGAGAACACAGTGATGCAAACTGGACATCAGATCTGAAGAACACCAAAGCCACAAGTAAATGTGTATGGTGGGTCTTGGAAAATCCACTAAGCAAACTTGCATCGGCCAATTCATGATGGAATCGGAGTTTATCGCTTTATACAAACCATGAAAGAAGTTGAGTAACTTCACGACTCCTTAGAGGACGTCCCTTATTGGGAGAAACATGTGCCTTCGCAGTTATACACTGTGGCTAGCCAGTCGGCTTCAGAAAGGACACGGATGACGGCGTCTGGACATATCTGTCAGGATCTGTCAGAGACATAAGACCGTATGGCAGTTGATTATAGCTTTATAAAGTACAATAGAGTACCAACATGAATATGAATAGTTTTAATTATAGCCTATTTGGTCAAGATTTTTTTATTAAGAGAAGCTTTTTAATAGCCTGTATGAACAGGAATATTTGTCTTAGTCAAGCGCAAATTGGTGCTCTAATATAGATAAAAGTGTTTTTCAATTAATTAGTTAAACACAGATTGTTATTCTCCGAAGATAGGATATTTTATTCTAAAACACTTCTAACAAAAAATATCTTTTAAAATTTAAAAAAAACTTAATCAAACAGACTATTAAATCATGTCAATGGTACACCGTAAGAAATTCATTTTCAGATCAGAAAATAAATAAAAAAATTCTCTTTGATCATCTTCACCTTTCTTGGCAATGTTCAAAGCCCTCATCTTTATGAGCTCATTCAATGCACAAAGTATATATTGGTTGTCATGACCCCAAATCGGAGGGTCATGACGGGCACCCGGACCTTACTTGTCGAGTACCACTAATCATATATTTAGCATATATCCGTAATTTCGCATGGCCCACGAGGCCGCCACGAGATACCCTGCTGACATATGAAAATAGTAAATTGAAAATGAGCTATGTAAAATCTTAACCAGGAGGACTCAACCTATATACATATACATACCAAGGCCGACAAGGCCATACATGACCATTATACACAGGACAATTGTCTACAAGCCTCTAAAGAGTACGTGACATCATAAGGTCAGGACAGGACCCCGCCATACCCCTATGCATATCAAAAATATCATACCACAACTAGACCGCAACTCTGGAACAAATAGAGTGCTCCAAGATCAGCTGAACCAGCAACCTAGTAGTACGGATCGTCGCCCTGTCTACCTGAGCCTGCGGGCATGTAACGCAGCGTCTCCCGGCAAAAAGGGACTTAAGTACGACTAATGTACCGAGTATGTCAGGCATGAATAATAGCACAATAGAAACCTGAAAGTAACATAAGACAAGAAACAACCAACCAATATAGAATGCCTCTGAGGCCATAATATGCCTAAGTGTCATACCTGTACAAAATGCCTCTGAAGGCCATAATATGCTTAAATGTCATGCGCAATGCTGGTCATACATATACATATGCGTGTATAACGCCATCAAGCCTTTGTGGGCATCCCATCACATCATATCGACCTCTGTGGGCATAATCATCATCGTATATCTGTACCAGCTGCAGGTGGTGTGCGTATATAACGCCTTCCTTTTTCTCCATATTCCATACATATATATAATGCATACCATATAGTAGTGTATATAACACCTTTGAAGTCAAGGGTAACACCATGGATATAATGCATGAATGATGCTAAGACACTCTGAGCTTTATCGAAGTGACGTAATGTCGTTGCACCTCCGATTAACATTATGAATATTAACATATTTTCCATATACCTCAATAAGGATTTAGGAACATATTTAGACATGATTTGAACATAGGAATGAATAACATGAACATCCTTAACTAGTAAGAGTAGAATCATTTATGGGACAGTACTACGTTTACGTTTCGTACTTAGAACATGCCAAAAGAATGAAAGATTTGCCTTAACATACCTTTTGTCTAATCACTTGTCGACACAACGTATACGCCGTAGAGCACTTTGATCTTGTATGCCTAGAATTTCTTTTCTTCCACCTTACTTTACTTTTAAGGAAGCCCGGATTAAACTCCACAAAAAACGGATCAACGAAATCGAAGCTATGGACAAAACTCATATGTTGTTCTTGATAAAAATTATGATTTGATCTCTTAAAATAGAATTCGTGTTGCTTCATAGAGCGAGTATACGTTCCTGCCATGAATTGGATAGTTCCCAAACTTTCGTGATGTGAATTGCTAAGAAATAGATGACCCAAATACAAAACAACGTTGCAGAAAATTTGTTTAAGAAAATTGCATAACTTCCAAAATGAGATCTCAAAATGTACTATCTTTTCTTAAAATGTGGTGTCCAAATATTGCCACCAACTCGTACTAGTGCATAGTCACTATTTTACTTTCCCTTCTACTGCCACCTAAAAAGGTGATGACATTTCATCACTTATCCGATATCTTTATTCCATTCAATATCTCCACTAAAATCCAACATTTAATCAATTACACACATAATTAATTTCTTCATCTCAATTCATTTAAATAAAAATCACATTTAACACACTTCATATACTCATTATCATGTTCATATGATATAACGTTAGTCTATAGCCTCTCTTTTTTTTTGCACACACCAAATATTATTCTCCACCGCCATCATCACACTTTTAAGTCCTAAATTATTTCGGAACCGCATCATTTTATATACCAAGTTCTTGATGTGAATACCTAAATATAACAAAATTTCTTCGTCCTCAGGTCCACTTGCATACGTCTAGCTATTCAAACTATCGCCCGAAATTACGGGATGTTACCCTAATATACAGTTAGATTCATTCATCCCATGCATAGGGATCGAACAAAATAGATATTTTATAGGCAACTAACTAAAATACAGACTCAGCTACTAATTCATCATAATCACAACTACGTCCATTAAGTTTTAAAAGTTTCACTAATGTGAGACACTAATACTCTCAAGTCTGACATGTCCCGATCGGACATTTAGAAAGTTGGACAACATAACATGGAACTTAATATTGAACAAATAAAGATTAAGGATAAATCTGACTTTAATATTATACAGAAAAAAACTAATCCTTCGGCCTTATCAACATCATCTAACTTATGAACATTGAATTGTGCGAGACCATATAAGGAAACAACCGTAATTCTGTCACCAACCAATATGGAGCACTCAAACACGGATATTAGCGAAGCTATTGAAATTTCTACAATTACACACATTATATGTGTATGTGTACATACTTCGCTCACATAAAGATTCTGTCACCAACCAATATGGAGCACTCAAACACGAATATTAGCGAAGCTATTGAAATTTCTACAATTACACACATTATATGTGTATGTGTACATACTTCGCTCACATAAAGATTCTGTCACCAACCAATATGGAGCACTCAAACACGGATATTAGCGAAGCTATTGAAATTTCTACAATTACACACATTATATGTGTATGTGTACATACTTCGCTCACATAAAGATTCTGTCACCAACCAATATGGAGCACTCAAACACGGATATTAGCGAAGCTATTGAAATTTCTACAATTACACACATTATATGTGTATGTGTACATACTTCGCTCACATAAAGATTCTGTCACCAACCAATATGGAGCACTCAAACACGGATATTAGCGAAGCTATTGAAATTTCTACAATTACACACATTATATGTGTATGTGTACATACTTCGCTCACATAAAGATTCTGTCACCAACCAATATGGAGCACTCAAACACGGATATTAGCGAAGCTATTGAAATTTCTACAATTAAACACATTCGCTCACATAAAGATTCTGTCACCAACCAATATGGAGCACTCAAACACGGATATTAGCGAAGCTGTTGAAATTTCTACAATTACACACATTTTATGTGTATGTGTACATACTTCGCTCACATAAAGATGAGTCTGTATATAGAGAAAATGAACCTCGGGCCTTTTCAACACCAACTAGCTTAAAAACGATGGATTGCTCGAGATCATACAAAGAATAATAGTAATTCCGTCAATCAATATGGTACACTCTAACACGAATATATCGATTTATATGATAAAATAGCATATCTATAACATTTTTAAAATTATCTTCTTGGTTTGACACCTCAGATACCGTCATTACTTCTTTTCCGAGCTAAGTTATAGAAATGTCTACAACTACCCTACCCACATATATGTGTATGTACACGTATAGGTTAATTATAAATTGTTGTTTAACCAATTGGTAACGAACCACGTAGTCCTACTATTAATTTTTTTGCTGTTAGAGAATACTAATAAGAAACACTTCGCTGAAAAGAGCAAAAGTGAGTCACACATAACCTTGAAATGCCATGTGTTTGAACATGCTTTCTTTTAATACATTGAACATTATTTCGACATTATAAAAAGAAAACAAGCACATTATTTCGAAGCAATGTAGATAAAACGTACATTTAACTAAGTAAAAGTACAAACTAATAATTTAGAAGTGAAGTTACAAACCTTATCTGGATATATATATAAAGCTTTCCACTTTTAGTCAAACAAAGTGAGCTCCAAGTTCTAAGACTTTTTCACATTCTAGATGAGTGTTGATCACTGCCGGCGAAGTCGAAATTTTTATCAAAAAAATTCAAAATATAAAGAAATAATTATACGAATAAGCCAAAGAGATCTACTATATATTCATAAAAAAAGAAGGTAAAATTGAATTTTGTATGGGAACTGAGATTGAAGAAAAAGAATGCAGTTGATAGCGAAGCGGAGTGACAGAATATACCGTGATATACACGGCATATACAGCTGTGTATATCACGGTTTATGGAGCATATTAGTTTGTATTTAATTAGCATTGTACTCTTACCATAATTGTAGAATTATTGTACAAGTAGAATAAGGTTTTAGGAGTAGAATAGGAATAGGATTTTCCTATTATCGAAATTGTAAATTGTATATATACTCATTCATTAATGAAAATAATCAACGGATTATTTCTTTCATGGTATCAGAAGTATAGGTCTCACAAAAACCTTACTTTGCTTTCGCTTCTCTCGGCCCCACTCCCGACACCCTTCTCGAATTCCGGCCGAAATTATTCGTCCTCCCTTCCCAAATTTTCTTCCTAAATCCCTCATTGTTGTTCCGTTATGTCTACATCGAAGAACATGTTTCATTCTGCCCTTACTGTTTCCAACATCAAGAACCACATTCCTATTGTTCTTGAGATGGAAAACGTCCAGTACGCGATGTGGGCAGAGTTGTTTAAAATTCACGCTATCTCACATCAAGTCCTCCATCACATAATTCCTCCTGATATCCCTCCTCTTGCAGAGGAACCTCAGTTATGGATTACTCTTGATGCTACCATCCTTCAGTGGATTTACTCCACTATTTCTACCGACCTTTTACAAAAGATCATTGAACCAGACACTACGGCTATGGCTACCTAGAATCGATTGTGTGATATCTTTCAGGATAACCAACATTCCCGCATTGTCACCCTTGAGCAGGAATTTTCCCAAGTCCGCATGGGCAATTTTTTGAATGTTTCAGCTTATTGTAAATGGCTCAAGGAATTGGCGGACCAACTCCGTAATGTTGGTGCATCCGTTAGCAATAATCGTCTTGTTCTACAAATGGTTGCAGGCCTATAATGGCATGGGGACTCTCCTATGTCAAAGTAATAGACTTCCACCTTTTTATCAAGTCCGCTCGATGCTCATGTTGGAAGAAGCCGTTTTGGCCAAAAAGACGGCTACTGGCGCTAGTCCTATGGTGATGATGACTTCATCCAATAATTCTCAAGGTTTTGTTGATAATTCGGGCCAAAACCGTGCTCATGGTGGAGGCAAGAAAAATTGGAAAAATAATAGGAAAAATCGTTGTGGCGCTTGTGGTGGTTCCGACGGTGGTGGGGGTGGCCAAAACAGCGGCAGTAGGCCCCGGTACAGTGGCAGGGGTCGCAGGCCAACTGGTCCCAGCCATGGGGCCCATGGCAGTGGGGCTGGACCGGTGGCCAGTGGCCCAACAGACCCTATTTTCCAGCGTCTACAGTTCTTGGCCAGTGGGCCGGTCAGTAGCCCTTCAGGACCAATTTTTCTCAACAATCCAATGGGTTCCGTCATAGTGTTGGGCCTAGACAGCAAGGAGGCCTGCTTGGGCCTCGGCCCCTGCAGGCTTTCCATGCTATGGGCCCCACTCCAACGGATATTAAAGTCGCAATGCACACGCTTGGATTAAATCCTCCAGGCCCAAATTGGTATATAGACACCGGTGCCACTTCACATATGACGTCCGAACAAGGTACTCTCTCATCTTATTTCAATTTGAGCAAAAATCGTGGCATTATTGTTGGTAATGGAAATACAATTCCAATTCGTGGTTACGATAATACAACTTTGTCTCCCCTACATCCACCTCTTGTCTTGACAAATACCATTCATGCCCCTAACTTAATTAAAAATTTGGTGTATGTCTGTAAGTTCACCACTGATAATTGGGTTTCTGTTAATTTTTATTCGTTTGGGTTTTTTGTGAAGGATTTCAAGACGGGAATACCTCTCATGAGATGTAATAGTAGGGGAGATCTTTATCCAATCACGCCCGCATCCAGTCTCTCGAGTTACGCCTTGCCATCTACTTTTGCAGATCTAGCTCCTTCCTTGTGGCATGCACGTTTGGGTCACCCTGTGTCATCCATTGTTTCTTCATTGCATAAAAACAATTTTATTTCTTGTAAGGGTACGCGTAGTACTCCAATTTGTCAATCCTGTCCTTTAGGAAAACATGTTAGATTATCATTTGTAGCCTCTACTTCTCGTACTTTAATGTCATTTGATATTATTCGTAGCGATTTATGGACATCTCCCATTTTAAGTTATGTGGGCCATCGTTATTATGTTCTATTTTTGGATGATTATTCTAATTTTTTATGGACCTTTCCGTTAGCGAAAAAATCACAAGTTTTTTCCACATTCTTAAAATTTTGAGCATTCATCCGTACCCAATTCGATCGGGAAATAAAAAATATTCAATGTGATAATGGCAAAGAATATAATAATGGTTGTTTCAGGATTTTTGTGATACTAGTGACATAGTTTTTTATTTCTCTTATCCTCATACTTCCTCACAAAATGAAAAAGTCGAACGAAAAAATCATACCATTAATAATATTATCTGAACTTTATTGGTCCATGCTTCTGTACCCCGTTCCTTTTGGCATCATGCTCTACAAGTGGCTACTTATCTTCTTAACATACTTCCTACCAAAGGAATGCATATTCATCCCCTCTTCAATCCCTATATAATAAGAATCATTCGTATTAACATCTTAGGGTCTTTGGGTGCTTATATTATCCACTCTTTTCGTCAACTACAATTAACAAACTTCAAGCCCGTTCTACCCCTTGTGTATTTTTGGGTTATCCATCTAATCATCGTAGTTACAAGTGTTTTGATTTATTGTCTAATAAAATCATAATTAGTCGTCATGTTATTTTTTATGAGTCCCAATTTTCGTTTGCTAAAGTGAGTAGTCTCGGGACTAGTTCGTATAATTTTTTAGATGACGAGGTCTCTCGGTATATTATCCACCATTTATCGGACATGTCCCGCACCTAAAATCTACCAGCGGGCCCACTTCCCGCTGGACCTACTGCACCATCGAACCTGACCAGTGGGCCAGACACTCGGCCCAGTACCAATCTCGATACTGTTCTAGTGATCCAGCCCATCGCCTCAAAGATCCATTCCAGCCGGTTTGCCAGACTGGGCGGCAAGAGCCCACTACCGCCGCCATCCGTCACCGCCCACCCATCGCTTAAAATCCACTCGTTTCCTCGTCGAGTCAAGGGCTAGTTACTCGTAGTCAAAGGGGTATTTTCAAACCAAAACAGCATTTTAATCTCCATTCTAATGTCTCTAAATCCCCTCTACCACGTAACCCGATGTCTGCCTTAAATGACCTAAATTGGAAATTGGCTATGAACGACGAATATAATTCTCTTATTGAAAATAAGACGTGGGATTTGGTCCCCCATCCGTCTGGTGTTAATATTATTCGGTCTATGTGTATTTTTACTCATAAAGATAATTCTGATGACTCTTTTGTGAGACATAAGGCTCGACTTGTAGATGATGGTAAAACTCAATAGGTTGGCGTGTATTGTAGTGAGACATTTAGTCCAGTGGTCAAACCGGCTACCATTCGTACTGTTCTCAGTCTGGCTCTTTCCAAGGCATGGCTCATTCATCAGTTAGATGTGAAGAATGTTTTCTTACATAGTGATCTTAAGGAGACTGTTAATATGCATCAGCCCTTGGGTTTTCGAGACCCCACATATCCTCATCATGTCTGTTTATTGAAGAAGTCCTTGTATGGGCTTAAGAGATTTGCAAACTATGTTTCGTCTATTGGGTTTTCTCACAGCAAGTCTGATAATTCATTGTTCATATATTGTCGTGGTACTTCTCTGGATTATATTCTATTATATGTGGATGATATTATCTTGACTGCCTCTACTGATGTTTTGCGCAAGTCTATCATGACCATGCTCAGTTTTGAGTTTGCTATGAAAGACTTGGGGCCCTTGAGTTACTTTTTGGGGATTGATGTCACTCGTCATGCATGTGGGTTATTCTTATCGCAAAAGAAGTATGCCGCTGAGATCATTGTGTGAGCTAGTATGTCCTCGTGCAAGTATACTTCCACTCCAGTTGATACTAAACCCAAGTTAGGTGTTGTGGCTGGCTCACCTTATGAGGATCCGACCCACTATCGCAGTCTTACAGAGGCTCTTCAGTAGCTTACTTTCACGAGGCCAGATATTACGTATGTCGTACAGCATGTGTGTTTATTCATGCATGATCCCAGGGTTGAGCACATGAATGCGCTCAAACGCATTATTCGATACATCCAGGGAGTGATTATGGCTTACATTTATATCCGTCATCGACATCTACACTAGTTTCGTATACAGATGTTGATTGGGGTGGCTGTCCGGATACCAGATGCTCCACGTCTGGCTATTGTATGTTTCTTGGTAATAACTTGGTCTCATGGTCTGCAAAGCGCCAGTCTACATTATCATGCTCTAGTGCGGAGGCCAAGTATCGAGGGGTGGCCAATGTGGTCTCTGAATCATGTTGTTTACGTAATCTTCTCTTAGAACTTCATTGTCTCATTCAAAAGGCTACTTTGGTGTATTGTGATAATATTAGTGTCATCTATCTTTCTAGCAATCCGGTTCAACACTAGCGCACTAAACACATCGAGATGGATATTCACTTTGTTCGCGAAAAGGTAGCTCGTGGGCAAGTACGCGTCTGTCATGTCCCTTCCAGGTATCAAATTGTAGACATCTTTACTAAGGGTCTTCCCTTGGTCCTTTTTGAAGATTTTAGGGACAGTCTCAAATAAGATTTAAGACCGCCTCTCTCGCTATGATCAAGGGTGTGACATAATATACCGTGATATACACGACATATACAGTAGTGTATATCAACGGTAATTCTGGACAGTTTTGGCATAGTTTTGGCTGTGATATACACGGCATATACAGCTGTGTATATCTCGATTTATGGAGCATATTAGTTTGTATTTAATTAGTATTGTACACTTATCATAATTGTAGAATTATTGTACAAGTAGAATAAGATTTTAGGAGTAGAATAGGAATAGAATTTTCCTATTATGAAAATTGTAAATTATATATATATTTATTCATTAATGAAAATAATCAAGGGATTATTTTTTTCACGGAGGAAGAAGAAAAAGTGTATGGATTTTTATTTTTTTCGGGATAAAAAGATGTTTTTATAGTTGGGTCTTTGTGTAAATTAAAAAACATAGAGATGTATAAAAACTTTGCTTTTAAATGAGCTTAGCCTCATTAAGATGAAGACCCTTTTACTCAATTTTTAAAACTTGAGTCTTTATTTTTTAAATAATTAATTCAAAAGGTCTCTTTTAATTCCATCCCCCGTGAGTCTGTAGACTCTGTATATAGAGAAAATAAACTTGGAGATTTTTAACACCAGTTAGCTTATGAATGATGGATTGTTCAAGCCATACAAAGAAATAATAGTAATTCCATCGACCAATGTGGTACATTCTAACACTGATACTCCTTCTGTCCCATAATATGTGTCACGTTAGTCAAAAACATGTATATTAAGAAATCAATAATGTAATGTGAATGTTAGTAAATATTAGAAGATATTTATCATATATTTTGTAATTATTAGTGTTGTATAATCATGGTAGATATATGATCCTTATTATATTAGCACTCCACATTGTACACACTATATATATTTTTATTAATGAGAAAGACTCCATAACGGAGATTAATAAAATCTTACATGACAGTGAAGTTTATCAAATTAACCTTGTATAATAAAAATAAATTATTTTTTTCGTCTTAATTAGAGCATACACAAGTAATAAGCATTTTGACATTGGAAATTCAATAATATCAAGTTGCTACGTAGCTTTTCTAATCATCATTTAGATGTTATTTTAACTTGTTAGTTTTTGTTTAAGGTAGAATTGAAAAAAAACTAGCCAATTTATGTATGGGTTTCCTAATGTGACACTTACTATGGAATAAATTTTTTTGACTAAGATGACATTTATTATGGGAGTGAGGAAGTATTAGATAAGTTATAAAAATGTCTATACTACCCACATATATGTGAATTTATACGTATAGGTTAATTATAAAATGGTTGTTTAACCAATTGTAGTCCTACTATTACTTCTTTTGCGGTTAGAGAATAATAACAAACACTTCGTTGAAAAGAGCAAAAGTGAGTCGCACGACCTTTAAATGCCATGTGTTTGAACATGCTTTCTTTTAATACATTGAACATTGTTGAGTTTTGGGCTAAAATTATCCCTTATCTATGAAGTAGGTTCATTTTAGTCCCTCAAATATAATCTTGAACATATTGAATCCCTTAACTTTGTTAAAATAGAGCATTTTTGGTCCCCTAACAAAACTCGTTTAAAAAGTAATGGTGCTAAACTCATGTAACACTCACGTGACTTGTAAGAGGCTAAACCCATCGGACAAAAATACTAAACTCGTTCACCTTTCTTCTCCAACTTCATACATGCGAAGAACATTTATCGTTATTGTGCTTTTGTGTGGAAGTTTATTCATACCAGCTTACCATATATTTCCTCAATGAAAGTGTAAGATGTTATTAATCTCCCTTGGGGAGTCTTTCATTAATATCAAGGTATATATAGAGTACAATATTCATCCCTTACACAATAGGAATCCTAAGCCTATACAAAAGAGGAATCCTAGTCTTACCATAATTATATTTACACAATATATGGAAATATTCTAATTATGGGTAGGGAATATATTGTTTCCTATATTTACATATTTACACACACCCTCAGTCAGAGCGGGAGGAGGCCGGACGCTGAGACTGGCTCTAAAGTCAAGAAATAACTGTCTAGGAAGTCCTTTGGTAAATATGTCTGCATACTGATAGGATGATGGAACATGTAACACTCTGATGTTGAACCGGATTATGAGAAAGATAGATGGCAGAGATGTTATCACAATACACAATAGATGACTGACGCAAAGGACACTAAAGTTCTAACAGTAAATTTCTGAGCCAACAAATCTCAGCTACTATATTTGCAACACCTCTGTACTCAGCCTCAGCACTGGAGCGAGATAGGGTAGCCTGTCGCTTGGCAGACCAAGAAATCAGATTATCCCCCAAGAAAACACAAAAGTCGGAGGTGGAGCGTCGCGTGTCCGGATACCCTGCCCAATCTGCATCCGTATATGAAAGCAATCTGTCTGGTGCAGAGGGGTATAGGTGCAAACCATAATCAAGAGTTCCCTTAATGTATCGAATGATACGCTTAAGAGCAGTGAAATGAGACTCCCTGGGGCATGCATGAATAAGCACACCTGCTGAACAGCATAAGCTATGTCTAGCCTGGTGAATGTGAGATACTGAAGTGCACCTGCAAGGCTCCTATACAAAGTAGGATCAGAGACTGGAGCACCATCCATAGCACTGAGCTTAGATTTGGAATCAACTAGAGTAGGTACCTTTTTGCAGTTCGTCATCTTAGCCCTGTACACAATCTCTTCTGCATACTTACGCTGACACAAGAACATATGATTGGCAGACATGGTCACTGATATCCCCAAAAAGTAACTCAGCTTCCCCAAATCAGTCATTGCAAATTCGGACTTGAGCAAGGTAATAATCTCATTTTTTAATCCGTCGGAGGAGGCAGTAAGAACAATATCATCAACGTAAAGTAATAAGTAAGCAGTGCTACTACCTCGATGAAAAATGAAAAGTGATGTATCACTCTTGCTGCATACAAACTCAATCTGCAAGATATACCTAGCAAAGCGATCATACCACGCACGGGGGGCCTGCTTCAGGCTATATAATGACTTACGGAGACGGCACACATAGTGACGAACTGCTGGATGGGTGAACCCTGGTGGCTGATGCATGTAGACTGTCTCTCTCAGATCCCCATGTAAGAATGCATTCTTCACATCAAGCTGATGGATCGGTCAGTGTTTGCCCATGGCAATGCTCAAAATTGTGCGGATGGTAGCCGGTTTGACAACCGGGCTGAAGGTCTCACCACAATCAATGCCATCCTGCTGATTTGTGCCATTAGCCACAAGACGGGCCTTATACCTCTCAAGATCCCCATTGTCTCTGAACTTGTGACGAAATAGCCACATACAACGAATGACATTCACCCCCTCAGGTCTAGGTACTAGATCCCACGTGTGTTGTTTAGTTAAAGCATTGAATTCCTCATACATAGCCGCATTCCAATTAGGGTCTTGTTTGGCCAATTTTGGGTTCTTTAGAAGTTGAGAGATGGTTTGGGCAGACAAGTTGAAATGGACTTTGGGTTTGAAGATTCCATGTTTTGAACGAGTTTCCATTGGATGGGTAGGGACAGTGGGTGGCGGAGTGGTGTCTGAGACGGGGGGTAAAGTCGGATAAGGAGAGGGTGGGGGCAAAGCCGTCGGAGGCGCTGCGGCTCCTGGATCGAGATTCACGGCGCTAGAAGGTTGACAGGCTTCTCTGAAGTTTGGGTGCCGCGGCTCTGACGACGGAACAGAGGATGTGAGTTGTTCGATTATGAGGGGAGAGATGGCAGACTCGTCAAGAAATGAGTAGTCCTATTTTTGAAATTTTGGAAGATTTGAAAATGGGAATGTGGTCTCGTCGAATGTGACGTGACGAGATATGTGGATCTGACGAGTCGACAAGTCATAGCATAGATAGCCCCTATGGTTCAGCGGAAATCCTAGAAAGACACATGGAGTGGACCTAGGAGCGAGCTTATGAGGGGCGGTGGAGCTAAGGTTGGGATAGCACAGACAACCAAAAATCCGTAGATGATCATAAGAGGGGATTCTATGGTAGAGGATTTCGGTAGGGGTCATATTGTGAAGAGTGCTAGTAGGGAGAATATTTATAGTGTATTTTGACATTTTAGCAGCATAGACCCAGAAGGGTGGAGGGAGGGAGGCATGAATCAATAGGGTGCGAATCATATTGTTAATGGTGCGGATGATTCTTTCAGCTTTACCGTTTTGTGGTGAGGTGTGAGGGCAGGAGAAGCGAAAGACCATGCCATTATTGGTACAAAAGCGGTGAAACATAGAGTTATTAAATTCACGACCATTATCGCACTGAAATGATTTTATGCCTTTTCCAAATTATGTTTGAATGAAATTACGAAACTCAAGAAATTTGACAAACACTTCCGATTTAAATTTAAGAGGGTATAACCAAACGTAGTGTGAAAAATCATCAAGCAACACAAGATAGTATTTATGACCGAGAGAACTAGGGATATGAGATGTCCATAAATCGGCATGTATGATATCAAAAGGAGCAAATGTAACACTAGTAGATTATTTAAACGGAAGACGAATATGTTTGCCTAAAGAGCAAGAAACATAATTTTGGGCAAGTTTCCCATTACAAGCAATGAAATTGTTGCCTCTAAGAAAATTTAAAACTGGGACTCCTGGATGACCAAGCCTATTATGCCAGGTTGAAGAAGAAACAGCCGCTAGAGTGACGGGAGAGCAAGATCTGGCAGCGGAGGTGGAAGTGAATGGATAGAGATCCCCCGTGCTATTGCATCTCGTAAGAGGTGTCCCCGTATGAAAATCTTTAACAGTAAAACCAAAAGGGTCAAAATCCACAGAGACAGAGTTATTACGAGTAAATTGGCGGACAGATATGAGGTTCTTAATCATGTGTGGGGCATACAGGGTGTTTTTGAGGGAGAATGGTGGATGAGAAGGTTGTGTGTATGAGGTACCATAACCCTTAACTGGAATGCGTTGTCCACTACCAACTGTAACATATTGAGGATGTTTTAAACAAAACAGTTTAGGAATAGTACCTGCAGACTAGGTGACGTGAGATGTGGCGCCTGAGTCCATGTACCAAGTATTGTCAGGCTGTTGCATAGATAGGTGTCAACGCCCGACCCAACTCGATGGGTGTCATGCCGGAGGAGGCTGCGGGACTCGACCTTTGCATGAAGTGGGCTCTTTGTGGGGCTGAGCAGGCCTAACAAACCGGGTAAGAATACGGATTGTATGGTCAGCTGGTACTAGAATGGACTTGGCACCGCGCTCTGAGAGGGCCGCGGCTCAGATCTTTGGGCCGCCTGGCCAGAACGAAGCTGGCCGAGGAGCCGCGCCCGGTTGTTCTGCGATCTCTGTTCTTTATTCTCTTGTTGGTTCTGTTGACCGCGACCTTTGCCACGACTACGGCCTCCTCTACCGCCGCGACCTTTTCCACCCTTGCCGCCGCGGCCCTGTCGCTGTTGGGAGTTGTCCGGTGGCGTCTGATCTTGGGGTTGCGTGTCGACAGCTAACACCTGCTGGGCGTGCTCATCCTGCTTAGCACAACGGGTTTCTTCGAGAAACAATTGTGAGAAAGCTTTGTTAAAACTCGGTAGCGGATCTGTCTGTTGAATAATAGTGGCCAAAGTATCATATTCGCCCTTAGTAAGGCCAGAAATCATTTGTAGCACCATTTTATCGCCGCGACAAAGCGTGCGATGTTGGAGAGTTGATCCGCTAGAAGTTTAAGCCGCTTGCGATGCTCGTGAGACATTGGAGAAGTTTTCAAGACGTGTTTTGTTGAACTGTTCTTCCAAATACACGGCACGAGTGTGCTTGTTGTCCTGAAAAATTTCCTCCAAACGATTCCACAAGTCAAGGGTTGTGGAGTCAGATTTCATGATAGTAAGGAGCAAATCATGAGAGATACTACCATATATCCATTGTTTGACGTCGGCGTCGAGACGATGCCAGATAGAATCATCAACCTCCGTAGGGCGCGGAATAGTGTCATCAATATGGTCAAGCACGTTATAGAGACATGCATGATTGCGAAAAAGTTCAACCCAGGGAGAATACTAGTTGTTTTCTTGATCAAGAATAATGGGAATATGGTTCTTGATATTGGAAACAGTAAGGGTTGGATGAAACGGTGGTGATGACTTTGTGGTGGGATTTGTGGAGGTAGAGGCGTCAGAAAGTGTGGAAGAATCAGGGATAGCCATTTAGAGAAGAGAAGAAAGGAAGAACAAAACCCAAAAAACAAGAAGAAAATCCGGGAGGGCCAAGTAGAGAGAGCGATGGTGGCTGTGGAAGAGAAAGGTTTTTAGGGTTCTTTTTATTTGGCTCTTGATACCATGTAAGATGATATTAATCTCCCTTGAGGAGTATTTCATTAATATCAAGGTATATATAGAGTACAATATTCATCTCTTATACAATAGGAATTCTAAGCCTATACAAAAGAGGAATCCTAGTCTTACCATAATTATATTTACACAATATATGAAAATATTCTAATTATGGGTAGGGAATATATTGTTTCCTATATTTACATGTTTACATTATGAGCAACTTTGCTAATATCTTAAATTACCGTGTGCTGCCATAAATTACCGTTTAAGAATTGATTACTAACCATACGATCCAAATATTATGAGCAACTTTGCTAATATCTTATATGAGTTGCATTTTAGAGAAATGCCATTACTCTGCTTTGCATTTTGCAATCAACTTTTCTTATTTTGTAGTATTATTTTGCAGTTTGCACCATTTTGTCATCCTATCGGAATTCTATCTGATATCCTCTGTTACTTTAACAGTTTAACTAAGTTGATTGCCATAATGTGTTGCCAAGTATCATTGTGTTGATGGATCATGTGCATATTACTAAGTTAACTTTTATTTACAAGTATAAAGGGATGTCTTTGCTTTGGAAGCTATTTGATTTAGGTTTGCTTAACTAGTAATTCTAACCAGCCATGCAGCTGAACGATATTTTGGGCAGGGGAGAAACTATTTGTTTGAGCAATTTTTAGATATATGTTGATATTAAAAGGATTTCGTTCCTTCATAAATTGAGAAAAGGCCAATTAATTTCATCTTGTCCTAAGAAATTAAGAAGGCAGGAAGAAATAAAATGAGCATCAATCAAGAAAAGAGATAGCACTGTCAATTGAAATTTGCACCGTTAGAAAAATTATCCTTGCCGTTAGTTTTTAACATTATTCCGTTGGGGAGACCAATAGTGCTGCACTTTAGTAAAGCTAGGGGATTAAATATGTTCAGGATTATATTTAGGGACCAGAATGAACCTACTCTCATAAATAAGGGTTAATTTTAGCCCGAAACTCGAACATTGTTTATGTTGGTTATGTAAAGCAGTACAGGAAGTAAAATAAATATTACAAGTGTTCGAAAGGATAAACAAATAGCCAATATTCAGAACTGCCGCAAGGTTGTTGAGTCTTGAATCTTGATAACCTGAAATCAATAAACACTAAATCTGGATTGTTACAACTGTGGCTGAGTCGAGAGATTGCTCTCTGTCTTTAAGACAAGATTGCCCCGTATATATGCTTTTCCGTTAACGGGCAATAGTCTCCCAAGATAAAACAGCAACTAATCAACACTACAAAGCAAATAGGTTGATTTTGACGAAGAAAACAAACACGAAAGGACTTGCTGAAGAATGGAAAAGGAATGAAGAGTTTTCTGTTTGTCCACAAGTTTTTGCTGCTCACGTTTTTGGACAAAATTTCAGTTGTTCTCTTTCTGTTTGTCTCTGTGTATATATCTTGTAGTCTTGTTTTTAGTCACAATAATTGAGCCAAAAAGCTCCAATATATAGCATAAGGGGAGGGACTTCTCAACTGCCAAGTAATGGCAGTTTATGACCAAATAATGGATGTTTATGGCCAAGTAATGGTTGTTTATGGCCATTAGTGAGGAAGTTAATCAGCCAAGTAATGGCTGATTTAATGAGCAACATAAAGGAGTTGTTAGGGAGGATTTAAGGTGCAGATTAATGGAGTTTTAAGGCTCCAAAAATCAACTCAAACGGTAGGCAGAAACTTTCTGCCTTCCGTCGTTCCCAATTTCATCTTTCCAGAAACTTCAGGGACCAAATTGTAAATATTAAACAATTTGGGGGTCTATCAGAAGAAGCCCAAAACCCGAGCCCGGACCGGACGGGACGGGCGGGCGGCGGCGGCGCGCGTGTGGACTTAGCCTTGAACCCAAGCACATCTAGGTCCTCCCTCCTTCAAACACATGGGTTACCCCTTGGGTCCCAAACCCTTAGCCAATTCTGAGACTTATAAAGAGAATAATTCTTTCTTTTTCCACCGATGTGGTAGATTTGTCCCACACCATATTTCCATGCCTCAAACACCTTACTTCGTGGACCAATATCTCTTTCATTTCTCAACGAAATTTGATGATTCTTGGCCTTATGGTCATCTACTCACTTAGTAGATTATGCACGTGTGAATAGACAAAGCCTCCAACATGTGGAACCCTAGTGTTTAATTCATTAAATATGGGTGGACGCACCTCCCCACCAAAGGAAAATTTCCAACAATCCCCTCTTGAAAGAGATTTTGGCGCACACACATGGTGCCTACTTTCAGCAATCTTTCAGCGAAAAGATATTGCATCAGGAGAGGTAGTTTCTGCTTTGAATCTTCCCTAGTTGAATACCACCGGACTTACTTACTACGCGGTGAATGTGATGTCTTAAACCGTCAGTGTTTAGTGTAAGCCGAGACAATGATACCAACACAATAACTCTCCTTATTCGTTTTCATTCTTATTGTTCTGCCCGTTGTGGTCATGGACACACTTGGATTCTTAAGTACGTTCATTTGAGGCGGTCTGTCCTCGCACTTAAATAGGTGACCTCCTACAAGGTATCCTGCTATGCCCACTTCACAAGTGTTAGGAATCATTAAAAGTTTCCCCAACCTTAACCTCAACCGTTTGAGGATCGTTAAAGGTTTGGAAGCTTAACTTTTACCCACCATACAAGTAGCACTTTAATGTCTATCGCGGGAACAGCTTTGGATTCATGTTTCCCTACATAAATCATCATCCGAAATGCTCTTGCTTCCACCGAAGCGCTCAACTGAACCTTTTACAGCTTAGTTTTCCCATTGAACTAAATTCTTGGGATCTCCAGTCAGTATGGTTGGGTTACCACCGCAAAGGTTCGTATTGTTTGGGTTTTAAGCTCATTCCCCTAGACAGGTAGAACACTTGATCTCCGGGTAGTCCCTTAGTTAAAAAGGTCCGCTATATCCTTTGATTAGTAATAAATGAAGTGATACCCATGATGATCAACTGTCATACGGTCTTATGTCTCCGACATATCCTGACAGATATGTCCAGACGCCGTCATACGTGTCCTTCCTGAAGCCGATCGGCTAGCCACAGTGTATAACTGCTGAAGGCACGGGTTTCTCCCAATAAGGGATGTCCTCTAAGGAGTCATGTAGTTACTCAACTTCTTTCATACTTTGTATAAAGCGATAAACTCCTATTCCATCATGAATCAGCCGATGCAAGTTTGCTTAGAGGATTTTCCAAGACCCACCATACACATTTACTTGTGGCTATGGTGTTCTTCACATCTGATGTCCAGTTTGCATCACTGTGTTCTCCAAGAACTGCTGGACATCCAGAATATCATAATCCGTAGATAAGCGAATATTTCAGATATCGTCATATCCGACTTAAAGCCTTCTATAGATTATTTCCAGAATCACGAGTGAACCTTAGGTCAACTGATCTGCTTTGTAGGCCGATACCAGGTCGGTTGTAGTGTGTACAATACATTGAACTACATGTGACCTACACATATAGCTCCTTGTCTATGGGTGCACCATGATTCCAATCAGTTCTATGATTCATATCCACTGGTGGCTTCAACGAGACTGTCAATTATCTCATAACTGAGTTTGGAGTTAGACCAGTCCGTTAGATGTCATAGAAATCCAATTCCTAAGATGTCATTTGTGATACACATATCTTTTGTTTCAATATAACTTCCACTCTCAGACTGTTGGTTTTCCAAGTGTTGGCTTTCTAACTTTAGAGTCAATGTTTCTGTGGTCAGATTCATTATTTCTGTTTTATCTGAAACTTCCAGGACCAAAATGTAAACATTTCAGGGACCAAAATGAAAGTTCAGGAAGAAGCCCAACAGTCCAGCAAACCAACTCTGATCCTCCCCTTCCAACTCTCCGGTTAGGAAGGTTGTTTCAACATCCATGTCACGCAAGACTGCAATGGCCCTGGATGTTAAGTTATTCACAGGGAAGCACATGTACAAGTAGTCGAGGCCTTATACTCGTCAGTAGATCCATCTACTTTGTACTCACTTTTGAGTATCCTCTTTCACAACCCGAAGGTTCTTTTTCCGGAGGAAGGTCAACCATTAAACAAGTGTGGTTCCATATGATGGAATTTATTTCTCTCTCTGTCTCGAGTTCTTGAATCGAGTGTAGTGGAATGATGAATTTATTTCTTCGCCTTTTTGATAATAAATCAGAATTCTCGTGGAGAGTAGGCGAATATACGAGATTATACTGACCATTACATATGATTCGATTAAGGTCTGAATAATCAAGAATCCTATCTTTTTTTTTATCAGAAAAATCCA